>CM053789.1:815648734-818048734 GCA_028749045.1 Cupressus sempervirens | reverse complement strand
GATAAGTATACGTTTATATGAGAACTCCAATAAGAATCATACATGGAGGTGCCTAAATCCAACCCTCCAAATCAACAAGTTGGGAGCATGGATGAAGTTTTTGAAAGAATCTTCAACAATAAAGACCACACAAGGTAGTTAACGTTGTACAATATTTATTAATGATAAAGGAAAGATAAATTTAATTATTGTGCTACTCAACTATTTCCTTTCTAAATTCTTATATAAACTAAAAATTTCTCAAATTTACTTGATCATAAGAAATTAATATATTTTAAAATCCCAAAACAAAAAATTTCATGTACTTCAAATTAAAAACTGTTGAAAAGCATATAAAAAAATTGACTGTAATTTAGTTTTAATTTAAATCTCTATAATAATATGCTTATTTAATTATTCTTAGCTCAAAATCTATAAAATAATAAACTCTTCTCCTTCATTTTTCATACTTCTAGTGATATATAACGTGTTGTCTTTTCACAACGAAAAAGATTGTACATTTTGTTTTTAGTTCAATTAGATTCCCACCTAAGATATATAAGCTAGGGTATAGGAAGAGTAGTTGAGCATCCTAATTCTAAATTTTTCAAAATTTTGTGTGAAAATTGCAAATCAGTAACAAGTATAAATATTAAATAATATAAAATGTACAAAGAAAGGAAAGGAAAGTTTGTTTTATACTAAGGATACCAGCCATAAGTGTAGGCAACGGCTACCCAACCAGTTATTTCGACATGGCTGGGTGCCGCTCATGCCCATGACCTGCCATGATTGACAGGTAGTCTTGTCGTCCCTTCATTTTGAGCTAGCAGTGTCAGTCTATCCTATCCTTATTTCGTCAATGTTATTTGTAGAAGAAACTTTTAAAAATTAAATGTACATAAGACTTGTATTGCAACATTTATAGTAACCTAAATAACTTAGGTTTTTACTAAAAATTTTCATTTATTAACAAGGTAACATTTATAATTTAAAAAATTAAAAAATAAGTTTTATAAAAGAAAAATTAAATAAATTAAAGTTTTAAATTTCTATATTATATTAAGTTAGTCAAATTTTAATATCGTTAAATCTTAGTTTATGTAAGATAACACTTATTTTCAATAATTTATTCTTGAAATATATGACTATTATTTGAAAAGCAAAAAGTAATCATACTTTCTTTTTTTTCATTTCAACTATTATTATTTTTTAGCAAGTAAAATATCAATTAAAATCAAAATCAAAATCAAAAAATTTGTTTTAATTTAAAATAATTAATTACTAAGTTTTTATTTTTCAATTAATTTTTAAAAAAAAATTAAAATATGTATTTTAAGATATTAATTTATTTTTAAATTTCCTGATTTCAATATATATGATATTAGAAAAAATGAGAAATAAAATTATATTTTCATATTTATTTGTTTATTCTCTTTAATATATTTCATTAATATCAAATACACTTCAATTTTTTTATTATTTATTATTTGAATTTATTAATATATAATATTAAAATAATAAATAATTTTAAAAATTAATAAACTTTGAAATTCTTAAAAGATAAAAGAAATATTAAATAAATGCTTATTACAATCAATTTAAATATTCAAACAAAAAATATTAATCCATCATTAAATAAGAAATGCATTAAGAGTTAACAAAATTACCTTAAGAAATGTCAATTTATGCTTTAATTAAAATAATATGTATAAATAAATTAAGATGTTTCAATTCAAATTTAATTTAAAAAATTACTATAAATATTTTTTAAAAAATTAATATCTTAAAAAATATATTATAATCCATTTTAATATTTTATAATCAGCTTAAAATTAAAAATATAAAATTACTAATTAATTGTTTCAAATTAGAAATTACTACTTAAAATGAAAATAAACAATACTTTAAATGATTTTTTAAAAAAATAGTACACATATTAGTTATGAATATTTGAAACTATAGTAGTAAAACTAATTATTAAATTTCAATAATTTTAATTTTAAATATAAACTAAAATTAAATTTACATGTAACAGTAACAATATTGTGTCTTGTCTTATTTTATTAAGCTTATACATTAAGGGAATACCGAATCCTATTTCTCAAAATACACAGATGGCACAGACTACTTCTCAGTCATGGCATGGTCATGGGCATGAGCGGCACCCAGCCATGTTGAAATAACTGGCTGGGTAGCCGTTGCCATAAGTGTATGGATAAGGTATGATGACAGTGTGTGGGACTACTTCGTACTCCTTGAAAATGAGACATACATACCCTACCTCTTTGTACTTTGAAAAGTACAATGGATCACTACTAGTCCTTTTTAAAACCCATATTTAAAAACTAATGTACCTCAGTATACTTACAATTCCAAATTGGAGAGGAACGTACACAACCCAACTCATCGTAATGATTACAACTTTCCCCTCCAATTGTCGTTTCTAAGTTTTCAGTGGGTTTTTCGCATTTAAGCAGTACGAATTCATTAGGCACGCATTATGATTTGGGATGCATTTCACTGCTGTCATATTCCACTACCATTCAATGGACGGGTGTAGAAAACTCTGGCAACAAAACAACTACGTCTGAGAAGAAACTCGGATCATACCTCTTGTCTGGTAGTTGATAAATTATACCTGTATTACTTGTCACGTTTCAGACTTTACTGCACCACTAATTCCATTTCAGCATTTGCGTTGCACAAAAACACTCACGGGATAATTCCATTGTCACATTCACACGACAAGAGTCCACTAAAACCAAACTTCATAGACTTGTACATCTGGGAGTCCATTTTAACCTAACACAACATCAACAACAGTTACTATTGTGTTGGACAACACTGTGTTCCTGTTGATTTCAATTTCCATCACTGTCTGCAAGTCTTGCATTAATGGATGATCGGGATTTGTGTAATGCATAGCCACTATTTGGTATATATAGAAATAACTCTTTAATATTTTCTAGACATGTACTTGTACCGTTACTATGGATGCATATTTACACTCGGGATATTGCTGTTGAGGTGGGCTTGTTGGAAACATTTCAATTTTCCATGTTAGATGAAACAAAACATTGCAGTACTCGAGCATCTATTTGTATTTTGTATCTCTTTGTGTCCTGTCGATCATTGGTTGTATGCCGTATCTGAATGACATGATGGTTGTGACAGTTACAATACAGAAATCTGAAGCGATTCGAGATTATGATAGAATGTTTGTCTCACATGAAAGATTATGAAGAAGAGCCACTGATAGTTAGGAGTGTGTTTCTGTCAGTCGCCATTCACACATCACACAAAAGTTTCAAGAAAAACAAAACCACTGATATTTTTCTTCAATGGCAGTGCAAGCTGGGAAAGCAACAAGTGAAGGACAGTTGTTATGTATGGTTTTATTAGAAATTGTCTGACGATAAACAGCTGGATTCCGTAGGACAGGTAGTTTCTAGTAAACAATCGTTATAGAGATCCGTATATTAGCTGTTTGTCTTTATGTGATTCAATTTTCAAAGTTAAATGATATCCAGTAATGGATGTTCTTGGATTTAATCCTTATTTGAATATTTCTTCACGTAAATGATTGTTGCTGGGTTTGATCGTTTAGATCTGTGTTAAAACTTCGTGGTGAAATAGATATTTCGAGATGTAATTGTTTAAGTGAAATCTCCAATTTTCTGAAAATGTAAGAAGAAGCTGTTGTGGTTATACTTTTCTTTCTGAATGACATGTATATGTTTGAAGTTGTGAACATGGTAGTTGTTTGACCTTTTGGTAAGGGAAGAGGAAGTTGTTGAGCTTATGCTGTTTCCTTCAACAATGAATTATCTTGTAGTGTCAATGTACTCGTTAATTTTTAATGGACTTGTTTCAATCTCATCTTAAAAGTTCTGGTCACAAAAATGATTTTGCTTATTTGTCTTTCCTACATATTATTTTTCTAAACTGACTTTCTCTTTCAAATATATCTTTCCAAAATGTTAACTGAATAAAATAATATTATTTATTTGATTTGATTTAACTCTTTTGTGAGAATGATGGTATGATTTATGATTATGCTGTCTATTAAATTTTAAAACTCAAAACTCTTTTCTCTTATTGTATTTTCTAATAAGTATCAAACTTGTCTTTAATAAAAATAATAGTTTAAAAAATAATTATTATGATAAATTTTAAATATATTAATACTTTAATTGTTATTATTCTTAGCACTCTAATCTTGATGATGATCATTACGATCCGAAACATTGATGCAAAAAAACTCTCACACAATCTTACCTAGAAGCATAAATCTTAATAACATAATGATAAATTGTGAGCCTCTTATATAAGAAGTCTTGAATTGAACTATGAGCTTAATAAATAATAATAATAATTAATCACAACACATAATGACTAATCACAACTTTGGCTGAAGAAAAAGATTAAGTATTTATTTAAATTAAAAGTAAAATAACTTGTAATAAATTAAATAATATTTATTTTAAAAAATCAATTGTTTCATAATATCTTTTAAACCTAAATATTTTTAATATATCTTTAAATATAATAAAATTTAAAAAATAACTACTAAATATGAATAAGAATAAATATATACATATATAACACTATTATATTATATATAATATTTTCTAATTTAATTATAATAATTTTTGAAAGAAAAAAAACTTATAGAATATAATTTACAAAGTTGATGGATCCTTTGTAGTTATTTAATTGTCATTTCATGGAACATATTTTTAGTACTTGTGGTAGGGGTAGCACTATTGTAATCACTATTTCATAACTAGTGATTAATAGTACTCATTTCTACCAATCAATATTTTATATATGATAATGCATATTTCTTAAATTTATAAATTTATAAAATAATTTTAATTTTGTTCTTTTTTTTATTGGCTAAACAAATTGGGGTCTTATACACGGATTTGGAGGAACCATTACGTCTCCCCAAATTTTTACATATAGAACAACAATTATGATAATTAAGAAAATTAATCATATAGAAATAAAGTTGTATATTAAATTATTAATAGGTTAGAATAATTATTTCTTTTTCAATGATTGTGGTTATTTATATTAAATATTTTGATTATTTTTTAAAATTTTAAAAATATTATATCTACAACTTTACACATTGAAATAAAATTAAGATGATTATAATAATGTATTAAATAATAATAAATAAATTTAGTTTTTAATATAATTTTACAAATTCTATTATAAAATATTGTAACAGTTAAAAAATAATGCATATATTACTTTATTAAATATACAATTAAATTTAGACATAAAACTAAAATTAAAATTATTAACACAAGTACTAAGACACTATGTGGCACTTGTTTTATTTAGAGTTTGATGGACATGGAAAATAATAAAATGATGTATGTTTTGAGAATCGGACATAGAAGAATCAAATGAATTTGACCAATCAAATGTTTGAATTTTTATTTTTATTTTTAAATTTTAAACTTAAAACATAAACATAAAGTGCACAAGTCATAACAAAATATAAAAGATGATGAATTAGTACATACTTAGAATTCATAAAATGTTGCAATAGGAACTAATAATAATACACTGAAAGGTTGTAGTTTAGCTACTTTTGTCCAATTGATCAAAATGATTGTATGTTAATTATTTCATACACCAAAAATTAAAACTTACATCTTCTTAGTCTCAAACATTATCTTTTCAATTATTAATTAACATATTCAACAATGCCTTAATTAAAATAACCCTACATTAAAAAAAAGGAATGGAAATATACACTTCTTTATATTATGATTCCAATATCTACATAATACTTTTAATTTTATTATTATTTTTTAATATCTTTACTTATTAATATAATTCTAAACAAATATCAATCAAAATAACTTACCTTCCATATCCCTCTAGGATATATTGTATTTTATGAAAAATAATAGAAAAAAGCCTCTCATAATCGTTATATATAACGTATGAAATGGGATGTCGAAGTTTCATTTATAGATAATATGCATGTAAATGTGAAAAGTCACTTTCAAGAGGCTCTGCATTTGTTCCATGTTAGAGTAATTAATGCTTGCAATTCATTTGAACAAAGATCATTCATTTTGATTTGTTATTCTTATTTACAAGTATATAAAAGAGTGACATCTTGTAGTCATTGTTAATAGGCCTAATAATTTAATGTTTCCTTACATAATAATTACTATTAAATTTTTAATTGGTGATTTGGAATAGTAAGCTTAACGAAACTTGCAACTAAACATATTACCATTTCCACATAGCCCATAATAGATCTAAAATAAATATACAATTGAGATTCACATGCAAGAGAATAGACAAAATACCCACAAAATGTGACACAAGATATACCCTAGGAAACCCTCATTTAGGGAAAAACCCATCCTTCAAAACATCCATCACCATGTATTATTCAACCAAAAATACCATTGCAAGAAAACCATAGAAGCCTTCAAAGCCATAGCCATAACTAAGAAATCCATGTGAACAAGTATGAATCCACACATTCCATGCCATGCTTCTAACCTGATGGGACTCAAAATTACCTTCCTAATTTGAGTACCATTCCAAGCTTTTGAGCCCCTTTTGAATGTATTTAATGCATGTATACCCAGTTGTCCTTTTGAGGCCTAAGAGGTTTTTAATGTTTTTAAAACCTTGCATTCTTCATATGCATTCATTTTGTATTGCTAAATTTTCATTCTGAGTCATTTTGCAAAGTTCCATTTTGAGCAATGTTCAATTGTGCATTTTGCCTAAGTGTCAAACAATGACAAGAAGCCTAGTTTGCATGTGAGTATCTTGCACCCAGTAATGTTTCATGACTCACCACTTTGGAATTGTTTAGTATCCATATCAAAGAACCTATGTTTCAGACTTCAAGTCATTTTGACATGTTTTGACTAGGTTTTGATTCCCTCAAATTTGGTTGTTTATTGATTGTCATGCTGATGCAAATTGTTCAAAATTCTGGGAGGCCCTGTTTGACTAAAATAAGAAAATTCCTTTTTCATTGCATTTTAGAGGTTAGAGACTTGTTATGTTTCTGATTTGAGTTTATGACAAATCTATTTGATCAGTTTTCGAATGCAATTCCATATGCAATTTATAACTTTTTATTGGTGCCATAAGTGTAGATTGATCAATACCCCTATTTGGGATGTCATAACTTTGAATTTGTGATAGATGAGATTGAATGGATTGTACTATTGCATTCTACTCTAATTTTTTTTTAAGTGTGCCAGTTTTCAAGTTTTGACGAATCCGTCTGCACTCTTTCTTAGGTCCATTCTATATGTCAATCAATTTTTTGCTACTATTTGCTAGTTCTGCAAATCCATGTAGCCCACTTTGACCGTATGACAAATCCATCATGTTATTTGTCATGAGCCCAAATCAAAGATTTATACTCTTCTCATAACAATGAACCAATACCCCAGTTTCCATGCCCTCAAGTGTTAGTTTGACCTATTTTTGAATGCAAAATTGAATGCATTTGATGGTTTTCTGATATGTTTGCTTATAGGCAATTTTGAGAACGTAACTTTGACAGTCAATATCTTTTCACCTCGAAGTCATGATAAGATGAAATATGATAGGGTAAGAGAATGTGGAGTACATAATCGACATGTTAGATTATACTACTCTGTTAGGTGTTTTTGTCAATTTTTAAAGCCAGTTAGAGGATCCCTTGGCACAAAATTGATAGTTCATGGATAAGGGGTGAAATAAGCTGTAAATGATGGCTCAGTGATCGAATTCAATTTTGATCAATACTGAATATTCATTAGATTATTTTTGAAAGTCAATTGTTCGAAAACAAATTTCTTTTAGCCATACCCACTTTGGGGCCTGATTGATTCCACCAAGATTGATAGATTTCAAAGAAATAAAAGATGTTTTAAAGAGGAGGAAATAACAAGAATTCCTATTGATATTTTAATATCAAAGGTTAGGGTTGGAATCCTTCTATGACACTTCAAGTGAAGCATTAGTACAGTCAATGATGAGTGGTTTGCAGTTGGAGAAAATGCAAGGAAGGTAGTAGGCTTGTGGAAAGCATAAACAATTGAAGTACGATCAAATGTAAATGAGTTGGCATGTGGTATATACTTTGATACTTATGCTCATTAATGAATGAAAGATATTTCTTGTGGCCATCAATTCTGTGACACATGTTGAGTAGGTTACTCTCATCCATCAATTAGAAATGGTTGTTATGACTTTACTTGCAAATGCTCATATATCTTTTACTGGAATTGTTTTAAAAAAGGCTCAATGTCAACTAGATTGTGAAGGGGAGTAGTATACAAAATGGACCAAATCAAGGGCATATCAATGAAGACCTTGTGTTCATGAAAGTTTTTCAAAAAGGGATAAGGGAAGGAAGAATGACACAATGAAGTGGATGTGGATGTTAATATAATGAAAAGTCAGGAAGAACTGATTTTAATGTAGAGGTGAAGCTCAAAATTTCAACTTGTTGGGTGGGCCACCACATATAAGAGGCAATTGACAAATAGGGCATGGCATGGAAGGAGGGAGCAAAGCTCCACCTGCCTCATTTTCCTCTGACTTCCTCTAGATGCATCCTCTGTGCTATGTAAAGAGTGGAAAATGGTAAAATTTTAGTTCCACATCACTTGGGCAATGGAGCTTTTATATCTTTATTAACATATCCACACAATAGATAAATTTCTAAATGTTATGGGCTTTGGAGACATGCAACCAATGTGTTTAGGGGCCTATCCATGGTGGTTCACATGATGTTTCACATAGTCAGGGGCTAGGGAGGAGGTAAATAGTTAGTGGTTCTGACCATGTGATTGGCGGGTTTGTTGATAGTTTTGCATGTTCTGCAGTCTAAATGGTAGTTTCAGTTTGGTAGTCCTGACTGCATGAAAATGGAGGCTTTGTATAATCGTACGGTTTAACTATTGTTAGCAGAAAGGAGTTCTAAAGTTGTGAATTGGGGTTGAGTGCTAGTTTGCTGGGGTTAAGCCAGAGTTAGAATTAAGAGTTGCAAGTTCACGAAATCATGACACTTGGCAAAGTGTCAAGTTCAGCAATGTTTGAGGTGGCAAAATTTGGCCAATCAGAGGTTGACATGTGGTGGTCAACCAAGGGTTGATCCATATTGAAGAAAAGGGGCTAAAAATAATGAAAATGAGAAAATTAATATTTTATTAATTTTATTTCCAAGATTTGAATGGGCAAGCCATAAATTGTAAAAAATTTAAGTGTTTTATAGATTTTTCTATAATTTAGACTATAGAAATTTTATAATTTTTTCATTTAAATGCTATGAACTTATAATGGGGCTTGATTTTCAAACACATGGCAGAGGGTCATTTTTCATAAGAAAAATATGTGATGTAATATATTATCAAAATTGGGAGAAGATGAACTTTCCAAATATGGAATCAAAATTTCCACATCTATTCACTAGTATAGGCTATAGACAGATTTGTGTTTTCCAAGGCATTCTCACCAGAATGAGCATAATTCATCATTGAGCATCAAAATCAGTTAGAAGGTAGATATGAACATTTTTTGAAGCCATAATTTGGGGAAAATGATTCTGAAAGCTTTATCTTGCCTCTAGAAGTCTTTTAACAGGTGTTTTTATGCTTCCTTTGATCTTAGATCTAGCATTAAAATTAATTAGACTTTTCAATCATTTTGGAGATATTTTCAAGGCATTTTTCAAGAAGTGATGAAAAGATCTGATGTGTAGTTATAGAGAGAGAGTGGAGAGATCTTTTTCATCTATAGGTGGATGTTTTCCAAGTGGAAAAATGTTAGCATTTGATCTGATCTGAGATTTTCTTCCTTTCTATTTAGTCTCTTATTTTCTCTTTCTTAAGGGTGGCAACTTTCACTGTGAGACCATAGGTTCTAGTTTTTGATATGTTCTAGTTTTAGACATTTTACACTACTATGATACCATTTTCTTTAGCATTTTCTCTTGTAATGAACACCAAATAATAAGAATACAGATAGTTCTAATCTATTTGGTAGTTTTATGACTCAATTTCATGCATCTTATTGTATTTTTTTCAAGGGAATAAATAAAGGTGCAACAACAAGTTAATCTTCTATCTGAGTTTTTTCTCTTGTTCATGCTATTTGTGATCTTTTGTGATATATGTGCAAGGTGCATAGTGTCCACTTACAATCTATTTCAGATTGTATATGTTGATTGGTTTTTGTGTGATTCAAAGAGTCATGTAAATGCTTATTTTATCATCATAGGGTTGTATATCTCATGAAAGGATAGGTTGAGTATGAGATTCAAAAAGATATAGAAGTTAAACTCACAAGGTGAATAGATAGATCAGAAAGTCCTGATGTATGGAATATGTCAATGACTTTTAGGGATGTGTGCTAGGGATTTGTGGGATTTCCCAATAGATAAGGCATTGATCAACTATAGGGTCAGAGTGTTTTTTTTTCATATCATGGTTATGCTGAAATCAACATCATTAACCAAATATCTTTTCCCTTTAATGTTAAAGGAACTAAAAAGTGTTACACTTTCTTGGCTTATCACGTTCTTAGGTCATGTTATTAGCTATTCGATGCCTAGGATCTATGCATAATTGTTAGAACATTAAGGCTTTTATCTACTTTGTTAGATTCAAGTGTATGCTTTAGCATTGGCACCATATAAATGAATCTGAGGTCCACTTGCCTAGGTCTTGTAGAGCTTGAAGTAGAAGAAGGGTCTAGCCTTATAGTTGTCCTCATCTCTTAAAGGGTATGTTGTAGATGGGAAGTAGCTGCCCGTAGATGTATCTTGTTCTCATCAAGATAATTTGAAACTGTGACATTTCAAAACACCAACAAAATGATGACTCCACTAGGGAGATGATGGAAAATATGCATTTTTAAAAGGACAAGAATCTCTAGTGTGAATTGAATATTTCAGTCCTATTTTTTAGAATGGTTTTGCCCATCCGAGTCACCAAAAAAATGGTGACTCTATTGGGTAAGTATTGAATCTCAAAGAAAGATTCAATACGATTGAAAGAAATACATGTGTATAGTTTGCTACAGTAGCAAGGTCATGAATTTTTCTTCATTTCTTTACTAAAGGTTGATGTCCCTAAGTGAAGTTTTATCCATTTACAGTAGTGGCCTTGAGGGTTGAGTGTAAATTACATTATTACTAGAGAATCTATCTTCAATCAATTCAACCAGATTTGGTCTTCAAGGTACTGTTGTAAAGTCAGAGTCAAAATTGATCAAAAGTGTTTTATCTTTTCCAAGTGTTTGATGAAGTTGAAAGTTCAGTTCAGATTTGTCAAGTTATAAATCATGTTTTAAATCATTCTCACGATTGTGAGTGGTGTTTGTCTAAAAGATCTATATACCAATGAAAATTAGTTTTATGTAAATGTTTTCAAGGGTTTTCAACTTAGTTTTATATATCTAAAAGTCTTATGAGAAGATCTTGACAAAAAAGAGAAGATATCAATTCTTGATTAAGAATATAAGTGTTGTTTGTAGTCTACTATTGTATGAATTTGAATATCAAGAAGTAAATAATAGTACTGATCTTTCTTCGTCCTCTTTAAGGAGGTGGAAGATCTACATGTTTTGACAAATGGTGTAAAGGAATTTCATGTTTAAACCCATGCCAAATCAGTAGATCAAAGTTCAACATCAACACTTGAAGGTATTTTGGTTTTCATGTTTTCTTTCCATGGAAGTCAAATGTTAGAAATTAGTACCTCTATTTAGTGATTTTCAACACTAGGATAAAGAGGTAGAAGTTTTATTTTAAAATGGAATTAGATCTGAAGTTAGTTTACCAAGTCGTGAAGATGTCCTTGAAGATATTGCAGAGATAAGAAAATAACTCCGCAATTAGATTGTCAAATTTATAAGAAATGTGTTAGGAAATGTTCAAGGTCTAGAAGATTATCAGATTTATGAAAAGTTTGAATCAACAGTTATGGAGTTGTATGTGTCTTTAAGACCCAAGGAATCTCCATGGCCTATTACTTTCCTAGAAGTCTTTATGTCTAATTCAATTAACTTGCCATCACATTTGAGAGTACAAAAGATTTTTCATGTTGATAGCCTTTTCAAGAAATTTGAGAGTGATTTAAAGAGAAAATGTGAATGTGCTAAAAGTGATAGTGAGTCTAGTGAATCCATAGATAACAATAAAATTTCTTGTGATTATGAAGAGATGGATTTTAGATCTACTGAATTAGATGATTTTAGTCAACAAGATGAAGATGTTTATGTGACTAAAAATGAATCATGTGATAGTATGCATGAGAGTGTGAAAAGTTCTAATAGCAGTATGGATAATTCTTCTTTTGATGAAAATGAAAATGATATACCTAGTGAAGAGGTATTGGATGAAAAAGAGGTAACATGTTGTAGTAATGATCCTAGTTTTTTAGATTGTTATTCTAATGGTATTGTACTAGTATAAGTTTTTTAGAATAGTTGGATTATGATAATAAAAATGGAGAACACACTTGCGATGAAGTTTTATTGAGTGCTGATTAAATTTCCAAACTACTAGTTCATGATCTCTAAAGGCATGCAAATGTTTCTCCAAATTCTCATACTATCCCTCATTATGTTCTCCCTCAAGGCAACATCATTTCCCCAAGGTTTGATGCTGAAATTGATATAAAATCATAATACTCGTTGTCAAATTTTGGAGGTGTATGTGATAATAGAACAAGTATCAATACACATGACAACTTTTCTTATAAGGAAAATACCATTAGGAAAAGTTTCTTAATTTTTTTAGATTCTTTTCATGTTGGCAATGCTAAAGTTGTTTATAACTGGCCATGTGACAAAGAAGCAAGGGCTAGAAATGATAAATTTGATTTAGAGTTTTTATTATGTGTTGATGATGAGTTTGATAGGTTCAAAGTTCATTCTAATAAGTTGTTTGACAAAGATTACAATCAACAAATTTTGGGTCAGCACTTCCATTATAATTTTTCATACTTGGTGGCTAATTAGTTATTTGAGTGTGAAGAAGTTTCAGCAAATGGTAAATTTGATTGGATGAGTATCAAGATTAAAAATGATATAGAGAGATCAGATTTGAATTTTTCTTCACACCCATGAGTTGCAAATTTTTGATACATGCAACCATTTATTTAAAGAAGAGTATGAAGCCTTCATGTTTCTAGTTGATAGCATGGATCTGTCATATGTTCATGATGGTTTTCAATTTGAGGATAATTTATATGAGCATGCTGATTTGTTTTCTCATAGTGAGCATGATGTAGGAGTAAATGCTGATTGGTATGTGCACTATGAGAATGATGGAAGTTATTTTGTTTTATCAAATGAGCTAACAGATAATGTTGAATATGTTGGTAAAACTTATGAGAAAGATGTTTTCAGCTTACCTCTTGAAAGAGGAGATGAAAATCAGATATATTATAGAGGTAAGAATTTTTGATAAGTTTTGATGGCCTAGGGCCATCATTTGTATAGTTTAGGAGTAGATTTCCTTGCTTTCAATAATTTGTTCGAGAGAAGTTCTTGTTGTGTGGTCTACTTCTTCCAATGATTCTGAATCCTTTCCATGCTTGCAAGGGACATGCATCCCCAAAGAGAGCCACTAATGGGACTCAAAATCGCCTTGCTGATTTGAGTACCATTCCAAGCTTTTGAGCCCCTTTTGAATGTATTTAATGCATGTGTACCTAGTTGTCCTTTTGAGGCCTAAGAGGTTTTTAATGTTTTTATAACCTTGCATTCAACATATGCATGCATCTTGAATTGCTAAATTGTCATTTTGAGTCATTTTGTGAAGTTCCATTTGAGCAATGTTTAGTTTTGGATTTTTCCCAAGTGTCAAATAGTGACAAGAAGCCTAGTTTGCATGTGAATATCTCACACCTAGTAATGCTTCATGACTCACTGTTTTGGGATTTTTTTTAGTATCCATATCAAAGAACCTATCTTTCATACTTCAAGTCGTTTCAACATATTTTGACTAGGTTTTCATTCCCTCAAAGTCGGTTGTTCATTGATTGTCATGCTGATGAAAATTGTTCAGAATTCTAGGAAGCCCTATTTTGACTTGTCATAACTTTGACCCAATTGACCAAAATGATAAAATTCCTTTTGCATTGCATTCTAGAGGTCAGAGACTTGCTATGTTTTTGATTTGAGCTTATGAAAAATCTATTTGATCAATTTTTGAATGCGATTCCATATGCAAATTATAACGTTTTATTGGTGTCATGAAGTGCAAATTGATTAGTACCCCTATTCGGGATGTCATAACTTTCAATCAGTGATAGGTGAGATCAAATAGATTGTATCATTGAATTCTACTCTAAAAATTCTTTAAATGTGCCAGTTTGCAAGTTTCGATGAATCTGTCTACACACTTTCCCAAGTCCATTCTATTTGTGAAAATCACTTTTCTACCACTATTCCCAATTCTGCATATCCAAGTAACCTACTTTGACCATTCACCAAATGTGCCATGTTATTCATGATGGGCCCAAATCATAGATTTATACTCTTCTCATGACACTGAACTAGTGCCCCAATTTTCATGCCCCCAAGTGTTAGTTTGACCTATTTTTGAAGCCAAAACCAAAATTCATTTTATGGTTTTCTGATATGTTTGCTTGCAAACAATTCTAAGAACACAACTTTGATGATCAATATCTTTTGACCTCGAAATCATCATAAGACAAAATTTGATAGGGTAAGAGAATGTGGAGTAAATAATTGGCATGTCATATTATACTACTCAGTTAGGTGTGTATTTCAGTTTTTAAAGCCAGTCAAAGGACCCCTTGGCAAGAAATTGGCAGTTCACAGATAAAGGCCGAAATGAGTTGTAAATAATGGCTCATTGATCAAATTTAATTTTGATCAATGCTAGATGTTCATTAGATGAGTTTAGAATGTTAGTTGTTTGAAAAAAATATATTTTTTAGCTAGACCCACTTTAGGGCCTGACTGATTCGACTAAGACTGATATATTTTGAATAAATAAAAGATGATTTAAAGAAGAGGAAAGAACAAGCATTCCTACTAATCTTTTAATATCAATGGTTAGTGTTGGAATCCTTTTATGAAATTTTGAGTGGAGCATCATTAAGGTCAATGATGAGTGGTTTGTAGTTGGAGAAAATGTAAGGAAAGTAGTAGGCCTGTAGAAAGGGTAAATAATTGAAGTACGATTAGATGTAAAAGAGTTGGCATGTGGTATATGCTTTGATACTTATGCTCATTAATGAATGAAAGACATTTCTTGTGGCCATCAGTTCCGTGACACATGTTGAGCAGGTTACTCTCATAAATCAACTGGTAATGGTTGTTATGACATTACTTGCAAATACTCATATATCTTTTACTGGAATTGTTCTAAAATAGGGTTAATGTATAGTAGGTTGCAAAGGGGAGGAGTATACAAAATGGTTCAAATCAAGGGCATATCAATGAAGACCTTGTATTCATGAAAGCATTTTAGAAAGGGACAAGGGAAGGAAGAATGATGCAACAAAGTGGATGCAGATATTAATATAATGAAAAGTCAGGAAGAATCAATTTTAATGTAGAGGTGATAGTTAGAATTTTAACTTGTTGGGTGGGACAACACATATAAGAGGTAATTGACAAATAAAACTTGAGTAATATTTATTAGGATAGAGAACAAATGTCCAAGAGGAGAAATCCATGCTTGGGGAAAGGAGATAGCCACATCGACAAAGGAAAAGGGCTTGACATTGAAGGAGGAAGCAAAGCTCCACGTGCCTTATTTTCCTCTTACTTCCTCTAGACGTAGTCTCTGTGCTATGCAAAGAGGGTAAAATGGTAAAAGTTTAGTCCCACATCACTTGGGTAGTGTAGCTTTTATGTCTTTATTAACATAGCCACACAATAGATAAATGTTTAAAGCTTATGGGACTTTGAGACATGCAACCCATGTGTTGAGGGGCCCACCCATGGAAAGCTGATGGAAGATAGACATAAATTTTGAATAACATGCATCCCAAGGTAGTTTAGATGATTTTTCACTCAATTGGGGGCCAGGGAGGAGGTAAGCCATTAGAGGTTTTGACCATGCAATTGGTGGTTTCATTGATAGTTTGGCATGATTGGTAGTCTAAGTGGTGGTTTTAGGTTGGCAGTCTCAATCGCACAAAAATGAAGGTTTTGCATAATCACATAGTTTAATTGTAGTTAGTAGAAAGGAGTTTCAAAGTTGTGAATTAGGGTTGACCTCAAGTTAATTGGGGTTAAGGAAAAGTTAGAATTAAGAGTTGTGAGTTCATGAAATTTTGACACTTGAAAATGTGTCCAATTGGGAAATGTTTGAGGTGGTAAATTTTAGCCAATCAGAGGCTAACATGTGGCGGTCAACTAGGGATTGACCTAGCTTGAAAAAGGGGGCTAAAAAATATGAAAATGTGAAAATTAATATTATATTAAATTTATTTATGAGATTTGAATGGGCAAGCCATAAATTGAAAAAATTAAATGTGTTAAACATTTTTCTATAGTTAGACTATAGAACTTTTAAAACTTTTTCATTTAAATGCTCTGAACTTTTAATGGGGGCCTAATTTTGAAATGCATGCCAGAGGGTCATTTTTCATTGAAAATATGCAATACAATATACCATCAGAATTGGGAGAAGCTGAACTTTCAGAATATGGGATTATAATTTGCACAAGTATTCATTGGTATAAGATATAGATTGATTTGTGTTTCCAAGGCATTCTTAGTAGAATGAGTAGAATTCATCATTGAGCATCAAAATCAGTTGGAAGGTAGATATGAAAGTTTATTGAAGCCAAAATTTGGGGAAAATGATTTTGAAAGCTTTATCTTGCCTCTAGAAGTCTTTTAACAAGTGTTTTTTTCCCTTTCTTTGATCTCAAATCTGGCATTAAAATCAATTACACTTTTCAATCATTTTGGAGATATTTTCAAGGCATTTTTCTAGCAACAATGAAAAGATCTAATGTACAGTTACAAAGAGAGAATAGAGAGATGTTTTGCATATATTGATGGAGGTCTTCCAAGTGGAAAAATGGCAACATCTAATCTAATCCAAGATTTTCTTCCTTTCTATTTAGTCTCTTCGTTACTCTTTCTCAAGGGTTGGTAGTTTTCATTGTGAGACCATAGGTTCAAGTTTTTGATATATTCTAGTTTTGGACATTTTTCACTACTTTGATACCATTTTCTTCAACATTTTCTCTTGTAATAAACATAAAATAAGAAGAATACAAATAGTTCTAATCTAATAGGTAGTTTTATGATTCAAATTTAATGTATCTTATGGTATTTGTTTGAAGGAAATAAACAAAGGTGCAATAACAAGTTAATCTTCTATTTGATTTTTGTATCATGTTCATGCTATTTTTTTTAATCTTTTGTGATATATGTACAAGTTGCATATTGTCTAGTTGTAATCTATTTTAGATTGTATATGTTGATTTGTTTGCTTGCAATTCAAGAAGTCATGTAAAGACTTATTTTATCATGATAGAGTTGCAAATCTCATGAAAGGATAGTTTGAGTATGAGATTCAAAAAGATGTAGATATCATTAATCAAATATATTTTCCCTTTAATGTTGCAAGAATTGAAAAGTGTTTCCCTTACTTGGCTTATCAAGTTCTTAGGTCATGTTATTAGCTATTCCATGTCTGGGATCTTTGCATAATTGTTAAATGATTAGGGTTTTATTTGCTTTGTTAGATTCAAGTATATGTTTTAGTGCTAGTACCATATAAATGAATTTGAGGTCCACTGGCCTAGGTCTTGTAGAGCCTAAAGTAGAAGAAGGTTCTAGCCTTATAGTTGGCCTAGTGTCTAAATGTAGATGGGAAGTAGCTACCCCTAGATGTATTTGTTTCTCATCAGGATAATTTGAAACTATGACATTTCAAATCACCAACATAACCTTCACAAATGCTCCCTTGGCTAACCTATTAGGCCTTGTCTTCCTTGACTTTTCTTTTTCTTTTTCTTGTCTCACACAACAACTAACCTTGTGGTTTCTTATATAGTAGCAAGCTCCCATAAAAACACCAAGTGGTATTACATAAACCATGTGCTAAATACACGAGCTACCATACTCCTATTGAATCATATTTAATATTGGACATTTAATATTTTCTCCAATATTAAATAATTACATAAAATATTATCACAATGTTATAATGCAAACCATCAAGTATATCCCATGGAAATCTCTATAGTGCCTCTCATGTTTTTAGTTTATACCTTGTTTATTTTGATTTGAGAGATACTTGATACTCTTATTATATGTACTTTGAGATGACCTGAGGGTTGGTTGTTATGCTTTTATTTTAGTATCATAGACGCTATACTGCTATGTTATTTAGTTTATCATATTTTCATGTTGATGTCATTTTGAGATGATAGTAGGTTTATGATGATATTTGATTATCTAGTATTTTGGACATAACTTTGATCTAGTTATATGTGGATTTTATATTATGGATAATTACTTCATTCTTGTTTCATTATGCTTTATGCGAACTTGAGTGATGTAAATGAATTATTTTAGTATAATTGAATAAATGGTTTTAATTAGTCATTTAATGCATTTATTACTTTGGCTATGATATTATATGCAATTGCACTTGATCATGTCTTTTAGTGTGCAAGAATTATATACTTGGTAGTGACACATGGAGTTAGTGATTCAACTATTCATATTTCACCAATGTCGTCTCTATATGGTCAACACATCCTTATTAAATTTTTTAAATTAAACCTTTTGGTGATTAGTAAATCCAAACTCATTTGCATTGTGCAATTAGACTAGTGAGCATGTTTGTGCACTTAGAGGTTTGCATTGTAGCGAAAATTGTTAAGGAACTTTCTATGATTTTTGGTTTTTGGGCTTTAAATTTTATTGAATTTGATTTTTGGTATCTTTTCCATAGATGAATTCCTATTTCTACAAATAGCCTTTTTTCATTTCGCTCAATTCAAAGTCTAGCTAGTCTAACTAACTATTTTCCCTAATCGATTATTCACTCATAAAGTGAATAAGTATGGAAAGAGGAATTTAATTCCTCACTTCTCACTTTTGCAAAACACAAATCTAAGAGATTTTTTGAGAATCCTCTTCTGGAGGATCATGTTTCTATTCATTGTGAGAGCTGTGGGCATGGGATTTTCACAAGGTTAGTCTTGTTAGATCTAGCTCAAGTAGACCTTGCTTTACCAAGATTTTCATAATTTTCAATTGATGATTTATTTTACTGTGTTGTTTCCTATTTCAGCCCCTTTTTTTTGTTACGTAGGGCTCTCCTATTTTATTGTTTCAGCTCAGATTCTATATCTATTTTTGGTAGCTATTAGTCTAGAGGCTGAGAACTAGCGTTCCCCTCTGTTTCTATTTGCTTGTTCTACTCGGTTGGTCAACTATAAATATTTTCTCTATTTTTAGGATGGGGGTTTGGGGTTTCATGCCATTATGTTGGCCATTTTTGCATATGTTTTTTGAACCCAAATTTTATTGGATTTTTTAAGCTTTTGTGCCTAGAGACCAAATGGGTTTTAATTTCAAAATTTTCCATTTTTTTGGGTTTTTACCTCATTTTGTGTGTCACCCAATTTTATTAGTTTTTCTTGGCATGATGTTGGTCATGGAATTGGATCATCTATTTGGATGTTAGTCTGATCAGTGTTTCATTTTCATGTTGCATTGGGATGCATGTCACATCCTTCCTCTCAAGTCTATTTTCAGTTGAGTGTATTTCTACATTGTTTTCTCTTCTAGTGCTTCTGTCATGATCTTTGTGATGGTGGTGCACCACACATCAGTATGTGAATGTAAATTTGTTAGGTGACTTGCGAGGCCCAATCTTCTATGGTACTTCTAGGAGTTATGATAATTGGGGTTGGGTTGGGAATATGCATGCATATTGGTACTCATTGTTGGATGAGCATGAAGAGGGTAGGGTAGCACATGGAAAGGCTTCTATCCTACAACTTGGTGACTATTTCCCATTGGTTGGTAGAGGAAGTTTTATATAAGTGATAACTAAATTAAAACACTAGGTGGTAATAGAATTTAAGATATTTAAAAAGTGTGAATTATGCACCTTTCGTTGGAGAGTGTTGCTACCCAGATTGTGCTCCTTCTATTAGGGAGTGTATCTGCCAAACTAGGTTGGGCTTGTCAATACCAAGTGACTCTCCATGACCTCAGTCCTACATATTAGCCCATTGAGTGTCTGACTAGGACCTATAGTACTTGCATTGTCTCATGATTTTGGTTTTAGTCATCATTACTATTTGGTATGAGTGTTAGCCATGGATGTTGTTTTTTCTGTGTGTTTCTAGTTGGATTATTATCTGGACCATCAGTATGAAAAGAGTGGACCTATAGGTTCCACATGGTCAGGAGGCATAGCTGCCTAGACCACTACTAGGGACTAGTGTACATAGATGGTCTTTTGTCCTAGTGCAACCATTGCTGGATGTTTTTTCTTGGTACTTTGTGTTCCAAAGTATGCTTCCTTGTGATTTATGCTTTTATTGGAATGCTTGTAAATCATGTTAGTTATTTGATGCATTCCCTTATTGTGATATTTAGCATATGATTAGATGATGTTATTTGATTAGTTGAAGTATCTATTGCTTGTTGTTTAGCATGTTAGATTTCCACTTCTTATGATGTTATTACACTTTAGTAATGACGTCTTTATAAGACAACTCCTTCTATCTAGTTGGTAGTTTGGGATGTTATGTGTAAGGGATGGCTAGGGCCTTCAAGCTCTCATGATGCTATTATGGTAGGGAGGAACCACACACTTAGTTTGTTGTTTTAGTTCATTGTGATGTTACTTCTGTACACTATGATGTTTCTTTTAGTTCTTTCCCTTCACTACTATGTTGGATGGTTAGATGCAGATTTCCATCTAGTAGTTTTGATCGAGAGTCTTTCCTCAATATGTGGATTCGATACTCCTTGGTATGGAGGAACTTATTTCCATATCTTTTTCTCATGTGAGAATGCAAGGTCTCATGTGGTGTGTTGAGTTTTCTCATGTGGCCTTTGGCACTTTGTTGTTTGAAAGCCCACACCAATTTTGGAGTGCCTTGGCTATTGGGCCAAGCACTTCCTCACAAAATTTGGTACCATTCCTTATGTGAAGAGAAGTTTCTTGCTTGGATTTTTGCACACCCTCACATGAGAATTAGCGAGTCTGTTGTCCTCATGTAAAAAATAATGAGTATCTAGGCTTGGCTAGGAAAAATTTGGAAGTTGGTTTTGGACACCCTATTATGTTTTACACTTTCCTAGTTCAAACTAGATTTCCTATGGGGTTTAAAATATATTGTTTAAGTATAATTTGATGTATATTTAATTAAAATCAAACTTAAGATATATTTTAATATATGCAATGAGTCTTTTGAGATAGGTTCTAGACCTCTACGAGCTAAGATACAAATTATAGGAAATTTCAAGGCTTTAGGATTTCAGACTTAGCCAATTTTTTTGGAATCATCTTTTTTCTTTTAGCATGGTGTTTAGTAGTTGAGTTTTCCTTTCTTTGTATCCTCAACATGTGTGAGACAATGGTTGGTCTCTGTTGTTTTCTTGTTTATGTTTTGGTCAATGGTGACACTTGGAGATCTTTGGAGTTTAGTTGTTTGGTTAGCCTTTTGTTGTGATCTTCATGATCCACATATGATGGTTGTCTTGTGATTTCATACTTCTTCAAAAAAAAGTGGTTTGGCTTTTATCTATTCTTTTTCCAAGGATCTCTAAGTGGGGCATTACAATCTCTCCATGTTGTATGCCCATCTAGGTGCTCAAAGGTACAATATTACATAATAAAATAAAATATAGATATAAATAATATTATGTAATGTGTACAACACATAAAATCTCAACAATCTCTTACTTTTTGTATACATTGCATAGGGTCAATCCATATCCACATAAATCAATAAGGAAACAATCCCTCCTAGCACAATCACCATCTTGGGTTACCATAAACCATGTGCTCCATCTTGGTACCCACAACAAAATTAAAGTATCTAGCATCTTGAGCATGAATGATGCCAACTCCTATTATTCCAATTTTATTGGACATACATAGAATCCACCCAAAGAGAAAGCCACCCAACCTATCACATAATAATATGATAAAATATTATACCAACTAAAATGTCAAGCATAAACACTTGATCCAAAGGTAATCACATGTAATTGTAGCTATCCAAATATCCATAGCTGAAATAACATTGATAACAAGTGCTAACCATTCCAAATATGCATATCTCCGAAGGTATACCAAGTGAATCTCACATCATCGAGATATCTAATCTATAGCCTACAATTACAAGCCCCAAGAGAAATACCTACTAAATATACATCAAGAAGCTCTCATTGCAAATAATAATGTCAAATTTATAATCGATCCACTCACAACATCTTCTAGAAGTGAATCTATGTAGTATCAAGGACATCCACAACACATCAAATAATGACTTGAAATAACAAGTCTCATAACAAGTCTCCAACACCCTCCCAAGTTCTCCACAATCAACAAATGAAAGAGATAAAGGAATAACCATGTCATCTCTCACATGACATCTACGAACACAAACTAGCGATCACAAGCTCCAACAAATTCCAAATTCAACGTAAGTAAAATCAAACATTTAGGAAGATAACCAAGACCAAAGAGGAAGCATGCAAATGATAATATGTATCATGTCCTTCTACACACACACACACACACACACACACACACACACACACACACACACCCCTCTAGATATAAATTGTTCCAAGTAAGATATCCTCCATAAAAACCCAACCAAGAAGTCAAAAAAATGCCCAAACCATACCATATAAGTAATCATGGATGTAATCTTCTCACAAGAAGATAAAAAATGTAAACCATTCCTAATCCAAGAAATATGCCTAATATAAAGCCATCTCCCAAACTCAACCAGAATAACAAAAACATATGCACATGGAGATAACCAATGCTAAACCATCTCTTAAATGAACCCTCCAGAACTAACTCATGTATCATAGCTAAAGATGCATATCAATGAAAGGAAAACATAAATATAATGCACCTAAAAGATATAATGGGCTATACCTCTCAATTAATGATGTGGCATAGTAAACCAAGAGTGGGGAATGGGAACTCTCTTCAAGATATCAAAGTTTCCAACCAAGACTCTTCTAAGAACACTCTCCTCTTGATTCATATCAGCTAAATTCCCATTATATTTCATGTTAAAATAATCAACTATCCCAAAAAATACTTCTCTAATCTAAGAGAAATCAACATCACCACCATCTTAATGTATTCATGAGCACCTATAACTGATCAATCCATGCCAACTCCAAATGCAACATATCAATATCAAGAAGTATACCAAAAATGATCAATGTACCCAATATAACAAAACTAAACCAAGATTAATGACAAAGTTTAAACTATGGCCTTAGGAATATAAACATGAGAACATGATATAAATCATCTTAACCAAAGAGATAACATGCTCAATATGAAGATACCATAATTTTTCTAAAATCTCTAAATATGTATCAAGAGTATACCATGATATAATAATGAAACTATCCTAAAACTAAGGATAACATGTCAAATGAAAGCATAAACCACGCCTCTACCAAAAACTCTGCGAGTCCTCAAGATGCAATCACCTCCACACACCATGAAGAAATAAGTGCACCATGCAAATATCAAAAGCGATTTTGCAACAATAGGGTCTAAGACATCCTCCAACATTTTTAAACACTCAATAAAGACATCAATGCCAATAACTAGCACTCAACTTTAGTGCCAAGTCACCCATGGAATCATAAAATCTACCTCCTACATGAAGATCCTCTAGGTCTACACACAACCAAAGTGTCAATACCAAATGAAACTAAGATCTCCAACCCAAGAAGATACAAACCAAACTAGGAACTAATCTTGCACTACCACCTCATCATTGTCACAAGATCTCATTAAACTATGTATACAAGCTATCCATGACATCATGGTGAAAAACTCATCTTCTAACAATGAGAATAAAAAAAGATATTAAACCATTAAAAACTCAAAGTGCACATCATGAGCTCCTTCTAAGAAAGAAAATAATCATGATCCTCAACCAAAGAAGATATACTACCATAACCAAATTAGAAATTCAAACCAATGAACATCAATGATATACCTATATATTTAATCATATCGTGTCAACATCTATGACACCATGACCACATCCATGAACCAACCCTCTAACTCTCAAAGTATCTAGTATGTCAACATAAAATAGTCAACCATAATTCTCCACCATGACTATACTTGGTAACACCATCTCATTCCCTCTACATGAAGAAAAATAAGGAAATCATGTGACTAAGGGCATAGACAACCCAATCCAAGATACAAATATAGATATGCATTAGGAATGAAAGATCAACAAGTGAAGAAAACCCATATCCAAGCCATAAATGAAACATGTAAGTATAGAACACTTACAACACTACACAACTTGTAGACCCAACAAGTCATCATACATGTCCAAATAAAATAATGGTAAATATTGTTGTAAATGTAGATGGATTAACTAACGGAGGGGGGGAGGGGGGGGGAGGGGGGTTGAATCAATTACCACAAAAACAAATCCAAAGATCCCTTAGATGTCAAATAAGTTACTTACTATTGTCACTCGGTAAACATTCACAAAAATGTTGTAACTTGGTAGATTAACTTGTTACTGATCTTTAAGCATTCATAATTATTAACATGCATGCAAAAGTAAATAACATGAACACAAGAGATACCAAATTTAACGTGGAAACTTAATATGGGAAAAACCACCAAGTAACTAGCTACCAATTTTCACCCTTATGAAGTGAGCCTTGTTAGGAGCCAAACCTATTGAAGGTTACAAAACACATTGTTAGGTGTGACCCTATTAGAGAATTTATTCACCTTGCTAGGAGTGGCCTTGCTAGAGGTCTTTAGAACAATTCAATGGAATTGTCCACCTTGTTAGAGGATTTACAAAATGGCTATTAGACCAACTCTGTTAAGAGATTTAGGAATTACTATTACAATGGTTAGAAAGTAACAATGAAATGACCTAAGTAAGATGCAACTAAATTTTTTTGATTACAGATCTTTATTCTACACCATTAGATCCTCCTTGATCAAATATAGCTTTGCTACTCATTAATGATCTGTGATCATCCTTCAAAATTTACTCACAATAATCAGTCCTCCTCCACATTCATATCACATCAAATTCATCACACTTAAAATTTGCAACTTGACCTCTCATATATACCATTCAAATTATCAATTTGGCTCAATTACAAGTTATAATCACCTATAATCATTACCATAGTTGGCTGGAAATAATACTTAAAACAATTAAGCATTAAATCATAAATTAAAAAATTCCTTTACTGCTTGACCCTGCTTGATAAACACTGCTTCAGAAACAATTTCTTGAGTTAACCATCTCAATTCGATTAACACTACAAATTCTGCAAAATCCTTTGGCTACCAAGTGTACTTAGTAAGAACTAAATTTTCTTCGTTGACCATGAGACCTCAGTAAGAACTGAATTTTGCCACATTTTCCTTTGATGACCAAGTGAGCTTGATAAATACTGAATTTCCGTTGCTAACCTTGAGAGCTCGGTAACAATTGTTTGCACAAGGTAAAGTCGAAGAATTCTCAGTAGACATTATGAATCTTCTTGCAAACCAACTAAGCTCGGTAAGAGCTAATAGATGACTTGTATGACATTTGTGTAACATCAAAGACAACACACAATTGGATAATTGTATCCAACAATCTCCCTCTTTGGCATTGATGGCAACACAACATGTCATAGCATAATGAAATTTGAGAACAAGACTTTCTCTAGTAGAAGGTTTTCTCCCTCTAGAATTTTACACCTCAAACTTCAGTTATCTACAGGAAAACTCTCCATCTTTCATAGTAATCTCTCCTTCTTGCAT
Source organism: Cupressus sempervirens (assembly GCA_028749045.1). NCBI lineage: Eukaryota > Viridiplantae > Streptophyta > Pinopsida > Cupressales > Cupressaceae > Cupressus > Cupressus sempervirens. Next base: position 818,022,717 of record CM053789.1, on the reverse strand, counting down.
AAACTCACTTTCTTGCAAATTTCAGAAAGGTATGATAGTAAACTCTCCCTCTTTGACAACACATGCCAAAGACAACATAACTCAAATGAATTTCAATGTACCTTAAGTACTGATTCATATGCAATGTCTTCATTACTTTGCTGCATCAACTAATAGATCTTCAACTCTTTTCCTATTGATGCATCACTAAAACTATATTTTAGTGAGCTTCAGATAGGGGAATGACCCCTAACTTACCTCTTAGATACAAAACTGTATCCTTAGGTAGTGGCTTAGTGAATATGTCAGTAATTTTTTCCTTTGTATGGACATATTCCAATCTGATCTCCTTATCCTGCACCAATTCTCTGACAAAGTGATACTTTATTGCAATGTGCTTGGTTTTTGAATGCAACACTGGATTTTTGGATATGTTAATTGCACTTGTGTTATCACAAAACATGACAACTAGTTCTTTGATTTCTTCCTTCATTCCTTCCAATAACTTTTTGAACCAAAAAATATTAGAACAGTTTAGTGCTACTACAACATATTCTGCTTCTACTATGAACTAGGATGTACAATTTTTCTTTTTACTTGTCTAAGAAACCAACCTCTTTCAAAGAAAGAAAACTCCTCCACTTGTACTCTTTCTATCATCAATGTTTCCTGTCTAATCTACATTAGTGAACACTTTTAATTCTAGATTTCCTCCAAGTTTATACCATAATCCATAATCTTCAATGCCTTTCAAATATCTCATGATCCTTTTGATTTCCATCATGTGATTTTCTCTTGGTTTTGCTGAAAATCTTGCTACAATACCAACTGCAAGGGCAATATCAAGTCTTGTATGCACTACATATTGTAACTTTCCAATCATAGATCTATACAATGTTTGATCCACTTCCTTTCATTCATCATCCTTGGTAAGTTTCAATCCAGTACACATAGGAGTCCCAACTGGTTTGTAGTCTTCTATACCAAACTTTTTCTGTATCTCCTTGATGTATTTTGATTGAGTGATGTAGATACCATTTTTTTCTACTGAATTTGAAGACCAACAAAGAATTTGAGCTTACCAAACATTGACATTTCAAATTCCTTGTTCATTTTCTCTGAGAATTCTTTACATTGATCATCATTTCTTGTAAACAAAGTATCATCCACAAATATTTCTACTAGAACAATCTTATTATTTGGTCCTTTCTTGATATAAAAGCTACTGTTATCATTAGTTCTTTGAAAACCAATCTGAATAAGATAGTTATGCAATTTGTCATACCATGCTCTAGGGGCTTGCTTCAGACCATACAATGCTTTATGTAATTTGCAGACCATGTCCTTTTCTGGATCAACAAAACCTTTAGGCTATTCAATGTAAACCTCTTCATCCAATATACCATTGAGAAATGCCAACTTGACATCCATCTGATAAACTTTGAATATGTTGGGACTTAAAATTGCATGGTTAATTTTGAGTACCATTGAGAAAATTGAGCCCTATAAATGCTTTTTAATACCTTTGTACCTAGTTGTACCTTTGAGGCTTAAGAGGTCTTGAATGCTTCTAGCACCTTGCATTCAGCCTTTCCACTTGTTCTATGATGATAAATTGACATTTCGAGCCATTCCGTGAAGTCCTATTTTGAGCATTTGCCAAATCTGCATTTTACCCTAAGTGTTAAACAAAGATAGGAGGCTTTGTTTGCATCTGAATATCTCGCACCCAGAAATTTTTTACGACATGCCACTTTGAGAGTAGCCAATGTCCATACCTAAGAGCCTATGTTTCAGATTTTGATTCGTTTCGAGTCTATTTGACTAGATTTTGAATCCCTCAAAGTTGGTTAGTTATCAATGTCATGTTGATATGAAATGTTCAGAACTTTGGGAAGCCCTATTTGACGAGTTATAATTTTGACCTAATTAACTAAAATGCTAAAATTCATTTGAATTGCATTATAGATGTCTGATACTTGTTATGTTTCAAGTTTGAGCTTATGATGAATTTGTTTGATCAGTTTCCAAACATGATTCCAAACACAATTTCTATCCTTTTACTGGTGTCAATAAGTGCACATTGTTTGGTACCCCTATTCATGATGTCATAACTTGAGATCTGTGATAGGTCAAGTTAAATGGATTATACCCTTGTGTTGTCCTCCAAAAATACTCCAAGTGTGCCCAGTTGCAAGTCTTAACGAATCCATATGCACACTTTTCTAGGTCCATTCCATTTGCAAAAATTGATTTCTTACTATTGTTTCAATCTGCAAAATCCAAGTAGCCCACTTTAACTACTCGCCAATTGCATCTTGTTATTTTTCATGAGCCCAAATCACGGATATATATTCACCTCATGACAGAGAACTAATGCCCCAAGTTTCATTCTTCCAAGTGTCCATTTACCCAATTTTTAAAGCCAATTCTAAACCTAGTTTATTGATTTCTAACATGTTTTCTTATAGGCAATTCTGAGAAGGCAACTTTGACAATGAATATCTTTTGACCTCAAATTCTTTAGGAGACGAGATTCAATATGGTGCAAGAATGTAGAACAAAGATTGGGTGTGCTAGATTTTAGAGCTTAGTTAGGTGTTTGGATCAGTTTTTAAGGCTAGTCAAAGAACCTCCTGGCACCAAATTCACAGGTTGCAAAAAAGGGTGATAAAATGAATTTTAATTGGTAGCTCATTGATCGAACTTGATTCTAATCAGTTCGAGATGATCATTGGATTATTTTGCAAGGTTAAGTGTTTGAACATGAATTTTTTTTTAGCCGAACCCATTTTGGGGTCTAACTGACTACTTCAAATTAATGAAATGTCCCGAGATCCTAAAGATGCCTTGAGTTTTAAAGTGATATTGATTTATAAAGAAGTAACATGAGGATCAAGTGTAAGTGGGAAATATATATTTTTAGGGCGGTTAAATATGTGGAATGGTATCCATAGTAAAAAACAAGACATGTCATTTGATTGATAAGACAATAAAAAATGCCAAAGGTTCCTGAAATCAAGTGAGCAATATGAAGTTGCTATGATCAAGAAGTTGATGCTCATACTTCATTATTCATCAATAGTTAAATTTGATGCTGACACTGTGTTAGAAGCTTCCCACTCAATGCCTGATTAGTTTGTGAAGAGGTTGAATGATTTTAGATAATGGACCTAATATCACAATCAAATTTGACCAAAGGAATATAGCATGGAAAAGAAGTATGATTGCAAGGAAGGTTATTTATAAGTTATGAATACTTCCATATATAAGAAAATTACTATATACAAAGTTGGGAGTTATTCAAAAACTCCATCAAGCTTTTATTAATAGTTTTGACCATCTAGTGACTCATGCATCCCATTAAGAGTTCCTTCTCCCATTTTCCCACTATAATACTAAGCCCAAACCTCACATAAAAAAGGGGGGAGGGGGGGGACGACTACATACTCTAATATGTATTGGTAAAAAACACCATTTTAGACTTTTTAGATAATAGTTTGATTAGAAAATCTCCTCCAAGCATAGGGCATTGATCCATAATGTAAACACTAGGAAAACATGGATTGGTAGTTCCATTAATCCTAACTTTAGAGAAATTAGTATTTGGTAGCTTATATGTCTACAATTTACTAGTCTATCAGTACTCTATCCAAAATTGGTTATAGAAATATTCATGCTGCTTATTTTCCCTACAAGACATGACATCATTTTGAGGGAAGAGGCAGTGTTTCAAAAATAAGGTATTAGTAGGTCAAACCCACAACATGGTAGAGGAAACAATATTAGAGATTCATGAAATCAAAGGGAAATTAAAGGAAAATAAAAGCCATAGGAGGAGAGCATTAGAAGCCGGCCAATGCTCAAGACAAATAACAGTGAAGGCACATTAAAAAGCAGCCGCTATAAAGAGATGCTCATGCTAGAATAATGGGAATTCACCATGGGAGGATAAAGAAGAAGTAGGGGAGACAATGCACTGAAGGAAGAATCAACAGAGGAAAGGAACCAAAGATAGTCATATTTTATCCATCTGTAGTAGGGTAGCCCACGTGGAGGGGCATAGACATTTGAAAAAGGAAAACACATACAAGGAAAATCGCCAGTCAAAGAAATCTCCATGCATTGTTTAAAGAAAAAGAGTTGCAGTGACAGAAAAGCTAGCTAAGGGGATTGTTAAGAGGTAGAGGAAATTTCCATGTGGATAAGAAGACAAGGAGAAAGAGAAACCCACAAACCTACTCATCAATCACGCAGCAACCAAAAAAGAAATTCTGCATTTGAAGAAAACTCATAGTCAAGAACATGGCAGAGTAGAGGTGCAGGAAGAATTCTAAAGGGGTTTTATCCCACATTGTTCATATTAGGACCCTTTTAGTTGTTTAAATGTAAAAACAAATGATATGAGTAATTTCTTAAGAGACAAGCACTTTTGAAGCATAGGATTTCAAGGTGGGACCTGACCTTGATGATGTGAGCCAGAGGGTGATGTCGACATAATTTTAAATGAAAATGCACTGACGATGACATGGTGCCCAAATTGAAGATTGTAGGAGATTGTGACACATGGCTTCATCTTGCGGTGGGCGCAAGCCTGCAATAACAAAATGGTCGATCGATAAGAATTGCGAAAATGCAGGATCGTGCCATGTGGTGACAGGTCCCAGTCGACACTGACATGGATATCAAGCATAGTTTGAGAGGATTCACCAGATCATGACACGTGTCATGATCTGATGGTGGGTGCATTCCCACAAAATAGAGATGTAAGGAAGTTAGAAAATGCGAGCATGCAAAAATTTTACAGGTGGCAATGGGCCCAGGTTGGGAGATGATGTGGCAGGCTCCGTCAGCATGTTGAGGTGGTAGTTCAGGTAGTGAATGAAAGGCCACCACATGGTGGTGACATGTAAGTTCTATCTAGATGATGATGAGTCAATCTAGTGGCAATAGATGGGAAAATCACAGATCGACACCTGACACTGGTCAAAGCTTAGTTGACCTGAATAACTCATTAGGGATAAAAATAAAATATTTTTGAGTTTTCATATTAAAATATTCTATTATTTTATCAAAGAACATTCAGAATTTTAAATTAAAAAGGGCCTTTTTCTAAAGTTTATACTTTAGAATCATTTAAATTTTGAAAAATTTAGTTGCAAGCTTGAACCTTCTACTCGGAGGGCATTTTTCAAATTGATATTTAGAAGGTTTTTGGAAGGCTACATATGCAATATTATATATCGTCAGAATCATGAGAAGATGAACTTTCTGATTCTAAGGTTAGTTTTCACACAAGAAGTAGTGTGTTTAGGTTATTCAAAATTTTCTTCTAAATTCCAAATCTACAACCACATTCAGGTATTAATGTTCAATTTTGATTTTTAGTAGGGTAATGACCTAAATATGCATAAAAGATAGTGAAAATGTAGTTGGGATCGAATTGGGTTACTTTCAAATTAGTTAAATTTTGATTCCTTTAGCATTTCATGAAGATGTCAGATATTTTGGATCCAAAAAGGTTTTCCATAATTAAATAGAGGATATTTTCAAATCAATTACAAGTAATGATGAAAAAAAACCAGATAAAAATGGTAGAAAGATGAGAGAGGTTTTCAACAGCAAAAGATTGAATATCAAGTGGACACATGTCAGGGATAGATTAGATATGGGAATTCATCGTTCTTTCCTATATCTTTCTTCCATTGTAGTGGTTGGCAATTTTTTTTGGGTAATACTACTAGGGTTCTAACTTGTTTTACTATGAAACCATTCTTTCAGTATATTCTCTCTTGTATGAACAACATTAAGAAGGATAATATGCATAGTTCAGATGTGTTAGGTGTTTTCTATGTTTTCATTTCATGCATATGATTTTATAATTTCAAGGAAATAATACGGAGAGCAGAATAATTTCATTAGTTTCATTCTGATTCTTGTCTCTAGTCTTAGTGAATTTTCAATGTTTTATGATCTTTGAACAAAGAGCTTAGGTCATAGTTGTAGTCCCTTAAGGTTGTGTGTTGTTTTATTTTTTCTTATGACTCAAGGAGTTATGTAAATGCTTCAGGGAATCAATAGGGTTGTAATTTTATTGAGAAGGATATCATGTAAGAATGAGATTTAGATTGAACATGGATGTCTATTTACAAGGTGAATGGATAGGTTGTATATTTGAAGATACAAATATGTCTCAGATATCCACATCTATGTTTTTGATTCATAGATTTACCTAATGGTTAAGACACTAATCAGTTTACAGGATCATTAGGTCTTACTACCGCATATCTGAGGTTTTGTTGAATTCAACGTTATTAATCAAATGTTCTTTCCCTTTCATGTTGAAGGACTTAAAGGATTAACCCTCACTCAACTTATGTGATTCACAAATTTGCATTTAGCTACTGTTTATCTCTGTTATTACCTGAGTTATTAGGAGATATAAGGGTTTTTCATCTACTTAATAGATTCAGGGATATGTTTTTGCAATGGTACAATATCAATTGAATTTGAGGTCCACTTGCCTAGGTGTTACAGAGCTTGAAGTAGAAGAAGGGTCTAGCCTTATAGTTGGCCCAAGAATGAAGTCAGAGGTATCTGTCATAGGAATTTTCTAGCCTTAGATTCATTTCTCTAGTTTCTTGGTTATTTTCAAAATTATTAAATCAGGAGGCAACAAAATGGTGACTCTGTTGGGGACTGTATTGAATCTGAATGATAGACAAACCTTGAGAATTTTAAAAAGGAGATTCAATACAATAGAAGAAGTGCATAAAACAATTGCAATAGTAGGTTATCTGATGTGTTTTCCAATTTTTTTACTCAAATATCATGCACCCCAGTTGAGCTTTATTCATGGATAGTAGTATATTGTGAAATTGGATGTAAATTGTGTTCTATGACTGTTATAGGTCTATGTTCAATAAATTCAATTTTTGCAAGTGCTGTGAGAAAGTTCAGAGTCAAGAATTGATTTATAAAGTGTAGTTTCTTTTTAAGATGATAATGATCTGCAAGTTCCTCCTACATTGAAGGTCTGGTTTAGATTTTTCAAGTGAAAAATTATGTTTTATTTCTCACCAAGTGTGAGTGGAGACTCTCAAATCTCTGTACTAGTTTGTTCCTAGTTAATTTCATTGCAAAATTTTGAAGGATTTTTAGTTGTATGGGCAGATTTGAAATTTTTGATAGTATCTTGAAAAGGAAATTTTAAATTCTTGATGATTTCTTAAAGTGTTGTTTGCAATCTGCTGTTATAAGAAATTGAAGTGCAAAAAGTGAATCATAGCAGTGATCTCTTTATCCTCTTGAAAGGAGGTGGCAACTCTATGAAGTTTTGACTAGTGGTGTGAAAGAATTTCAGTCTTGCACCTGTGCCAAATTAGTAGATCAAATTTTGCATCAGCACTTGAGGTATTTTGGTTTTCATGTTTTCTTTTCATGGAAGTCAAATGTTAGAATTAGTGCCATTATTCAGTGATTTTTAGCACTAGAAAGAAGAGGTAGAAATTTTTCTTTATAATGGAGTTAGATCTCAGATCTGAGATTAGTTTGCCAAATTATGAGAGTTTGGAAACTATGAATAATAACATTTCTATGTTGAATAGACTAGTCTACAAAAGGATTGTCAATCTTATAAGAACTAAGGTAGGAAATACTCTAGGTTTAAATGTTGAACAATGTTATTTAAGGCTTAAATCAATAATCAGTAAGATGTCTTTTCATTGTAGACCTGAGGAATCTTCCCTACCTAGTGTTTTCCTTGATGTTCTAGTACCCAATTCAGTCAATTAGCTAGCACCTATAAGATTACAAAGGTTTTTAGAAATTAAAAGATTCATTGAAGAAATGGGAAGTAGTGATTATAGATTTCATGTTATTTCTTCAAATGATAATAATGAGTGTGCTGAAATTCAGGGTAGTAATGAATATAATGAATTTGTATATAAAGATAATCTATCTTCAGAATGTGAAGAGAAGATTCAAATGCAAGTGAATCCAGTAATTGCAATTGACATAATGAAGATGGATATGAAAGTGAAAATAAATTTTGTTACAATGAATATGAAGTTGAAGAAATTTGCAATAGTAGTAAGGGTGGTAATTGTTATGATAAGAATGAATGTTGTAACAATTCTAATTTTCTAGATTGTTATACTAATGATCTTGGTATTGTAAATTCTTCATGCCATTTGGATGATAATCACAGCCGGGAGAAGATTTGTGAGGTAGTCTTCTTGAGCCTTGATGAAATATCTATTTTGTTGGCTCGTGATTTTGAAAAGCAAGTGTTTCTAAGGATCTTCATATTTTCTATCATAATGTTTCTTTATTCAGTCAAGTTACTTCCCCAAAGTTTGATGTAGAAAGAGATGTGGAATCTGAACAATCCTTATCAAAATTTGGAGGTGTAGATGACAGTACTTCAAATGTGTTTGCACATGATGATTTGTTGGATGTAGAGCATGTTAGTGAAGGGAAGTTTAATACTGTTTCAAATTCTTATCATGCTGATCTTCTAGAAATTTGTTTTGATGTTTCATGTGATGAAGAGGAAAACAATGAATGTTGTCAATCTAAATATGGATTTTCTTCATATGCTGATAATTCTTGCAGAGATAAGTTCAAGGTTTATTCCAACTTTCAGTTAGATGAAGAAAATGATTATGATTAGTGGAGAATAAATCTGATTTAGTGAATGACATGATTGGGAGTAGGCAACAATCAGATTTCACACACTCTTCACAACCGGAGACACAAGGTGAGTTGCAAGTTTTTGGTACATGCAACTTGGTGAATGGTGTAGATTATGAAGTTTTTGTGTTTCCAATCAGCATGCATGAATCATCATTGGATTTTGACTCCCAGTTTAGTTTATTTAATTATGAGCATGCTAATTTTTTTTCTCATAGTGAGCATGAGAGAGAAGTTAATGCTAATTTGTATATGCATTATGAGAGTGAAGGAAGTTGTTTCATTTTGCCAAGTAATCAATTTCAAGATGCTAATCTAATTGGTAAAATTGAGAAAGATATTTTCAGCTTACCTCAAAGAGATATAAATGAAACTCAGGTATATGACAAAGGTAAGAAGTTTTGAAAAATTTTCAGTGGCCTGGGGCCATTGTGTGTACATAGTTAGAATAGTTTCCCTATTTTCAATAAAGTTGTTCAAGAGAATTTTTTTGAAGTTTAGGTGTGTGCTCTACTTCTTCTAGAGATCCTAATCCTTGCCATGCCCACAAGGGACATGCATCCCTAGACAGAGCCACTATTGGGAATTAAAATTGCATGGTCAATTTTGAGTGCCATTGAGAAAATTGAGCCCTATAAATGCTTTTTAATGCCTTCTTACTTGGCTATACCTTTAAGGCCTAAGAGGTGTTCAATGCTTCTAGCAGCTTGCATTCAGTATGTCCACTTGTTCTATGATGATAAATTGACATTTCGAGCCATTCCATGAAGTCTTGTTTTGAGCATTTGCCAAATCTGCATTTTACCCTACGTGTCAAACAATGATAGGAGTTTATGTTTTCATCTGAATATCTCGCACCTAGAAATGTTTCATGACATGCCATATTGAGAGTAGCTAGTGTCCATACCTAAAAGCCTATGTTTTAGATTTTGAGTCATTTTGAGTCTGTTTGACTAGGTTTTGAATCCCTCAAAGTTGGTTAGTTATCAATGTCATGCTGATATGAAATGTTTAGAACTCTAGGAAGCCCTATTTGACAAGTTATCATTTTGACCCAATTAACTAAAATGCTAAAATTCCTTTTGCATTGCATTATAGATGTCAAAGAATTTTTATGTTTCAAGCTTGAGCTTATGATGAATTTGTTTGATCAGTTTCCAAATGTGATTCCAAACACAATTTCTATATTTTTACTGGTGTCAATAAGTGTACATTGTTTGGTACCCCCATTCATGATGTCATAACTTGAGATCTGTGATAGGTCAAGTTAAATGGATTGTACCCCTGTGTTGTCCTCCAAAAATACTACAAGTGTGCCCAGTTGCAAGTCTTAACGAATCCATATGCACACTTTTCTAGGTCCATTCCATTTGCAAAAATTGATTTCCTGCTATTGTTTCAATCTACAAAATCTGAGTAGCCCACTTTGAATGCTCGCCAATTCTGTCCTATTATTTGTCATGAGCCCAAATCACAAATATATATTCACCTCATGATAGAGAACCAATGCCTCAAGTTTCATTCTTCCAAGTGTCCATTTGCCCAATTTTTGAAGCCAATTCTGAACCCAGTTTATTGCTTTCTAACATGTTTTCTTGCAGGAAGTTTTGAGAAGGCAACTTTGCTAGCAAATATCTTTTGACCCTGAATTCGTCATGAGACGAGATTTGATAGGGTGCAAGAATGCAGAAAAAAGATTCAGTGTGCTAGATTTCAGAGCTTGATCAGGTGTTTGGATCAGTTTTAAATGCCAGTCAAAGGACCTCCTAGCACCAAACTCATAGGTTGCAAAAAAGGGTGATAAAATGAGTTTTAATTGGTAGTTCATTGATCGAATTTGATTCTACTCACTTTGAGATGATCATTGGATTATTTTGCATGGTCAAGTGTTTGAAAATGAATTTTTTTTTAGCCGGACCCATTTTGGGGTCTGACTAACTACTTCAAATTAATGAAATGTCCCAAGATCCTAAAGATGCCTTGAGTTTTAAAGTGATATTGATTTATAAAGAAGTAACATGAGGATTAAGTGTAAGTGGGAAATATATATTTTTTAGGGCGGTTAAATATGTGGAATTGTATCCATAGTAAAAAGAAAGACATGTCATTTGATTGATAAGACAATAAAAAATGCCAAAGGTTCCTGAAATCAAGTGAGCAATATGAAGTTGCTATGATCAAGAAGTTGATGCTCATACTTCACCATTCATCAATAGGTAAATTTCATGCTGACGTTGTGTTAGAAGCTTCCCACTCAATGCTTGATTAGTTTGTGAAGAAGATGAATGATTTCACATAATGGACCTAATGTCACAATCAAATTTGACCAAAGGAATATAGTGTGGAAAAGAAGTATGATTGCAAGGAAGGTTACTGACAAGTTATGAATACTTCCATATATAAGAAAATTACTATATACAAAGTTGGGAGTCATTCAACAAATCCACCAAGCTTTTATTAACAATTGTGACCACCCAGTGACTCATATATCCCATTTAGAGTTCCTTTTCCCATTTTCCCACTGAATACTAAGGTCGAACCTCACATTAAAAAAGGGGGGGGGGGGGGGTGGGGGGAAGTTGACTACATACTCCAATATGTATTGGCAACAAACACCATTTTAGACTTATCAAATAATAGTTTGATTAGAAAATCTCCTCCAAGCATAGGGTATCGATCCATAACGTAAACACTAGGAAAACATGGATTGGTAGTTCCATTAATCCCAACTTTAGAGAAATCGATATTTGGGAGCATTACATGTTTATAATTTACTGGTCTATCACTACTCTATCTAGCATTAGTTATAGAAATATTCATGCTACTTATTTTCTGTGCAAGACATGACATCATTTTGAGGGAAGAGGCAGTGTAGCAATCAATCATGTAGCAAGCAAAAACGAAATCTCACGTTTGAAGAAAAGTTGCAGTCAAGGACATGGCAAAGAAGAGTCACAGGGAGAATTGTAAAGGGGTTTTATCCCACATTGTTCATGTGGAGACCCTTTTAGTTGTTTAAATGTAAAAATACATGATATGAGTAATTTCTTAATAGACAAGCGCTTTTGAAGTGCATGCTTGCGAGGTGGGACCCAACCTTGATGATGTCAGTCAGAGGATGATGTCAACATAATTTTAAATGAAAACACACTAACAATGATATGACATCCAAGCTGGAGATTGCAGGAGATCATGACACATGGCTTCATCCTATAGTGGGCGCAAGCTCGCAATAACAAAATGCTCGACTGATAAGAATTGCGAGAATGTGGGATCGTGCTATGTGGCGATGGGTCCCAATCGACGCTAACATGGAGATCAAGAGTAGTTTGAGAGGATGCACCAAATTGTCAAACGTGTCATGATCTGATGGTGGGTGCATGCTCGTAAAAAAAAGATGCAAGGAAGTAAGAAAATGCGAGCATGCAAAAATTTGACAAGTGGCAGTGGGCCCAGGTTGGGAGATGATGTGGTAGGCTCTATTAGCATGTTGAGAAGGTAGTTCAGGTAGCGAATGAAAGGCCACCACATGGTAGTGACATGTAAGTTCTATTTGGATGATGATGAGGCAATCTAGTGGCAACAGATAGGAAAATCACAGATCGACATGTGGCACTGATCAAAGCTTGGTTGACTCGGATAACTCACTAGGGATAAAAATAAAATATTTTTAAGTTGTCATATTAGAATATTTTATTATTTTCTCAAAGCACATTCAGAATTTTAAAATAAAAAGGGCCTTTTTCTAAATTTTATACTTTAGAATCATTTAAATTTTGAAAAATTCAATTGTAAACCTAAACCTTCTACTAGGAGGGCATTTTTCAAACTAATATTTAGAGGGTTTCTGGAAGGCTACATATGCGATATTATATATCACCATAATTGTGAAAAGATGAACTTTTCGATTCTGAGGTTAGTTTTTTGCACAGGAAGCAGTGTGTTTAGGTTATTCTAGGTTTTCTCCCAGATTCCAAATCTACAACTGCATTCAGGTATTGATGTTCAATTTTGATTTTCAGCAGGGTAATGACTTGAATATGCATAAAAGACAGTGAAAATATAGTTGGGATCGAATTGGGTTACTTTCAAATAAGTTAAATTTTGATTCCTTCAACATTTCATGAAGATATCAGATATTTTAGATGCAAAAAGGTTTTCCATCATTAGGCAGAGGATATTTTCAAATCAGTTACAAGTAATGATGAAAAAAACTAGATCAAAATGGTAAAAAGATGAGAGAGGTTTTCAATAGAAAAAGATTGAATTTCAAGTGGATTAATGTCAGGCATAGATCAAATCCAAGAATTCATCTTTCTTTCCTATATCTTTCTTTCTTTCATTGTAGTGGTTGGCAGTTTTCTTTGGGTAATATCAGCAGGGTTCTAGTGTTTTACTATGAAACCATTCTTTTAGTATATTCTCTCTTGTATGAACAAAATTAGGAAGGATAATACAAATAGTTTAGATCTATTAGGTGTTTTTTGTTTTTTCATTTCATGCATATGATTGTATAATTTCAAGGAAAATATATAAAGAGCAGAGGGATTTCATTAGTTTCATTTTGATTCGTATCTCTAGTCTCAATGAATTTTCAATGTTTTATGATCTTTGAACAAAGAGCTTAGGTCATAGTTGCAGTCCCTTAAGGTTGTATCTTGTTTTATTGTTACTTATGACTCAAGAAATTATGCAAATGCTTCAAGGAATCAATAGGGTTGTAAGTTTATCGATAAGGATATCATGTAAGAATGAGTTTCAGATCGAACATGGATGTCTATTTACAAGGTGAATGATAGATTGTATATTTGAAGATATAAATATGTCTCAAATATCCATATGTGTGTTTTTGATTCATAGATTTTCCCAATGGTTAAGGCACTGATTAGTTTACAAGGATCATTAGGTCTTACTGCTACGTATATGAGGTTTTGCTGAATTCAACATTATTAATCAAACATTCTTTCCCTTTCATGTTGAAGGACTGAAAGGATTAAACCTCACTCAACTTATGTGACTCACAGATTTGCATTTAGCTACTATATATCTCTATTATTGCATGAGTTATTAGGAGATATAAGGGGTTTTCATCTGCTTAATAGATTTAGGGATATGTTTTTGTATTGCTATGGTATTAATTGAATCTAAGGTCCACCTGCATAAGTCTTGTAGAGCCTAAAGTAGAAGAAGGGTCTAACCTTATAGTTGGCCCAAGACTGCAGTCAGATGTATCTGTCATAGGAATTAACTAGCCTTAGATGCATTTATATGGTTTCTTGGTTATTTTCAAAACTTTTAAACTAGGATCCAATAGAATCCTTTGTATGCAGCTTATGCAAGTAAGGTCCTAACACCTTCCAATCTTGCAATAGGGGCAAAATTTTCTCCATAGTTTATTCCTTCTTCTTGAGAGTATCCTTTGCATACCAGTCTAGCTTTGTTTCTTGACACCTTACCATCTTCATTTAATTTTTTTTTAAATACCCACTTAGTTCCAATCACATTTTTGTCTTTAGGCCTAGGTACAAGAGTCCATGTTTTGATTTTCTCTATCTACTCTATCTCTTCATTCATAGCCTCAATCCAACTTTCATTTTCTAATGCATCTTTGACACTTCTAGGTCCAAAATCAGCAAGTAAACAAGTAGCTTTCAACTTACTTCTTCTCATAGTTCTTTTAGATTTATCTCCAATGATCTAATCAGGTGCATGATGCCTCCTGACATACTTAGCTAATACAGTTTCCTTTCCTTTTGAGCGCTTTGCATTTTCATCCTCTTGCACTTTAGCTTCAAGTTCTGGCTATTATGTCTACTACTCGAGTGCTTCAGACTCAGTAGACATTAGCTTGGTAGCATTAGAATGTGACTCAGATTCTTGTAGCTCGGTTTGAACTTCCTGTAACTTAGTGGTTATGTTGGACATGGTAGGTACTATCATTTTGTTGATAGATGTATCTAGTAATGTGTCAATACAAATAAATCTTCTGTAATCTTTAGGTTCTTCCCTACTTTCTTCTTCAGTTCTTTCTATAGAATCATCAACTTTCACATGTGCACTTTCTATAACTTTGTGAGTAGACAAATTCAAATATCTATATGCTTTACTCTTGCAAGAATATTCCAAAAATATTCCTTCATCACCCTTCACACCAAACTTACCTTTTCTAGATTCTTTCAAAATGTAACATTTACTTCCAAATACTTTTAGGTGACTAACATTAGGTTTGTAGCCATACCATAACTCATAGGGGGTTTTGAATGAGTCCTTCTTCAATTATACATAGTTCAAGGTATGAACTGTAATGCTGATAGCTTCCTCCCATTATTTGATAGCAATTCTCTTTTCAAGCATTAAGGTTCTTGCATAGTCCATGATAGATCTATTCCTTCTTTCAGCTATTCCATTTTGCTCAAGAGTTCTCAGTGTTGAAACTTACCTTTTGATTCCCTTTTCAATACAAAATTTATTGAACTCATGTGAAATGAATTCACCACCTCTCTCTGACCTCAAGCATTTTAGTCTTTGGCCTATTTCCTTCTCTATTCTAGCCAAATACCATTTGAACTTCTCAAATGCTTTTGATTTCTCTCTTAGGTACATGATAGTCATCATTCTTGAGTAATCATCAACAAAAAGAATGAAGAATTTTTCACCAGTATAGCTTTCAATTCCAATAGGTCCACACAAACTAGTATGCACAATTTCTAAAACTTCTTTAGACTGATAGTTCTTACTTTTAAAACTACTCTTTCCCATCTTGCCAATTTGACAATTCTTGCATAGACCAACCTTATGTTTCTTTATATTAAGAATGCCTCTTACTTTCCTAGATTTACTTATTTTTTCCAAGTTATCAAAGTTCACATGACAAAATATCCTATGCCATAACCAACTTTCTTCAACTTGAGCAATAAACCATGAACATTCACCAAGTTCAAGATAAAACAAGTTACATTTTTTTTGAGTGCCTGATCCAATCAACTTTCTTTTTCCATCCAACACTCTTGCTTTTCCATGCATGAATTCCACTTTGAATCCATTATTGAGTAGTTGTGCCACACTCAAAAGATTATGTTTAAGTCCTTCTACCCAATATGCATCATCACATACAAGTTCTTTGGTTAGTGACATTCTTCCTTTTCCTTTTATGCAACAAGGTTAATTATTACCAAACCTCACACTACCACCATCATAGTCTTCAAAATGTTCAAACTTAGTTTTATCACCAATCATGTGATGAGAAAAACCACTATCTATAATCCATGTATGATTTTTGCTCACATGAGAAATAAGTGCCATTTTCTCATCATCATCAGACTCATCTTTTACAACAATGTAAACAAATTCATCTTCTTCTTCATCATCAGAATCATTAGAATCCTTAGCCATGAAACATGTTTTGTTACCTTTTTCCTTGAATGATTTGAAGTCTTTCTTGCCATTGCACTTGTGACCTTTCTTCTCATCCTTGTTATGCTTATTTGGGCACCTAGCAGCAATATGTCCAATTTCTTCACAAGAAAAATAGATTAGAGGACCTTTGTATTTCCCTTTGCCTCTTTAATATTTCCTTGCTAGCAGAGCTTTAACCACCTCAAGATCACTATCTAAACTTTGTTTTGATTCTTCTTCACTATCTGACTAAGAATCTTTTATCTTCTTTCCTTTCTCCTTGAGTTAAAGCTTGGCTTCAAATGCTGATTCAATGTTCTTGGTAGCTAGAACATAATTATCATAGTTATTTAGCTTGAATGCAATCAATCTTCCAACTATGGCTTCTAAATTTATTTTATGATTTGCTTCACATCTTCTTTCTTGAATTGCAAAAACTCTAATTGCACAAATGGAAAGTAGTGTTCTAACAACTTTACTTATAACCATTTCCTCTTTGATATCTCCTCCAAAAGCTTTGATTGCACTAACACTTGCTTTGACTATTTCAACATATTTTACAATGTTTTCATCTTCTCTCATCCTCATCTGATCAAATTGACCTCTTAAAATTTATGCTTTGGCTCTTCTTACATTATCATCACCTCCATAGATTTCCTTTAGCTTATTCCACATTTCAAAAGTAGTTTTATAATCTTTGATATCATCAAATTCTTCATAACTTAGGGTAGATACGATATCTATCATCATGTTGTTGTAAGTCTTCTTTTTAGCAATATCATTGATAGATGATGTGCTAGTAGGTTCTACATATGCTTCATCCAGATATTTTAGACCTGTATCTCCAATGGAAGCTAGATGAAGTGTCATCAGTCCCTACCACATTGAGAAGTTATCCCTGTTAAGTCTTGGAATTTCCCTCTTGTAAGACATCTTGATCTTTAGCTTAGATCCTTGAAATCTTTTCCTGCAAGCACCAAAAGCTCTGATACCAATTGTTAGAAATGTAGATGGATAAAATGAGAGGGGGGGTGAATTAGTTACACAAAAACAAATCTACAGATCTCTTAGATGTCAAACAAGTTACTTACTATTGCCACTCGGTAAACATTCACAAAAATGTTGTAACTTGATAGATTAACTTGTTACTAATTTTAAGCATTCACAATTATTAACATGCATGCAAAAGTAAATAACATGAACACAAGAGACACCAAATTTAACATGGAAACCTAATATGGGAAAAAGCTACCAATTTTCAATCTTCTTGATGCAGGAGCATCTTGCAAGAGAAAATTTATTTTGAAAAAATAAAAAATAAAATAAAATAAAATTGTGGAGGAGAGAGAAAGTGACGAAAATTAGAGGAGAAATATTTTTTTTTTAAAATGAAAAAAAAGAGAAAAGGAGGAATTTCTATTTTCGAGGTGCATAGGTGGCATAAATAGAAAAATAAGAAAAATAGTTGTCATTACATTAATTGAAGTGTGTAGATGGCATCTTAGGAGCTTGTGGAAAGTTTCTTAAATCTTGCATTTAATATTTGTTGTGATCCATAAAAGAAATGTAATTTTTTAAATGGGACATGTGGTGGTGCTTAGTTGTAGGTGGACTTCTAGAAAGTTGTGGATATTGTAGAAGGTTGTGGATAAGTCATGCATTGGGTGGTAAGTGCCTATTTAAGCAAGGCATATGAGCATTTCTAATCAAGCTCAAGAAGGAGAAGCTCAAGAAGGACAAGCTTGAGAAGTAGAAGCTATGGAAGGTGAAGCCTAGAAGGGCGAAAGCTATGGAAGGTGAAGCTTGGGAAGGAAAGCTTTGGAAGGAAAAGCTTCAAGGTGTGTAAGCTAGAAGGTGTGAAGGCTTCAAAGTGTGAAAGAGAAGGAGGAAGTGAAGAGTGAGTTTTCTTGAGATTGTGGACATAGCACCAAATGTGAGGTAGTTTACAGTAGGATTGTGATAGACTTGTGAGTGTGTAGATAGAGTGCTGAATGTGAGGTAGTTTACACTTCGATCTTGGATAAGGTTGGAGAAGGGCTAGTGGCTGTGGTTTAGAAACAAGGAGGTTACTTGGTGGTTTGCGAGCACAAGTTGAGATCTTGAAGGTTTCTACTAGAGTGTGGATCTGGACTAGCTTGGGCTTGGATTAGATCTTGAGGAATCTTGTAGAAATGTTATTGTAATTAATATTAGATTTTCAAGTATAATAAAATTTTTTGAAGAATTTTTTCATCTCTTTTCTTCATATTATTGCATTCTTGGTTGTGAGTTGGTAAGGGTGGTGTGGCCCTTCATCAGTGGTATCAGAGCGTACCATCATCAAGTGGTATCAGAGTGTACCTTCATCACTTCTAAAGTGAGCCCTATTAGGAGCCAACCCTATTAAAGGTTACAAAACACACTATTAAGTGTGACCCTATTAGAAGATTTATTCACCCTGCTAGGAGTAGCCTTGCTAGAGGTCTTTAGAACAATTCAATGGAACTGTCCACCTTGTTAGAGGATTTACAAAATGGCTATTAGACCAACTCTATTAATAGATTTAGGAATTACTATTACATTGGTTAGAAAGTAACAATGAAATGACCCGAATAAGATGCAACTGAATTTTGTTGATTACAAATCTCTGTTCTACACCATTAGATCCTCCTTGATCAAATATAGCTTTGCTGCTCCTTAATGATCTCTGATCATCCTTCTAAATTTACTCTCACAATAATCAGTCCTCCTCCACATTCATATCACATCAAATTAATCACACTTAAAATTTGCAACTTGACCTCTCATATATACCATTCAAATTATCAAGTTGGCTCAATTACAAGTTACAATCACCTATAACCATTACCATAGTTGGCTAGAAATAATACTTAAAACAATTAAGCATTAAATCATAAATTAACAAATTCCTTTACTAGCCAACCCTGCTCAGTAAACACTGCTTTAGAAACAATTACCTAAGTTAACCATCTCAACTTAGTTAACACTACAAATTCTGTGAAATTCTTTGGTTGCCAAGTGAACTTGGTAAGAACTGAATTTCCTTAGTTGACCATGAGAGCTCAGTAAGAACTAAATTTTTCCATATTTTCCTTTGATGACCGAGTGAACTCAATAGATATTGAATTTCCTTTGCTAACTTTGAAAGTTCGATAACAATTGTCTACACAAAATAAAGTTTGAGAACACTCAATAGACACTATAAATCTTCTTGCAAACCAATTGAGCTTAGTAAGAGCTAATAGATGACTTGTATGACATTTATGTAACATCAAAGACAACACACAATTGGATTATTATATCCAAAAAATTATATCACCATGAGATCAATCTGAAATGTAAGCTTAGTATACAATGAAATCACAATCCAAATCCCCAAAACATACAATGTCATAAACTTACAATGTTACCATAGTTAATATATATTATAAATCATTTAGATCAATATATCACTAAATAAATGATATCAAACCTACACAAAATTTGAACCAATATGTGGAGCTCTCCAAGAACTTTTCATTTAATATTCAAAGTCCAAAATTTGATTCTGTATCCCCAAGTTATACCCAACTCTATTCTCAAAATAATTAACATATAAATTTTGGGTTCTTAAAACCTAACAAAATATGAAAATCATAGTATCAAACCTCCACCAACTTGTATTTCTCTGAATTAACTTTCCAACAACTCTAAGAAGTCTAACATATGATATCCTAAGTGAAAGCTATGGTTGTTTTACCAAGGCATCCTTTATACAACTTTCAATGTAAAAAAAAATTGTGATGAAAATTCTGACGAGATCAAATTTGATGGTTTTCATAGACTGAAACCAAAAAAATTATATATTATATATCAAAATTTATGAAAAAATGATCTTGAATCCAATGGTGAGGTCTACTTTTACCTAGGAAGTCATTTTTGCAAGCTACCCCCTAAAGTCTTCATTTAAATGAACCAATAAAAAACTCATTTTTACTAACAATTTCACATGGCCAAAATCTACCAACATCCCATCATAACAATGAACCCAAAACCCTTAGATCTGCAATAAACAACCTACAAAACTTATAGATATTTACCTTTATTTTATCCTTTCATGTATTCTCATGGATTCAATCTCGGGTTACAACAAAAAAACCATAGTTTTGATACCACTTGTAAGGAAATTTGCAATCAAACATATTACCCTTTCCACATAACCCATAATAAATCTGAAATAATATACAATTTAAATCCACATGTAAGAGAATAGATAATATACTCACAAAATGTGACACAAGATATACCTTTGGAAACCCTCATTTAGGAAAAAATGCAGTTTCCAAATGCATCCATCATCATGTATTATTTAACAAAAAAAACAATTGCAATACAACCATGGAAGTGTTCAAATCGATAGGTACAACCAAGTAAACCTTGTGAACAAGCATGAATCCAAACACCCCGTGTCATGCTTCTAACCTTCACAAATGCCCCCTTGGCTATCCAGTCAAGCCTTGTCTTTCTCAACTTTCTTTTCTTGCCTTTTTCTCATCTTGTATAACAACTACCCTCATGGTTTCTTATATAGTAGCAAGCTCTCACAAAACCACCAAGTGATATTATTTAAACCATGTGCTAAAACCATGAGCTACCAAGCCCCTATTGACCCACATTTAATATTGGACATTTAATGTTTTCCTTAATATTAAATTATTACATCAAATATTATCACAATGTTACAATACAACTCATCAAGTACATCCTATGGGAATCTCTCTATGTTGTACATCCATCTAGGTGCTCCTAGGTACAACATTACATAATACAATAAAATAACAATATAAATAATATTATGCAATATGTGCAACACACATAATCTCAATAGTAAGTAAAGGTAAAAGTTAAAATACAAACCTCCTAAATCAAGAATACATATCATATCTTTGGTTTAAAATTAAATGATCATTTTCTTCTTTATATTTTGAATAATTTTTGAGGTGAATATGTAAGATTAGGGGGCAAAAATGTATTAAATTCAAAAAATAAAAAATAAAATGCAAGAATTTTATTCAAAAGATTGTTCAACATGAGAATATTAGAAAATGTGAATGTTTTGTATAATGAAAATATTTATTTTAATGTAAGTGTGTTTTATAACACACACATAATGAAATGTGAGATTGTTTGCATTATAAAGAGTTTTGTGGATATATTATTCTTAGAGAGACAAAGTTTGATTTAGAGATAGGGATAATCTAAATATAAAATTTTTAATTTTTGTGTACATGTATGCATACGTGCACGTGTGCGTACACATGCACACACAGAGAGGGAGAGAGGTGCATGTATGCATTCATATATTCATGTGTGTATAGATAGATAGATAGATAGATAGATAAACATACATCCATAGATTGATAGATAGATAGATAGATAGATAGATAGATAGACAGACAGACAGATAGATAGATAGATAGATAGATAAATGGATAGATAGGAAGACATAAAGATAGATAGACTTATGAAATGACTAAAATGTAATAGATGGATAGATAGATAGAAAAAATAAATAGACATGTAGATAAGTAAAAAAATAAGAAAACAAATCTATAGATAGATATATAGATGGATAGATAGATAAACAAACATGCAAACAGATATTATTGGTCATTTTTGCCTTCCCACCAGAATCACCACATTTGAATTTGATGTATTAACGTTCACAAGTTTTAAATATTCAATTATTCAAAAGGGCAAAAAATACTTTATGAATAACCTTATTATATTTCTTTCCTTGCTCATTTTAATGTTTTTGCGGTTCTGCAAGTCCCCATCGTCAGATCGAGATAGATCAACGGTTGGCGCTATCTCGCTATGGAAAGCTGCACATTGTTTTTCCATAGTGACATAGTGCCTTTTGGCCATGTGGCTGGTGGGTCCTCCCTTTTCCTTGTTGTTTCTCTAGCACCAGGTTTTGATAGATCCATGGTGGGTGCTATGGTGCTATCAAAAAATTTGTGTTCCTCGCAGTTAGCAATAAAGTGCCCAAATGGAAAATGATACTACAGTGACACTAGAAGGAAGGTGGATCCCAAGCATGCCCTATTGAATATCAGTGATGAAGTTTGGCACACACGGTGGGACCTTAGGAAACATGGAAGGATGAATATATTTGAAATGAGGCTTTGATTTGTTGCCAGCTGGGCAGTTCATTGATGTCAGCAGTAGCCTAGACCCATCCCCCTTTCAAACACATGAAGATTTCCTCACCCTTGGATCAATTTGGATCAATGGTGGCTGCTATATCACTATGGAAAGCTATGAGGATATTACCCATAGCAACATAGAACCTTGGTGACATGTAGCAGGGTGGGGCCAAGTGTTATGAAATTGTAGGGATGGTACCAGTTCGGGCTGAGTTGGATGCCATGTGTGTTGAGTTGGTTCATGGGCACAGAAGCTTTAAGGGAAAAGTGCAATAATACAGCGAGTCTTCAAGATCGTCAAATTAGTCTGGTTCCTTGGTGTGCGCCATCTCGCTATGGGAAATTTCTCGAAGGTTACCCATAGAGACATAGCACCTCAGCAACACATGGCACAGATGACATCATGGGCTTGCCCTTTCCAAAGTAATATTATAGCTCATCCTTGGTGTTAGTTGTCAGGTGGGTCATAGTATAGTGGAGATATTTCATTGGTCCACTCAGCCAACTCAGTGTGCAATCATGAATTTTTGTTGATCACCATAGATCTAAGGAAAATCAATGTTAGGTGCTATCTCGCTATGGAAAGCTATGAGAATATTATCCATAGCGACATAGTGCCAATATGCCACATGGATCAGTGGGGCCAGGTCTCACCAAGATGAGGATGCCAAGTTGTGCTAGGTGGTTGCCAAGTGTTTTATGGGCCTAGAAGTTTTAAAGAGATAGCACAATAATACGGCGAGTCTCCACAATTTTCAAATCAGTCTAGATCCATGGTGGGCACTATCTCACTATAATAAATTTCTTGGAGGATATGCATAGTGACATAGCACCTTGACGATACGTGGCAAGATGGGGCCAAGTATTATGAAACCACCAGTTGGTGCCAGTTAGGATCATGGGGTCTAGCCAGGGTATGAGCAATTAAGGCATTAATGATTAGTGGTTGATAGTTAATGTGAACATCATGGTCAGGGTTTGCAAGGTGGAAGGGTCAGTTTGAATATCTGGTCAAATTTAGGAAGACCTGCAAGGTGGCATAAAGAAATGAACTGATTGGTCCACGTGGCCTATTTCGTTTACAATGTTTGGCTAACTTGCTGACTTTGTTGATTCATGCACTAAAAATGATAAGAAATTGAGGTTTTACATGAATCTAATCTTCATGATCAATTCCAACCACCCAAAGTGAATGTGAAGCATGTAGAGACACTCTACTACGCTGATCTAATCTATCTACTTGGTTAGAGCATAGTTATAACATCGCCTCTATCTTCTCAAGGCCCTATTTTAGTTAACAGTCAGATTTTATGGTACCTAAAGCTATACTTAGATCAAATTTCTTCAGATCCCCATGATTGTTCTTGGCAGAGTCTTGATGGCAAGGGTTGCAGGATAGTTTTGGAGGGAAAATCTCAGTTATGCCTGAACTATAAAGGAAATTTTTGTGAATTTTGTAGGGGTCAACCTTTCTCTATTTTCTTTGTTACTACTCTATAGATTCTCAGTGTAAATTCCCTTGTGCCTCTGAACTACATGATTTTCTATCTTATCTATTTCAGCCATTGGTATGAAAGTGCAAGAACTCTTTGCCTCTTACTGGTGTTTTGTAGAGATCTATGATTTGCATGACTGTATCTCCTTGGCCTATGAATAATAATATAAGTGAATCTCTCTTTCTGTGTGTGATTCATCTTGGTCTTTTGATTTGCATGTGATTATTAGATTAAAGCAAGTCTGAATGTGTATATCCTTAGTTTCATTCTAGTTCAATAGTGCTTATATGGGCAAAGTTTGGTCTGAACACTCTATTTCGATGCATCACCTCTTTAGATTAGATTAGGTAGATTTTCTTTCATGCTCTCCTTCTCCCTTTTCCTCTCCAAGAATAGTTAGTTGCACCTTGATAGTAAGAGGAAGTCGGCCTTCTCTGGAGACTCAACCTCACAATTCAAGTCCCATAGCTTGGAGGTTGTTTCCATGTTTCACTAGGTTGTCCTCATGCATAGGCTTTGGACAAGGATGCAAACCTAAGTGACAATAGTTTTTGGTATGCCCGGTGGGACAACCTTTCAAAAAATTTCAAGCCTACTAGTGTCAAAAGGGAAGATTTCAAGATCAATACCGAGGAGATAGTACTAGCTTCAATGTTTAAGCCTTCAAGAGGCTCATTCTTCAAAGTACTTGGCGACACTGAGCTTCAAATACATATCTAGTTCTAGACCAAAGTTGCTATGATTTATGCCCAAAGTTGAAACAAAGGCATCTTCTAGAGGTAAGTTTCAATATCAAGAGCTTTCATTTTCAAACCCTAGAAGAAGGAAGACTACAATATCTTTATGACCGGTTAGGAGTGCAATAGTAATGAATACACCTACAAGATCTATCTCTACTCCTCCTATTGTTAGATCTCAGCCTAGATTGCCATCAATACATATCAATAGATCACTTGTCTATATGGCATTGCCTAGAGCTCATACTTTGGCCACCTTTAATGGTGGGAGCCCTCTCTTATTAGCCCAAAGACATGACATACTAGTAGTTGCCCTCAAAAGTATACCAGAGTTTACTGGTGAGACTTCTATCTCTCCCTCAGAACACATTCAAGAGGTTGCAAATGTCTACAATATCCATGGTATTACAGAGGATGATTTTGTAGTTAGGCTCCTAGCCTCATCCTTGAAAGGAAAAGCACTACAATGGTATAGGGGTTTAGCTCATGGTTCTATAACAGATTGGGATGGATTAGGAACAGGATTGTGCAAACATTTTGAGGATAAAAGTGACTATTTGTCACTTTTAGAGTAGTTGACTACTATAAAAAGAGCTCCCCATGAATCTATGACTGATTTTGATTATAGATTTCAAAAGACATGGGATAAAATACCTACTTTAGTGAAGCCTACCCCTGGTAATGCCTTCTTGCATTACCTTAGAGCTTTTAACAGTGATATTGCCACTACAATCCAAACTATGGGAGGAGATACCTTACCTAATGCTTATGACATAGCAATAAAATCAGAGAACATCCTAATGCAAGGAGGTAAAATAGCTCCAAGGCCTCCTATGCCCTTCTTTCTTGATGTTCCAAATCATCAAATAGCAATGGCTCCTCTTCCTACAACTTCTACATTATAATCCCTTGTCCCAATCCCTCAAGCTTCCACATCCTCAAATGGGATACATGAAATCAAGGAGATGATGCAAGCTTTGATGCAGAACATGGACAAAACAGAGAAGAACCTTGATAAAAGATTGCAAGATCAAGGGAAGATATTAGAAGATCAAGGAAAGAGGCTGGAGGATAATTTCTCTATGATGCAGAAAGTGAACAAGGTGGTGACTTTAGAAAGACAACAAGCTCAAGGTAGTAAGCCTCATCAATTGAAATATCAAACTCTAAATAGTGGTAGGCCTCCAAATCCTAATCATTGGAACAATTCTTTTGATTAGAATAGGTAGGGTGGCCATGCTTCAACCTCAAATGTAAACCAAAGTAGGGCCATAGTCCCTCAAAACAATATGGCTCAAGATCAAGATTTTTGTCCCTCTTGCAACTACTCCTATTCCTATTGTATGTTTCAGAAGGCTAAATCTTTTATGGCTTTGACAGTCCAAGAACCTGCAGCAAAACAATCATACAAGGAGGACCAATTTAAAGATGCCTTAGATATGCAAAGACATGGTGATTTCTCTTTTATGAATCATCAGATGGAGGAGCATTGTAATGTAAACCAGGATTCCATTTCTCATAACACTAGAAGCAAAAGAAGAGCTATGTAAGATGCTATCCCTCCTCCCAAGTAGGCCTCAACTTCAAATGCAATATCTCATGAGAAAGAAGCAAATAATCAATCAAGTGCCTTTTAGCAGCAAAGGCAAAATCATGGCAGAAAAGATACAAGTGATCCTTAGTTTATTCCATCTCAACCTCATACAATTGCAGCTCCCAAAGCTTCTACCAAAGCACCTACTATGCCATTTAGTGTGGTAGAGCAAATGAAGAAGAAAAATGTGAATATCTCTATGTGGGATGCTATTGCTACTATACCCATGCAAAAGAGGTTATTGCAGCAAGAATTGGAAAGAATTGAACCAAAGGAACAAACACTTAGTATGGAAAATGCCACAAGCCTAATACAACCATCAAGGGAGGTGGAGACAAGTAAAAGGGTTAAACCTCCTCCATTCTATCTTTCTCTAATTATAGGGGGCAAACTAGTCCACAATTGCATGTTTGATTCAGGAGCTAGTAGTTTAGTGATGCCTAGGTGTGTTGCTAATGCTTTGGAGATGAAATATGAGCCCATTGTTAAGGATGTGTTACAGTTGGATGGTAGTACTATCAAGACTATAGGGATCCTTAAGAATTTAGAGATGGCCCTACATGCATGCCCTAGTTGTACTGTAACTCAAGATATATTAGTGGCTGAAGTTAAGCTGCCTGTTTCCATTTGTTTTTCAAGGGACTTCATGACCCAAATAGGTGGTTACATATCTTTCGATTGGTCATATATGTTTTTTAGAACAAGATATGGAGCCAAAGCTTCAATTAAAGTAGAGCCGCTAGCTCTTCATCATACTGAATCTTACATCCCTAACCTCATCAACATGAATTGCACTATCCTAGAAGTGGATGAGAATGACATAGTAAGTAAGCATACCAAATCCCTAGTAGAGATACCTAATTTTCTCTTAGCTGAATGAGCTGATGCATATCAATTTGATTCTACATGAGAAACTCTTGAGACAGGTCTCAGTACATATTGTATATTGGAGAAAGATGCTCTAGTTTCCAATCTTGTGGAGACTAAAGAAGATATGAGTGGGATATGGAGTATGTACTTTGATGGATCAAGCAATAAAAATAGATCAGGGGCTGGTGTGATGTTGATTTCTCCTGCACAAGTAAGGTACTCCTTCTCCTTTAGGCTCCAATTCAGTTGCACTAATAATGTAGCCAAGTATGAATCCTTGATTTAGGGTCTCCTACTTGCTCAAAAAAGGGGAATCCAAGCCTTAAGTGGATATGGAGATAGTGAGTTGGTGGTTAATCAAGTGAGAAATTAGAATACCACCAAGAATGGTTTGGTCAAGTCTTATAAAAATAGGGTATGGGATTTTCTTGAAGGTTTTAATGCATTTAATATTCAAAGCATTGCTAGAAAGGAAAATAGATATTTCAATAGACTGGCAACAATAGGTGCATCTTATGATGTGTCGGGGAATCTTGAGGAGGAGAAGAAGAAACAAATCAGAGTGGTAGTAAGGCCTACTATCCCTGATAACAACACCCATTGGCAAGTGTTTGAATCTGATGAGCAAATTGTTAGCTTCTTCTAGAATGAAGCAAAGTTTTCAAGTAGGAACCAATTGAGACTGCAGGATTAGTATGGTGATCAGATCATTCATCTCAGTTCTAAAAAATTGCCTAAGGGTCTCATTACTCTAGAGAGTGTTTTTAATCCTGATGATCAAGCAAGAGGTAGGGCCATGAACCTAGCTACTGATGAAGATGACTACACTCTAGTCATTATTGCCGATGGAAAATCCTTGAACATGGGGAAGGTATGTTTTGAAATTGAAAAGGAAAATTTTATTTATCTATGTCAAGAATTTAATGATGTATTTTCTTGGACATATGATGACTTAAAGGGCTTTGAACCAAGGTTGTTTCAGCATACCATAAATTTAATTAAAGATCACCATCCTCTCCCTTCTATGGAGTAGATTTTGTCCAAGGTCAGCGGTTCAAAGAGATTTTCATTTCTTGATGGATTTTATGGCTACAATCAAGTGTTGGTTAAAGAGTCTGATAGATACAAGACTACATTTACCACTAAATGTGGTACTTATGCTTATTGTAAGATGTCATTTGGGCTAACCAATGCAGGTGCTACATTTTAGAAGGAAATGGAGATGGCCTTCAAAAGATTGATTGACAAGTTTGTCTTAGTTTACCTTGATGATATCGCTATGTATTCAAAGGATGTAGAAGATCATTTTGATCATCTAAGATAGGTATTCCTAAGATGCAGAGAGTTTGGGGTTTCCCTTAACCCAAGCAAGTGTATCTTTGCTACTAACCAAGGAAAAATATTAGGACATATTGTATCTGAGGATGGCTTAACCATTGATCTAGAGAGGACAAAAGAAATACTTGCCCTCCCTCTTCCTAAACACAAGAAAGGGCTGAAAAGTTTCTTAGGTAGGATAAATTTTGTGAGAAGATTTATCCCTAATCTTGCTACCATGGTGAAACCTCTTAAAGCTATTCTCAAGAAAGGTATGGTCTTTGCATGGACCAAGGAAGACAAGGAAAGTTTTGAAGAGATCAAGACAGCCATAGCCTCAGCCCCTACTCTCATGAATCCAAATTTTGAGAAAGATTTCATCCTTTATACCCTAGGTGGTGAGTCTAGCATTTCTATTGTCTTGACTCAAAGAAATGATAAGGGTGATGAGCAGCCCATAGCTTTCTTTAGTGAAGAGCTTAAAGAATATGAAGATAAATATAGCTATGTAGAGAAGCAAGCCCTTGCAGTCATCAAAGCTTTAAAGAAATTTAGAAACCTCCTTTCTCATAATAAGATTCATTTGTTAGTATGTCACACCAGTGTGAAGGAGTTCCTTTTGAGCAAAGA
Source organism: Cupressus sempervirens (assembly GCA_028749045.1). Taxonomy (NCBI): domain Eukaryota; kingdom Viridiplantae; phylum Streptophyta; class Pinopsida; order Cupressales; family Cupressaceae; genus Cupressus; species Cupressus sempervirens. Next base: position 817,993,817 of record CM053789.1, on the reverse strand, counting down.
TATTAGTGAGAAAAGAGCTGGTTGGATTACAAGAGTGATGGAATATGATGTTGACATCCAAATCACCAAGTTGGCAAGAGGGAAAGGATTGTGTAAATAGATGCTATCATCTCAGGAACCTGATGAGGAAGTTGCTATGATACTAGTGGGGCAACAAGAGGTAAGGAATAGCAACCCAAGGAGTTAGATGGATGATATGATGAATTTCTTATTAGGCAATGGATACCCTCAAGGATTAGATAGAACTAAAAGGAGACAGTATAGATTACAGTCAATTCCTTATGTCATAGTTGACAGTGTCCTCTTTAGAAAAAAAATTAATGGAGCCCTATTAAGATGCCTTGATATAGACCAGGCTGAAAGAATGATCAAAGAACTTCATGATGGTCCTGATGGTGGCCACTTCTCATCAAGGACAACTGCAATGAAGGTCATGAGGACTAGTTACTTTTGGCCATCCTTGTTCCATGACTGTCATAGGTATGTAAGGAAGTGTGAAAAATGTGCCTTCTTCTCTAGCAAACAAAGACTTGTAGCTCTTCCCCTTTATCTTATCTAGGTGGATCAACCTTTTTCTTAGTGGGGATTGGATTTCATAGGCCCTATCAATCCTTCCTCTAGTTTTGGTAACAAGTGGATTCTAGCTACTGCAGATTACTTCACTAGATGGAAAAAAATAGTCGCATTGAAGGATGCTATCGAATCTTCTGTTATTAAATTCCTTGATGAAATTGTGACTAGGTTTGGTGCCACTTCAACCATTATTTCAGATAATGCAAAGTTATTTGTAGGAGCTCAGATTTGTGCTTGGGTAGTTGACCACAACATTTACTTGACCACATCATCAAACTACTATCCTCAAGGTAATGGCCTGGCTGAGTTGTCCAACAAGAACTTGATCAAAATCATAAAAAGGACAATAGAAGATAACCAGAGGTGTTGGCATAAAAAACTAAAGATTGCACTATGGGCTGACAGAATAATGCCTAAAAGGTCAATAGGGAATTCACCATTCGTGTTAGTTTATGGTAGAGAAGCAAGGCTTCAAATTTCATTGGAGTTCCCATCCCTAGAGCTAGCTCATTAGCTGGAGTTGATTGAAGATGATTCCATGATAGTAAGAATGGTAGAACTAATGGAGCTAGAAGAGAAGAAAAATAAAGCCATGCAAACCCTAGAGACACACCAGCAACAAGTAAAAAAGAGTTTTGACAGGAAGGCTAGGATCAGAATCTTCAAGGAGGGAGATTTGGTTCTAAAATGGGATGCAAATAGGGAAAAACCAAGAAAACACTCAAAGTTTGATGCATTATGGAGTGGCCCCTATCTGATTGTCAGTTGCAAACAGGCCAATGCTTTTTAGTTAAGCAGGCCTAGTGGTGAAATTTTGCCCATCCCAGTCAATGGGATTTATCTCAAACCATGCTTCTAATGAAGGTTGAAGGTTTCATGTATATAAGTAGAGTAGTTTTTTTTTAATTAGCTCTCCTATTTTCCAAGAAGTGCACGAGCACAACTATCTCTCTATGAGATAGCCAATTTTCTCGAAGTTTTGTGGTTGCAGAAAGAGGGTTTTGTCTCTTGTTCCAATTGTAGAGATAGGGGTTTCAGGGTTTTCCTCTTATAGATAGGGTTAGGGTTTTATAGTATACATAGGATCCAAATCTTTTGACTCTATAGCCCAATGGATGCATGAGGTCATTGGTCTATGCATAGCTAGCTTGCGTCCCCTCTGAGTTGCCAGATTTGTTGGTCATTTTTGCCTTCCCGCCAGAATCAATGCATTTGAATTTGACGTATTAATGTTCACAAGTTTTAAATATTCAAATATTCAAAAGGGTACAAAATACTTTATGACTAACCTTATTATATTTCTTTCCCTACTCATTTTAATGTTTCTGCGGGCCCGCAAGTCCCATCGTCAGTTCGAGATAGATCAACGGTTGGTGCTATCTCGCTATGGGAAGTTGCATATTGTTTTTCCATAGCGATATATCACCTTTTGGCCACATGGCCAGTGGGTCCTCCCTTTTCCTTGTTGTTTCTTCGGTGTCGAGTTTTGATTGATCCATGGCGGGTGCTATGGCACTATCGCAAAATTTGTGTTCCTCACCATTAGCGACAGACCACTCGAACAAAAAACTATACTGCGGTGACATCAAAAGGAAGGTGGGTCCCAAGCATGCCCTATTGGATATTAGTGATGAAATTTGGCACACATGATCAGACCTCAGGCAATGTGGAAGGATGACTATGTTTCAAATGAGGCTTTGATTCATCACCGGTTGGGTAGTTCGTTGATATCAGCAGTAGCCTGGACCGATGCCTCTTTCAAACACACAAAGATTTCCTCACCCTTGGATCAATCTAGATCAACGATGGGTGCTATCTCACTATGGAAAGCTAGGAGGATATTACGCATAGCGACATAGCAACTTGATGACATGTAGCAGGGTGGGGCCGAGTGTTATGAAACCATAGGGATGGTACTAGTTTGGGCCAGGTCGAATGTCAGGTGTGCTAAGTTGGTTCGTGGGCCCAAAAGTTTTAAGGAGAAAGCGTAGTAATATGGCAAGTCTTCATGATCATCAGATCAGTCTGGATCCATGGTAGGCACAATCTCGCTATGGGAAATTGCTCAGAGGTTACCCATAGTGACATAGTGCCTCAGCGACACATGGCACAGATGACATCATGGGCCCACCATTCTCTAAAGTAATATTATGGTTCATCCTCAGTGGCAGTTGTCAGGTGGGTCATAGTACAATGGTGATATTTCATTGGTCTACTTAGCCAACTCGATGTGCAGTCTTACATTTTTCTTAATCACCATAGATCTAAGGAAAATTGATAGTAGGTGCTATCTCACTATGGAAAGCTATGAGGATATTACCCATAGCAACATAGTGCCAGTGTGCCACATGGATTAGTGGAGCTAGGTCTCACCAAGATGAGGATGCCAAGTCATGCTAGGTGGTTGCCAAGTGTTTCATGGGCCTAGAATTTTTAAGGAGATAGTGTAGTAATACGATGATTCTTCAGGATCATCAGATCAGTTTGTATCCATGGTGGGTGCTATCTCGCTATGGGAGATTGCTCGAAGGATATGCATAGTGACATAGCACCTTGGCAACATGTGGTAGGATGGGACCAAGTATTATGAAACCACTGGTTGGTGCTAGTTAGGATCACAGGGTCTAGCCAGTGTATAAGCAGTTAAGGCATTGATAGCTAGAGGCTAGTAGTTAATGTGACTGTCGCAGTTAGGGTTTGCAAGGTGGCATGGTCAATTCGAATATCTGGTCAAATTTGGGGAGACCCACAAGGTGGCATAAATAAATGAAATGATTGGTCCATGTGGCCTATTTTGCTTACAGTGTTCGGTTGACTCACTCACTTTGTTGATTCATGCACCAAAAATGATAAGAAATCAAGGTTTTATAGGAATTTGATCTTCATGATCAATTCCAACCACCTGAAGTGAATGTGAAGCATGCAGAGACACTCTACCACCCCGATCTAATCTATCTACTTGGTCAAAGCACAGTTATAGCACCGCCTCTATCTTCTCAAGGCCCTTTTTTAGTTAATAATAAGATTTCATGGTACCTAAAGCTATACTTAGATCAGATTTCTTCATATCCCCATGATTGTTCTTGGCAGAGCCTTGATGGCAGTGGTTGTAGGATATTTTTGGAGGGAAAATCTCAGTTATGTCTGAACTATAAAGGAAATTTTTGTGAATTTTGTAGGGGTTGACCTTTCTCTATTTTCTATATTACTGCTCTACAGATTCTCAATGTAAATTCCCCTGTGCCCCTAAAATACATGATTTTCTATCTTATCTCTTTTAGCCATTGGTATGAAAGTGCAAGAACTCTTTGCCTCTTACTAGTGTTTTGTAGAGATTTATGATCTGCATGATTGTATCCCCTTGGCCTATGAATAATAATATAAGTGAATCTCTCTTTCCTTGTGTCATTCATCTTGGTCTTCTGATTTGTATGTGATTATTAGATTAAAGCAAGTCTAAATGTGTATATCCTTAGTTTCATTTTGGTTCAATAGTGCATATATTGGTAGAGTTTGGTCCAAACACTCTATTTCAGTGCATCACCTCTTTAGATTAGATTAGGTAGATTTGATTTCATGCTCTCCTTCTCCCTTTTTCTCTCCAAGAATAGTTAGGTGCGCCCTGATAGTAAGAGGAGGTGGGCCTTCTTTGGAGACTCAAGCTCATAGTTCAAGTCCCACAGCCTGGAGGTTGTTTCCATGTTTCACTAGGTTGTCCTCATGCATAGGCTTTGGACAAGGGTGCAAACCTAAGTGACAACATATATACAAATAGAAAAATGGATAGAGAGATAAAAGAGATAGATAGTTATATAGATATAATAGAAATCTATATACATACATCAAAATCATAGATTTTCTTGTCCTAAATTCAAAGTAAAAATACACCAATTTTCTACTAAAGGAATTAGTAAGTCTAGGTTAATTACTCAATGACATTAATCTCATTGCAACTATATTGTATATAAGTTCAATGTTTAAGGTGAATGTACTTATGATTTTTAAGGTATTTGTAAGATTTAAAAAGTCTGAATTACCTTCAACGTGAACTTCATAACAAGGAGGCTATTAAATTTTGCATAAGTTTTCTATTTGTAGTGTTCAATTAAATGTGTTATGGTGTACTTCACTCGAGACTATGCTAGGAGCAAATGCACCAAGTTGTGATGCCAAAAAGATGACACACATCTCTTTTTCTAAAAAAATTCAATAGCATGCACATGCTATGGATTGGGTTCCACAAGCCTAAGGCTTGTAGAGCCCAAGACATAGAGTGTGCACACTTTTTAAGAACTTATTTATGTGATGCAACCTATGGCCCCTTCCTTTTTTTTGGATTTTCTTTTCCTAGTTGTCTTCTCTTCCCCCAATAGTGCATATGAATTTTGTAGAAGGTGAAATATTTTATCACTCTCCTACTCAAAATTCCTCATCATCACCAAAGATCAAGAATAAGTTTGTCAATTATGTTTGCTAATCTTGTTTTTGCATTTTTTGCATTGCTTTGTATGTTTTTCTTAGTTTTTCTTCAAGTTTATTTATTTATTTAAAAGTAATTGGTTTCTTATCAAGAAATGTGAGTAATTAACCACCAAATCCCCAACCTAATAAAAAAATTCTCCACAAAATCAAAATAAAAACCCTCGAGAGGAAGAACAACAACCTCTGCAACCTATGCTGATTGAAAGATCTCCTCTTAGCACCCATGTTAATATAATGAATGAAATAGAAATAGGGAAAATGAATTAGAAGAAATCATTGGTTGTTTATCATGTAGGAAAAATAATCCTATGAGAGCACAATTGGCATCCTCCCTTGAGTCAATTATGAGCCAAGTTGCTTCTGTTAGTGGTCAGTTGGATATTTGGCATGTTAAGAGAGAAGAAAAAATAAGATATTATGCAAACAAATTATCCTTTGAAGATGTGAAAAAAAGGACATAGTGAAAGGTAACATATGTGCATTGTTTAAAAATCCAAGAGAATAATAAACTATTAAAACCACAACTAAAAGGTTTCCCATCCATTGGTGCATCCATGATGATATTAGAAATAATTTTTGGGATAGATGGTCGATGGTCTTTCATGCCCCTCCTTGCAATAATCATGAGGTTTTGATATATTTCTTAAGGAAATTGTATTGTGAATTTTTACTCAGGGAGATTCCCTATTATTTTGACATGTTAGATTCTTAGGGTAGAGGTGGGCGTCATCATTTGAGAGGTTGAGGGCACATCATGACCCCAATGTAGTTAGGGCACACGTTGCCAAGCTAGAAGGTGAGCATGTCATTATTCTTTTAGTTGTAAAGGAACATGTAGAGACCAGTACTTCAAGGACTAACAATGCTTTGATATAGATCCTCATTCATTGCATCTATCCAATAGTTGATGAGGAGCCTCATTTGCACTATGGTCACATGTGTATGTCATATGGATAGCTATGCGGATTTGGTAGTCACATTGGAGACACTTTGGATGATGGGCTAGTCACTGATGACTTCCTGAGTGAGACATTAGGCATTGAAACCTAGGTAAATTACAATTATAAGATCACGTTTCATATGTACAAAGAATGACTAATAAATTACCATGTCTTGACATTGCTCAAAATTTAGGATAACAGTGTTGATGAACCTAATACAAATTTCCCAACCCCATTTTACATCTTGTCAACAAGTCAATAGGTATGTATCAATTTAATCATTTAAATTAATACATATACTTATTAAGTAATGATATGAAGGATTGACAATTTTTTTTATCCATGTGCATTAGTTCTATACTAGACCATTGATATTCATAAGGGACTCTAAGCCTAGGCATGATACCAGCTTCTTAGAGGTACATTTGTTTCATTGTAATTTAATTCATTTGATTATAATAAATTTTATAAAAAACATGTAAATTATATCATATGATTTGTAGTTGTTGACATCAGAGGCTCCTCCTCATCTTAGCGAGTCCGTTGATCATGGAGTTGCTACCATGATGGCTAGTCTAGAGCCATTGATTGAGGTATGAAAGAATTTTCATAGTTTTAGTTATTATTTATATAGTTATTATTGACATTTCAAATGACATTTATAAGTATGATCAAGTGATTATGTTGATTGAATTGTTGTAGGGCTTTGTTGTTAGAATCTGAAAAGATTAATAACCCAGAAAACTAGTGCAAAGAGTAAATATCTAAACTATGAATGCAAATGATACAAAATCAAAATAACATCATAGAGTTAGTCTCCAAGAGAGTAATGCAAATGCTGGAAGCAAAATAGCATTAAGAGGATGCAAAAATAAGAGATGCAAATACAAGCCAGGTAGCATGCTTATATAGGCTAGGAAGAGGGAGGAGGTGGCAACACCAACCAATGAGGAGCAACCATCTATCGGACTAAAGATAGCAAAGTATCTTCCCAAGATAGCTAATGGATGCTCACATGTAGGAAGATGACACCTCACAACCATTCACCTAATAAGACATGCTTTATTAACCTAAGCGAGATTATTAAAAGTGTAGGAAAAACCTAGCAAAATAGGAAAAATAAAAAACTACACTAACACCCCCCCATAAGCGAAGCTTAGGTCGATGTAGAAATGGGTCCCGACAAGTCAAGCCTGATGAGGTACCCATGTACATAAAATTCCCCCAAAAGAGAGAGAAAAGAGACTCTCCAAAGAAAATTAGGACTCCAAGTGAGAGGAAGAGGCCCCCCCAAAAGATGTAGCATCCCGCACCTCTAGCAAAGCTTGCAAATTTTGTCCGGTAGATCCACTTGCATCGAACAAGTTTTCTTCCCTTAGGAAAAAGGACAAGATCCCAAGTGTGGTTCCTCATCAAGGAACTATACTCTTCCTGCATAGTTGTATCCCACTCAAAAATACCAGAAGCCTCATGAAAGGACTGTGGATTTGAGGCAGTAGCAATGAAGATATGTAGAGCATCCTGGAATTGTAAACGAGTCTGCTTGGTGTCTGATGGATCCCCAACCCAATCACCTGCAAACTGCAAGGTCTGTCTAGCCCAAAGTGGACCAGAAGATGGAGAATCTAGAGGAGAATCATCAACCTGTGAATGATGACTAGGAGAGGAAGGAGGTGAGTCCTCTGAATCACTCTCTGCATCAAAAGTGGAGGTAGAAGACTGCTCAAGTGAATCTGACCCATCAGAAGATCTATCATGTATTCCAAGTGACTCCAATGTCAAAGTAGAAGGCAACCCTGTGACCATGCTCTACTGGTTAAGCTGATGCAAGTAGTGGAAGTTAAGATGGCCAAACTGCTCATGCCATAATCTGCTCACATCATTAGAGTGAGTGAGAAAAATAGTCAAAGGAGGATCAGGAACAAGGTGAGAAAACATATAGAGTCTTGACTGATGATCTGCTCTCCCAATTGCAATTGTAGAATCATTGTGCAACTCACGTATCTCCACTGAATTAGGAGTGAACTCAACCCGCTTGCCTAAACCTGTGTGAGTGATCTGGTGTACCGATAGGAGATTAGTTGACAATGAGGGTACATAAGGAACATCATGGAATGTGCCATCCCCCACATCAACAGACCCTCTCCCACACACCTCAATAGGAGTGTTGTCACCCATAAACATAGAAGGCATAGTACATTGCTCCAAGGATGCAATTTCTTCCTTAGATGAAGCCATGTGGTGTGAAGCACCCGAATCAAGAACCCAAGTGGATGGTGAGGAAGCAACTGCAAAAAGGGCCTTGCCCTTTCCTTTCCCCTTGTTGTTTTCTTTTTCTTTGTTAGACCCTTCATTAGAACTTTGTTTGATAGACTCAGGAACACTGATATTATTCTTCTCAAGAATGTATGTCAAGTGATCAAGTTGTTTCTGCAAACATTTATGTTCATCATGACCAGGTCTTTTACAATAGGCACATTTGACCTTTTCTTTCTTAGGCTTATCACCCTTGGAAGATGGTGTATCAATAGTTTCTTTTGAAGAAACCGGCATATGATCCTTCTTCTCCTCGCTATTCTTTTGTTTCTTGTCCTTACTATTGTTGTTACTACTTTGTCCTTGTTGTTCTTTTGTGCCTTGGTTAGCAGCCAAGGCATGTGACTTAAAGGACTTAAGAATGCCCATCTGGATTAGCTTGTCCTATTCTCGAGTGAGATTGACAGCAAAATCATCTAAAGATGGCATGGTGAATTGAGTACCAAGTGCACCCTTAGTAGCATAGAAGGTAGAAACAGACACAGAATATTCTGAACTTAGCTTAGAGAGAATACTAAGAATCAGTTGTTCATCTTTCTTTTCAATTCCACATTGTTTTAACTGCAGCCTTAGTGATTTCAATTTGGTGAAGAAATCTTGGATTGTGTTGAAATTTCCTAGACTCAAACTAATTAATTCATTTTCCAACATATGACCCCTCATTGAATCTTGTGTGCCAAATAGTGTCTCTAGCTTTGTCCATACTTCATTTGGTGTATCCAAAGACTCAATGTGAAATAGCAAGTCAGGAGAAACAGACAAACACAATGTTCCATATGCCTCATCACATTTGTTAAACCACTTAAGCTTGTCTTCATCTTTAGCAGGTTCAGTTTCAAGTCCCATAGTTATCCTATTTAATCCAGCTTTTCTTAAGTGAATTATCATGCGTGATTTCCACTCAAAGTAATTGTATGGAGTTAGGATGGGCATATTTGTTTGATCCATGATGAAGGAATGCAAAGAAATGCTAAAAGGAAGAGAATCCAGCCACGACAATGCCCCCCCCTTTTTACTCAATCAAAGAACCCCCCCCCAAAGAAATATGATTTGGCACTTTATTTTAGTGCATTTACAATTACCACTAGAAAGAGATGTTTAGTGGTCTTGATTTCAATGCATTACAAACCCTCATGAAGAGCATATGCTAAAAGTGAAACTTGGGCACAATAATCAAGGAAACAAATAGCACCACTGCGATCTAATCGAAAAATCATGCACTTTCAAAAAAAGAATCGCCTCGATACGAGGTCGTATGAGAAAGTTATGATCCTCCGAAGTTTCCAAAACAAGAACTGTGCACAGTCACGGCTGAGAATCTGCAATTTCTGAAGAATTCATGCATGAAAATAAAAAACTAACTCCATTAGTGGATAGAGCACAAAAAAATAGCCAAGTTCATAACAAGAATCATCAAAATCGGAGTTCGTATGAGCAAGAATGAGACATTTGAAAACTGCATTCAGATCTACGGCTGCCAACGGAGAGGGGTATGGATGTAGCTTTGCATGCTCGATTCTGAAAAATATACAACTTGCATGCAAAATCTAAAAGATACCCAGATCATTTTTTGGGGATGCGAACAAAATCCAGAAAGCGTTTTTCTTGCTGATGAACAGAAGATGTTGCTGTAGAGTAAATCAGACGCTTTTAACAGTAAAAAACGGCTCCAAAAATCAGAAAACGACCCCAGCAACCAAAATATGACATGCAAATGCTGGATCAGCTTCTTAAGTCCATCAATGGCATGCTGGAACCTGCAAAACTGATTGAAAACTCCAAATATGCAAGTTGGTTGTCAAATTTGAGATTGAAACCCCAGAGAAAAACTGTTTTTGTCAAAACTTTTCTGATTCTCAAGATCATCCAAAGATGCAAGAGAAGAGCATACTTCGTTTTTCAAAAAACTACAATAAAGTTTATTTTCCCCCCCCCGAATCTCTCAAATAAGGAAACTAAAATCTACTCTTGCACATAGAAAAGCTCTGATACCTTGTTAGAATCTGAAAAGATTAATAACCCAGAAAACTAGTGCAAAGAGTAAATATCTAAACTATGAATGCAAATGATACAAAATCAAAATAGCATCATAGAGTTAGTCTCCAAGAGAGTAATGCAAATGCTGGAAGCAAAATAGCATTAAGAGGATGCAAAAACAAGAGATGCAAATACAAGCCAGGTAGCATGCTTATATAGGCTAGGAAGAGGGAGGAGGTGGCAACACCAACCAATGAGGAGCAACCATCTATCGGACTAAAGATAGCAAAGTATCTTCCCAAGATAGCTAATGGATGCTCACATGTAGGAAGATGACACCTCACAACCATTCACCTAATAAGACATGCTTTATTAACCTAAGCGAGATTATTAAAAGTGTAGGAAAAACCTAGCAAAATAGGAAAAATAAAAAACTACACTAACATTTGTTACTCTTGATTATTCGCAATCCTTTGAGGTGGATGTATAGAGTGACCATTTGATGGCAGTTAGAAAATAATTAATTTGTGTGTACATATATTTGATTTAAATGTATAATAATTATTGAATCATATATATTTTATTTTTATCAGCTCCAATTAGAAAGGAGCCTAAACAAGAGAATGAGTGAGCGAGTGAGGAAGACACCATCATCCCCATAATCTCCCTCTATGCAATGACCGAAGACTTCTAGGGATTTGTTTCCTTCTCGTCATGGGAAGGAGAAGATATAGGGATGGAAAATGTATATGCATTAGTGGACATATATCTTAGATTTTATGTTAGTGGGAATATTCAACGTACATTTGATGTATATATGACATTTTATGTTTGGTGTATGACATATATTTGATGCATGACATTATTAGACTTATAACTTTGATGCATCAATTTGTTCATGTATGACATTATTGGTTATCATAATATATATCTTGTTTTTCTTGTTTACATTTTAAATATTTTATGTATTTCATTTTAATGTAAGTTGCATCCAAAATAAGGGTAGGAATCATTATAATAAGCTTTGATAGTATCTTTTGACATGTGAATAAGGATATTCTATTAATTTGTATTTAGATTGTATAATTTATGAGTACTTTTAATTATGAGTAACTTATTTGGAGTTTTTGTTGGGATGAGAATAGTGAAATTTGAATTCTTATTACTATTATAAAATTAACATTGGAGTTTAACCCTTGAGTTGGTTGCATTATGTAAATGTCTTTCAAATCTTTGTGTTATCATAAACATGTTGAGAGTTTATAAATGCTTTATCTTCATAGCACGAGAAGAATTGAATTAAATTTTTTAATTTATTCATGGAATTTGATATCAATATTTCTTTCTTATCCAACTCTTTGATATCGTCATTCATGGAAACACATTATGTATGCTCTTCTTATGATTCATATAGCCATATTTGTTGCATTTTTTCTTGGATATCTTTTGTTTTTCATTACCCATTATGCATTGACTACACTATCTTGACCTCCTTTGCATGCTGATGGATTTTATACCCCTAGGATGTCATCTTCAACTTCTTGTATCTTTTTCATTCTTCCAAGTATCAACACACACTATTTAGTGACTCTTAGGGTCAATTTCATTCAGTGTGCTTGAGAATGTTTGAGTGGTTAATAGGATGGGATGACCTTGTGACTAGGGTTTACTCAACTACATGGAGCTAATAGTTTAGACAGTTTGATCCCCCATTGAATGGTTAGAGAGATTCACTAGTTGAAAACTTTGTACTAGCCAACACTACAAATTTCAACATCACCCAAGATCAGGCCACAAAATCAAAATGGGGTCCAATCTCCAAAAAGAGAGAGAGAGGTTATTGTATGTGTTGACAACATGATCCTATAGCACCTAGAATTGTATCCATACCTTGAACAAGCTTTGAGATATGCCCTATCAAAGATCTCTACCCTATGGAATTTAGTGATTCCATCTAGCATGCCTGAGAATGTTCAATTAGTCAATAGGAAAATACAAGCTTGAGACTAGAGTTGAATTTGCCACTTAGAGCTAATAGAGTAGATAGTTTGATCCCACAGTGAACAATTAGAGAGATTCACTAGTTGAAAACTTTCTACTAGCCAAGACTACATGTTTCAACATCACCTGAGATGGTGTTACAAAATAAAAAAGGAGTCCAATCTCCAAAAAGTGAGAGAGGTTATTGTAGGTGTCAACAATTTTTTTTGCAGCACCTAGAATTCCATCTATTCCTTGTACAAGCTTTGAGATATGTTGTGTCAAAGTTCTTTACCCTATGACATGTAGTGACTCTTAAGGTCAATTTTTTTTGGTATACATGATAATGTTTGAGTGGTTAATGAGACTTAACAAGCTTAGGACTGGGGTTGACCCAACCACTCAGAGCTAATAGAGTAGATAGTTTGGTCTAACAATGAATAGTTAGAGAGATTCACAAGTTGGTGACTTTGTACTAGCTATCATTACAAGTTTCAACATCACCTAAGATGCGATCAAAAAATTAAAATGAAATCCAATCCCCAAAACAAGAGAGAGGTCATTCTAGATTTTGACAACATGATCTTGTAGCTTCCAACATTGCATCTATACCTTGCATGAACTCCAAGATATGACCTATCAAAGTTCCTTGCCCTATGACATTTAGTGACTCTTAGGGTCAATTTTGTTTGGAAAGCCCAAAAATATTTTAGTGGTTAATGGGATAGGACAAGTTTGGAACTAAGGTTTACCTAGCCACTCAGAGCCAATAGAGTAGATAGTTTGGTCTCACGACAAAAAATTTGAGAGATTCACTAGTTGGCAACTTTGTACTAGCCAACACTAAAAAGTTTCAGCATCACCCGAGATGGGGCCGCAAAATCAAAAGGAATTCAATCTCCAAAATAAGAGAGAGGTTATTTAGGTATCAACAACAAGATCCTATAGCACCCAAAATTGCATCCATACCTCTCACAAGCTCTGAGATATGCCTCGTCAAAGTTTGATACCCTATGGTATTTAGTAACTCTTAGGGTCAGTTTGACTTTCTCAAGAATGCTCAAGTAGTCAATAGGATAGGATGAGCTTGAGAATAGGGCTTACTTGGCCACTAAAAGCTAATGGAGTAAACAATTCAATCCCATGATAAATGGTTAGAAAGATTCACTAGTTGGCACCTTTGTACTTACCAACACTACAAGTTTCAACATCACTCAAGATGGGGCCACCAAATCAAAATGGAATCCAATCTCCAAAAAGAGAGAGAGGTTATTGTAGGTGTCAACAACACAATCTTGTAGCACCTAGAATTTCATCCATACCTCACACAAGCTCCAATATATGCTTTGTCAAAGTTTCTTGCCCTATGGAATTTAGTGAATCTTAGGGTCAATTCCATTTGACATGTTCGAGAATGTTCAAGAAATCAATGGGATGAGACAATCTTAGAACTAGGTTTTACCCAACCACTCAGACATAATGAAGCATATAATTAATTCCCATGATGAATGGTTAGAGAGAATTACCAGTTGGAAAATTTGTATTGGAGAACACTAAAAGTTTCACCATCACTCGATATGGGGCCACAAATTTCAAAATGGAATCTAATCCTCAAAAAGTGAGAGAGGTTATTGTAGGTGTTGTTAACACAATCATGTAGCACCCAACATTGTATCCATACCTCACATGAGCTCTAAGATATGTCTCATGAAAAATTGCTGCCCTATGACATTTAGTGACTCTTAGGGTCTCAAGTAAATAACTATTGCATCAAATGTTTTTGTAATTATATTCAATCTAATGAACCAACTAGATCTACTCTACATTCTAACTTCTCAAGTATTGTCTCATGGTATGACTTGCAAACCTTCCAAAGAGTCTTATTATGTAGTTTTCCTCCATATTTTATCAAGTGGACATTTAACACAACAACAAAGTTTGAATAATGAAAAATCCTCCTCTTTGGTTTCCAATCCTTGAATAACGACAAGTTAGGGTTCTTCAAAGAATATTGTCTAAGCCATGTACCGGTTAAAACCACCACACGTATATGGTACTCTAAACCTTCACCATTTGTAACCTAGTGATCCAATTTTTTTTGCCTCTACACAATGACACAAATAATAATATATCCCTTCTTCATTGTCTTTAGGAACAATAACAACAAAAACATGGCCTTCAGTGATAAATGTACATAATGTAGTCAATAATTCAGCAAATACTTAGGTAAAAGTTATAAACTTACATATTGAATTTACAGAGATATATATTACCAGGTTGCACTAGATTAGAAAAGTAGTCAAAGTCAATGGATGAATCTATATCTACAATTTCTAGTGCTTGTGGGGGATGATAGGTGTCGATTAGGTCCAAACCCCATATATCCCATTTGTCCACCCATTCAATTGACTCACACTTATCCCAATTTTCCTTTGCACATGATGGACAAAAGCATACCATTTTTCATGTGTGGATACTGCATGGACTTGCATCAGAGCTTATAAAAGTGTGCAACTCACTTGATCTCATCAGTGTGCAACAATCCTCATATGATGCAATGTGGGTATTATCTATAAACTAAAAAAATCTATGGACTATAGACTCACCTTCCTTATGTGGACCCATTGTAGCATTACACCATTGGACAATGGATTTTACATCTATCAATGTTGTTCCATCTTTGTACTTTAATTTTTCAAGAGATAAGGCTCTTTTGATGCATGCACCTGCACCATCGTGCTCTCCCTGTAGATGCTTAAAGTTGTCCCTAATGACTATATTAATTTATTAATATTGCCTGTGACATTATAATTAATTATTAATTAATTAATTATAGTTGTCACATTCTTCTACCTATTTAATTAAATTTATTTAAGTAGTTTCATTTCTCCTAAGTAATTAAATTTAACTTAAATACTCCTAGCCTTAATGTGTTAAATTTATTTAGCACATGACCCTCCATATTCCTCTTTTTAAATAAATTTTATTTATTTAAATCCTCACACCCCATTAATTCCTCTAAACCCATGATTAAATTAAATCTCATTTAATTTAATCTTAAGCCTAACCTAAAACCTAGCCTATGCCCATCATTTTCATCCTCTTAAGCCTACTTCTTCTCTAGTTCCACTTAATCATTCTTAATATTCTCCCTTATCCCCCTCATTAGCCTAAGAGTGTGCTCACACATGTGTGAGATGGCATGCCTACACACTCCCCTTTGCACTCTTGTCTCCCACTCTTCTTCTCAAATTTGCTCACACATATGTGAGAAAACTTTGAATTCTTGACCATTTTCATGGCTTGCATGTCATCTTATGTGGCATCTACATGAATGCCACTGCACCAAGCCCTCTCTTGAGCCTATAAATAGAGGCCTTGTCTCAAGCATTTGTATCTCCCATTATTGCATTGTTACCATGCCATTTTGAGTCTTGAGTTTTCATGCTAGGGTTTTCATTGTAGTTTGAGTTTTCATAGAGATTTCTAAGTGAATACTAACCATTTGGTAGCTGGTTTAGCTTTGCATTTACAATATTAGTCTAGTTTACATGCATTTTCTCATCTCCATTTCATTTGCATCTTAGTTTAGCTTGCATATATAGTTAGTTTCTTTGTTGCATTTCATATTTCCATCATTGAATGCTTTCAAGTATGGCTTTCTCCATAGCCATTTCTTGAAATATTCTTAATTTCATGTAGTTTGGGATCATATTGCATCTTCACTCACATTTGCACATTCACTCAAGAGATTCACTCCATTGTTGTGTTTGGGAGAGCACATGAAACATACCTCCCCCCCCCCCCCATATTAATACGCCAACAAGGCCTCTCATGGGTGCCTTTGTTGAGTTGTAGAGGTGGCTGGAAGACTTGATTTGTTAGCTGCTTTGAGTTGCAAAATTCAAGCAAGCATTAGTTTAGTTTTCTCTCATTTTGATGAATTCTTATTACATGTTTTGGTTTGAACTAATGTTTTCTTGTTGATTCATGTTCTCAACAGGTCACATTTTCTAGCACACTCCCTTTCCATGAATAACCTTTGTGAAATTTGACATATATTGAATTCTAGACAACTTGTACATCTTGCTCAACTGATAGAACATCTATGCATTCTTGAATTGACATGTGCTATTGTCTGACCAAATAATGCTCTCTCTCTCTCTCTCTCACCTTCTTTCATCCCCTACTCTCTCTCTCTCTCTCATCCCTTGCCCTACTCTCTTTCTCTCTTATCCCCTCCCCTCTCTCTCTATTTCTCCCTCCCTCTCTCCCTATCCCACCTCCCATCCCCTTCTCTCTCTCTCTCTCTCTCTCTCTCTCTCCCTCCCTCCCCCCATTTATCCTTCTCTCTCTCCCTATCCCACCCCTCCCATCTCCAACTCTCTCCCCATCCTCTAATCTCTCTCACTCTCTACCCTCTCTATTGAAATACAAGGCTTATGAACTGTGTGCACACTATAGTGCATATGTGCTATAGTGCATAAACACTATGTAAGCCTTGTATTTAAAAATTCTTTAAATAACATGCACACACTATAGCACACATGCACTATAGCATGCAAGCTCTATTTAAAGCCTTGGACACAACTAATCCTAAGGATTGGATTTGCCTTAGGGATCCAACCCCAATATTTGGAGTCTCTAAATTGATCTAAGACATGTTTTGTAGCAAGAATACAAAAAATGATTGATTTTTCATGTGTGCTCTCATTAAAGTTTCCTCTTCGTTGAGTATTAATACAATCAAGTTACATGATATTGTAGATCTCTATGTTAATTGTATAACAATATAGTTTAATTAAAATTAATAGTATTTCAAGTCTTTCAACTATAACTTCTTTTCAATGTATGTCAATTTTCTCTCAAAAACCAACATGTACTAATTGGGGTGTATATTTTAGCTTGTTCATCAAATTTCACAAGAACTTAGTTTTTAAGAAACTAGACTCCATTCTACACACTTTGAAAAAAAGAAGTTTTGATTTTTTATTAGTTTTCAATCATTTCTAGGGGGGCCACACATATATTTCACATTTTTGGGATGTGTCCAATTACAAAATTCATAAAAAAGTACACAAAATTACCTTAAAAAGATATAATTAACTACACAATGTTAAGAAACTTTTTACTAGAGCAATAAATAAATTTTGAAAAAAAAGTTCAATTTTTAGGGGGTACACTTTGCACTATGTTACGTTTTCTTTTTTTCTGAAAAATAGTACCACTTTTCGTGGCCCCTTTTTTGAGAACCTAAAACTAAACCATTTTGGAAAAAAATTAGTACTTTAGAAACTAGATTCAAAGGACTACTACTTATATTTTTGTCATATTTTAAAATTTTGAGCTTAACTATCCTCAAATTCTTGTCGAGGTTCAAAAATTGTTGATTTCAAAAAAAATGTGGCCACTTATACCCCCATTTTGGCACCACAACTTGGTGCACTTATGCCTAGTCTCATAGACTCTAATGTCATTTTCATACATGAGGGTAATACCTTAACATTATTTTTTCATTTACCACAAGCTAGGTTAGAATAGTAGTCTTCTCTCTCTTAGGTAAATAGTTGCTAAACATCCTAAATTTAGAAGTTAGTAACCAACAAGTCTAGCAACATAGTCTTTATCACAATCCTATTCTGCCAATAAGTCTTACTATAAAGGTATAAATTTCCTTACCATGATCAATATCATATTTTCTAAGGCAACATGATGTCTGTGTTTGTTTGTTTTGTTCATAATGATAGTTGAAATATACCCTGTATAGATTTATAGTAATATATATCTCACATTTCTCCATACAAATCTACTCTCTAATGAGTTCATATGGAACATACATGTATAGTAATAATATTATATTCATAGGTTCATATATCATTATTATATATGAAGAATTAAACCAAATATATTAATGACCAATACACAAAAATGAAAGACCAATTCAAAACATATTCCACTTGATTCTTTGTGCACCAAACCTGCAAATACATTTGAATAATACCATGGAGAGCTCACTTCCCAATCTAGGCCTCTTATGAGATCACCCACTGAGATAGGATAACCAACACCCAAATGGCTACAATCATACAAGTTTATAAATGAATAAGCATCACCATTAAAAAAATTAACACCTTCAAAAATGAGCTTCACAATGGATCATAGATTTAACCATAAACAAAGGGTGAAGGTGGGATTTTCAAGAGGATAATTTCATACTATTTCCAATGACATAACATGGAATTTCAAGGCCTCCATAAGGCTTCAACAATATATTTGAGTTTCAAAATAACATCCCTTATCACCCCAAAACACAATGACAATTAATATGATTTCATGGGACCCATACTTCATGAAAATCCATATCTTCTCCATGAGAAGAGGCACTCAAATAAATTATCAATACCAACTAACCACTTCACCCAATGCAACTCTCCCCTCCTAAGGGTGAGTGATGGATTTACACCCAAAAAAACATTCAATCCAAAAACCACAAAAAAGAAATAAAACACAATGCACTTGATCTTCCATACTCATACCAACATAGCATAAATAACAATATACTTATAATATGCAATTACATTCCTAGATTTTCATATTTGCAACAACATTATACAAGTTCCAAATGAAAAAAAATTCCATGGCAAGATGCACCAACCTTAGTCCTATGAAAAATGGAAATTAATTTTGAGAATAGATCCCTTTTTTCTTTGCTTCCAATCTCTAAAACTCTAGGCGACTCTAAAATTAGAGATTGGGTGAACATTCAACTAAGTTCTCAAAGGCTCTCTAAAAAGGCCTCAAAACCTCTAACCTTCACACTATCTCAATATGGCAATAACACAAGCCCCTTTTCTCTTACACTATTGTCGCTTTCTAAAAACATAATCTTGGGAGGGTAAGGGAAATGTAATGACACAACTCCATTTTTGGATCTTATAGAAAATGACTTAGTTGGAGGGTCTCTAAAGTTATCTGGACCTTCCAATGGTGAAAATTAGACTCTTAACTTATAGTACTATCATATGAGTGCCTAATTTCCACTAAAATGACACCTTAGGACTACTTTTTAACCCTCTAATATCACTAAGAATTTTGAATTCAAAATTTGACTTGATGTAGACTTTTCATAACAAGTCTTATAGGTGGGGTTAACTTGGGAACTACATTGAGGTTAGTTTTAGGTTAAGTGATTCCTTTGCAAACCCTAATTGACATGTCATTTACACATGGACATTTAAAGTGTCAAATGAAATCATAAAATATATTACATATTACAATGGCATGTCACTAGTTACAAAAAATGAATGTAATCTAATACACATACACTTCACATTTATAAATTAAAACACATGCCAATGAGGTTAAAATATTTTGAATAGATTCAAATTTGGCTTTACTCTATTCACATATGTTCAAACCTTGGTTCTATGATTTAATTATATTGTTAATGACTTGCACACTAAACTTAAGCATCAGTAGTTTGAGGAAAAATCACACACACACACACACACACACACACACACACACACACACACACACACACACACACACACACACAATATATCTACATTACATAATTACATTCAACAATTAGCATACACGTTTCATGCTCAAGCAATGTTTCCTTTCTAAGCAATGTGTTGTGATGTGGAACCTAATCAAACTCAAAGATCTCTCTCTCTCTCTCTCTCTCTCTCTCTCTCTCTCTCTCTCTCTCTCTCTCTCTCTCTCTCTCTCTCTCTCTCTCTCTTTCTCTCTCTCTCTGGTGTGGTTTCCCCCTAGATTATTGCTACATGAGTTTGGGGGTAGTGCCCCCAAGATGGGCTCACAAGGCAAAACCCCCTATGAGGTCCTAGAGAATATCCCCAAGTGCTCATAGTACAGGGTGGGTGAAGGGTCAACACCCCTGTGAGGGTTTTCGAAGGTAGTGAACCTGAAGCCAAAAATGAATGACTATTGTTAAAGGCATTGACTATTATTTTCCTACAGGACAACATATTCTAGCCCTAATTTTATAAGAATGAAAACACTTGTATAAAATGGCTTAGAGTTAGGGGATTTCATAATTGCAAGATGAGATTGTAGCTTCTTTTGGTAGTATTGAGTTGTAAGGGATTGTAGATTGAAATTATTGGATAATAATAATATTGGACTTGTTGTTGGTGGATGCATCCCATGGATTGGGTGAACCACATTAAATATTTGTGTTGTGTTCTCTTCTGTAAAATTTATTATTTTATGATATTGGTTATATTTGTATGTAATTTTTTTATTTTTTTTTGTCTGTAGTTGATCCTAAAGGCTAACATAATGTCATATAAAATACTTACAAAATTAAAACATCATTATCTACTCATCAACATCATTTCTTACTTTAAAACATAACCAATTTAACATTTTGAGCATCACCCCGACTCACTTTCTTTTATAACAATTAACCATTGGAGTAGATATATTAGATCATCGGAATAGACAAGATAGGTCCTAGTCTAAAACATGAGTAAATATAATCATAAATGTAATCATCACATGTCAAAAAAAAATACAAGTCACTATCTACCTAATCAAAAGTATATAAAAACATCAAGTCATGTAAAGTATCAAATGTAAATATGTTGACCATGCTATGATGGGTTAGGGTGAGGCCACACATTGCCCCCCATATGCATGAACCTCCTCCTAGAGTTTATAAAATATAATGGGTACTGTAATCTCATCTATTCCGCATCCTCCCATGAAGTTGTGACCTCATCATAAAAATTGAATTGAACCCTAACCTAGTTCAACTCTTTGCCTCAAAGTGTGAGGGCCCTTTAGACCAAAATAAGAATGGGCTCTAATACTACCTTCCCGTCCAACTCCACCTACAACGAATCCCAATCTATAATGTACAACTCATTATAAATATACTTCTATAACATCAAAACATTAAATATATGTAATGTTCCTTTCCACAAATGACCAAGGATGTCTTTCTCTACATAAAGAGACATTGTCAAACTCAGCTTCTATAAGTTCTAGTTTTTGTATGGTGAGGGAAGAGTGGAAGTCATATGGAAGCAACAAGGTAGGTTGTATAGTGATAATAAGGTAGGACTATAAGGTTAAGGATGTAGCTATATTGTGGAGTGGGGGAGCTATATGGTATGCATCAGATGTCATATGGTTAGGACTAAAGGCTGTGTGGTAAGATGCTAGAGTTTCTGTATGGTAAAATACAAAAGTCATATAGTGGTCAAGATGGGAAGCATGTTTGTCCATATGGTATGGTATTGGTGATGTATGGCTTGGGAAGGCCATATGGTGTAGGCAATGATGTATACCTCGAATAGGTTGTAAAACCATACGATAGAGGAAATGGTCCATACGATAATCGATTGGAGTCAAATGGTGAAGTTTGGGAGTTGTATAGATGGGTATAAAAATCATAGAGGGTTGTTGGGTGATTAGTTAATCTACACTTTGAGATGTCAGAACAGAGTGAAAATCTATATTAGAAAGGCCAATTAATTCTCGTACAAATATTTAAGTCTAGTCACACACACACAAATAGATATATATATATATATATATATGTATATATATATATATATATGTATACATACATATATATATATATATATATATATATGTATGTATACATATATATATATGTATGTATACATATATATATATGTATGTATACATATATATATATGTATGTATACATATATATATATGTATGTATACATATATATGTATATATATATATATATATATATGTATATATATATGTATATATATGTATATATATATGTATGTATGTATGTATGTATGTATGTATTTTCAAACAAAGATGGTGTATAGAATCCCTAGATTAAGTAAGTAATATAGAGACATAGTAGGGTGAGGGTTGAATCCCACTGAAATTGGATTAGCCAAGTAGGGAAAATCTTTCACTTCTGAAATGGTGAACAATCAAGAATACCAATGGGAATTCATAGTACAAAGAATAATAAGACAAATTACATACTAGTTACTACATATGTGTCATGCTTATATACCCTTTCAGTAAACTTTCTGAGGGTTTACAAAGATAGCTGATGGTCACACCTACCTATGGAAACAATTAAATAAAAATGGGTCTGAGATATACTAAATCAATAAGAACCATAAATGTAAATATTATTAACTTGGGCCCTATATTAATCAATTAAAGTAACTAATTAAAGGTCTTTTTGTTATATTGTTTAAATTCTAGGAGCAGTTAATTAATGGGTAAAAGTACAAAGTTGTGTCACCTTTCAGGCTGACATATTAGAGCAACTAAATTTGAGTATTTCTATCTAAAAAACATTTTTTTCAAACATACGATCTTTGATAAAATTATTCTAGCTAAGTTATATATTCTCATATAGAGTTCATAGCATTTAGTTAGATCTAGTATATTGTAATTAAAAAATTCTACAAGTATGTATTTTAACACTCGAGAAGATATCAATTTTGAGAAAGAAAAAATATTAAATAATGTCAAAAAAATAAAAAATTATATGACATTCTAGAGGAGAGAGTCGTCTTGCAAAATATATAATTTTTCTTTTGGTTCAAATAGATTTACTTCAAAAAATGTGGTGGGAGATGAAAACTATCAATTTGAATAAGTTGAAATTTAAATCGTTATAAAAGAGAAAATATAGGTCTAATGCCTATTTTTATTTTTGATTTTTGTAGCTACATATATTATTGATAACATAATCTAATATCGAAGGGAAATAAGTTTATTTTCATATAGTTTGGTGGTGGGAACTAGACCCCTAATTTCCAACATTTTTAGCAACTAAAATTTATCTTTAAAAAATAGGAAAATATATAATCTCTTATACCAAATAATTATTAAAAATTATAATACTAAAATTCATCCATTTCTACACATTTCATTAGTTTACTTCATTTTAAAATTCTAACTAATAATACTAGTTTTATGTCATTGAATGTGAACAACTATACTTTTGTTAGCCTTTTCCTTTGTAAAAGGGTGACACAAGTTTGTGCTTTTACCCTAATTAATTTAATCAAACTATTACATCTAATTTTGGTGACATGACAAATCCTCATTGCCCAAAGGTTTATTTTCCTCAAGCAATCATAATCAGATGAAATGCCAACAACTTTAGGGTCCCAAATCAAATGTCTAGACAAGACAAGGGAAATGACATCAATCCTTTGTAACATCACATTATCGTCAACCTTTCCCTACACCACTTTGATATAAATTTTATCATGTCTTGAGTCATAAGGATCCCAAACCAAACACATAGGTGAAATAAGTGAATTTTTATCAAACCTCCCTTATACCACACTATCGTTAAGCATCCACTATACCACTATGATATAAATGTTGTCCCATATGGAGTCACCAAGATCCCAAACTTGAAATTCCTCTATGTATTCCATCATGATTTTAACTAAGGAAAATATTTCATAATCAATGAACTATAAAGATTGCTTCTACAAATAATCCTCAATCAAATCTGCATCACTAGGAGGTTGAATAACTATTGGTAGAGATTTCTTATTCATAGGGTTGCTAGTAGAACCCAAATTTTCATCAAGTTGATCATTGAGCATTAGTCGAATGATATTTGTGCAATTACCTTCTTCGGTAATCATTTCCTTCATTTGGGACTCAAGTACCAAGTATATTTTGTCTTTGTGATAAATGATTTCACCAACCACCTTATATCTATCATCCTATACTTGACCATCCAATCATTGACATGCAAAAGTATTCTTGGAGTATTCAACTAATAGATGTGGCCTCTAATCGGCTAAAAAATGAGCCATAGTATAATCCAATTCCAAGCTCTTCATTCTTTCAAGAGGTTGGCAGAATCACCAACTTTGATACCACTATAATGTTTCCAAGTATGGAGGGACTGGAACTATATTTAGTCATGCAAAAAAGATTGCTTGAGGTTTTTATGGAAGTTGTATGGTAGTGAGAGGATGAATAGTCATACAAAAATGCTTGTCCATACAAAGTGTCTGTGTAGAGGTCATATGATTGTATTGGTGATCTCGTATATGTTGTTGTTTGTATGGTGGAAGCAAATGGGAAGCTATATGGTAAACAAGGAAAAGGAGAGGTTGTACAATAGTCACTAGAGAAGCTCTACAATTATGATAGAATGACTGTATGGTGGATTAGTTAGGTCATATGGTAGGAGGAACAGGTAGGTCATATAGTGGAGTAGTTAGGTCATATGGTAAGTATTGTTTGGACCACAAAACTAGTAGTGGGTTGTACTATGAGTGAAACTAAGCTACACTAAGTCCTAGAGCTCGATACATTTGCTAATGAATATCAAAAATAATTGATTCAATCTTATTCCATATATATATGGATCTACAATAAAGATGGTGCTCTAGATGTGCCATATCTAAAGAAAAGTAATACACACACAAAATAGGGTGAGGGTTGAATCCCACCAAAACTAGAGTAGCCAAGTAGGGAAGATCTTTCCCTTCTGAAATAGCAAACAATCCAAAACCCCAATAAGAATTCATAGTAAAAATAAATAAATCAAATTGCATACCTACTACTACCTACATTTCATGCTTAAATACCTTCCAAAGAAACTTTCCAATAGTTTACAAAGATATTAGATGGCCACACCTATGAAAATAATTTTAAAAAAATAGGTCTATTTTGGTCTCATATTGGTTTTGACAATTGAGTTTCAACAAACTTAACCAATTTATAAGATGATACTGAGTATAATATAGATGTCGAGCTATAGTATGTGCCAAGTTAGAAATTTAATAGGTTCCAAGTAAACTTCAGGTGTTGAGCAAGTAGCAAGTACTAAGTAATAAGTGATTCCAATTCACTATAGGTGCCGAGCAAAGTATAGATGCTGAGTGAGACAAAGTTACTAGAGATGTTGAGTGAGACAAAATTTCTCTATATGTGTTGAGCATCAGCAAATAGTAAGTGCTAAGTAACACAAAATCAACATATGAGTTTGTGCCTCCACAAACTCAGATGTAAACCATTTTTGAACCGACTCAATATGAATCTCAAAAGATCTAGAAGATAAGATTGAATCTTTTACATTTCCTTGTAATCAACATGCATCCAATAAGAAAAATGGAGGAAGTATGCAACCAATAGGAAAAGTGAAAGAATTGAGTGGGAAAGAAGGATAAATATTGATCATAGATTCATACCTAACCCTAAGACTTTGAAGCCTTTAAAAGGATGATGAAACCCCATAATTTGTTTGAGTGTTAGAGAGATATATGGAATGTATGAGTGAGAGTTTATGGAAGAATGCTAGTGAATTTCAAAAGGGTGTAACGACTTAGAGAAGGAAGAACAACATTGCAAAATTTAGTTGGTTAGAATAGAGCATCAACATTTTGTGTAGAGACATATCAGATCAGGAAGGATCAGATTAGATTGAGCAAAACAAGGATCTAAAACCAGCAATTAAAGATTGTAAGTTGATAGGTCAATACATTCTAATACTTTCTAGCTATTGTATTAGGAATGAAAAATCCTATGATGATAGGTTAGTCTAATAGCCATGTTGTAATCCTTTCAACAAGTTGCTAAATCCTTTAATAGGGTAACATTCCAAGTGAGTGTTTGTAAATCCTTTAACCAGGTCACTTTTAATAGAGTGTAAAGCCTTTAACAACGTAGACCTTTTATAGGGAAGACCATTGGAAGTGGTCTAAATTTGTAACCTTAAATAGTTACATATTGCTGAAGTGATAATTTTTGGGTGTCATACCTACCCCAATTTTACCTTCTCATTTTGGAGGGTTTTTGGGTGACCAAAATCTTGTGTTATCTATTTCCATGCATGTTTTTATTATTCATGTTAAGTAGATATGTTAGATGCATGTGAATGATCTCAGCTAAATTTTTTAAAAGGTTAAAGTTAGTTACTTGTGATTCACCCCCCCTCACAAAAGTAAATCTTCCCATTTGTAAATTCCAACAATTGGTATCAGAGCCAAGTCCTCACAAGGAGGAGATTTATAGCTTGGGGAAAAGATCTGGAAATGGAAGTTTAGAAACTTGGGAAGGTCATAGAAAACTAGGTGATTTATATACAACTTGCTCTACATACTTTGGAAGAAGCCAAGGAAGAGCTAAGAAAATCTTTAAAGAGAAGAAGAGAGATTGCCATAGCTAAGAATGATATACAATACAAGGACATTGACACCTCAAAATTGTTTACAAATGGAGATTCCAAAGAGTTTGATGCAGTAATAGCAGACCTAATTGAGAAAAATAGAGCTCAAGAAGAAGAGATCAAAACTCTCAAGATTGAACAAGAATCACAAGCCATGATGCTTTGTGAAGTGACTAAATAGAAAAAAAGAGCTATTGAAGATAAGGCTATGGTAGAAGATGAAAAGAGAAACCTTGCCAATAGAATAGAAGAAAAGTCAATTGAACTTGCAAGAATTTCAAACATGTAGCTAGACACCTTAAGCCAGATGATGAATGCACATCATGAACTAAATGTCAAGGATATTGAGATCTCCACACTGAAGATGCAAAATGAGAAAATGGAAAATGACCTAAAAAGAGAGAAGGAAATTTTAGAGAGCTTCAATAAACCTAATGAGGTCATCAAGTACTTTGAACAACTACTAAAATCACCAAGAGCTAGCAATGATACTTTAGGACTATGATACACCAACACTGAAAAAGGAGAGTAATCCAAGATTGCAGAAGAAAGAAGTGACAAAGTTAAGAACACTAAACCTACTTATCATGTTTGTGGTAAAAAGGGACATACCTCTAATTTTTACAAGAACAAGAATGCCCATCAGCATGAAAAACCTAAGAATGTCGGTCACTATCACAAGTGCAACAAGAAAGGACATCAAGCACATGACTGTAGGACTAGGACTATCAGAACACCAAGATTCTAAGGTCATTCCTACAATTATAAGAAGTATGGACATAGAGCCTTTGAGAGCAGCTCAAAGCCTAAGTGGACACCTAGTTAGCTAGCAAGGGGAAATAGTCATGGATAACACTACAATTGGGACTACAACACTAGGTATAACAATCATTACTGTCAAGAATATGGACACATCCCTAAAAATTGTATAAGAACACATTTCAGTGGAAACTATAGTAGATGGCTCAGCTAGACTACATGATTTAGTTGTTTGAAGACTGGTCATATTAGTAGGAATTTCCCAACAAAGTCAAATGCACCCAACTCAGAGTTCAACAGAGGAAAATAGAAGGTAGATGTTGAACACATAAGAGGAGAAATGAATAAGACATGGAATAAGAAAGATGAGAGAAACACATCAAATGAAGGGATCACTTCACCTAAAAGGTCAAATGGTCACACTTCATCCAACTAACCAAAAGAAGGTATGTGGGACTGATATACAAAGCTTTATCATACATCGGTTCCAAGACAAGTAAGTAATGAAAAGAAGATATCAACATGAATAAAGATGCAAAGTTAAAATTTCAAGATCTCATAAGTATTGCCAAGTTGCCTTTAGATGCTAAGTAAAATTCTCATACATTTCGAGTTGATTTCCAAAGTCGGTAGAAGCCAAATGATTAATTACAATTGAGTTAGTAGTGGAAGCCAAGTGAAGAGAAATTTTAGTCGTAGCTAAGTAAGGGAAACTCTAGTATATACTAAGTGGTGGAAAGACAATGAAAGCTGAGTGATGCACAAATTTTTAAGAAGCTAAGTGGATAGTTGTAAATGCACTAAGCATTAAATTCTACAAAATAAGGGTATATGATTGCATTTTAAACCATTTCTTCATTGTGAGCAAAGAGCAAAGATGAAGAAGAGTGCAAAATGATTTTAAAGTAGAGAATAAAGCATTTGAGCTGATTTCAACAGAGATTCAACTTAGTTTCATCAATTTCAAGGTATTTACATTGGTGCTGAGCTATGCAGTTTCACATTTTCTTTGTGTTTAAACCCTAGATCACACAAATGGCCTCTAGTTCTAGGAAACCATGGGAGAAAGAGTAGTTTGAGGTCCAACTTGTGTCAAACAAAGTTAAACAACCAGATTTTTGGCCAATCCTTGAAGTGGCATACAAAAATGACCTAGTCGGAACCCTATCTATTATTCCTCCTAAGGTAGTTATGGTGCAAGATGTTAGGAGGTGTTACCACTATAATATGGGTGCTATTGGAGACATGGAAATGAGAGAATCATATGATAGGTTGTGTGAAAATGGAGCTTTGAAGGAAGAGTATCAAATCATTAAAAGGAATGGTTTGACTCGTGCCCTAGAATTCCCCATTGTCTTCATAATAGAATGGACTAGAATTTTACTTAGTAGGATTCATGATGGAAGTTTATGGTTGGAAGATGGAAAAATCAAGATATCAAAGAGGATCATTCATAGGGTAATAGGGTATCCAACCCTAGATTGGCCTAAGACCCTGAAAAGTGACTCAAAGGAAGCAATTACGAAGAATACAGGTGCCAAATGGAACAAGAGAGGAATGCCTATAGATATTATCCAAGACCCTCTGATTGACTTTGTTGTTAGGGTTATTTCACACCAATTTTATAAATCCAATAGATTGAATAGTGTACCATGCATTGCAGTGGATGTTGGTTACAAACTAGTAAAAAAGGATCATGCTTATGATCTTGCAGAATTGTAATTGCAACAAATCAATGAAAACCTAGGAGCAATAAGGAGAACCAAGGGAGCACAATACAAATTTGGTGCAATTTTGATCTATATATTTTTCTATGTACAAAATGAATTTCCATCGTTTGGTAAAGTTAGCTAAAAAATCAATAGATCCATAGTAGCTCAAGTGAATGAATATATTGAACAAATGGGAGCTAATTTTAAAACATTTATGACCAACTATTTTGAAGATTTTAAGAAGTCCATGAAACAGAGGTTAAGGATACTAGTTTCATTGGTAGAACAACATGTAAATGATGTATGTTTTCTTGTAGATATTGATTACACCTATATTCAAGCAACCATACCAAGGATTAGATGGCTAAGACCTCTTGGATATGAAATTAACATAGATGAGGCATGTGTAGCTATAATAGCACTATTAGTAGAAGAAGTCGATAAGAGTGCACCATATTTTGGGACTTATGATGTGGTAAGATCAAAGGTGGTTATGTAGTTGAAAACTACATCCACATTAAAGAAGAAGGATAAACATGTGAAGAAGTTAAAGGCTAAATTTGGTGAGGGTATTGCCAAAGAAGAAGAAGACGAAGAGGCTAAAGATGATGAAGATGAACAAGGATATGAGGCATTAGTACTAACCTAAGGCATGGGTGAGGATGTAGAAGAAGAAGAAGGTGTTGAGAAAGAAGTACCAAAGGTAGAACCTAAGAGAAAGGCATAGAAACAACTTGCTACACAACCCAAAGGGAAGAAGAAAGCAACTAAGCTAAGCCTAGTCAAGCCTACTAAAAGGGCAGACACAAGGGCTACAACAAAGGTACCTAAAGAACAAGAGAAGAAAAAAGCCATAGAGCAAGGAGGGGTTGCCAAAAATAAAAGAATAAAATATGTTGCACCCCCAGAGTCAGATGAAGAAAAGATAGAATCTAACAATGAACAATTTAGAGTGGTAAGACACTCAACCAAATCTAACTTGGAGAATGTTTGTGATAACATTAGGGATAATGTAGATTTAACCAATTTAAAGACCATTGATTTTAATAAGTTGAGTAGAGAAGGGTAGAACATAGTGGAAGAATCTATTTACACTATGCTGGTCAAGTTCAAGACTACTCCACTTGAACTTGATAATTCTATGCCTAAAGAGCTAAGCTCCATTGTTGAAAATAAATGGAATTATTTCCTAAACATGGAGAAGGAAATAAGGGAGTCAACATTGGCTCATGTAATTCCAAACCTTACAAAATGTCAAATAAGCAAGGCTAGCAAGAAACATGGGAGAAAATTTGCACCCAAATACAGAGCCTTTAGCATTCTACAAAATAGAATTGAGGATGTTGTAAAGAAGTTCACAAAAATGTGGAAATTGATTTATGGGTTAACAATAGTCAAGGAAGGTCAAGAAGATCCCTTTAAGGGAAGGAATACTAGTGAAGAGGAAGAGGAAAATGAAAAGGAGGAAGAAGGAGAGAAAGAAAAAGAAGAGATTATAGTGGAGGAGAAGATACATAAAGGTGATGAGGCAACAGTTGAGTAGCAACACCAAGAATAGAGTGTCCAAGACACACAATTGCCACCACCAAGTCCTCCACATGAACCACCTACATTTGCAAAGAAAGTAATTATGAAGGATGTTCTTGACATCTCAGGTCAAAACATTAATCCACTAACTGTAGATGATCTCAAAAAATCCTTCACCAAACAACTTTGCAATCATAGTTGTTTACAAATCCTATTTTGGTGATTGTAGAAGAATTATAGAAGGCTATAGCTAAAATAACTAAGGAGAAGGTGAACAGACAAGAACCACCTTCACAACTTCCTATAGCTACAAGTGATCAACCAAAAGAGTAAGAAACACAAGACACAATTGCTAAGGTTGATTCCATAGTGACAATAACTTCGACTGCCAAGGAGTTAGCAAAGGAGAAGAAAGGATAAAAGGATCCTACAACATGAAGCCAAGGTGCACCTCCTTTGATCACCATAACTGATCAAGGTAGAAGTGAAGAAGATAAGGAAAAGAAGGAAACCCCTAAGGAGAGAGAGTATGAGGCAATACAAACTCTAGTTAGTTTTCCTACTATAGGGACTCCTACCAAGCAGCCTAGCATTGATGCAGTACCACTATAAATTTTAGCACCAAGCTCGAGCTCCACCAAAGTAGCAAGGGTAATTCACTATGGAAACCCTACACTTGATGAAGAAATAGTCATACCAAGTTATGACTACAAGATAATGAACTTGGCACAAATAAATGAAGTGCAAGCGGCATTAGAGAAGAAGAAGAAGAAGTAGGCAATACTTAGAAATGAGTATAGACAGAAGCAAGCATTCATAGAAATAAAAATTATTTTTCTTGATGCATTTAGCTTTCTAGTACCTAATGAAACAAAGCCCATTATGGAGAAACTATCCAACATAGTGGACCAGGTACAAAATGAAGACCTTGATACCAATGTTAAATTATTGGAATGGTCTAAGAAAAAGTTTCAAATAAAGGTGAATGAAAAGATATCTGGTGAGATAACACTATCACAAGTGGAACTAGCTAAGAAGGTAGAGAAGGTGAAAATAGTACTTGAGAACATATTCTCATTGTACTCCAAATTGTGTGACTCTTCATATTTCACACGAGAGACTAGCCAAAGAATATTGAACTTGGAGAGGAACCTTAAAATATCAAGCGCACAACTACCCAAGGATCCAACTCAAAGTGAGAAGCATTTTGCCACAATGCTTCACACCCATAATGAGTTAGCTATATTAATAACAAAAGATGCTAATATTAAGGCCAAATTAATACAAATTCAGTCTGCAATAACCCCACATCTGGAAGTATTGCATAAAGAGATGGCCCATGCAAAAAATGTTTTGAAGAAGGATCCAAATCTTTCTACATTAGTAGGCCTAGTACATCTTGCAGTAGAGACAACCATCTAGCTCAAAGCACTGAAAATTGC
Organism: Cupressus sempervirens; assembly: GCA_028749045.1. Lineage (NCBI taxonomy): Eukaryota > Viridiplantae > Streptophyta > Pinopsida > Cupressales > Cupressaceae > Cupressus > Cupressus sempervirens. The sequence goes on along the minus strand of CM053789.1, from coordinate 817,961,922 downwards.
CTTAGACAATTGGGATGCTACTTTGAAGATAATAGTGGAGGTAAATAATTTTTTTTTGGCTAAATATTCCATTCATTCTTAGGACCCTTTGACATAAGTGTCAAAAAGTGGGAGATAATACATTACATAGATAAAGGGGGATATATAATTTGGGGGAGATAATAAATGAGATATCCAAAGGAGAAAGAATACCCAAAAAGGGAGATTTTTAAGTTTTGAGGAGAAATAAGGAGGTATAGCCAAAGGGATGCAATAACTACAAGGAGATGTGTGAAAGGGGGAGTACAAATAGAGCAGACACAAAATAGACAGAGAGAAGACAAGGCAAAGAGTATCAAAAACATCAACATGAGACAAATTTAGCATAAGAAATTTTGGATATAGAAATGGCACATTAGCTTAGGGGGAGTTACAAGTTTTTAAGATTCATAATGCTTAGTTAAATATTTTTTCCACTCATGTCAAAGGGGGAGATTGTTGGTCTCAGCTTGGTTTTTATAATTGAGTGTCAACACACTTAACCAATTTCCAAGATGATGCTGAGTATAATACAGATGCTGAGCTATAGTATGTTCCAAGTCAAAAATTCAATAGGTTCCAAGTAAACTTTAGGTGTCAAGTAAGTATCAAATATTGAGTGATAAGTGATGTCAATTCACTATAGGTGCTAAGCAAAGTATCGATGTTGAGCAAGATAGAGTTACTAGAGATGTGTCTAGCATTAGCAAATAGTAAGTGCGAAGTAACATAGAATTAGCATATGAGTTTGTGCCTTCACAAACTCAAATGTAAACCATTTTTGAGCTAACCTATGATGAATCTCGAAGGATCTAAATGATAAGATTGAATCATTTAAATTTCCTATGTAATTAGCATGCAACCAATAAGAAAAATGGAGGAAGCATGCAACCAATAGAAAAAGTGAAAGAATTGAGTAGGAAAGAAGGATGAATATTGATCATAGATTCATACCTAACCCTAAGTCTTTGAAGCCTTTAAAAGGAGGATGAAACCCCATAATTTGTGGGAGTGTTAGAGAGATATATGGAATGTATGAATGAGATTTTATGGGAGAATGCTAGCGAAGTTTAGAAGGGTGTAAGGACTTAGAGAAGGAAGAAAAACATTACACAATTTAGTTGGTTAGAATAGAGCATCAGTATTTCATGCAGAGACATATCAGATTAGGAAGGATTAGATCAGATTGAGTAGAACAAGGATTTGAAATCAACATTTGAAGATTGTAAGTTGACAAGTCAAAATATTCTAATACTTTCTAGCCATTGTATTAGGAATGAAAAGTCCTATGATGATAGGTTTTTCTAGTAGCCATGTTGTAAGCCTTTCAATAAGGTGCTAAGTCCTTTAATAGGGTAACATTCCAAGTGAGTGTTTATAAATCCTTTAACTAGGTCGCTTTTAACAGAGTGTACAACCTTTAATAGGATAGGCCTTTCACAAGGCATATCATTGGAAGTGATCAAACTTTGTAACCTTAGATAGTTACATATTGTTGCGGTGATAATTTGTGGGTGTCATCCCCACCCCAATTTTACCTTCTCATTTTGGAGGGTTTTTGGGTGACCAAAATCTTGTGCTATCTATTTTCATGCATGTCTTTATTTTTCATGTTAAGTAGATATCTTAGATGCATGTGAATGATCTCAGCTAAAAGTTTTAAAAGGTTAAAGTTAGTAACTTTTGATTCCTCCCCCCCCCCCTCTCAGAAAGAAATCTTCCCATTTGTAAATTCCAATAGTCTGGATATAGTAAATCAATCAAAACCATAAATACAAATATTATTAACTTGAGCCCCATATTAATTAATTAAAGTGACTAATTAAAGGTCCTTTTTTTATATTATTTAAATTTTGGGACTAGTTAATTAATTAATTAAATAAAATTATTATATTAAAATTTGGGGACATGAGAAATCCTCACTGCCCAAAGATTTGTCACCCTTAAGATATTTTCCATTAGACAAACTGCCAATAGCTACAGGGTCCCAAATCAAATGTGCAGGCAAGACAAGTGAAATGAAATCAACCCTCTACAACACCATATTTTTGTTAAACTTTCACTGCACCACTCATATTTAAGTCCAATCATATATACATAGATATATGTATTTTCAAACAAAGATGGTGCACAAAATCTCCATATTCGAGCAAGTAATATAGAGATGGAGTAGAGTGAGGGTTGAATCCCATCAAAAGGTCATTGGTCAAGTAGGGAAGATCTTTCACTTCTGAAATGGCAAACAACTAAGAATCCCAATAGGAATTCACAATACAAATAATAATAAAGAAAATTTCATACCAACTACTACCTATGTATCATGCTTAATTACCTTTCTGAGAAACTTTCTGAGGGTTAACAAAGATAGTTGACAGTCACATCTACCTATGAAAATAATTAAATTAAAATTGGTCCAAGATATACTAAATAAATTTAAACCACAAACACAAATAATATTAACTTGAGCCCCATATTAATTAATTAAAGTAACTAATTAAAGGTCATTTTTTATATTATTTAAATTTTAGGACAAGTCAATTAATTAAGTAAATTAAATTATTACATTAAAATTTGGGGACATGATAGATCCTCGCTTCCCAAATATTGCTCACCCTCAAGAAATTCATCATCAAACGAAACACCAAGAGCTCTAGGGTCCAAAATCAAACACACATACGAGACAAGTGAAATGACATCAATGTTCCACAACACCACATTATGACCAAACTTTCATTATGACATTTTGATATAAATATTATCATGTCTTGAGTTACTGGGATCCCAAACCAAATACACAAGTGAAATGAGTGAATTTTCATCAAACCTCCCTTGCACCACATTGTTGCTAAGCATCCATTGCATCACTCTCATATAAATATTCTCTCTTCCCAAGTCACCAAGACCCCAAACTTGAAATTCATCTTTGTAATCCATCATGATTGGCATTGGGCAAAAGACTTCATAATCAATCAACTATAAATATTGCTCCTACAAATAATCCTCAATTGAATATGCATCACTAAGAGACTGAACAAATACCGATAGAGCTTTTTTATTTTTAGGGTCACTAGTAGAACCCAAATTTCCATCAAGTTGATCATAGAGCATTGCTTCAATGATATTTGTGCAAGTACCTTCTTCTAGAATCATTTCCTTCATTTGGGACTCAAGTACCAAGTAGATTTTGTCTTTTTGGTAAATGATTTCCAACCACCTTGTATCTATCATCCTATACTTGACCATCCAATAATTGGCATGTAAAATTATTCTTGGAGAATTTGAGTAATAGTTGTGCCCTCCAATCAGCTTGAAACTGGGCCATAGTGTAATCCAAGTCCAACCTCTGCATTGTTCCAATAGGCTAGAAGAATCACCAGCTCTGATAGCATTGTAATGTTTTGATCTTATTTTTTGGCAAAGGTTCTAGGTTTGACAATTTCCCATGGTTAAATGTCACTTTTTATAGTCTACATAGTGGACACTAGAAGTCTGTATGGTAGGCAAAAGGGCAATGACAATGGTGAAGAAAAAATTAGTAGTATTTGGATACAGTATGATAGTGTTGGCCTATAGGTCACACAAGTTGGATATTGTATGCTGATGTATCTTAGTTGTATAGTGGTTTATGGGAGTCATACGGTGATGTTGAAACTATAATGCTCTGATCCTATTTGTTGGAGAAGTTTCTAGATTTGACAATTTCCCTTAGTGAAATGCCACTTTTTATAGTCTATGCAGTGGACACTAGAAGTCTATATGGTCTGTAAAAGGGAAATAAAAATGGTGAAGAAAAAATTAGTGTTATCTAGATATTGCATGATAGTGTTGGCCTAGAGACCATGTGGTTTGGATGTCATACAGTGATGTGTCTTAGTCGTACAATGGTTTTTGGGAGCCATACGATGATGTTAAAACATTCCGTATGATGCAAGTAGAAGGATCCATATGATTACAAATCTAATATTTCATTGATTTCATATGGTGTATGGGTGAAGGGTGGTAGGATGTAATCACTTTGCCAAGGAATTTGATGCATCCACACAAGATAAATCCCTAGCAATAACAATGATATTGTAGGTGATTGCACATAGAGAAATAATAATAGCACTTCAAATTTACCAAATATAGATGATAGATAAAATGCTAGTATAGATAATCACACATAGAATGTATATTCACAGACAAAGATGGCACTCTAGATGTGCAAGACCCAAAGTAAAGTAGAACACAATGAAATAGGGTGAGAGTTTAATGCCACTAAAAGTAGAATAGCCAAGTAGGGAAGATCTCTCACATCAGAAATGGCCAATAATACAAAACTCCAACAAGAATTCATAGTACAAAGAAATAATTCAAATCGAATAACAAATAATACCTACACTTTGTGCTTGAATACCCTTCAGAGGAACTCCTAAAGGTTTACATATATAGTTGACAAAAACACCTACAGAAACAATTGAAATAAAAATAGGTCTAAGATATACTAAATCAATTGAATCCACAAATAAAAATATTATTAACTTGGCCCCCATATTAATTAATTAAAGTAACTAATTGAAGGTCATTTTGTTATATTATTTAAAAGTTTGGACAAATTAATTAATTAATTTAATTTAATTATTACATAAAAATTTGGGGACATAACAAACAAGCTTTGCATTCTTCCAACAAGCTTGTAGAATCGCTAGCTTTGATACTAGTATAATGTTCCTTTCCAAAAATCACTAAGGGTGTACTTCTTTGTGTAGAAGTTCACCTTTGAACTCAATTTCTATAAGTTCTAGTGTATGTATATTGACAGAAGAGTGGAGGTCATACGGTAGAAACAAGATAGGTCATATGGTGAGAACACGATAGGGTTGAATACAATTAAGGGTGTAGCCATACGGTGTGGTGGGGGAGCTGTATGATATGTGTAGGATGTTGTATAATCAAGACCAAAGGTTGTATAGCAAGATGCTAGAGTGTTTGTATGATAGAATATAGAAGCCATATGATGGTCAAGATGGGAAGTATCTCTATCCATACGGTATGGGGTTGGTGATGTATGGCTTGGGAAGGTTGTATAGTGTAGGAAATGATGTATGCATTGGGTAGGTTGTATAACCATATGATAGCGGTAATGGTCCTCACAGTAATGGACTAGAGTCAAATGGTGAAGTCTAGGTGTTGTGTGGATGAGTATATAAGTCACAAAGGGTCGTCAGGGTGATGGGTTGAGCTACACTTTGGAAGGTAAGAACACAGTGCAAATCTTTGCTAAAAATTCAAACTAATACCAATACAAATATTTAAGTCCAATCATATATATATATATATATATATATGTATGTATGTATGTATGTATGTATTTTCAAATAAAGATAGTGTGTGGAATTGCCAAATCCAAGCAAGTAATATAGAGATAGAGTAGGGTGAGGGCTGAATCCCACCAAAACCAGACTAGCCAAGTAGGGAAGATCTTTCACTTTTGAAATGGAGAACAATAGAGAATCCCAAATGGAATTTAAAGTACAAAGAATAATAAACCAAATCACATACCAACTACAACCATCATGTCATGCTTAAATACTCTTCAGAGAAACTTTTTGAGGGTTTACAAAGATAGCCAACGGTCACACCTACCTACAGAAATAATTAAATAAAAATGGGTCTGAGATATACTAAATCAATCAGAACCACAAATATAAATATTATTAACTTGGGCCCCATATTAATTAATTAAAGTAACTAATTAAAGGTCATTTTGTTATATTATTTAAATTCTGGGACTAGTTAATTAATTAATTTAGTTTAAATATTACATCAAAGTTTGGGGAGATAACAATACATCATGGATGCGTGACATGATAGTTGTAAGGGATAAAATATAAGCAACTAGACTGGTGCAGGAGCACCTAACCCTCCATTCTCTAGAGCATCTATCATTTCAACTCTACATGAGTTCTACTCAAAGGAATAGGTAGAAATAATTTTCTAATAAGTCAAGCCTACTTGTAAGGCCTAGTGACCATTGGCATTTTATAAACCATAGGTTTTTGATTATGGTCATTAGGCACATCTTATTCATAGGATAAGATAGGTGTGTTCTTAGGCTTCTAAAACTATGTACTCGGCTAAGATTGGGAATCCTTTGTTAACTAAACCAACTTGGCATGGTCTTGGAGCTTGACATGGTCTGGGAGTTTGGTAGTGCTTTAGAATTTTTGGCATAGAATTTATGTAGGCTTTACATTTCTAAATAACTCATCTTAATTGACATTGTCTCCAAGCTTGGTTAACACTGAAATGCTCAACATCTATGGGGAACTATCTTCAACGACCAAGTAGGCTCAGCTAATACTAGCTACTCAAAAAGGATTACAATTTTTTGTTATGATTAATAAATATTCACCTAGTCACTCTTAATGGTTACAACCTTTGAAAATTAGTTGGATTATTTGTGAAAGGTCTTCAAATCTCCCTTCTAGGTGGGTGGAAGAAACAGACACATAGAATATGTAATTTTGCATTTTGAATCAAGAAAAGATCCCATTTTTCTTGTAAACATTGCGTTTCCATTATATACATATGGCTCATATGAATAAATAATTGATTTTTAATCTTTAACAATATAGTAGAATAATGCAATTGGTTTTGAGGGTTTGAAGTACTTTGCAACTAAAGTTACCTGAACATATTTCTTGAGTGCAGTAAAACCCTCCTTTTAGCGACTAGAGTTTTATGAATGATGCCCTAACTTGCATTCCGAATGTGGGAGTCCCATGACACTTAGTAAAATGTAAGTTAGGAGGATGTATAATATGGTCCCTAAAGAATTGGAGATAGAAAGTAAGGCAATCACTTTTGCTAGTGAGCCCTAGGCCAAACGTCTCCATGTGTTTGGTGCAGGACAACGAATGTTGAAGTGTTGAAGGAACTTGGGGGATGAACAAAACTAATATGAGGGTGGAAAATGATATCTAGGAGATCCCTACATTTTTACTATTTGGTGGCTTGACCTATCTAATCATCAATTTTGTGTTTCATTCACAAAACCAAGCTATTAGGCCAAAAAGGCAATTCTTCTATCTATGATCCTTGAGAACAAGATAGGCAGACCAAAACCACTAGTTTGAGTTGGATTAGTATTTTGGGACCTTTACACTCCCCTATAAACTTATAGGTTAACATTTCAAGCATAAACTGAGTATTGAGGTTTAGTACTAAAGACCTAGTCATTCTCTTTTGGTTGCCTAGCTTGTGATTTTGAGTAACTTTATATCAAAGGTGTAGAGGCCTCTCTTGACTCCATTTTGGGGCACTTGAAATGATCGAAGGCCACACCACACCATTTTTTCCTATTTAAGGGGGATCTTTTCATCATGTTCCTAACCACTCTAAAATATCAAATGGTCCAATAAAGAAAGGTATCAACTTAGAGCCTTTCCCATAATGGATCAAACTCTTATGTGGCCGCACTCTCAAGAAGACTCTATTTCCAACCATATACTCTTTATCTACCCTCTTTGGTTGTGCATATTTCTTCTATCTATCCTAAGCTTCTATAAGGAATTTTCTAATTAGTACCATGTGCTTCTCCATATCAATGACTAGCTAAGGTCATGTAAGGTGTACCATACAAGGCCCAATAGGGTTGCATGCCTATGGATGAATGATGCTTGTTATTATAAGAAAACTTGACAAGATGTAGATACTCCTCCCACTTAACCTAATAATCCAAGATATACATCTATATCATATCCTCCAACACTTTATTAATGCTCTTTATTTGTCCATCCATTTGAGGGTGATATGTTGTGCTAAAATTGGGCCTAGTGCCCATTGCTGCCCACAACTCTCTCCAAAAGGTTGATTTAAACAAGGAGTTTCTATCTAAATTGATCTTATGAGGAATTCCATGAAGTTTGAAAATGTTATGTAAGAAAAATTGTGCAAGTATTGGTGTTGTGAAGTGTTGGAATTAAAGATAGAGTAACTGAGAGGGGGGTGAATTAGTTACTACCAAAATTAAATCCAAAAATCCCTTAGATGTCTTAAGGATCTAGTTACTACTTGTACTTGGTAAACAATTTTTTTAACTCAGTAAATTAAACTATTACTTTCTTTTCAAGCATTCACGCATGTAATTGAAAATAAAGTGAACACAAGAGACACCAGATTTAATGTGGAAACCCAATATGGGAAAAACCACCAAGTAACTAGTCACCACTTTTTCACTCTTCTGAAGTGAGCCCTATTAGGAGACAATCCTATTAATGGTTACAATACACACTATTATGTGTGACTCTATTAGAGGATTTAATCATCCTATTAGGAGTGGCCTTGCTAGAGGTCTTTAGAACAATTCAACTAAACTATCACCTTGTTAGAGGATTTACAAAATGGATGTTAAACCAACTCTGTTAAGAGATTCGAAATCACTGCTACAATGGTTAGAAAGTAATAATGAATTGACCGAAAGAAGATGCAACTGAATTTTCTAGATACAAGTCTCTATTCAACATCATTAGATCCTCCTTGATCAAATATGGCTCTACTACTTCTCAATGATCTCTGATCATCCTTCAAATCTACTTCCACAACATTCATTCTTCATATCATATTAATTTCACATTCTTCCACACCATCTATTTTTGAATTCACAACTTGACTTCTTACTTATATCATTCAAGTTGTCAAGTCAACTCATTTACATATTACATTTACCAATAAACCATTCAATAGCCGGCTACAAATATTATTCTTAAACAAATAAACGTCCTTTACTGACCGACCCTACTTAGTAAATACTTCTTCCAAGAATTTCTAGAGTTAACCTTCTTGACTTGGTTAACATTACAATATCTTTAAATCTTTTGGCTGCTGAGTTTACTCAGTAAGAACTTCTTTTATCAAATTACTTTTGATGACTGAGTGAACTCGGTAAGAACTATTTCTATCATATTTTCTTCGATTATCGAGTGAGCTTAGTAAGAACTATTTCTGTCATATTTTCTTTGATTACTAAGTGAACTTATTAAGAACAAAATTTCTTTGATTACCTTGAAGGCTCGATAGCGAACTTTCTACTTGGTAGACACTACAAGCTATCTTTACTAACCTTTGGGGCTTGGTAAACACTGTCTATTGCCTTGCTGACCTTCTGAGCTCAGTAGACACTATCCTTTGCTATGTTGGCTTTTTCAATTTGATAGGCACTATCTGATGACTGATATGACATTTGTGTGACATCAAAGACAACACACAATTGAACAATTGTATCCAATAGTGAAGGTGGTACAAATGGGTGAAAAGTGGGAAACTTTGGTCAATGTGTCAACTATTACAATAAAGGCATCATGGAAAAAAGAAGAAATCAGGAAGGCCAACAATGAAGTCCATGGAGATATTATCCCACTTCCACTCAAGTATCTCATCTAGATGTAGGAATCCACCTGGAAAAGCATATTTTACCTTAACCCTCTAACACTCCAAGCATTTGAAACTAATATTGGCAATCATTAATACATGCCTAGCCAATGATAGAGCCATTTCAAATTGGCATGAAACTTCTTATCTTTTAGATGTCCCACATAGGGTACTCTATTATCCTTTAGAACAATGTACTCACATAGTTCACTGGTAGAAGGTACATGGATGTGTCCGTTATGGTGTAATAGTCCATCAGACTCCAATGAATAATTAAAAAATCTTTACTCAAGGGGTCTTTGAGAATGGACTAATTGACAAACCCCAATATAAAATCCATCATCTCACAACAAACACAAAATGTGCTCTCTAGTATATACTTGTAGTCATAGATGAAAGCTCATGCTGCCTCCTACTCAAGGCATCTACAACAAAATTATCATTTTTCTTGATATAATGTGCATCAAAATCATACTCGCATAAGAACTCCATCCATCTACTTTTTCTACCATTAAGGTTCTGTTGTGTGAATATACACTACAAGCTATGATGATCTAAATGAAGCTCAAAGTAGTGATCTAGAAGAAAGTGTTGAAAACAAACTAATAAAATTATGAGAATTTGTTTCAATCGTTGTTTTGTCACTAATGTCAAACCTGCTACTTGTTGGTAAGACAATTGCTTAGATTATTTGAGTAACTATCATTTGTTTGATTGATGAAGAGGATTTGAACAAATGAGATAAAATAAGTACCTAGAGGAAAGGTTGAGTTATAGTATGAAAAAGAAGTACAAAGATTAGCTAAGACAGTGATGTTGCAATGCATTGATTATCTACTTAAGATTCCAAAGGATGGATACGCTAATTAAGTTCAAAGAACAAGTAAAATGAATTGAGTCTAACAAGCTTAACAATCTGCATAATAGGTGTTGAGCAAAGTTAGTGCAAGCCAAGGAAAAAATCAGTTGGAGCCAACAAAAGTCAAAATTTAGTGTCTTCCAAGTGATTTGAAAGTGGATTATGAGAAACATAGTATGTGTTGAGCATCAGAAGCTAGTTAATGTCTAGTTTCAAGATTATGAGAAAGATTATGAATTGGATGAATCTAAGCTAACATATTTGAATTCTTGAATAGTGTGACCCATGTGGAAGATAAGCTTGATGATCTTGTGGCACATAATTCAAGATAAATTGTTTTGAGGTGAATTCAAAGAGGATTTAAGGAGAATTTTCTAGAAGAGAATAAAATGAAAAGAAGGGTAGATTCATTGAATCCTACCTAACCCTAAAATGGATGGTAGAAGTTGAACAACAAAAGATCTTAATTTTCTATTTGTAGAGATGACTGGTCAGAAGCAAAGGTTGTCATATGCGAGAAACTAATTAAGACAAGAGGTCTAAGGTATCACTTCATTTAGTGACCAAACATAAGATACTACGATTGGCTAGCAAAGAAAGAAGGCATAAGGGTATGGATGCTTGAAGGGTCAAAAAGCTATCAGAGCTAAGTGTGTGAAAGCCAAGTAGAATAGAGGACTGAAACAAAGATATGTAATATGCGAAGTAAGTTGTAAGTTGTTATTAGATCAAACCTTATTTTTACTTTCTAATCATTGCACCAGTCTAGGGTAAATCTTTTGGATTAAGGTTGACCTAATAGTCATTTGTAAATTCTTTACCAAGTGACATTCCAAGTGAATGATCTAAAGTCCTCTAACAAGGCTCACTCCTACCAAGGTGATTGCAATCCTCTAACCAGTCACATTTAATAGTGTGCATTATAACTTTTAACAAGGTTGGCCTTTCATAGGGAATTACTTGAGAATAGTGAGAATGAGTAGCATGTTATTGGTGGCTTTTCACAAATTGGGTTTCCGCATAAAATCATTGTGTCAAATGTATTATTAAATCTATTCTATTTCATGCTTACATTTCTCCAAAGTTGATTTGACAATAACCTGCAAGTTTAAGTGATTGTATGACCTAATGCATGTGTGATGAATATGTTTTATGGATATGGGTTCATTAAGTTTTGAAAAGTTTTATTTGTACATTTGGATATTGATAACTAATTCATACCCCTCTTATTTATTCTAAAGAATTCTAACAATTGGTTTTAGATCCATCTTCTTAAGAGGACTAGTTTAAAGGTACTAGAAGGAAAAAGATCAAGATGTCAAAATGAAAGGTACACAAGATTAATAGAGATAACTTTCCTACATGGAAAAGTTCAATGAAGCTACAACTAGGAGGTCTTGGAGATCATGCACTATATACCATCATCATAGAGCATGTTGATGCTATTGGAGCCCTAATTGTTGAAGATTTAAAAAAGAAGAAAGAACACAACCAGACAATGTTGGGGATTACCTCTGCCCTAAGCTATGCTGAGTTTGATGATATCAAGGGTTGTGATAGTGCAAAGAAAATGTGGGATGCTCTTCACACCATTTATGGAGGAGACACAAATATTCTAAGAGCTAAATTTGAAACTCTTAGAGGTAAGTTCAATGATCTGAGAATGCAAGAAGGTGAGAATGTTGCTCAATATTTCTCTAAGATAAAAGATATTGTTAATGCCATAAGAGGAGCTATTGGTAAGATAGATGATGAGATTGTACTAAGAATTTTTTTGAGAACATTACTACCTATCTATGCTATTAGAGTTTCTACAATACAAGAATTGTGATGTATACCAGGTTCTAATTTGATCCTTTAAGCTCTGGTAGGTAGGCTCACTATTTTTAACCTATTTAATTTTGATAACTTTAAATCTAACAATGTTGAATCTACTTTCAAAGCTAAGTTGTCATTGAAGTAATCTTATGAGAAGAAGAAGAAAAAGATAAAATATGTTTCCAATGATAGTGATATAGATGAGGAGGATGTACAACAACTTGAAGCACTACTAGCAAGAAGATTTCATAAAGGTGAATTAAAATTCAAAGATAAGTTACATATCATGTGTTTTAATTGTAATGAGGTTGATCATATTATTTCTAGATGTCCAAAGAAGAAGAGCTATAGAGGTGGAGACAAGTGCAAAAGTACAAGAGATGAGGACAACAAAGATTACAAAGACAAAGGTGAGAAGTCTTGCTACATTGTTGAAGAGGAAAATAAAGATGGATATGATGATCATGATTATGAAGTGGTGTATGTTGCAATGAAGGATGAATTTTATGACAATGAGGCAACTATACTAGTGCCTTATGAAAACAAAAATGGAAGATGGATCATTGACACTGGGTCTTCAAATCACATGATTGGAGATAAAAGTAATTTCATTACCTTGAATTATTATGATGGAAATAGTGTAAGGTTTAGTAATGATGCACCCTATTTGATAAAAGGAAAAGGTTCTATCAAACTCATAGAAAAGATTTTATGTGACAATGCTTATTACGTTGAAGGACTTAACTATAATTTGTTGAGTGTGTCACAACTAACTAGTTCAAGTTGTAAGGTTGAGTTTGAGAACAAGATTGCTAAGATATATGGTACTGATTGAAAACTAATGGGAAAAGGTGATCAAACTAGAGGTAATCTATTCTATCTTGATATGGATGATGTTACTTGTCTAGTTGTAGAATTTGATGATGTGTGGCTATGGCACAAGAGGTTATGTCATGTTAATTTTGATATCTTGGTTAGTATCAATAACATGAGAAGAGTAAGAGGTTTTCCTAAGTTGAAGAAACCTAACAATATAATTTGCAAATAGTGTCAGTTAAGCAAGATGACTAAGTCAATTTTTAAGAGTAAGACTCATACCTCTAAAAGAATTTTGAAGATTGTTCATATTGACTTGTGTGGACCACTTGATAAGTACATTATGTTTTTTGTTGATGATTATTCTAGGATGATGAAAATTATGTTTCTGAAATAGAAATCTGATGCTTTTCAAATGTTTAAGTGGTACTTAGCAAGAGTTGAGAATGAAACATGTAAGAGTATGAAATTATTGAGATCTGACAGAGGAGGAGAAATTACATCAAATGAGTTTTAGATGTTTTGTAATGACAAAGGAATCAAAAGATAGACATCTACCCCTAGAACCCCTCCATAAAATGGAATTACTAAAAGGAGGAATAGATCTATAATGGACTACATTAGGATACTCATGATGGAGAAAAATGTTGTTTGAAATACTAGAGAGAGGCTATAAGTATAGTTGTCTATACCTTGAATTTTGTGCAAGTCAAGAAAGGTGCTCATTCAACACCTTTTGAACTATGATATGGATACTCACCCAATGTAAAATATTTTAAGGTATTTGGAAGAAAGTGTTATATTCTCAAAGATTTCAAGAATGGAAAACTAGATGCAAAAGGTGAAGAAGGTATATTCCTTGGCTATTCCATAAGAAGTAAAGATTATAAAAGTTTAAATACAAACACTAAAAAAGTTGTGGAAAGTGAAAATGTGAAATTTGATGAATATACATAACTACATAAGGCTAAAGCTATGAAGGAACTAGAGGAATACAAATCATTTGTATACTTTTATCAAGATATACCTACTGATGAAGATTTTGTAAATCAAGTTACAAATCAACAAAAAGTTTTGGTGACTATTGAGTCACATACTATGAATGTTGAGTTACATTTACGAACTGAGCTATAATCAAATGTCAAGTTATAGAATGAATTTGAGGGACATTCTAATTCTAATATTAGTGTACATGAATTAGATATTGAACTACCTAATAGAGAATTACATAACAATTAAAAATTTGAGAGACCAAATAAAGAAAATAGGCTAAAACATACATTATCAAATTATGTCAAGAGACATCACCCCATTCCACAAATTATTAGAGGTAAAAATGCAAAACCAATGACAAGGAACAAGTTGAGAAATGATATATTTTTTCTTAGTATGCATGAACCTAAAACAATGAAATATGCCTTATAATATGTGGACTAGAGTAAAGCCATGAAAGAAGAGATTGAACATATTGAGAAAAATAAGACATGGACTCTAGTTCCTAAACTAGGAGATAAAAATGTGATTGGAACCAAGTCGATGTATAGAATAAAGTTAGATTAAAATAGTGAAGTCATGAGGAATAAAGCAAGATTAGTTTACAAGGGGTATGGACAAGAAGAAGGGATAGATTATGGAGAAACATTTGCTCCTATTGAAAGATTGGAATGAGTAAGAACTCTGCTTACTTACTCTACATACAAAGGTTTCAAAGTTTATAAAATAGAGATAAATCTACATTTTTGAATGGTGTATTAGAAGAAGAGGTTTATATAGAATAGCCAGAACAATTTGTTGATGCTAACAAAAAGAACATGGTATACAAACTGTTCGTATGATTTTTGGCATGAAAAATTTTCCTTTTTCGATGTATAAAAATCAGATTATAATCCATTAATGGTGAATAGGGTTTCTAATTTAATCATCCATTTGTTGGCCTTTGAAATTTTTTGTTAAAACACTATGTCTCATTCCTTTTAAAAATTTTGGGTGCAAAATCTTTTGAAAATGGAACTTGGGAAAATATTCTATTTTCTTTTTTATTTTTCCATGCCCCTCGGGTAGCATTTTCTCTCATTTTCCTCACCGTCCGATCTGGAAAGATCTATATTTATCTCTATCTTTCTATTAAAAGATGTGCACATTTTATTCATAGTGAAGTAGTGAGTACCAAAATTTTTAAAAGAATGAGACCATAAAATGAAGGGATGACAGTCGAGGATTTGTGTTGCAGCCAAATTTTAGTCCTATGCACCATGTTAGTACTATCAAGTAGGGAAAGGGACCCAGTAAAAAGTAGCTAGAAAATGGCACCAGAATAAAAGTTTTTTTGATGCCTCACTACCTCGCTATCAGAAGAAATAAGCATTTCACCGTTAGCAAAGTAGCGAGTAGTTGGTAAATCAAAAAGCACGATGATCTTCAAGTTTCTCGATAACTATAATTTTTCCAAGTGGCATGATGAGTAATAATTGCTATTGTTAGAAGCAGTTAAAAGGTGATGGTGATTTGATTGGTTTTTATTCTTTCGGGTCAAGTTTTGTTGAAATCATCAGAGCTCACTACCTTTCTATCAAAAAATTTTAGCATCTCGTCGTTAGCAACGTAGCGAGGCACCATGAAATGAACACATGGTGGGACCTCAAGCAACATGGAAAGGTGACTAAGATTAAAGAAAGGTTTGGCTTGTTGCTAGCAGTATAGAATTTCCTACGTCACCAGTGCCCCAGACCCATGCCCCATTCATAAAGCATATAAGGGATTTTGATTATTAGATCAAACTTGAACCAATAGTCCTCACTATCTCACTATGGAAAGTTGCAAGTTGTTTACTCTATGTGACATAGCGAGTATGGGACCCACCGATCTTCAGGGTACTTTGTGTAGTTTCTTTACCTTTGATTTGATCTTAGATCAACGGTCATCACTATCTCGCCATGAAGAGTTGCTTAGAGAATATGTATAGCGAGGTAGCGAATAAGGGCCGACCAATTTTCTTCTAAGCAATGTAGTAATGTGTCATCCACAAGATCAAGATCAAATCAATGGCTGTCACTACTTTGCTATGGCAAGGTGCTCGTTCTTTATGTATAGTGAAGTAGCAACTTGTCGACATGTGTCCTCAATCGTCAGTGGGTCCAGATGGAAATTCCATCAAGGAAGGAGCTATGTACATGGTTAGTTCTCATTAGATTGACTAGCCAACTTATCAAGTGGAATGCCAAGTTGTCTTTTTTTGCATCCCTTGATTGTAGGATTTTTAAAGATCAACGACACAAATTTAAATGTAGAAGGTGGTGCCAATTTTTGTATTAATTAGACATGAAAGTTTTGTGTGTGAGGAAAAATAGAGTATAATAAAGAAGATTTTCTCATTTCCACCTTACACGAACACAAATTTTGAGCCTTTCTGAGTAGAAGTAATTACTAAGAAGACCGTGCTGAAATTGGTAAGATTGTGAAACAACTAGTTCATGTAGAAATTGCAAAAATACAGAGAGAAGAAGAGTAGAATTCAGGTAAGTAGTTACACTATCATCTCTGTAAGTTTTTTCAATTCTACAAAGCATAATCCAAGATGCCTCTGAAGAAGGGATTTTCAAGTTAGGAAAATTATTTGGATGGAAATGTACATGATGATTTGCTTGAGTTACTTCTTGAGTCTATTGTTGAAATAATAGAAGTTAAGAAAGTTGACCTCATTAAACCCTAGGTTGAGGATAGGAGATGGAATGTTTGATAAGGGTAATTGGGTCTGAGATGCTCATACCTCACAAACTGGTTTACATTTTTTAAAGAAATGGTTTGCAGAGAGGAAACTATTTGCTCCACATGCCAATATATGAAATTTCAACCTAGGAAATGTTAGAATCTGAAAAGATTAACAATGTAGAAAACTAGTGAATATCTAAACTATGAATGCAAATGATACAAAATCAAAATAGCATCATAGAGTTAGTCTCCAAGAGAGTAATGCAAATGTTGGAAGAAAAATAGCATTAAGAGGATGCAAAAACAAGAGATGCAAATACAAGCTAGGTAACATGCTTATATAGGCTAGGAAGAGGGAGGAGGTGGCAACACCAACCAATGAGGAGCAACCATCTATCGGACTAAAGATAGCAAAGTATCTTCCCAAGATAGCTAATGGATGCTCACATGTAGGAAGGTGACACCTCACAACCATTCACCTAATAAGACATTCTTTATTAACCTAAGCGAGATTATTAAAAAGTGTAGGAAAAACCTAGCAAAATAGGAAAAATAAAAAACTACACTAACACCCCCCCCCCCCATAAGCGAAGCTTAGGTGGATGTAGAAATGGGTCCCAACAAGTCAAGCTTGATGAGGTACCCATGTACATAAGATTTCTCAAAAGAGAGAGAAAAGAGACCCCCCATAAAAATTCAGGACTCCGACTGAGAGGAAGAGGCCCCCCCAAAAGATGAAGCATCCTGCACCCCCAGCAAGGCTCGCAAATGAAGGAACTTGCTCTCAGTGAAGGGTTTGGTGAAGATATCAGCAACTTGCTCAAAAGTTGGACAATAGCAAAGGTCAATGACATGACCATGGATGAGCTCTCAGATGTAGTGCATGTGGACCTCTATGTGTTTGGTCTGTTGATGATGAACTAGATTTCATGAGATCTGAATGGCACTTTGGTTGTCACAAAATATGACTGATGGCCATCTGATTTGGGTATCAAACTCAGTGAGAAGATGTTGAATCCAAATGGCCTCAGTGGTGGCATTTATAGCCCCCCGATACTCAGCCTCAGTAGAAGACAGAGCAATAACAGACTGCTTTTTGCTCAACCAACAAACAGGACCTAACCCAAGTGAGAAGCTATGCCCTGAAGTAGACTTGTGATCCTCAAAATCACCTGCCCAATCTGAATCTGTGTAGCCCACCAAATCAAGCTCAATACCTACTGCGTAGTGAATCCCACAACTATGAGAACCCTAAATGTAGTGAAGGATCCACTTGGCTACTTTCCAGTGTAACTCATGGGGCTCCTACATGAATCAAGAGACCATGCCTACAGCATACGAGATGTTAGGTCACGTATGAGTTAGATAAATGAGACTCCCAACAAGTTGGCAGTACAAAGTGCCATCAACAAGTGGAGAAGAAAATTGAGCCTCAAGTTTGACTCCAGAAAGGAAGGGAGTCAGAGTAGGCTTACAGTCAACCATATGAAACCTCGAGAGTAAATCTAGAGCATACTTGGATTTTGTGATGGTGATCCCAGAAGGAGACTGAAGGATCTCAATCCTAAGAAAGTAATGCAACAAGCCCAAGTCATTCATCAAAAAACTATCTTGAAGGGCCACTTTGACATCCTTAATGGTGGGTGAAGAACATCCTGTGATTAGCAAGTCATCAACATACAAAACCAAAAATAGAAGTGAATCACCCTGTTGCAAAATGTACACATTAGGATCAGAATGGCACCGAGTGAACCCAATTGATAGAAGGAAGGAGTCCATCTTGGCATACCAGGCCCAAGGAGCCTATTTAAGGCCATAGAGAGACTTTCGAAGATGACACACAAGTGAAGAATCCTAAAGGAAGCCCTATGGCTGCTCCATGTAGATCTCCTCATGAAGGTCACCATGAAGAAAAACACTCTTCACATCCATCTGATGTACTTCCCAACGATTAGCTGCAACAATGGCAAGAACAATTTGAATGGAATTCATTCGGGCAACTGGCACAAAAGTCTCAGAGTAGTCAATCCCAGGAACCTGGGAGAATCCTTTGGTGACCAAGCAAGCCTTGTGTTTGTCAACTAACCTATCTACTGCAAATTTTGTCTAATAGATCCACTTACATCAAACAAGTTTTCTTCCTTTAGGAAGAGGGACAAGATCCCAAGTGTGGTTCCTCATCAAGGAACTATACTCTTCCTACATAGTTGTATCCCACTCAGAAATACCAGAAGCCTCATGAAAGGATTGCGGATCTGAGGTAGTAGCAATGAAGACATGTGGAGCATCCTGGAATAATGAATGAGTTTGCCTGGTGTCTGATGGATCCCCAACCCAATCACCTATAGACTGCAAGGTCTGTCTAGCCCAAAGTGGGCAAGAAGATGGAGAATCTAGAGGGGAATCATTAACCTCTGGATGCTAACTAGGAGAGGAAGGAGGTGAGTTCTCTGAATCACTTTCTGCATTAGAAGTAGAGGTAGAAGACTGTTCAGGTGAATCTAACTCATCAGAAGATTTGTCATGTATTCCAAGTGACTCTAATGTCAAGGTAGAAGGAATTGGAGAAGTGATAGAAAGTGAGCTTTAAGATCCCTCCTCAAACTGAACACTCCTCTCAATGAATAACTCATATGTAGTAGGGTGGAGCAACCGATAACCCTTCACACCATCAAGATAACCTACAAATATGCAAGGTTTGCTTTGCGGATCCAAGGTCTTACGTTTCTCTGTAGGAATGTGGGCCCATGTAGGGGAGCCAAAAACTTGAAAGTGCTTAACTGATGGTTTTCAACCGCTCCAAGCTTCAAAAGGAGTAACTCCCTTCAAGGCTCAGTGAGGAACACGATTTTGGATATAACAAGCACAGTTAATGGCTTCTGCAAAATACTGTGGTGCAAGAGATCTAGAGTGAATCATACAGTTTTCCATTTCCTTCAAGGATCTATTCTTCTATTCTACAACACCATTTTGCTGAGGATTGTATGGAACTGAATGCTGTAAATCAATCCCCTCTAAAGTGCAAAATCTTTCAAACCGATGGTTGACATACTCACCACCATTGTCTGTGTACAAAACCTTGATGGCTTTCCCAGATTGCTTTTCTACAAAATTTTTGATGTCATGAAAATGATCAAATACCTCTTACTTCTATTTGAGAAAGTACACCCATGTATATCGAGAAAGGTCATCAATGAATGTGAGGACATATCGGGCCCTACTGAAAGAAGGATGTTGAAATGGACCAGCCAAATCACTATGAACTAACTCTAGTATCTGTGAAGCTCTCCATGCCTTACTTTTGTTAAAATTTTCCTTAAGATGCTTACCAAGAATGCAACCTTGGCAAACACCTCCTAAGAATTGAACCGAAGGCAACCCTGTGACCATGCTCTGCTGGTTGAGCTGATGCAAATAGCGGAAGTTAAGATGGCCAAACCACTCATGCCATAATTTACTCACATCATTAGATTGAGTGAGCAAAATAGATGAAGGAGGATCAGGAACAAAGTGAGAAAATAGATAGAGTCATGACTGATGATCTGCTCTCCCAACTACAACTACAAAATCACCATGCAACTCACGTATCTCCACTGAATTAGGAGTGAACTCAACTCGCTTGCCTAAACCTGTGTGAGTGATTTGGTATATTGATAGGAGATTAGTTGATAATGAGGGTACATAAAGAACATCATGGAATGTGCCATCCCCCACATCAATAGACCCTCTCCCACACACCTCAATAGGAGTGTCATCACCCATCAAAATAGAAGGCATAGTACATGGCTCCAAGGATGCAAGTTCTTCCTTAGATGAAGCCATGTGGTGTGAAGCACCCAAATCAAGAACCCAAGTGGATGGTGAGGAAGCAACTGCAACAAGAGCTTTGCCCTTTCCTTTCCCCTTGTTATTTTCTTTTGCCTTGTTAGACTCTTCATTAGAACTTTGTTTGATAGACTCAGGAACACTAATATTATTCTTCTCAAGAATGTATGTCAAGTGATCAATTTGTTTCTTCAAACATTTATGTTCATCATGACCGGGTCTTTTACAATAGGAACATTTAACCTTTTCTTTCTTAGGCTAATTGCCCTTAGAGGATGAGGTATCAATAGTTGCTTTTGAAGCAATTGGTATCTGGTCCTTCTTTTACTCACTATTATTCTGTTTCTCATCCTTACTATTGTTGTTACTACTTTGTCCTTTTTTTTCTTTTGTGCCTTGGTTGGTTGCTAAGGCATATGACTTAGAGGACTTAAGAGTGCCCATCTAGATTATCTTGTCTTGTTCTCGAGTGAGATTGATAGAAAAATCATCTAGAGATGGCATGGTGAATTGAGTACCAAGTGCACCCTTAGTAGCATAGAAGGTAGAGACAAACACAAAATATTCTAAACTTAGCTTAGAGAAAATACTGAGAAATATTTGTTCATCTTTCTTTTCAATTCCACATTGTTTTAACTGCAACCTTAGTGATTTCAATTTGGTGAAGAAATCTTGGATTGTGTTGAAATTGTCTGGACTCAAACTAATTAATTCATTTTCCAACATAGGACCCCTCATTGAATCTTGTGTGCCAAATAATGTTTCTAGCTTTGTCCATACTTCATTTGGTGTATCCAAAGACTCAATGTGAAATAGCAAGTCAGGAGAAACAGACAAACACAATGTTCCATATGCCTCATCACATTTATTAAACCACTTAGGCTTGTCTTCATCTTTAGAAAGTTTAGTTTCAAGTCCCATAGTTATTCTATTTAATCTAGCTTTCCTTAAGTGAATTATCATGCGTGATTTCCACTCAAAGTAATTGTATGGAGTTAGGAAGGGCATATTTGTTTGATCCATGATGAAGAAATGCAAAGAAATGCTAAAAAGAAGAGAACCCAGCCACGACAATGTCCCCCCCCCCTGTTTACTCAATCAAAGAACCCCCCCCAAAGAAATATGATTTGGCACTTTATTTTAGTGCATTTACAACTACCACTAGAAAGAGATACTTAGCGGTCTTTATTTCAATGCATTACAAACCCTCATGAAGAGCATATGCTAAAAGTAAAACTTGGGCACAATAATCAAGGAAAAAATAGCACCACTGTGATCTACTCAAAAAATCATGCACTTTCAAAAAAAGAATCAGCTCAATACAAGGTCGTATGAGAAAGTTATGATCCTTCAAAGTTTCCAAAACGAGAACTGTGCACAGTCACGGCTGAGAATCTACAATTTTTGAAGAAGTCATGCATGAAAATCAAAAAACAACTCCACTAGTGGATAGAGCACAAAACAATAGCCAAGTTCATAACAAGAATCATCAAAATCAGAGTCTGTATGAGCAAGAACGAGACATTTGAAAACTGCATTCAAATCTACGACTGCCAATGGAGAGGGGTATGGATGTAGCTTTGCATGCTCGATTCTTAAAAATATACAACTTGCATGCAAAATCTAAAAGATACCCAGATGGTTTTTTGGGGCTACAAACAAAACCCAAAAAGAATTTTTCTTGTTGATGTACAGAAGATGTTGTTGTAGTGTAAATCAGACGCCTTTAATAGTAAAAAATGGCTCCAAAAATCAAAAAATGACCCTAGCAACCAAAATTTAACATGCAAATGCTGGATCAGCTTCTTAAGTCCATCAATGGCACGTTGGAACCTGCAAAACTGATTGAAAACTCCAAATATGCAAGTTGGTTGTCAGATTTGAGATTGAAACCCCAGAGAAAAACTATTTTTGTCAAAACTTTTCTGGTTCTCAGGATCATGCAAAGATGCAAGAGAAGAGCATACTTCATTTTTCAAAAAACTACAATAAAGTTTATTTCCCCCCCCCCGAATCTCTCAAATAAGAAAACTAAAATCTACTCTTGCACATAGAAAAGCTCTGATACCATGTTAGAATCTGAAAAGATTAACAACCCAGAAAACTAGTGCAAAGAGTAAATATCTAAACTATGAATGCAAATGATACAAAATCAAAATAGCATCATAGAGTTAGTCTCCAAGAGAGTAATGCAAATGCTGGAAGAAAAATAGTATTAAGTGGATGCAAAAACAAGAGATGCGAATACAAGCCAGGTAGCATGCTTATATAGGCTAGGAAGAGGGAGGAGGTGGCAACACCAACCAATGAGGAGCAACCATCTATCAGACTAAAGATAGAAAAGTATCTTCCCAAGATAGCTAATGGATGCTCACATGTAGGAAGGTGACACCTCACAACCATTCACCTAATAAGACATGCTTTATTAACCTAAGCGAGATTATTAAAAAGTGTAGGAAAAACCTAGCAAAATAGGAAAAATAAAAAACTACACTAACAGGAAAGCTAGTGGTCCCTAGCATTTTTATGGATTATGATCTCCTTGAGGCCATGACAAAGAATTATGATCAAGCCACTAGGGTAGCGAGAAGAGTAGATGGTGAAATTCTAATCACCATTAGTCTAAAAGAGATTAGGGAAGTTTTTCATTTGGGACCTCTCACTAGGTATCATGTGCCCATTAATTTGACAAATTTAGAAAAAAAATATATGTCTAAGAAGGATATAGTTAGACAAGGTGCACTAAAGGCCCACATTGGTAGAATTGGAACCCTACCAGCAATGACATCATCCTCTAAAGAACCTTTCAACAAAACATGCTTCAATACTAGGGCAATAGAGATATACAGGACCCTATGTAGATTTTTTAGAGAGGTTGAAGAAGATTTTATCCCTATGAGTTTCATGTATATGATTACTCAAATCTCCTCTTTCAGTGTGGAAATAATTTTTTATTTTGCTTCTTACTTGGCCGATGAGATTCACAGTAGATTGGTTGGGATTGCTAAGGGCAAGGTGGAGAAGGTTTGGGGCCATTACTGTCTATTGATGCATATGTTTTTGTTTAAGGGGGTTACATACTTTGGTAAAGAAATGGTTTTAAATAGAGAACAAGAAGGGGAAGCATTGCCAGTTCAGTTATGGAGTGCAAATATGACTAGGGAAGTAGAAAATGCTAGTTTTGTTAGATTCGATAGGTACTTCACCTCCAAACTGAGGTGCCTCATATTGAGTGACAATCCCAGGACCCCTAAGGCACTAATGCACCTTGTTAGGCCTATGGATAAACCCTATAATTTGAAGGTTTCACATAATTGAAGAGATATCATCGCATATTCAATTTGAATTGTTATCAGAATTTATGGATTCAAAGAGACACCCCATGTACTATCTTACCAGGTGCCCCTAAAGGTAGGAGTAGCTGAATTCTTGTGGTAGTTAGGAGGAGTAGAAGAAGCATTTTTGCACAAAAGGGGGATAGGATCAATTTTTCCCACTTGCATAGTAGCCCACCAGTTTGTGATAAGCAAGGAAGGATGTGTTTCCCTTTACAAATTTTTGGATCAATATAAGATGGCTATATCTCACCCTCATTTTTGTGATGCAAAGGGTTTCTTTAATTTGGCTCTTAGGCATAGGATCAAGCTTCATCTAGTTGAGCATGAATTTTATTTCCCTAAAGATGTAATAAGGAATGAGTACTCTTTGCAGGAGCAAGAGACAAAGGAAAAAAAATGGAGAGTCTATTCAAAAGTTTTGAATTTTATTAATTGTTTTGATGAAGATTATAGTCCTCTAAGTAATGTTGTAACTATTGCAGATAAATTTAATAAGCTTATGAATACATTCCTTGAAATAATGGAGGTAATGAATGAGAACAAGCAATATTTCATTAATTCTTTTCTAGATAAAGCTAAGGAAATAATGAGGAGATTGGGTTTCACTCCCAATATAGGAATAAGTCCATTAATTGTTCAAAGGAAGCCAGGATATACTATCATTCATAATTAAAAGCCCATAGTTGATAAAGGAAATTAGATAGTTGAATATACTAGTGTTGTTTTTGAAGAAAGGCCTCTTGAACCTTCTCCTAAGAGGAGAAAGATAATAAAGGAAGAGGAACATCAAGATGAGGGTTACTCACCTTCCCAAATCCCTATGAGAATTGAGGAGAGCAGCTCACTGATGTGCAGATTGAACAAATTGGATCACAAGGGGGGGTTTTGTTACCCAAGTAGAAATTGATGAAGTAAACCCCCAGGAGCCTCCTATGCCAAGTTTTGTGTTGATTGTAGTAGATTTCATGTGATGGGGACACAACCCAAGAATAGAATGGACACAAAAGAAGAAGGGAAATTGTATTAACTAAAAAATAAGCTATTACATTTAGTACAGAGAAAATAAACTTCAAAACATGCCCTAAGGGCTTACAATAGCATAAATGTGGAGATAATTTCTCCTATCAGTACCTCCTCTCAAACTCCACTCCGAACTGCCTTCTACAATGCTAGGAATCTCCTTAAATAGACCCTGGAGGGTTAAGGACTAGGAATACATTCTAGAAAGTGCTAGTAGGCATCCACCGACCAAATAGAAGGTTCCAGAAGCTGCATTAGAAGTTGACGCAAATCTAGAAGAATCCAAAAATGGTAACCGAACTTTCGGGAGGCATAACTTTTGAACCATAGCTCCGATTGATGAACCATTTACATTTTTGAAAAGCTCTCGAAGCACTCTATAGCCCTATGGACCAGCTCTACTTGTCCCCCATTTTTTGGCCCTTTTCAAGGTCATTTAATGCCCCTAACCTGACTTTGAAGCATTCTTAGAAGGTCTCCAAAACTTGAAAAACTGTAATAACTTTCAAATTGTGGGGTGTTTTGACCTGATTCTTTTTCTAGAATGTTCTAAATCATGATTACATTCATCTAGCCAATTCACACCTTCTAGTTTACCAAAATGATGGCCCAATTACATGCTCCTATTTTTTCAAGATTTTCTAGCACACTGATAGTGGAACTATGAGAGTTGGAACCTTTATTTGACCCAAATGGGTGTCCAAAAATGAAAACACATGAAATAGAAACTAAGTCCAAGTACATTTTTTTGGGTGACACAGGATTTCCCTTATACCTCTGGATGCTCCTGCATTAGATACCCAAGCTAGATTGAAAAGTGACCCTATTACTTTATGAATGGTAGAGGAAATCCCAAATGGGAAACCTCAGCTGCTGAAATCCAAGTTAAGTCCTCGATTGGTCTTCCTTTCCATTTGACCAAATACTCTTCATACTGCCTGTTTCTGGTACTCCTACCCACACGATGATCTAGAAAGTCTTCTATCTCCTCCTTCTTAGAAGCAGGAATTGGACATGGCTCTAACACCAGCTCCTCATCTGCACATCATCATGATACTCTGTTAAATCTACAATGTTGAAAATGGGAGAAATGTGAATACCATCTAGCAACTCCACCTCATATGCATTTCCTCAGTCATGTTTCTTCAAAAAATTTTAGGGGCCAAATTTCTTCATTTTTAGCTTGTTGTAAGTACCGTCTAGAAATATTTCCTTACGTAAGTGCACCATGACTAGATCCCCTACTTGGAATTCCTTATGTCTTCTCCTTTGATCAGCCCTAGCTTTATACTCTTGATTCATCTTTGTAATGTGTGCTTGAACCTCCTCATGTAGATGCTTGATATGTTTAGTAAATTCTTGCACTTCAGCACTTGTCCTCACCCCTTGCTCTATCTTCCTCAATTTTGGTGCAGTCCTTGGGCTATTCCCATATACAATTTGGAATGGTGATTTTCCAGTACTCCTATTTATAGAGTTATTGTAAGAAAACTCAGCTTGTGGTAGAATGAAATCCCATCCCTTGGGCTTATTCCCAACTAAACATCTCAGCAAATTGCCCAGACTTTTGTTTACCACTTCTATTTGGCCATCAGTTTGTGGGTGATGCGTGGAACTAAATTTCTAGTTAGTTCTTAACTTTTTCCATAATGTCCTCTAGAAATACGCCAAAAATTTAGTATCTCTGTGAGAAACTATGCTCCTTGGAAGACCATGTAGTCTTACCACCTCTTTGAAAAACAAGTCTGCAATATGGACAACATCATGAGTTTTATGGCATGGAATGAAATGTGCCATTTTGGAGAACCTATCAACCACCACGAATACTGAGTCATTACCCCTTTGTGTCCTTGGCAATCCAAAAACAAAATCCATACTTATGTCCTCCCATGGCCTTGATGGAACAAGAAATGGCTGATATAGGCCAGTATTGTGACTAAACCCCTTGGCAACTTGACAAACCTGGCAATTCTGTACAAACTTCTTCACATCCTGTGAAATTTGAGGCCAACACTAATGTTCTCTAAGAATGGCAATGGTCTTATCTCAACCAAAATGTCCTGCCATCCCTCCACTATGTTTCTCCTTAATCAGATTTTCCCTCATGGAACTCCTTGGAATGCACAATTGATTACCTTTGATCAACATGCCATCCTGAATCAAATAGTCTAACCACTTGGTTCTATCTACAGAAATAGGTTCTTTACAAGCTTTCCATGCTTTAGTAAAATTAGGATCCTTGGGGTAAAAATTCTTGAGTTCATCAAACCCAACTACTTTAACCTGCATTACTGTAAGCAACAACTGTCTCCTACTTAGTGCATCTGCAACCCTATTAGATTTTCCACTTCTATGCTTCAACACAAATGTATAACTCTACAAGAACTCTACCCACTTCATATGCCTATGATTCAATTAACCTTGGCTATTTAGGTACTGTAATGCCTGATGATCAGTATACAAAACAAATTCTGTTGGCAATAAATAATGCCTCCATTTCTTTAAGGCCTGAACTATTGCATAGAACTCTTGATCATAAGCATAATACTTCTTCTTTGCATCATTCAATTTTTCATTAAAATATGCAATAGGCTTACCTTCTTGGCTTAATACAGCCCCAATAGCATTGCCACTGGCATCACAATCCACCTGAAAAACTTTTCTAAAATCTAGAAGTGCCAACACAGGTTGTTCTGTTACCTTCTTCTTCAGCAATTCAAAACTTCTCGCAATTGCTGCAGTCCATTTGAACTCTTTTCTATCCCCTCTTATTGTATCAGTTAGGGGTGCACATATGCCACTAAAATTCTTAATAAACTTCCTATAAAAACTAACTAGACCATAAAATGATCTTACCTCAATAGCAGACCTTGGAGTGGGCCATTCCAAGATGGATTTTACCTTCTCTGGATCCATTTTTAGACCTTCGGGTGATATAACAAACCCAAAATAGACTAACTCCCTTTTTACAAAGATACACTTCTTTAGATTAATTAATAGTTTCTCTTCCCTTAGCCTTTCAAGGACACTATGAATATGCAGTAAATGTTCTTCCAAAGTTTTTCTAAAAATTAAAATATCATCCAAATAGACAATAACAAATTTTCTCAAGAACTTCTTAAGTACCTCATTCATGAGCCGCATGAAGGTGCTTAGGGCATTTGTCAATCCAAAGGGCATGACTAACCACTCATAAAGACCCTCCTTGGTCTTGAAGGCTATTTTCCACTCATCTCCTTGTTGAATCTGTATCTGATGATAGCCACTCTTGAGATCTATCTTTGTGAAGTACTAAGCTCCACTCAAGCAGTCCATAAGATCATCCATCCTTGGCAAAGGAAATCGGTACTTGATGGTTATCCTATTTATAGCTCAAGAATTTGAACACATACTCCACTCTCCATCCTTCTTTGGTGCGAGTATTGTAGGTACTGCACATAGACTCAAGCTCTCTCGAATCAAGCACTTCCTCAACAGCTCCTAAACCTATCTATTTCACTCCTTTGTTTCAATAGGAGTCATCCTGTGAGCAGCCTTGTTAGGCAAACTAGCTCTTGGAATTAGATCTATTTGATGACTAACTTTTCTTACTGGTGGCAATCCATCTAGAACATTATCAGAGATAATATCTCCAAACTCCCCTAGTAAATCTGAAACTTCAAGCGGTATTTCACTACTACCTTCTTTATCTTTCCTAGGAATCAAAACATAGCACATATGGTAATGTTTCATGCCATCTAAAAACTTCCTTTCATCAACAAGACAAATCCTGGCACTGCTACATACCTTTTCACCTTCCTTTTTCATGGGCTTCACTTTGTGGCGAACTCCATCCTTTGTCAGAGAGTATGTGTTTGCATGTCCAGCATGTACTGCATGTCTATCAAACTGCCATGGTCTACCCAACAATAGATGGAAAACATCCATCGGAATAACATCACAGAGAACTTCATCATGGTAACTCCCAATTTTGAATTTCACTAAACATTGTTCACTTACCGAGACCTTATGATCATCTTTTACCCAAGCAATCCAATAGGGCTGGGGATGTTTCTCCTTCTTGAGCTTCAGCTTAGAGACCATCTCTTTTGATACCAAGTTATCAGTGCTACCACCATCAATGATCATGTCACAATATTTATCCTCACACTTACATCTAGTACCAAATAGACTCCTCCATTGTCCTGGTTCAATCTCACCACTTAGTAGGACTCTTTCATTTACCAAGGTCTCTCCTCTTTCTACATCCTCTGAATGTGATGATTATGCATCCTCATCCACATGAGCAACCCTAGCTTGGCCCTCAGCTCTCCTATCTGTCCTTCCTTGTCATTGAGGGCATTCAAAGGCACGATGACCTTCTTCATTACAATGGAAATAGGTACCATGGTGGCCTCCTCTTCCTTGTCCATGTCCTCTACCTCTTCCTCTTTGATTTCCAAAGTCTTGATCATGGGAGTGGTTGAAACTCTCATTCCTCTGGTTCCTGCTAGTACCCACATCTTCATTTTTCTTTTGGGTTTCATTGTGGCCTCTAGATGATCTACCGCTTCCCCTTCCTCCTTGACCGCGCGCTCTTCATCTTCCTTCAAACCTTTTATTCAGCTTCTCTTCAACTCGTAGGGAAAAGTGGTATGCCTCTTAACCACTGGTCATTCTTACCAGACTTAATTCCTCTTGGATGCTAGGTCGCAACCCACTGATATAATGAGCAACCTTCTCCTTATTTACTTCTACATGCCCCACTCTAATCAAGAGTCAGTAAAATTCCTCTATATATTCTTGGACTAATCTTCCTACTTTCTTTAACCCATGCATCTTCTTAAACAAATCAATCTCGTAGTCTACGTGAATGAACTGCTTCTTCAATTTTTCCACCATGCGATCCCATCTTGTGATCTTCTCCTTTCCTCTTCTGTTTCTTTCCAATTGAACGTCTTACCACCAAATTTTGGCATGGCCTTTTAGTTTGGCCTTTGAAAACTTAACCCTTTCTGGGTCCTTAATAACCTCATACTCAAAGTATTCTTCCAGTTCATTGATCCAATCGATCAACTCATCTGGTTTTA
Source organism: Cupressus sempervirens (assembly GCA_028749045.1). Lineage (NCBI taxonomy): Eukaryota > Viridiplantae > Streptophyta > Pinopsida > Cupressales > Cupressaceae > Cupressus > Cupressus sempervirens. Next base: position 817,932,040 of record CM053789.1, on the reverse strand, counting down.
GATTTCCTGAAAATACACCCACTTCAATTGTGAGTCTTTTCCCAAACTTTGTAATGGCCCTAACAAGCCTTTCCTCTACATGATTTAGAACTTCCCCATCAAATTCCCCTTCTGGTCCCATTTCTTCTTCTTCATTATCATCTTCACTTTCATCACCTGCGACCACAGTTGCTCCTCTATGGAGCTCCTCCTGTAATGCTTGTACCTGCCTTTGGAGGTCTCTAACCTCCACAGGATTAATAGCTATAGCCCTTTTGCCATGCTCTTTTCATGGAGGCATCTTCTTAACTCAATCCCACAACCACACAGTCCTAGTGCAAACTGCCTCACAGTCGGCGCTTTATCTACACACTCAAGAAAACCAGCTCTGATACCACTTGATGGGGACACAACCCAAGAACAAAATGGACACAACAGAAGAAGGGAAATTGTATTAACTAAAAAATAAGCTAGTATATTTAGTACAGAGAAAATAAACTTCAAAACATGCCCTAAGGGCTTACAATAGCATAAATGTGGAGATAATTTCTCCTATCAGTACCTCCTCTCAAACTCCACTCCGAACTACCTTCTACAATGCCAGGAATCTCCTTAAATAGACCCCATAGGATTAAGGACTAGGAATAAATTCTAGAAAGTGCTAGTAGGCATCCACCAACCAAATAGAAGGTTCCAGAAGCTACGTTAGAAGTTGACGCAAATCTAAAAGAATTCAAAAATGGTAACCAAACATCCGGGAGGCATAACTTTTGAACCGTAGCTCCGATTGATGAACCATTTACATTTTCAGAAAGCTCTCGAAGTGCTCTATAGCCCTATGGACCAGCTCTACTCGTCCACCATTTTTTGGCCCTTTTTGAGGTCATTTAGTGCCCCTAACCTAACTTTGAAGCATTCTTAGAAGGTCTCCAAAACCCAAAAAACCGTAATAACTTTCAAACCATGGGGCCTTTTGACCTTATTCTTTTTCTAGAATGTTCTAAATCACAATTACATTCATCTGGCCAATTCAGACCTTCTAGTTTACCAAAATGATGGCCCAATTACATGCTCCTATTTTTTTGGGATTTTCTAGCACATTGATAGTGGAACTGTGAGAGTTGGAACCTTTATTTGACCCAAAATGGGTGTCCAAAAATGAAAACTCATGAAACAGAAACTAAGTTTAAGTACATTTTTTTGGGTGACATAGGATTGCCCTTATACCTCTGGATGCTCCTGCATCAGATACCCAAGGTAGATTGAAAAGTGACCCTGTAACTTTATGAATGGTAGAGGAAATCCCAAATGGGAAACCTCAGCTGCTGAAATCCAAGTTGAGTCCTCGATTAGTCATCCTTTCCATTTGACCAAATACTCTTCATACTGCCTATTTTTGGTACTCCTACCCACATTATGATCTAGAATGTCTTCTATCTCCTCCTTCTTAGAAGTAGGAATTGGACATGGCTCTAACACCAGCCCCTCATCTGCACCTTCATCATGATACTCTGTTAAATCTACAATGTTGAAAATGGGAGAAATGTGAATACCATCTGGCAGCTCCACCTCATATGCATTTTCTCAGTCATGTTTCTTCAAAATTTTGCAGGGGTCAAATTTCTTCATTTTCAGCTTGTTGTAAGTACCGGCTGGAAATCTTTCTTTTCGTAAGTGCACCATGACTAGACACCCTACTTGGAATTCCTTACGTCTTCTCCTTTGATCAGCCCTAGCTTTATACTCTTGATTCATCTTGGTAATGTGTGCTTGAACCTCCTCATGTAGACGCTTGATATGTTAAGCAAATTCTTCCGCTTCAGCACTTGTCCTCTCCCCTTGCTCTATCTTCCTCAATTCTGGTGCTGTCCTTGGGCTATTTCCATATACAATTTGGAATGGTAATTTTCTAGTACTCCTATTTATAGAGTTGTTGTAAGCAAACTCGGCTTGTGGTAGAATCAAATCCCATCCCTTGGGCTTATCCCCAACTAAACATCTCATTAAATTGCCCAGACTTTTGTTTACTATTTCTGTTTGGCCATCAGTTTGTGGGTGATGCGTGGAACTGAATTTCAATTCAGTTCTTAACTTTTTCCATAATGTCCTCCAAAAATACCCCAAAAATTTAGTATCTCTGTGAGAAACTATGCTCTTTGGAAGACCATGTAGTCTTACCACCTCTTTGAAAAACAACTTTGCGATATGGACAACATCATGAGTTTTGTGGCATGGAATGAAATGTGCCATTTTGGAGAACCTATCAACCACCATGAATACTGAGTCATTACCCCTTTGTGTCCTTGGCAATCCAAGAACAAAATCCATACTTATGTCCTCCCATGGCCTTGATGGAATAGGCAATGGCTGATATATGCCCCTAACCTAACTTTGAAGCATTCTTATGAGGTCTCCAAAACCTGAAAAACTGTAATAACTTTCAAACCATGGAGCCTTTTGACCTAATTCTTTTTCTAGAATGTTCTAAATCACAATTACATTCATCTGGCCAATTCACACCTTCTAGGTTACCAAAATGATGGCACAATTACATGCTCCTATTTTTTTAGGATTTTTTAGCACACTGATAGTGGAACTATGAGAGTTGGAACCTTTATTTGACCCAAATGGGTGTCCAAAAATGAAAACACATGAAACAGAAACTAAGTCTAAGTACATTTTTTTGGGTGACACAGGATGGCCCTTATACCTTTGGATGCTCCTGCATCATCAGGGGAAGGGAATTGGATCCTATTTTGGAACAAGCTAGTTAGCAATTTTAGTCTGATGACACTTTTGTAAAGTCTAGGGCTTTCCATTAGTTTTATTGGAGGCTCAAACATGCATAATTTTGAGGAAAGATGTAAGAATATGAAAAAAGAGCATCTAGAAATGGATGAAGCCTCCATTCAAAATCAAATATAGGAACAAATGATTTAAGAGTTCTAGAATATAAACCCTAAAGAAGGTTGATAGATGGTAAAGGCTGCAAATATTTTACTATTGCCCAATTGTGACATTGTCGATGCCTTGATTTTCAATTCTATGTCAAATAATTTAGGATTGTAGGATCCAAATAAAAAGATTTCTTGGGAACTATATTTAGTAATGACCAAGCTGCTCTTGTCATGTGGTCATTGAGAAGAGGATCTAGGGCTGCTCCATCACAACTTGATGATTCAGGACTAATAGGGAATATCATTGTAAGAATAGTTGTCAATACCTCACATGTACAGGCAACCCACATGAATTTAGATTACTCTCAATTTGCCTTGGCTACTGTAGAGAGGGAGGAAAAGGAAATGATTGAGTTGCAAAGCAAGTATGAGGTAGTTTTGGATGCCTACAATAAAGAGGTAAAGAGGAGAATTGAGCTTGAGAACAAGCTAATGGGGAGGTCCACAAGAACAAGAATAACATACCCTCGCCCCCCAGTTGAACCTTTTAAATACACTCCCTTCATAGAAGTACTAGATACACCTCAAAGGGTAGAGTATTATACTACTAAGGACTTTCAAGAATAAAAGAATAAACTGTGGGCTTTACATGTGGAGTTGAATGTGAAATATGAAGAAAAATTAAGAAAGGCTCTTAAATATTTGGGGGATAAAATTTAATGGCGACTAGTTTATGATCAATTGGCTAGGGTGATCAGTATCTAGGATGAAATGAAAACAAGTGATGAGGCTTTGAAGCCTATTGTAAATAAGTGGGTAAGAAGGAGGAAAGAGGTGAAATTTTGTTGTTGTTCTATTATAAAAGTTTCTTGTGATCAAATTGAGAAAACTTTTGATATTTTTTCTGATCTCACTAACTTCTACAATAAGAGAATTAATTTGCAAAGAATAATAGTTGACTACTTAGATAAGTACAAGAGCCAAAAGTTTAGTTTGTTTCCTTGTGCCCTAGATAAGAAGAATAATTTGAAAAGCAAAGATGAATGGGCTAAGGAGCTTGATGATTTATTTTGCTTAAGAATGAATCAAGTTATTAATGAAATAGGGCATGCATGATGGGCCACAATAACTGAGGAAATAGTGAAAGCCCAAATATTCTTTGATTCTTTGAAACAAAATTTTGTTACTATTGATAATGAGGCTGAGTATGTGCTCAAGAGGTAGAGTGATATTTTTTAATTCAATTGGCTAGATGACACACTGTTTGACAAGTGGATCATAGAAATAGCTCCCGATGAATAGTTTGAGGAAGTAGAAATTGACAATGATGAGGTGCAAGGTGATGAGATCCAAATCATTGACACCATCACTACACAAGGCCAACAGGGAGAAGAAGACAAGAATGATCAGTCACTTTTAGTTGCAGACTGAGCCCACAAGACACTGACACAACCAAAGAAGAGGCAAAAGTAGAAGTTATTCCCACCATACAAGATAACGATGGTGAAAACCCATAGGTGAAGAATAATTTGCAATCATCGGAGTGAGCTTCATCATTGGCTAGTTTGGCAATTGCATACAAAGAGGGATCATAATAGTAGACAAATCAATAACAATAGAGGATGTGACAGAAGCAAACCCATCAAAAGGAATGTTTGATCTAGACATCTTCTGTTACCCACATTTTTTTCATTTTGTGATAGGTGTATGTAATTATCTCTTGTAAAGGACACCTATTAATTTCTCTTAGCCTATAGTTGGTTGCATCTCACATTATATAAGTCAGATTCCAGGGCTAGAGGAGGGTCCAATTTCTAATGCTCTAGGTGATAGACTTAGTTTGTTTTTAGTCAAATATTTGAGCAATTTTATGATGTATTTTCTCTATTAGTTCTTGCGAATACATTAATATAGAATGATATCTGTGTTTCTTCCTAAGGTCATTCTAAGTTTACTACAAATGTATACAATTTTCAAAGAAAATAAATACAAATTATGAGCTATCCCCATATCAGTTCTTTCTAAATTTTGTCCCCTTTTGGTTACTTAGCTATCTTGATATTGTAGGAGTAAAGCTTGTGCAATTGAATACACAAATTGACTTTTATTTTCTGAAGATCTTCAAAGTTGGTTGATACTTGTTTGCATGGAATGTCTTAGCTTCATTTAGCCACTATTGCTGAAAACACGTGCAAATCTATAGAAGAATTTTGGCCAAATATATTATATGGGATGTGCTCATCAAAATGTTAGAATTATGCATGTATTTGAGGATTTGAGATGAGAATTAAAATGAAATTAAGGTAATTCTCATACAATATTTTTTAGTCTTAAATCATCCCTGGGTATACCCACCCTAGTTCTGCAGAGCCTAAAGAGTAGAAAACAAGTTGGGTCTAAATGAGTTGCACATATAATTGTTAATAGGAATTGGCTAATCCTTAGGTTGTGTGAGTAATATTATTTTGGTATTGATCATTTTTTTGTTCAATAGTTTTAAAACACCAACAAAATGGCGACTCCAGTGGGGAGTTGTCCAATACATCTGTGAAATGTACTGCAGTTTCTTTGGTCCTATTGTGTACATCTATGTTAGGTTATCTATGTTTTTACCATGGTTATAAGGGGATATTTTAGTGAAAAACCTTGAGAATTTAAAGAAAGAATAGCCAAAATACCACAGCAACACATTGACATATCTAGTTTCTCCAGGTGACTTATCTAACAAGCAAGAGTTGCAGACATACAATATCAGTGATTAGTCCATGTGTATCATATATTTCTATCTTTACTTGTGTTTTTCCTTAAAGTCAGAAGTAATTGTAATTGTGTATTTTCCCAAAGAAGGGTGGCGACTTAGTCAAGGTTTTGAAGCTAGTGCTTATTTAATAAAATGGCTGACAAAAGAAAAAACACAAGAGCTTACACAAGAGCTCATCTTGATGAACCAATGTATACTAATTTACTAAAAGGTGGTAGGAAGAACCTAAATAAGAAAAGGATAGATCCAAATCCTATCTAGAAACCTAGAGGTAGTGTATCCATCAATTCCCAGTATCAGCTAGTGATAGGGAGAGAGTCCTCTTCACTCAGCTCCGAATCAGAAACCACAAGACTCTTAGGAGGGATATTTACTACCCTAGTACTAGATGAAAGAGCATATCAACATAAATATATGTCACCAGTAGGGAATATATCCCCTAGACCAGATCTCATAACTTAAATGCATAGTAGGTTAGGACTTAGAAGTTCTTTTGGAGATCCCTATGATCCTAAAATAGTCCCATATAAAGAACCAAATCTTATAGATCTTGATGACCCTATTGATTCATAAGCTACTTCTATAGATCTTGTAGAGGTACACTCAGAGATAGGAATTCTTAAAAAATGGGTAGCTAAAGAAGAAGCTAAGCGCATTCATCTTGAAAAAGAGAAGGAGCAAGCCACCTTAGATGCCATAATAGAAAGAGATGCTTTACTAGGAAGGATGGCTACCTTGAAAGAATAGAACAAAAGGTTAGAAGAGAATACCACAACTCTCCACACTGATGTGTTTGGAGATGTGGACAGTCTGAGAGCTAAAGTTCAAGAACAAGAAAAATGCCTAAATCAAAAGCAAGAACTAGTTATTGCTCAAGTCCAAGATTATAAACTTGTCCAAGTAAACCTTGTAGAACCCATTATAAAAGTTTTAGACAAAGGAAAGGGTAAAGCTATAGGAGTCCAAATAAATGAATGTCAAGCTCAACCGAGAAAACTCACAAAACCTTCTATGTCAAAGTTGGATTTAGACCTGGAAAAGGCTAGAAAAGAGAAGGAAGACCTTGTGAAAGAGCTTGAGAAGGTGGAGAATGAAGCTCAAGCTACAGAAACTAGGAGAAAAGTTTAGTTTATTAAGACTAATTTTGCATTAGCCTCATGGCCAAATTTATGCCTCCCAGCTTCAGCTTCTATGCCTCCCTCTAGACCAATAGTTTCAATGCAAGGAATATCTCATTCTGCTCTTGACTCGTCACCCACCACTTACACTCAAGTCCCTATTGTCCAACCTCAACAATCCCAAGTTGCTCCTCTAAACCAAGCTAACATAGGGAGTACCTCAAATGTTCCTTGTTTCTAGAAGAAACCTATATACCTGGAAAAGTATAGACAAATATCATTTTCTAGTATTCTTGGTGCTCCACATTCCATATCATTTGATTTAAGAGACAAAGTGGTTAAATTTTTTGGGAATAATGTTGATACTGGTGAAGAACATTTGAGAATTTTCATAGCTATGTTAAATTATTATGAAGTTGAACATGAAAATGTGGTCATGAAGTTGTTTGTTCATTCACTAACTAAGGATGCAAGGGATTGGTTCAAAAGGCTACCTAATGATAGTATTAGCTCATGGAGTGATTTGGAGAATTATTCAAAGAACAATATGGAGATAGCACTAATGCTGGATTTGTATTAAATGAATTCAACAATACCAAGAAGAATCCTAATGAGTCCACATTTGACTTCAATGTGAGATTCCAAAAATATATGTACAAACTATTTCAAGTTATGAGGTTGAATGAGGATGGTTGTCTCACAACATATTTCAATTCTTTTTATAGAAAAATGGCTTATCAATTGAGGGATAAGGATCCAAAAAATTTAAGGGATGCCTATAAAATTGCAGTAAATATAGAAAACAATAGGAAGGCATCTAGCAAAATGGGAAGAAGAGATGACCCAAAGCTTTTCAATCCCAAGAATAGTAACAAAAGGGAGGGTGGTAAAACTCCTATAGGAAAAAAATAGGAAGAACCTACAATAGGTCAGGTGTTGGAATTACTAAAGAAGATGAACCCCACTAGTTTCAATAAGCCAAATGTTGGTGAGAAGACCCCTATGAATAATAACAATTTCAATAGAATACCTAGAATGTAGAATTACCCTTATACAACCCAGTGGAAAGATGGTAAGCCAGTTCCTAACTAGACACAAAATTTGAAGGATAAGAGTACCCCAAACCCTTTACAAAGGAACACTATAAATATGAATGATGATGTGCCATGGTGCATCATATGTCAATCACCCCATTCTGCTGATTATTGTGTAGTTTCTTAGTCATTTGCTTCTGATCACTAGTTACAAACTGAGGAGAAGGAATAAGAAAAGAGTCAAGATGATGTAAGCTATAACATGGTAAGCATGTGTAGTGACTATGTTGATTCTAATTTAGAAGAAACAAAAAGTGATCTGGAGAATAAGAAATTCACTTATCAATTACACCATCAACAAGTTTTCTCAGATAATGAAAGCTATCGTGAAGATCAGATATGTATTACATCTTCTAAAGTGGGTCATGCAAGTTTAATAATGACTTCCAAAGAAGAAATTGACAGAATCACTATAGAAATGATTTCCCAAGTGCATAGCAATTATAATTTGAGAAACAAAATAGTTAATAATAAAATTGGAAACCCTTTAGTATATTCATAAAAGATATCACACATAAGATGAAAGATGAAGATAAGAAGACTAATACAAAGACTGTCAAGGCTAAAGATGTTAAAACTAAGAAGTGGGAACCCAAGAAGAAAGTGCAATTCCAAGCTCATGAGACAACAAAAGAAATTGTGTGAGAGAAGGGATTAGGATCTAATAATTCCAAACAAGTAGTCCCAAATTGATATGATATCCATGTTGTCCCAAATTATTGTTAAGATACCTTTTTCTGAACTCTTTAGAATTGAAGAACATAAGAGTTCTGAACTCTTTAGAATTGAAGAACATAAGAGTAAAGCCTTATCATGTTTGGGAGGGATAAGAAATGGTAAAAGCAATGCAGAACAAAGTGTTATTCAGAAAACCCCTTTAGTAATAGATGATAGTGGTATCATGTCCAAAATTCCCCAAATGTTCTTGGATGACTCATCAGTAGCAAATGTAGAAGATATTGACCCATTCTTTCTCAGTCTAATTATAAAAGGAAAGACTCTAAAAAATTGCATGATAGACTCAAGAGCCTCTAACACCATAATGCCTTTCAAAGTAATGGAAGCTTTAGGGTTGAAAGTGGACACCAAGTAGGGATAATGTAGAGGTATGGATGCTAGGGAAGTCCCAGTCATAGGTAATATAAATGCTTTTTCATTTAAACTAGTTGCATATCTTGAGGTAGACTTGACCATGTTAGTTCTTGTAGTTGATACACCTCCACACTATGGAATGTTTCTTTCTAGAAAATGGAGTGCTACTATGGGAGGTAGACTACAATGTGACTTAACTTATGCAAATTTTCACATTGGTGATAAGGCTATAAAGGTAGACAGAGAGCCAAGGTTTAGTCACATTTTGGGTGAAGAAATTGACAGAGATGCTACCTACATTTTGGACACTAGTGTGAATGCATTCAGATCTGAATTGATTATCCAAGAATTTGAAAATTTTCCTATTGTAATTAAACATGAATTTGAGTGTTGTATGAATTCACCAAAGTTATGGACAATGTTCTTTGATGGGGTTAGTTCTAAGGAAGGTGTAGGGGTAGAGGTAGTTTTTGTATCTCTTGAGAAAAACACTTTTAGATACTCTTTTACCTTAATCTTCTCATGCACCAACAATATAGCTGAGTATGAAGCCTTCTTGTTAGGTTTGAAAGTGGCTACACATCATGGGATCAAGAAGTTACATGTGATAGGTGATTCAGAGTTGATTATCTCACAAGTAAGGGGAACATATGGTTCTAAGAACAAGAAACTAAAACAGTATACAAACACTATGTGGGATCAGATTGAATTATTTGAAGCATTTAGTATATCATGGAGGGATAGAACTCAAAATAAGATGGCTGATTTATTAGCAAATGTAGCAAGAGAAGGTGAGGTAGAAGTCTCTTTCTCATCCCCCTTATCTTCACCCTCTTCCCTCACCCAATGGGAGAACCTCAACATGTCCCCCTCCTGCCATGGTGATTATGAACAAACTTGTCTACACTTCTAAGATGCTTGACCTTCTATCAAACACCAGTAGCTATAGGGTTGTTCCTCAAAACCCTTGTACCAAAATCATAAAGAAGGTCAAAAAAGCTATCAGCAATTCCTCTTTTGATGATGCCACTAAAAGCTATCTTTTTCCCTCCAAGGAGCTTACCCCTTGAATTTATGGGGTACCTAAAATCCACAAAGCTAACATTCCATTGAGACCTATAGAAGATACTATAGGTTCCCCAACCTACAAGCTAGCTACCTATCTTGCCAAATTGCTTGCCACACACATTGGTAACTCTGACTCCTTTGTCAAAGACTCCAACCATTTTGTCCAATTCATTAAGGATGCTAGATGTGATAGTAATGACATCTTGGTTAGCTTTGACATCATTTCCCTCTTCACCAAGGTCTCCATCCCTGAATCCATAGAGATTGTCAAGCACAAAGGGAATGGTAAGGTGGCCTCTCTGGTTGAGTTGTGCTTAGGATCCACTTTCTTCTCCTTCCTTGGTGTCATTTATGAACAAGTGGATGGTGTGGCAATGGGTTCACAACTCTCCCTAGTTATCACGAACATCTACATGGAAACATTTGAGGAGAGTGCATTACACTCTTTTCCCCTCAAGACCAAGTGGTGGAAATGGTATGTAGATGATACCAACATATGTTGGCCACATGGTCTAGAAAATTTGGAAGAGTTTCATGCACACCTCAACAATTTAGTCCCCTCCATTTCTTTCACCAAGGAGATCAAATCAGACAACTGTTTACCTTTCTTAGATGTTTTAATCACAAAAAAACCTGATGGGTCACTTGGTCATCCAGTGTTTTGCAAAGCTACCCACATTGACCTTTATCTTAATGCTTCCTCACACCACCACCCTAGGGAAAAGGTTGGTATCCTTAAAACCTTGGCCCTAAGAGTGCATAGGATCTATGACTATGATAACCTTAACCTAGAACTTCAACATCTCCATCAAGTTTTCAAGTGGAATGGATATTCTAGCATACAAATCACTAAAGCCTTCCACTTGGCCAAAACTCTTCATCTTTCGCCGCCCAACAATTCTCCCTCTATCCCTGAGACCTCCCCATTTTTCTCCATCCCCTATGTTGCAAGGATCTCCCACAAGATCTCTAAACTTCTTAACAAAAAGGGCATCAGAGTGGCATTCAAGACCATATCCACTCTAAGACACTGCATCCCTCCCGCTAAGGACCATAGGGACGTCCTTATTGAGGCTGGGGTCTACAAGGTCTTGTGCTCTTGCAGAACCCCTTACATTAGAGAAATTGGCCACTCTTTCAACACTAGAATCAAAGAGCATTTTGCTGACATCAAACATGAACAAATTCTTAATTCAACACTTGCTGAGCATTCTTCCTCGACCAAGCATCACATATGCTTAGAGGACACCCAAATCATGTATAAAGAGGAAAATTTCTTCAAGCACAAGCTCAAAGAGGCCATTAAAATCAATAACCATCCCTCTAACCTCAATCGAGATGAGGGTTGGAACTTGAGCACATCATGGCGTCCATTATTATCTTTCCTTCGCAGTAGCAATCTTGTGTCCTGACCTTCTTTTTGTCCTTTCTCCTTCTCATTGGTTTCTTTTTTCCCCCTTTTCCATTTCTCCTTGGTTCTCCTTCCCCCTCCTAGCCCCCCCTCACCTCTTCCTCATGCCTTGGCCTTCTCGCCCCCCCCCCCCCCCACCCTCATCCATTCTTCCCCTCGTCTTCTTACCCGAGTTGAGGTCCTATGTTTTAAACTCTTGGTTCTTATCCCCCTCCCCCCTTTTTCTCTCTTTATGTTTGGTAGGTCACCTCTCTGCACCTTATTTTCTTGTTTTATTTGGTAGGGCTCATCTCGGTCTCCTATCTTCTCTCCCTTGTCTCTCCCTGTGTTATTTTTCTTTTTAATTATTCATTTTCTCTTGTAGATTTATTTCCTTTTTATTTTTGTATTTTGCCTATTGTCTTATTCATTATTTACTATTATTAGTGAGTTTATCCTTTTTATTTTTTCAATATTTTCTATTAGGTCTCGCATACACACACACACATACACACACACACACAAAACACACACACACACACACACACACATATACATATATATATTTTAGTTTTCTCCTTTTGTATTCATTCCCTTATTATTTATTATTTTAAATTATTTTTCACCATTATTATTGAGGTCATCTTTTGTCTTCTTATATTTATATATTTGTTTTATTTTCCAATGTTGTTTTTTATTATTAGGTCTACCGCTTACATATATATATATATATATATATATATATATATATATATATATATATATATATATATATATATATATATATATATATATATATATATATATATATATATATATATATATATATATATATATATATATATATATATATATATATATATATATATATATATATATATATATATATATATATATATAATTTATTATTATTTATTCTTTTCTTATACCCATCTACATTTTTGTAGATTGAGGTGTTTACTCTCTTTCTCTTTATTCCGCTATTATTTTTATAATTTTCTTATCTTTTTCATTTTTTGAGGTCACCTAATTTCTTTATATATATATATATGAATTTCTTACTCCCATCTGTATTTTTATTTCTCTTTTTTTTTTTTTGTTTTTTTTTAAATTTTAATTTTAATTTTTAATTTTTATTTGTTTCCTTCTAGGTGCTTATTCCCTTATTTGTGTACTTGTTTCCTATTCAATATTCTCTATTATTATTGGGGTTATCTTGCTATTTTTGTTATTTTCATTATCATTATTATTGCTATGAGGTCTCGCCCATATATATATATATATATATATATCATGATATTATAAAGATAATTATTTTTTTCATCATATTTGTTTTGACTTTTTAGTTTTTCTTTTTTGGAGGAGTAGCTTTCAATCAGCAGATTTGTGTCTTGTCACCCTTAGTACTCTATTTTCTCTCTCTTCAACCTAGCTACCCCCCCACCCCCCCTCTCTCTTGTTCCTTTTTAGGGGTCTACTAGATCTGCATCTTATCATTTTTTGTTCTTCATGTTATCTGGCATCCTGATGATGGATCATGCAGTATGATCTAAAACATTGATGATAAAAAAATACACACAATCGAATCTAGAAAATAAAACTCAAATGTAAAAGGAATTCAATCTTTCTTTGGCCAAGTTAATTTTCTTAGAAGGTGTGTTACTAACTTTTCTGAAATTAGTAGACCTATCTCAAAGATACTCAAGAAGGGAACTATTATAGATTGAAATGGTGAGCCTTCACAAGCATTCCTGGATATTAAAACTACAATAAAAAATGCTCCAGTACTGAGAACTCCAGACTACACAAAGCCCATGCACATATTTTCTTTTGCTTCCTTTCACATTGTAGCTATAGTCCTGTTGCAAAAAAATGAAGAAGGATATGAAAAACCCATTGCTTTTTTCAGTAAGTCACTGCAACCTGCTGAATTGAAATATGAGATAAATGAAAAATAGGCATATGCTTTAGTGTAAAAATTCACAATTCTGCCTAGGTGTTAAAATGCGTACAGTAGCCTAGTTTGTCCTTCAATATCTTTGACCTAGGAATGTTTCATAGCCTACCACTTAGGGGATGTTAATTATGCATATCAAATCACATGTGTTCCAATTTTAAGCCCATTTTGAATCAATTTGACTAGGTTTTGAACCCCTCAAAGTTGGTCATTTACTGTTTCGTGCATTTGTGTAGTTCACAACTCTAGGAAGCCTTGTTTGACAAATTATATCTTTGACCTACTTGACTAAAATAATGAAATTACTTTGCATTTCATTTTAGAGGTTAAAGAATTCTTATGTTTAAATTTTGAGCTTATGAAAAATCCATTTGATCAGTTTTCAATGGTGATTCCAAATACAATTTCTAAACTTTTACTGGTGTCAATAAAGGGAGATTAGTCAGTACCCATGTTCGTGATGTCATAACTCAAAATCTATGATAGGTGAGATCAAATGAATTGTACCATTATGTTTTTCTCTGAAAATAATTTGAGTGTGCCAATTTTCAAGCCTTGACAAATCCATTTGCACACTTTCTGAAGTCAATTCCATTTGCAAAAAATGCTTTTCTACCATTGTTTTAATTTCCAAATTTAGAGTAGCCTATTTTGACCACTTGTCAAATTTTCCTAGTTATTTTTCATTATTCCAAATCACATATCTATACTCTCCTTATGACACTAAGCCAATGCCCCAGCTTTCATTCTCCCAAGTGTCTATTTACCCAGTTTTCAAAGCCAAATCCAAATGTGATCTATTATTTTTTGACATGTTTGCTTGTAGGCAATTCTGAAAGGGTAACTTCGACAGTCAATATCTTTTGACTGAGAATTCATCATTAGATGAGATTTGACAGGGTAAGCTTATGTGGAATAGAGAATTTATGTGTTCAATTGTATAGCCCGATTGGGTGTTTTGGTCAGCTTTTAAGGCCAATCAAAGGACCTCCTGGCATGAAATTGACGAATTGCATAAAGAGGTGAAAATGAGTTTTGAAAGTTGAATCAATGATGCAAATTGATTTTAGTTAGTGCTGGATGTTCAATAGGCCAACTTGAGAGCTTAGTTGTTTGGAAGAATTTTTTTTTTTAGTTGGACCCACTTTAGGGCTCGACTAATTTTGTCAGAGTACTAAGATATGGATTGGAAATGGAGGACACTTGAGTAATAGTATGATAGTCCTGATTATTACATCATCTCAGTAAGAATGCAAAATTTTGTAGATCAAAGTGAACTATATGGTCTTCTATTCCACAATGATCATAAAAGAAAATTTTGAACATACTTAAAGGGATTCCAAAGTTTTAAATAAGTTGGAGTTGAACAAAAGTGTTGATCCTTGCTAAAGCTTGAGTATGTGTTCAGCAAGATAACACTCATTGAGTACAATTAGAAGAAATAGGATTTATTTAGGTAGATTAATTAAGGTTACCTAAATTTTAAAAGGGGAATTATAGTAGTTAAAAGGAGTTGTGAATCAAGAGGATCAAATAAGTCATGATTCTCTCCAAAGCACTTTGTCTAATAATTGTTCCTTTAAATCCTAGTTCCCTAGTGCTAAGCATCCACAACACACTACTAGTCTTGCGGTTCAATGTTCTCGATCTAATAGAAGTTGTTTATTTGGTGGAAGCACAATATCATCAAAAATCTCTCAAACATTCTCACCTAATATATAGAATTTTTAGTCAATAGATAGTGGATATAGTGACAAATGACAATACATTATGTTTGAATAATGCACTACACAAGCTTCAGACATTATTAATGGGTCTCAAAAAGGGGTGATAGGCCTAATGAAGTTGACTTGAAAGCTTATACTCCAAATGAGCTAGAATCTTTAAAAATTCCAACTGAGTCAAAGATAGGCTTTTGAAGTGCACTAAAAAAAGGCAAAATTGACTCTTCTTGAAGAGGGTAGTCTAATACAATCACCTAACTTAGAAACAAGAAGTGGATCCCACTTGCAACAAGCACAAGAAAATATTCATGCTAGCATGCCTAAGAGATGAAAGATAATAGATTCCTCTATGATATAGAAAGGGATAGAAGCAATAGCTTCTTCCCTTAACTTTATTAGTGGTGCTTCAAAGGAATGGATGCACCATTTTAAGATAGAGGGTGACTAGGAGAAAAATCTAAGGGAATGTCCATGTGCTAGCAATTCAAATGCAATAAAGGCACTATCAACGGAGACATGATGGTTAGAAGGAGTTGCAAGTGACATGGATAGGAGGTGCCATGTTAAGTGGTTAGAACCCACAGTATGGGAAAATAGAGTAGCATAGAAAAAAGCATGAAATACTCAAGCTCGTAGCATAGGGAAAGGAGAAGAGCATACACGTGTATGAAAACAAAGCCATAGCTAACAACCATATCCACACCATGAAAGAAGAATAAACCACACACAAAGGTAGGGGATAGAAAATGGAGAGAGAATCCCATAACCGGTAGGAGAATCCACACACAAGAAGGATGCAACTACAACATGGATTGATCTCCATGTAAAAGGCAAGCTAAATGCCCATGTAGAAAGAAAAATCAATAGTAATAGAGGAAGTTGTAGTCCATGCAAAAAGGAAAAAAGAAGAGGATTGAGTGCCCAATGTGGAAAGGTAAGAGTCTCAGGTAGTAGGGAGCCCTCCACATCCAAGTCAAATTATAATATTCCTCCATGTGTTTGCACATTATGCAAATCTACAAGTCGTTATACAAAACTAGTAGCAAGTTTTGAGTTTATGTTGGCAGTGAAGATGCCATGTATATTTTGAATAGAGCCTAATAAAGGAAAACAAGCTATGGATGACTTGATGAAAGCATGTGACAACATTCAATCATCATTTACAGGGTACAATCAGTAGCAACACTACAAGTAAGGTGGTAAAGGTTTAAGATTGCATTATAAGAAGCCCATGGGAGAGAACATCTACAAGGCCAAGAGTAGGGATGTGCTTTTCTTCTAGAACAATGGCCATGACACAATCATCTTAATAAATTAGCACAATGATGAACATATTGTCCCATGTGATTTTAACTTCCTCACAGTGGAAAGAATTCTCCTCTTTTAAAAAAAAACCTAGCTTGATGGAGTTGTGCCATGGAAAGGGAACAACACCATGAAAGCAATATGGTTGTCAATTTTTAGTCCTATATGCATGTCATGGGGGTTTTATTTTGCTTTTAAATAAAAATCCACTCTACAACATAGTGCCCAATAAGACATGACTTTTAAAGCCTAAGGTAGCTACATGGTGGGCCCAACTTGTGGACGACTAGCTGGGGACAACTAAAGAAAAATTAATGTGATAATATCATCAGGACACATGGCAACCAAACAAAAAATCTTAAACCAAATGCTAAAATTGTGAGACATGGATGATCCTGTGATGGTCGCTACATCACTAAGGGAAAGATGCATGATGGTCAACATGGTGACATAGTGACTACCTAGGTGGCACAGTGACATAGAACTAGGTGTAGTGATGTCTTGGGTTGATGAGGATGAACCAAGATGTGCCAAGTGGCACCACATGAGTGGTATGAGGTAATGCTACTGAATTTTTTTTCCAAAATCTGGTGGTCGCCATGTCACCACTAGAAAATATGAGGATTTCTAGCAAGTGACATGGCACCTTGTTGAAAAACCAAAAATCTAGCAAAGAGAGGCTGTGGGACCCAACGGTGTTCAGAGGACCAATAACATGATGACAAGTGGTGTTGTCCAAATGGTTAAGGGAGATATAAGGGAACATTTATAAAAAAAAATTATAATATTTTTCCTAAGCACTCAGTTTATGCAATTTTAATTTTAATTTTTTTCAATGGATTGTTTATAGTTTGAACTATAGAAACATTTAATTTTTTCAAATTCAAATATTTTAATCGCTCTACACATAATTGGTACCTAATTTTCAAATGGTTGCCACAGAGGAAATTTTTGTCCAAAATAGGCACTTCAATATACTATTGGAACTAGGAGGAAATGAAGTTTCCAAATATGAGGTAAAATTTTGCACAGCTATTCACTAGTTTAGTCTATAACCAAATTTGTAATTTCCAAGTCATTCTCAGCAGAATGGGCGAATTTCACCATTGAACATCAAAATTGGTGAAGAGGCAAGTATAAAGGCTTCTTAAAGTCTAAATGTGGAGAAAATTGATTCTAAAAGGTTTTCTTGGCTTCTTGAGGTTATTTAACTAATTTTTCACTTTTTCCTTGAGTTCAAATTTGGCATTATGATTTCCATCAAATATTTGAATCACTTTATACTTTTGGGAGGCAAAATGGTTAAGGATTTGATATCCAGTTACAAAGAGAGATTAGGGAGATGCTTTTCACTATTAGGAGATGTTTTCCATGTGGACACATGTTAGATGCACAATAGATCCAAGAATTCATTCCTCTATATCATTCTCTTTCTTTCTCATTGTATGGGTTCTAGTTTTTTCACTGTGAGACCATTGTTTGTTAGAAATTTTCAATTTGTCTATGAGACCACTTTGTTGGATCCAGAACTGGGATTCCACCATTATTCTTCAACATATCTCTTGTATGAACAATAGTAGTGAAGATAATATAGCTAGTTTTGATATCTTAGGCATTTTTATGTTTTGATTTCATGCATTTGAATGTATTATTTCAAAGAAATTAATACAAATGAGTAAGAATTTATGTAGTTTAATTCCGATTCTCACCTCCTATCTTAGTAATTTGCAATCTTATGTGGTCTTGGAACAAAGAACTGAGATCCATTTGCATCCGCTTAAGGTTGTATGTCTGATGTATTTTGTTGTTGGAACAAAGGGCCAAGTAAATGCTTGACGTGTTTTGCATTACTATTGATTATTTTGAGAAGGATACTTCATAAGAATAAGGTCTTTATGAACATCGATATCTAATTCACAAATTAATAGGATAGATCTATTGTTTGGATCTATGAAATATGTCCTAGATATCATAGATGTATGTATTGAGTTAATGAAATTGCCCAATAGATAAGGCACTGATCAGCTATAGCATCATTTGTCCTTATTGTTGCATATTTGGGGTTTTTGTGAATTCAACATCATTTATCAGATACTTTTCCCTTTTGTGTTGAAGTTATTCAAAGTCTAACCCTCACTTAGCTTACCAGTTTCATGAGTCATGTTATTAGGTATTTCATGGTTAAGAAAAGAAGATTTAGGGGTTTCATTTTTTATTCTAGATCCTGATTATGCTCATTGCATTGGTCACATAATCAGATCTCAAGAGGTTCACCTACCTAGGTTTTGTAGAGCTTGAAGTGAAGAAGGAGCGTAGCCTTATAGTTGGCCCAGGTTCTTAGTGAATTGTGCCCATTATTGAAGGTGGCTGCCAATAGATGCATTCTTGCCTTGCATACTTGGTTATTTGAACTCAGTTAAATCAAGAGACAACACATAGAAGACCTAATATTGCATTATCTATTGGGATAGTGGTAAGATTCTTTACTAATCCCAGGGAAAATCATTTGATGGTTGTTAAGAGAATAATGGGATATATGAAAGGAACAGAAGACTATCGTCTATACTACAAGAAAAATAAAAAATTTGAGTTAAGAGCTTAGACTAATGTTGATTGGGCAAGAAATGTTGATGACAAAAATAGCACAAGTGGAAGAGCATTTTTCTTGGGAAAAATGCTAGTTATATGGACTAGCAAGAAACAAAAATGCACATCTCAATCTACTAATGAAGCTAAATATGTTGTTGCTATAGTAAATTGTACAAACATCATATGAATCAAATAGCTACTCAAAGGTATGAAGGAGGAAATCACTGAACTTATGATACTTTATTGTGATAACACAAGTGCTATAAAAATATCAATAAATCTTGTGATGCATACATAGACTAAGCTCATTGCAATCAAGTATCATTACTTGATAGAGTTAGTTCAAGATAAAGAGGTGAAGATAGAATATGTTAATACAAAAGAGCAGATAGTTGATATCTTCACAAAAGCATTACCTAAGGATGCTCATGAGTATCTAAGAGGTAAACTAGGGGTGATACACCTATCCAAGGCTATTTAAGAAGCATGAGAAGTCCCCTACATTAAACAAGATGATTGAAATATGTTACACATTTATACAATGTATCTTACTTTAGGAGCTACCTAACGTAATCAAAGAGCTAGAGCTACAAATTAGTCACAACCTAGGTGATAGAGGGAGAAACTAAAATTATTCATATCTAAATATTAAGATGACAAGACTTTGGAATTGCTGTCAAAAAGGGAGATATATGCGGAATATTTTTTAGAGATAGAAGGAATATGGAATATCTACTCAAAGGGAGATAGTGCTAAGGGAGGTATTAGAAGTGATCAAGAGGGAGTCATAAGGATGCATTGAGTGTCTATTGATCAGAACAAAATTTTGTAACCTATACAGAAGATAAAAGTTGTTGATAAAGGGAGAGATTTCAGTACAAGGAATTATTTTCTTTTTAGTATTATTGTTGGTTTTACTGGTTGAACTAGTTTTCCATTAATTCCAAAGAGGGAGATTGTTGAAAATAGATTGATACAAGTATGAGAATGTGTTTCAATCATTGTTTTGTCATTGATGTCAAACCTATTACTTGCTAGTAAGACAATTTCTTAGATGATTTGTATGAAGAGGATTTCATCATATGGGATAGCAAAATCACTTGGAGGAAAGGTTGAGCTATGGTATGAAAAAAGAGTACAATTAACAATTAAGACAATGATGTTACAACTCATTAATTATCTACTTAAGCTTGCAAAGGATGAATACATTGATTAACTTGAGAAGAACACGTAAAATAGATTGAGTCTACCAAGCCTAAAAATTTGCATAGTAGTTGCCAAGAAAAGTTTCTACAAGTTAAGCAAAAAAATAGTTGGAGATGAGAAAAGTCAAAATTCAATGCATGTTGAGTGATTTGATAGTGGATGCCAAGAAATATAGTATTTGCTAAGCATCAAAAGCTAGTTAATGTTGAGTGTCAACACTATGAGAAAGACTATGAATTAGATGAATCTAAGCTCACATGCTTGATTTCTTGAATTGTGTAAACCATGTGGAAGATAAGCTTGATGAGCTAGTGGCACAAAATTCAAAATTAACCATTTTGAGTTGAATTTAAAGAGGATTGAAGGAGAAGTTTTTAGAAGGGAATAAAATGGAAAGAAGGGTTGATTCATTGAATCCTAACTAACCCCAAAATGGATGATAGAAGTTGAATGACAAAAGATCTCAATTTTATATTTATAGAGATGACTGATTAGAAGAATATGTTATCATATGCAAGAACCTAAGGAAGATAAGAGGTCTAAGATATTGCTTCATTCAGTGACTAAATAGAAGAGACTACTATTGGCTAGAAAAGAAAGAATGCTCAAGGGTACGGATGCTTGAAGGATCAACAAGCCATCAGAGCTAAAGGGTGTGACAGTCAAGAAGAATGGTAGACTGAAACAAAGATTTGTAATATGCAAAGTGAGTTGTAAGTTGTTATAATATCAAGCTTTATTGTTACTTTCTAATCATTGTACAAGTCTAGGGTAAATCCTATGGATTAAGATTGACCTAATAGATATTTGTAAATCTTTTAACTAGGTGACATTCCAAGTGAATAATCTAAAGTCCTCTAACAATGCTCACTCCTAATAGGGTGATTGAAATCATCTAACTAGGTGACATTTAATAGTGTATATTGTAACCTTTAATAGGGTTGGTCTTTCATAGGACATCAATTTAGAAGAGTGAGAATGAGTAGCATGTTACTGATGGTCTTTCCCAAATTGGGTTTCCACGTAAAATCGTTGTGTCAAATGTGTTATTGAATCTATTATGTTTCATACTTACATATCTTCAAAGTTTATTTGATAGTAACCTACAAGTTTAAGTGATTATATGACCTAATGCATGCATGATGAATATATTTTATGGATATGGGTTCACTATGTTGTGAAAAAAATTATTTGTACATCTGTACCTTGGATAACTAATTCACCCCCCTCTTAGTTATTCTAAAGAATTCCAACAAAAAGTGGTACCATCTCACTAAAGCATGAACTACTGATGTGAGCTATAGGTAATGAGTAGGGTAGTTAAGCTCATGATTTTTTACCTGTATAGACTGGTAAGCTATGAGTCAACCATTTTACATAAGGACTACCCTTATCACATCCAAAAAAGCATCCTTTATCCCATCCAACAAAGTATCTATGCATACCATGAAATCTATTGAAGGATCTAGTACTGCTTAAATTTGTCCACTAGTGAGTGCTCTCTTGAGCTCCTAAAAATATTCCTCACACTTCTTTGTCTACTCAATATTATTTCCCTCTCTTTGAAAGGATATGATGAAATGTGCTGCTCTAGGGAATCCTACCACAAATTGGCTATATTAACCTACTAACACCATTAATCTCTTGACCTCCATGACACTGGTGGGTGTTGGCCAATCCATGATGGCTCAATTGTTTGATAGGTCCACTAAAATCCCATCACCTAATATGATGTGACCCAAGTAATGTACCTCACATATGAAGAAAGTAGACTTTCACAAGCTTCTATATAAGTGATTCTCCCTCAACTATTGGAAAATATGTCTTAGGTGCTTCTTATGCTCCCCCTCATCATGTGAATATAGCAATATGTCATTAAGAAACATCACAAACTTATCAAAGAATTACTGAATACTCCATTCATAAGGCTTCTGAATACAACTGGAGCATACGTTTGGCCAAATAGTACCCTTTTGAACTAGTAGTGGCTATACCTCAAACAAAATGTAGTCATATGAGGGTGAAGGAGCCAAGTTGTGGTGCTAGAAAGATGACACACAACTAAAATTTCTAAATTTTTAAAAGCATGCACACACTATAGCTCACGTGTACACTTTTCAAAAATTCTACAAATGGGCTACAAACCCGTGCCCCATTCCATTTTCCTAAAAAATAATTGTTGGTGCTTTCTTTCCCCGCAATAGCATGCACAAGGTCTATGGAAGTTGAATAATTTTCCCACTCTCTTCCTAAAAATGGCTCCTTGTTGCTAGAGATCAACATCGAGATCATCAAGTATGTTTTCTACTCTTATTTTTGTATTTTTTTTTTTATGTTGTTACATTATTTTGTATATTTTTTAGTTTTTCTTCAAATTTGTTTATTTATTTAAAATGAAATTGGTTTCTTATTAGGAAATGTAAATAGTCAACCACTAAATCCCTATCCTGATTAACAAAATCAAAATGAAAACTGTAAGAATTTGGTATAGCTCTAATACCATGTAAGAATTTGCCTTAGGGAAAGATTCACCCAAGATCATAGAACTCAAAAAAAAGAACAACTATAGATAAAAAAGGAGTATGATCAATAGATTAGAGTATGTGCTCATACATTGCTCTATATTGTATGTGATGAATGTACACACTAGGAGTGCCTATATATAAACACCTCTCAGGAAGCACCTAGAATATCTCTAGAAAGAACTAGGAGATAAGATAAGAATGAAAACTAAGCACACATCTTATCCATCATTCTAGATGATAGGATAAGAATGATGAGGTGTATATCAAGTGGAGATTTTGTAGACATCATGTGCTTAATTAGCGTGTGAACTCATGTGTTTTCAACATGACAACTCACAAGAGTACGCATGCTCCTAGGAGACTAATAAAAAAATATTAAAATAATGGATTAACCTAAGTAAACTTAAGTAAGTGTAAATAGTGAATAATTATTTACACCAACACCCACCCTTAAGTGCAACTAAGGGGAATGCACTTAAGTTCACAAGAACTAGAATGAAATACATGATAGGTCCTAACTACTAGGACATGTTAGGTACCCATGTATATAATGAAAATGTAGTATATTGTAAAGTGGAGGAAGAGGGAAAACCTTCCCCCAAAAGGAGAGATAAAAAGAGCATGCATGGATGAATGGAGTAATCAAAACCCCCCCATAATGGCATACATCTAGTATATAAAAAAGAGAAATGGGAGAAGGACAAAACCCCCTAAGAGGAAGAAGTCTCCCCCAAAAAGGAGAAGAAGAAGGAGACAAGGTAGTGCCCCCCTAAAAGTAAGGTGTCAATCAGTGAGTACTCCAATGCAAAATCTGATCCATCACCGTAGAATGATGTTCCTCCCCTTTTGAAGAAACAAATGCAACGGTACAAAGGAGATGCATCCATTGTATGGAGAAAGGATCTCAATGATGTAAGGTATCTCTAAAACTTGTTCAAATGTCCCCATGTCAATGCAAATGGTGACTCCCTCCAAAACTACTGAGAAAAAGTGAAGATCTAGCAAGGATTGATGTAGAACCTATTTCAAGGAACCAAAAGTCTTCTCAAATGACAAAGAGACCTTTGACAATTGATATACATAAGTATTCACAATCACATCAACCTGTAAAGACTAATCCTGTAGAGAATGGACATGAGGGTCAGAGTGGGTCTCGCAACAACTATAGAAGGATCATCCTCAATAAAGAGAAGTAGTATATCATCAAAGAAGTCCTCCAAATCTGCTATGTGTGACTCCATGAATAAACCTAAAATTTCAGTCAAGAAGTCATCACATGAGGCTAGGAATGCAAGACAAAGTGTACCCTATTGTGCTAAAGTACATGAATTTATCACTATGGCAAAAAATGAAGAATTTGCCTCAAAAATATGACAAATATCATCAAGGATGTCTCCCACATCTTCAATGTGAGACTCTAGGAACAACACTATAATGTCTAGAAGGAAGTCATTGCATGAAGGTAAAGTAGGAAGACATGATTCCTACTGCACTGAATCTAAAGCAACTATGGCTGGCATAGGATCAGTGGGAAAAATAGGAGAATCTAGAGGTTTGATCTTATATGGAGTTGAAGAAACAATAGCTAGAGTGTCTAGCTATAGAGTGTCCTCTAGAGATGGAGGAACACATGGATCTCTATATGTTTCCCAAATAGACATCCAAATATCATAAGGAAAACTTGCCATTCTAAGAGGAGCAAAGGATTTCTTACTCATATTGTTATATATAAAATGTCAAAGTTTCACAAGATGTGTCCAATTAAAATGTGGTGGCAATAAATAGAGATAAGGAAGCAATTCTTGATGGTCTTTTAGATGATCAAATATCAAAGCACTCCATTTGTGATAGTTTCTTGTTATCAAATATGGTTTAATACCAGACTTACATATCTGACAAGACTCCATGAGATCCATCAATGAACCCCAAAAGAATCAAAGAACCTCCCTAATGAATAATTTAGGCACTTGGTAGCCACTTACCAATTTAGGGCCTATTTCTGAAAGTAGTATTTATGTCCATAGAACTTATAATTTTATTACAGTTCTAGAAAGTAGACAAAAAAAAACAAAACTTGATTTGGAGTCCAAATGAGCCCATACTAAGCATTTTAAGTGGCAAAAATTGGGATTTGTGAGTTGCAAAAAAATTTAGGAATAGCGATCTCAAACCACCTACACCAATGTGTAGATTATGAAATTCTACTCCAAAACAAAAAAAAAAATTGCATGGAAAAAGGAGTTCGTATGTGGGAGATATCACTATTTGAAAATTGTTGTTGTTGTTATCTTTTCTAAATCAGCCCCATCAATCCTCCAAAAATGAAATTGCTCTAGATTTTGCCTCAAATGTCCAATTTGGATGAAACAAAATCCAATTTGGAGGATTTTTGACCTTCTAAATGTGATGCAAATATCCGATTTGCACTAGCAAGCACCAATATCCATCTATAAAAAATCTCTCCTATGGCCCAATGGCCAAAAACTTTTTGGAAAATAATGTAGATCCAAAAAAATAGTAGAGATGCGAATGAAAAAAAATATAGATCAAAAAATTAAATGTACAAAGTTGAAATGATCATACCAATTCTATATGATCATACCAATTCTACAAATTAGTCCTTCAGGTGTTGGTTTGCCAAAAACAATTGTCTCAAAATTGACTTTGGCCTAGGGTAGGAAACTTTATAGCCAATTTTCACCTAATCAATGTTCCAAATGCAATGGCAAGGTTAAATATAGTTTTAGACTCTCCCAATTTCTGCGATACTCTAGATTTGGGCTGAGGTGATGAAGCAAACATGGTCATGAATGGCTATGTGAAGATAGATTCTCTAAAAGCTTTGATACCATGTAAGAATTTGATATAGCTCTAATACCATGTAAGAATTTTCCTTAGGGCAAGGTTCACCCAAGATCATAGAACTTGAACACAAGCACAACTATAGACCAAAACGGAGTATGATCAATATATCAGAGTATCTCCTCATACATTGCTCTTATTGTATGTGATGAATGTAAACACTAGGAGTGCCTGTCTATACAGGCTTCTTAGGAAGCACCTGGAATGTCTCTAGAAAGAACCAGGAGATAAGATAAGCATGACAACTAGGCACACATCTTATCCATCATTCTAGATGATATGATAAGAATGATGAGGTGTATCTAAAGTGGAGATGTTGTAGACACCATGTGCTTAATTAGTGTGCTAACTCCTATGTTGTAGACACCATGTGCATAAAATAGGTGTGAACTCCTATGTTGTCAACATGACAACTCACAAGAGTATGCATACTCCTAAGAGAGTAATAAATAAATATTAAAATAATGCATTAACTTAAGTAAACTTAAGTAACTGCAAATAATGAATAATTATTTACACCAACAAAAACCCTCCACAAGATCAAAATCAAAACCCTACACAAGAAGAGAAAGAAATTCTACAACCTCCACTAAATAAAAGACCTCCTCCTAGAACTCATGAGAATATAATGAATGAAATAGAAAGATGGAAAAATGAATTAGAAGCAATCATTGGTAGGGTAAAATGTTGCGATAAAACTAAGCCTATGATAGCACAATTAGCATCCTCCCTTGAGTCCATTATGAGCCATGTAGCTTCTATTAGTGGTCAACTAAATATTTGGTATTTTAAGAGAGAAGAAAAAAGAAGATATTTTGCCAAAAAATATCCTATAAAGATGTAAGAAAAAAGGACATGGTGAAATGTAGCATATGTGCATTGTTTAAAAAGCCTAGAGAACAAGACACTATTAAATATACAACTAAAAGGTTCTCCATCCATTAGTACATACATGATGATATTGAAAATAACTTTTGGGATAGATGGTGGATGGTCTATGATGCCCCTCCTTAAAATAATCATGAGGTTTCAATTTATTTCTTAAAGAAATTGTATTGTGACTTTGTCTTTGGCGAGATACCCAATTATTTTGATATGTTAGATTCTCAAGGTAGAGGTGGCAGGTCACCATTTGAGAGGTTAGGGGCACGTTGTGACCCTAATGTAGTTAGGGCACCTATTGTTAAGCTAGCAGGTGAGCATCTCATTATTCCTTTAGTTGTGAAGGAAAATGTAGAGACCAATACTCTAGGGACTATCAATTCTTTGACACAAGCCCTCATTCATTGCACCGGTCCATTAGTTTAGGAGGAGCCTTCTTTGCATTGTGGTCACAATTGCAAATCATGTGGATCCTTATGCACATTTCAAAGTTATGGTGGAGACACTATGGATGATGGGCTAGTCATTGATGAGTTTTTGAGTGACACATTTGGCATTGACACATAAGTAAATTACAGTTATAATAAACTAATATGATCTCATTTCATGTGTACAATGAATGACTAATCAATTAGTATGTCTTGACATTGTTCAAAATTTAGTGTAAAAGTGTTGATGACCCTAGTTTAGATTTCTCGACTAGATTTTGCATCTCGTTGGTGAGTCAAGTGCAATCATTTAAATTAATATTTTTTATTTAAGAAATCATATGAAGGATTGACATTTTTTTTAAAATCCATGTGCATTAGTTCTCTACTGGACCATTGACATTCACAAGGTACTTTGAGACTAGTCATGATACAAGCTTCATAGAGGTACATTTGTTTCATGTTAATTTAATTCATTTGATTATATTTGTTTCATTTTTGATGTTACTTATAAATTGTATTATATGTTTTTTAGTTGTTGACATTTGAGACTCATCATCTTTGATAGTACATATATCATGGAGTTGTTTCCGTGAGGCTAGTTTAGAGCCATTGACCGAGGTATGAAAGAGTTTTCATAGTTTTAGTTGATATTTATAATAGTTAGTATTGAAATTTCAAATGGTATTTATAAGTAAGATTAAGTGGTTATATTGATTGAAATGTTGTAGGGCCTTGTTACTCCTGATTGTTTGCAAGCCTTTGAGGTGGATATATAGATTGACAATTTGATGGCACCAAGAAAATAATTAAAATTTATGTGTACATATATTTAATGTAAATGTATAATAATTATTATTTCATAAATAATTTGTTTGTATCAGCTCTAGTTAGAGAGGAGCCTAAACAAGAGGATGAGAGAGTGTGTGAGGAAGACCCCATCATCCCCATTACCTCCCTCCATGCAATGACTGAATATCTTTAGGGATTTGTTCCTTCCCCTCATGGGAAGGAGAAGATATAGGGATGGAAAAACATGCATAGGCATTAGTGGACATATATCTTAAATTTTATGTTAGTAGACATATTTGATATACATTTGATGTATATATGACATTTTTTATTTGATGTATGACATATATTTGATGCATGACATTATTAGACTTACAAAATTATTGGTTATCATAATATATTTCTTATTTTTCTTATTTACATTTTAATTATTTCATGTATTTGATTTTAATGTAATTTACATCCAAGATAAGGGTAGAAAACATTATAATAATATTTGATAGTATCTTTCAACATGTGAATAAGGATATGATATTAATTTTTATTTAAATTGTACAAGTTATGAGTACTTTTGATTTTGCGTAACTTCTTTAGAGTTTTTTTTGGGATGAGAACAATGAAACTTGAATTCTTATTATTGTTATACAATTAACATTGAAGTTTGAATCTTATTATCATCATAAACATTTGAAGATTTTATATATTCTTTATCTTCAAAACATGAAAACACTTAATTTTTTAAAAAATTTATTCATGGAAATTGATATCAATATTGCTTGCTTATCCATTTCTTTGAGAGTTTCAATCATGGAAACACATTACATATGCCCTTTGCATGATTCCTATAGCTATATTTGTCTGTCATTATCCTAGTGTAGAGCACCTAACAACTCTTTGTTTGGCTTTATTTGTGTTGTTGTTTCTTTAAGGCTTGTTGTGACTCTAGCCAAGTCAGGGTGGTGTGTTGGTGTGCTTAAATCAAGTTGGTTTGACTAAGCCTTGTTTAGGTATGTCTAAGATAATAAACACTAGGTGATAAAAGTGGGTCAAAGTCCATACAATGATGCTATGTAGGAGGACCTTTCAAACCTTGCTACTCAAGAGGAGAGTAAACTGAAAAATTGGGTAGGGACAAATGTTTCCAAGTGGTCTTTTGGTAATAGTCTATTTGTTTTCATTTCAAGTCCTCAATAAACTAATACTGCACACAAAATGTATGTTGAACCAATAACTTCGTACATGGACAAATAATCATGAGGTTGGGCTTCTTAGCTACAATAATATAAAAATGAAATGGAAATGCAACACTATCTATAAAACACTTGAACAAAAGAAGTATCAATCAAACAAAGGGGCCAAAGAGGAAAGTGCATTAAATATTGAAGTTTTGGCTTGAATTAAGTTAGTTCATGTTGGCAATATTGTACTGGGCAACACTACAAGTTACAACATCACTCGAGATGGGGGTGCAAAATGAAAACAAAATTTAATCTCCAAAGAGAGAGAGAGAGAGAGGTTATTGTAGGTGATTGCAATAGAATCCTATAGCACTTGGAATTACATCCATAACTTGCATGAGCTCTAAGATATGACCTATAATAGATCACTGTCATATGGCATTTAGTGACTCTTAGGGTCAATTTGGTTTGGCATTCCCAAGAATGTTTGAGCGGCCAATGGAAAGGGTCAAGCTTGGGACTAGGGTTTACCTAACCACCTTGAGCTAATAGAACAAATAGTTTTGTCCAACGATGAATGGTTAGAGAGATTCACCAATTGGCAACTTTATACTAGCCAACACTATAAGTTTCAGCATCACCTTAGATAGGGCCACAAAATCAAAATGGAATCCAATCTCCAAAAGAGAGAGAGGATATTTTAGGTGTCAAAAATATGATCCTGTAGCACCTTGAATTGCATCCATACCTCACATGAGCTCTTAGATATTCCACATTAAAGACTACTTCTCTATGGCACTTAATGACTCTTAGGGTCAATTCGGTTTAGCATGCCTAAGAAAATTTGAGTGGTCAATGGGATGGGACAAGCTTGGGACTAAGGTTTACCTAGCCACTCAAAGCTAATAGAATAGATAGTTTGATCCCACGATGAATGGCTAAAGAGATTCACTAGTTGGCAACTTTGTATTGGCCAACACTATAATTTTTAGCATCACTCAAGATGGAGCCACAAAATTAAAACAAAATCCAATCTCCAAAAATGGAGAGAGTTTATTGCAGGTGTCAGAAACCCAATCTTGTAGCACCTGAAATTACATCCATACCTCACACAAGCTTTGAGATATGCCCTGTGAAAGACCATTTCCCTATTGCATTTAGTGACTATTAATGTCAATTTAGTTCAGTATGCCCAAGAACATTTAAGTGTTTAATAAGAATAGTGAAGCTTGGGACTAGGGTTTGTCAGAAACAATAGTCCACCAAGATAACTAAGAGGGGGCAGGGTTGAATTAGTTATTGAGCAATTAAAACATTTATCTTCTTTAAAAAAAATTAACCATTCAACCAAAGTAAACAACAACCATACAAAGATGCACATAGACAACTAAAACAAATATGTTGATTAGGAAAACCCTTGATCAGAGGGAAAACCTAGGTGGGAATGATGTCTAAAAAATGATGTACTAATATAAATATTCCTTGTTAGAGGATAGACCTTGTTAGGTGTCTATTACAAAAATTAGGATAATGAGTCCCTATTAGGAGACTTTGAATCCTTGTTAGGAGTTGTGCCAACCTTGTTAGGAGTTGTAGTATAATGTATGCAAGGAGAGTTTAGTATCCAAACATATAATTTCAATTACAAGAAGAGCTCACTACTAAAACAAGTAATTTATTGATATCTTCTTCTTCCTCTATCATTTCCTCTATCCTATCAACTAGACCAATCACTGTTAGACCTTGTAGACTAGGTCACAAACCTCAAATCCAAATACCAAACCTCAGATCACTTAGCAATGTTATTGTAAACAATTATTATTTACACTTTACTTAAGTTAACTTAGGATAAATAAAATATTTTATTATTTATTAGGTTAGAAGCCTGGGAGTATGTGTACTCATATGAGTTTTCTTATAGACAACACAAGATTTGGGAACTCTATTTTAGCACATGGTGTCTAAAACATTGGAGTTTGCATAATCAACTGAGTTTTCATGCAGAAAACATAGTTGTTTGCACTTTAATTAAGCATATGGTGTCTACAAAAAAAATTTCCATGACACACCTATGTAAGCTTATCCTCTCATTATCACACTAACTCTAGTGCTCAATGGAGGATAATCCACTCTTGGTGGACATGTGCTTAGTTGTGAGGCTTATTATTTTGCTAACTCCTAATCAATCTAGAGGCCTTTATATATAGGCACTTCTAGTATATATGTACATTAATTATTGAATTATATCATATCCAAATATTTAGACATCAATTTGATTTGATATTATTATTTTGATAATACTTTATTGGTCTATTTTGTACTATTGCTTAAGCTTCTTGATTTTGGGTGATTTTTTGCTAAGGAAAATTATTACAAGCAAGACCTTGGCAATGAAGTTTCCTTCACTTTCACACTACTTTGCTCAACTTTGTATTCGACGCTCTCAGCTACTTTCTAAACATTCACAATTTTCATCTTTGATATCAACATTCATCATGATAAAGGAAAATGTCCTTCATTTATATTGAGTCCATAAAAAAATTCCCTGAGTCGAATATTAGTCCTTCTTAATTAATTATTATAGGACTTCACTAGGAACATGTTACTCTTAGTGATAACCTTAATCTTTAGCCTTGCAACATGAATAAATTTTTGTACAAAAAATATTATGATGAGTGAGCTTATCCACATCATCCTCAACATGTCTTCTTCATGTCCTCAACCTTGATCTTCAAGATATCCACTCTACTAAGAGATATAACAATTTTACTAGAACATGCCTCTATAAACTCTATCTCAAAACAGACATCACCAAAACTTACATGACTTATTTTAGAC
Source organism: Cupressus sempervirens (assembly GCA_028749045.1). Classification (NCBI taxonomy): domain Eukaryota; kingdom Viridiplantae; phylum Streptophyta; class Pinopsida; order Cupressales; family Cupressaceae; genus Cupressus; species Cupressus sempervirens. The sequence goes on along the minus strand of CM053789.1, from coordinate 817,900,355 downwards.
TTATCCTTTCAGCTTTCAATGTTAACTACATATACTAGATACTCCAAAGCATCTCCCATAACCTCAAGTTCTTATCATGCTCAACTAGCCATCCATACCAACTTAATCTTTTCGTTGTTCTTCTATCAAATACCACAGAAGTCATCAAACATGCTATGTTGGCATTAATGAAAAACTTAGTCATGAATGTAACATATCATCATCATAAAAATTGCTCAACAATCTTGCCAATCTTCCAACAAGGTTTACTTGGCCACTCAAAGCTAATGGAATAGATAGTTCGATCCCATGATGAATGATGAGAGAGATTCACCAGTTGGAAACTTTGCAATGACCAACACTACAAGTTTCAACATCACTCGAGATGAAGCCACAAAATAAAAATGGAATCAAATATCCAAAAAGAGAGATAGATTATTTTAGGTATCGATAACATGATCCTATAGCACCCAAAATAGTATCCATACCTTGTACAAGCTCTGAGGTATGCCCCATTAAAGATCATTGCCCTATGGCATTTAGTGACTTTTAGGGTCAATTTGGTTTAGCATGCCCAAGAATTTTTAAGAAATCAACAAGATGGGATGAGAATGATACTAGAGTTTATCTAGCCACTTAGAGCTAATTTAGTAGATAGTTTGATCCCATGACAAATGGTGAGAGAGATATGAGCAAGATATGTATACGTGTGCCACTTTGTGCAAGATATCAACAAAAGTTGCTAATTAGGAAAAATTGGGTCTTTTTGAGTTTTTGGTAAAGATAGCCTAAGATTATGAGCTTTTTTTTTTTTTTCATAATTTGGAACCTTTTCCAAGTCGTAGAAGTGAAATTTGGTGAACTTTGCAAAACTTGCACTTTTTGTGCAAAATTACAAAACTTGTAAAAGTTGCTCAAAATTGCAACTTGGGCGGAAAGGAGAGTGAAATTTGATTGGAAACCTTCTAACCTTCCAAAATATGTTACCCATGCTCATATACCCAATAATGGGTAGTTACAACTTCCCAAATGTCCATTTGCAACTTTTTGCAAAAATTGCAAAAGTTGCTCAAGCAACTTTGCAACTTTTGAGCAATTTTTGCCATTTACATTTTCTAGTCAACTAGATTCATCTAGGACTATTATAGGACCCTATTTAAGATCCCTTGGACCTATTAGGTAACTAAAATACCTTATTTTCCCATCCTTAACAAATTTTAACCTATTGAGCAACTTTTGGCTCATTGAGATTCTTTTGACCAACCTAGGAATTTGAGTGCTTCTCCATGTTGAAAACCTTCAAACCTTCCAAAATATTCTTCCCCCTACTCAAATACTCAATAATGGATTGTTATAACTTCCCAAACTATCATTTGCAACTTTTTGCAAAAATTGCAAAAGTTGCTCAAACAACTTTTTTTTAGCAACTTTGCAACTTTTTATCAAATGGGTCCATCTAGGACCATTCTAGGATCCTATTTAGGATTCCTAGGACCTATTAGATAGCCAAATAAATTAGTTTCCAAACCCTAACAATATTCTACCATATGATTCCATGTTTTTGTAATTATATTTAATCTAATAAACCAACTAGATTTGCTCTACATTTTAATGTCTCAAGTATTGCCTCATGGTCTGACTCATGAACCTTCCAAAGAGTCTTATTATGTGGTTTTCCACCATATTTTATCAAGTGTACATTTGACATGACAACAAGGTTTGAATAATGAAGAATATTCCTCTTTGTTTTCTAATCCTCGAATAACCACAACTTAGGGTTCTTCATATAATATCATCTAAGTCATGTGCCTTTTACAACCACCACACCTGTACTCTAAACCTCCACCATCTATAACTAAGTGATCCATTTTTTTTTTGGCCTAGAAACAATGAAAAAAATAATAATTTGTCCCTTCTTCATTGTCTTTAGGTTCAATAACAATAAAAATATGGCCTGCAGTGATAAATGTACAAAATGTGGACATTAGTTAAGAAAATACTTAGGTAAAAGTAATAAAGTTACATATTGAATTTACAAAGATATATATATATATATATATATATATATATATATATATATATATATATATATATATATATATATATATATATATAACAAAGTTGCATTAGATCAGACAAGCAATCAAAGTCAATGGATGAATCCATCTCTACCATTTCTAGTGCTTGTAGGGGATGATAGGTGTCAATTGGGTCCAAAACCTGCATATCCCATTTGTCCACCCATTTAGTCAGCTCACACTCATCCAAATTTTCGTTTGCACATGATAGACAATAGCATGTCATTTTTTGTGTGTGGATACTTCATGAACCTACATTAGAGCTTCTAAAAGAGTCAAACTCACTTGATCCTTTTAGTCTGTAATAATCCTCATATGGTACAATGTTAGTATTATCTATCAAGAAAAAAAATCTATGAACCATAGAATCACCTTTTTTACATGGACCCATTGTAGCATTGCACCACTAGAGAATGGATTTTGCATATATCAATGTTGCTCCATTTTTGTACTTTAATTCTAAATGAGCTAAGGCTCTTTTGATGCATGTGCATGCACCATTGCACTCTCCCTTTCCATGACCAGCCTCTATGAAATTTCACACATATTGAATTCTAGACAACCTATGCATCTTGCTCAACCAATAGAACATCCATGCATTCTTGAATTGAGATGCACAACTATTTGACTAAATAATGTACTGGCAATATGGTGTGCCCCTATTATTGAAATCTCCATTAAAAAGTTGAAAATAACCATGTAAAAACTCTGTATAATGTGATCAATCATTACTGATGTAAAAATTGTACTCCCTTAATATCTTCCTGTCATCCTCTATACTTGTAAGTGAATGCATGAATGTTATGTGAACAAATATGGAAGCATGTTGAGAAGTATTAAACTTTTCTTGCACTTCACTTTGTGGTTGTACTGTGTAGTTCTTTGTGAAGTCTACAGCTAAAACAATGGTATCTAGTGGAGATGTATCCTTGCACAACTTCAATTGGAAATCTAGCCATTGAGCTTTGTGTGTATGCCTTGCATACTTGTAAATAATCTTTTCATAAATAATCTTCATGAACTCATACAATGGAATCTTTTCAAAGAATAAATCACATCTTTTAGCATGTTTCCCATTGTATATGTGAAATTGGGGGCCTATGATCCTCACATACACTTCAACATAGTCCTTACCCCATAATAAATATTGGATTATTTATCTGAAAGGTCTGATAGAGCGACCTGTTGCCTTCTAAATAGAAGGATTTTGACTATTTTCTCTTAGACCAAGAAGCAGGCAAACAAACCTTTTAGCATGAAGGATTTATGTAGCTAAATGAAGGTGCAATTAATCTAAATGTGAGATGCAATTAATCTAGGAATAAGAAAAAACATTTAATCTATATGTATGCATTATAATCTAGATGATATTTAAAATTTTAAGCAATATGGAAGGTAGAAATCAAGTGAATACTCAATTTGACAGTAATTCAATACAATTCAAATTCTAACCTCTGTAACGAGGAATTAGAAGCCTCTTATATAGAATTTCTGAAATCCATCAATGCTCAAGATTAATTAGGATGAATGGTTAAGATCAAAGAGAAGATTCGGTTGAAATAGAAACTTCCTTATGCAGGTGAAGTTAATTGTTTTAGATCTGAGTGTGATGAGTAGTTAATTGAACTTCCCCTAAGTGTGAAAACAAGTTAAATAAATTAATTCCAATTCAAGAGATAGTTCACTCAGAGTTTTCATTTTAGAACTAAACAGAAGATTTGAAGAGATTATTTATTTAATAAGATGGGATATGACCTCATTAAATGCATATTTCAATTAATTAAATAATCATAAGAGCATTATTAAATCAAATAAATTTAATTCCTTAGTACATTAGCCTTAGGAGAAATTTAATTTAATTAAAGCATAAGAATTTTATTTTGAAATTAAATCTAATCAATATGTTTAATGTAGCTAATCTTAGTCAATACTTAGAAATTAAATAAGTAATATGATTAATGCAAATTAGGGTTTCCTGCATTTGACAATTAAGTCAAGTAGCGAAAATCCGAATAAGAATCACTTATTAAAATGGGATGGTAGGGTTGATAAAAAATAGACCAAAATTGATTTACATGGCAATGTGCCAAGTTTGGGGTATTACATTTTTCCCCTCTTTGAATGAATGTGCAAGAAACACATTCAATTCAAAGAAAATTAGAAAGTACGATGCACAAATCAAGAAATGAGATTGGTTCTACAATTTGATGATGTAGAAACCCATCAATAAGCTTTTAAAGATTATCTCCATAATGGAACTTAACCTTAAGGGATCTAGATAGAAGATCTAGATACCTAGAGTTGATAAGATTGGTTCCAAAATTGATAACATAGAAACCAATTGATAAGCTTTTAAAGATGATCTCTAGAATGAAGCTTAACCTTAAGAGATCCAGATAGAACACCTAGATAGCTGGAGTTGATAAGATTGGTTTTGAAATTGATGATGTAAAAGCATTTTGATAAGCTTTTAAAGATTATCTCTAGAATGAAGCTTAACCTTAAGGGATCTAGATAGAACATCTAGATACCTTGATGCAGGAGCATCCAGAGGTATAAGGGAAATCCTGTGTCACCCAAAAAAATGTACTTAGACTTAGTTTTTGTTTCATGTCTTTACATTTTTGGATACCCATTTGGCTCAAATAAAGGTTCCAACTCTCATAGTTCAATTATCAGTGCGTTTGAAAATCTTGAAAAAATAGGAGCATATATTTGGGCCATCATTTCGGTAAACTAGAAGGTGTGAATTGGCCAGATGAATGTAATCATAATTTAGAGCATTCCAGAAAAAGAATCAAGTCAATAGGCCTCACGGTTTGAAATTTATTGCAGTTTTTTGGGTTTTGGAGACCTCCTAAGAATGCTTCAAAGTTAGGTTTGGGGCATTAAATGACCTCAAAAAGGGTTGAAAAATGGGGGACAAGTGATGCTTGTCCATAGGGCTATAGAGCGCTTTGAGAGCTTTCTAAAAATGTAAACAGTTCGTCAATTAGAGCTACGGTTCAAAAGTTATGCCTCTCGAAAGTTTGGTTACCATTTCTGGATTCTTGTAGATTTGCACCGACTTCTAACGTAGCTTCCAGAACCTTCTATTTCGTCGGTGGATGCCTACTAGCACTTTCTAAAATGTACTCCTAGTCCTTAATCCTCCAGGGTCTATTTAAGGAGATTTCTGGCATTGTAAAAGGCAGTTCGGAGTGGAGTTTGAGAGGAGGTGCTAAAAGGAGAAATATTCTCCAGATTTATGCTATTGTAAGCCCTTAGGGCATGTTTTGAAGTTTATTTTCTCTGTACTATTTGTACTAGCTTATTTTCTTAGTTAATATAATTTCACTTTTCTATTGTGTCCATTCTGTTCTTGGGTTGTGTCACCATCATACCTAGATTGACAATATTTTAAAGATTATCTCTAGAATGGAGCTTAATCTTAAGGGATCTAGATAGAACACCTAGATACCTAGATTGAAAAGCTTTTAAAGATTATCTCTAGAATAGACCTTAATCTTAAGGGATCTAGATAGAAGACCTAGATACCTAGATTGACAAGCTTTTAAAGATTATCTCTATAACAGAGCTTAATATTAAGGGATCTAGATAAAACACCTAGATACCAAACTATAAAAGATAACAAGATCTAATCATGAGTCATAGAATCATCCTTAGAATGAGGCGTGATCCTCAAGAGTCAGGATTTAGACTGTCTCAATACCTATCCATCAAACTCTAATAAGGATTGTTATAAGATGTGATCAGCTAATGAAAAGATGAAATAGATGGCATAGATGTCAGATAGAGGGGAAAAAGATGCCCTAAGCGGTGAGATGCCCCTAGTGATGAGGAGATAAGATGGGAACAAGATGCCTCAAGCAATGAAGATTTAGATTGATTTGAGATCCAAGTTCAATGATGTAATCATCCTACCCCCTCGGGAGTGAAATCAAAAGATGACACACCAAAAATATGATGTAAAGTATTGTATTAAGAGATACAAGAGAAATATGTGATTAAAAAGATAATAGAAGAGATTAGAATGATCAAAAGAAAATTTAGAGTCAATTTGAAGTGATTTCAAGGTCCAGAACAACAAGTTTGACCAAATGTTGATCAGATTTGATCATAGTTGACTTGAGTTAACTTTTTCTAAGCAAATTTGAAAATTTTGAGGAAAACATGATGTGAAAAGTTTCCAAAATTCAAAAAGTATTAGAAAAATTGGAATGCACAAGTGTTCGATCACATTGTTTGGAGTCAATTTGAAGTGATTTCGAGGTCCAAAATACCAAGTTTGACCAAATGTTGACCATATTTGACCATAGTTCACTTGAGTTGAGTTTTTGCAAGAAAATTTGAAAATTTTGAGGAAAATATGATGTGAAAAGATTCCAAAATTTAGAAAGTGTCAGAAAAATTGGACTGCACAAGCATTCGATCGTGTCGGTCCCAAAATTTAAAAATGCGATTTTGAGCTATTTAAGCATGTCAAATTTCAAATTTGATCCCAAAAATGGATTCATAATAGTCAATTTAGCTTGGGGTGATTTTTGTGCAAATCAAAGAACTTTGAAAAATTAGGTCAAAACCTATATAAGGGCCCAAAGGGTCAAATTTCAAATCATTTGCACTTTTGTCTTTAGTGAATAAGAGAGCTTTGAGGTTAAAATGATGGTCCCTGTGTCTTTTCATCATTTTGAGCACACCCGTTGACATAGCCAGCTGACGAATTATGGACCTCCAATGAGTAGTCAATAACCTTGCCTTGCATTCAATTTTTCATGCTTTATGATGCATTTTTAGCATGTTTTTAGAGTTTTTGAATTTTGTTTTGTTAGTCCTCGCATGTGGATCTCATTCCTTGCACGAAGCCAGTCTTTCCTGATGTGAAGATTCACCAGTCCTATGTTTCTTCACATGTGGTGGGGAGGTTTCTCACAAGGGAGATACCCACCTTTCACATAGAGAGCCCTAATTTGTGGTCACATTTAATCGTTCCTTGCACAAAGATTTTCTTTCTCATACAAAGATGTGAAACTTCATGTGAGAAAGGAAGTTTCTATGCAAAAATCTGGTGTTCAGTGCAAAAATAAAAGCTTTAAAATTGATAATTCATTGTAATTTTGCATTTCGGTTTTCGTCGTATTTACTTGTTGAGTGAATATTGACCATTTGCATGTTGTTTTTGCACATGTGTGCATGTTATCCTCAATGATATTAGATTTTAGTCCCAATTACCTATGATATGGAGCTTTGTCGTGGAGCCTTGATGACACTGATATGACACATGAGGTTATCATATCTATATAGGATTTCACCTATGCATGTGAATCATGGCTTGTTGATAGCATTAGTAAAGAATTTCTATTCGAAAACAAACACCTTCCACTTACCACAAGGAGAGATGACCATTAAACTCAAGGATATATATAGGATTTTTTGGATCCATTTTCACAGGTAGAGGATAGTCTATGATACAGTTTCAAGAACAAGCACAGAGGCAGTTCAAGCCATATTCCAGCAGGACATGATCATAGGCAGAGCGATTAGATGGGATGAGCTCGTGTATACCTATGATCCCACTCATAGGTTAGCCTCAGTTTTGGCAATTTTCATCAGCTATTTCCTAATGGATGATAGAGGCCAACATAGATTAGAGTGCGACTGGGGCTAGATACTCCAGAAGATGCTAGATGCACTAGAGAGATTTGGATGGGCTTAGTGCATGCTGGCACATATGTTTCACGAGATGCATGAGATAGTATACCGTGAACAGAAGTGCATGGCCATTGAGGTGTATGTGCTTCAGATCTAGGCATGGGAGGATCTACCAGTGATGTGGCCCATTTTTGAGGATGAGAGGCAGCCAATGGAGCCTTATATCTACAAGTACAGAGGTCACTTTACCTAGATATCTCTAGGGAATACTGAGTAGTGGATTGCATGTCTTGATGACCTAGTGTTCATTATATGGCATCCTTGGAAGGAGACCAAGGACTAGAATAATGTGCCCTAAGAGCTAAGCCATATGTTTGTATCATGACCATTGATAGGCCCATTTACACAAATAGTGGAGAGATTTCCACTTACTCGTGTATGGTGTCAGTATTAGCATCCTCTGGACATATCATAGGAGTATTGCTCCTATGCATGTCTGGTGAGAGATGTGGGTCATGGGTGGTCATAGAGGTTCGATCCAAGGAGATACATGATAGATATACACACCTTGGTTGCAACATAGTGGGATTACTTGCCAATAGTGGCAGACACAAGTATGATGCTAGCCTATCAGGCATATTTTGCGAGCCATCCCTTCCCTCGTTTCATAGGTCTAGTGGGGATGGTAGCTCCTAGGCCATAGGGACCACCATAGGGTCCAGCTCTAGGCACCTCAAAAAGTACCTCAATAGGTGAGGCACAAGATATAGTAGGTATTGATACTAGCTTGGTAGATGGGGTTGATCCAAGTGTAGGAGGTAGTGGGACTAGTGAGAAGCAACAAAGATAATGAATAGTAGAGCAATAGCGTATTGCGCAGGGCAACAAGGATATGCTAGACCAGCCTACTGTGGGGGCTGACATCCTAGCACAAACATAGGAGGTGCTTAGGAGAGCAAGAGAGAGGATCTGTGTGGCATAGTGATAGCTCAGAGAGCTACAGATCTAGGTAGCTATCAAAGATATACAGTTAGCAGGGTGAGATCGAGAGATCCATGACTTGCGAAGACAACTAGAGCTAGTATCCCAGAGGGAAGAGAAAAGAGTAGAGTAGTAGTACGATGAGATCTAGGTACAAGGGGCAAGAGCTACATATTAATTTGTAGTTTATTCAGTAGTTGTCCTAGACAAGGTAGAGCAGGAGTCTCAATTTTCATAGTATGCATGAGAGTTGGGAGGTGCATGGCCAGTTGTGAGACTAGATATGCCTCTATCGCCTCCTCCTCCTCCTCCACCTCTAGGAGGTGAGGGAGTAGGAGAGAGCTAGATTTATATTTCTTTGAGTTTTGACCTAGCTATGTATCCATTGGTGTGCCAACACCTTTTTGTATCATTTTTGACCGACAACACTCTAGTAGCATCCATTTTGTGTACCGATGTATTCTTTTGATACTTGTATGTTTCTATATACACACAAGATTTTGAGTCGAGTATCATGTCCATATATCATTGTCTATCTTTATTACTTGTTGTACATGAGATGTTTTATGCTATGGTTATGAGATTAGATATGATGCATGAATGTAAATTAGATTTTATGTAATAATGTAATGTAAATAAGATGGATAATGAAAATATGTATAAAATGCAAGTGGTGAATGGACTAAAATCTCATAAAGTGTTTTGTGTTTTTGTTAATAGTGATAGGTATCCCTTGAGGAACAAGACAATAAACCAAAGGACTGAATGCTTGTATAGCCGTGAAGTATCATGATACTTTTAAGAGGCTAACAATCCCTCATCAAAAGGATGTAAGTGAAGTAATCATCTAACCATGCACTCATGCAATGCAACCCTATGCTAGATGCAACTCTGGGTTGTGTTACCAAGCTTCGATAATTATCATCATTTAGCATATAGAAAAACCACATATGTCATACAATTTGCACTGAATTTGCAATCATAAGAATATGAATAGGACATATGTTCTAGTTTTGTCAACATTATTGTAAGCATTTGAGAAATAAGAAGCTAGAATGACCAGAACATTTGTCCCTTTTAATGTAGCAAGTTAACATAAGCATCAGAGCACAAACACTATGATGACCAAAATGTTGCTTGCATGTAGACACACTAGACACATGAAAGATCCTTCTTATGCTAAGTAATTAGTAAGTATTTTGTCCACAACAATCATTGCATTTGTAACCTGAGATAGAAATGTGATTGGTATACTCACAGTGACCTATACATTCACTTAGTAGATTGAGTATTAGTATTTATTGCAGCATAAAGAGTTCACTCTAACAAGCACGGAGAAGAACTAGCCTCACTAATTTATCCATATAAAAGGAGTCAAAGTACACACGACCATCCAATATGAGATGGAGCCTCTTATAGTGGACATCGCTCTTATATGGATGCTTTAAATTATTTGGAACTAAACCATAAACATAAAGCAAAGAAAAGACCATGCCCCCAATCCTTGCTTCTCTAGTCAAAAAGAATATTATTGAGTTGCTCAAAGAGATATGATAAAGCAAAAGAAAAAAAAACAAAGAAAAGCTTAGCATATCCCAAGACAATTAATCATTTTTGAGTTCAATGTTTTTGTGTTATAGGATTGATGTCAAGTGTCAATGTCTAGAACATGGATGAAAGAAATCTCTTCAGTAGGGTGATGATAGTAGATAGACATAGTTAGTACAACTAGTGACTAAAGTTAAAGAGGAATCTTCAATGAGAAGAACCTTAATAGGAAATTGAGTGATAGTATATAGACATAGCTAGAACAATTGGTGACTAACACGAGAAAGATTGTCCAATAGAGGAATATCAAAAAGTGAAACTAGTAAAAATAGGAAAAAATAGTTAGAACAATTGGTGACCATCACAAAAGAGATTATCCATGAGAGGAACCTTGAAAAGTGACACTAGTAATAGTAGGCAGATGTAGTTAGAACAACTAGTGACTATCATGAAAGAGATTATCCATGAGAGGAATATCGAAAAGTGACATTAACAGTAGTAGGTAGACATAGTTAGAAAAATTGGTGACTATCACAAAAGAGATTATCCATGAGAGGAATCTTGAAAAGTGACACTTAGCAATAGTAGGCATACCTAGTTAGAACAACTAGTGACTATTGTGAAAGAGATTCCTATGTCACTGTAGGGTGTCGCCCCCAAGCCATGACAAGACTCAATCCATGGATACATGAGAAAAAGTAGGATACTAAAGCAAGAAAGAAACTATACATGATCCAAAAAAAGCATTGGAAAATCTAGCATTGGGAACAATGAGTGCCTATTTACTAGGTTTTCAACTTCTTGGTAGAGATTCTTTTTTTGCTACCATGATGCCTGTTTGCCAAGTTTTCATCAATGGCACTTTTTCCTTTTTAAGTATTTTTCTCTTTTTGATTTTTTTTGGATTTTTGAATTTTTCAAATGTTTTTGGTATTAACAAGGTGCCTATTGCTAGGTTTTCACCAAGATGATGTTTTTTTCAAGACTTTTTTATGAGTTTTAGGATTTATTTCAAGACATATAGATATGTACAAAGAGCTTCTAAAATCAGATCAGTTATAGAACCTCTTCAAGTGGAGAGTGTTGATAGGCTCCTTGGGCACCTCTCCCTTAGTTGTAGAAAGTTGATAAGCAATTGATCCATACACTATAGTGACTATGTAAGGACCAAGCTAGTTTGGTTTGAACTTCCCTTTTTGGACCCTTTGTTGCTAATTCTTAGGGCTTTCTCTTAGAATGAGATCAGCCAGTTGGAAGTCACATGGCTTAACTTTCTTATTGTAGCTTTTGGACATACATTACTAATAAGCTTGAAGATGATCACACGCCACTTACCAATGTTCATCCAATAATACTAGCTCTTGAAGCTAAGATATTCTATAATCTTCATCAATAATGAGGCCCTTCATGGAGATTCTTAGAGTGATGATCTCAACCTCAATTGGAAGCACAACATCTGCTCCATAGACTAAAGCAAAGGGCATTGTACCCATGAGGGTTTTGATAATTGTTCTATATGCCCATAAAGCTAGACTAATCGAAAGGTGCCAGTCCCTTCCAAATTTACTAAACATAAGATGCAAGATCTTAAGGATCACCTTATTAGATGCATCTGCTTGGCCATTACGCTAGGGGTAATAGATAGAAGACCAATGTAGCATGATTTTGAACCTTTTGAAGAACTTCTTAAGGTCCGTATTTTTAAACTATCCTCCATTGTCAATAATAATGGAGGAAGGTACACCATACCTACATATGATGTAATTAATGATGAATAGAGCTACCATTTTTTCATTTTCTATTGAGAGAGGGACTGCCTCGACCCACTTTGTGAAGTAGTCTATAGCTATAATAATGAACTTATGTCCATTAGAAGAAGATGGGTAAATCTATCCTATAAGATCAAAGGCCTATTGTTGGAATGGCCATAGTGTAGTAGATGCAATGAGCTTCCTAGCTAGAGCATAAATCATGTTCGAGTTTTAAAAAACTACGGAGCAATAGAGTGCTTCAATACCAAAATAATGATACTTATGCAATTGAAGGATTAGCTTTTCCCTATTTTTAATTACACATGCAAACCATTTGGATAAAACATTAACAAAACCAAGAATGGTTTCCTTCTCTTTAGGCTCTGCAAGACCAAGGTGGGTATACCTAAGGAATGACTCAATCTGATTGTTGCTGTATAGACACTATCTTAGTTTCATTCTAATTCTCATCCTCAATCCATAAACACACAACTAATTATTACATTTTAAATAGAATACATCCCTTATAATAGATTTGGTCATAAAGTCTTCTATAGATCTACAATTATTCTTTGTAATAGTGGCAAACTAAGGCTAGAATATTTCATACAAACAAGTGTTGACCAACTTTGAAAATCTTCAAGAAATAAAAGTAAGATTGATTCTAAATTTTGCATTTGATACCCTTTTATGATATATTTCTCTTCTAGTTGAACCAATTTGACTAGTGCCTAGTCCAATAGGGTTTAGAGTCTACTACGATTCTATAGACCTAATTTGTTGCCTTACAACAAATATTATCAATGATTCTTACTGGAATCCATCATTCAAAACATCCTTCCAATTACTACAGCAACCTTATCAAATTCATCAAAGCTCTTACTTAATTCATTGAACTAATAGTAGTGATGAAAATATATACAACCTAAAGGATTGCACAAGTTTTACTCATACAACATCAAGATGGCTAAGTAACAAAGAGGAGAAAAAATTTAGAAAGAACCGATATGGGGATAGTTCATAATTTGTATCCATTTTCTTTGAAAATTATATACACTTGCAGTAAACTCAGAATGACCTTAGGAAGAAACATAGAGATCATTTTGTATTAATGTATTCCTAGAAACTTATAGAGAAAATACATCATAAAGCTTACTCAAATTATTTGCACCAAAACCAAACTAAGCATATCACCAAAAGACTTAGAAATCAGACCATCACATTGCCTTGAAAAATAATTAATATAGGTATGAGTTGCAACAAGAAAAGGGAAAATGTGATTGATAGGTGTCCTTCAAAAAGATTCTTACATACACCTATCACAAGAAAAAATAATTGTGAATAACAAAAAGACTAATACATTGAAAATTCTTTTGTAGGTTCCTTTTTGTTATTCCACTTGGAAAGACAAAAGCACTATGATTGGATTCTTTTATCATTCTAGTTCCTTGGGGTAGGTGGCCATCAAATTTGAAAGTGATGGGTCATCTCTAGCTACCTGAGGATTCTCTTTGTCTTTATCATCAACTACACAGGTGACTTCTATTTTTGCACCATTTTCCTCCTCATCACCTTTTGCCTTATCATCTCCTACCCTCTACTCTATAGACATAAATTTATCTTTCCACTCATTGTACGTAGTGTCATCATGCCAATCAAAAATTAGGACCTCTCTTTGCACAATTGTTAAGGAATAAGCAATTGCCTCTATATCCACAAGATCTTTTCTGATGGTGTTGTAGAACAACTCTACCTTTACCACCTCTTCATTTTTTATTTCCCATAATAGATGACATGTTTCATTTATAACTTTAATCATTATTACAAAAAATATCTCATCCAATTCCTTCTTCCATTCTTCATTTTCCTTCACTTTCTCAATTGTCTTTAAAGCACAAGGGAATAAATCAAAATTTTCTGAAAAATACTTGGAAAAACAAATAGTTAATCTTCTTTGGAAGGAATCTTGTTTATCATCAAAACCTTGTAATTTATTTAAAAAATCAAAGATCTTTTCTATCTAATGAGAGGTCAATTGGATAACAGATATACACATAGCAGTGATATCTTCATTTCTTTTTGTCCACTTTTGCATGATGGATTTGAATACAACTTCAATTCCTTTTAACTCATCCCTGATAGTTGCAATCCTTGCTAGAAAGTCAAAAAATGATGGCCATTTTGGTGTTTGAAAACATTACCCATTTCCAATTATCCCAATGAGAAACTGATGCATCTAGGGGCAGCTAACTCTCATTATCAACACATCCATTCAGACACCAGGCCAACTATAAGGCATGACCCTTCTTCTTCTTCAGGCTCTGCAAAACTTAGGCACGTGGACCTACAGATTCTTTATATGGTACTAGTTGTCAAAGCATACACTAAATCTAATATGAAGCAGATAAAACCCTTATGTCTCCTGATAACTCATGAAATGACATCCATCTACAGTAGCTAAATGAAGATCTAGGAATCTCATGAGCTGAGTGAGGGCATTCTATTATAGCTCAACATGAAAGGGGAAAATCATTTGACTATTGATGTTGATCTCAACAAAACCTCAAATATGCAACAAAACCTAATGATCCTATAATTGATCAGTGCCTAATCCATTGGAAAATTTCATGAATCCAAAACATACATCTATGACATCAAGACATATTCTGTATACCCAGACATCAATGTTCACTCAAATCTCATTCTCACAAAATATCCTTCATAGCATAACCAGTAACCCTACCAAACACATTAAGCATTTACTTGGCACTTTGTTCCAATAGCAAAATATATCAGACATACAACCTTAAGGGGAAGAAAATTGATCTCAGCTCTTCGTTCTAGGATCACATAAGACTATAGATTACTAAGACAGGAGATGAGAACCAGAAAGAAACTAATGAAATGCTCGCTCATATCTATTCATTTCCTTGAAAAAATACAATCAAATGCATGAAATTAAAACATGAAACAACCTAATGCATCAGAACTACCTGTATTAACTTTACACTACTGCTGTTCACATGAGAAGAAATTGCTAAAAGAAAATGGTGTCACAGTCATGGGAATGCAACCAAAACTGGATCCAAGACCTCGGTATCACAGTAATGTGCAAATTTTCTCCAAAGAACTGGAACTTCCCAAAAAACTGGAACCCCTCAAATGGAAGAAAGAAAGAATAATATAGGATGGAGATGAATTCCTAGATTGAGCCTACAATCGACATGTTTCCCCTTGGAATTTCATCTCTTGGAACTGAAAAGACTCTCTCTAACCTCTTTCTTCCATCTGATTTGATTTTCTGTTTCATCATTACATTGCAACTGCTTTGAAATATATATGCCTAATGATGAAATCCTTTTGCATCTAAAATATCTGAAACCTTATGCAATTCTGGTGAAATTGTGATTTTTTACTGATTTTAATGTAACCAATTCAACCCCAACTGCATTATTACCATCTTTTATGAATATCCAGGTCATTTCCATGCTAGAAATCAATTTTGAACTCTAATACATGAAATCTATTGCAATCTGGGAACCTAAAAGAAAACCTCCTATAGCTTGAGCCAACTACTACCTGTGCAAAAATTGACTCAAGAATCGGATAGTTCATCTTCTCCTAATTTTGGCGATATATAACATCACCTATTTTGCATCTCAGAAACCCACTGAAAGTCATTTTGAAAATGACTCCTATGCTAGAAAACCATGGTCTTCAAATTTGATTTTTTAAATTTATTTTTGAAAAATTCAAAAAACTCTAAAGTTAAAACTTTTGAAATAATATCCCCTTTTGAAATTCAAAAAATCTGATGTGCATCCATTATAAAAATAATAATAAAATATTAATATTATTTTTTTAACTGCCCTTGCCTTTGAATCTGGGGTCAACCTTCAGTTGACCAACCTTTCTACCACGTGGCAGCCTCTGATTGGCTGACCACTGTTCTTAGATGCCATGTCAGCACCACAAGGACCCAGTGCCACGTGTTGAGAATGCGCTTCCCCACATTACTTAAATTCCTACAACTTCATTTTGCGGAGATGCACAAACCGTCGGATCTCGTAACCTGGTGAAATCCTGTGCCTCCATCTTAATCTACACATTCCTGCCATGTCATCACTCCTGGGACCCACGCTGCCACATGTCAGAAATGTGCTTCCCCACATTATTTAACTCGTAAGCACCTTGGAAATGCAAGGATGCACACGCCGTCAGATGCAGCCACGTGGTGCAATCTCGACCAATCTCCACTCTGAGGGCCACATCAGCTCGCATGCATGTTTGTTTAAAATATTGCATAGACCCCATGTCTTGTTGATGTTATCCATAGGTACAAGGCCCCCACCGTCGATTACTGTCCTTACAAAAGGCCTTTTCCTTAAAACAATCCTCTTTCTGTAAGCTATTGTATTTAAACATTTGAAAAGTCACCACATATACAATGTGGGATAAATTGGTTTCAAAGAAACTCTAGACTGCATGCTTCTCCAGTGATTTCCTTGTACATGAACATCCATTTTTATGCAAGTCATTCTTCTCTTCATATCCCCCGCTAGGCATCTCCTTATGATTGTTTGTGGCTCTTGGATGATTGAGTTCTTTTAAAAACCCAAGCTGCCTGTTGTTGGGAGCTCCTTGCTGTGGTCATTGTGAATGCATGGGCGGCCTATTGCAATGATTAATCCTGCTTTATAATTTTGTATACTTGATCTCCCTCTAGTGTAAACACCTGTGGATCTGCTCATTAGGCATTTCCCTTATTTAAAACCGTGGCTTCTTCTTTTCAAGCAATATGGGGGTGCTCTATTTTAGGTGACTTGCCTCTTGCATGTGAAGGTTGCTGTTGGCTTTGTTTGAATGCTGCTTTGTAGTTTGTTTCTCGCAAACTGCATGAATGTCTTGCTTTAGATCAACTTCTCCTTTTTTTACTTGCCCTACTTTGGATGCATTTTTCTATGGGTTATCTCCAGTTTTTAATGTTGTTCCAACTTGTTTAATGTTGGACCTTTTCCTTAAAATGGCGTGGATACCTTCTTGGTTGGCATAGACTTTTAATGCGTGAGTCTCCTCTTTGTTCTACGCTCTCCAAACCAACTTGTGGGCATCTTCCTCTACTATGAGGCTTTCCTAAACAAGCATGGATCGACTTCTTTGTTAGTAACTAGTAATCCCCTGCCACTTCTTGTTCACAATGTGTGGGTCTGCTCTGTGACTGCTGTAAGACTTGCTCAATGCTGAGCTTCAACTTGTTTTGACCTGCGACTTAATATTTTTAATGTCCTGCATGAGCTTTTCCTTGGAAAAATGGTTAGGTACGCTTTTCCTCATCTACTAAGGCTTCAGAACATATTTGACTCTCTCTACCCTTTTCATATCCGCTTGCTTCCCTGTTCAGCGTGGTATTCTACCTTTTTATGTGTGAGCTGCTCCTAAAAATGCTCTGCTTCTTTGATGGATCCAACTTTTTGTTTCCTTGGCAGCTTGGATTGTTCTTTGTTTGCAACTTGACGTGTTTGATTTTTTGACCAGCGTGGGGAAATTGGTTTGCAGCGGCTTCAGCTTATTCTTGCTGGCGTGGGAGACTTCTCTCTAAATAGCACAGAGATTTCCTTATGCGTGGAGCAACCTTAATTGCTATGGGGCTCCTCTTTGTTAAAAACATGATCTTCTTTATTTGATTATATTGACTCCTTCCCAATAGCTATTGATAGGTGAAAAAGGTGAGCTTGTGGGTTTAGATTATTTGAGATACACTAATTTGATGGGAAAAGGCATATAAGCATCCATGGCCTCCTCTTTCACCACACCACACTCCAACTTCAAAATTGCTTCACCTTGTAAAGAAAACTCAACACTCGGTTCTCTCATGAAAATTGACCCCATTCATGGCTTTGCATAAAATGATGCCCCCACAATGGCTCATTGAATCTTGAGAAATCAAGCACTCATATACATATATGGCTCCTGCTAATTGTAACCAACCATCTTCCAAACAAGTGCACTCCTACTTGCCTTAAGTTGAGGATTTTTTTTTTGAAAAGAGCATTGTAATTCATTACAATACCAAAACAAAGAACTTTTTATCATAAGTTGTAGTTTTAAGTGAATCCTCGAGCTCCTTACCATTCAGATGATGAACAATCACACTTAAATCAGAATCCCATTTATGAATTATAACAAGAGAAAACAAAACCAACTTACCAATCTGGTATAAATAGTCAGGCCCCAAAGTGAGTTTGGATAAAATTCTTCATTTTCAGGCAACTAAACTTGCATAATGATCCAATGATTTCCTCAATTTGTATGAAAATGATTTTAAGCATTAATTTGATCATTAAAACTTATTTATCCATTGATTTGCAAACTGCCATTTTAATGTTAGAAGGTCCTTTAACTGGCCTGAAAAATTGACCAGAACACCTAATCAAGCTCTGAAAACTGGCACACTGATTCTCTATTCCACACACTTTCAGCCTGTCAAATCCTGTCTCATGACGAATTTGGAGTCAAAAAATATTGACCCTCAAAGTTGCCTTCTCAGATTTATCTGCAAACAAACACGTCAGAAAACAACAAATTGGGTTTGGATATGGCTTGAAAAACTAGGCAGAGGGGCACATGGGAAGACAAAAATTAGGGCATTAAAACTTTGTCATGATGACACTATGGATTTATGATTTAGGATCATGATGAATCACGGGGCGCATTTGGCAAGCATGCAAAGTTGACAACCTGGATTTGCATGACAAGAAACATAGACAAGACAATGATTTTTTACAAATGGAATGACCCTGGAAAAGTGTGCAACTGGATTCGTCAAGATTTGAAAACTGGCACACTTGGAGTATTTTCAGTATAGAACACAAGGAAACAAACATTTGATCTCACCTATCACGGGTTAGGAGATATGATGTCATGAACAGGGGTTCCAATCAATCTGCAAATGCTGACACCAATAAAAAGTTAGAAATTCCATTTGGAATCGCGTTTGAAAACTGATCAAACAGATTCATCAAGAGCTGAAACTTGAAACATGACAAGTCTTTGACATCTACAATGAAATGCAAAAGGAATTTCAACATTTGGGTCAATTGGTCAAAAGTTACAACACATCAAATAGGGCTTCCCAGAATTAGGTGCAAAGTGGAAAAGCATGAAAACAGTAATTGACCAACTTTGAGGGATACAAAACCTAGTCAAATGGTCATGAAATGACTCAAAATCTGAAACATAGGTTCTCAAGTATGGATACTAGACACTCGCAAAGTGGAAGGTCATGACAGAATTCTGGGTGCGAGATATTTAAGTGCAAACATAGCCTCTTGTCACTATTTGACATAGGTGAAAATTGTAGATTTGGCAATTGCTTAAAATAGGACTTCGCCAAATAGCTTAGAATGATGATTTATCTTCATGGAACAGGTAGATAGGCTGAATGGAAGGTGTTAGAAACATTAAACACCATTTATGCATTAACTCAACGACGAGGTACATGTTAGGAATAAGGTGACTCAACTTTGTATAATTCCTATTCTTATTATTTGTTTTGTAAAATGTATTTCTTGCAAATAATGTTGATGTGTCGACATCTTGAATTGTGTGTAAGGAGATCATGACTAAAATGATTATGATGGATTCCTATGACATGTAAGAGCTATGTTAGGAATATTCAATGATAGGTGAAGACATGTGGCAACTAAGATATTTGAGTACTATACACTCTACCCCAATAGTGGGGTTCCTATTTTCTTGGAGAATGGTAAAACCCTAATACGGTTTACCTTTTGGGAGTAGCCCTAAAGTGAAGTGCATGTTAAAAGCATTTTTAGGGTTGCAAAGAGATGCAATGCGAAAAAGGTGTATTGTTGGTACTGCGAGTAGCTACTGGGGTCTTCTGTTGTTGATGTTGAACTTGCATTACAAGTGTATTGTAACCTTGTGTTGAAGATAATACATTGTGTGGGTTCTGAAGGGGTGGAGTTGTTTTACCGAAAGGTTTTTCTCCACCGAAAGATCCTTGTGTTATGTGTTCCTTTCTCTATCTATTTTTGTATGCATGGTTGGCTGCAATATTGTTGTTTACATGATATTGAATCTATAAGTGTAGAAGATTTTAATAGGATTTGCATCATATTTTCCTTATGAGATTAGTGTAGGAAGCTGTTTCCACACTTGAGTTTCCTTACAAGTGGTATCAGAGCTTGACCAACTTTTGATCCTAGTTGTTGGATAGGGTTTTTTGAGCTAATCTCAAGTTGAGTGGGAGTCTTGTGCAGAGCATCCTGAATCTTATTTGCAAATTGAGATGGCAAGTTCATTATATGGAAGAATGGAGGTGAGGAAATTTAATGGCACTAATTTTGAGTTGTGGAAACTCAAGATGGAAGAAATGTTGAAGATCATGACCTATGGGAAGCAACTACAAGTGCTACAAGACTAGCAACTATAGCTCAACCAGATTGGGATATCAAAGACCGTAAAGCTAAGGGTCTCATAAGACTCTATTCAACCGATGCAGTCCTTCTGAATGTTCTAGATGAGAAAACCGCAAATAGTTTGTGGGAGAGACTTGGGGCCGTGTATCTGGCCAAATCTTTGGTGAACAAGTTGTTCCTAAGGAAGAAGTTGTATTCTCTATGAATGGAGGAAGGTGGATCTTTAACAAATCATTTAAATGCATTTAATCTGTTGGCTGCACAGTTGACATCAGCTGGTGTCAAGTTAGAGGAGGAGGATCATTGCTACACACTTTTGTGTTCTTTATCAAATTCATGGGACCATCTTGTGATGGCTCTCAGAAGCACATTAGCCATTTTCAAAATGGATGATGTGGTGTCTTCGTTGCTGTCAGAGGAGATGCAGAGAAAGGCTTCCGTTTCAAAAAAAGAAGCCCTTTCTGTTCGTAGGAGATCTACGAAAAGAGGAAAGAAAAATGATAATAAGTCTCACAATAAGGGTAGATCCAAATCCTGTGGGAAGTCAAAGACTTCCAATAAGTCCAAGGAAAAATGTTGGAACTGTGATAAGACTGGGCACTTTCGTAAAGACTGTAAAGAGCCTAAGAAGAAGAAGAAAGCCTTAGATTCTAGTTCTAAAAAATCTCAAGAAGATGGCGATGCATTCATCCTAGCTTTGGCAACCCATGCATCTAATGATGTGTGGCTAGTTGACTCGGGTGTATCTTTTCACATGACCTCTCATCAAAATTGGTTCTCAAGATATGAAGAGTTCGATGGTGGAAAGGTGTACTTGGGTGATGATTCTCACCGAAAGATAGTTGGATGCGGAAGGGTCACTATCAAATTTCTTGATGGATGAGTAAAGGGAATCAATGGAGTTATGCACATTCTAGGTTTGGCATGAAACCTATTATCTGTAAGCATGCTGAATGATGTAGGTGTGCAAGTTGTTTTCTCTAAAGATGGATGTAAGATGATGAGAGGAGCTATGGTGCTTGCTAAGGGTACTAGGAGAGGTACTTTGTTTTAGCTTGATGCAAACATTTCTCAGTGTAATAGTTCTTCTATTTCAAAGAAGAGAGTAGCTATCACTTCATCCCAACCATCTAAATGAGCAGTAAAGAAGACTGTGGTTAGTGGTTCTGATGGTAGTGCAACAAGTGTACCTAAGGGTGCAAACACTTTGAAAGGAAAGCTTCCTGCAGAAAAGACAATGTTGTGGCATTTGAGATTTGGTCACATTGGTGAGGAGGGTCTCAGAACCCTAAAAAATAAAAATCTTGTTGAGGGGTTAAATGATTGCAATCTTGAGTTCGACTTCTGTGAACACTGTGTATATGGTAAACAAAATTATGTTCAGTTTTACTCTAGTTCTCACAAATCTTTTGATGTTTTGGATCTTATTCATTCTAATGTATTTGGTCCTGTAAAAGTTCCTTCAATCTCCAAGTTTGTATTTTTTGCATCTTTCATAGATGATTATAGTAGAAGGACATGGATTTATTTCCTTAAAATTAAGACACAAGTCTTTAGTCGATTCAAGGAATTTAAAGCCCTTGTAGAGAATCAAACTAGTAAGAAGATTAAGTGTGTGAGAATTGACAAAGGTGGTGAGTTTTGCTCAACAGAGTTTGAACAATTCTTTAAAGAACAAGTTATCGAGAGGCATAAGACAACTCCTTATACCTTGCAAAAAAATGGAGTTGCAAAGAGAATGAATAGGACACTGATGGAGAAGGCTAGGAGTATGCTTAGTGGAATTGGTTTAGAACAAAGGTTTTGGGCCGAAGCTGTGGCCACTGCTTGCTATATGGTTAATAGATCTCCTACATCAGCTCTTGTTGGTAAGACACCCATGGAGGTGTGGTCTAGTAAAAAGCCTTCAGTTAGACATCTTTGTGTTTTTGGTTGTGAAGCTTATGCACATGTTCCAAAGGAGAAAAGATCTAAGTTGGAAAACAAAGTTGTTAAATGTATTCTCATCGGGTACAGTGCTGGTGTGAAAGGATACAAGCTTTGGGATCCTGTGACTAGTAAGGTGTTGTATAGTAAAAATTTTATTTTTAGAGAGCTAACATCTTCTCCTATTGTGCTACAACCAGATGAAAAAGAAAAGGAAAAAGATGTTGTTCAGTTGCCTCCTACCCTTGAGAAGACTGAACAAAGAGAACATGTTGGGTCTAATGATGAGGAAAGCTCTTGTAGCCCTGGTAGTTCAGAAGAAGAGGAAGAACAACCTCAACCTCAACCCTTAAGGAGATCCACAAGAGAAAGAAAGCAACCAGAAAGGTTTGGTTATTCTATGTTAGATTCCAGTTGTGCTTTTGCTTTGATTACTAACACTGATGAGCCTAGATCTATGAAAGAGGCTTTGGGCATGGAAGATGCAGGTTCCTAGATTGAGGCTATGGATGATGAGATGGCTTCATTAGAGAAAAACAAAACATGGGACCTTGTACCTTTGCCTAAAGGGAGAAAATATGTTGGCTGTAAATGGGTGTTCAAGAAGAAATTCTGTGCAGATGGTAATGTTGAAAGGTACAAAGCTAGGTTGGTTGCAAAGGGGTATTCACAGGTAGAGGGAATAGATTATGGTGAAATATTCTCTCCTATTGCAAAGTTGACATCCATTAGATTTATGTTATCTCTTGCTGCATCATATGATTTAGAGATAGAATAGATGGATGTGAAGACAACTTTCTTTCATGGTGATTTGGAGGAAGAGATTTATATGTCACAGTCTGAGCACTACATTGTTAAAGGTAAAGAATCCTTAGTTTGTAGATTAAAGAAATCTCTATATGGTTTGAAGTAATCTCCTAGGATGTGGTACCTTAAGTTTGATGCCTTTGTGTTGTCAATTGGATTTGTAAGATTGAAATCAGATCATTGTGTTTATTTCAGAATTGAAAATGATCACCTTCTTATTGTTGCATTATATGTTGACGATATGTTGCTATTTGGGAAGGGTAAGGGTATGATTTTTGATTTTAAATCTTAGTTGTCAGCACAGTTTGAGATGAAAGATCATGGGGCAGCTAGGTACATCTTGGGTATGGAAATCAGTAGAGATAGGTCTAACAGAAAACTTTGGTTGAGTCAGAGTAAATATGTGAAGCCTGTGTTGGACAGGTTTAGCATGGTAGATTGTAGACCACTATGTGTTCCTATTCCTGTGGGAACAAATTTATCTGTAGATGATTGTCCAAAATCTCCTAGTGAGGTGGAGGACATGAGTAGAATACCTTATGCTAGTGCAGTTGGCAGTCTTATGTATGCTATGGTCTGTACTAGACCAAACATTGCACAAGCAGTGGGAGTCCTAAATCGATTTATGACTAATCCTGGATGGATACATTGGGATGTAATTAAGCAAGTATTTAGATATTTGAGGGGTACATAAAATTACTCCATATGTTGTCATGGTAACTCTTCTAGATCTCAGCATTTAGTTTGTATTCATGGGTTTGTGGATTCAGATTGGGTAGGTGATATTGACCACAAGAGATCCACTAGTGCTTAGGTGTTCACTATGTTAGGTAGTGCCATCAGTTGGATGAGAAAGCAACAATCTGTGGTTTCTTTGTCCACTATAGAAGCTAAGTACATGGCTGCTACTCATGCTTGTAAGGAAGCCATTTGGCTTAAGAGATTGTGTTCTAATGTTGGTGTTCATGTAGAATAGATTACTATTTGGCGTGATAGTCAGAGTGCTATTTGCTTGCAAAGAATCCAACTTTCCATGCCAGAACGAAGCACATTGATGTGCAGTATCACTTTGTGAGAGATATGGTGGAAGATGGAAAGGTAAATTTGGAAAAGGTAGATACTGTGAAGAATGTTGTAGATGCATTAACAAAACTAGTGGGCACTAAGAAGTTCAGATGATGTTCAGAGTCTATGGGCCTTTCGGCCTATAGCGGTTAGTTCCTATTATGTTCCTGTTGCTCTTACAAGGTGTTCGACAAGTGGGAGAATGTTAGGAATAAGGTGTCTCAACCTCGTATAATTCCTATTCTTATTATTTGTTTTGTAAAATGTATTTCTTGCAAATAATGTTGATGTGTCGACATCTTGAATTGTGTGTAAGGAGATCATGACTAAAATGATTATGACGGATTCCTATGACACATAAGAGCTATGTTAGGAAGATTCAATGATAGGTAAAGACATGTGGAAACTAAGATATTTGAGTACTGTACACTCTACCCCAATAGTGGGGTTCCTATTTTCTCAGAGAATGGTAAAACCCTAATACGGTTTACCTTTTGGGAGTAGCCCTAAAGTGAAGCGCATGTTATAAGCATTTTTAGGGTTGCGAAGAGATGCGATGCAAAAAATGTGTATTGTTGGTACTGCGAGTAGCTACTGGGGTCTTTTTTTGTTGATGTTGAACTTGCATTGCAAGTGTATTGTAACCTTGTGTTGAAGATAATACATTGTGCAAGTTCTGAAGGGGTGGGGTTGTTTTACCGAAAGGTTTTTCCCCATCAAAAAATCCTTGTGTTATGTGTTCCTTTCTCTATCTATTTTTGTATGCATGGTTGGCTGCAATATTGTTGTTTACATGATATTGAATCTGTAAGTGTAGAATATTTTAATAGGATTTACATCATACTTTCCTTATGAGATTAGTGTAGGAAGTTGTTTCTGCACCTGAGTTTCCTTACAGTACATAGGCTTCACAAAGCATTTATAGGCCTAAATTTTTCAATAGTGCTCAAAATTGACCATGCAATTTTGAGCACCAACAGTGGCTCTATCTGGGGATGCATGCCCCTTGTGGGCATGGAAAGGATTCATGTCTCTGGGAGAAGCAGACCACACATCCGATAGAAAAACTTTCTCGAACAACTTTATTGAAAACAAGAAACTACTCTACTATGTACAAACAATGCCCTCGAACTTAGCAAAAACTTTTACCTCTGTCATATACTTGATTTTCATTCATGTCTTCATGAGGTAAACTGTAATTCTCATTTCCATTTGTTTCACCCAACATATCAGCATACTGAAACAAATAACTTGGCAAAACAAAACAACTTCCTTCATTCTCATAGTGCATATAAAATTCAAAGACCATTTCATCTTCATGCTCACTATAAGAAAAAGCATCAGCATGCTCATGACTACACAAACAGAACTAAGAATCAAAATCCAACAATGATTCACGCATGCTGATTGGAAACACAAAAACTTCATAATCTACATCATTCATCAAGTTGCAAACACCAAATACTTGCAACTCACCTTGTGTCTTTGGATGCAAAGAGTGTTTGGACTCTGATTGTTGCCTACTTGCAGTCATATCATTCACTAAATCAGATTCATCTTTCATTGAAACCTCTTCACACTCAAACAACTGATTAGTCACCAAAAATGAAAACTCATTCTGAAAGTGCTGATCCAAACTATGCTGATCACTATCATCTTCTTCATCAAATTGAAAGTCAGAATACACCTTGAACTTATCTTCACAAGACTTATCAGTGCATGAATAAAATCTATAACCGGATTGACAACACTCACTATTTTCCACTTCACCATATGAAACATCAAAATAATGTTCAGCAAGATCAACATAAAAAGAATATAAAACAGCATTAAACTTCCCTTCATTAACATTCTCTACATGCAACAAATCATCATGTGTAGAGACATCTAAGGAACTGTCACCTACACCTCCAAAATCTGATAAGGATTGTTTAGATTCTACCTCTTTTTCCACATCAAACTTTGGGGAATTTATTTGACTGAATGAGAAAGTATTATGAGAGAACATATGAAGATCCTTAGAGATACTTATGTGCTTTTCAAACTCATGAGCCAACAAAACAGAGATTTCATCAGAACTCAAGAAGACTGCCTCACAAATCTTCTCCTGGCTGTGATTGTCATCTGGATAACATGAAGAACTTACAAGAGGAAGATCATTAGTGTAACAATATGGAAAATCAGAATTATTACAACATTCTTTCATATCATGGCAATCACTAGATCTACTATTGTTACAACTTTCTGCAACTTCATATGTACTATAACAAAATTTATCTTCTCTTTTATATCCATCTTTTTCATGCTGATTGCTATTACCTGATTCATTAACATTTGAATCCATCTCTTCACATTCAAAAGACAGATTATCTTACTCTACATATTCATTGTATTCATTGCTACCTTAGCTTTCAGCACACTCATTATCATTAGAAGATATGTTATGAAATCTGTAATCACCTCTTTCCATCTCCTCAATGAATTTTTCAATTTGCAAAATTATTTGTAACCTTATAGGTTCTGGCCAATTGACTGAATCGGGTATTAGAACATCAAGCAAAACACTAGGTAGTGAAGATTCCTTAGGTCTACAATGAAAAGGCATCTTACTGATTACTGACTTAAGCCTTAAATAAAATTCTTCAGCACTTAAACCTTGAGTACTTCCTATTTGAAATCTTATAAGATTGACAATCCTTTTGTAGACCAATCTATTCAACATAGCAATGTTATTATTCACAAATTTTAAACTCTCAGAATTTGGCAAACTAATCTCAAATCTGAGATCTGTCTCCATTATAAAACAAAATTTCTACCTCTTCTTTCTAGTGCTAGAAATCACTGAATAGAGGCAACTTTTTTAAACACTTGACTTCCATGAAAAGAAGCATGAAAATCAAAATACCTCTAGTGTTGATGCTGAACTTTGATCTGCTGATTTGGCACAAGTGCAAGAATGAAATTATTTACACCACTGATCAAAATTTGTAGAGCCACCACCTCTTTGCAAGAGGAATGAAATAACCACTGCTGTGATCTACTTTTATACTTCAATTCTTTATAACAGTAGATTGCAAACAACACTATAAAACTTATCAAGAATTTAAAACTTTCTTTCCAAGATCTACCAAAAACTTCAAACCTGCCCATACAACTGAAAGTCCTTCAAAAAATTGCAATTAAATCAACTAGGAACAAACTGGTATAGAGATTTAAGAGTCGCCACTCACACTTTGTGAGAAATAAAACATAATTTGTCACTTGACAAATCTGAACCAGACCTTCAATGTAGGAGAAATTTGTAGATCAGTAACACCTTGAAAAGAAAATATACTTTATAAATCAATTCTTGACTTTGGACTTTCTAAACAACACTTGCAAAAACTGAACTGATTGAAGATAGACCTATGACAGTCATAGAACACAATTTTCATCCAGTTTTACAACATACTACTGTCCATGAATAAAGCTCAACTAGGGTGCATGATATTTAAGTAAGAGACCTAGAAAACACATCAGATAACCTACTGCTGCAACTTTTTTATGCACTTCATCTGTTGTATTGAATCTCCTCTTTTAAATTCTCAAGGTTTGTCTTACATCTAATTCAATACAGTCCCCAACAGAGTCGCCATTTTGTTGGTGACTCAGATGGGCAAAACCCAACTGAGAGTAGGATTAAAATTTTAAATGAACACCAGAGACTCTTTTCCTTTCAACAAAATGGATTGCCATCTTATCTCCCTAGCAGAGTCACCATTTTGTTGGTGACTCGGATGGGAAAAACCCAATTGAGAGTAGGACTGAAATTTTAAATGAACACCGGAGACTCTTGTCCTTTCAACAAAATGGATTTCCATCTTATCTCCCTAGTAGAGTCACCATTTTGTTGGTGTTTGAAAACATTACCCATTTCCAATTATCCCAATGAGAAACTAATGCATCTAGGGGCAGCTAACTCCCATTATCAACACATCCATTCAGACACCAAGCCAACTATAAGGCATGACCCTTCTTCTTCTTCAGGCTCTGCAAAACCTACGCAAGTGGACCTATAGATTCTTTATATGGTACCAGTTGTCAAAGCATACACTGAATCTAATATGAAGCAGATAAAACCCTTATTGCTCCTAATAACTCATGAAATGACATCCATCTACAGTTGTTAAATGCAGATCTAGGAATCTCATGAGCTGAATGAGGGCATTCTATTATAACTCTTCAACATGAAAGGGGAAAAGCATTTGATTATTGATGTTGATCTCAACAAAACCTCAAATATGTAGCAGAACCTAATGATACTGTAATTGATCAGTGCCTAATCCATTGGGAAATTTCATGAATCCAAAACATACATCTGTGACATCAAGACATATTCTATATACCTAGACATCAGATATATCTAATCACCTTGTGATTCAGACATCAATGTTCACTCAGATCTCATTCTCACAAAATATCCTTTTCAGCATAACCAGTAATTCTATCAAACACATTAAGCATTTGCATGGCACTTTGTTCCAATAGCAAAATATATCAAACATACAACCTTAAGGGGAAGCAAATTGATCTTAGCTCTTTGTTCTAGGATCACATAAGACTATAGATTACCGATACAGGAGATGCGAACTAGAAAGAAACTAATGAAATGCTTGCTCATATGTATTCATTTCCTTGAAACAATACAATCAAATGCATGAAATTAAAACATGAAACAACCTAATGCATCAGAACTATCTGTATTAACTTTACACTACTGCTATCCACATGAGAAGAAATTGCTGAAAGAAAATGGTGTCACAGTCATGAGAATGCAACCAGAACTGGATCCAAGACCTTGGTATCACAGTAATGTGCACATTTTCTCCAAAGAACTAGAACTTCCCAAAAAATTGGAACCCCTCAAATGGAAGAAAGAAAGAATAATATAGGATGAAGATGAATTCCCAAATTGAACCTACAATTGACATGTGTCCCCTTAGAATTTCATCTCTT
Source organism: Cupressus sempervirens (assembly GCA_028749045.1). Taxonomy (NCBI): domain Eukaryota; kingdom Viridiplantae; phylum Streptophyta; class Pinopsida; order Cupressales; family Cupressaceae; genus Cupressus; species Cupressus sempervirens. Next base: position 817,871,132 of record CM053789.1, on the reverse strand, counting down.
GCAACTAAAAAGACTCTCTCTAACCTCTTTCTTCCATCTAATTTGATTTTCTATTTCATCATTACAATGCAACTACTTTGAAATATCTCTACCTAATGATGGAATCCTTTTGCATCTAAAATATCTGAAACCTTATGCAATTTTGGTGAAATTGTGAGTTTTTACTGATTTTAATGTAACCAATTCAACCCCAACTGCATTATTACCATCTTTTATACATATCCAAGTCATTTCCATGCTAGAAATCAATTTTGAACTCTGATACCTGAAATCTGTTGCAATCTGGGAACATAAAAGAAAACCTCCTATAGCTTGAGCTAGCTACTACCTGTGCAAAAACTAACTCCAAAATTATATAGTTCATCTTCTCTCGATTCTGATGATATATAACATCGTCGATTTTGCATCTCAGAAACCCATTGAAAGCCATTTTGAAAATGACTCCTCTTCTAGAAAACCATGGTCTTCAAATTTGATTTTTTAAATTTATTTTTGAAAAATTCAAAAAACTCTAAAGTTAAAACTTTAGAAATAATATCCCCTTTTGAAATTCAAAAAATCTGACGTGCATACATTATAAAAATAATAATAAAATATTATTATTATTATTATTTTAACTACCCTTGCCTTTGAATCTGGGGTCAACCTTTAGTTCACTAGCCTTTCTGCCACATGGCAGCTTCTGATTAGTCGACCATTATTCTTAGATGTCGCGTCAGCACTGTAGGGACCTAGTGCCACGTGTTGAGAATGCACTTCCCCGCATTATTTAAATTACTACAACTTAATTTTGCAAGGATGCGCAGACCATCGGATCTCGCCACGTGGCAAAATCCTATGCCTTCATCTTAATTTACACATTCTTGCCATGTCATCACTCTCGAGACCCACGCTGCCACATGTCAAAAATGTGCTTCCCCATATTATTTAACTCATGAGTAGCGTGGAAATGCGGGGATGTGCACGCCATCAGATACAACCATGTGGTGCAATCTTGACGAATCTCCACTCTGAGTGCCACGTCAACTCGCGTGCATGTTTGTTTAAAATATTGCATAAACCCCATGTCTTTCTGACATTATCCATGGGTACAGGGCCCCCACCATTGATTGCTGCCTTTACAAAAGGCCTTTTTCTTAAGACAATCCTCTTTCTGTAAGCTATTGTATTTAAACATTTGAAAAGTCACCACATATACAATGTGGGATAAGTTGGTTTCAAAGGAACTCTACACTACATGCTTCTCTAGCGATTTCCTTGCACATGAACATCCATTTTTATGCAAGTTGTTCTTCTCTTCATATCCCCTACCAAGCATCTCCTTATGATTATTTGTGGCTCTTGGATGATTGAGTTCTTTTAAAAATCCAAGCTGCCTATTACTAGGAGCTCCTTGTTATGGTCATTGCAAATGCATGGGCGGCCTATTGCAATGATTAATCCTACTTCATAATTTTGTATACCTGATCTCCCTCTAGTGTAGACACCTACAGATTTTCTCATTGGGCATTTCCCTTATTTAAAACTATGGCTTCTTCTTTTCAAGCAATGCAGGGGTGCTCTATTCTATGTGAGTTGCCTCTTACATGTGAAGGCTAATGTGGGCTTTGTTTGAATGTTGCTTAGTAGTTTTTTTCTCACAAAATGCATGGATGTCCTTCTTTAGATCGACTTCTCCATTTTTTACTTGCCCTACTTTGGATGCATTTTTCTATATGTTCTCTCTGGTTTTTAATGTTGTTCCAACTTTTTTAATGTTCGACCTCTTCCTTAAAATGGTGTGGATACCTTCTTGGTTGGCATAGAATTTTAACGCGTTAGTCTCCTCTTTGTTCTACGCTTTCCAAACCAACTCATCGGCATCTTCCTCTACTGTGAGGCTTTCCTAAACAAGCATGGATCGACTTCTTTGTTAGTAACTAGTATTCCCCTGCCACTCCTTGTTCACAGTGCGTGAGTCTGCTCTGTGACTGCTGTAAGACTTGCTTAATGCTGAGCTTCAATTTATTTTGACCTGTGGCTTAATATTTTTAATGTCCTGCATGAGCTTTTCCTTGGAAAAATGGTTGGGTACATTTTTCCTCATCTGCTAAGGCTTGAGAACATATTTGACTCTCTCTATCCTTTTCATATCCAATTGCTTCCTTGTTCAGCGTGGTATTCTGCCCTTTTATGTGTTAGCTACTCCTAAAAATGCTCTACTTTTTTGATGAATCTGACTTTTTGTTTCCTTGGCATCTTGGATTGTTCTTTGTTTGCAACTTGACGTGTTTGATTTTTTGACCAGCGTGGGGCAATTGGTTTGCAACGGCTTTAGCTTATTCTTGCTGGTGTGGGTAGCTTCTCTCTTAATAGCATGGAGCTTTCCTTATGCGTGGAGCAACCTTAATTGCTATGGGGCTCCTCTTTGTTAAAAACATGATCTTCTTTGTTTGATTATATCGACTCCTTCCCAATAGCTATTGATAGGTGAAAAAGGTGGGCTTGTGGGTTTAGATTATTTGAGATACACTGATTTGATGGGAAAAGGCATATAAGCATCCATGGCCTCCTCTTTCACCACACCACAGTCCAACTTCAGAATTGCTTCACCTTGTAAAGAAAACTCAACACTCGATTCTCTCATGAAAACTGACCCCATTCATGGCTTTGCATAAAATGATGCCCCCACGATGGCTCATTGAATCTTGAGAAATCAAGCACTCATATACATATATGGCTCCTGCTAATTGTAACCAACCATCTTCCAAACAAGTGCACTCCTGCTTGCCTTAAGTTGAGATTTTTTTTTTGAAAAGAGCATTGTAATTCATTACAATACCAAAACAAAGAACTTTTTATCATAAGTTGTAGTTTTAAGTGAATCCTCGGGCTCCTTACCATTCAGATGATGAGCAATCACACTTAAATCAACATCCCATTTATGAATTATAACAAGAGAAAACAAAATCAGCTTACCAATCTGGTATAAATAGTCGGGCCCCAAAGTGAGTCTGGATAAAATTCTTCATTTTTAGGCAACTAAACTTGCATAATGATCCAATGATCGCCTCAATTTGTATGAAAATGATTTTAAGCATTAATTTGATCATTAAAACTTATTTACCCTTTGATTTGCAAACTGCCATTTTAATGTTAGAAGGTCCTTTAACTGGCCTGAAAAATTGACCAGAACACCTAATCGAGCTCTGAAAACTGGCACACTGATTCTCTGTTCCACACACTTTTAGGCTGTCAAATCTTGTCTCATGAAAAATTTGGAGTCAAAAAATATTGACCCTCAAAGTCACCTTCTCAGATTTATCTGTAAACAAACACGTCAAAAAACAACAAATTGGGTTTGGATTTGGCTCGAAAAACTAGGCAGATGGGCAAATGGGAAGACAAAAATTAGGGTGTTAAAAAATTTTCGTGAGGAGACTATGGATTTATGATTCAGGCTCATGACAAATCATGAGGTGCATTTGGAAAGCGTGTAAAGTTGACTACCTAGATTTGCAGGACAAGAAACATAGACAAGACAATGATTTTTTACAAATGGAATGGCCCTGGAAAAGTGTGCAAACAGATTCGTCAAGATTTGAAAATTGGCACACTTGGAGTATTTTTAGTATAGAACACAGGGAAACAAGCCTTTTGATCTCACCTATCATGGATCTAGAGATATGAGTTCACGAATAGGGATTCCAATCAATCTACAAATGCTGAGACCAATAAAAAGTTAGAAATTCCATTTGGAATCGCATTTGAAAACTGATCAAATGGATTCGTCAAGAGCTAAAACTTGAAACATGACAAGTCTCTGACGTCTAAAATGCAAAACAAAAGGAATTTCAACATTTGGGTCAACTGGTCAAAAGTTACAATGCGTCAAACAGGGATTCCCAGAATTAGGTGCAAAGTGGAAAAGCACGAAAATAGTAACTGACCAACTTTGAGGGATTCAAAACCTAGTCAAACAGACTCAAAAAAACTTGAAATTTTAAACATAGGTTCTTACATATGGATACTAGACACTCCCAAATTGGGAGGTTATGAAACAATTTTGGGTGCGAGATATTTAGGTGAAAACATAGCCTCTTGTCACTATTTGACATAGGTGAAAATTGCAGATTTGGCAATTGCTTAAAATAGGACTTCGCCAAACAACTCAAAATGATGATTTATCTTCATGGAACAGGTAGATAGGCTGAATGGAAGGTGTTAGAAACATTAAACACCATTTATGCATTAACTCAACGGTGAGGTACATAGGCTTCACAAAGCATTTATAGGCCTGAATTTTTCAATAGTGCTCAAAATTGACCATGCAATTTTGAGCGCCAACGGGCCATTCAATTCTATCTACTCAATACCTGATACCCTGCCTCAATTTTTTTGCATATTGATTATTAAGTTCTACATGCAATGCAATTAACTTATTTTTCTCCTCTTCAAAATCCTTTGCAGTATAGAATTGAGGCCTTTCTGGGGTATTCGGTATCTCAATAATTGGTGTTGACTTAAAAGTCTTAACAGGTGGCCAGGGGGTTATGCAATCCTTAGTTTACTCGATTCTCCTAATTTTCATTTCCCAAAAATCTTCTCCATTTGAGTAAATTTATTTTCCAATGACTATATTTGCATACCCCTCTCCTCATATGCTTTCAGAACTTCCTCAAACCTAGTATTGAGTTTAGCAAATCTATCTTCTTCTTGGCCAAACACCACACTTCCAAATTTTAACATTTCTGAAGCCATTCCCATTATTTTTTTACTACCTACCTCACTAGCCCTAGACACTGTCAATGCACTAGTGTGTTCTGTAGTAGAAATCTCATGCATTCTGGTATTGTTCCTTTTTTCCATAGACCAAATAACAAGGGCTTGGTGTTCATCACTAAACTTGACTCCTCTATGAACCTGTAATATCTCTTCCTTAGTCCTTAATTGAACATCCTTTTGTTTTCTTACTAAATAAAAAATAATGGCATTCATTATATCCCATTTTGGAAGAAGGAGGATTCCTGACTATTTAACCATCTACCACATAGCTACAACTGTAAATTGAGTAAAGTCATCCAAAAACTTAGACTTTACCTCTTCCTTAATATCAAATTTAAGTTTTTTTGGTTGTTCTGCCTTTATCTTCTCACAAGTTTTCTCAAAATTTCCCATGTTTAATCTCCAGAAAAATTGAGCAAAAGCCATAGATTTTACAAAATTCTCATCATTAATAAAAAATTTTGAAGCTTGGACAACTATAGGATCAATCTCCTTACCTTGGTAATCAACCACAGTGAGATACAATGAAGGTGTAGGTGGTTCTCGAGGCTCCCCAATCTCCAAATATATGGAAGTAACAATTACATCTCCCTCTCCACTAATTTGTCTAAGCTACTCCCTTAGAGATGTTTAATCATTAATTCTTATTGGGGATTGGCTAGGGAAATATTTCTCCACTTGGGAAGAAGACCCTTGCTCTAATTTTTGTCTTTTTGGAGCACTAGTTGAAGATGGGCTTCCTAGGCTTGGTCTCTACAGAAAAGGAACCTGTTGCACATTCTGGATCATTACATATCCCACCCTTTTCTATAAGGTGTATTGGCTAGGGGCCACTACATTTCTATTGTTCATCCTCCTTTGCACCTTTGTAGTCTTTTTTGGGAATGTCTCAACATATATGGCCTTATTCTCATTCATAGTTTGGATAATCATAGCAAAATTATTCATTAATGCTTGCATGTTGGCTCCCCAATATTTTTTATCTTTCAATGGGTCATAATTGGGGTCAGAAGCATTAATAAATTCTAGGGTCTTGTTGAATACTATCCATTTCTACTTTCTCAATTCTTGCTCTTGCAAAGTAAAAAAATTCCTAATCACATCCTATAGATAGTAAACTTGTTGCACGATGCGGGAAGCTTTCACCCTCTCTCTTAAGAGGGAATAGAATCTTTCAAGATCAATAAATCTGGCATGAGATTTTGCCATGTTATATCTATCTAAGAAAAAATTTAGATGCTTCCATCCTTTCCTTACAAAGACAAAATTGTGTATGATAGTAACAATTGGAGGGGTACCCTTCTTAGGAAACTCCCTCTCATCTATAGTGCCTATTTGCCATAACAACTCAGCTATTCCTATCTTCAAGAGCACATGAAATGGAAGCACATGTGGCTTTCCCAAAAAACTATATACTCTTATTACTATTGAAACATTATAAGGGACTATATCCCCCCAATTATGACTAACCAATAGCCCTTTTGCATGGTCCTTAGGTCTAACCAACTCTAATAGTGCTTGTGGAATTCTAGGGCTATCCCCTCTCAAAGGTAATCTAAGCTTTGATGCAAAGTATCTGCCAAACCTCACATAACTGGCATCTATAGCCTCTGAAGTCATATCAACACTCCATAACTACACTAGATTCCTCACTCCATTCTTGGTTATTTCTAGCTCCATACTCTTGGAGAAAAAGGTAAATCCCTTGTACAAGCATACATACATAACCAATGAATACCAACAAAATGGTTTGTCCATTTTTCCCTATGCTATTTCCACCAAACCATTGTGAATTTCCTTCAAAAGAAAAGTAGAAAAATATAGAATAGTGCTCATCCTAAATTGAAGAGTTTGAGGCATAACAACAACAATTGAGCCTGGGATTTGATTAACTTCATCTATCCAAAAAAATTTGCGAAGAGAAAAATGTGATGTTTAGACGCGTTAAGTTTAAAATGTCTTCTTAGTAATGGCTCTGGGGTGCTGGTAGTAGTCATAGACAAAGTACCAATTTTAGCAACATGTTCTTGTAGTGGCCCTATCCTTTAGTAAATCCTTTGTACATCATACCTTGCTTGAAGGTCATTTATATCAATGATTTCATACATTTCTTGAAGGTCATTTATATCAATGATTTCACTGCAGTATTATTCTTTACCCACCCTATAATTGGATCATATTTTTTGGCTAAATCCATCAATAAATCACTATCAAAGAAAATTGTAGGGACTATTAATTTCCTAATATCAAATTCCCATAAATTGCTCATAGGGGTATCCAACTTTCATTTTGAAAACCATTTCTTGATCAACTCCAAACCCCCCATGGAAACTTGGGGATCTCTTACCCAATTTTCTTTGTCATAGAAACCTTCTGCTATAGCTACCCTAGGGTGTTTTGGAATGAGTTCCCTCCCCTTAGTTATTTCATGTACTGATAAATGGAATTGTTCAAGGAAACCATCATTTACAGAATGTTTCAGATAATCCGATTGTCTAGTGAATTCCTTCTGGGGAGGCATTTTGAATAAACACTACAATTTTTATAACAACAGATACTTGATTTTCAAGGAGTCACATAGTACTTATCTACTAAAATTTTCACTTCTACACTATGCGATTTCCTTTCCAACTTGCTAGATCACTAGATAAAGTTTACGTGCCCTAGCTCAAAAAATTTTGTATGCTCTGATATTCTTTATGCACTTTGGTGATTCATTAATGGTGAGACCATGAATTTTATTCATGCATTGAAATTTCACAAATGAGCTTTGCACCATATTTATTCTTAGTAATCATTACCTTCCAATTGCACCCAAATTTGAAACCTGTCCATAGATTTTCACTAGATTGGACATCTTTAATTTAAAAATAACAATGAGCTTTATGGCTTTATAAACATGGCCACATGTCGCATTACTACTTACCCACATTCCTTAAATTTTTTGCACCTTAGAATTGTGGGGAAGTGCCACTTGTTGATCAAGATAAGATCAATGATCAGACAGGTTTATAATTGAACAAAACCCATTTAGTTACATTGACCAATAGGAAGCCTTTATATCAGTTTGTGCCTCCTAAAAAATTCCACACCAGTGGGTCCCATGTCTTCTTCTAAGTGATCAAGTGCTTGATGTCATTCTTTCCACATGTCAAGCTGGCACATTCCCGCTTTCCTTATTGGATGAGTATTTTCAAATTGTGGGCTTGCGCCGGTCATTGATCTTGTAAAGATCAATGGTGTGAAAAAAATTTCACTTTATGATCATAGCATCCACTTGGACCAATGGAATGACTCTTCTCAACCCTCATGCTCTGACCCATCTGACTACTACATTAATTGTTGAGATTTATGCGCCCATAGCATAAGTACTTCTAGCTAAGCACATGTGGTAGAAAACATGGTGTGACTTAGCGTTCTTCCATAATTTTGGCCCCACTATGACACATGGCACAAAGGCACATACCCGCATTCCTTATTGAACAAGTAGTTTCATAATGCATGATTTTTGTAACCCTCGATCTTTGCAAGATCTATGGTTGATAAAGCTTTGATCCCATCTAGCTACAAACTTCTTCAATGGCACAACTAGTAGTACATATTAGCAATCATCTTACAACTTGGCACATCATAGCACACACTAGAGATTTTTTACCCCACCTTGCTATGTGTCGAAAATTGCTTGCCCAAATTCCTTATTGAACGAGCAGCTTGAAAATGTGGGCTTGCACTGGCCTTTGATTTCACATAGATCAATGGGTATAGAATCATGTGTCTGAAAATACCACATCAATTGAACTGGTGAATAAAAGATTGCCCCCTACTCCAACTCATCTGACAACTGCCATGGAAGACACCTCAACAACATTTTGAGGAAAGGTGGGGTCATGATGTCAGATCCTACTACATGTCCAATTTGAGCTTTCCTACTTTAATTATCTCTCATGCATCTTCTTAATGTAGGAAAGTGTTAGGTCTTGATCTAAACAAGATCAATGGCCAATGAATCTTGGTAATAAAGTGAGACCTCTATTAATATATCAATCAATCACATCACATGAATTTTGGAATGTGCATGAAAGGTACTGACAATTCTGCAAAAAGGTTTTGGCAATTTATGACAAAATACAATCTTTGCAGTGCACATAGACTTCAAAAGGGCAAGGGCTACATGTCATCAAAGTGCATGCTAGCATTATTTTAAAAACTTTCACTTCAAAATTGTGGGAATACAATACCCATTGATCTAAACAAGATCAACGATCATATAAAATTTGTATCATAAGGGGTATTTCTTAATAATGTGATCGAGCAATATGTAGGCAAAGCACGACCACCTAAGGTTTAAACAAGATTTTAATGAAGTCATGCTTGCACAAGCCCCTCCTTAGGTAAGAGTAATATGCCTTAAAATCATTTTTTGAAATATTATTTTCGAGGGTTTTCAAGACTAAGGTAAAATGTTCTAAGGCATTACAATTTTCACACTTAGGGTTTTTCAACTAATTGCTCTGATGAAAAACCTTAAGAAACTGATAAAATTCCAACAACACAAAGACTAGGACATGAACTAGGCCAATCTAAGAATTTTTGAGAAATACAAGGAGAAAACACTAAATTGCATGATATAATGACCACAAATGATTTTTCAAAATTTTCTCGATACTGTGAAAAATCAAACCAATAGTGAATCTGTTTGGGGATGATAGACTATTTGAGTCTATGTAAGAATTTAGAATCTTTATAAGAGTAGACCACATGCTTGGCTTTAAAATGACAACTTCTTTAGAGAGCACAGAGCAACACATAGAAACAAGAAACTAGACTGTACATGGATATTTACATGGATATACAAAATATACACAGTGTACAAGAACACAAGGAAACCTAAAATTAATGTTTATGGAAAAAAAATATCTTGAGAAAAGTATCTCTTCAAGAATCGTCCATGAACTGGTAGTTCCAAAATATTGTCTGATAAATCGTTGATGATATAAGAATCTTCTCCCCATGAACTTTCAATTAAATAAGGACCTAGCTAGATAGGATCAAACTTACCATGTTTTCCTTAATCCTCAATTCTAGCATTCCACATAAGGACTAAATCTCCATTTTAAAACTTTTTACACCCTATCCTTTTATCATATAATGTGTTAACTTGTAGTTGCAGCTTTTGATTCCTAAGAGATGCTTCTTTTTTGGTTTCTACTAATCCTACAAGCTCATCCAGCCTTTCTTGCATATCATCTGTAATATCTTCATCATAAAATTAGATGTAATTATAGAGTCCTACTATGTTATTCTGAGGCATTCTAGCCTAAATTCCATATACTAGATCAAATGGGGCTACTCCAATGGCCTTCCTTATAGTCACTCTGTTAGCCCATATCACAAGTTGCAACTTAGAGTACCATTCCTTCTTATTATCATCCAAGGTCCTCTTAATGACTTTTAACAAGCTCTTATTTTTGGATTGAGCGTATCCATTCCCTTGTGGATGATATGCGGTTGATGTTGATCTAGTTATTCCATATTTGTCACAATTTTTTATAAATTCCTCAGACGTAAAACACATGGCATTATCTGCCACAATTCTCTGAGGGCAACCAAATCTGGAAATAACATTACTAAGCAAAAAATTGTTAACAACTTTACTTGTCGCATTTCTTGTGGGGATAGCTTCTACCCATTATTTAAAGTAGCCAGTAGCAACTAGAATCAAAGAATAGCCTGTACTAGATTTAGAAGAGATCTCGCCTATGAAATCCATACCCCACTATTGAAAAGGTGCTTGAACCTCAACTGGCTTTAAATGAGTATTACCTAAAATTTTTAGTTTTCTATCAAATCGTTGACAAGAATCAGCCTTCCTAACCATGATTTGAGCATCCTTGAAAAGGGATGGCCACCATAATCTAGCTCTCATTACCTTGTGTGCAGTGGTTTTAGCCATATCATGTCCCCCGCATGCTCCAGTAGGCATCTCACTCAAAATTTCTTTGGCCTTTTCTTGATCAACACATTTCAATAATATTCCCTCAAAATTTCTCCACCACAAACTACCTTGGATAATTATGTACCTAATGGCTTGTAATTTAGTGCTTCTCTTCTCATTTTTAGTCAGATAAGATGGAGCTTCCATATGTTGTAGGTAGCGGATAATAGTTGCATACCAGTCACAATGATCCATGTCACATAATTTAGATTTGAGGTCATCTGTCACCATATTTATTTGATTAGGATCTAAGTTAGATTGAGCCATGAGTTTACCTAATCCTTGACCTCTTACCAACTTTGTTATCTATATCACAATGTTGAACTCTTGGATCCTATTGATCCACCTACATCTTCTTCCTAATACCTCTTGTCGAGAAAAAATATCCTTCATAACAACACTAGGCACAAATGCAATGACAATATCTCCTATCAAATATCATCTGAATGCCTTAATAGCCTTTACTAAGGCATATGCTTATTTTTTATTTATCTCATATTTTAGTTTAGTAAGCTGTAGTGATTTACTAAAGAAATCAATGGGTTGTTCATATCCCTCCTCATTTTTTTGCAATAGCACTACAGCTACAATGTGGAAAGATGCAAAAGAAAATATGTGCATTAGCTTAGTGTAATCAAGAGTCCTCAGGACTAGGGCATTCTTTATAGTAGTCTTAATATCTTGAAATGCTTGTGAAGGCTTGCCATTCCAATTTATAGTGGCTCCTTTCTTGAGCATTTTAGAAATAGGTCTACTAATTTCAGCAAAGTTAGTAACAAACCTTATTAATAAGTTGACTTGCCCAAAGAAATATTGAATTCCTTTTACACTCTTTGGCTTAGGAACTTTATCAATAGCTACTACTCTTTTAGGATCTATCTTTACCCCATCCTTTTACACTATGTGTCCCAATAACTTACTTTTAGTTACTCCAAATGCACATTTCTTAGGGTTTAGTGACACTCCATATTCCAATTCTTTGATAAAAATCTTTTCCAAATCCCTACAGTGGTCTTCGGCCTTCTTGGAATAAGTTGTGAGTTCATCTTGATATACCACCATAAACTTATTGATATATTCATGAAAAGCCACATTCATGGCCCTTTGGAATGTAGCACCAACATTAATCAATCCAAAAGGCATCCTTACATACACATATGTTCCCCAAGGAGTTGTAAATGCTATTTTGATTTTCTCTTCTTCTTTTACTAGTACTTGGTTACATCTTGAGAATCCATCCATAATATACTTGAGTTCAAATCTAGTTACTTGTTTTAACATGGCTTCCATGTTTGGCAATCCATAATTATCTTTTAAGGAAGCAATATTCAAATTTCTGAATTCTACACATAGTCTGATGTCTCCATTCTTTTTTCTAATAGGAACTAAGTTTGAAACCTAGGTGGAATGCCTAATAGGTTTGATTATTCTGCCATCCCTTAACTTCATTAGTTCCTCTTTCATTTTGAGGCTTGGGGTTGGGTTGACTAGCCTTTTATTTTGCCTAAAAGATTTTACATGGTCTTTCAATGGTATAACATGTTGAAAGAGATCTTCTTTGTAGGCTTTCAAATCATCATATGACTAGGCAAAAACATATATGTATTTTCTTAATAGATCAATCAAAGGCTTCTTAATTTTAATTGAAAAATTTTAGCCAATGCAGACTTTCTTTGGGGCCTCATTTGTACCCAAATTTATTTCTTCTAACTCTTGAGGTTTACAGTCCTTAGCTCCATGTCTTATCCTATCTTGATTATCAAACATATTCTCCAAGATAACCATACCTTTAGGTACTTTTTTAGTTTTCAACTATATAACTTCCTAGCCAAAAAGTGTTTCCCTCCCATCTATGGTCTCAACCAAGTCACTACAATCCATCTCATGACCATGATACTTATCTTCATTTAACAAGAAATTGACAATATCTTTATCATCTTCAAATACCTACCAATGTTCAATATTATCAGGTAGTGAAGGTCTATTTTGAATTTTAATTTGTGATATCCCTACAAATGATATCTCTTGGGGCTTAATTGCTACATTTTCTAACAAGTCAGCCATCTTATTTTGAGTCCTATCCCTCCATGATATACCAAATGCATCAAAGAATTCTATCTGATCCCAAACAACATCTCTGTACTATTTTAATCTTCTTCTTTTTTATGCATAGGTTTCCTTTATCTATGAACTAATAAATTTAGAATCCCTTATGACATGAAACTTCTTAATTCCATGATGAGAAGAAACCTTTAAAACTAATAGTAGAGACTCATATTCAGCTATATTATTAGTGCATGCAAAATTCAATGTAAAATAATATATGAAAGTGTTTTTCTCTGGAGAAACAAAAACTACCCCTACTCCTGCACCTTCTTTAGAACTAGCTCCATCAAAGAAAATTTTCCATAATATTGGCGAGTCCATACAACATTCAACTTCATGTTCAATAACAGCAAGAAAATTCTCAACTTCTTGGATAATCAATTCAGCTCTAAATGCATTCACACTAGTATCTAAAAAGCAAGTGGCATCTTTGTCAATTTCTTCTCCCAAAATGTGACTGACCCTTGGCTCTCTTTTTACCTTAACAACTTTATCTCCAATATGAAAGGTAGCATAGGTTAAATCACATTGTAGACTACCCCCCATAGCAGTAGTCCACTTTCTAGATAGCAACATTCAATAGTGTGGAGGGATATCAACTATAAGAACTAACATGGTCAATTCTACCTCAGGACATGTAGCTAGTTTAAATGGTAAAGCATTTATGGTACCTATGACTAGGACTTCCCTAGCATCCATATCTCTACATCTTCCTTGTGTAGTGTCTACTTTCAATCCTAAGGCTTCCATTATTTTGAAAGGCATTATGGTGTTAGAGGCTCTTGAGTCTATCATGTAATTTTTTAGGTTCTTTCCTTTGATAACTGGGATGGGAAAAAATGGGTCGATGTCTTCTATATATGCTACTGACGAATCATCTAAAAACATTTGAGGAATTTGGGACATGATACCACTATCTTCTATTACTAAGGGGATCTATTGGGTAACATTTTGTTCTACATTGTTATTACTTTGTCCTATCCCTCCCAACCATGATAAGGATTTACTCTTATACTCTTCAATTCTAAAGATTTCACACAAAGGTACCTTAATAGTAATTTAAGACAACATGGATATCATATCAATTGGCTTAGACATAGTGGGTTTAACAATCACACCTATAGTGGGAGTCTTCTGAGCAACAAGGATTATTATTTGCTTGGAATTATTAGATCCTGATCCCTTCTCTTGCACAATTTATTTTTTTGTCTCAATAGCTTGGAATTGCACTTTCTTCATGGGTTCCCACTTCTTAGTTTTAACATATTTAACCTTGACTATCTCTGTACTAGTCTTCTTGTCTTCATCTTTCATCTTGTGTGTGATGTATTTTATGAATATACTAGAAGGCTTACCAATTTAATTGTTAACTATTCTATTTCTCAAATTATAATTGCTATGTACTTGGGAGATCATTTTTGTAGTGATTCTATCAATTTTCTCTTTAGAAGTCATTCTCAAACTTACATGACCTACTTCAGAAGATGTAACACAGACCTGATCTTCATCATTACTTTCATTATCTAAAAAAAACTTGTTGGTGATATAATTGATAAGAAATTTTATTATTCTCTAGATCACTTTCTATTTCTTCTAAATCATAATCAACATAGTCACATCACATGCTTACCATGTTACAACTTACATCATCATGACTCTTTTCTTCTTCCTCCTCATCTTTTTGTAAATTGTGATTGTAAGTAGATGACTAAGCAACTACACAATATTCTATAGAGTAAGGTGATTGGAAAATAATACACCATGACACATTATCATTCATGTTTACTAAAATTCTTTGTAGAGAATCTGGTGTACCCTTATCTTTCACATTTGGAGTTTGGTTAGAGATTGGCTTGTCGTCCTTCCATTGGCTAGTATAAGGGTAATTCTGCATTCTAGGCTATCTATTAAAATTGCTATTATTTACAGGGGTTTTCTTAGCAACATTTGGCTTATTAAAACTAGTGAGATTCATCTTTTTTAGTAATTCCAACATTTGGCCTATTGTAGGTTCTTCTGGCTTTTATCCTATAGGAATTTTATCACCCTCCCTTTTATTGTTATTCTTGGGATTGAAAAGCTTTGGATCGTCTCTCCTACCAAATTTTCTAGATGCTTTTCTATTTTTCTCAATATTTACTACAACCTTGTAAGAATCCCTTAAAGTTTTAGGATCATTATCCATCAATTGGTAAGCCATTTTGCTATCAAAAACATTAAAATATGTTGTGAGACAAACATCCTCATTCAATCTCATAACCTAAAACAATTTGTACATACCTTTCTAGAATTGTACATTGAAATCAAATGTAGACTCATTAGGATTCTTCTTGATATTGTTGAATTCATTTAACATGAATATAGCATTAGTGTTTTCTCCATATTGTTCTTTGAATAACTTCTCCAAATCACTCCATGAGCTAATACTGTCATTAGGTAGCCTTCAAAACCAATCCCTTGCATCTTCAGTTAGTGAATACACAAACAACTTCATGACCATATCTTCATGTTCAACTTCATAATCATTTAACATGTCTATGAAAAATTCTCAAATTTTCTTCACTAGTGACAACATTATTTCTAGAAAACTTAACCACTTTGTCTCTTAAATCAAAAGATATGGGATGTGGAGCACCAAAAATACTTGCAAATGATATTTTTCTATACTTTTCCAAGTATACAGGTTTCTTTTGAAAACTAGGAACATTTGAAGTGTTTGCTATATTTTCTTGGTTTATAGGAACACTTTGGGATTGTTGAGGTTGGACAATAGGGCCTTGAGTATAAGTGGTGGATGATGAAGCAGGAGTAGATTGAGATATTCCTTGAACTAAAACTACTGGTCCACAAGGAGGTATAGAAACTGAACCTAGGATGGATAAATTTGGCCATGAGACTAATGTAGAATTAGACTTAATGAACTAAATTTTTTTCCTAGTTTCTATAGCTTGAGCTTCATTTTCCACCTTTTAAATTTGCAAGATATTCTGTCTCCTTTCTAGCCTTCTCCAAATCTAAATATAATTTTGACATGAAAGGTTTTAAGGATTTTCTTGGTGGAACTTGGGGTTAATTTATTTGGATCCATGTGGCTTTGCCCTTTCCCTTATCTAAATGCTTCACAATGGGTTCCAGAGGATCTATTTGGATAGGCTTGTAAGCTTGGACTTGAGTAATTACTGGCTCTTGCTTTTGGTTTAGGCATTTTTCTTGTTCTTGAAATTTAGCTCTCAAACTATGTACATCTCCAAAAACATCAGTATGGAGGGTTGTAGTTTTCTCTTCTAACTTTTTGTTCTATTCTTTCAAGGAAACCATCCTTCTAAGCAGAGTATCCCTTTCTACTATAGCATCCAAGGTGACTTGCTCCTTTTCTTTCTCAAGACTAATGCGCTTAGCTTCTTCCTTAGCAACCCATTTCTTCAAAAAATTTATCTCTGATTGTACTTCTATAGGATCATAGAAGTGGCTTCCAAATCAGAAAGGTCATTGATATCTATGACATTTGGTTCAGTTTATGGGACTATTTTAGGATTAGAATGATCTCCAAAATAACTCATGAGTCCTAACCTACGATGCATTTCAGCTATGAGATCTAGTCTAGGGGATATATTCCCTACTGGTGAGATATCCTTATATTGATATGTTCTTTCATCTAGTACTAGGGTAGTAAATATCCCTCCTAAGAGTCTTGTGTTTTCTGATTTAGAGCTAAGTGAAGAAGACTCTCTCCCTATAACTGGTTGATACTAGAAATCGACAAATACACTACCTCTACACTTCTAGGTGGGATTTGGATCTATCCTTTTCTTATTTAAGTTCTTCCTACAACCATTAGGTAAATTAGTATATATTCATTCATCAAGATGAGCTCTTGTGTTTTTCTTTTGTCAACCATTTCACTATATACTAAATAAGCACTAGCTTCAAAACCTTGACTAAGTCACCACCCTTATCTTAGGAAAATACACAATTATAATTACTCCTGACTTTGAGGAAAAACACAAGTAGAGATAGAAATATCTAATACAAATGGACTAATCACTGATATTATAAGACTGCAACTCTTGCTTTATTAGATAAGACACTTGGAAAGGCTAGATAGATTAGTGTGTCTTTGTGGTATTTGGGTTTTCCTTTCTTTCTTTTTTTAAATTCTCAAGGTTCGTCACTAAAACATCCCCTTATAACCATGGGAAAAATAAAACAATCTAATAGCCACGTACACAACAAGACCAAAGAAACAACAGTACTTTTCATAGATGTGTTGGACAACTCCCCAGTAGAGTCACCATTTTTTTGGAGTTTTAAAAAACTATAGAGTAATAGAGTGCTTCAATACCAAAATGATGATACTTATGCAACCTAAGGGTTATCTATTTCCTATTTTCAATTACACATGTAAACCATTTGGATCCAACATTAACAAAACCAAGAATGGTTTCCTTCTCTTTAGGTTCTACAAGACAAAAGTGGGTATACCTAAGGGATGACTCAATCTAACTATTGCTGTATGGACACTATCTTAGCTTCATTTTGATTCTCATCCTCAATCCACAAACACATAGCTAATTATCACATTTTAGATAGAATACATACCATATAATAGATTTGGTCATAAAGTCTTCTGTAGATCTACAAGTATTCTTTGCAATAGTGGATAACTAAGGCTAGAATATTTCATGCAAACAAGTGTTGATCAACTTTGAAAATATTCAGCAAATAAAAGTAAAATTGATTGTAAGTTTTTGCATTTGATACCCATTTATGATCTATTTCTCTTCCAGCTAAACCAATTTGACTAGTGCCTAGTCCAATAGGGTTCAAAGTCTACTACAATTCTATAGATCTAATTTGTTTCCTTACAACAAATATTATTAGCAATTCTTACTAGAATCCATCATTCAAAACATCCTTCCCATTACTACAACAACCTTATCAAATTCATCAAAGCTCTTACTTAATTCATTGAACTAATAGCAGTGACGAAAAGATATACAACCTAAAGGATTGCATTCAATTGCACAAGTTTTACTCACACAACATCAAGATGGCTAAGTAACAAAGAGGAGACAAAATTTAGAAAGAACTAGTATGTGGATAGCTCAGAATTTGTATTCATTTTCTTTGAAAATTATATACACTTGCAATAAACTTAGAATGACCTTAGGAAGAAACACAGTGATCATTCTGTATTAATGTATTCTTAGAAACTTATAAAGAAAATACATCATAAAGCTTGCTCAAATTATTTGGACCGAAAAAAAACTAAGCATATCACTAAAAGCCTTAGAAATTGGACCATTACATTGCCTTGAAAACTCATTTATATAGGTATGAGTTGCAACAAGCAAAGGGAAAATGTGATTGATAGGTGTCCTTTAAAAAGATTCTTACATACACCTATCACAAGAAAACAAAACTATGAATAATAGAAAGACTAGTAAATTAAAAATTCTTTTGTGGGTCCCTATATATTATTCCAATTAGAAAGAAAAAAGCACTATGATCAGATTCTTTTATCATTTTGGTTCCTTAGGGTAGGTGGCCATCAAATTTGAAAGTGATGAGTCATCTCCAACTACCTGAGGATTCTCTTTATCTTTATCATAAATATCACGAGTGACTTTTATTTTTGCACCTTCTTCTTTCTCATCATCTTCTACCTCGTCATCTCCTACCATCTACTCTATAAACATAAATTTATCTTTGCACTCATTGTAGGCAGTGTCATCAGGCCAATCAAAACATAGGACCTCTCTTTGGAAAGTTATTAAGGAATTTACAATTGCCTCTATATCCACAAGATCTTTTCTGATGGTGTTGTAGAAAAATAGTACCTTTACTAGCTCTTCATTTTTCATTGCCCATAATAGATGGTCTATTTCATTCATAAATTTTTTCATTCTTTCACAAAATATCTCATCTAGCTCCTTCTTCCATTCTTCCTTTTCCTTCACTTTCTCAATTGTCTTTAAAGAACAAGGAAATAAATCAAAATTTTCTACAAAATACTTGGAAAAAAAAATAGTTAATGTTCTTTAGAAGGAATCTTGTTTATCATCAAAACCTTATAATTTACTTAACAAATCAAATATCTTTTCTATTTGATGACAGATCAGGTGGATAACAGATATACACATAGCAATGATATCTTCATTTCTTTCTATATACTTTTGTACCATAGGTCTAATATAGCTTCATTTCCTTTAAACTCATCCCTGATAGCTGCAATCCCTGCTAGCAAATAAAAAATTATGGCCATTCAAATCTATCTACTAAATACATGATACCCTGCCTCAATTTTTCTTCATATTGATTATTAAGTTCCACATGCAATGCATATAACTTATTTTTCTCCTCTTCAAAATCCTTTGCAATATAAAATTTGGGCCTTTTTGGGGTATCTGGTATCTCAATAATTGGTGTTGACTTAAAAGGCTCAATAGGTGGTTGTGGGGGGTATGTAATCCTAGGTTTACTAGATTCTCCTAATTTTCTTTTCCCAAGCATCTTCTCCATTTGAGTCACTTTATTTTCCAATGATTGTATTTGCATATCCCTTTCCTCATATGCTTTCAAAACTTCTTCAAACCTAACATTGAGTTCAAAAAATCTATCTTCTTCTTGGCCAAACACAACACTATCAAATTTTAGCATTTCTGAAGCCATTCCCATTATTTGTTTATTGCCTACCTCACCAGCCCTAAACACTATAAATGCACCAATGTGTTTTGTAGTAGAAATCTCATGCATTTTGGTATTGTTCCTCTTTATGATAGACCAAATAACAAGGGATTGGTGGTCATCACTAAACTTGACTCCTCTATGAACCTATAATATCTCTTCCTCGATCCTTAATTGAACATCTTTTTGTTTTCTTATTGAATAAAAAACAATGCCATTCACTATATCCCATTTTGGAAGAAGGAGGACTCCTGAATGTTTAACTATCTGCCTCCTAGCTTTAGGTGTAAATTGAGTAAAGTCATCCAAAAATTTAGACTTTACCTCTTCCTTAATAGCAGATTCAGGTTTGTCTGGTTGTTCTACCTTTATCTTCTCACAAGTTTACTCAAAATTTCCAATGTTTAATCTCTACAAAAATTGTGAAAAAGCCCTAGATTTTACAAAATTCTCATCATTAATAAATTTTTTTGAAGCTTGGACAACTATGGGATCAATATCCTTACCTTGATAATTAGCCACAGTGAGATCCAATAAAGGTGCATGTGGTTCTTGAGGCTCTCCAATCTCCAAATCTATGGAAGTAACAATTACATCTCCCTTTCCACCAATTTTTAAAATTTTCTCCCTTAGAGATGTTTCATCATCAATTCGGATTGGGGATTGGCTTGGGGAATATTTCTCCACTTGGGAAGAAGACCCTTGCTCTAATTTTTTTCAATTTGGAGCACTGGCTACAGATGGGCTTCTTGGGCTTGGTCTCTACTGAAGAGGAACCTGTTGCACATTTTGGATCATTACATATCCCACCCTTTTTGGCAAGGTGTATTGGCTAGGGGTCACTACATTTGTACTGTCGATCCTCCTTTTCACCTCTGTAACCTTCTCTAGGTATGTCTCACCATATATGGCCTTCTTCTCATTCATAGTTTGGATAATCACAAAAAAATTATTCATTAATGCTTGCATCTTGGCTCCCCAATATTTTTTATCTTTCAATGGGTTATAATGGGGGTCAAAAGCATTAATAAATTCTAGGGTCTTGCTGAATACTATCGATTTCCCCTTTCTTAATTCTTTCTTTTGTAAAGTAAAAACATTCCTGATCACATCCTTTGGATAGTAAACTTGTTGCACCATATGAGAAGCTTTCACCCTCTCTCTTAAGAGGTCATAGAATCCTTCAAGATCCTACCATGTTATATCTCTCTAAGAAAAAATTTAGGTGCTTCCACCCTTTCCTCACAAAGACAAAATAATGTACCATAGTAACAATTGGAAAAAAGGTACCCTTCTTAGGCAACTCCCTCTCATCTATAGTGCCTATTTGCCATAACAGCTCAGCTATTCCTATCTTCAAGTTCACATGAAATGGCAACACATGTGGCTTTCCCAAAAAACCATATACTCTTATTACTGTTGAAACATTATAAGGGATTATATCCCCCCTATTATGACTAACCAATAGCCTTTATGCATGGTCCTTAGGTCTGATCAACTCTAACAGTGCTTGTGGAATTCTAGGGTTGTCCCCTATTAAAAGTAGTCTAGGCTTTGATGCAAAGTATCTATCAAACCTCACATAATTAGCATCTGTAACCTCTAAAGTCATATCCACTCTCGATAACTACACTAGATTCCTCTCTCCATCGCTAGTTATTTCTAGCTCCATACCCTTGGAGAAAAACATAAATCCCTTGTAGAAGCATACATACATAAGCAACAAATACCAACAAAATGGTTTTTCCACTTTTCCCCATGCTATTCCCACCAAACCATTTTAAATTTCCTTCGTAAGAAAAGTACCAAAATCTAGAATAGTGCTCATCTCAAATTGAAGAGTTTGAGCTATAATAAGGACAATTGAGGCTGAGATTTGATTAGCTTCATCCATCCCAAAAATTTTGCAAAGAGAAAAATATAATGCCTGAGCCCTAAGGTTAAAATGTCTTCTTAGTAATGGCTCTAGGGTGCTGGTAGTAATCATAAACAAAGTACCAAATTTAGTAGCATGTTCTTGCAATGGTTCTATCCTTAAGTAAATCTTTTGTGCATCATACCTTTCTTTGAACGTCATTTATGTCAATGATTTCATGCATGGTGTGGTTAGGGTTGAGGTTGAAAACCTCACTAATCAATTCAGGGCAGACCCAAAAAATATTCACTCCAACATGATTCTTTACCCACCCTGTAATTGGATCATATTTTTTGGCTAAATCCATCAATAAATCACAATCAATGAAAACTGTAGGGATTGTTAGTTTTCCAATATCAAACTCACAAACATTGCTCATAGGGGTATTCATTTTTCATTCTAAAAACCATTTCTTGAACAACTCCAAAAACCCCATGGAAACCTAGGCATCTCTTACCCAATTTGCTTTGTCATAGAAAGCTTCTGCTATAGTTACGCTAGGGTGTTTTGGAATGAGTTCCCTCCCCTTAGTTATTTCATGTACTAATAAAGGGAATTGTTCAAGAAACTCATTGTGTACAAAACATTTCAGATAATCTATTTGTCTAGTGAATTCTTTCCAAGGAGGCATTTTAAATAAACCTTAGAATTTTTATTAAAATAGATACTTGATTTTCAATGAGTTATAGAGTACTTACCTATTAAAATTCACACTTCTACACTACATGATTTCCTCTACAACTAACTAGATCACTAGATAAAGTTTTCATGCCCTGGCTTTGAAAATTTTGTATGCTCTGATATTCTTTCTACACTATGGTGATTCATTAATGGTGAAATTGTGAGTTTTATTCGTGCATTGAAATCACACAAATGAGCTCTACACCATATTTATTCTTAGTAACTGTTACCTCCAAATTGCACCCAGATTTGAATCCTATCCATATATTTTCACTAAATCAGATGGCTTTAGTTTAGAAAAAACAACGAGCTTTATGGCTTTAAAAACATGGTCATGTGTCACATTACCGCTTACCCACATTCCATAAATTTCTTGCACCTTAGAATTGGAGGGAAGTGCCACTCGTTGATCAAGATAAGATCAACGATCAGACAGGTTTACAATTGAACAAAGTCCAGTCATCTATGCTAACCAATAGGAAGCCTTTATATGAGTTTGTGCCTCCTGACAACTTCCACACCAGCGGGTCCCATATCTTCTTCTCAGAAAGCAAGTGCTTGATGTCATTCTTTCCATGTGTCAAGCTGGTGCATTTCGACTTTCCTTATTAGATGAGCATCTTAAAATTGCAAACTTGTGCCAATCATCGATCTTGTAAAGATCAATGTTGTGAAAAACTTTGGACTTTATGATCATAGCATCCACTTGGACCAATGGAATGACTCTTCTCAACCCTCATGCTTTGACCCATCTGACTATTGCATTAATTGTTGATATTGTTGGCATTATGATAAATTTTTGTCATTAGTTACAACACTTATTGGATTCTGAATGCTTACTGAGCTCTCACCGGAAGCCAAGCTTTACCTAGTTCTCAGTGTTTACCGAGTAATCAAGGTGAACAAAGAAGTCAGTGTTTACCGAGTAATCAAGGTGAACAAAGAAGTTAGTGTTTACCGAGTAATCAAGGTGAACAAAGAAGTCAGTATTTACCAAGTGATCAAGGTGAACAAAGCAGCCAGTGTTTACCGAGTGTTCAAGGTAAAGAAAGGAATCAGTTTTGACCGAGTGAAGATGTACTAAGATGTAACCGAGAACTTCATGATAACCGAGCTCCTGAGGTTATCAAGGAAATTATTTTTTACCGAGCTCAGACGGATATCAAGGAAACTAACTATCACCGAGTCACAAGGTTCTATCAAGTGTTTCCTTTGATCACCGAGCTACAGTTCAGATAGAAGTATTCACCGAGTGACATCTCTTCTACCGAGTCTCTAGTGGTTACCGAGTTCAGAACTACTCAAAGTGTTTAGTATGAACCGTGCGTTCACTTCTACCAAGTGCATGATGATGTCGAGTAACGCAGTGGACGCCGAGTATCAGAAGGACACCGAGTCAGTTCAGTGAACCCGAGTTTTTACCTTGGGCCAACTTTGTATAGAGATTTGCACTTGTTGTTTTGGCCGACCTTGCATGCATTGTTGATTTGGATGGTATATATATGTAATGTATTGTATCATTCAGATAAAAGTAAGTAAGAAGTGAGATAAAAAGCAATTGCAATGGCAATAGAAATTGTAATTAATGAAACTGCGAAAGTGTGAAAGAAATACATGCATGCGAAAGTATGTGTGCTGAGTTGTGAAGGTATTCAGCAAGGTCAAATTTTGGAGCAGAAAAGTTTTATCTATCACATCAAGGCGAATCAGAGCATAGCGGATGTTATCAGCAATCAGTTGTAATCAGATCCACTATTTCATTCTAACAGGTGAATCAGTTTTTGTAAATCCTTTAACAAGGTAGACTTAACAGTCTTTTGTAAATCTCCTAACAGAGTGCATACTTTATTGTATGTTTGGAAATCCTCTAACAAGGTGGATCTAGCAATCCTTTGTGCTCCTAACAGGGCAGATCACCAAAAGTGGTCATTGTAAGCCTTAACCGGCCAACTTCATACTGCAGTAACGAAGCTTGTGGGTTTCATCCCCACCCCAGTTTTACTTTCTATTTGAAAGGTTTCTGGGTCACCAAATCTGTGTGTTCAAGTGTTGCAAATGATTTTGTTTCATGCTTATAGTAGGTTACTTGGATGAATGGTGAATATATCAGTATACAGTTTTATTGTTTGAAATTTTAGAAGTTACTGATTCACCCCTCCCCTCTCAGTAACTTGTCATATCTTGAATATTTCCAACAATTGGTATCAGAGCATTAAGGTTCTCAAGATAAAAGTTTCACAGCTTGAGCAAAGATCAAAGACAATGGAGATATTCAGACTTGACAAAACTATTGAGAATGAAAAGCTAGATCTGAAAATGGCCATGGCTCAACTCAATGAAGCAAAAGAGCATCTTTCACAATCCTTGAAAAGAAGAAAAGAACTTGCAAAGCAAATGAATGACCATCAGTATGTTGAAGAAAAGATTGAAGATCTCTCACCATCAAATAGTTCAGATGAAGCTGACAAAGCAATCAAAGAACTTTTAGAAAAGAATGGATCTTTGCAGGAAGAAGTAAGAAAGCTCAAAAGGGAACAAGGAATCCAGTCCATCAGGCTATGCGAAATCTTGGAGCAAAGGAACAAGACAGCCGAAGACTTAGAGGTAAGGAATAATCAATCCTCTGAGCTCAAAAATCTTGTAACTCAATTATCTAATGCAAATGAAGAAATTATGGATCTGAGATCTAAGAATGAGAATTTGAGAAATGACTTAATTACTGAAAGACAAATCAATGCAAGCTTACAAAGTGATCTAATCTCTGAAAAACAAGTCAATGAGAGAATGGTAAATTCTCAAAAGGACATGGATCAATTGAATCTGTAAAATGAAGAAAACTTTCATAAACAAAATGGTAAAGCAGGCCTTGGATACAAGGAAGAAGGTGAATCCTCCAAACAGGGTACTCAAAAGAATCAAAAACCTACTTGCAGCCACTGTGGTAAGTTAGGTCATACATCTAACGAATGTTGGAGCAATGGAAAAGGAAAATTTAATGGAAAGTGCTACAATTGCAATCAGCATGGACACAAAGCCAATGAATGCAAAAGAAACCAAAATTTGAAGGTAAATGTCATAAATGCCAAAAGCAAGGTCATAAGGCATCACAATGCAAATCCAAATCATTTAATCCAGCTGAACAACTTGTCAAAGCAATATTTGGTTGGGACTACAACACTTGGTGCAGATGTCATTATTGTGGAGAATATGGTCATACTGGCATAAACTTTGCAAGGCGTCACCTAAGAAAAAGGGATACCACTGTAAGATGTTATACATGTACAGAACTTGGTCATATATCTAAAAACTGCATGAACATAAAGAAAGTCGAGGATGAGAAGAAAATCAAAGTAGACAATATTCGGAAACAAATGAAGCAGCAATGGATTCCAAAGTCTACCGAGCTAGATAATTCAAGTAATGGAATGGTCACTCAAGAAGTGAGTGACTCTCCCATTTCCAATTAAGACTCATCAGGACAAGACCAGGACTGTATCTACAAAGCAATATCCTAAGCAGTCCTAGAATGAAAATATGATCAAATCAGTATTTCAGATACATCAGGATCATGGTCGGTACATGACCTTACTGAGCTCAGTCGGGTGCAATAAGGCCTCTTTCACCAAGTTGCACTTACCAAGCATGGTTGGTTCTTCTCTTACCGAGTTAAGGGCGGTTTAACCTATTTTCTTTTGGTCACCGAGTTGCGAAGTTTAAGTCGAGCTAGTGGATGATAGTCTGTCGATCGTAACTACCTCCATACTGAACATTAATGGCAAATTTTTCATCAAAAGGGCAGATTTCAACCTCATTTTTCACCGTGAATTTGAGATTTACAAAAAGAGGGCTTTCAAGCGAGTTCAAGTGAGTTGAAGAGATTTTCCAGCGAAGTATTCTTACGAAATCTTTTCACTCACCGAGCAGCAATGGCTTCCGCAAGCACCAGCAGCAGCAAGGTGAAGAAAGGATCTGAAATGCTTGTGAAGGGAATGGAATGGAAGGCACCGACGTTCAAGCTTGTTCCTGCCATCGCTGAATCACTCAACCCGCATGGAGCTCAATCACAGATTCCTCCAAAGGTACTTCTAATCAATGATATTCGTACTCATTTCAAGTTTACTATGCAAGAAATAGGGACACTAGATATGGATAGCACCCTAGCCGAGTTATGCATGGATGGAACCCTAAAACTTGAGTTCAAACATTTGGAAACCAAAGGCTTAACCCATATCCCGCATTTGCCAAGAAGTTTCCAAGTGAAATGGGTGAGGTATATCTTGAGCCAAGTGCATAATGGTCAGTTGTGGTTGGAACAACCAGTTTTGATAAACAAGAAGATGATTCACAAAATCACGGCTCTCTCAATGCTCAGCAAAGCCAAAACCACCAAAACCCTAGGACGGGATGAGTTACAGAAGAAAACCCAAGCTGAATGGGACGGCAGAGGTTTAAAGCTCAACAATGTTTCAGATATAGAACTGAAATTTGGTATTTATGTTATTGCATACAAACTGTATAGTTCCAACAGGCTGAATAGTGTACCTTGCAAGGCTGTAGATTTGGCATATAAAATTGTAAAGAAAAATATGGAGTTTGACCTAGTTGATGTGCTATTAAAACAATTCAATAAAAACATGGAAAGCATAAGGACTGCAAAGACAAACCCTTGTAAATTTGGTTCTTTGCTAGTTTGTTTATTTTCCTATGTACAGAAATTCTTTCCATCTAAGGGTGCAGTTGTATGGAGGAAAGATACTCCAATTTTGTATCAAATAAATGAATTCATAGTAGAAATGGGTATGAATTTTGACAAAGTAATGGATAATTAGTTTGAAGATTTCAAGGAAAGGATGAACAACAGATTCAGAATACCTCCAAAACTTGTTGAAGAGTATAAGGATGATGTCTATTTCATGGTTGACTATGACAAGGTATACATACAGGCAGTTAGACCCCGAGTTGCATGGGTGAAACCTCTTCCATATGAGGTAAATATTGATGAAACAAGGGATATCATTGAAGCACTGGTAAATGAGCCAGTAGACCCAAGGCAATGAATTTTTGGTACTTATGATGAAGCAAAGGCCAAAATTGAACTGGAAATCAAAATTGCATAGGCCATCAGCAAAGGTAAGAGGAAAGTGGCCAAACTGAAAACTGAAATGAGTCCTCTTGTGCTCACCGAGGGAAAAGGTGAAGATAAAGAAAGTGAAGAAGAAGAAGAAGGAGAAAAAGAATCAGAAAAAGAGCAACCGGCAAAGAAGAAAGGCAAGGTAATCATTACCAAGCCCAAGAAGCAGCCTACTGTAGTATTCACTTGGAGGACGAGAAAAGGTATTCAGGAACCTGTATTGGTCAAACCTGCACCTACATTCGAGCAAAGGCTCAAATCATTGGAAGAAGGAGCTGGCATCGCAAATTTCAAGGCATTGAGATTTGAGACAAGGACTGATGCAGAGAAAATGCAAATTGAAGAACTGGTACTTAACAAAATGGGAAAATGGAAATACTCCCTGGACCAGATTGCTCCTCATATCTCTAAAGAACTACTAGAGAGAGTACAGCCAAGATGGGAGTTAGCCACCAAGATGGTAAAAGATATATATGAGCAATCCCTGAAGAATCTTCGGCCTAGTCTCACTGGAGCAGAGGTAAAACCTGAATTGAAAATCTATGAAGGTAAAATGATGATCAGATTCCACACTTGTTTGATTTTGATCAAAGATATAGAGCATGTTGTAAATGATGCTACAAACATGTGGAAAAACATCTATCATCTACATAAGCCCAGTGTAGACCCAGTAGAAATAAAGGATGATGACAGCAGCAGCAGCAGTGATGAATCAGATAGCACTCCATCCATCACAGTTACACCAGGAGAGTTGCATGCAATGATGGAAGACAAAGAGGAAGAAGCTAAAGAGGAAGATAAGGAGGATGATATGGTAAAAATTGCAGCAGCAGTTATTGCATCCCTTCCTCACTCCCCAGCTAAACCTATGACATCATCAAGGTTGGAGTCAACTTCAGCAGGTTCATCTACACCAGATTTACCATCTACACCTACCATATCTCAGCTCCAGGTATCATCAGTGGAAGTGACTACCACTTCATCTACCGAGCTGCATCCCTTTTCGACTACTGAGCTGCACCCCTTTTCATCTACCGAGTTGGCCTCCTCGACTCCATCATCATTAGTTGGTATTGCTGTAAATTCTCCAATTTTGACAACTCCAATTTGTTCTACAATTTTGTCGCCATCTACTTCAGGCACAGTGAGCTTAGATACTATATTACTGAGTGTATCACCATTTTTGGCCAGCACTCAAATTTTTGACCCTGTACATACTCCTATTGGCACTCAAACCTCAAGCATCCCAGTTTTTACTGCTAGTCCTTCTGTCTCTACTGTTGTGTCTATTCCAAAGGTCAAACCAGTCATCTCAGAAGTCAAACAAAAGCAACCATTAAGACTTATGATCACTGGAAAGGAAATTCCTGAAGACATTGACTTGGACACAGAGATAGTAATTCCAAAGATTGACTTTGATAATGCTACCATTGAAGAAATGAGGTATGCTAGTCAACTTATTGAGAAAAAGGCTACTCAGATGCAGTTAAGATCGGAAAGGGATAAGGAATATAGGATAATTGAGGAAGCCCAGAACATAATTACTGAGGCTATAGGTGTTGATGTTGATACTTCTCAACACATTTTAATTCAATTGGAAGAGGCAGTTAATAAATTCAATGAAGATGCCTCCGGACAAGAAAAGCTAATTGAGCATGCAGAAAAGAAATTTGATAATAAGGTATTGGGGCACATTGCCCAGAACATTGCAATAAATCAGGTTGCATTAACCTCAGTTTTGGCAGATATGGAAAATTCTTTTAATAATGTAACATCTCTTTTTGCTAAGCTTTGTGATGTTACCGAGTACACTAAAGGAATAAGAGAGAAACTAAATAAAATTGATGAAGATCTGAAGGTGAGCGCACAGAACTTGAAGCTTGACCCCAGTTCAAGCTCATCTCATCACCTCAGAATCAATTTTTTGTCAGAGAAGTAGGCAGAGCTGTTGAGGGAAGAGGCAAGGATCCGATCTACATTGATAGATATCCAAAACATGATCCTTCCCATCATGGATTCAATGCAGAAGCACATTGCACATTCAAAGACATTAATCCATGATAATAACTTCTCCATTGCAGACCATGTGATTGAACTTTCGGCTGAAGTTCAAGTAGCTCTTTCCACCTGCAAAATTTTGCAAGAGAATTGGGATAAGACTCTCCATCTTATTCTCCAGGTACATTCAGATTTCATCTCTCATTTTGGTGTTTCTATATAAGTATATATATTCTTTTATTCTTTGGCATTATTATCAAAAAGGGGAAGATTATTGTTGGATATGTATACTATGGGTGAATAAGTGTTTTCAGAAAAATTGTAGAAAGGAAGAGATATACAGCTCATATAAATAATGTATGTACATTCTATGGGGGAGTTGTCTATAACAAAGCTATTCTATGGGGGAATTGTATATAACGAAGCTATGTATATTCAGAATCAGTCATCAGCATATCAGATAAATTTTGTCTCATAAGTGTTTTTGTCACTAATGCCAAACGGGGAGATTGTTGGCATTATGATACATTTTGGTCATTAGTTACAACACTTATTGGATTCTGAATGCTTACCGAGCTCTCACCGGAAGCCAAGCTTTACCTAGTTCTCAGTGTTTACCGAGTAATCAAGGTGAACAAAGAAGTCAGTGTTTACCAAGTAATCAAGGTGAACAAAGAAGTCAATGTTTACCGAGTAATCAAGGTGAACAAAGAAGTCAGTATTTACCGAGTGATCAAGGTGAACAAAGCAGCCAGTGTTTACCGAGTGTTCAAGGTAAAGAAAGGAATCAGTTTTGACCGAGTGAAGATGTACTAAGATGTAACCGAGAACTTCGTGATAACTGAGCTCCTGAGGTTATCAAGGAAATTATTTTTTACCGAGCTTAGACGAATATCAAGGAAACTAACTATCACCGAGTCACAAGGTTCTATCAAGTGTTTCCTTTGATCACTGAGCTACAGTTCAGATAGAAGTATTCACTGAGTGACATCTCTTCTACCGAGTCTCCAGTGGTTAATGAGTTTGGAACTACTCGAAGTGTTTAGTATGAACCGTGCCTTCACTTCTACCGAGTGCATGCCGATGCCGAGTAACGCAGTGGACGCCGAGTATCAGAAGGACACCGAGTCAGTTCAGTGAACCCGAGTTTTTACCTTGGGCCGACTTTGTATAGAGATTTGCACTTGTTGTTTTGGCCGACCTTGCATGCATTGTTTATTTGGATGGTATATATATGTAATGTATTGTATCATTCAGATAAAAGGAAGTAAGAAGTGAGATGAAAAGCAATTGCAATGGCAATAGAAATTGTAATTAATGAAACTACGAAAGTGTGAAAGAAATACATGCATGCGAAAGTATGTGTGCTGAGTTGTGAAGGTATTTAGCAAGGTCGAATTTTGGAGCAGAAAAGTTTTATCTATCACATCAAGGTGAATCAGAGCATAGCGGATCTTATTAGCAATCAGTTGTAATCAGATCCACTGTTTCATTCTAACAGGTGAATCAGTTTTTGTAAATCCTTTAACAAGGTAGACTTAACAGTCTTTTGTAAATCTCCTAACAGAGTGCATACTTTATTGTATGTTTGGAAATCCTCTAACAAGGTGGATCTAGCAATCCTTTGTGCTCCTAATAGGGTAGATCACCAGAAGTGGTCATTGTAAGCCTTAACCGGCCAACTTCATACTACAGTAACGAAGCTTGTGGGTTTCATCCCCACCCCAGTTTTACTTTCTATTTGGAAAGTTTCTGGGTCACCAAATATGTGTGTTCAAGTGTTGCAAATGATTTTGTTTCATGCTTACAGTAGGTTACTTGGATGAATGGTGAATATATCAGTATACAGTTTTATTGTTTGAAATTTTAGAAGTTACTGATTCACCCCTCCCCTCTCAGTAACTTGTCATATCTTGAATATTTCCAACAGATATTTCTACACCCATCGCATAAGTACTTCCAACTAAGCACATCTAGTAGAAAACATGGTGTGAATCAATGTTCTTGCATAATTTTGGCTCCATTGTGACACATGGCACAAAGGTGCATAACTGCATTCCTTATTGAGCAAGCAGTTTCATAATGTGGGCTTTCACTAACCCTTGATCTTTGCAAGATCTATGGTTGATAAAACTTTGATCCCATCTGGCTACAAACTTCTTCAGTGGCACAACTGGTAGTACATATCAACAATCATCTTATAGCTTGGCACACTGTAGCACATACTAGAGATTTTTGACCCCACCTTGCTATTTGTCAAGAAAATTCTTGCCTGCATTCCTTATTGAATGAGCAGCTTGAAAATGTGGGCTTGCACTAGCCTTTGATCTCACATAGACCAATGGGTATAGAATCATGTGTCTCAAAATACCACATCAGCTGAACTAGTGAGTAAAATACTACC
Organism: Cupressus sempervirens; assembly: GCA_028749045.1. Classification (NCBI taxonomy): domain Eukaryota; kingdom Viridiplantae; phylum Streptophyta; class Pinopsida; order Cupressales; family Cupressaceae; genus Cupressus; species Cupressus sempervirens. The sequence goes on along the minus strand of CM053789.1, from coordinate 817,839,451 downwards.
CCCCAGTCCAACTGATTTGACAACTACAACAGAAGACACCTCAACAACATTCTAAGGAAATGTGGAGTCATGATGTTAGATCTTGCTATGTGTCCAATTGACATTTTCCCACTTTACTTATCTCTCGTGCATCTTCTTAATGTAGGAAAGTGTTAGCCCTTGATCTAAAAAAGATCAATGGTCAATGAATCTGGGTCATAAAGTGAGACCTCTATTAATATATCAACCAATCACATCGTAGGAATTTCAAAATGTGCATGAAAGGTACTAGCAATTCTTCAAAAAGGTTTTGACAATTTATGAAAAAATATAATCTTTGTGGTGCACTAAGACTTAAAAAGGGTAAGGGCTACATGTCATTAAAGTGCATGCCCATATTATTTAGAAACTTTGGACTTCAAAATTGTGAGAATGCAATACCTATTGATTTGGACAAGATAAATGAGCATATAAAATTTTTATAACAAGGGGTATATCTTATTAAAGTGATCAAGCAATTTGCAGGCAAAGAATTACCACCTAAGGTTTAAACAAGATTTTAATGAAGTCATGTTTGTGTAAGCCCCTCCTTAGGGTAAAAGTAATATGCCTTAAAAGCATTTTTTGAAATATTATTTTTGAGGGTTTTCAAGACTAAGGTAAAATGTACTAAGGCATTACAGTTTTTACACTTAGGGTTTTTCAACTAATTGCTCTAATGAAAAACCTTCAGAAATTGATAAAATTCCAACAACACAGAGACCAAGACATGAACTAGGGCAATCTAAGAAGTTTGAGAAATACAACAAGTAAACCCTAAACTACATGATATAATGACCACAAATGATTTTTCACTAATTTTTCAAAATTTTCTCTGTACTATGAAAAATTAGAACAATAGATCATATTCCCAAGGAGTTGACATTGTTTGCAATACTTGGTATATTTGATTGCATATTGCTCCATATTCAGCCAATAGTAACTAGCTTTGATAAGTTTATGAGCTAGTGTCAATCCATTTTAGTGAGATCTACAAATATCCTCATGGACATCAATTAATGCACACTTGGAATCTTTAGATTCTAGACACCTAAGGAGTGTTCCATCGAGACCTCTACTAAACAAGTCGTTAGCAATATTTACATACTATGAAGCATTACAGATAAGGTGACATTTTTCATTCCAGGTTAGATTGTTTAGAATGGTTAGGTCATGCAGATAGGAGTATATGTGGTGGTAGTGGGATGAACCTTGTCCTACAATATAATAGATCATCCTAGATTTAGGGGTATCATAGGTAGGGTAGAGTAACATTTTGACTAGGAACTTGTGTCGAAGATCGTTCTCTGACATCTGTAGCAAAGAGGCTAGGGTAGCCATGGCATCAACCACCTTGTTGTATGCTTGAGGAACTTTTTGAAAAGTAATATGAGCAAAGTATTGCTTCATGTTGTCAAAAATGCATTTGTAAGGGATCAATTTCTCATCCTTTGTTTGATATACATCATTGACCTAGTTGATTATGAGTTGAGAGTCCCCAAAGATGTTCAATTGATCTACTCTCCATTCAGTTGCAATTTTCATTCCATTAATCAAAGCCTCATATTCTGCAATGTTTTTGGTACAAGGAAACAAAATCTTGTATGCCTTAGGTATTGAGTATCTTTGTGGTGTAATGAAGAGTAATCCAGCACCAAATCCTTGTTGTGTGAAGGAATTGTCTAACAACATCACCCAAGTTTGGAGTGTGAGTGTCAAAATTGGTTCATCATAAAAATCAATGTTCAGTGGGAGAAAACTCTACATTGGTGTATTTGCTAGCTAATCAACAATCACTTCTCCCTTGATAACCATTTTTTCAGCATACTAGATGTCAAACTCACTTAATATCATGACCTACTTAGCCAATCTTCCCATTAGAGCTGCCTTACTAAGTAAGTACTTCAGTGGATCAATTTTAGCCACTAGTCATGTAATATGAGAAAGCATATAGTGTCTCAATTTTTGGGAAGCAAAGATGAGTACCAAGAAAGCTTTCTCAATGATACTATAATTCATCTCATAAGAGATTAGCATATGACTTAGATAGCAAATAGCCCTTTCATTGTTATTGTGGTCTTCTTGAGCTAATAAGATACCTAGAGATGTCTCTATTACTAAGATGTAAAAATTTAGAGGCTTCCCATAGATAGGAGGCATCAAGATTAGTGGATTAGCAAGATATTATTTTATCTATGTCAAGCCTTACTCACAATCCTAACTCTAGTTATATTTCACACCTTTATGTAGAGTCTTGGTAAAAGGTTGTGATCTATCCACCAGCTGTGAGATGAATCTATGAATAGATTGAAGTCTTCCTTGTAAGCCTCTCATCTAACTAATATTATGAGGTGGAGGCATAGCCATTATTGCTTAAACTTTCTCTAGATTCACCTCAATTTGTCTTGCAAATACAATGTATCTCAGTAGTTTCCCTGATATGACACCAAATGTGCATTTCTTAGTATTAAGCCTTAGACTAATTGTTTCCATGTGATCTAGGATAGGTCCCAAATCTTGAAGATGAGTATTGCATTTTTTACTCTTGACCAAGGTATCATCCACATAGTCCTCCATGGTCTTATGCACATATGAAACCATCTTTTAGAAGTTTCTCCAATTCAGCTTTGATGAGCAATGCAACATTAGGATGCATTTTCCTAAGTTTTTTCTTGACTTATTTAACACCTAGTCCAATGGACAAGTGATACATAATGAGGTCAGGATCTAACCTAGGTATGTTTGAATATGTCCATGTAAAGTTTATCTTTTTCTCTTAGAAGAAAGCAATGAAATCCTCTTTTTCCTCTAGGGACAGTGACTATGCAAGATATATCATGTGAGGATGTTCTTTCATTTCCAAGTTAATTAGTTGTGTTGTCTCTATCAACACTAATGATCTTTCCTAAAAATGACTAGGAAGCACATCAAATATCTCATTTGTGGTCATTTTAGAGAGGTTTTCACTCTTGGATACATCTTTTATTTTTACTTTTTTAGGTTTTGACATTGCCACGATGTGTTTTCCACCTTCAAACCTTCTATTTTTTTCCTTTTGATTGTATGATTGAGATATTTGATGTTAGCTTCATTCATATTGATGCTTTGTTCACTGGTGGAAGATGTTATTGGTTTGACAATGTTTAAGTAGAAGGCAAGAGGAATGTAGGGACTTCACTAGATAAATTGGAATTCCAATCTATAAGCTTGAGATATGTGAGTGAAAGAGTAGTGGTAGGTTCAATTGCATTCATGGTATAATCATTAAATGCTTCGACAATAAATTTGAGACCTAGAGAAACTTCATCCATAGGCATGTTCGAATGCCTTTGAGTACTAATGTCATCAACCAAAGACTCGAGGATACTAGTTGGATTGAACTTATTTGACCTAACCCTAGACATTTCACCTACTTCAAATTGGTTTTCATAGACATGAACTTGATCTATGTCTTTATGTGTAGTTACTTTTGGAAGAGAGTAAAATTCATATTCCTTAGAATTAGTGCGACATGGTGATAGATTGTATAATTCCCCAATAGTGATAGGGACATACTCTCCTTCATCATCTAGATTTTTACACAGGTACTCCATGTGTAAAGCCTGACTAGACTCTCCTTGTTTTGAATGAGCATGATGTGAATCAATAGTGTCCTTAGAAGAACCACTAGTACCATCCATAATGCTGACACATGGCACAAAGTCATCAAGTTCAGCAAAGAATTTAGCAACATCATGAGGAATAGGATAAAGATAGGGATCCTCATCATCAATGTTATCTTCTTGATCATCAAAATCAACTTGTGACTCATTTCTAGATGAACTCTCAGGTTTTGGTATGAATTTGTTAATCCCTAAATGGATGGGAACCTTCTTAAAGCCTAGACTAGATGTATCTCTATTTATTTGAGCTATTAGTTTAACAAGATCAATTAGACCATTATTGTATCCAATAGGACCAGTTCCCTTATAGCCAAAGTGTTTCATGACTCTAAGACTAGGGTCGGATTTCTCAGGAGTGATCTCACAAGTTTATTCTATGAGGTCAGCTGGAGTCTCCTCTTTGTAAAGCCATGCAAAAATGGCTCTATTTTCACTTTCATCCTCTAGGGTGACTATATCCTTGACAAAAGTACCATTCCACTTGGTTTGAGGTGTCAACACAAATGACTTCTTTACTTTAGATGGTCTCCCATAATGGCAAGGAGTATCAGGAAGAGATGTCAATGACAACACTAGTTCTATGTCATATTCACCCCTTCCAATTTCTTTTAGCTAGATTGATTGTTTGATTTACTTTATCTTGTCATCATGATAATTAGATGATTCCCTATTAGCAGGTACAAAGTTTTTAGTAGATTTCAACATGTTATAGGTATAGCTAGTACTTGTAGGGATAGTAACTTTAGAGCCATGAAATAGGAATTTTATGCATTGATGATAAGTGGATGGTACAACATAAATCTCATCTATTCATGATCTTCCTACCAGAATATTATAAGCCAAGGGAATGCCAAGGACCTAACAAGTTACATCCATTTCTATAGGACCAATGCAAAGAGGCAACACCACAAGACCTAGAGACTTTCAAACAATTTCATCATACACTTTGATAGTGATCTTGCGATGAGGATCAATAGACTCCTCAAAATAGTCTAATTTCCTAAGTGGGGCAATGAAGACAATGTTCAACCCAACTCCATTATCAATGAGCACCTGACAGACATGTTTTTGATGTATCATGACCTCAATGTGTAGAGGTTGATTGTATAGGTGACTCAATGAATTATTTTTCTCATTAGAGGACATATAGTAAGGTGAGGTTAGATGACCTACCATAGATTGGAATAGCTCAAGATCAAGATCTTGAGGGATATTTTCCTTAGTGAGGGCTTTGTCAAGAATCTGCCTATGAGCAAGAAAGATTTTAAGTAGCTCAAAGATTGTGATTTGAGCATTAGTTCATTTTAAGTGATCAAGAACATTGTAGCTAGTAGTTGCTAAATTTGTCACAAGTTTTGCACCTTTGCTAGATGGACCAACAAGGGTTTTATTTTTGTGTTGTTCAATATTAGGAGCAGAAGGCACAAGGCCTTTGAGTACCAACTTGGCACAAGAAAGTGTGTGAAGTAGGGTCCCTTAAGACAAATGGTGTCTTGGTTTTATTGTTATCTTACTTGCCCTTGATGGCAATAATGTCATAGTACTCAAAATCCATAGGTTCAACCATGTTGATCACATTATCATCATTAGAGTACATATATTTGACATTGTTGTTAGGTTTTGGTTTTGAAATCTCTCCTTTTTTATAAGACAGGAAGGGTTTTTTGAAAGCGTTGTGATCCAAGTTCTTGTTATGTCTACCCACCACAATGTCACCATTATTAATCAAGTCTTGGACTTTGTGATGCAAATTTAAGCAATTGCTAGTTTTGTGACCCTTATTTTGGTGGTATTCATAGAATGTAGTTTCATTCCACCATGGTGGCTATAGTTGTGGATCATAAGGACAAGTGTTGTCCAATGGTGAAATGAGCTTGTTTTGTAGCAAGGTCTTATAGACCACATCCAAATGTTCATCGAGAGGTGTATACTCTCGTTTAGGGAAGGTAGCCCATGAGTTCTTCAATTTATTTCTAGACATCTTATTGTCAGGAGGAGGTTTCTCAACATTCTTGGATGTGTTGAGATTATTTGTGAGATTAAAGACTACCTTAGTAGGTTTGGAGTGATATTGTCAACAACCCCATCATGTACAACCTCTTGGTTTTTGTTGATGTACTTGGGTTTGTCCTTATTAGAGGTGGATCTTTGTTTTGTGTCCTTTTGAAGGGTAAGTTCTCCCTTCTTGACCATGAATTCCTCTATGCAGATAACTTGTGTGACCATGTCTTCGAAGGTGCATGGACCTTGAAGTTGGACTCTATACTTGAAATTGGGTAGGAGATTATCAGTAAAGATGTTAAGCTTTTCTATTTCAAGAATCTTGCATGAATATTTAGTATAAAGTTATCTCCACCTCTAAAGGAATGTAAGGAAAGGTTCCCTAACTTTTTGTTTGGGTAAAAGCACAAACTTGTGTCACCTTTTATAAAGAAACAAGATATCAAATTTCAAAATTTCAATATTAATGACAAAAAAATGGTATTTGTGTTTAGAATATGAAGATGATGTAAACTAATGAAATGTGTAGATTTGGATGAATTTTATCCCTATAATTTTTATAATTTTTTTGAGTAAGAATTTATTCATTTTATTTTGTTTTGAAGTCCCTTTTTCAATTGTAAATAATATAGGGCGTAGTTCCCATCAAACAAGAATATGAAAACCATCTTTCTTTGTTTTGATTTGAAAATATCTTATAGATGACATACATAACTAGGGAACAAAAGAAGAAATAAGTATTTTTGATGTATATTTTCTTTGATATAAGTACTAAAGTTTGACCTTATCAGAATCCAACAATTTTTTTTTTCCTCCCCTCAAAAATTCCCTATCAAATCTATAACTTATTGAAAAAAAATTACATATTTGTGAAGACGATTGTCTCCTCTAGAGATAAATATGATTTTTTAATTTTTTTGATATGATTTGCTATTTTTTTTCCCTTTTTTGAGGGAGCATCTTTTGAAATGTTGAAATATCGACTTATAATATTTTGAGATTATAACATATTATAACTAATCAAAACACTTAAAATTTTATATAATGATGATATTGAATTTGAGATCTATAAAAGGTTATTTTTTAGTTTTTGAAAAAAATTGAGTTTTGATAGAGAAATGAGATTTGACCAAAATAGGTTTTGGTATCACAAATAGTAACACATATCTGTGCTTTTACCAATTTAAGATTTCACAAATCTTAGATATTAATAGGGTGTTGAATGTTGTGAGAATACTACTGTACAAACAAGTTGGCAATTTCATCAAATGTTTTGATATGAGGAGACAAGTGTGAAAACAACTCCATATCCTGACCACCTAGACTTCTTGGGAATAGATGCATGAGATATGTCTGATTATGCATAAATTCCATAAACAAGTCTCCAAATTCCCGTAATTGATTTTGGGGATCTCTAGTTCCAAAGTATTTGTCATACTTAGGTAACTCTACTCTTCTTGGAAAAGGAGGCATGTCTATACACTTCTCAAATGGGAATGGACAAAGATCCTCTAAGGTGTATGTTTTTGCTGGTGTGTCTTTATCATGCATCATTTGGGCTAGTTGATCTTCCATGATTTTTAGTTGTTTTTATAGTTTGGAATTTTTAGTTTTCTCTTCAAGCATAATGAGAGTTTCCACATTAAAATGATGGTGTAGCTTAGCTCCCTCTCGGGCAAGTTTGAGAAAGTATTTCTCTTTCTCTTTGTTAAGTAGGATTTCCATGACCTTTTGGAAGTTTTTGTCTTTACGAAACTTTTCTATGTGTTCAAGAAGTATTTCCACCTCTTTGCCATCTTCATAAGTGTAAGGGTCTTTCTGTTTCTCATTCCTAGGTTGGTCTTGGTTTCTACTGTGTTCACTATGTTCAGATTCATGATCAACCATTATAGTAATGTGTTCAGTTTCAATATGTTTTAATTGGAAGGGTCCTTTGAAAAAGAATTCAAATGTATTGTTTGGAGATGTAGGTCCTTTGCTATTTTTAGGATCATCTTGATACAAGGGGTTCCTAGTTTGTCGTAAGTTTATAGAGAATGTTCTCTGGACTTGAGCTGATCTGACAAGTGAAGGAGGTCATGAAGATTCCTCAGTGGATGAACTAGATGCAAGCCATGTACAAACTAGAGGGTGACCTCTACTATGATTATGACCCCTCACTCAACCTTGTCTAAGTCTAAGGGGATAAAACATATTTCCAGTTCTTGTTTCCATACTCATAGACAAGGACAAGAAGCAAAGACCTAGACAAGAATCGCACGAGAACATAGTCTCAAAAAAGCAAGAAAATAGTGATGTATACTGAGGTATGAGTAGTCTGAGTAAGGGCTAGAATAGCCAAAGATTATGACTATCATGACATAGAGTATAAAATCACTAAAGGATGGCTATCACAAGTCATCAGCCAAGTAGGATGGCGTTATTTGGGATTATTCATAGATAGAAAAGAGGTAACAAAATTGCACGAATAGACCAAATTTAGAGCGTGCATAGCTCTAGCAGACAAGACTATCAGTTTTAACTCAAGATTCCATGCAAAGATTATCTAGGAACTATGTGGGAAACTACACCAACGCAAGCGAAGATTTGGAACAACAATTTTGAACCTAGAATCTTGCATGAGGACTCACATAGAGCTATGTGAGTGAGCATTATACTAACAAGAAAAATAGGATTATGAGAAAAGAACAAAGTTGCAAGATCTCACACAAAGATTCTCACTAGGATGTGTGAAAAACTTAATTGGGCCATGTGAAGATATACCTACCTATGTGAAGAGATGTAGAGTCAAAAGGGACTCACGTGAAATCTAGCAAAACTAAATGCAAAAAAAAAAGACTAGAATGATAATTGAAACTGGATTTCAAAGACAGTTTGAAGGTATTAAATTGTTTTGGATAGATTGTTGGTTGATTTTGATATATTTCAAATAGATAGAAAGGTTGGTTTTCAATTTGTTAATAGCATTTGGTTTTAAACAAGACAAGTATTTTCAAAGAGACACGAGAAGCAAGCAATAGTTGAATACAATCCAATCGAGGAAAAACCAACTCAAAGGGATGAGGGAGTCTTGACTTTTATTTTGTTTAGATAGGTTTGGACATGTTTAAGACTCAATAACAAACACACTTAATCCCTAAAACCAAAAATTGTAGAGAAGGCAAAACCTTTGTCCCACAACTTATGTGCATGTGTGCACCTCACACAGCTGTGTCACCCCACTAGAGGGAACCCATGTTTTTGGTGTATTCAAAGGGCTCAATAACATATACACTAAATGAACACCCTTTTGGTAGGGGTCAAACATGTATACCACCTTCCAATGCCTACCAGCATGCCTATGGTGAGTTCTACAGGAGAGATTCTTCTCCCTCCTTACACGAAGATTATGCCTCCTTTTGCTAACTAAAGTTTTTTACTTGGCCTCCATTCATATTAATCCCCAATGGCTCTGCAAGAGGAGTTGAGACCAGCAGCCCAAACTAGCATTTGAAAGTGCAAACACTTGACTAGCAAGACTGGGGCTGGTGCCAGCTCGTACAATAGACAAAGCCTCTTCTTGATATGCAATATCAGTAATAAAGAAGAGGAAAGTCAATACAGCTTTGGAGTCTTTCACTCTATAAAGCTTATTTATTATAGTGAGTTGGAATCTTTGGCAAAAGGAGTGTGCTCACTTGGGTCATTCCTAGAAGTTGGATCACTCCAATAGGCCCTCTAATGGTTGACTCGGACAAGTGGTCTGGACTAAGGGTCCAAGTTTTTGATTTCCCTCAAGGGGAAAGAGCATACTTCTCTACCTTTTCACCTCACCCAAACATACAAAACATTTTATCATTGAGTTAGCTTAATCAAACTATACTTATCTCTTTCTCAAGATTGTGATTCCCTAAAAGGAAATCATTATCCCTTCATAGATGAGGACTCACACTAGAGAACCACTAACTTTCTTGCCTCCCTTGAATACCATCTTTTAGAGGCATCTAGGTTTCTGATTTACCCTTGGTCAGGACCTCCAAGAGGTAAAGAGCATACTCCCCCATTCCCCTATCTTGCACCCTATGAAGTTCACAAGCCCTAATTATAGTAGTGTAGAAAGTAGGAAAAAGACACAACATTTTATGTGGGTTAAAAATTGATCTTTGACATTTGTATCTTTAACAACATCCTACAACACATAGTTCATGTTTGATATGTTTGTATACAAGGAATCTTTGTCAATCATCTTGAAAACCATAGTAATGTTATAGAAAATAATCAGAAATCTGAAAGAAAGTGCTTCAAAGAAACCATATTAGTCAAAACAAATGATGAACTAAATTCTAAAAATTCTACATTTTGCATGTGTTCTATAATTCCACATGAAATCTTGCACATGGCCACATGAGAAAATGAGGTGTCACATGAGAAATTGTGCAATGGGGCACTTTTTTGCATGAGGAAGTGTGAAGAAACAAGTGAAATCCTTAAATCTTTGTGCCAAAATGAGATTTTCTGCACAAAAATCTGGAAATTTGTATATACAAGTATGACAAAATCATTAAAATATTAGAAAATAAAGTAGATGAGGCCAGAAACATTAATTTTCTCAGGCCCCATGGTGGGCACTAGAAATGTATATGTGAAATTGGGGGCGTCTAATCCTCACATGCACTTCAACATAGTCCTTACCTACAAGATCATCCTAGAATAAACATTGGATTGTTTATCTAAAAGGTCTGATCGAGAAAACTATTGCCTTCTAACTAGAAGAATTTTACCTATTTGCTCTCAAACCAAGAAGCAAGAAACTAAACCTTTTAACACAAAGGATTTGTGTAGCTAAATGAAGGTACAATTAATCTAAATGGGAGATGCAATCAACCTAGGAATAAGAAAAAGCATTTAATCTATATGTATGCATTATAATCTAGATGATATTTAAAATGTTAAACAATATGGAATCTAGAAATCAAGTGATTACTCAGTTCGACAACAATTCAATGCAATTCAAATTCTAACTTCTGTAATGAGGAATTAGAAGCCTCTTATATAGAATTCCCAAAATCCATCAATAGTCAAGATTAATTGGGATGAATGGTTAAGATCAAAGAGAAGATTCAGTTGAAATAGAAACTTCCTTATGTAGGTGAAGTTAATGGTTTTAGATTTGAGTGTGATGAGTAGCTAATTGAACTTCACATGAGTGTTAGAACAAGTTAACTAAATTAATTCCAATTTGTGAGATAGTTCACTCAAAATTGCCATTTCAAAACTGAAGAGAAGATTTGAAGAGATTATTTAATTTAATAAGATGAGATATCACATTCAATTAATTAAAGTAAGAGCATTATTAAATTAAATAAATTTAATTCCTTAGTACATTAGACTTAGGAGATCATTTAATTTAATTAAAGTATAAGCAGTTATATTTAAATTAAATCTAATCAATAGGTTTAATGCAGCTAATCTAAGTCAATACTTTAGGAAGTAAATGAGTAATATAATTAATGTAGATTAGGGTTTCTTACATTTGATAATTAAGTGAAGTAGCGATAATCAAAATAAGAATTGCCTATTAAAATAGGACTTTAGGGTTGATAAAAAATAGACCAGAATTGATTTACATGGCAGTGTGCCAATTTTGGGTTATTACATCCATCTTTTAGAGCATATGTCACTATCTTACATTTTCTTTAATCTACTATTTTTTTTCCAATTGCATTTGTACTATCCATATGTTCACGAGTTGATAAAAGCTACAAAGAACCACAAAATAAACATGTACCATCCAAGCATGACTTCTTGTAAATTTTTTAACCATACCCTATTTCACAAAAAATCTTGGATATGAAGTCCCTTGAAGATCTAGGTGGCTCATTCATGCCATAATCCTACAAAACAAACTTAGAATGCAAAAACACACATATATGCCTAAAAATATCAAAATGGTTAGAAAATTCAATATGTGTCCTACAACAAGTTGTATGTGTTTGATTTACCTTCAAATAAAAAGGTTTATCAGTGTCAAAAAAACTTTGACTTATTCAAATTTGAAGATAAATACCAATAAATTTTGGGAAAAAATGTGTCTGAGTTGTGTCCAAAAAATGTTTCGCACATGGATCATGATTTTAGCTACCAATCCTCCAGGGGAAATATGCACGTTATTTATCCAAAAATCATCAATCAATGATTTCAAAGCTTCACTAATTTCATGTATCTATCTTGATCTTCATTTCCATATTTCTCTAGCTAAATATCTCTCCCACTCCTCTCTTTTACTATATATTTCTCACACGCATCTCTCTCCCCCCTATCACACCCTCTCTCATCCACTAATCTCTCTCTCTCTCTCTCTCTCTCTCTCTCTCTCTCTCTCTCTCTCTCTCTCTCTCTAGCCTCTCTTGCTCTCTCCCTCCCTCTCTATTGAGATTTAGTCTTACAAAGTGCATGTTGATTATAGTCCATGCATGCTATGTAAGTCTAAATTTAAAAATGCTTTCAATAGCACATGTACAGAATATTTAAAGATTTGGATTCTACCAAGCCTAAGGCTTGGATTCGCCTTGGGGATCCAACCCAAAAGTTTGCAGTCTCTAAAATGGTCTAAGAATTATTTTGCAACAAGTATACAAAAAATAATTATATTTTATTGTGTGCTCTCCTTCAAGTTTCCTTGTGGTTGAGCATTGATAAAAAAAGGTTACATGATATTGTGGATCTCTATGTTATCTATATAACCATATAATTTAATTTGAATTTGAACTATTTCAAGCCTTTCAACTATAATTTCTTCTGAATGTATGTCCATTTTCTCTCAAAAAACAACATGTACTAATTGGGGTGTAGATCTTAGCTCGTTCATCAAATTTCTCAACAACTTAGCATTTTAGAAACTAGACTCCTTTCTACACACTTTGAAAAAAAGATGTTTTTATTTTAGATTAGTTTTCAATCATTTCTAGGGGGAGAAAATAGATATTTCACATTTTTGGGATGTGTCCAATTAGAAAATTCATTAAAAAAAAATACACATTATAAAATTACCCAAAAAATCTGGGATAAACTACATAGTATTAACTAACTTTTGACCAAAGCAATTAAATAATTACAAAAAAAAAAAATTAAAATTTTAGGGGGGCCACACTTTGTACAATATTATGTTTTTCCTTAAAAAATTACTACCACTTTCTACGGCCCCATTTTGAGAAAAATATTAGTACTTTAGAAAATATATTCAAAGCAATACTATTATTTCTGTCATATCTAAAATTTTTGAGCTTAACCATTTTTAAATTCTTGTCAAATTTCAAAATTTGTTGATTTCGAAAAAAATTTAAAAATGGCCATTTAAACCCTCGCTTTTGGCACCACAACTTGGTGCACTTACCCATGAATATTACCCTCCATAATCTATAGCTGATGATACCTTGACTTTAGATCTATCTTCAAGAATACTTGGATACCTTGTGGTTGATCAAATAGGTCACCGATCGTAGCAAGTGGGTATCAATTTTTAATAGTTATTTTATTTAGTTGTCGATAATCAATACATAATATAAGTGCTCCATCCTTATTCTTCACAAAGATTACTAGTGTTCCCTAAGGTGACACACTATACCAAATATGCCCTTTCTCTAAGAGCTCCTCTAACTAAATCATGAGCTTGCTAAGATCGTGTATGGTCATCATGTAGGGTGCTCTAGATATAGGCTCATCTCTTGGCACATGGTCTATGTGAAAATCAATTGCCCTGGGTTGTGACATACCAAGAAGATATGAGGGAAAGATATCATCAAGAGAAGGATCCCTTTCTACATCCTCCTCTTTATCACTAATGTTGATAGATAATAACTGACATCCCTTCTACCTAAACTTCTTAAGCTACATAGAAGAAATCATATGATGATATATGGGTCCTTGCACCCTTGATATCATCATAGGACTACCATGCTCATATATACACTCAACCTTATTTTGTTAGCAATCCATCTTGGTTTTGTGTGCACGTAGTTAATCCATGCCAAGAAGTATATCATAAGAGCCTATAGGAGTAATGTATAGGTTAGATATTGTGATCATGTCCCCAATCTAGACCTAAAAACCTTGGACAAAGGAACTAACTAATGCCCTATCCACTAAGCCTAACTCAACCTCCCAATCAATATTGTGTCTAGTTTCCTCTAGCCAGCAACACTTAACTACAATTGGGGATATAAAGTAATCTATAACTCCAAAATTAAATAGAATGCTAATACTACTACCTTGAATAATATTGATGGCCTCAATAATTGTGGCATGATGCTCTTCTTTGTGGTTATCAAATAATACAAATATCTATGGGGCCTACCCATATCTCCCACTATGGATATTTAACTAGCCCCATGCTAGTTACCTAATGTTGCACCCTATGAGAACTCTCTCATTATGTGGCCCATACCACCACTAGTATAACATGGCCCGCAAGTTTGAATGGTGTAGAGTAGCTAATCAAATTGTCTTCCTTTCTTGATGTAATAAGGTCTAGGGATAGATCAAATGATTTCCCTAAGACCATCCACATTTGTAATGGAGAAAAGAACCCATGGTGCAACTTTAAGCCTCAGACATCAATTGGTCCAATAAAGTTAATCTTTTGCTAAATTCATTCTTTGTCCTTAGGAGTTGGTGGAATCCATTTGCAAGAAACTTTTCAATAAATGTTGTCCTAGCGCAAAAATTTCAAAAAATTTCTTAGCAACTTTTGCAATTTTGCTGACAACTTTCAAATGGAAACTCTTAACAGCTATAACTACCAATAGGGTGGTTTAAACAATTTTAAATAGCATATAAAGGCTCTAAAAATTTGAAGGAGGATGTAGATTAAAGAAGCACATTGTATCTTTCTTTTAAATCAATAAAAACTTGTTGTTCCAATGCATTTTTCCTATTTTTTCTTCTATAAATTATAGAATCAAATGATTTAAGGGTGAACTCTTTGCTTTTGTAAGTTGATACTACTCATTTTAAAGATTTTGGTTTTGTTTTCAAGTTCCTATAAATAATTTTTGAAAAGATATCCAATTTTTTAGGTTGTTGGTTTGAGAAACCCTTAAAATCAGGGTTTGGTCACAAAAATGACCCTAACTTGATTCTCCACTAGTGTAATTCTCTTCACTTTAGAATGGAGCAATTTATGGGTGTGCTTTATCATATTCTATAAGTTTTGGAATAGGAGGTTGCAACAGTGATTTTTAAGAGCAAGCACTAGGTCAAATATCTCTATGTATTTCACCCTATTTTGGTGAAGTTTGAATGGATAAGATGGTGGAAAGGGTTTGAGGACTTGGTGCAAAAAAAAAAATTACCCTCATTTGAGTTTGAATAATAGCCTAGTGGTGGACATTTGACTTCATGAGCCCATTCTTGATCATTTACCTTGAAAACGAAGCCTAAAGTGGCTAATTAGGCATGTGTAGTTGGTGCTAGTTGAGACATGCTGGAGTGGAGGTGGTCTTTGTAACTTTTTAGTTTGCTAGTACTTGAAAAGGGGTATTTGAATTTGCATTTGATTTGCTAGGTCCTTTAGTAAGTTTTGGAGTTACTGGTCAAAAACTATTCTAGAAGACTTAATAGGCTACTAGGTCTAATTGAGCAACTTGAGTTGTGGTTTGTTAGGAGTGCATCCAATGGATAGTTTGCCTTGTTTATGTTGAGTCTAAGTTGTTTCATGCCCTTTTTGGTGGTAGAAAGGCCAAGAACAACAAAATACTAATTTTTCCCATTTTGCCATATTTGCACTAGGTTGGGTGCAATTGGTTTTGAGTCTTACTTGTGGAAGGTAGGTCTAGAAACCTATTTCAGATTTTTTTAGGAGTATTATACACTAAGGGACTTAAACCAATGTTTTTTTCAATCCTTGTGAGGACCTTGGAGGTTGTGTAGAAGTTGGATTAGATTCTTGCTTCCTTTGTGCTTGTTCTGCATCAAGTGGTGTTAGACGGACTTTGATCTTCTTGGCACACCATGTCTGATGGATGAGAATAGCATGAAAGGGAGATCCCCTTGAGGATCACCAATGTGGAACTAGCTAAGCTAGTCAAGCAGTAGATGGCTGAAAGTAGAGTAGTCTAGGAAGAGAATATGACTATGAAGAGGGAGTTGGATAGACTCAAAAACAAAATGATAAAAGGGAGTGATGAAGAGTCTAAACTAGAGGAGATAGAAAGGAATGAGGAACAAGAAAAAATTCTTGCTGATCAAAGATCCTTCCTTGCAGCACTGGAGAGGGTTGGAAAGAAGGGACAAGGGGACTTACCCACCTTTCATGGTAAGTTGGATCCTGATGAATGTATGGATTGGATAGAGGCCTTAAACAATCATTTTGAATGTGATAAGACCCCTAAAAATTAGAAGGTCAGAATTACCAAGGCCAAACTCAAAGGCCCTGCCTTGAGTTGGTGGAATTTCTTGAAAAATGAGAGGTTGGATGAGAACAAGGAACAAATTGCCACTTGGAAGAAAATGAAGGTAGAAATCAGGAAGCAGTTCATACCTAAAGATTGTGAAGTATTGGTACACAAAAGATTGTAGAATCTCAGGCAAAGGGACTTGGATGGCAGCACCTACACACAAGAATTCCATAATTTGACCCTTAGAGCAAAGGTTTATGAGACTAGGAAGCAATAACTTACAAGGTATGTAAATGGTTTAATGTATAGCATTCAAGGTGAATTAACATTGATTACTCTTGGTTCAGTACATCAATTTTTTAATATGGCTTTGAAAATAGAGGAAAAAAATAAAAGAAAGGGGGATAAAAGCAATATGAGTAGAGGAAACAAAAATAGCAATAGAGGTAGGTTCCATGGAAGGGGATCTTTTAACAAAAATTAGGAGGAATCTAGTAGTTCAAATGCTGAAAGTGAGTCTGCTAATAGAGGGGCATTTATGGGCAGAAGATTGAATTGAAGAGGAAGGTCTAGTGGAAGAGGGCGTAATGTGTTCACCAGTAAGTGTTTCACTTGTAACCAAGTAGGACATCAATCCTTTAGGTGCCCTGAAAAGAACAAACAAGGGGATAGGAGAATTTAGTTAACCCAAGAGGAGGATAGTCAAAGTGTTACCTCTTATCAATCTGCCACTTCTAGGCCTACACTTCCAGAGCATGGTGAGTCCTTAATGATGCAAAGAATAATGTTGAAAGCCCCTAAAATAGCATAACCACCTCAAAGAAAGTCACTATTTAAAACTTTGTGCAAAGTTACTAACAAAGTCTCCAAGTTTATAGTAGATTCTAGTTCCTCTGATAATGTTGCCTCTAAGGAAATGGCAGATAAGCTGAAATTGGCCACAAGACCTCACCCTTACCCCTATAAGGTGTCATGGTTGACTAAAGACAACCAAACACTCATAAATGAGAAAGTGTTGGTGGAGTTCAAGATTGGGGAAAAAAATGATAGAGTTTTATGTGTTGTGGCAGAAATGGATGCATGTCATTTGCTTCTTGGGAGACCATGGCAATATGATGTGTGTGCCAAACATGATGGAAAGACCAATGTTTATACTACAACCAAGGATGGAGTTGAGTATACTATACCAACTTTACTAGATGATGGGAACCCTAATGTAAATGGACTGATGTTAGTGGGTGAAAAAGAGTTAATGAGAATCACTAAGGAAAAGGACACATGTTGCTATACATTTGTAGTTAGACCTCAAAAACATCCAATCAAGAAATCATAGAGCCCAACCAAGGTTGTCAATATAGGACCCAAAGAGGTAAGAGATTTGTTGGAAAATTATAAAGGGATAGCTATAGGTAGCCAATTAGAGACATTGCCACCTGAAAGAGATATTAGTCATTGCATAGATTTCATCCTAGGAGCCACACTTCCAAACAAGGCAACATACAAGATGAGCCCTGAACAAAATAAAGAAATATCAAAACAAATATAAGAGTTTTAAACTAAGGGGTTCATTAGGAAAAGTATTATCCCATGTCAAGTCCTTGCAATCCTAGCTTCTAAAAAGAATGGTACATGGATATTGTGTATGGATTCTAGGGCAATCAATAGGATAACCATTAGATATAGGTTTCCTATGCCAAGGATAGAAGACCTCTTGGATTGTTTGGGGAAGGCAAGTATCTATTCAAAGGTGGATCTCAAGAGTGGATATCATCAAATTAGGATCAAATGTGGAGATGAGTGGAAAATAGAATTTAAGACCTTATAAGGCCTATATGAGTGGCTTGTGATGTCTTTTGGATTTTCTAATGCACCTAGCACATTTATGAGACTAATGAATGAAGTCCTAAAAATTGTTGGCCAAATTTTTTTTTGTGTATTTAGATGATATCTTAATATTCAACAAGGACAAAGATGAACATTTAAGGCACTTAGATTGGTTTTAAATAGGTTTCATAAAGAGAAACTAATCATAAACTTGGAGAAATGTTCATTTTTGTGGATAGAGTTGATCTTCTTAGGGTTTGTGATATTAGGAGTTGACTTAAAAATGGATCCTACCAAGGTTGAAGCCATCCTTAACTGGCCACCACCCACCACTCCACCAGAGGTAAAGAGTTTTCATGGTATGTGCCATTTTTAAAGAAAATTTATTAGAAATTTTAGTGGTGTGTGTGCTCCTATGATAAATACCATAAAAGGAGGGAGGAAATGTGTGTTTCCTTGGACCAAGGAGGTTAATTATTCATTTGAGTGCTTGAAGAATAAGATTGTTGATCAACCTATTTTGGTGCTCCCTAATTTTTACAAGTTATTTATAGTTGAGTGTGATGCTAGAAACAAGGCTATTGGAGGTGTTTTAAGGCTATTTAGATAGGGTGCCTCAACCTTCTAGTCTACCTCAACATATAATTTCATATTTAGCTCTAGACATATCTCTTTTCAATGACCATTGCATGTGACAACATGCATCCTACACAAAGTAGAAAATAGTTGAATCTTTAATTCATACAATGTACAACTTCATCAAACTTTAACATGCATAAAAGTTCTACTTGTTAAACTTGGGTAATTCCTTCACGTCCATCTTGATCATTACCTTTAATTCTCTTTAAAAAATTTCTTCTATAATCATTAATTATCTAATACCAATTGTTAAAATGATTTAAAATAACTAAGGGGTTGGGCTGGGGTGAACCAATTATACTTAGGTCTAGATGTACCAATTAAACTTATAGCCACACCAACCAACTTAGATCTAATCAATAAGTAACTTGGTCTCTATAGCAATATATTACCAACATAAAACTTGCAATCCACTATCCCAATAAAAAAAACTTGTAGTATGTAAAAAATTAATAGTAAAATATCTCAAATAACATCCATACAAGTATAACAATAGGATTTAACATGGAAACCAAGTTTGGGAAAAACCACCAGTAACATGCTACCACTATTTCACTCTTCTAAAATGAGCTATGTTAGGAGCCAACCATGTTAAAGGTTACAATACACACTATTAGGTGTAACCCTATTAGAGGAATTAACTACATACTTGTTAGGAGTGGCCTAGTTAGAGGACTTAAGAACATTTTATTAGAATGTCACCTTGACTAAAGGATTTAAAATTGATATAATGGTTAGAAAGTAACAACATGTTGATATGGATAAGTACAACTCACTTTGCAAATAAATAACACAATGTAGATCATATACTAATCCAATAAATGACCTCCATTATCATCTCTATCTCTGATTTTCTTGGCAACCCTTCAAGAAATCACACTTCACCTCTTTACAACTCTTCTTAGCCTTCTTCTCAAAATTTTCAGTCAATAGAATCAACACATGCTCCAACCTTTTTAAGATCTTTAACAACTTTTCTAACCTCTCTAGATAAGCCCTTATGCCTCCTTAAATAGGTAGTTTGATCTTTTGTCACTTAAACACCATCATTGATCTTAGGGTTGGGTCATATTCATTTAATCCTTCCATATTTTAATTTCCTTCTTCCTTTTCTATAAATTTCTCCAAAATTCTCTTTGAATACATGCACAAAAGTGCTCAAAAATAGTTTACCTTGAATTAAATTTTATAGCTCATCAATTCTTATTTTCAACACATTTTCCATATTCCAAGAAATCAACTATGTTAGCTAGGAAATGAGATTCCTTTACAAACTATCAAATTCTCACATAGGGCCAATACTATCTTCCTTGACCTCAATCATCACTATATAACTTAGTCATCACTATACTAACTTACTCAACTTACACTATTTTCACTTGGTCCATTTATTAGCACTCAGTCCAACTTCTTTGTTACTCCACCTTTTACTAGTGCTAGATCGATGCTAAATTTGATCATCTTCTACTAGTTTGTTGGTTGAGACTAGCATATCTTAACTTCAACTATGATTTCCTTAATCTTGTATATTGAGGCTCGGTTAAGGGCCAAGCCATAGTAATTCTTCCTACTTTCAATCACTAAGAAATTAGATGGAAAGTGAGTTTGGATAGGTTAATGGGCTTCAAATGAAGTTGGGATTTCAAATGAAGTCAAGCTTTCAAATGAATATCCCTTAGGGCTTTGATAAAAAATCTTCTTGTATAGTTTTCAATTGAAGCTAGGGCTTTGATCAAAGCCCCACATGGCATGTTGGCAACTGGCTTCAATCAAAGCCTAGGGCTTCAATTGAAGCCATTTAGCTACTGACATTTAAATTCCAAGTTTGCTTATTATTTTTCAGTTTTAGTTTTCTAGATCAATGGACCAAGGGGATCGAGTGAAGCTAGTGAAATTTTATCTTGCAACAACATCTCCATCTACATTTTTCACTTCTTTCAAGCATTTGGGTATGTATTTTGTTCATTTTGATGTTTTTAAGAATATATTAATTATTTTTAATGTATTGTTAGTTATTTTTAATGAATGTTTAGTTGTCTCTAATGAAATTTTAGTTATTTTATAATTTATCTTAATTAGTTTTATGTTTACATGTTATTGTAGTTAGTTTTATGTACACAATTTAGTATTTTATTATTATGTTAGATAATTTTAAACATAACAATAGTTAGCAAATATTAGAAAAACATAGTTAAAACTATAGTTGGAAAAAATAATAGGTTAAAAAAAAAAATCTCTAGGTTTAGAAAGAAAACGAAAAATGAAAAACTCTAGGTTGATAGAAAACTAAAAACAAAAACTAGTACTAGGTGGATAGAAAATATTTGAAAAATATAAACTATAGTTGAAAAAACATAGTTAAAACTATAGGTGGAAAAAATAATAGTTTTAGAAAAGGAAAAAACTCTAGGACTAGATAGAAAATGAAAAAACAAAAATCTAGCAGTAGGTGGATAGAAGTTAAACAAAAGATAATTTAACTCACTCTCTCCTTTTGCATTCTTTATTTGAGCTCTCTCTCTCTCTCTCTCTCTCTCTCTCTCTCTCTCCTTCCTTAAGTTTTCTCTAAGCTCCGCTCACGCTCCCTCCTCTCACTTGTCATACTTGAATCTCTCATTCTCTCTCCTCTCACTTTCTCTCTCTCCTCTCTCCATCTCTTTCCTCTCACTCTCTCTCCACTCTCCTATCTCTCTTCTCACACACTCTCCTCTCCTCACTCACATTGTCTTCAATTTCTCTCTCCTCTACTCTCTCTCCTTTGTACACTCTCTCCTATCTCTCTCCTCTCACTCACTCTCCTCTCATCACTATCTCTTTCCTCACTTTCTCTTCAACTTCTTTGTCCTTTACTCTCTCTCCTCTATACCATCTCTCTCTCCTAACTATCTCCTATCTCTCTCTTCTCACTCTCTCTCCTCTCACTTTCCCTCTCCTAAGTATCTCTCTCCTATCCTTATCTTCACACTCACTCTCCTATCCTAACTCTCTCTCTCCTAACTCACTTTCTCTTCACTTTCTCTCTCTCTTTGCTCCTCACTCTCTCCTCTAAATTTCTCTCTCCCCTCACTTTCCCTCTTCTAAGTATCTCTTTGGTTTCTCTCTCTTCTCCTCACTCTCTCCTATCTCTTTCCTCACTTTATCTCCTCTCACTCTCTCTCCTCACTATCACTCTCCCTATTATATTTCTACTCTCTCTATTCACTTTCTCTCCTCCTAGTTACTCCTCACTTTATCTACTCTCTCTCCCTCTCTCTCTCCTATGAGTTTTTCTCTCCTTAATATCTCTCTCTCTCTCTCTCTCTCTCTCTCTCTCTCTCTCTCTCTCTCTGTCACTCACTTTCCCTCTCTCTCTCTCTCTCTCTCTCTCTCTCTCTCTCTCTCTCTCTCTCTCCCTCTCCTCACTATCTCCCTCTTATCTCTCTTCTCACTCACTCTCCTCTCACTCTTTCCTCACTTTATCTACTCTGACTCCCTCTCTCTCCTCTCACTCTTTCCTCACTTTATCTACTCTGACTTCCTCTCTCTCCTCACTCTCTCCCAAAGTCTCTCTCCTATGACTTTCACTCTCCTCTCTATCTCTTTGCTTTCACTCTCTTCTATCACTTTCTCTCCCCTCTCACTCTCTCTCATATCTCTTTCTTCTCACTCAATCTCCTCACTCTCTCTCCTCTTACTCTCTCCTCATTTGTAGATGACATTTAATTTATTTTTATATGCACATTAGAACCTAATTTCACCTATTAAACTATAATAAGATGTAGATTAAGATATAATATATTGATTGTCTCTTAATAGGATAGATCTCTTAGGGACTAATAGGACCTCTTAATTTAAATAACATATTAACATGTCTAATATAACATATTAACACCCAATAGTCCACCTTAAGAGTTTTTCAATATAGGATAGGTATTAGCATTTAATATAACCTATTGAACATTTAATTTGCACATGTTACCCATGTTGATCACATCACATGATAGAGATGAGGGTTAGGGACTCAATCATGGGTATCCTTAGGATCAAGGACTAGGACATATGAAACCTTAGGACCATGGGCAGCCTCAAGATCATGGGAAGTCTCAAGATCAAGGACTAGGACATGGACAAGGATAAGGACAAGGACAAGGACCATGTGTTCACCTTCACACTAAAGATATGGATACTATATTACATTTTGGCTATAGTGATGGCATAACTCATATAGTTGATTGATAGATATGTTGGTATTCTATATAGAGGTATTTGTGATGATGAGATCCATATAATTCGTCAAGATCTAACTCATAGAATAAGATCATAGACTGCATTCACATCAAAATCTATTGATAAGATTTTTGCAGAGGTCTCCAGTGATATGTCCTTAGACTAGGTTCAGACCCTGGTCCCTAAGGAGATTATAAACTTAGAGGTTTTCCCATTTTATGAGGGTTAGGCCTAGGTGAAGGCCTATCAAGCTATGAGATGCATTGTGCCCTAGATTACATGCTTTATATACCCTTTATTCCTTATAACACATGGTTTTTATCCCAATAATAGCCAAACACCATAACATTTTGCCCAATAATTGTATGGAGAGTTCTGTTTGGGGTACATTGTCAACTATTTATATCTTCTAGGATATTATGGTTAGGGACATGGTAGAGTTATAGATTTTGATGAGTACCATTTGGTTGGTCAAGATTGACATGATTGGTGACAAATACTAGGTCATAGGACTCCAGTTGTGACTCCAATTATGCCCACTAATGCAAATAGATTTTTTATTACTTCCTAGAGGGCAGAAATTGACAGAATAGGACACATTACATCTTTCATTAGTATTATCACATCTAGTAGTCTAGGTAGGTATATTATGAGAAGACCTATTCAACCCAGTGTTAGAAGCATGAATTCTAATGATATTCCTATGGAGAGATATTGTAGACATGTTATCATGATGATATGTTACATTCATGACTAAGTTTATCATTAATGTCAACATAGCAGTTCTCCGTGGTATTTGACAGAAGAAGAATGGAAACATCAAGTTGGTATGGATGGGTAGTTGAGTATTCTCACTATCCAAGGTTATATGAGATACTTTTGAGTATCTAGTATATGCATTTAATGTTGGATGAAGAAATGTTAAGTCTAGAAGAAGTTATCTGAGTTTTGGTGATGACTATTTTGAGATAGAGTTTACAGAGGCATGTTCTGGTAAACTTGTTATATCTCTTAGCAAAATAGTTATTCTAAGAATTGAGGTTGAGGATGTGATGAAGAAATGTTGGTGATGATCTGGCTAAGTTCACTCATCATAATATTGCATGTATAGAAGGATATTTAAGTTGCAAGGAAGAAGATTAATGTTATCAATAAGTGTAACATGTTCTTCATGTGGTCCTATAATAATTAATTGAGAATGTCTACCAGAAAACTCAAGGAATTGTTTTATGGATTCAATATAAAGGAAGGACATTTTCCTTTATCATAAGTGTGGATATATATCATGGAGAAGTGATTATAAGAAGTAGAGAGTGGAATGTGAAGCTAAGAAAAGTGGATTGAAAGTGAAGGAGACTTCATTGCTAAGGTTTTATTGTGTGATACAAAGTTTGATATTTGGATTTGAGGTTCATGATCTAGTCTATAATTTTTGATGATGATTGGTTTGGATGATAAAATAAAGGAAAGAAGAATTTAGTAGTAAATTACTTGTTTGGGAAGTGAGCTCTTCTTGTAATTGAAATTGCATGTTTGGGAAGTTGTCTCTTCTTGCATACATTGTACTACAACTCCTAACAAGATTGGAATCTCCTAATAGGAATTCAAAGTTAACTAACAAGGACTCAAATGAACTAAATTTTGTACTAAACTCCTAATAGGGTCCATCCTCTAACAAGGAATATTTATATTAATACATCATCTTGTGGGCATCATTCCCATTAGGGCTTTCCCTCTAATCAAGGGTTTCTCTAGTTAACATATTTGGTGTAATTATCTGTGTACATCTTGTTATGGTTTTTTTTTACTTTGGTTGAATGGATAAGATTGTTTAAGGTTGATAAATGTTTTAATTATTGGATAATTGATTCACCCCCCTAGTTATCCTAGTGGACTATTGTTTCTAACAATTGTTATCAAAGCCTAAGGTTCATGAAGATAAATTTTAACAACTTTGGGACATTCATGGTGAGCATGTTTAGGAAAGATAGTGTAAAGTTTGATAGAAAAAATTATTATAGCTAGAAGGACAACATGAAGAAACATCTATTATGTATGGGCCTAGGATATTAGATCTTGACAAAATCAACAAAGACAATCATTGCAAAAAAAGATTTGGAAACTTGAAATGTGGAAGAAAGAGATCTTTTTATATGGAACTCAAGAGCTAGAGATGCACTATTGACTACACTTCCTGAAATTGAAAAAAAAATCAAATAAAGTCACTTGTTACTTCACATTTGATTTGAAAAGCTTTAGAAACTAGTTTTGAAGGTGATGAAAATTCTAAGAAGTTGAGGCTACAAAGTTGGATTTGTGCATTTCAAGATGCTAAAATGATCAAAGATGAATCTATAAGAACATATGTACGTAGGATATCAAAATTAGTGCATGTATTAGATCTCAAGGAGGAACCAAAGAAGATGATGAGTTTATATGGAAGATATTGAAGAGCTTAACACCACCATTTAAGTTAGTAGTTCAAATGATACATTTGTTAATATCTTGTACCAAAGATTTCACAAAGGAGACATTGCTTGGAATACTTGAAGTAGTTGAGAATCAGTGCCTTGAATATTTGACCTATTTTATCAAGGAGCACAAGTGGTAGAGTAGATTTTGCTAGCAGCAACATATATGGTGAGGACAAAAATCTTGAAGTAATAGCCCTTATACTAAGAAGAGAAAAATATGGTAAGAAAATCTTTAAATGTTGGACCTACAATGAATTTGGTCATTATGCTTCTAAGTGTCCTAAAAGAGAGAAAATTTATAAAGGAAATTACAAACCTGGAAGAGATAAAGAGTGTTTATATGCAAATAAAGAAAATAATTCTGATGAACAACTAGTAAGTGTTAGTGATGATGAAATTGGATTTGTAGCTATTAAAGAAAGAAGTCTAGAGAAAGTAGCTTTGGTATCATAAGTTGAAAAGAAATTTGATTGAATAATTGATAGTGGTTGTTCACATCATATGACTAGTGATATGAATAAGTTTATTGACTTCAAAAGTCAGGATAGAGGCATTGTCAAAGTTGGAAACAATGTAGTATGCCAAGTTAAAGGTATTGGATCTATAACTCTTGATGGTAAAATTAACATTGAGGATGTATATTTTATTGACAATTTGAAGCACAATCTTTTGAGTGTTGGAAAACTAGTGGACAAGGTTATTAGTTGTAGTTCACAAAAAAGAAATGCATGATCAGAGACAACGATGGAAAGGTAATTAGAACAGGAACTAGATCTAGAGGTAATATATTTTAGTTGAATCCTATTGAAATGAAATGTTTGGTTGTCGAGATAGATGATAGTTGGTTATGGAATAAGAGATTTTTTCATATAAACTTTGATAGTATTGTGAAGACTAGTAGTATGTTTGCAATTAGAGATTTACCTAAGATTCTAAAACCTACTAACACAATTTGAAAGGAGTGTGTTTTGGCAAAGCATAACGGAACTTCCTTTCCCAGCAAGAAGTTTACTACTACAACAAAATTAGAGATTGTACACATAGATCTTAGGGTCCTACAAAGATTAAAGGATTCTATGGTGAACGGTATATTATGATTTTAGTTGATGAAATTTCTAGAATGATATGGGTTGTATTTCTTAAAGAGAAATATAAGGCATTTGATAAGTTCAAGATATTCAAGAACAAAGTTAAGAATGAATCTAGTATGAAAATTAAATGTTTAAGATCAGATAGAGGAGGAGAATTTACTTCAAATGAGTTTAACATCTTTTGTGAAGAAAATGGAATCAAAAGATAGTTATTAGCTCCGAGAAGCCCTAAACAAAATGGTGTAGTAGAGAGAAGAAATAAGTCATTCATAGAAGCAACAAGAGAAATGTTAGCCAAGAATGATGTATCTAAGATGTTTTGGAGAGAAGCTAAAAATATAATAGTCTACACTATTAATAGAGTGCAAGTCAAAAAGGACACAAATAAGACCCTTTATAAACTGTGGTTTGGTCACTCACCTATAGTTAAGTATTTCAGAATTTTTGGTAGTAAGTGTTATATCAAAAGAGATGATGATATTGGTAAATTTTATGCTAGAAGGGATGGAGGTATTTTTCTTGGTTATTCATTAAAAATAAAGGCTTGTAGATGTTATAATTTGAGAAATATGACTATTGTGGAAAGTGAAAATGTAAGAGTTGATGAGAAATTTAGGATAGTAGAGAGAATGATTGATTACAATTCAGATGATGATGTTGTTACTAAAACAAGGAATTATGAAGTATTTATTGAGACTAACAATGATTTGTAGGATAAAGGAGAGCCAAGGCAAGAACAAATCTCAAAACCTTTAGTAGAGCCAAGAGTTGAGATAACAATCCTACTTTGGGTAAGAATATGACAAAGAATCATCCGCCTAAGTAGATCATTGAAAGTAGAGATAAAGGTGTGATGAAAAGTAGTAGATTCAATGATGAACTATGTTTGATATCCCAAGTTGAACCTGTTGGCGCTTAAAATTGTAACCCTATTTTTGAGCACCATTGAGAAATTTAAGGTCTATAAATGCTTTTTGGTGAGATTGTACCTAGCTATACCTTTGAGGCTCCTAAGGTGTCTAATGTTTCTAACACCCTCCATTTAGTGTGTTTAAGTGTTCCATGATGATAAATTGACATTCTAAGCCATTTCATGAAGTCTTATTTTGAGCCCCATTTTCTAGTGAATATCTTGCACCCAAAAATGTGTCATGACCCACCACTTTGGGAATATCTAGTGTCCATAACCAAGAACCTATGTTTTAGATTTCAAGCCATTTTGAGTTTGTTTGATTAGGTTTCAAACACCTCAAAGTTGGCCTGTTACTATTTTCATGCATTTGCACTTTGCACATAATTCTAGGAAACCCTGTTTGACAAGCTATAATTTTGACCCAGTTGATTGAAATATGAAAATTCCTTTTGTCTTGCATTGTAGATGTCAGAGACTTTTTATGTTTCAAGTTTTAGCTCATGAAGAATCTGTTTGATTAGTTTTCAAACGTGATTCCAAACACAATTTCTAAAATTTTATTGGTGTCAACATTTGCAGATTGTTTGATACCCCTGTTTGGGATGTCATAACTTGAGATCCATGATTGGTAAGATCAAATGGATTGTACCATTATGTAGTACTCTAAAAATACTCTAAGTGTGTCAGTTTGCAAGTCATGATGAATCCATTTGCACATTTTCCTAGGTCAATTACATTCGAAAAAAATGTTTTATGTCAGTGTTTCCAGTTTGCAAAATCCAAGTAACCTACTTTGACCTCTCACCATTTGCGTCTAGTTATTCATCATGATCCCAAATCCTAGATTCATACTTGCCTCGTGATAGAGAATCAATACTCCAATTTTTGTTTTCCCAAGTGTCAGTTTGCCCAATTTTTGAAGCCAATTCCAAATGGGTTTTAGTGTTTTTGACATGTTTTCTTGTAAGGAAATTTGAGGGGGCAACTTTGATGGTCAATATCTTTTCACCTTGAATTCCTCATGAGATGAAATTTGACATGGTAGAAGTGTGTAGAACAGAGAATCAATGGGTCAAATTTCAGAGCCCGATCAGGTATTTGGATTAGTTTTTAAGGCCAATCAAGGGACCTCTTGGCATAAAGTTGATAAGTTGAAAAAAGTTATAAAATGAGTTTTAATTGGTAGTTCGGATTCAGATTTTAATTTGGATTTATATCAGTTGATTAATGGATCAGTTGGGCAATTCGGTTGTTCAAAAACAAAAAAATTTTAATCGGACCCACTTTGGGGGCCCGACTAATTTCATCAGATTGAATGGAAATGTGGGGATTATGATAAAAATATAGCCAATCAATTATGAGGAAGTCAATACATAAGTAACCTCTAGTTATTTGAAGGAACGAATAAGGAAAGTGAAGGAATCACATTATATGTTGGGAGATACATATGCTAATTGATGCAAAAGGAAAATAGAGAGTTGAAAGTAATAATATTATAGGTCATGGTGCTTATAATAAGGTTCCTTTCAGAACCATCAAATGTCCTACCAATAATGCACTTTGTCTTATCAAGTTCCTATTCCTTTGAGTCCAACATTGTCTAGAAGGTTATCTAGAACAAAGAGTCCAAGGCAATTATCTTTTAATAAGACATTTCTCCAATAACTTCTGGTGATCCATTTGATAGCCAAAAAAGTTCAAAAAATCATTCCATTCAGAGGAAATGTGATGTTCATGTAGAAGGGATATTTCCATCTTGATGGCAACTAAATTATTTGGCATAAATGATAAAATAAGGATGTGAGTTGTTTGACAATGCCTTCTCATCATGGAATTACTTCTCCCAATTATTTCCAAGGTTGATACAAATGGAGAGTTTAAAAGGAAGAGCGCCATGGTTAAAAAATAAAAAATAAAAAAGAAAGAACAATAAGAGGGATCATGATCTCATACTACATCCTATTAAACTCCCTGCCAAGAACAATTTCCAATTACATGCTAGGAAAGAAGGCCCCATTGAAACTAATTTTTTAATTTTTTTTAAAGTCTTACAAAGTCAAGAACAAAGGGGTGACAATACTAGATTTGGAAGTGGCAAGGAATTCCATACTAAAGGCAGAGGCCCATGTGAAGGATGGAATAACCCCATGTCAAAGTAGACTTCAAACTTGTAATTCATTGCCCTTGCTCTTGAATAGCATATCTTCATTTTCTTGTATTAAAGGAGAGAGAGTTAAATGAGTTTCAGAGTAATAAAAATGCATGAAATGAAAATCCACAACAACAGACTTAAAAAGAAGCCACCATGTAAAATAGAGGAAGCCGCAAACTAAATGATGAGCAGAGGCATTCACCATAAAAGGCAAGACAGAATAGGGGAGCAGATAAAATGCCGCCCAAGTAGAGAGTGACAACAATTAATGACTTTTGAAGCTCAAGACATTGGCCTTCTTCCACTAGATAAGAATTGGAAGAATGAGACCTATAGAAGCCCATAGTCCATAGCATGCTACAAGGAAAACTCACAAATTTGGAGGTAAAGAGGACCCGCGTGAGTAATAAGCTATTGTATAAGCAAGACAAAGACCACCACTAGATGTAGAAGAAAGCCCATGCGCAAAGGGAAAATATGAAAACATTTTATTCCACATTGAATGGACAGAGGCTTTTTCACAGCTTAAATACAAATTCACTCAACATACATGATGCCTTTAAGACACAACCTTTTCAAAAGGTAGTGCTTATGCGTGGGGCCCGAAAACTGACAGATGGATCCAACCAAGGCAATATTTTAAATGAAAAAGAAAACAAGCTGACATGGCACCAAAAATGAAGATCACGCAAGATGATTACACGTGGTGAGATCATGTGGTGCACACAATTCTACATGGTGAATATGCTCAGGAGATAAGAAATGCGAGATTGCGGGATGTCGCCACATGGCGACAGGTCCTAGTTGGTGGAAATAAAGAGCAGTTTGAGAGGATGCATTAGATCATACACGTGTCATGATCTAATGGTGGGCACATGCTCACAAAATAGAGATGCAAGGAAGTTAGAAAATGCGGGCATGCAAAAATTTGACAAGTGGCAGTGTGCCTAGGTCGAGAGATGATGTGGTAGGCTCTATCAATGTGCTGAGGTGGCAGTTCAAGGAGTGAATGAAAGGCCACCACATGACAGTGACATATAAATTCTATCTAGATGAGGATGAGGAAACTTGGTGGACCAATTAGAGATTACCACGTGGCACATGAGTCAGACTTAGTTTGACCCAAAATATGAAGATAAAGGGAAAATGAAAATAGTTACAATATCAAATTTTTTAATCATTTTCCAAATTTGAAGTCCCATATAGATTTTAATTTCAAAATGGGCCTAATCTAAAGTTTAGGCTTTAGAAAATTTTGAATTTTAGAAAATTTAAAATTTAAAATTTAGTTGCAACCCAGAGCCATACCAGAGGAGTATTTTTCAAATTGATATTCAGGAAGTTTCTGAGAGGTGAATATAGCAATGTTATATATCATCAGAATTGGGAGAAGATGAAATTTTTGATTTTGAGATCGGTTTTTGCACATGTGCTCACCAATTTGTGCTATAGGCCAATTTGTAAATTTTGGGGCGTTCTCAACAGAATGAGTGTTTTGCACCATTGATCATCAGAATTGATTAGAAAACAAATATAAAGGTTTGTAGAGTTGTGACTGTGATGAAAACTTATTTTAAGAGGTTTTTTTGGTTTCTAAAGGTCTTATTCAACTAATTTTTCACTTTTACTCTGAGTTCACTTTCACATTAAAAATTAGTTGCTTTCATGATCAAATTTTTGAGATATTTGATGCACTTGAAAGCCAGAATCATGGAGATTTGATAAATAGTTACAGAGAGAAGGTAGAGAGAGGTTTTTTCATCTTCGTGGGAAGGAATTCTGAGGGTACACATGTCAATTGTAGATTCAATCTAAGATTTGTTTCCTTTCTATTTATACTTTCTTCTTCTCTTTTGTAAGGGTTGGAATTTTGGAAAGTTTCTCTGAAATGAATTCATTTAGTAGAACTGACCCTAGAATTGATGAACTCTAAATGGAAGATCTAGGATGTGCTTGTTCCAGACCATGAAGCTTTTGCTTTGGCTATGATACCTCCTTCCCATCTCATCAATTTCTCATTCCCACCATTCTCTCTCTTGTATGACAACATTTGTTATTGTACATTCTTGTTTATTAGGTTGTTTATGAGTCAATTTTATGCATTTTCATGTATTATTTCAAGGAAATCATTACAAAGAATAGCAAGTGTTTAGTTTTAGTTTAAATCTTTTCTCCTTTCTCAGTTGAGTTGTAATGTTTTATGTTGTTTGAACAAAGATCTTAGATCATAGTTGTAGTCCCTTAAGGCTATATGTTGCTTCATTATTGCTTGTAATTCAATGAATTATGTAAATTGGGGGATATCAGGTAAGAATGAGATTTAAGTTGAACATTGATGTCTATTTACAAGGTAAATGGATAGAACATATATCTAAATATATGAATAAGTATCAGATATCCAAAATGCATGAGGGAGATTTATGAATTTTCTCAATGGATCAGGCATTGATCAGCTACAAGATCATAAGTTTTTTGTTCATACCTGGTTTTCATTCACTTTCTCCACCCACATAAAATCAAATCAAATTCAAATCATCTTTACAATTTTATGTTGAAGAGCTATAATAGAATTCCCTCACTCAACTTATGAATGTCATAGATTTGCATTTAGCTAATGTAGATCTGTGTTATTGCATGATTTATTAGGAGAAATAAGGTTTTTATCTATTTTATATTAGATTTAATATATGCTTTGATAACTGGTACCATATAAAGAATCTATAGGTCCACCTACCTAGGTTTTGCAGAGCCTAAAGAAGAAGAAAGGTTATACCTTATAGTTGGCCCAAGAATGTAGTCAGGTGTATCTGTCATAGAAATTTTCTAGTATTAGATGCATTTGTCTGGTTTCTTGGTCATTTTCAAAACTATTAAATCAGGAGCCAATAGAACCTAAGAATGGAGATGAAGCATGTAAAGATGATCATTGGAAAAAAGTTATGAAATGTGAATTGGATTAGATAGTAAAGAATGAGACATGGGAATTGGTCCCCAGACCAACATATAAGAATGTGATATGAACTAAATGGGTATTCAAGAACAAGATAAATGAGCTAGGAAAATTTGTAAGGAACAAGGAAAGATTGGTATGTAAAGATTACTCATAGCAAGAAGGAATAGACTATGATGGGACTTATGATTTTGTGGCTAGAATAGAAGCAATAAGGTTCTTCTTAGCATATACAACATATAAGAAATTCAAAGTGTATCAAATGGATGTCAAGTTAGCATTTGTGAATGAAAAACTTGAAGAAGAAGTGTATATAGAGTAGCCTAAAGGTTGTCCTTCGAAAGATGACAAGGACATAGTATGTAAACTAAAGAAAGCATTGTATGGCTTGAAGCATGTACCCAAACCTAGTATGCAAGGTTGGACAAGCATTTGAAAAAGCTTGGATATAGAAAAGGAATGATAGATAGTAATCTATATTGGAAAGAAATTGATAATGGGTTAGTGATTTTTGTAATATTTTTTCATGATATCATATTTGGAGGAGATGATGATGAAAGTGACAAGTTTGTAGAAGGAATGAAGAAGGAATTTGAAATGAGTATGATAAGAGAAATGACATATTTTCTAGGATTATAGATTGTACAGAATAAAGAAAGAATCTTTATTTCTTAGACTAAGTACTTGAAGGATTTACTAAAAAGGTTTGTTTTGGAAACATGTAAACCCATTGGAAAGCCTATGGCAATTGGACACAAGTTATCTACAAAGGATGAGACTCCTATTGTTGAGTAGAAGAAGTAAAGATCTATGATTGGAGGTTTGTAATATCTAACTCACATAAGGCTAGATATAGAAAATGTAGTTGGAATTGTTGCAAAATTCCAAGGTGATCTTTAGTAAAGTACATTATGTAGTAGTCAAAAGGATATTTAGATATTTTTAAGGAATACTAGAGCTCAGATTGTGGTATGATAGATCTAATGATTTCACTCTAAGTTCTTATACTAATATTGATTGGGTAGGTAGTATGGATGATAGAAAGAGCCCTAGTGGTGGATCCTTCTTTCTTGGAGGAAGATTGGTTTCTTGCCTAAGTAAGAATTAGGATTGTATATCATAAAGTATGGTGGAAGCAAAATATGTTGTAGTAGTAAACAATTGTAATCAAGTTATTTGGATAAAATAGATGCTAAAGGATATAAGGATAGAATTTAATGAAGTTGTTGTCATACAATGCGACAATACAACAATAATAAATAAGTCTAAAATTATACTATTGCATTCAAAGACTAAGCACATTTCTATTAAGTATCACATGTTAAGAGAGAAATTTTCAAAAAAGGACACTAGATTGAAGTATGTGAGCACTAATGAGTAGATTAAAGATATCTTCACTAAGCCTCTTCCCAAAGAGACTTTTAAATATTTGTGAGGTATGCCAGGGGTTATGCTCCTTCCTACATCAAAGTAGAAGATGCAAGAGTTTATTAGTCTAGTGTAATAGAGCACCATTGTTTGTCTAGACTAAATGCTAATGCTTCCTATATGGGGGAGTATTTGTGATGGATAGAGTCATCTAGGACTCTTGTTGGATCTTGTTTTGAACAGTGTCTTTTGACACTAGAGCTAAGTAAGAATCAGCTGTTGCAAAAATTGTTGGTTGTAGATTCCTTTGACATTGATGTTAATATGGGACAAGTATGACATGAAAACATCATGGGGGAGAAGCAAAACGTCATGGGGAGAAGAAAAACAAGTAGGATGTTTGGGAGAAGTAAAATATGGAATGATAGTTTGATGGAAAGCATATTGAGGTATATCAATGGGGGAGAATGATTGATGAAGAGGATTTAAAAGGAAAGATTAACAATCTTTTGCAGTTGGTATTCTTGAAACTAGATGCTTTTCATCTATGTTTTCATCAATGCCAAAGGGGAAGATTTTTGGAAGCATGAATATTGATGATATTTCTATGGAAGAGTATTGTAGATATGTTATCATGATGATATGTTACATTCATGATTGAGTTTTTCATTGATGTCAACATAGCAATTTTTTATATGATAGAAGAACAATGGAAAGATCAAGTTGGTATAGATGGCTAGTTGATTATTCTCACTATCCATGGTTATGGGAGATACTTTTGAGTATCTAGTATAGTTAGTTAATTTTACATGAAGAAATGTTAAGTCTAGAAGAAGTTATGTAAGTTTTGGTGATGTTTATTCTAAGATAGAGTTTACAAAGGCATGTTCTTGTAAACTTGTTATATCTCTTAGCAAAATGGTTATTATGAGAATTGAGGTTGAGGATGTGATGAAGACATGTTGGTAATGATGTGGCTAAATTCACCTATCATAATATTGTGTGTACATAAAGATATTTAAGTTGCAAGGTGAAATATTAATGTTATCAGTAAGTGTAATGTGTTCTTAATGTGTTACTATAATAATTAATTGATAAGGTCTAACAACTAACTCAAGGAATTGTTTTATAGATTTATTATAAAGGAAGGACATATTCCTTTTTCATAAGTGTAGATATGTATCATGGAGAAGTGATTGTAAGAAATATAGAGAGCAGAATGCGAAGCTGAGCAAAATTGAAGAAAATTTTATTGCCAAGGTTTGATATTTGAATCCAAGGTTCATGACCTAGTCTACAAGGTCCAATGGTGATTGGTTTGGTTGATAGAATAGAGTAAGGAATAACTTAATAGTAAATTAGATGTTTGGGTAGTGAGCTCTTCTCGTAGTTGAAATTGTATGTTTGGGAAGTGGGCTTTTCTTGCATACAATGTACTACAACTCCTAACAAGGTTGACACAACTCCTAATAGGGTTGGAATCTCCTAAAATGGATTCAAAGTCTCCTAACAATGACTCATATGTGCTAAATGTTGTAATAGACTCCTACCAGGTTCCATCCTCTAACAAGGAATATTTATATTAGTACATCATCTTGTGGGCATCATTCCCATCGAGGTTTTCCCTCTGATCAAGGGTTTCCCTAGTTAACATATTTGGTGTAATTGTCTATGTGCATCTTGCTATGGTTTCTATTTATTTTGGTTGAATGGATAAGATTATTTAAGGTTGATAAATGTTTTAATTGTTTGATAACTTATTCACCCCACCCCTCCCCCCTCCTCCTCAATTATGTTGGTGGACTATTGTTTCTAACACCTAGATCATCTTTAAAGGCATCATCTAGTACTAGACCTATTGTGCTGAGTGATGAGGTTTATAGAGCTATACATTTTCATACTATAGGAGATATATGGAGCCTTAATGGGCAGCACACACATATGGATATGGAATTGTATTTTTTAGATGATCTATTATAGGAACATTCATACATTGTCAATATTTAGAGGATACCTTTACAAGAGGTTGTAGATAGGATTAAAGATACACAATAGGGTACACAAGACTTTGGTGATTAATACTTAGCATATCACTTGACACATATGTCAGCTTAGCACTTAGCTCAACACTCAGGTCAGCACCCATCACATTGTTTAGATGCACAATGTTGGAGTTGAGGAAAGCCAACTCCGAAGACGCCAAGATCACCTGCATGCGAACCTGTCAAAGAGAAGCCAAGAAGGGGAAAAGCATGGAGCACGGGAAAAAACCCTAAACGGACATGAGAGCCAAAAATGCAAACACAATAAGAAATGTATTTACAATAAGAAATGGCTTCCGATGTTCTAATATTTTACAATGAGAGAGAGCCCGAATATAAAGAGCTCATGGAAGCTTGTAGAACAAGCTGGAAGGAGGTAGAAGATAAGATTGACAACTCAGCACACATCCACAAAAAGTGGAATATGCTTAAAAAGGAGAAAACTCCCGAGTTGTCAACAACTAACCACTACATGCATTAAATACAAAAGTATTAAATAAATGCATGACCTAAGTAAGCTTAAGCAATAGAATAAATAATTAAATATTAATTATTTACTCTAACACCCCCCCTTAAGTGCAACTTAGGGAAATGCCTTAAGCTCACAAAGCTAAGATGAATGCATAATGGGTCCCGGCAACGAGGCCATTTGAGGTACCCAAGTACAATGCAAGAAGATGCAACCTCTGTAAGCAGGGAAAAAGAGAAAACCACATGGGAAAAACCCTCCCCTAAAAAGAGGTAAGAACCCAGTGAAGAGCTGAAGAAGTCTCCAACTAGGGAAAATGTCCCCTAAAACAGGAACAAGGAATGATCATGAAGAAGCAGCATCACTAAAGCATGAAGAGCCGTAAATCTGTCAAACTGCTGATCTGAAGAAACCTCCATGGAAGAAGAAGGCACGAACTGAGCATGTCTATATGGTAGATGATCCATCTCACCGAAATGCATAGGTAGCCAGCCACTGCAATCGCCTTGTATGTAGGATCAACCACTGAATACATAGTTCACTCTATCAAACCATCGAACCATGGATGCATTAGAACACAGCATAACCCCCCCTTAATGCAGACGGGGTGTGATGACAGGCAACTGAGAAGGTGAGCCAAAATCTTCTGCAAACAAACCAAGAACGAGGAGAGAGGAAAAAGAGGTACAGACACTAATAAAGACACGGTCTAACTGACTCAGCATGGGCTAATGTCGTGGAAGGGACACTCACTTGACAAAGGGAGAATGCCTAAAATAGCAAACAATAATCCCCCCCATGGTGCTTTATGAAAATAGTGCAAGTACACCTGACTCCCAGAATGCAAAAGTGACAATTTATCTCAGTGTGAAAATGAAAAAGTGCTTCAAAAGGATAGCTACAATGATCAGAAATGAAAAAGAGCTGAACCAAAAGAAAGTATAGCCTAAAAGAAAGCAAAGCATGCCAGGAAAATGATCCTTAGGCCTAAAACACTCAAAATATCCACCATAGAGCAAAAATGCCAAAACTATGATAGAAAGAGAAGAGGCCAAAAAAGAGGAAAAAAGACTACAGTTCTGAAAAGTACACAGACCCAGGTTTCCAGAAATATAAAGTTTTCCAAAAACAGACATGGGACGCAAAAGATATGCATGTCGGAGTCAAAAACACGACTTCGGACTTCAACAGAAAAAATGAGCAATAAAAATGCATCAAAACCTAAAAATACCTGCACCAAAATCTCCGTCTCGGAACCAGCTTTCCGGTGCTTCTTTCGGATTGGAAAAATACCTCCGTATGCAAGAGTTATGGCCAAAAAACCACAAGTAGGTCCAAAAGTGAATCAGGAGACGTGCATGCAAGGTTGATGACATAGGGATGACGTCATGCTGATGTCAGCAGATCCTGCGATTTAAATTGACGGCTTGGGGGCCGTTGCAGCAAAAAAAAGTGCCACATGGCATTGCCACGTGGCAGTGCTGACGTGGCAGGGGTGACGTGGCGGGTCCACGTGGCAAGGTGCCACGTGGCGCCCATGCCACGTGTCACCCCCGCAGTGGCCTGCTCGGCTGACGTTGCTGCAGAGTTGGCGCTGACTGGAGGCGGAGCTATCGGGCGGCGAAACCGGCGGAGGTGGCCGCAGGGGCGGCGTAGCCGCCGGCGGAGGGCAGCGGACGGGCGGCGGGCTGGAGAGGCGCTGCCGGTGGAGGGCGGCGACCAAGAGGCGGCTGGGCAGCGGCAGAGCGCGGGCGGCGCTGCCTGCTACGGCCGCTGCGGCGGCGTGCAGGTGGCACGGTAGCGGCCCCGCGGTGGCGCAGCGGCGGCGCTGCCAGAAATATGTTTTTTTTAAAAAAAAATTCGCTCTGCGTCTGTACGATCCGTACGGCAGACTCCAGGAGGCCTCAAAAATTTGCCAAAATTGCCCTGTCTCCAAAAACGAAAAGCTTTATATAAATCTTGACTGCAAACGGCCTTCCGGATCTAATGGTGATGTTCGTTTGGGCTGAAAGTGCTCCGAAAAAATGCTGAGCCCCTGATTTGAAGAAAAATTGCACAAACAAACTAGGGTTTGTGACTCCAAATCACGGCTTCAAAATTTCTTCAACGAAGCAGCAGCAGGAAGGCTCTGATACCATGTTGGAGTTGAGGAAAGCCAACTCCAAAGATGCCAAGATCACCTGCATGCGAACCTGTCAAATAGAAGCCAAGAAGGGGAAAAGCATGGAGCACGGGCAAAAACCCTAAACGGACATGAAAGCCAAAAATGCAAACACAATAAGAAATGTATTTACAATAAGAAATGGCTTCCGATGTTCTAATATTTTATAATGAGAGAGAGCCCGAATATAAAGAGCTCATGAAAGCTTGTAGAACAAGCTGGAAGGAGGTAGAAGATAAGATTGACAACTCAGCACACATCCACAAAAAGTCGAATATGCTAAAAAAGGAGAAAACTCCCGAGTTGTCAACAACTAACCACTACATGCATTAAATACAAAAGTATTAAATAAATGCATGACCTAAGTAAGCTTAAGCAATAGAATAAATAATTAAATATTAATTATTTACTCTAACACACAATAGTCTACTATAGATCCACTTGAGGGGATAGGAGTTACAAATTTTATTATTACTATGGATGAACTAGACATTCTTGACAAATAACTATGATAAATGAGTTAGATTATGGTTGGCACTAGGGTGGGATCATATATGGAGATGATATTTGGTCATAATACTAGTGACTCTACATCACTTCCATCTTAATTGGTCACCCCTTTGCAATCTTCATTATTATAGAGGATTGACATGATTAGATATGAAATTTGTGTTGATGACACTACAACATGTATCATGGATGACCCTCTTGCTCCTCAGACCTAGGTACCTCTTTTTAAAAAATAAATTATGATGGTTCAATTCTATAAACAAGTATACATATGCATGGACTAATGTTTATCAATGAATAATATTTTTCTAGGAATAGGTAGAAGAGCCTACACCTTCTAGTGTCGGATCTGATCATGGAGAGAAGAGAGACATTATTGATATGACACCTACTACTGGTGGGAGTACACATAGGACAGATGTGACACCCACTAGTGCTTAGGTAAAATTTAAATTTATACTTTTTAATTTTATATATATATATATATATATATATATATATATATATGCTTGTACAAACACATGGTGCTCATCAGTCTCTATTAGAGGGTCAGTATTCTTGTATGCACTTGGATGACTCTCTTTTTTAGGATGTATACATGATATGTTTAGTTTATCATTTATCTTTTGAGTGAGACATGTACATGTTTATGATGTTACATTTATATATATATTGACATGTGTATGTACATGTTTATGGTCCACTTACGATACATTACATATATTTATACGATTCTTATGATTGGAAATTATATATATATTTTTACTTTATGCTACATGTGATATATCTTTTTAGCTTATGATTAGACATGTGTGATCTAGATATATGTTTCTAGTTTATGATTACACACACATTTTATTTGTTCAATTTCTAAGTGATTTATTTTATATGTTTATGCTTATATGTCATTGATTGAATTATATAGTAAACAGATATTAATTACATATGATTGATTTAATTTCTAAGTGATTTAATTTTTA
Organism: Cupressus sempervirens; assembly: GCA_028749045.1. Classification (NCBI taxonomy): domain Eukaryota; kingdom Viridiplantae; phylum Streptophyta; class Pinopsida; order Cupressales; family Cupressaceae; genus Cupressus; species Cupressus sempervirens. The sequence goes on along the minus strand of CM053789.1, from coordinate 817,799,618 downwards.
GGTTTATGATTATATGTCGGGTGAGTGCACCAAGTTGGTGTATAAAAAATTGGACACCCTATATATATATATATATATATATATATATATATATATATATATATATCAATACTCGATCAGGTTATTTAAAAGTGAAATGTAGTCCAAGCTTGGCCATTATATTTTGAAAAACTCAATCAGGTTTTTCAAATTATTCTTCTTAAAATCTGATAAATTTTCTTAAAATGTGATCATGTTTTAAGAAGTATATATTTTTTCCTATTGCCCATGTTTGAGGGCATTTTTATACCTTCAAACAGAAGCAACAACATGTAGTAGGAAGGAGAAGGTCAAAACCCAATCACGTTTGGGAGAAAAAGAGATTTTTTATTGCATTTTCATCCATGACACCTTACAAACGAGGTAGGTCTTTATTGTTTTCATCATTTATGTATTTTTCTATAAAATTTTGCAATGTGATTTTTTAATTTATAAGTTCTATAATTGTTTTTTATTTTTTTAATATAGATGCATCAAGGAATCCAAGAAAATGAAGGAGAGGCAAAAGACCGCCTCCTACACAATCAAACCCTCCACTTGTCCTAACACAACTACAAAACATGCCACCCATTGTGAGACAACCAAAAAACCCTTCACTCAATGTTTTTGTTCAACAACCACCACCTCCTATAATGCCTTGTCACATACAATTACATCATTTAATTGCTACACAAGAGGACCTCATAAAACACCTTACACAAACTATTGCTAACATTACCCAAATGGTGAATTCGTTGCAGTCATCTACACTTTCTCATCACTTGACCCTAGCAAACACACTTGAACAAATGGTCCAAAATGCAAATGAGGTGTGTAGGGAGGTTCCAAAATGGGGTATATGGAGAGATAGGTGTCTTGAGTTTTAGGTTGATGGGTTATCATATCAACAAGTGAAAGATAAAAGACATAAAGAAAGGTACTATATGTTCTCTTTTCATTGATCCTATATCTAGTAACGCCCTATTACACACAACCAAAAAAAATTCTATTCATTGGTGCACTCTTGCTAATATGAGATCATGTTTTTGGGATAGGTGGTATTTGACCTACCACCATTTAATAATTATGAGGTTCCTCTATATTTTTTGAGAAAGCTATATTGTATGTTCATCCTTGGCAAGAAGTCAAATTACTTTGACATCCGTGAGTTCCAAGGTAGAGGGAGAGGCTCTAAACAGGATAGACCTAGAGCTCATAGGGTGGTACCACAATGTGAGAGCAGACATACAACATGAAAAAATATGCCTCATATTGTTCTCCCATCAATTGTAAAGGACTATATTGATTTAGAGACTCTTTAAGTGGCTACATCATTGATAGATGTTATCATTGATCATGGCTCACAATTAGGTGGTTTTCCTTCACTTATGACACATTGAACATCATCTGATGCACCCTTAGATTCATCACAGCATGCAACAACTCCATCATCATCACCTATGGTAGTTTGGTCATCATAGTCTACAATAGCTCCATCAGTATTACCTAAACAACCAGTGTTATCTTTTTTTGTGTTACTTGCACCATTAGTGTCATCTCCACTTGTGTCACCTACACCACTAGTGTCATCCTCACTCATGCCACCTACATTTTCATCACATGCATCATTGCATTCTTTAGGGCCCAATCAATGTTTTTGTTTTATCTATCAGTGCATGTGTGATGGGATGGATATTGAGGTATCTTATGATGGAGTTTCATCTCATCCATGTATACATTGTAGGCATACTTGTTATTCATATGAAGGTGGAAGTTTCACAATCACAGATGATTTGATGGTGATGGTCTTTGTTGGATAGAAGACACAAAGTTTGTTTGTTTTAGTTTTGACATTATATTATTTAATCACCTAAATATCATAAAAGTAAAAAAAAGTTATAGATCAATCTAGATTGATATGTGAATAATATGCAATGTAGGGTATAGCAAGTGGTATGAGAACACCGCATAGTACTTTTTCTACTATAGGTGTGAGGCTAGGAGAAAGAACACCCGTGGTAAAGTTTTTTAAATATTCTTAAAAGTACAATATTACATTGGCTTTAAAATATTTTTTCTTAATTGGTATGATACTAACAATAAAAAGTTCCCTAAATGTTGTTTCATAATTGTTTTAAAATGAACACCTAGTCTCTAAGATGTCTTACAAGGAAGCCAATAGAATATCCATGTCCAAGTTAAGTTGATGAGAACATCTCATCTAAATACATCATGTGAAGTTGCTAGCTTGTTGAAACCTTTTTCATCTACCACACTCATCATTCATCTTCCATGTCCCATAACTATCATCCCTCTTTCATCCAACCTGCTTATAGATCCTCTTCCATCTTCTACCATCATTGAAAGCCTCCCATTCATCAAAACTATCCAATTCCCATCCACATCTCTTTCTCCTAGCATTACCCAAACCCCATCTAATGAACCTCATGAGTTTTGATATGATATTATTTAATCCTAAATATCATAAAATTAAATATTTTTTATTTTTTAGAGAACTTTAGATTGATATGTTCGAGCAATATGCAATGCAAGGTGCAATAAGTGGTATGAGAGCACCACATAGTACTCAACGTGGTAGAGGTGCAAGGCTAGGAGCAAGAAAACATGAGGTAAAAATTTTTTAAATATTATTAAAAGTAAAATAATACATTAGCTTTCAAATATTGTTTCTTAATTAGTATGACACTAACAACATAAAGCTCTATATATGTTGTTTCTTAATTGTTTTATAATGAACACTTAGTCTCTACGAAGTCTTAGAAGGAAGCCAATAGAATATCCATGTCCAAGTTAAGTTGACAAGGATATATGATCTAATTACATCATGTGAAGTTGCTAGCATGCTGAAAACTTCCCACCTCCTACACTCATCATTTCTCTTTCATGTCCTATAACTATCATCCCCCTTTCATCCAATCCATTGCTTATAGATCCTCTTCCATCTCCTACCATCATTGAAACCCTCCCAAATTCATCAAATCCTCACGAGTTCATCCTCCATATACTCGTCCACATTGAAAAACCTCCATATCACATAAGTTACTTGTAAGAGTGTGGAGATCATGAATCTCCACTTTTATTTCTTTAGAAGGTGCCAAAAGTCCATTCACATCTCTCTTTTCCTTCTCAGTCTCTTTGTTTTCAATTTAGGCCTTGTAGCCTTTTGGAGCTCCAATTTTTCCTATCTTTCAACTATCCTTCCAATATCATCCTTCAAGTCCTTCTTGTGTATTATTTACCTCCTATAATTTTCTTGTTGTTATTGTGCATTCTTTCCATTTACAACATTATCTCATATTTATTACAATACTCTTTACTATTTTATAGGGCTTGTCAGGGCTGAAATTCTCAAGTTGATGATGCCACACTTTCTACCATTAACTTTGGTCTTGAGAGCTATGTGGTATCATAGCTTGCACACCTCACAAGTTTATGATTTGAGTTAAACTCAAGATGTGTCTTATTGATTCCTCTTATGTTATATTTTTTCTTCTTAAGGGTACTGCACACAACTCAAAGTCTAGAGGAAAGGGAAAGAAATCACCAAGAACACCAAAACCAATAAAGGTATTAAATACAAGTAAAGTTTATATTTTGAAACTTATTATGAATGAATGTATATACATGTAATCAATATTGATGAATATGCGTTGACTTTTTTGTTGAAGATGTGTAGAAACAATTGAGTTTTGTAGAGTTGATGAATGCGCCTGAGTTTTTGATGTTGAGGTAATGGATAAGGTAAAATTTCATATTTTCCTTATTATAAATTTTAGGTTATAGTATGAATTTTTTGTATATACATATTAAATAGTTGCATTATAAGTGAGTAAATTTTTTTCAGTTTTATAGTAATTATAAGAATTTTTCTTAGGGCAAAATTCACCCAAGATTAAAGAACTCAAGCACAAGCACAATATAGACCAGAAAGAGTATGATCAAAATATCGATATGTATTTAATTCAATGCGAATGAAAGTACACTAGGAGTCTCTATATATAAAGGCCTCTAAGATGCATCTAGAATGCCAAGGAATCAACATCATGATAAGTCATACAACTAAGCACATGTCCACCAGATATGGGTTATCCTCCATTAAGCACAGTAGTAAGGGTGATGATGAGAGGATAAGCCTACAAAGATGTAGCATGAAAATTTATGTTGTAGACACCATGTTTTAAATTAGGAGTGTGAATAACTATGTTGTATACATCAAACTCCAGCGTTGTAGACACCATGTGTTGAATTAGAATTTCTTACTTTTGTGTTGTCAACATGACAACTCATAGAAGTACATAAATTCCTAAGTGTCTCACAAAATCAATAATAGAATAATCCAAAATAATACATTAACCTAAGTAAACTTAAGTAAGTGTAAATAGTAAATACTTATTTACACCAATATTACTTATCCAAAATTTGTCTTATTAACACAGTTATTTATCTTTTATCTATTACAACACTCTTTGAGACTTCACACAAATCCTTTCCCGTTTCAATTTTTTAGGAGTCCTAAGCATCAAAGACAAGGTCAAACACAATAGAGGCTAGAGATATGTATGTAGATTCTTAGTTGAAGCCCTCTTGTGATCTCAATTTAGATTGCTTGTGTGTATGATAGAAATCCCTAATGCTTACTCTACAATTTTAACATTTTATCACTTACCATATAGGATGTGCCTCAAACATACATTTATTCATTAGTGTTTGTGCCTCTTTCTAGCATAGGAGATCCATTTGAGGCTATAGTATGTTGTTTTTTTTTTCATTCTTTTCGGAATCCTTAATACCACTCAATAATGTAAACATTTTGTTGCTTACCATTTAGGTTGTGCCTCATACCAACACTAATTCATCATTGGTTGTACCTCTTGCTAGCATGAGATATCTAGCTCAAGTTTTAGTATATTTTTTTTATTTTTTTACTCTATTTGGAATCCATAATGCCACTCTATAATGGTAACATTTTATCACTTGCCATACAAGTTGTGCCTCATACTAGAACTAATTCATTAGTGGTTGTACCTCCTGCTAGCATAGGAGATCTAGCTCAAGTTGCAATACATTTTTATTTTTTTTACTCTATTTGGAATCCCTAATACCACTCTATAATTATAAAATTTTATTACTTACCATACATGTTGTTGGGACCTAAAACTGCATTTTGGATTTGAGTACTGTTTAAAGCTTTTGAGTCATTTTGAGCCCTTATAAGTGCATTTCATGTGTGTTTACCTGGTTGTCCTTTTGAGGCTTATGGGGTGTCTAATGTTTATATCACTTTTGATTTAGTATATGCATGCATCTTTTATAGATAAATTATCATTCTGATTCATTCTGTGAAGTTTCATTTTGAGCAATGTTCAGATTTGTATTTTTACCCATGTTAAACAACATCAGGAAGCCTAGTTTGCATTTGAATATCTTGCACCTAGTTGTGTTTCATGACTCACCACTTTAGGACTGTTTAGTAAGCATATCAAAGAATATATATTTTAATTTTCAAGTCATTTTGACTTTTTTTTACTAGGTTTTGAATCCCTCAAAGTTGGTTGTTTAATATTGTCATGCTGATGTAAATTGTTCAGAATTCTGGGAGGCTCTATTTGACCAGTTGTAACTTTGACCCAGTTAAATGAAATTAGAATTTTCCTTTTGCATAGAGGTAGACAATTTCTACATTTCAGATTTGAGCCTATGAAAAATCTGTTTGATGAGTTTTCAAATGTGATTCCAAATCCAATTCTTAAAGTTTTACTAATGTCATAAAATGCAGATTGATTAGTACCCTTTTTTGGGATATCATATCTCTAAATCCATGATTGACTGAACCAAGTGGATTGTACCACTATTTTCTATAGTGAAATATTAGTTTATTAGTTTCCAAGTCTTGATGAATCCATCTACATAATTTCCCAGGTCCATTCCATTTGTGAAATCACAATTTTGTTGATTTTCCCAATTCTATAAATTTGAGTAGACCCCATTGACTGCTATGCAAATGTGCCTTATTATTTTTCATGAGCCCTAATCATAGATTTATACTCTCCTCATGACATTGAACTAACACCCTATTTTTAAAGCTCACAAGTGTTATTTTGACCTATTTTTGAAGGCAAAATTGAATGCGATTTATTATTTTCTAACATGTTTGCTTGTAGGCAGTTTCACAAAGACAACTTTGATGGTCAATATCTTTTGATTAAGTGATCTCATGAGATGATATTTTTCAATCTAAAATATTTTTCACCAAAGAATTATTTTTTTAGATCCCAAGGCTTAATTAGGTGTTTTTGTTAGTTTTCAAAGCCAGTTAGAATACCCCTTAGCATGAAATTGGTAGTTTGTAGAAATGGGTTAAAATGAGTTTTAAAATGTAGAATTAGTTATCAAAATTAATTTTAGTCACTAAGTTCAGTTCGGGGAGTTAAATTAGGGGATCCAATGGGTCAACTATTTCAGTTTAATTTTTTTTTAGCTAGACCTACTTTGGGGCCTAGCTAACCCCATAAGATTGTTGATGGTATGGAATGGAATGAATGTGTTTTTAAGAAGTCAATATATTTATGATGGATTATATATCCTAGTATGTACAACTTGTTCTTTAGATTTGAAAGGACTTGTGATTCTTAAATGAATTAGCAAATAAACTATGAAAATGATCTTGTCATAAGGGTTCTAAGGTTCACACCTATTGAGAAACATCTCAATTTTGAACATTCTATTGAAAACTACATTTGAAATTTTTAATTGAGGGAGTATGTTGGGAGATGTTTCATAATTAAGACTTGAACTATTATGGATCTCTCATCCAACTAATCCAAAGGACCTGTTGATTAATTAGAGGGACTCCAAATCAAAAGGTAAATTTAGAAAATGAAGAAACTTAAGCAAAGTGGTCAAATAATTTCTTGATGGATGAAATAGAGAGTTTCTTCAATATGGAAAATAGAAAAATATTTAAAATATTGGTATGTCATTCATTTCAAAGGAAAAAGGAATCATCAAGAGTTCTCTATATTTTTAAGATGGAAGTGTTTAGTTCCCCCTAACTTATAAGATGCAAAGGAATTCCACACAAATATATGAACAAAAGTGAATGCGAAAATAGAGTGATTGTGCTCTTTGGAGAATGTTGTAGGGATGCCACACAAGCCTTATATCTTAAATATGTTCTCCAAAACTTGTAACAAGTGACCACCAAACTGTTACTCAAACATTTGGATTATATCCTTGTTCCCTCACCAAGATGATAACTCCTTTTTCATGGGTTCTAGATTTAGAGGATCACAGTCAGGTTTTCAAGAAGGATGAAGAGAAGAGCAATACATGAGCAGTGATAGAAACATCAATTATAAGAGAGTTAAAGGCATGGGAGTCTAAAGCATAAGAAAATATTATAATTTATAAAGAGAAGCATCAACATGCATGGGTCATGCAATTTCAGGAGAAAAATTGGCATTATGTACTACTTCCATGACATTAGAGGAGTTTCTACCTTCCATATTCTTTAGAATAGGAACATACACTAGGAGACATAAAAGAGTTCCACAGCATGAAGGAGGTGATATGTAGTTTGAAAGTGAATAAGAATGAGCCATGTCTTCAATAGATTGAGGCTTAGTGACTAGGGGTTTTTGAAAATGAGTGCAAATATATGATGAAGGGTAATGTATTTACCTTTTTTGAGATTAACCAAAAGGGAGCACATGCATTGTTAAATTTCCTTCTATGTAATCTATTAAAAAGTATAATGGAGGGGTCTCCTACCTAGAAAATGGACATGGTTTCAATAGAAAAAGTGGCTAAGAAGGAAGCATAGATTACCCTATATCCAACACTCCATGGAATAATTAAAAGATGTTGTGTTTTGCACTTGCGATGACATACCTTGTGAGCTTGCTTGATGCACTTGCAAAATGTTTGGCATGAGACATTCCTTCCTCTTTCAAGAAGAGAAATGGTGGAGTGTTGAGGTGGATAGGAAGGATGGGAGGCTTATATACCATACACTAGGAGAGAAGAGGCCTCCATTAGAGAAAACATTCAGATTTCAAATATAGAGGAATGCATGAGTTAATATGTAGTTCAAAGAGGTCAATCACCTAGATTACTGTAGGAAGAGTCACCTCATTCATGTCTCATCCATTGATGGAGTGTATGCTTAGCATGTCTCCATTTTGAAATCATTGGTTTTTGTTTTCCATATTGATTGGCATATAAACCTACATCATGAAGAAACTCACATGAAAAAAAAATGAAGGGCTTTTAATCCCACATTCATGGTGAGATGACATTTTCATGTGTTTATAAGCATGAACACACACCTAATAAGATGTCTTAAAGGAACAAGCCTTTTGAAGACACAAACCCTCATGTGGAGGGGCCCACATTGGATGGCACACAATGGGTAGGCAGGATGAAATCACAAATTTTTGAAGTAGACTGTAGGTGGGAAAAATAGGAGTGATGACATCACTAGGAGGACATGTGTCAAATCACAACATTAACCACATAGTAAAGAGGAAACCACATGACAATGTGAAAGAGTTAAACTTAACCACATTGTGAGGTCATAGGTGTAGAACAAGATTTAGGGTGCAAAGAACATTAACAATAAGGAAAACATTTACAAACTAAAACTATATTCACATATAAAATTAGACAAAAGAAGGTGTAAGAGAGTGCAAACTAAGTGCAAGATCACTCCAAAAGCCTCCTTGATTTTGTAGATGCGTCCTTTGATGTAGATGTTTGCTCAATAGTATTGCTCAAGCTTCAATGAAAAATATGGATCAAAGTGGATTTGTGAATGGATTTTTCCATTATGATAGTATTTTGATAGTCCTTAAGCTCTCAAAATAGCATCATAATATTAGCATGGAAGTGGATATTTGAAATGGGCATGAATTTGGCTTCTCAAAATGGCATTATGAATTTACTTGATGGATTGTGATTAAAATGGCTTGGAAGGAGATTCCTTAAATAGGCAAAGGGCTTGAGGAATCGATGGCTAGGATGGAAGGAAAGGAGAAAGCTTATGGAGGGCTCAGATTGAATGAGAGGAGAGCACATGGATTGTGCTTCCTTATAGCCAATACAGAGGTGACACATGCCATAGGGTGGTTGGGTAGAGAAAAGGGCTATGAGGGTTCAACAAAGGGGGCTCAAAGCTCATAAAGACCCTCATAATGGATTGTAAGAGCAATAAATGGGCTTGTAAGAGTCATTTATGGCTTTGTGGGAGCCTTTATGGCTTGGTGGTTGGGATATTTTGAGGGGATAGACTTTGGCTTGCCTTAGGAAAGTCTTAATCTCATTTAGGATTGTGCAAATGATTAGGGGATGGGTTAGGCTTGGGTTATGATTATATTAGGGATGTTAGAGATGTGCAAGTGGATGGTATTGATGAGGGTGGGTGAGTTAGTGGCAAAGCTTAGTTAGTATGGATGGATGGGGTGGATTTAAGCTAATGGGGGGATTTAGGATAGTTTTAGGATTATTAGTTTTTTAGGGACTTATTTATTAAAGTGATTTATCTAATAAATGGGGATTCTTGGAATTAGATAGGAGAATAGGATTAATTGATAAATAATGGGTTATTTGATTTATCAATTAGGACTACAGATGATTAATTAAAATAATCAGCTAGGGGATGGCAAAGGATTAATTAAATAAGAATTCAATTAATGATGCCCTTAGAGATAGCTAAATAGGATTACCAAATAGTGTAATTAGATTTAGGTGTCTACAATAGGTAGTAAGTGTTAAGCTAATGAAACTACACTTACAGTGTGAAATCCAAGAAATCGCACGTTTACAACTCAATCCACATGGTTAGCCCTAATCATAACTATGATATGAAAATGCTAAGCTAACCATTGGGTGCACAATTGCAATGTTAAATTTTAAGATGGAGTTTGAGGCCTTAACAGTATGAAAAGCCTTATTTTGCAACATCACACAACATAACCATAGTTAAGATAGATGGGTTTCAAAGTTGCAAAAAGGATGTTAATTTCTAGTTTGCAAGGGTTAAGGTTAAGTCAAGGGTTAATGTCATGAAATTATGAGGATTCAACATGTGGTAGAGCAAATTGACAGGGTAGTGATAACTATGCAAAATTTGGTCAATCGCGTGCTAACACATGGCACCTAGATGCTCAACGGGAGGGTTGACCTAGAGTTAGAAAAATGAAAAAATATAAAATTTAGAAAATTAATTGTTACTAATTTTTCCTTCAAATTCTCATGTGCAATCCATGAATTTTGAAAATTTAGATGTTTCAAAGATTTCTATAGTTTAAAATGTAGACTTTTTAAAAAAATTCATTTTAATGCTTTGATCATTAGATGGGCCTAGAATTTTCAAATGCATGCTATAGGGGCGTTATATTATCCAAAATTTAGAGTGTAACATACCATTAAAATTGGGGGAAGATGAGCTATCTACATATGGAATCAAAAAATGCATAGGTATTCTTTAGTATAGGCTCTAAACAGTTTTGTAAAATGGAAGGCATTCTCAGTAGAATGAGCAAATTTTATGATTGAGCATTAAAATTAGTTAGAAGGCAGACATGGAAATTCTTAACTCAAGATTTGGATGAGAATTTTTTTGAGAATTTTTTTTGCCTCTAAGATTTAGTTTGGTAGGTTTTTTTGGCCCTAGTTTAATATCAGATCTGGTATGTTCTTAATCAATTATATTTTCTATCATTTTGAAGATATTTTCATGCATTCTTCAGCAACAATGATTAGATATGATTTCAATTATAGAAAGAGGGTAGATAGAAGTTGTGCATCAATAGATGGAAGTTTTCCAAGTGGACAAATGGTAGCATCTAATCTAATCTAGGAATTCCTCATGTCTTGTTAATCTATTCTCTTCTCTTTCTCTGGGGTTGTTGATGGTAGGTTGTTTCCAAACTATTGAGAAGAGCTCTAGCTATGATCCTATTGGCTCCTAATTTAATAGTTTTTTAATAACCAAGTATATAGGGTAAGACTACATCTATGGGAAGCTATCTCCAATAATGGACACAATTCACCAAGAACCCGAGCCAACTATAAGGCTACACTCCTTCTTCACTTCAGGCTCTACAAATCATAGGTGAGTGAACCTCTTAGGATCCAATTATGTGACCAGTGCAATGAGCATAATTAGAATCGAGAATAATAGATAAAACCCCTAATTCTTCTATACTTAACCAAGAAATCACAAGCATGAAATAGCTAAGAACATAACTCATGAAAATGGCAAGCTAAGTGTAGGTTAACATTGAATAACTTTCAACATGAAAGGAGAAACATTTGATTAATGATGTTGATTCAACACAATCTCAAATATGTAGAAGTATAATAAGTGACCCTATAACTAATCAGTGCCTAATCCATTGGGCAATTCGATGAATTCAAAACATACATCTGTGACATCAGGACATATTTTGTATACCCAAACACTAGATCTATCTAATCACCTTGTGATTTAGACATTAGCATTTATTCAGATCTCATTCTCACAAAATATCCTTCTAAAGTAATGAGTAACCTTGTTAAACATATCAAGCATTTACTTGACCCTTTGGTCCAATAGAAAAATACATCAAACATACAACTTGCAGGGGATGCAAATGGATCTTAGATCTTTGTTCCAAGACCACATAAGAGTTATAGATTGCTAAGATAGGAGACAAGAACCATAATGAAAGTAATGAAATTATTGCTCATATGTATTCATTTCCTTGAAACTATACATTTAGATGCATAGAATTAAAACATGAAAACACCTAACATATCAAAACTTGCTATATTATCTACACTACTGCTATTCACATGAGAGAATTATGCTAAAGAATGGTGTCACAGTCAAGGAAACATGTCAAAATACTAGAACCAATGGTCTCACAAAAATGAACTTTTTCTTCCCAGAAATTGGAACCAAAACAATGAGAAAGAATGAGATTGATATAGAGGAAGGAATTCCTAGATTGAATCTTCAATTGACATCTATCCACATGAAATTCCTTCTCTTTGCCATGAAAAGACTCTCTCTAATCTCTCTCCTCAATTGCCTATTAGATCCCTTTTTCAATTTTCTTTCAGAGGCATCAAATATCTCATAAATGTCATGATGAAAGATCATAACTAATTTTGAGGTAAAAGTGAACTCAAGGTAAAAGGTAAAAATTAGTTGAAATGGCCTCAAGAATACAAGAAAACTGATTAAAATCAATTTTCTTCACTTTTACATTTCACCAATCCTTTATATCTACCTCATGACCAATTCTGATGATCAGGGAAAAAATTTGGTCATTCTATTAAGGGAGTTACAAATTGGCTTATAGACTAAATCAATGAGCACCTGCACAAAAATCGGCTTCATATTCAAAAAAATTAGATCTTCCCAATTTCAGTGGTATATTGGAGTGCCCATTTTTGATAAAAAATGCCCAAGTTATGGCCCTCTAAAGTTTCAATCTTGTTCATGGCTTTGGCAAATAAAAGAGTAAAAATGAAAAATTTAAAACCTTCTATAGTCTAAACTATAGAAATTTAATATTCCAAATCAAAAAATTTCATTTTGAGATGAACATGTAGGTTGATATATTATTTTATTTTTTCAAAATCTTTTCATATCCCGTCCACCTATCTCATGGCACCACATGTCATCATGTTATTGGCCAATGACCTCAACCTTGGTGCCACGTGTCACAATCTTAGCAACCCTCTCTACATCACTATGTTTATCCTGTGAGCATCTTCACTTGGTGAGATAATAAGGAACATCAGTTGTGCCATGTGTCGTGATCTTGTTCACTTGATTCCATGTCAGCATCTTGTCATCCTATCGACTGCCACGTCAACACCACATCATCCACACCACATCAACATCGCTATCTCACTATGGTTATCCCATGAGCATCTTTTCTTGGTGAGATAGTGATGATCACATGATCTACCACGTGGCAGCATCTTGCTCCTCATATTCCACATCAACATTTGTACACGCATACACGTTCAAAATTTATGTCTTAATCATGTCCAACTGTCTGGGTCAGACCCACTTGCGTACAACTTGTGGCTTCTTCAAAAAGCATCTATCTTGTTAGACATCTTCTACAATGTGCAAGATTGTATTTAAACTTTAAAAGTGTTGCCACCTAGGCAATGTGGGATAAAAGGCAAAAACCACCCCTTCTTTGAAGTGCAAACCTCCATAGCAGATATTGCACTTTGAAGGACTGCGAGGACCTTCAGATAGTCTCTTCCTCTACAAGCTTTGTTGATGGGTTCTTCTACCCCTCCATGTGAGCTTTCTTCATGCCGTGACTTTTCAGATGCTACCCCTATTCTTTCTTATGCGTGAATGCTCCCTGTCATGTTTGTTTGCTCTCATAAATGTTGGGTTCTCCTTGCCTGATGTCACCCTTGTTTTGCATTTGGCATGGTCTTCTTAATGGCATGAGATCTCCTCTATCACTGCCTTTATCCATTCCTTGCCACTTTTTTTGCTTGATGTGGGATGTGGGAAAAGCATGTCTTCCTAATACTGTTGCCTGCTAAAAAAAAACCATCTGCCCCTACTTGGTGGTGGATGGTTTTGTTGCTGGTAGCTTCCATATCTTCTTAACTGGTGGATTCCTCTATTCACATTTCCACCTTCTCCATTTAAAACTTGTGGCTTTGTCCTTCTTTGCTCATAGCTTGAAATGAAGGCTGTTCTATTTCATGTAGCAACCATCATTATTTTATAACATGGTGCTTTTTCTTTTAAACACTGGCTGATTTGGTTAATTGGCATGAAGCTCTTTACCTTCTACCCTCACTACCTACATAGATTCTTTTTAAGAGTTGTGATCCTTTTTGTTTTCCCCTTTGACTGGTGTTATGGTGGGCTGCCCTGTTCAAACCTTCATATAGAATCCCCTCCTTGGCAGCTTTCTTTATATATTCTGCTGCTCTCTTTGAAATGTGTTGTTGTTCATAAAACTCCTCCCACTCCCTATCAATGCATGGGTTGCCTCTGAGTCAAAAGAAACCTCCTTATTGTTTGGCATGAGAAATTTTTTGACTGTAGCTTTATAATCATGCTGCTTTGTCTTCCATTTTTACATATTCAACTGCCCTGATCCCTGCTACTAGTGACGGGATAAAGTCACTTGAGTTTTATCAACTTTGACCCAAGCTGGCATGAAGATCCCAATACAATCCTATGGATAATGCATCAACTTTATGTGTGAATCTTTTTTTTTTAATAGGTCATGGGGCAACTCTTCACTTTCAGAAGTTTCTTTTTGAACTGGTTGTGTGCTTTTCTATTATGAGTTGGCCTTTACTTTTGCAACATAGGTCTCTATTCTTTTAATGCATCTTTCTTAGCACACGTGAAGATCCACTTCCACTGGCTGTACTTTGATTACGTGTATTCATAGAATTGTTTCATTTGATTCAGGTGAAAGAAGTTGCAAGTCAATGGAGTTTAAAAGGGCATGGTGACTCTACTTGGTAATGCTTGAGTACCAAACTTAGGAATAGTTTTGTCAAATTTTAAATCTTCAATGGGCATTTCTTTGTTTCCTGGTACTAGATGGTTTGTAAGTGTCAAGTTCACTAGATAGTTCTTTTGACTTAGAGATCTGCTCTACATCCCCTCCAATGTGTCCATAAAAATTTACACTTGTAAGCTGTGAAACTTGATTGCTTGCCTCATCTCCCTTTGTTATATCAGAACCACTTCCATCAATAAAGTTATTGTCAACTACACATATCACTAGGTAGAATCACACCTCTTAAGAGCCTCTTTTCAAACTCATCTTCAGTAACAACATCTTTCAAAGACTTTTTAAAACTCTATGACTCATTTTGGATTCCTTGTAATCTTTTTGGAACAACTAGATCTATTAATGATTCATCATGAATAGACCCCAACCATTGCCTTGATCTACCATGGTTAACTGTCATTTCCTAATGCTCACCAATATGATATAATTAGCAGGGCTCCAAAGTGGATCCAGCTAAAAAAAAAATTGTTTCCAAACACCTGAACTATCAAATTGATATACTAAGATCTTCACATTGACTAAAATCAAAATCAAGCATTGAATTATCCTTAAAAACTCATTTTTACCCTTTACTGCAAACTGTAAACTTTGTGTCAGGAGATCCTTTGACTGGCCTAAAAAATTGATTCAAAAAGATAACTAGGCTATGAAATATGGTATACTCACTCTCTGTTCCACATTCTTGCACCATGTCGAACCTTGTCTCATGATGAATTTTGGGTCAAAAGATATTCATTGTCGAAATAACCCTTTTAGAGTCACCTGCAAAAAAAATGTCAGGAAACACTAAATCTCATTCGAATTTGGCTTCAAAAACTAGGTTAACTGACACTTGGGAAAACAAAAATAGGGAGTTGGTTCACTGTCATGAGGAGAGTATAAATCTGATATTTGGGCTCATGACAAATAACAGGTAGCATTTGGCGAGTGATCAAAGTGGGCTACTTGGATTTGTAGTCTGGAAATAATGGCAGGAAAAAAAAATTTGCAAATGGAATTGACCTAGAAAAGTGTGCATATGGATTCGTCAAGACTTAAAAACTGACATACTTAGAGAATTTTTAGAGAACAATACAGGGGTCCAATCCATTCAATCTTACCAATCACCTATCTCAAGTTATAACATCATGAATAGGGGTCCTCACAAATATATAAATGTTGACACCAGTAAAACTTTAAAAATTACGTTTAGAATTACGTTTGAAAAATGTGCAAATGGATTCATCATAAGCTGAAACTTGAAACATAACAAGTATTTGATGTCTAAAATGTAATGCAATAAGAATTTTAATATTTGGGTCAACTTGGTCAAAGTTATAGCATAGCAAATAGGGCTTCCCAGAATTTTGAACATTTCATATTAGCATGACATTGATAACTGACCAACTTTGAGGGATTCAAAACCTAGTCAAACAAACTCGAAACAACTTGAAATCTGAAACACAGGTTGTTAGTTATGGACACTAGACATTCTCAAAGTGGAAAATCACAAAAAAAAATTGAGTGCAAGATATTCACTTGCAAACACAGCCTCCTATCGCTGTTTGACACAGGGTAAAACTACAGAAATGACACTGGCTCAAAATAGGAGTTCGCCAAATAACTCAATGTCAATTTATCATCATGGAATGCTTGGACACACTAAATGAAGGGTGTTAGAAACATTAAACATCTCATAGGGCTCAGAGGTACAGTTGAGTACATATGCATTTATGGGCATTCATAGGGGTTGATTTTCTCAATGGTACTCAAAATTGACCATTTAATTTTTAGTCCCAATAGATCCCACCATTCATGCCCCACATTTTTTTTGTAATGAACAACAAGTTAATGAATTATAGATAGTTCTAGTCTATGCAATAATTTTATATTTCAATTTCATGCATCCTTTATGTAGTTGTTTCAAGAAAATGAATAAAAATGTAGCTGCAAGTTTATCTTTAGTCTGATTCCATGCTTCCTATTTATGTTGTTAGTAATCTTCTATGATTTGTGAACAAAGAGCACGAGTCCATTTGCAATCTATTTTAGGTTGTATGTTATGATTTTTTTTGTATATGATTCAAGGATTCATGTAAATGCTTGATTTTCTATAATGGGTTGCGGATTTCATGAAGGGATAAGTTGAGTATGAGATTTAGAAAGATGCAAATGTCTAATTCACAAGGTGAATGGATAGATCTAGAAGTCCTGATACATGAAATATCTCAATGATTTCCAAGGATGTATGCCAATTATTTGTGGAATTACCCAATAGATAAGGCACTGATCAACTATAGGATCAAAAAGTTGTGTTGTGAAAGAATTGATTAATATCAATTCTACACAACCCAAGAAGAACCTGTAAGCCAATAACCTATCACAAGAGAAGAATAATGGAGACAGAAGAAAAGTTGCTCTCAAATGTGAAAAATGCATAAGAGATAATGAAAAAAGTACAATGCTCAACCTTATAAAGGTGAGATAGAAACCCTAAACTAAAAAACTAGGTTGCACATTATTAATTAATAATTAATTAATAATGCACCTAAATGAAGCTTAAGTAACTAGAGTAATAGAAACTTATATAATTAAATCAATATGATTTAATTAATTAGTATAAATGAAAAAATACTCTAATACCCCCCCTTAAGCTGAAAGCAAGGAGTAAGCTTACCTAGCAAAGAAAAGCTATGAAAGCAAAAAACAAGTGGGTCTTGGCAACAAGGCCTAATCAGGTACCCAGTACAAGGAAATCTCTATAAACTAGAGTAAAGGAGAAAACCTAGTGGGAAAAACCCCTCTCCAAAAAGAGATATAATGACTTCAAGAGACTCTCTCAAAGCCATAAGTACAATGCGTGACTTTAACCCCCCCAGTGAGAGAGGGTCGAGGCTCCAAAGCCCCCCCAGAATGAAAGAACCCCTGGATCAATGAACAAACCACTGTGACTCCAGTGCAGAGGAGTGAAAGGTAGTGGACACTGTAGAGGGAACCTCAAAAGCTAAGGTGTCACTGGAAGGCCAAGATGATGCTCAAAGGAGTAGACACGAGGATCCTAAAAGGGAATCCCCAATGTAAGTGGTATGACAGGTGTCCTGACACTATCATCAAAGAGGAGATGAATATCCTCTGTAGAATCCTCAATAACTGCACCTGGTGGCTCGATGAATGAAGCTGGAGGATCAAGCAGTGCTGAAGAAGAACTCTGCTAAACAGAAAAGAGCTCAAGAGGAGATGGCAAGGCAGTCACAACAGTAGTCTCAGGAACCACACAGAGGTTCAAGAAACCTGACTGTACCACATGGTGCTCTCTCAAAGGAGGAGATTCATGCTCTGGAAAAGGTGGACCAAAGTGTGAAAAGGAGTAGAGACGGGTGGAAAGATCAACTTTCCCTATAGCAACAATACCTCCTGTCATACTATGTCAGATGAAAATTGAATCTGGAGTGAACTCAACTGTCTTCCCGGACCCACTGTGAGAAATTTGATAAACTGAGAGAAGGTTTGAAGACAGAGATGGAACATACAATACATCATTGAATGTGCCATCCTGAATGCATGCAGTGCCTTTCCCATAGACTGTCATAACAGTGTTATTCCCAATGATATTATGGGGAATAGGAGAAGCCCTAAAAGAAGAGAAGATCTCTCGAGAAGATGCCATATGGTGAGAAGCACTTGAATCCAGTATCCAAGGGACCTGTGAAGGGAATGTGAAAGAAGCCCATAATGCATGACACTTTCCAAGATCCTGTTCAGCTGTAGGATTGATAGAAGAAGACTGATAAGCAGACCCCTGTGAGCTAGAAGAGGATGGAGAGGAAAGATTGCTCTTCTGAAGAAGAGCTTGCAAATCCACTATCTGTTTCTCATAACCATCAAACTTCTTCTGATAACAAAGTGACTCATCATGTGTTCCCTTTTGACAATAGGAACATGTAGGTCTCTCAGTCTTCTGTTTCTCCTTCTTAGAAGAAGATGGTGGGCCACTAGAGTGCTGAGAAGAGGAATCTAATAACTGCTTCGACTTCTGTGTGCTCTGAGGTGGCTTGGCAAGCAATGCCTGTGATTGTGAACCTATAAGAGAATCCATCTGAGTGAGCTTTGATTGCTCACGAGTCAACCGGTCACAAAAGGTCTTGAAAGAGGGCATAACATGTCGTGCACCTAGAGCATCCATAGTGGAGTAGAAGGTAGAAGTGAAAATCTGATAAGGTCCTCGAAGCTTGGATAGTATCAGGAAGATACACTCATTATCAGATTTTGTCTTTCCAGCAACCTGTAACATAGATTGAAGAGACTTGAACTTCATGAAGAAATCCTCAATGCTGGTAAATGATTTAGGAAACAAGGAGGTAAACTCTGCATCTATCTATAGAATCTTGAATTGATTCATTGTGCTAAATAAGGTTGAAAACTTTTCCCACATAGCCCTAGGTGTATTCAAACCATCCAGGTGAAACAACAACCCATCTGAAATATTCATTGCAATGAGACCCATTGCCTCATCCATTTTATTGTGTTGCATAAGAAGCTCATAAGGCCTTTGTAGAACTGGCTGAGCCGCATCGAGACATGACAATAACCCCTTTGCCATAAGCAATCTAGTCATCTATGCTTTCCAAGTATGGTAGTTGTGTGGTGTAAGGCAGGCGACATAGGAGTCCGCCATTGAGAGAAGAAGACGGAAGTAGAAGGGTCTTATTCTGAATTAAAGTATAGAAAAGAAAGTCCCCCCCCACAATATATAATGATATCCCTCAAATACCAAAGAAAACAACTATAAAAAGCATAAAAATTGAGAAAAGAACCTGGATTTCGAATGAAGAGAAGAGGGAAATAGAAGTCTCTACTTCAATGCTAAAATTGGGAGCTCAAATGAACTCAAAATGAAACCAAAATAGCACCATTGTCTCCGTCTCTAAACCAACTTTCCGGTACTTTTTTCGGATCGAAAAAAGACCTCTGTATGCCCAAGTTATGACCAAAAAACCAACTGCATGTCCAAAAAAAAGGTTCTCTGGAAAAATATAGACCCGAGAAAAAATTTGACGGCCGTACGGACGTCATATGACATTTTGATGATGTGATCGATGACAGTGCGCTAATGTGGCAGTTGATTGGGCACTGATGTCACTGGCTGATTGGTCGCTGATGTGGAGGTTGACTGGATGCTGATGTCACTGCTGACTTTGCGCTGATGTGGCACCTCAAAATGCGTGCCAAAAAATGCAAAAATAAAAGCCAAAAAAATTGCCAAATTTGGTGGATCTCCACAATTCTCACCAAAAAAAGTTGATCCCACCAAAATAGCCACCAAAAAAGTGGAGTTAAAACAGTTTTAATTTTAAAAATGCCAAAAAAAATGGCATATTCCCTGACGCGTCCTTTCGTATCCAGTTGACACGTCCTTACTTAACTGCGCAGGCTATACTCTAATGCCAACGTACGCTCTGTGCAAGCGTACCTTCTCTTACGCAGAGTCAAATCAACTTTTTAAAGTTGATAAAATGTTTTAAAACATATGCAAACAACTTTTTGAAAAAGGTTGTAAATGAATTTTTTTGAAACTTTTACAAATCGATTCAATTTTTTTTTGCAAATTTTTTATAAAAATAAAAAATAAAAAAATGTTTGCACGTTTTCTAAAAAAAAAAAACCTCAAATTGCGTGAATTTTTACAGATTGTTCTGGTAATCAAAATAGGTCAAATTTTATATCAAAATTCTCCGAATTGATCCTCTGAATCCATTGGTGAGGTCTATTTTTGCTCAAGAGGTCTCCAATAAAAGTGTATCCCCAGATCCAAAAAAAAACTTTTGAAAGATCAAACTCTTGAAGCTCCAAAAAAATTTTCAAATCAAGAACAAGCAGCCACAGATCTAAGCTCTGATACCATGAAAGAATTGATTAATATCAATTCTACACAACCCAAGAAGAACTTGTAAGCCAATAACCTGTCACAAGAGAAGAATAATGGAGATAGAAGAAAATTTGCTCTCAAATGTGAAAAATGCATAAGAGATAATGAAAAAAGTACAATGCTCAACCTTATAAAGGTGAGATAGAAACCCTAAACTAAAAAACTAGGTTGCACATTATTAATTAATAATTAATTAATAATGCACCTAAATGAAGCTTAAGTAACTAGAGTAATAGAAACTTATATAATTAAATCAATATGATTTAATTAATAAGTATAAATGAAAAAATACTCTAATATGTTGTTCATGTCTTGGTTATGCTAAAATCAATATTATAATCAAAATCATTTTCATTTTTTGTTGAATAGCTGAAAAGAATTACCCCCACTTTGCTTATCAAATTTATGTGTTACATCCGTAACTATTTCATATCCATGATCATTTGTATAAGTGTTAGAATATTAAGGGTATATCTACTTTGTTAGATTCAAGTGTATGCTTTAGCAGTGGTAAAATATGAATGAATCTAAGGTACACCCACCTAGGTTTTGCAGAGCCTAAAGTAGAAAAAGGGATATCATAGTTGGCCCTAATGTTTGAATAGGTATGTTGTAGATGGGAAGTAGCTTCCCCTAGACGTATTCTATTCTCATCATTGCATTTTCTAAATATGACATTTTAAAAAATGAACACAAGTTGTGCCTCATGCCAACACTGATTCATCGGTGGTTGTGCCTCTTGTGAGCATTGATTCAATGGTAGTTGTGTCTCCCATTGTCACTCTACCTCATCATTTTTTTATGAGTCCCACCCATCGATGAAGGAGCCAATTACTATTATCATTCAGTCAAACTATGGGAAAAATGGATGAGGTAATAAACAACTCAACAATCCACAATTTGGAACCCAATTTCTAGTTATTTTCATATTGCTTATAGATAAGATATTTGATAGTGTATTTTAATTTTTCTTTTGTAAACACTTGGTGAGCCATCGATAGCATCAGAGAGGCTCAATTTTGATGATTCTACACATTCATAGATATTGATAGTGATATACATATGTAGTTTTCATCATCACATGACATTGACATATATTTGAATATTGTATTGTATATATTTGATATTTTTATTGTACATATTTGACATTTCTATTTGTACACATTTGACATTTATTGGTTATTCAACTTTTGAATTGTATATATTCAAGATTTGTACTGTGCACATTCAAAATTTCTATTGTACACATTTGACATTTGTCGATTATTCAATTTTTGTATTGTTCCAATCAGACATAACATCTTTTTGTAACTATATGATTGATATGGCATAATATATTGTCCATTTTTATATACATTAAATTTAGATTTTCATCCAACGTGTTCATTGTGTACATACAAACTTGTATTTCATCTTACTTTCTTGCAATTAATCAAACACATGAACGTTCATTATTTTATACAAAAAATGTAACATGTTTATCAAATTCATTATAACATGTAATCAAACTCATATATCACTTATTTTGATGTGATAAGACATGATAAGTAAAAATATGTCATATTTTTTGTATTTGTGTCAAAGATCACAGCCCGATAGTGCTTAGAGACCCTTAGGGATGCTTCCATTCAGTGTGGTTGATACCGTCAGAGGGACCTTGTGGCTAAAACAAGGTTGGTACTAGCCTAAAGCCAACCAAATGGAGCCAATAGAGAAGATGATTTGATCCTAGGACCAACAATTCAAAATATACACAACAATGCAACTTTTAGCAATAGGTGAGATAAAGATGTCAAATCCAAACAAAGTCAAATCTTTAAAAATTAAAGGTTTTTGTAGGCCTAGATAACATGATAGTTTTTCAATACGTTGCACGATCTTGGAGAAATGACCAATTAAAGATCATAGCCCTATGGTGCTTAGAGACCCTTAGGGATGGTTCCATTCAATGTAGTCAATACTATCTGAGGGACATTGCAAGTCAAATAAGGTTGGTCCTAGCCTAAACCTGACCAATTGGATCTAATAGAATAAACAATTTGATCCTAGGACTAACAGTTTGAAATATCCAAAACCTTGCTCATTTGAACTGAGCAACATTGCAACTTTTGGCAATAAGTAGGATGTAGATACCAATTCCAAACAAAGTCAAATATCTAAAAAATGAGATAGTTTTTTTTAGGCCTAGATAACATGATCCTACAAAACCTAATAGTTTTTCAATACCTTGCACGAGCTTAGAGAAATTTTTGATCAAAGATTGCATCCTAATGGTTCTTAGAGACCCTTCGAGACACTTTTGCTCAGTGTTGTCAATACCATTAGAGGATCATTATGGCTGAAACAAGGTTGGTCCTAGCCTAAACTTTACAAAGAGGAGTTACAGAGTAGTCATGGATTGCTAGGAATGCATTTGAAGCTTCAAAACCCTAGTTTCTAGGAAAGTACAAAATGAAGAAAAATGAATGAAATCTATTGTTCTAATCTACTATACTAATTAAAATCAATGCCTTGAACATGTGACAGAAATACAACCACAAGATTTAGCTCATCACAAAAAACCAAAAAAATTCTTGGAAAAGTACAGATCAACAATTTAGAAGGTACAAAAAATTGCTCCAAAACTTGTCTTCTTGATTCTAACCCAAAAATTTGGTGATGTCCTACACATATACACTCATCTAGGTCATTTGGTCACTTCCCAACCAACTTTTTCACTTGGTTATGCATTTTTGACAACTTTTGCAAAAAATTGCAAAAATTGCACTTTCACAAAATTTGCACTTTGTAACTTTTTAACTTTTTTTACTATTATGCAATTTGACTCCAAGTAGAAATGAAATGAGCCCAAATAATTTCTAAAGAATAAAGATGACCAAAAATCATCAAATCCAACCTTGATTTTACCTTTGAGAAAGTGTTGACTATGTTTGACCAAACTAGACAAACAAACACTAGGTGATCTTTTGGTCTCCAAATGAGTTCACCAACCTATTAAACTTTTCCACAAAGGTCTCTAGGCTCAACCTACCAAATAATTTTTCCCTAAGATTTTATTACACAAAAAATTTGATGATTCCACTAACTACCCATTGTCTACCTTGTGCTCCTACAGCAACTAGTTGCTTTAGCAAACAAGATTATTTGGTGCTTGTTCTTGGATTGGTGTAAACCAACACACAGATTCAAGGAAACATGAGAACTAAATGGTGCACATGTGACAATATGGATCTTTAACTCCTAACTACCTATTGTCATTCAAAACAAAGAAATTTCTCACAAAATGCTTCAAGATGCTAATTACAAGAACACACAATCTGTAGGACTTCGAAACCTTCTCATAGGTCTTCTCATTCTTTACATAGGGTGGTTGGTTGGTTATTCACCCTTTAAAACTCCTCTTCAATTCTTGAAACTTTCTTGCCAAAAGTTGCTAAGGCAACTTTTGAAAGTTGCAATGTTGCACAATGTAACTTTTACATTTTTTTGCAACTTTTTACCAATTCGGTCAAATGACTTTCCTATCATCTCAAACTTAACTAGAAACCTTACCTATGGTAAAAACCTCACCCTAACTCTTCCTAGACCCTATTGACCTCATGATGATGTAATCATCATGCCTTGTACCAATTAGAGGGTTATTTTAAGCCTAAAAATGGGTGTCATAATGTGATAGAAAGGACATGATAAAAGATAACCCATCCAAGATTTTAATATGTTGTAGAGAAGCCAAATGGGTGTCCGAATCTATAATTTATTTTCCTAATGTTTTGGGAAATTTGGGAGAAAAATGCAAGAGGATAGCCATTCAAATCCATAAGTTGAAGATAATTGAATTTTTTTTAAGGATATCATCAAACCCACAAAAAAGAGTTCAAGAGACAAAATTATAACAATAATGTATAATATTTACATCTCTTATCAGTTTTATATACAAAATCTGGCATCTAAAAATGCACATGCGACATCTCTTATCATATTTTTATACAAGATATTTCATATAAATATGTGTATGTAGCGTGTCTTCTCTTTTTTCTATAAAAAAATTGGCATCTACATATGCTCATCATTGTAATGTTGCAACATTTTGCATAACATATATAAAAAATTTCAAAATTGTTCTTCCATATGTAGAATGATTTAGCTATATAGCACGCAATCAATCAAGGGAGCCTTCTAGATCGACTTTAACTTTTATTGTATCAAGTATTGCCTCGTGCTCAGATTCATGTAGTTCCCACAAGTTCTTGTTAAGAGGCCTACAATGATACGATATCAATTGAATATTTGTTGCAACAATAAGGCTAGGGTAATGAAAAATATTTCTACGTGTCTCAAAATCCTCAAATAACCATGTGGTAGAATTCTTGATAGGGTTTACATTTAATTCTAAAGACAATTTAAAGTCAAAGTTGATACATCATACATGAAAAATTGACTTAAAGAGGTCTTCATTGCAAGGGAAAAATGTATACTACCTTTTTTTTGATGTGGAGCCTAATCAAACTAGGTGGTTTATTGATTGTAGTTTCCCCCTAGATTATTTCTATGCAAGGTTCATGGCAATGCCCTTACAGGGTCAAATGTTTACATTTTGGGGGCTCTTTTACTAATTTATAAGGCTTTTTTGACTCAAATTTTTGCAGGGGATATTGATACTAGGTGGAGTACTATATATTATGTATTTACTATTGGTGGAACAACAGTGAGCTAGGTTTCTTGGTTGCAGAAAGTTAATATTGTATCCATTATAGAGGTAGAGTATGTTGCTGCTACAAAGGAAGCCAAGGAGATGATATGGATTTAGTTCTTCATGAAATAATTAGGATACCATTAGAGGGATAATTATTTGTTTATAGATAGCCAAATTGTAATTCATCTTGTGAAGAATTTTGCTCTACATTCAAAGACAAAACACATACAGTTGTAGTACCATTTCATTTCATTAGTTTTGGATGATGGATAGGTAAATTTGTAGATGATGCATATAGATGATAATCTAGCAGATATATTTACCAAGATAGTAACAAGGGAGAAGTTGAACTCCTCTTCAGCTTTAGTTGGTCTTCTAGACTGAACAAAATAAAAGAACAATAGAGTCTAGGATGGTTTGATATTCCAGTGGGAACTATAGGTTTAGTAGTGCTATGATCAGTCTCTAAGTGGGAGGTTATTTTTGTGGAGTCTAATCAGTCTCCAAGTGGGAGATTTTTGTGATGTTGAGCCTAATCATACTTGGAAATTTATTTGGAAAACTTTCTCCCTAGACTATTTCTATGGAGGTTTGGGGGCAGTGGCTCTAAGATGGGGTCAAGGAGTAGTGCCCCTCCAGGTCCTAAGGAAGTTCCCTAGGTGTGCTCCCTATCACAATACTAGGTGGGGTTGAAGGACAACACCCCCAAGGAGGTTTTCGGGGGAAGCATCTTGAAGCCAAAAATGACCTTATATTGTAAAGAGTTTCGACTTCTATTTTTCTATTGGATAACTTATTCTAGCCCTGATTTTGTAAGCAGAAACAACTTGTATAAAAAGGCTTAGGGTTATGGATTTCATAATCTATGGTGATTTTATAGCTTCTTGCAGTGGTATTGATCTCTAAGGGATTGTGGGTTGTAACCATTGGATAATAATAATATTGGATTCATTGTTGGTGGATGTAGCTTAGGGATTGGGTGAACCACATTAAATCCTTGTGTCTTGTTTTTTCTTCTGTGCACTTTACTGTTTTTTGATATTGGTTATATTTTCATGTAACTAATATTTCTATCCTAGTGGGTACTCAATATCCTCATCATCAATGACTATAGCTATTAGTTTCTTTTGGGCTCAATACACAAACATAGAAATTAATATGTTCCTTCATTATTATTGTCATATGCAATAACAAAGCCATATACATGACATGCATTATATAGTAGGATAATTTAAAGCCAAAATTAAAATTAATCTATTTTAACCAAGTATTAGATTGATAACTTAGTACCTAGTTCAACTAGGTCAAATACATGCTCAAAATCTATTGATGCTTCAATCTGGTTGAGTTGTAGTGATGTAGGAAGTTGATATGAACCAATTGGATGCAAAGGTCTAAAATACCATTGATCAACCCACTCTTTTGATTCACATTCATCCCATGAATGTTGCATACAATAAGCAAAAAATCATGCAAGATTTCTAGTGTGAATAACTAGCGATGTTGCATTTGAACTTCAAAATGAATGCATCTCACTTGATCCTATAAGTGTACAACAATCTTGCAAATTTTCAATGTCAAGTTCACGTATCAACCAAAAATATCTAGAAACCATAGACTTAACTATATTACATGGTCACATCATAGAATTGCACCATTGGACAATTGTTTCAACATTTTCTAATATTGTGCCACCTTCATACTTTAATTCCTCTCTACTAAGGGCTATTTTAACACATGCTTCAACACCATCATGCTCTCCCTTTCCATGTCCCACCTCAATGAAATTCCAAAAATGTTGCACTCCACTTGTCACATGTATCCTACTCAATGAATAGAACATCCTTGCATTCTTAAATTGTGTGGTACAATTGTCTAACCATATAAAGTGTTGATTGTACCTTTCATCTCTTTCCCTCAAAATGTCCTTGCAAAAACTCTAATGAATGAGTTTGATCATCTCTAATATAGAAGTGATACTCTTTTAATACTTTTTTGTAATCCTTTGTTCTATCATGTGCATGAATAAATATTATGTGTACAAAAATTGACACTTGTATAGAGTTGTAATACATTGATTGCACTTCATTTTGATATTTTAGTGTATTTTTTTTAGTGAAGTCAACAATTGGCACAATCGTACCCAAGTGGAAAGTGTTCTTACACAACTTGAATTTCATATCTAACCATACAGCTCTATGTGTATGGCCTATCTAGTCATAAGCTATTTTCTCTTAAAATAATTTCATAAAATAAACTGCACATCCATCACTTTTCACTAATTCACACCTCTTTAATTATTTTCCATCTATAACACCATACATAACTGACTTGTACTTTCAAAGAGAAACTAGTTTCTTACCAATTTCATCTATGCTAACTAAATGTAGGCATCTATGCAACTTTTGCAAACCACCACATTGAGGGAAAAATCCTTTTAAACACATGGTCTTATAATACATGCACCCATCATCTTGTTTACTTAGTAAACTTGCAATAAATTCTCTTGATGACTTAGGAGGTAATTTTAGACCATATTCCTACAATATTTCATTAGTATGTAAAGTACAACTTATATAACAATAAACATCACAATACATAGAAAACTCAACATGAACCCTACAAAAATATGTTGTATGTGTATGATTTATCTTAACATAGAATGGTTTTGTCATCTCAAAAAACCTTTAGCTGATTTTAATTTGAGGAAATGTTTGAAGAAACATTTTATAAAATTGTGTTTTATGCATATCCAAAAAATGTTTTCCATGTGACTCGCGATTTATTTTTCCAATTCATCTTTTGACAACATCTTTTTGTTTTGATGAAGCCCTTCTATTGTCATGCCAAAAAATTTATATTAATGTTCTTAGTGCATCAACAATAACTTTATCCTTACATGGGAGTCTACCTTGGAATGACCAAAAATACATCTCATTATAATTCTCAATTTTCTCTTTCCTCACTAAGGCTTTGACTAACATTATTCTACTTATCCTTAATGATTTACTTTTTTTTCTTACCATAAAAGTTTTTTCCATTCTCTTTCCCATTATGGTTCATGTGAGGACCCATCAACTTGCATTAATATCTTTAGTACATGCTTTTGAACCAATGGATTGGTATGCATCAAAGAGATTTCTTACAATTCTTCTTTCACTACTATTTTTAGATGTTCTTAACCCCAAAATTCTCATTGTCCCTCTAAATTTTAGGTTTTCAAGTGTTTCAACAACAAGTTGGCATATTCCACTTCGGTTTAAATTTTTAAAATAGTTATTCCAAATCTTTTGAACAATTCTCCTACAATTTATTTTTGACATTTTATCATACATTGGCTTCAAAATATTTTCATCAATGTCAATTAAAAACTTTTTTTTTCTACAAATAATTCTAGGAGATGTTGATGTATGTGCATGCTCTATATTTTAATTAATTACATCAAGTGCATTCATCATTTCAACTTGTGATGTCACATTAGGGGCATCAGGTGATGTAAGTGTATTTGTCATAATCATTTCAATTGGGGTATGTTGAACATTTTCATTTGTCAAATTAGGTTTGTTTGTGACATCAATATCAATAGGTATATTTTCATGAATTAAATTGGAGGTATTTGATGATGTGCCTTCATGTAATCTCCTCACATGCTCCCTTGTTTATGCTTTTGTTGCCTCTCATTTTTCAATCATTCATCTCTTGTTCTTTCCTAAGATTGTAGATGTAGATTACCCTACAAACAATAACATGAATAAAATAAAAAATAAAATACAAAACTAAACAAAATTGCATGATTCTATTATGTTCAATCACAAGATACTAACATAAAATAAGATGTTGGTACATGAAATACATAAAATTTAGCATTTCCAAGCACAATAAACCATACACTTGCATACCTTGTATAGAAATACATGTCAAATACTAGTAGAATCTAGTGGACCACATTGAAACAACATAATAACCATTGATATGTTATTTTATTTATAGTTTTCAATGACCTGATTGGGTTATTGAGTTCTTACTACATTATCCATATAGACTGATAACCCGATCGGGTTATGTATTACTACTACACAAAGGTAGATTGAAGGAGGGAGGGAGTTATGGAGAGAATGAGAGAGAAAGGGTGGGGATAGGATAAAGGAAGAGAAGGGGATACAAAGAGGGAGAAGGAATAAGAGAGAGAGAGAGAGGGAGAGGAAGTGGGGATGAGAGAGAGATAACAAGATGTGATAGAGAGAGATTATGGGGAGAGAGAGAGAGAGAGAGAGAGAGAGAGAGAGAGAGAGAGAGAGAGAGAGAGAGAGAGACTAGGGGATAGGATATAAAGAGTGAGAGACAGAAGGGGATAGGAGAAAGAGAGAGGGGGATAGGATAAAGGGTAAAAGCATAGATCTATGTCACTGTTTGTGATACCAAAACCTATTTTGGTCAAATCTCATTTCTCTATCAAAACTCAATTTTTTTCAAAAACTAAAAATACCCTTTTATAGATCTCAAATTCATTATCATCATTATATAAATTTTTGAGTGTTTTGATTAGTTATAATATGTTATAATCTCAAAGTATTATAAGTCAATATTTCAACATTTCAGAAGATGCTCCCTAAAAAAGGAAAAAATAGTAAATCATATCAAAAAAATTTAAAAATTATCTCTAGAGGAGAGAATCCTCTTAACGAATATGTAATTTTTTTTCAAGAAGGTATAGATTTGATAGGAAAGTTTTGACGGGAGGAAAAAACTATTGGATTCTGATAAGGTCAAACATGAGTACTTATAACAAAGAAAATATACATCAAAATTTTTTTTTTTTTTTTTGTGCATGAGCTATACATGTCATCTATAAGATATTTTAAAATTAGAACAAAAAAAGATGATATGCATATACTTGTTTGATGGGAACTACACCCTATATTTTTAACAGTTAAAAAAGGGACTTCAAAATAAAATAAAATGAATAAATTCCTACTCAAAAAAATTATAAAAATTATAGGCATAAAATTCATCCAATTCTACACATTTCATCAGTTTACATCATCTTCATATTTTAAACACAAATACCATTTTTTTTGTCACTAATGTTGAACTATCACATTCTGATATCACATTTCTTTATAAAAGGTGACACAGGTTTGTGCTTTTACCCTAAAGAGTAAAAATGAGAGAGAGAATGTGTGTGTGTGTGTGTGTGTGTGTGTGTGAGAGAGAGAGAGAGAGAGGATGGGATGGAGACAAGGATTGGGGGATATAATAGACACTTTTTTAGTATGATACATAACCCAATCTCTCTCTCTCTCTCTCTCTCTCTCTCTCTCCCCCCACCCCCCCCCCCCCCCCCCCCCCCCCCCCCCCTCAATCTAACCTAACCTTGTGTAGCAGTAATTCAAAACCCAATTGGGTTCCACAAAACCTAATCTCACTCTCTTTCTCTTTCCCTCAATCTAAATTTGTGTAGTAGTACAATACAAAATTGATTGGGTTCTTAAAAAATTGACCAGGTTCTAAATGGATTTTTTATTTTCATAACCTAATCAGGTTATTTGAATTCAAGAAACTTGATTGTATTATGGCTTGGTGATAGCCTAGGAAAATGACCCAAAGGATTAGGAGACTATTTTCCCTCCATTTTTTTCCTTTAGACATTTTTTCATCTTCTAGGACTAATTCTCATCTTTGTCTTCATCAAGTACACTGGTGGAGTGGGTATCTCTAAAATTACCACCATAATCTTACACATCTTCTTAGTTTTCTAGCCACATAATTTATACCTTTTTTGGACAACATTAACATTGTAAACATTAATTACTTTTACCAATGCCTTGACATCCTCATAGACATATGTTAACCATTTTTTTAATAACTTTTGATATACTAAACCAACATGAACAAGTACCAAAATTTTAGGATATAGTCTATCGAATAATTCGGAACAAATGAATGATAAAAAAACTACACAACTTCTAGATATGACTCTTTACTACCACCCAACCAAAGGGATATGTATAATACTAAATATAACTATGGCTTTTGTGTTGTAGATGAAAACAACTATGTTATGTTTTCTAAAAAATTAGGAATAGTTCTTTGTATGTGCAGAGTTTGACCCACATAATCATATCCATTTTGTAAAAACTCTAGTAGTTTAGAAAGTAGATTCAGATTACTACAATTTATATGTTTTACGCATCTTGTCATTTTTAGTGGATAATCCTCAAATGTCTTGTCCAAGTTTAGGTTTACCTAATTACAAAAAAAAGGTGTCCACTTATACCACCCCCCCACAATTTTGTACACCATCTTGGTGCTCTTACCCTGTGATTAATTGAATTAATAATTTAGATATTAATAACATGTTTGATTGATTACATTTGCAATCTGGATTCAATTACATATTTTAGATATTAATTACATGTGATTGATTCAGGTGATTCAATATGTTATAATTTGCACATGATGCATACACAATCTGTGATTCAACATGTGATTGATTTAGGTTATTCAATACATTATAGTCTATATTTAAGTCCTACAATGAAATCAACATACACTTATCATACACATGCATAAAATTTTAGACATAGTAATATATTTAATCATTAAATGACTGTACACATTTATAAGTCCTAATTTCATGAAAGAAACATAAACATACAAGGACCTTAAACATGAAATGTTCATAAACATGTATGTGCATGAAGTCTTTAATGTTGAAGTCCTAAGTTCATAAAATTAATATAGATGTACACATGTGTATGTATGTATGTATGTATCTATGTGTGTGTGTGTGTGTGTGTGTGTGTGTGTGTGTGTGTGTGTGTGTGTGTGTGTGTGTGTGTGTGTGTATGTATATGTATAAAGTGGTCTGAACATGAATTAAACATATCATATATGTGCACATGTAAGTCCTAAATATGAAATGAATGTATACATGTGTCTACACATACACATGTATAAGTCCTAGGAATGTCTTTTGATATTTTCATAAAATTAAAACATATATGCATGTACATGTATATATAAGTGGACTAAACATGAAATGAACATAAATACACATGTTATAACTCCTAAGTTGTACATGAAATGAAAAGAGTGCACATTTATACATCATAAACATGAAATGAGAGCATGTATATATAAGTGGACTAAACATGAAATGAACATAAATTGTAAATGTGCTAAATGAATATAAATTATAAATATCTCTTCAATGAATTTAAATATGAAATATCTAGGAAAGTCCTAAATATGAAATATTTCAATTGGTTTGTAATGATTAAACATGCTCATGGAGAACACTTGATAATATTTCATGATCCTTGATATCTATTCTCCACTTGCATCATCCACTCTAATGTTTAATTGGATGTATATTATTATAGGTAGCAATAACATGGTTACTATATTGAAGCACCTTATTGTCAAATTTGTAATCAACAAAGTGAATTCCATGTTTCACTAATATGGTTTGCCTGAGATATGTTCCCTCCAAAAAAAATGAACTTGCATGCACCATGCATTCAAAAGTTAATATGTTTTAATGTACACATACATATTAATAAAAAAATTATTATTTAATAATAATTTATGTGTAATACATATAATTTGAAAAATAAATCAGTATGGAATATCATTCCATCACTTTGTTTAGGTTCAGTTAGCTTCATCCTTTCTGTAGTGCAATGCAATAAATAGTAATTAACTCTTTCTACATTTCCAAGCTCAATAAGAACTACAAAGACTTCCCCTACACACAAGAAATGCATATGTGAGGTACATTATCCTTGCGACACACACACACACACACACACACACACACACACACACACACACACACATTTAACAAATTTTTAAAATTAAAAATACTTACCTATTTGAACAAGTCTAAAGATTTGGTTATAATCTAAAGAATTCAAAGGGATGCCATCAAAGTTTTCATCTTAATTTGAGCCATTAGTTGTATCAATAACAACAAGTGGCACCAAACTCTATGGACCTACATATCCATGATCCTAGTTGATGAATTCAAAATAATTCTGATCAATGCAATAATAACAAAAAGATGAATAGTCTCTCATGTACAATGTCCAATTTTGATGATAGGTACTCATAAAAGAATGTAAGGACCATATTTTTTCTATCATCTTGCAACCATGCATAGTCTTTCTATCAACACTTGAACAAAAATATTTAATATATACATAAATATTAGAGAGAGAAATATATATACACGTGTATACATGTATAACTTAAATAAATTATAAAAATATATAATTATTACCTGACATCTCCTAAAGACTCTAGATGGTACTGGTTGAGTCATGCTTGATGATGCCCCAACCTTATTTGATGCAAAATGTATCTTCAACCATTCAACATCATCATGTGCATTATTTACATGAACTCCCTTATAATTCATTTGATACTTTTGTAGGGCATGTTTGATGCAAGCTCTAGCATTATCACGTTCACCTTTTTCATTTTCACTTTTAAAGAAACTTCATACATGTGGTATATTTTCATTATGATGATATCAAAAAAGTGCATAAAGAAATGTAGATGATTTGAACTATGTAGCAAACCCATCTAACAAAAAATAATCTTTATAATTAGTTATACCCCTTTCTTTCATATATGTGAAAAAAATGTTTAAAAAATGCTTTGCATAATGAATATCATGTTCTTTATCATCACTTTTGTAGAACTAATATTCTTTCTTGATGATTTGTGCTTTATATGTTATTTTAATACCATCCAAATCTAACTATGCACAATGATAACAAACCTATACCATAATAGTAACTTGGTCTGAAAAATAATAGTCTGATTGAGTAGCCTTTTGATGAATGAAAGAATAGTTTTATGTAAAGTTAACAACTGATAAACTAGTTCCAAGTGGAAATTTTTCTCTAAGTATTTGAAATTTTTGTTCTTACCACTTAGAAAAAAATAATGACGAATATACAGTTGAATAAAACTTTCAAATCTGTCAATAAATGCTCCAACAATTATTTCCTCTTCAACATATTCAAATCTTTTTCTTTCTTTCCCAATTTTAGTTTCATTCCTTACATACTTGTAATACTTCCAATTTATCATTTTTGTGACATCAATATCATCATTTTTTAAAGGAAAAAGAGCCAAATTAGCACACGTGTCACATGTTCCTTTAATGCAATTAATTTGACCAATGGGATCATCTATTTTGTCACATAAAATAGATGAAATGGAATAACTTTTTCTACTAGGAGGAGTATTATTATAACCAAATTTATCTTCTACAAACTTTCAATAAACCTAATAGTGAAGATAAAATTCAATATGATAATGACAACAACAAGTTTCAAATACTTTGTTTCTCCTTACATAACATGGCTCTAGTCTCTCAAATAGTGTCTACCCAATCTTTATATCAAGATTTGAAGTACAAAATGAGACATACATTTTATGTTGTGTTATGTCCAACCAATGCTTTGTATGATGTTCATAATGATTAAATCTAACCCCATATTTGAGAACATCTCTAGTGTTTGATGAAGGACAGGTATTATCATTCCAAAATGATATTACCAAATATTTGATTCTATTATCAATCTGATCACAATAGCAGTTCTACACATAATTAACCAATTTCCTTCCAAAGTGCTATCATCCAAAACCATTCTCCTCTTGACATATTTTGATATTGTTTTTCTACTAAAACCAATCTATAATGAAACTGAATATATTTGTCTATTTTGAGGTACATTATTAATAAGAACAGATGTCAGTATTGTTCTCCTTATGACATGTCAATATTACTCTCCTTGTCACAATCTTATCTTTACTGTGAGTTGTCTTCCCTACAGAGCTCAAACACTTTCTTAAGATTTTCAATAATAGCACTTTGAATCTTAGAATTATTTTATTTTATTTTATGGTGTGCCTACATCTAACAATTGCAATGGTTCTTACAAGGTTTTCTCTATAAGAACACATGTAACGCTATACTAAAACAAAAATAAATAAATATGAAACCATGAACAAGCATAATGAATCATAGAATTTTTTTTTTTTAATCATCTTTTACAAGAATATGAACAATAATTGGGTCATTCTCAATTCGTAAACCTCATAAAAGAAGAAGATATCATCAAAATAAATTTCCATAATGATATTAATACATAAAGAGTTCAGTACAATAATGAAGTACAATATCATTCTTAGACACCTAGGTCCAACATATGGACTCTACAAGAATCAAATTCTGTTTCAAGAAGTAACTTCAACAATCAACCTTAGCTACTTGATATTCAACTCGAAAGACCTAAAACACACACAAAAATGCAACACCACACAAAGAGGGCTCAGTACATACTAAGTTAAAAAGTGTAGTCCACTTGCACACTTGTTAGAATAAACATATACAAAACCATGATGCAAATATCTAAACCTCATAACATAGTGCAATTCTAAAATTAATATGCAAGAAGTAACCATCTTCTTAACAACACAAAATTAAACTCGCACTAAGAGTAACTAGTAAATGAATCATATATATACTGAGGTGTCATCACTATGGTGCTAAGATACTACATCTGTATATGGTAAGCTCATAGACAACACATAGTGGGATTCTCTATGGTACTCGTGAAATGACATAATAGAGACTTGCCTTGTTCTTTGTACTTAATCTTACTAGTTTAAGTCATAGGTAAGGCCAATTATCTTTTGTATGTAATTAACCCACCCAATTCATCTTAAAATTATCACTGAATTAATTAGCTGAATACAATAATTTGATATTCAGCCACCTTGATATATGTTCATTACAGATATCCTCAAAATACACATCAAACAGATATTCTAAGAATGCACATGGAACGAATAACAGATAGTTTTCACATGATATTTCATTCTTCATCTTTTAAAACTCGCATCTTCTATTGTCAAATTTGAAAGTAAACTTAGGTTATTTTAACAATAGAAATAAATACTACAATATTACGATCTCATAAATATAACTAAACTGTTACATCAGTTTAATGATATTTACCAGTCATAGTACTATACTACTTATTCCTACTGTTATAATAAACTAAACTTATCATTCGAAATGACCAAGATAATAAACAATGTACATATGATATTCTTGCTTTTAAATGACATGTCACCAACGTATATCATAATCTATCTCATAACTTAAAATGACTTTCCATTTCATTTATAAACAAAAATACATCTTTATAAAACAAGATTTTGTTTCAAACATCTTATCTCAAAACAATCCACAAATTCTTATTAAGACACTTCATAGCAAAATTAAACATAACTAAATCCAAGTGCAGCCAATGCTTAACAAAAGATTATTTACAATGTTACTGAATATCCAAGTGTCTATTGAAGTTTTACCATTGTTTAACAATAAGATACCACCTAGATATATCTATAATCAGCATATTAAAATACAATATCTGAAATCAATTTAAAATACAACTCACAAATATGCAATGTAACTTACATCATATTAATGACCAAAAGTAATTAAGATGTAAAATCCCTAAATTATAAGATGCTCATTAGCTGTTCACAAAATGACCTTGGTGATACAACATCATCTATCTATCTCTTTGTTATAAAATAATGCCTTATTTAGTTGTGAGAAATTCCACAATACAACAATTAATTAAGACTCAATTTTCATTATAAATTAATGGGTAAATTATGTTGTCGCAGAGAATTTTTCTACTTAATTCGAGCTTCCTACTAACTATTTGACACAATGTCATTACCTTCAGTTATCCCATACTGTTCACTATCTTATTGTTTCAATATACAATAACTGAGCTATAGAATTCAAACATTCTATTTTTTAACAATGACATATCCCTTATTTTAAATGATTTATATCTTAAAAATAGAGTGATTGTGCCCTAATCAGTCACGAGTCTACAACCTAATGCGAGCTCGTGTCTGTGGCCGAACCACACATATCTATGTATTCAAGATATGGGTTCCTCAGAGCTCGGCCCTATCAAAGCCGAATACCCAAATATAACATAATCACATATAACTAACTGTTGCAAGCATGAGGCTCTGACTAGGTTCAACTCAAAGAAGAAATATATGTTTAGGGAAAAGCCTAAATTTATACATATAGCGACCTCCAAACTAATATCTCCATACTCCAAATTCAAAGATGAATATATACAGGGCTAAGCATTTCACATAGTGCCATGCTCTGCACATATCCATCCTCAAGTGTCAATACACAATAAGTAAAACTGATAACCATTTACAACATGCTAATCAAAATAACATTGCAATTGCAAACAAAGAGAGAGAGAGAGTAGGGTAAGAAATTTCCCCTACGTGAGTACTAAAGATGGAAAATGCTTTGCAATTCAACTCAATGCCAAAACCCCAAAAGCCAAGTCAAAACTGGTAAGCAATCTCTACAATGCCAACACACATAACTCGCAAATGACTTCACAATGGGGTGAAGCAGAAGAACCCAACAAAATAATAGACAACTTCTAATGAGTATCTCCATCGAGCTTAACCACATAAGCAAGTTTCCCTTCCAACCAACACCCTTCATTATGCTGATACCTCAGCAACAAGATCATAGATGTAAAGCCAAACAGAGTAATGTGGCCTAGTTTCTGGCCCATATTCTGCAAAAAAACCCAACTCACAACACGAAATGGCCGACTAAACCATTGGTGCCATAAATCCTCATAACAAGTATTCAATACACAAAATGAATCACAGAGCTGTGTATTCGGCAGTATCAAGTCCACTGCCATGAATTTGGCTTTCAACACAATGAATATGTTTCCTCTTTCATGGCATTCGATACCCTTTTAGGGTTGTATGCCATTTAAGAAATATTAAACCCCTTTTTTAAAAAAATAGAAAATATTTATGCCAACCTCAACTTAGGGTGTTTAGACCCTTTTAAAAAAAAACATATATATCTATGAAATGCAAACTGTGGTTTA
Organism: Cupressus sempervirens; assembly: GCA_028749045.1. NCBI lineage: Eukaryota > Viridiplantae > Streptophyta > Pinopsida > Cupressales > Cupressaceae > Cupressus > Cupressus sempervirens. The sequence goes on along the minus strand of CM053789.1, from coordinate 817,761,431 downwards.
TTAAACCCTTTAAAACAAAATGAATATAAGTTTTGTAATTAAAACCATCTCAAGGTTATATGCAATATAAAGTATTTAATCCCTTTATAGCATATGCCTATATGCTATATAGAAAAACAAATCTAATGCAAAAATTCCATCCCTTCACAATCACTTTTATGAAAGTACAATGATAAGTTCTAAATGCATACAACATGTTACCATTCAAATGTATTGGCAATGTCGAGTTAACATACAATATAAAACAGAATGTAGTTTACAATGAGTTTAAAACATAATAAACATAATTGATACCCAATCAACATGAAATCATTTATATGCCAGTTTCAAATCATAAAATCCTAAATCACATTCACTGCTAATAACATAGTTCAAAACAGAAAATGCATTCAGCATCAAACTCATGATTTAAAGATAGTAATATAACCAAGTTCTTTAGAAATACAAACATAACAATAGAAAAAAAGACTTATAACACAAGGTCCTAATTTGCAGAAAAACCCGAAGTAGTGGTCAAGCATGACAACACAAGAAAGTACTTGGGCTTTCTCAAGTGTTTCCAAATCATCAAATTTACTTGTTATTTCTTTTACTATCTTATTAAAAGCTCTCTTTTTAAAAAACTTAATGATTTAATATCAAAAAGTGATTTCAAGTTATCCACATCAATTGCAAGTAAATGATCTAAATTTCTATTTGTGATATTCTTATAGCTAGTCTTAATTGTTTAGCCATATCAATAGGAGCAATTGATCCTGACTCTTCTCCAATTTCCATTGTTTAATGTCCTGAATTTTCATGCCCTAAATTTTCCTATACTAAAACTTCATGTCTCAAACCTTTCTCGACATCTATTTTCTCATGTTATAATTATTTGTTGCATGATACATGCACATAAATAACTGAGATTGCAATACTATTTGGAGAGAAAAATATCTAGGCAAATATGAATGCATGCACAAGTGCATACCTTCTCTCATTTAATGATAATTTGCTAACATTCTTTCATGATTTCTCTATTCTGCATCAATCGATCTATTTCTTATTGATTTACTTTGTCTTCCTTTCCTTTCTCCCATCTTCATTCTTCACAAAAGTATCAAATTTCCTTTAAAATGAAAAAATCCTATCTTTTATATTTGTCTTCTTTCTATTTCTTTTCAAAACAACAAATTTGATAATGATTTCATATGATATACATTCAAAAAAACATTGTACTAATATTAAAACAATCTAAAAGTTAAAAATTAATCACTTAGGATGACAAGGCATCAAATGAAGCTCCCTAGGGGCATTCATTCAAAGCCTCTTGGGCCCCTCCCCCACTAGTGGGAAACCCATTGGGAAGTGCCAATGAGGCTTCCATCTAAGATCCCTTGGCACTATGTACAATGGCACAAGGGCCTTTGACCTAAGGGTATTCATTCTAAGCCCTTCAGAAGGCTTCGATCTAAGAAGCCTTCAGTTGAAGGCCCTTAATTTTTTTTTTATTACAAATTTCATAGTTTTCACCTCAAATTGTGCCCTTCTGAGGGCTCAAACAATGGCTAAATAGCTCTATTTAAAAAATATATATATATCACATTTTTATACTTTGAATAAGCTTTCCATTGACTATAATTTTATTATATATTATGTTTATTTTGATATTTTATTTGTATTTTTATTAAATATAGGTTGTTTGGCCATCTCACAAGTCTCAGTTTGAAGCTTCAAGAAAAATAAAAATGAATTTCTTATTTTTCTAAATATGTTCTACCAAGGTATGTGTGTTACCTTTTTAAAAAAAAAAGAAAAAATTTATTTTGATCTATACAAAACAAATTATATTAATCAAAATCAACCTATGTCTAATGTATCATTAAACTCACTTTGTCATTGAATAAAATCTACAATTTTTAACAAAATTAAACAAAACCAACTAAAATGCCTAGGTATTGTTGTTGCCATTCTAATTTTGAAAGATTTTTATCATTATCATTTTTTTTAAAAAAGCTATGTTGATCAAAATGATGATCACTCTTTAAAAATGCTAATTTTTTTTATATACTACTTCTCAAAGGAGAGAACATACAAAACTTCAATCACTTTAGATTTTTTTTTTTTAAATAGTGCTATAAGCTATATAGAAAATGATACAAATCACTAGTTTACCTCATCTTCAAATTGTTTTCAAGTTTTTAGTAATAGGCATTTGAAAGTAAATATTTTTTGAAAAATATCTATTTCAATGTCAAAGTTGGCCAAAATGTGGGAACCATTATTGTGGCCTAGCTAGCCTAAGTACTTTTTCTTTATTGACCATCTCTTCTAGAATTTAATACAATTATCTTCTCCACTTAGTGTTGTGATTAAACAACACATTATGTTGCTAAAGTCTAACTTCTCAAATTCCCATTGTAATTCAACATAACTCAACCTTTCCACTAGGTCTACTTGATATATCTTCTTCTCAAATCATCTTCATCAATCATATTGATATGACACTCTACTTAGGTAGCAATTGTCTTACCAATAGGATTTGACATCAATGACAACGTAAAAATTGTTCCAATTGTAGTTCCAACAATTTTAAACCATCAACTTTATTAAACATTTCATCAACATATAAAAGAAATAGTAAATTTTAAATATAATAAATTATTATTTCAGCTTTAAAATTATTTTAAAAATTTATAATAGAGAAAATATAATAGTCAATTTTTTTTAAAAGAATAGAAAATTATAAATAGTAACTAAATTATATAAATGTATTAATAAACTTATAATATCTAAAAATTGAATTTATATAAGTTAATGCATCTTTGACATTTTAAAAATATATATTTTCGTTGACAATAATATAATCTTGTATGGTTAATAAATTTACTATTTCCAGGTTTTCTCTTGAGGGAAGAGGCTCTATAGTGTAGAATACCCTAAAAATTGGTGTTGACCTAGTGAAGAAAAGTTTATTTTGGATCTGTACTAGAGGCACTGAGGCTCTATTTTGGAGTGATTCTTAGAATGAGCGTCCTCCTCTCTTATCCTCTCATCCACACTTGTAGTCTCTTCGTGATTTTTTCCTTTCTGTTGGAAGGAATAAGGTGGCTTATTATAAGGAGGCTTATAACTTGGGCTTTGTTGTGGGTTATATATGAAAGAACTCTTTTAATTGGCCCCTGGTTGGTTCTCTTGGGGATCAGTTGGAACTATCTCAAATATTGGCTTTTAGGGACTGCAGCTCTCTATAGGAACCTAATGTTTTGGCTTGGGGAGGTGCTTCTTCTAGCAAGTATTCTATTTCTTTATGGTACCTTGTGCTAATGAAGCAAATTTTCAATGAGGTGTGTAAGAGTTGATGAAATCCAATTCTACAGCTTACCAAGATCACCTGCGTGCAAATAACCTATCGAAGGGAAACCAAGGAAGGAAGAGGTGAAGCTTGGAAAAACCCTAAATGGACTTAAGAGAGAACATATTTCAAAATAATGAAAATGTGTTGTGAGATATAATGAGAAATCTCGAATATAAAGGCCTCATGGAAGCTTGTAGAACAAGCTAGAAAGTGGTTGAAGATAAGGTTGACAACTAAGCACTCTTTGACAAAAAGGTGGAACATGCTAGAAGGGAACAAACTCTCATGTTGTTAACAACTCATCACTACAATCATTAAATACTAAATATGCATTAACCTAAGTAAGCTTAAGTAAATAGAATAAATAATTAACAATTAATTAATTATTTACTCTAACATCCCCCCTTAAGTGCAACTTAAGGGAATGCCTGAACCTCACAAAAACTAAGATGAAATATAGAATGAGTCCCAACAACAAGGCCATGTTAGGTACCATGTATAATGCAAAAAATGAAACTTCTAAAAATGGGGAAAGAGAGAAAACCACATGGGAAAAACCCTCCCCCAAAAAGAGGTAAGAACCTAGTGATGAACTGAAGAAGCCTCCAACTAAGGGAATGTCTCCTAAAATAGGAACAAAGAGTGATCATGAAGAGCATCACTGAAGTATGAAGAAGCCACAAAATCCACCATTAGAAAGAAAACTACTAATCTAAAGAACCGTCATGGAAGAAGAAGGCACGAATTGAGCATGTCTATATGGTAGATGACCCATCTCATCAAAATGCATAGGTAGCCAGCCACTGCAATCACCCAGTATATAAGATCAACCACTAAATACATAGCTCACACTATTGAACCATCAAACCAAGGATGCATTAGAACAATAGCATAATCCCCCCTTAATGTAGACGAGGTGAGATGATAGGCAACTAAGAAGGTGGGCCAAAATCCCCTACAGACAGAACCAAGAATGACGAGAGAGGAAAGAGGTAAAAACACCTATAATGACATGGTCACACCAATGTTGCATGGGGCTAATGTCATAGATGGAATACTCAAGAGGGCACAAGAATGGCAACAACTATCCCACCATGGTGCAAGTACAACTATCTCAAAACAACGTTCATGAACTCGAAATACAAGAGTGGCACTTTATCTCAGTGTGTGTAAATAAAAGTGCTTACTAATGATGTCTAAAATGATCAAAAAAGGGAAAAAGCTAATACAAAAGATAGTACAACCCAAAACAAAAGATTTTATGCCATGAAAATGATCCTCGAACCTACAACACCCAAGATATCCACCATAGAGAAAAAATGCTAAAAAGATGATAGAAAGAGTATGGGGTAGAATCTAAGAAAAATGACTACATTTCTGAAAAGATGACAACACCGACTTTCCAAAAATATAACATTTTCAAAAAATGGACATGGGACACAAAAGATATGCATGCTGGAGTCAAAAATAGAAATTTGGACTTTAACTACAAAAAAAAAGTAATTAAACCACATCAAAACCTAAAAATACCTATACCAATATCTCTGTCTCAAAACTAGCTTTTTGATGCTTCTTTTAGATCAAAAAAATACCTCTGTATGCTCAAGATATGGCCAAAAAACTACAAGTAGGTCAAAATGACCCTAGAGATGTGCAAGAGGGTTGATGATGCAGTGTTGACATTAGCATTTCATGGCAAAAAAATACCACATGGTAGCCATGTGGCAAATGATGATGTGGCAAGTGGATGTGGTAGGGTCCACATGGCAAAGTGCCACCGTGGTGCCCATGCCATGTGTCACCTGCACACTGTGCCAAGTGGCAAAAAGTGCCTCACAGGATATGATTGTGTAAGAGGTGACGTTGGAGTAGTGAACCTAGAAATGGTGGTGGGAATTGGTGGTGACACCTACAAAGAGGTAGAGAATACTGGTGGAGGTGGTGGTCAGGTGATTCACTGGTAGCAGTCGGGCCCGGGCTGCCTTGCAGCAACACGATCGGCTGTGATGGCCTATGAGCTGGTGCAGGCTACGCGGCGGCAACCATTGGGTGGTGCGGTGGTGGTTGCCCAACAGTGCACCCTAAATTATATTTTTTTAATTTTTTTCTGCTAAATCGTCCATACAATCCATATGGCAGGGCCTCTAACTAAAAAACTTTTGCCTCCCAGAACTTTGTCTCCAAAATCAACAAATTTTATATGAATCTTGACTGTAAATGGCCTTCTAGATCTAATAGTAGTGTCCATTTGGGCTCAAAATGCTTTGAAAAATGCTCTTCCCCTGGATTGAAGAAAAATGGACAAATAATCTAGGGTTTGTGTCTCTGAATCGTGGCTTCAAAAATCCTTCAATGAAGTAGCAACAGGGCGGCTTTGATATCATGTAGGATTTGATAAAATCCAACTCCATAGCTCACCAAGATCACCTGCATGCAAACAACCAGTCACAGGGAAACCAAAGAAGGAAGAGGTGGAGCTTAGAAAAACCTTAAATGAACTTGAGAGAGAACATATTGCAAAAAAATGAAAATGTATTTACAATAAAAATGTGTTGTAAGATACAATGAGAGAGCCTGAATATAAAGGCCTCACGAAAGCTTGTAGAAAAAGTTGGAAAGTGGTAGAAGATAAGGTTGACAACTAAGCACTCTTCCACAAAAAGGTGGAACATGCTAGAAGGGAACAAACTCTCGTGTTGTCAACAACTCATCACTACAACCATTAAATACTAAATATACATTAACCTAAGTAAGCTTAAGTAAATAGAATAAATATTTAATAATTAATTAATTAATTACTCTAACAAGGTGGAGGTCTCTTGGTGGAAGAAAGTTTGGAATAGTTTTTCATGGCCTAAGTGTAACTTTTTCCTCTGGATTCTAGTTTACAATCATTGTCTTACTTGGGAGAATCTTTGTAAGCGAGGCTTCTAGGGGCCTTCCATTTGTGTTTTATGCTGCAATAGTGAAGAGTCAGTTTCTCACCTTTATTTCTAGTACCCCTTTGCCAAACAAATTTGACACTTTTGGTGGAGTGTATAGGGATAGATGTGTTGGCATGTTTCCTCCTTGTCTAAATTCTGGGACCATTTGGGTCATCCCCCTTCCAAGACTTCTTTTCTTTAGGTTGCTTGGACTATTGGCACTTCCCTTATTTTATACCATGTTTGGCTTGAGAGGAATAGGAGGATCTTTCATGATGTGCAGTTTGAGATCAGGCACTTGTTGGGGAAAATTGTTAATTCTCTTCATGAAATACTCCTAGCTAAATGTGACATTAGTGGAGATTTGGATCTTAGAGATTGCTGGTATTTACTCACACCTTTCCTTTCCTCTTCAGGGAAACACTCCCTCGGTCCCCCACAACTGCTTTGGGAATAGAGCTAGGCAACACTCTTAGCATGTTAATCATGACGGGCATTGGTATCCTCCTGAGGCGAGCATTCTTAAAATCAACACTAATGGTTCTTCTCAGGGAAATCCTAGTTCGACTGGTAATGGGGGAGTTGGGCATGACAGTTCTAGTGATATTCAGTTTCTACTTTCTATATACAAGGGTTACCATACTAATAACCTCATGGAAGCCCTAGCTATCTTGGTTGTAGTGGAATAGTGATGTCAACATGGTTGGAAAAGAATTATCCGTGAGACTGACTCACAGGTGGTTTTGAATTTATTGAATAGAAGGAACCTTGTGCATGTGGATTGGCATTTGGCTTTGGTTATTTAGTAGATCATTCAGTTATGCAATTCTCTAGATTCTATGTCTTTTATGCATATCCATCGTGAGTGGAACAGTTTGGCTAATTGTCTGGCTAAATGGGCTTTTGAGGATGAGTAAGCTTGGAACATTATTGATCATAAGATGCTTCCCCTTGATTATCTTAGGTGCTAGTTCAACTTGTGGACTAGGATAAAGCTCTATAGTTCTCTTTGTTTCTTGTGTTGTTCTACTCTCTTTGGTATTCAATAAAACTTTTACCGCTCTTTTAGTAAACAAATAAAAAAATACTATTTAAAGTTATTTTCTTATTTTCCCTTAAATTGATATTCCATAATTCAATTTCTAGTTATAAGCTACATAACTTAATAATTATATTTAAAAAAATCTATAAACTTTACCAAGTAATTCTAAAATAATATATTTATTACCTCAATTTCTATACCTAAACTATCTCCATTTACAAATTATAAAAGTTTAAATTAATGATTTTTTTCATATAACTTTAACCTTCAACTTTGGAGAACATAAACTATGTGGTTTCTCTACAAACTAGGCTTCAAATGACTCGTATTTGAATATTACTTTCACTAATATGATTGATGATAACAACAATAACCATCACAATAAAGAGCATCTAGTGGTCGTCAAAATACTAGAGTAGTTAGTGTTGAAGAAACTAACCCTATCCTAACTAAACATGGCACATATATTTACATGTGATGTTCTAGAAACAAAACAATCTTATATTTTGAAAAAAAGGCAAGAACTCTAGATCCTTCAGACTTTTTTTTTATATGTATGTTGATATGCAATAGGTATATTAAGTGTATTTTTTGGAAGATAAGTGATGGTAGGTTGATATGTACTATTCTTGAAAATATTATAATCACGTGAATAAGATGCTACATAAAAGGTATATATACATCAGAGAAAAGGAACATTAATAGAGAATGGTTTAGAATCAAACAATAATTTTAGAGGGAACAATTCTAATTCTATGATAACCTACATGATATATGGATAGAAAAATAAGTAGTAAAGTGTAAGAAAAGATTATAAGGACATTTTAAAGTGAGCAAGATTAATCAAACCATTGTAAATATGTAAGTTACTTAAGTATAATATGAAATTAGTAATCAACAAGATATTGCCATCTAAATATGCATATTTAAAAGTAAATTTTGATTGACATGTAAAGAGGCATCCATAAAATGATCATATCATTAAGAGGAAATTCATCAATATTTTTTATCATGTCACTAAAGAATGAAAGGTGTAACATCATCAATAGCATCTTCATGGATATATAAATATATATCACAATATTCCATATCATAATCATGTATGACATATAGTATATAAAATATAATATGTAAGAGATTGATCACCATTTATGCAAGGCTATATATAGACTAAAATATATGAATCTATGGATACAATATCAATATAAAATATGGAAGATATAATGCTATGAGATCTAAAAATGTCATTAGGGTCTCCTATGTAAATAAGGTACTACTATGTATATTATCTATCTTCATCTCACAATGTGCCTTAGCAAGTTGATTTAACATTAGGATTTGAATCACCATTAGTTAACATTAGGAATTGATTCACCATTATTACAAAATGTGCATGTAATGAAGCTAAAAGGCAAGAAAAAATAAGTTGTATTGATAGAATTCCCTAAGATGAAAATTTGCATAGAGAGCTAAATTATTATGTATTTGCAAATGATATTAGATTTAATAAGAAAATGAATATCAAACCCTAAGAAATATAGAAATAGACAATCGATTAGAGTTATGTTGGATATGAAATCCTCAATACTTATTTGAATCCTTAGAAGAAAATTATATCATTGAAGTACTTCACCAAAATGTAAAGGAAAATACTCCTTCCCTAAATTTATTCTATATGAAAAGTCAATCAATTACATAAAAGAAGAGTTTGTAAAGATTTGTGTTTGAAAGATAAGTACGCACTCTTGATGAAGATTATAGAATCAAGTTTACCATAATCCTATAAAAGATTGTGTTGAACTTGCATCTTGCTTCATCAAGAGAAACTATAGTCTATTCTATCAAATATTGAATTTATACAATAGGTTAGATTTTACTTGTAAAAGTGCCTCATTCTTATGAAAATTGTTCTGTAGTCTCTAATTCTATTTTCAAATGTTCAACTATTTTTTTCTCTACTCTACCTTTTTTTTCATGATCTATGGACTAATGATATTTATATATACCTTTGGAAGGTGGTTGTTAACTTAGTTTAAAGGGACATGTTTTCTTTCTTTGACCCTAAAAATGTGTAAAAGTTTTAAGAAGATAAGTCTTATCCAAGTAAATGCTTCTAGGACGAATGTGCAAATCAAGAAATATTTTTAAGTGCTCAACTAAAACATTTCTTTCTTGAAGTGTGCATGATAATCCTTAAAATGATAGAGTAGATAAAGATAGTTGAGGATGTAAAGTGAATGCAATCAATTGCTTTTACTTACTAACACATATCATTAAATTATTCACATTTGAGTTGATTCAGCTTTTGACAAGAATTAATAGATGGGAGTTAAACAAATTTTGAATTTGAATTTTCGTGTTGTGAAGATCAAGTCTCAAAAATGTTTTCAAATATAGGATAATCACATTAATATGACTAATAAATACTAATATATACTCAATTAGATGTGATGTACATGTACGTGTACATATAGATGTACATGTACATGTACCTATAGATGCAGGTGTACATGTACCTATAGATGTAGGTGTACAGCACGCTCACACACACACATATATAACATGATACCTCTCCTCAAAATATGAACTAATGAATTTAAAATGAGTATGTGAATTCAGTATTACAATATATCCAAACTACGGTGATAAATTTTGGTCAACCTTCTATTATTGTAGATAATTTTGGCCATTGAATGTTGAAGCCAATGAGGATGGGATTTCACCAAGCGTATTGCATTTTTTGTTTCTTTGCGTGTCTAACTCCAGCAGCATTTCAACGTTGTTGAAGAAATAAAAGGAATCTTCACTGTATGAAGTGGGGCGAGCAAATTCCTACAATCTGAAATTTTTAGTGGTCGTTATATCAAGTGGATGATTTCTTTTGAGAGGTCACTTGGAAGACTAAAATAAACAACGCTATGTTCCATGGGTTCATTTCTCTGTAGATTTTTATTATACATTATTCTATTTCCACGGGACCACTCGGCCATAAATATCACCCAGACATTTCACTGCTTATTGAGAGTCACCATCTTATCACAGCATTTGCATTGGAGAACAAATTAATATCAATGGGAATGTTTGGAAGGCCGTATTTAACGTCGCATTGGCATGCTATCAGTCCATTAAAAGCCAAGCTCAGAGTGCCGATGGAGACATAAAAGGTTTAAAAGTAGGGAAAAACAACAAACAGGCTGCAATATCAGTGGTAAGTTTATATAATACTAACATTTTCAAAGATACAAACCAGTAAGATGCATTATTCGTTCTACGTCTAGTTGCCTTTGCTCGTGCTTCATTAATTGATGACAGCGAACGCTTGACAATCAGCCAAAAAAATGAGAAAGCCAGTTATTCTAACAATTAATAATAATAACGCATGATAATAGAATACTTTCTTCCATAAATGGTAAGAGTTGTGTAGAATTGGATTTTTTGTTGGAAGAAAGAGCCGTCAGTGTGTCCCAACAGTTGTGTCCATGCTTTTGAGAGTCCCCATATATTTGCTATTTTAAAATTAGATGCTTAAATGTTCATGAATAATCGATTTTTACATTAATAAACAATTGATTTCAAATTTATGACACTAACAAATATGTTTGTGAATCTGTTTTTATTTGGATTAAGTTAATTTCTCAAATTTATTAACTTAAAAAGGAAAGACAAAACTAGTAAATATGTTCAAGTGGTTATTGGGAGGCATTAGGGTTAACCTGAAACCAAAACTATCAATTGGACATAGCATTGGTGATCTTTGAAACTAAAAAAAAGGTCCAAGGCTAGTGGAGGAGGAAGTCATTATGCCGCAAGACCAATACAAGATGGTGTAGAAGCATCAAATTCATCATTGAGATCTCCCCAACTATTGGTTTGAGAGGGTTCTAGATCTAGGAGTGTCCATCCACTTGCAACATCATCAATCTCTTTCTTTTGATCTTGACATGCTGAAATGGCTAAAGAGAGCTGAGGGAAATCCTTGGTAGAAGGTCAAATTATAGCTCCATTGACCAGCCAACCAAAAGTGGAAGTTGGTGGCTTGGTAGGTGTTGGACAAGTACTAGATTGAACATGAGAGACATAGTGTCCAATAGGAGAGTGGAAAACATGTGCTAAATGGTGGCAGGGAGGAGTGGATTATTGAGGAGGTCAAGAGGAAGAATCACTCCACTTGATGGAATCTCTACGTTATTGATTCCTTCCTTTTGAATGTGGAGTGGCACTAGAAGAAGAGTTGTCAAGAGGTACTCAAGCCATAGTGTAGGGAGCATTTCCTTAGTGCTAAAGGAGCTCTTTTAAATGGGCCACCTCAAGGAAAACATTATCCCCTTGAACTTGAGTTAGAAAGAAAACATTGTTACAGGTACATGCCTTAGTAAATATAGAAACATTCATGTCAATAATAGTATTTGAAAAAAATAGTTGAATTATTTTCCTTCCATAATTGAAAGATAAGTTTCATTCTAAAAGTGTGCCAAATTTGTAGAATTGGAAAGGGAAGAGAAGAGTTATCTCCAAGAAAAATATGTGGCCAAGAAAACATCAACAAATGAAAATAGGGAAAGAGGCTATGAATCCAAACACCAATAAGTTTTTGTTCTTTCACAAAGCTAGAAAAGATGGACAAAAATGCCAAGCTAATTCAAAGCAAAGGACAATAGTGGTCTAGAACATCCAAGGTAATAGAGCCCCCAAAGATAATCCTTGAAGCATTAAACACCAATTAAAATGTTCAATTTTTGGTTCTATAATACTAGACCAAATAGTAATAAACCTTTGTCTCAATTGAGAATGTAATGACTACACATGTCATATGCCATTAAAACCCTCCACTATTTGTAAATGGTGTGAGAGGCAGAGGTATCCCTATCGAGGAAAGTATCTATCAAAGGTAGTACGTGGATGTCATCACTAATCCTTTCACCATGGTATTCTAGAGGTGATGTCAATCTTATGCAATAATTCTAGTAGTAGAAGAGAGACAAGCAATTCAAATGTCTACCTATCACAATTGGAAAGACTAAATTGTGCATTGGCTATCTTTTAAGTACAAATTGACATAGTTTCATGATAAAAAAGTACCATGATGAGTATGGAGACCTTGGTAATAAAAATCTATATCCAAAAGGCCTAAAACTTTGGCAAAGGAAACCCTTACACTCAAAGAAGAGGGGACTATTAGATGCTCTATTAATTTTGAAAAGTCCATTACCAATGGTCAAACAATACCAATGCAAGTGGTGTCTCATAGCTTTACAAGCTTGCCAAATACTTTGACAACAAATGTGCCTTGAATCTGTAGTAGCTCTATCATGAGGAGAATGTTGTGAAACCCCAAATTTTTCCTTTTTGAGTGATAAATAGGATGTCCTAAAGAAATGCAATGATGAAAATAAAAACTTTCTATTCTTTGTTACTATAAAGGCTATGGAAGATCCATATAGCACAAACATCAAGGCCTCATCTATTAGTGGGAATGAGACCTAGAACTTTGAAATGATGAGGAGACAACAAAACTCTCAAGCTACATAGTCAAGACCATGTTGTTGAGGATCAAAGACCTAAAAAAATTCTAGAGAAGGCATTCAAATTTGGTTTGTGATTTTTTAGATGTGATCAACAGGAGGAATAATAAACATGAACATAAATAATATTCTTTGAATAATTTTAAAATGTACTAGTAAGGGAAAGAGGCCTGGTGATTCAATGTGTAAGTTGATTCAATCTTATCTGAAATAACATTTCATAGTTCAAGTAGGGGTACATAAAAGATAAATGGAATGCCCAAAAGCTGGAAAAGTTGACCATGATGAAGCCATTTTCAATTATATGTTAAAATCTACTATAGAGTTGGCCTAAGGATTGCCAAAAATAAAGAGTATTATTCTATTGGATGGAGGATCCATATTCCAAGTAAAAAATATCAAGGTAATGGAGAGCATTTTGAATATTGGTTGTTGGGATTCTTTCTAATAACATAGCAGGCAGGGGGGTGAATTAGTTATCCCAGGTCCAGATGTACAAATAAAAAATTTCAGTATTAATCAAATCCAAACCCACAAAACCTCAACATGCATGCATCCATTAGATCATACAATACTTAAACTTTGTAGGTAACTATCCTAGGTCAAAATAACTTTGCAGAAATGTAATCATGAAACACCATAAGAACTCTCACACAATTTTATGCAAGGATTTTACATGGAAACCCAATTTGAGAAAAACTACCAATAACATGCTAGTACTCTCACCCTTCTGAAGTGATGCCCTATGAAAAGACAACTTTGGTAAAGGTTACAATACACATTGTTAAATGTGACTTGGTTAAAGGATTTCAATCACCCTATTAGGAGTGATCCTTGTTAGATGAATTTGGACCATTCCATTAGAATGTCACCCAGTTAAAGGATTTATGAAAGACTGTTAGGTCAACCTTGATCAAAAGGATTTTATCCACACTAGTAGGGTATGTGCAGGATCATGGTGTGCCAAAAAGTGGTGATGTGAAAAAAAAGAGTTTGAAGACGCCTAAAAGCGCTTCAAAATCCGCTCTGACTTTTTTTTACCTATCCAGGAACCAAACCTGGAAGGTTAAGCCGAGCCTTATCAGATATCCGATATCATATCAGATATCCGATATCATATCGGATATCCGATATCAAATCCAATATCCGACTAATAATTAAAATCATATAATAGTATGATATATTATTTAATATTATTATTATTGATATAAAATAATAATAATAATATTAAATAATATATCATGCTATTATATTATAATAATATTATTATTGTTTAATATTATTATTATAATAATTATTATACTATAATATAATATAATAATATTATTATTATTATATTATAATCGTATAATATTATACTATAATAATAATATTATAATAACATATGATATTATAATAATATAATATAATATTTCATATATTATAATATATAGTAATGTAATATAATATATATATATATATATATAATATAATATAATAATAAAAAGTAATATCTTATAATATAATATATAATAAAAAAGTATAATATATTATAAATTATAATAATATAGTATAATAATAATATTTTATATTATAATATATAGTAAATTAATATAATAAATATAAAATATAATATAAAAATATATAAAATGTAATATATATGTTATATTATATATATTATAATATCGGATATCCGATATAATATCGGATATCCGATACCTGTGCATGGATTAAACACAAAATCATAGACCCGCGGCCCTTATTTTCACGCGAATTTGGGCCAGTCAAATCGGATATCAGATAATAAATCGGATATCAGATAGCAAATCGGATATTAGATATCAGGTATGTTCCCCCCCCCCCCCCCCCCCCTGACTCATTTTTAACCTAAATTTAATAGATTTTAACAAGATTTTGTTTGTTTTAGTTGAATCTAGGGTTTTTTTTGACAAAAATGGTTAAAATTTAGATTTTTTTTAATATATATTACGTTTTGCAATTCAATAGGAATGGCTGATCAAAATGATGGCACTGAGGTAGGGAATAATATTCCTCGAAACCCACCACCAAACGATCCAGTATCCCCACAAAATTGTCCACCAAATGATCCTCTACCTCCTCAAAACCCTCCCCGAATCGAGGATTTGATAAATGAAAATCTTATTGAGTTGAGAGGTTTGCATAGAACATACAATAATGTACTTGCACTGGCTCCTATGTTATCCACGTTAAACACCATAGTGGATAACATTGAAACTCTTACAAACCAACAAAATGCCGCTCTTCATTGGCATGATGAAATGCACCAGATGTTTGATGATGGTTTGGATTATGATGAGGTCGCGGCCCTCAACATAACCAAAGACGATTTGGCAAGCCTTTTTGCTAACCCAAAAACGGGTATACCAGTTGACCCAAAAAAAACCAAACTATCAATTAAATGGTGCACAAATGACGCCATACGTGCAAATTTTTGGGACCGCTGGTGTATGGTCTTTGATATCCCTCCACCTGGCAATTTAGACATACCATTTTATTTCCTTAAAAAATTATATGCAGAATTTGTGTTGAAACTTAAAGTGAACTATTGGAGCATGAAGCCCAACATGGGCTTAGGACTAGGAGCTCCTCAGGATAGACCCTCTTCCCAGCGGAAGAAACTTGGCACTTTTGTCCCCCCCCCTGATATCTCCCCCCCCTCCTCAAGTGCAGCATCCAGATATTATGGCAGAGGCTAGCTCTCAGACCATCAGAGCCATTCATAGGCTGAGTAGCCTAATGATATCTTAGGCTAGGTCAGTCTTGCCTCCTCGTGTTGATGATGTTGGTGCCAGTTCATCATCGGCTAGCTCATCACACGTTTGTGTGCCTCACACTTGCATTACATGCAAGAATATTTTCCTGGGTCCCATAGGTGATCTTCCTGAGCATCATTTTGTATTAGACAAGGATACACTAGACGCACGTGCAGAGGCTACAGACCCTGATGCGAGAGAGGAGGGGAATGTAGAGGCATGGACTCCTTCGGTGTCGGTACGTGTATACATTTTTTTGTTATGACATATGTGATTTAAATTTAATTTTTATAATAGAGTAATTTTAATTTTTAAGCCATACTAACTTTTACATGTATGTGATCTTCATTCATGTTTAGTTGATGACCAAGGAGGAGCTCAAACAGATAGATGATGCTATACTCTCGGCCATTTCATTTGGCCTTGAGACATCTACGGTACATTATGTTGTGTTCACATTTCTTTTTTCTATTTGATATTGTAGCATATATGGTTGCTAATCTTTCTTTTATCTTGCAGATACCACCTGCCCCAGGGGGACAAAGTGCGAGGGGTGAGCCAGCATGCATTGACAAAGGAAAGGTAATTAGATGTTTTCTAATTGATTAAATATTGATGCATTCTTGTAAAATGTTTGTGGTAATCTCATTTAATTACATTATTTATTGTATATAGGGTGTGGCTACTGGCGATGAGCCTATACAGATTCGACGTCCTAGATCATCAGGGATTTTCATTCGCACAGAGAGCCCCATTGTATGTATAAGTATCATTTATTTTTTATTTTTTTAATTGATGCAGAGGAAAGTATGATTGTTGTTCTATACAATTTCTATGATTTTTTCCGCACCAATAATGATTCATGTCTTGCATATGTTCATTACAACTTAAATAGGCTTATATGCACCTATCCAACCGACCAAGTTGGTTACAAAGGTTTATTTAATCAAACAAATACCAAATTACTACTTTCCCTCCAAAACTAATATGACCATTTGAATTTGAAATTCAAATTTCAAACTATAGTTTTTATGCATTCCCTAACTTTCTAAACTATTCCATTGACTCAAAATTGGTCATATGGATTTATTAAATGCAACTAAGTAAATTTCCAGAAAATTGAAGTTTTTATTATTTTTTCTCCAAACCACCGTACACTCTGATCTCCCCCTTTCAACTGAGATCACATATGACATATATAAAGGTCTACATGACTGTTGGAACAACCATATAGGTGTTCCCAACCATAAAACAAACAAACAACCACTTTTTGCTAATACTGTTTAGACTCTAAATACCCTATTCTAAGGCCTTTTGGTCCCATGGAGTCACTTGGTTTATAACCACACCAAAATTATTGTGGGCCTTACATGTGCCTTTATTACAAAACATAGACCAACTTGTAAAATATGGACCAAACCTTTATTCCAACTTCCTAATCTACTTGAATCCTCGCTTTCATGGAGTGGCAAGGTGTTCGGCAATAGAGATACTTGTTCCCCCCTGCCACATAGGTTAGGTGCCCTGCACCACCTTTCCTCTCTCTCATTCTAAACACTAGTCCACCAAGTGAGTGATGTTCCTCTCAGTCTTGTTGTTGCTACTTTTACCTTCTTATCTGCCTCTATGCCACATTGATATCTTTTCCAACCAATTCACATCTAGAGCTCTCACTCCCACTCTTCAATGTGTATTTCACCATTTCATAGACCCTTTTTTTCACTATTGTCTTTCCAAGATCTTGTTCACACCCCTCATGGAAACATGTGTCAAACTTGGATAAACCACCACATTCTGAACACTTCTCATTTAAGCAAGCATTTTTATAAAAGGAACAACCATCAACTCTACAACATAAGAGTTGATCTAACAAGTCTCTTGATGATTTTGGAAGCCCACTAGCCCCACAATCCTCCAACATTTCTTTACTATGCAAAGTAGAACGGATGGAGCATAATAGTTCATGGTGCATAGAAAACTCAACATGATATTTGCAACAACATGTATTTCGAATTTTGAGTGGCACACAATAAAATGGCTTCAAAGATTCAAAATCCCTTTGTGATATATGAACACTTGGATGACTCTCTCTAAATTGTTTGAACAACATAGTTTGACTTACCTCCAATAGTGTTTAGGATGTGGCGTGCGGTCTCTGATGCCAATTCTCAACTTTAAGACATCTTTAGCATTGGGTGATACTCGTGAGTTAGAGTGCCAAAATTGTATAATTTCTTCCTTCACATCGTCGGATGGCTTCTTATCAAAACGTGGAAGTCTCCCACCAAATGCCCATGTTTCATTTTGAAGAGGATCATCAATTTTCTCTCGTCGACTAAGTGTTCTTCTCAAAGTAGTACGATTTAGATTCAAATCAATACAAGTTTGTCTCATATATCTACCCTTTCTCAAATGATGACTTGCCAAAGAGGTTGTAATAACCCTTTGAGCAACTCTATTATCCTTCTCTCTGCTATTTTTCCCAACGCTATTGAGAGCACTGAAAAGATTCTTCACAATAATGGCATTTCTTTCCAACTTTTTATTGACACGAATTTTCAATTTGAAAAGCATAGGTCTCATCTTTTGCATCTTTAATAAGTGCATGAAAAGCTGACATTGCTCTACCACTGTCTTGTTGCCGAAAAACATCTGATATAGTCTTGAAGCCCATAACCGAATGGTTCTTTCTGATTTTTTTCCTTCCAAACTAGTCATAATCGTTTCATCAATTTCAATTATCCATTTTGTTGTTTTAGAACCTTCATGTCGATTATAATTAGGAGATATGTAAGGTTCTTATGCATTAAGTTCCTGTGCATTGTCATCTTCGACATGGTCAATTATGCAATTTGGATTATGACTTGGCGGCATTTCTTCTTCAAAATTTTCAATCTCTACATTTTCAATTTCTACATTATCATTTTCAATGGGTACATTTTCATTCCCCAACTGTACATTTTCATTATCTGACTCTATGATTTCACCTTCTATTAATTCATCGTCAACTTGATTGATATTTAGCATACCTTGTCTTTTTTTTCGGTGTTTCATTTTGTCCTTTTCCCTATATGCTGCAATGTCTTCATTGGATATCTTCCTTTTACGTTTATTCTTTCGACAGCTGCTGCTCCCCATCCAGATGACAAATTCGAACACCTAAGGTTATATTTTCAAATTCTTTTCGATTGGTTGGGCCCCAAAACATGACTTTTTACAAATCCCGTGAACAAAGAGGTAAAAAAGTAATGTTGTCGGGTCTGTAGGGACAGTCAAATATTTGAAATTGATGCCAGTATAATCGCATATCCGATAATAGATCGGATATCCGATCCAAGATCGGATATCCGATATAGGAAAAGGACTTTTGGGGGGAAAACTTGCTAAGGTTTCCCTCCTTTGCCACAATAATATTAATATTATGAAAATATTTGGAGGCAAACAACTTTAATTTATAACTAAGTTAATAGTATATTAGTATTAGTATAAAATATCAATAATATTAATATACCTATAGTATCAATATTATTATTATACCTATAATAGTATTAATATTATTAATATAGATATAATAGTGTAAATATATAGTGTTTATTTATATTAAGCTACAATATATAATATTAATATATATTATTATTATAGCTATAATAGTATTATTATTATTACTATACATATAATAATATTAATATTTAGTGTTTATTTATATTATAATTATTATCCTAAAATAGTATAAATAGTATATCCTAAAATATTAAGTTATATATACTAAAATATTACGTTATTATATAGATATATTAATAACATATATATTAATATAATAATATTTATAATATATATTATATTTAATAAAAATATTACGTTGTTATATATATATTATATTATTATACAAATTAATATAATAATATATAATACAAAGAGGGTCATCATTTAATGGGTCAAAGGGGGTCATAGGTCAACCTATGACCCCATTTGACCCATATGAACGACTCGACTATGTCCCTAGGGGTCCTAGGACCCCTAGGGACATACGTCATCGTTTAATGGATCAAAGGGGGTCATAGGTCACCCTATGACCCCATTTGACTCATATGAACGATTCAAATATGTCCCTAGGGGTCCTAGGACCGCTAAGGACATATGTCATTATTTAATGGGTCAAAGAGGGTCATAGGTCACCCTATGACCCCCTTTGACCCATATTACCCATTCGAATATGTCCCTTGGGGTCCAAGGACCCCTAGGGACATATGTCGTCATTTAATGGGTCAAAGAGGGTCATAGGTCACCCTATGACCCCCTTTGACCCATAATACCCATTTGAATATGTCCCTAGGGGTCCTAGGACCCCTAGAGACATATGTCGTTGTTTAATGGGTCAAAGGCGGTCATAGGTCACCCTATGACCCCCTTTGACCCATATTACCCATTCAAATATGTCCCTAGGGGTCCTAGGACCCCTAGCGACATATCTTGTCGTTTAATGGGTCAGACAGGGTCATAGGTCACCCTATGACCCCCTTTGACCCGTATTACTCATTTGAATGTGTCCCTAGGGGTCCTAGGACACCTAGAGACATATATCGTCATTTAATGGGTCAAAGAGGGTCATAGGGTGACCTATGACCCCTTTTGACCCATATTAGCCATTCGAATATGTCCCTACGGGTCCTAGGACCCCTAGAGACATATATCGTCGTTTAATGGGTCAAGAGGGTCATAGGTCACCTTATGACCCCCTTTGACCCATACGTACGAATCGAATATGTCCCTAGGGGTCCTAGGACCCCTAGAGACATATGTCATCATTTAAAGGGCCAAAGAGGGTCATAGGTTACCCTATGACCCCATTTGAACCATATTACCCATTGGAATATATCCCTATGGGTCCTAGGACCCCTAGGAACATATGTCGTCGTTTAATGCATCAAAGGAGGTCATAGGTCACCCTATGACACCCTTTGACTCATCTGAATGATTCAAATATGTCCCTAGGGGTCCTAGGACCCCTAGGGACATATGTTGTCGTTTAATGGCTCAAAGGGGGTCATAGGTCACCCTATGAACCCCTTTGACCCATATGAATGACTGAAATATGTCTCTAGGGGTCCGAGGACCCCTAGGGACATATGTCATCATTTAATGGGTCAAAGAGGGTCATAGGTCACCCTATGACCCCATTTGACCCATATTACCCATTCGAATATGTCCCTAGTGGTCCTAGGACCCCTAGAGACATATATCATCGTTTAATGGGTCAAAGAGGGTCATAGGTCACCCTATGACCCCCTTTGACCCATATTACCCATTCGAATATGTCCCTAGGGGTCCTAGGACCCCTAGAGACATATATCGTCGTTTAATGGGTCAAGAGGGTCATAGGTCAACCTATGACCCCCTTTGACCCATATGTACGATTTGAATATGTCCCTAGGGGTCTTAGGAACCCTAGAGACATATGTCATCATTCAAAGGGTCAAAGAGGGTCATAGGTTACCCTATGACCCCCTTTGACCAATAATACCAATTCGAATATGTCCCTAGGGGTCCTAGGACCCCTAGAGACATATGTCATCGTTTAATGGGTCAAAGGGGGTCATAGGTCACCCTATGACCCCCTTTGACCCATATGTACGATTCAAATATGTCCCTAGGGGTCTTAGGACCCCTAGGGACATATGTGACCGTTTAATGGGTCAAAGAGGGTCATAGGTCACCCTATGACCCCCTTTGACCCATATGAACGATTTGAATATGTCTCTAGGGGTCCGAGGACGCCTAGGGACATATGTCGTCATTTAATGGGTCAAAATGGGTCATAGGTCACCTTATGACCCCATTTGACCCATATTACCCATTCGAATATGTCCCTTGGGGTCCGAGGACCCCTAAGGACATATGTCATCATTTAATGGGTCAAAGAGGGTCATAGGTCAACCTATGACCCCCTTTGACCCATAATACCCATTCGAATATGTCCCTAGGGGTCCTAGGACCCCTAGAGACATATGTCATCGTTTAATGGGTAAACGGGGGTCATAGGTCACCCTATGACCCCCTTTGACCAATATTACCCATTCGAATATGTCCCTAAAGGTCCTAGGACCCCTAGCGACATATCTCGTCGTTTAATGGGTCAGAGAGGGTCATAGGTCACCCTATGACCCCCTTTGACCCATATTACACATTCGAATATGTCCCTAGGGGTCCTAGGACCTCTAGAGACATATATCATCGCTTAATGGGTCAAAGAGGGTCATAGGTCACCCTATGACCCCCATTGAGCCATATGTACGATTCGAATATGTCCCTAGGAGTCCTAAGACCCCTAGAGACATATGTCATCATTTAAAGGGTCAAAGAGGGTCATAGGTTACCCTATGACCGCATTTGACCCATATTACCCATTCGAATATGTCTCTAAGGGTCCTAGGACCCCTAGGGACATATGTCGTCGTTTAATGCATCAAAGGGGGTCATAGGTCACCCTATGACCCTCTTTGACTCATATGAATGATTCAAATATGTCTCTAGGGGTCCTAGGACCCCTAGGGACATATGTCATCGTTTAATGGGTCAAAGGGGGTCATAGGTCACCTTATCACCCCCTTTGACTCATTTGAACGATTCAAATATGTCCCTAGGGGTCCTAGGAGCCCTAGAGACATATGTCCTCGTTTAATGGGTCAAAGGGGGTCATAGGTCACCCTATGAGCCCCATTGACCCATATGAACCATTTGAATATGCCATTAGGGTCCTAGGACTCCTAGGGACATTTCTCTTCGTTTAATGGGTCAAATAGGGTCATAGGTCACCCTATGACCCCCTTTGACCTATATTACCCATTCGAATATGTCCCTAGGGGTCCTAAGACCCCTAGGGACATATGTCATCGTTTAATGGGTCAAAGAGGGTCATAGGTCCCTATGACCCCCTTTGACCCATATTACCCATTCGAATATGTCCCTAGGGGTCCTAGGACCCCTAAAGACATATCGTCGTTTAATGGGTCAAGAGGGTCATAGGTCACCCTATGACCCCCTTTGACCCATCTGAACGATTCGAATATGTCCCTAGGGGTACTAGGACCCCTAGAGACATATGTCATCATTTAATGATTCAGACCCCCTTTGACCCATATGAATGATTCGAATATGTCCCTAGGGTCCTAGAACCCCTAGGGACATATGTCATCGTTTAATGGGTCAAAGTGACCTATGAGCCACTTTGACCCATATTATCCATTCGAATATGTCCCCTGGGGACCGAGGACCCCTAGGGACATATGTCGTTGTTTAATGGGTCAAAGAGGGTCATAGGTCACCCTATGACCCCCTTTGACCCATATTACCCATTCGAATATGTCCCTAGGGGTCCTAGGACCCCTAGAGACATATATCGTCATTTAATGGGTCAAGAGGGTCATAGGTCACCCTATGACCCGCTTTGACCCATATGAAAAATTCGAATATGTCCCTAGGGGTCCTAGGACCCCTAGAGACATATGTCATCGTTTAATGGGTCAAGGAGGGTCATAGGTTACCCTATGACCCCATTTGACCCATATTATCCATTCGAATATGTCCCTAGGGGTCCTACGACCCCTAGGGACATATGTCATCATTTAATGGGTCAAAGGGGGTCATAGGTCACCCTATGACCCCCTTTGACCCATATGAACAATTCGAATATGTCCCTAGGGTCCTAGGACGCCTAGGGACATATGTCATCGTTTAATGGGTCAAAGAGGGTCATAGGTCGCCCTATGACCCCCTTTGACCCATATTACCCATTTGAATATGTCTCTTGGGGTCCAAGGAGCCCTAGGGACATATGTCATCGTTTAATGGGTCAAACAAGGTCATCGGTCACCCTATTACCCCCTTTGACCCATAATACCCATTCGAATATGTCCCTAGGGGTCCTAGGACCCCTAGAGTCATATGTCCTCAGTTAACGGGTCAAAGGGGGTCATAGTTCACCCTATGACCCCCTTTGATCCATATTACCCATTCGAATATGTCTCTAGGGGTCCTAGGACCCCTAGAGACATATATCGTCGTTTAATGGGTCAAAGAGGGTCATAGGTCACCCTATGACCCCCTTTGACCCATATGAACGATTGGAATATGTCCCTAGGGGTCCTAGGACCCCTAGGGACATATGTCACCATTTAATGGGTCAAAGAGGGTCATAGGTCACCCTATGACCCCCTTTGACCCATATTACCCATTCGAATATGTCCCTAGGGGTCCTAGGACTCCTAGAGACATATATCATCGTTTAATGCGTCAAGAGGGTCATAGGTCACCGTATGACTCCTTTTGACCCATATGAACGATTCGAATATGTCCCTAGGGGTCCTAGGACCCCTAAAGACATATATCATCGTTTAATGGGTCAAAGAGGGTCATAGGTTACCCTATGACCCCATTTGACCCATATTACCCATTCGAATATGTCCCTAGGGGTCTTAGGACCCTTAGGGACATATGTCGTCGTTTAATGGGTCAAAGAGTTTCATAGGTCACCCTATGACCCCCTTTGAGCCATATTACCCATTGGAATATGTCCCTAGGGGTCCGAGGACGCCTACAGATATATATCATCGTTTAATGGGTCAAGAGGGTCATAGGTCACCCTATGACCCCCTTTGACCCATATGAATGATTAGAATATGTCCCTAGGGGTCATAGGACCCCTAGAGACATATGTCATCGTTTAATGGGTCAAAGAGGGTCATAGGTTACCCTATGACCCCCTTTGACCCATATTACCCATTCGAATATGTCTCTTGGTGTCCAAGGACCCCTAGGGACATATGTCGTCATTTAATGGGTCAAAGAGGGTCATAGGTCACCCTATGACCCCCTTTGACCCATAATACCCATTCGAATATGTCCTTATGGGTGCTAGGACCCCTAGAGACATATGTTGTCATTTAATGCGTCAAAGGGGGTCATAGGTCACCCTATGACCCCCTTTGACCCATATGTACGATTCGAATATGTCCCTAGGGGTTCTAGGACCCCTAGGGACATATGTCATCGTTTAATGGGTCAAAGAGGGTCATAGGTCACCCTATGACCCCCTTTGACCCATATGAACAATTCGAATATGTCTCTAGGGGTCCGAGGACCCCTAGGGACATATGTCATGGTTTAATTGGTCAAAGAGGGTCATAGGTCACCCTATGACCCCCTTTGACCAATATGAACGATTTGAATATGTCCTTAGGGGTCTGAGGACCCCTAGGGACATATGTCGTCGTTTAATGGGTCAAAGAGGGTCATAGGTTACCCTATGACCCCATTTGACCCATATTACCCATTTGAATATGTCCCTAGGGGTCCTAGGACCCCTAGGGACATATGTCGTCGTTTAATGGGTCAAAAGGGGTCATAGGTCACCCTATGACCCCCTTTGACCCATATGAACAATTCGAATATGTCCCTAGGGGTCATAGGACCCCTAGAGAAATATGTCCTCGTTTAATGAGTCAGAGACCTATGACCCCCTTTGACCCATATTACCCATTCGAATATGTCCCTAGGAGTCCTAGGACCCCTAGAGACATATATCATCGTTTAATGGGTCAAAGAGGGTCATAGGTCACCCTATGACCCCCTTTGACCCATATGAATGATTGGAATATGTCCCTAGGGGTCCTAGGACCCCTAGGGACATATGTCGTCGTTTAATCGGTCAAAGAGGGTCATAGGTCACCCTATGACCCCCTTTGACCCATATTACCCATTTGAATATGTCCCTAGAGGTCCTAGGACCCCTAGGGACATATGTCGTCGTTTAATGTGTCAAAGGGGGTCATAGGTCACCCTATGACCCCCTTTGATCCATATGAATGATTCAACTATGTCCTTGGGGGTCCTAGGACCCCGAGGGACATATGTCATCATTTAATGGGTCAAAAGGGGTCATAGGTCACCCTATGACCCCCTTTGACCCATATGAACGATTCGACTATGTCCCTAGGGGTCTTAGGACCCCTAGGGACATATGTCATCGTTTAATGGGTCAAAGAGGGTCATAGGTCACCCTATGACCCCCTTTGACCCATAATACCCATTCGAATATGTCCCTAGGCGTCCTAGGGCCCCTAGAGACATATCTCATCGTTTAATTGATCAAAGGGGGTCATAGGTCACCCTATGACCCCTTTTGACCGATATGAACGATTCGGCTATGTCCCTGGGGGTCCTAGGGACATATGTCGTCATTTAATGGGTCAAAGGGTCCCTCTTTGACCCATTAAAGGATGACATATGTCCCTAGGGGTCCTAGGACCCCTAGAGACATATATCGTCGTTTAATGGGTCAAAGAGGGTTATAGGTCACCCTAAGACCCCCTTTGACTCTTATATATTAATAATATACATATTGATAATATACATATATATTACTAATATACATATCAATATAATAATATATATATATATATACATATACATATTACATTATTATATTTAATGAAAATATTACGTTATTATATAAATATATTAATAACATACATATTAATATAATAATATTTATAATATATATAATATTTAATAAAAATATTACGTTGTTATATAAATATTATATTATTATACATATTAATATAATAATATATAATACATATTACATTTAATGAAAATGTTACGTTATTGTATATATTAATAACATACATATTAATATAATAATATATATTATATTTATAGATTGTAATAGGATTAACATAAGATATTATTATATATTACTCGATTATATCTTGTATGTTTACATTACGTTATTATATATATATAATATATTAAAATATGCCTTTACATATTAATATAAGTGAAATAATTTAAAAATAAAAAACTGGAATGTTTAAATCAAATTTCTCTCCAAAATTTGAAGATTTTTGGAATTTGACTACCGAGCCATATCGGATATCCGATCAGGCTTGGTATTTACCAAGCCTGCCCAGTCAACCCCAAAGACGTGTTTATAGAGAGTTTTAGTGATACTCAGACTTTGGGTAGCCGTCTGACAATGTTATTTTGATCGAAATTGAATGAAACGAAATGGGTTTTTTAATATCGCTCTCTAGATTCCATCAATATAATTTCTGTCAAATTCTGAGTTCGATAAGTATTTATTAGTTAATTATCAATGAAGATTATTGTAAAGTGCTGATTGACATACTAAATGAAAAATAGCTATAACTTTCAAACGGTATAACATTTTTTAAATCTAAAAGTTACGTCACATTCTATACTTCGCCTAGTATAAGAAAAAAACAAAAAAAGAAAAATTCGATCAAATTTTCTATTAGTTAGGGTGGTCAGACACAGGACTTTTTTTAATCCAAAAAAGTTTTGGTAGAAAATTCATATTTAATTATTTATTTGAAATAAAAATATCAAAAAATATGCATCACATCCGGGCATGAGTCTAGTTTTCATATCTATAATTATATTAAAAAAATATTATGATTTGATTTTGATTAAGGTGGTCAGACATACACCTACTTTTTATTTTTGCCCTGAAATTTTCTTAGTACTGCATTAAAATTCAAACTTTTGACCAATCAATTATTTTTTTCTCCTGATAAGGTCTAGTAGTTTAGAAACTAAATTCAATTTTCTACAAATTATTTTCTTACAACTTTTTGATATAAAGTCCATAACCACTTCAAAATTATGTGTCAAGTTGACATAAACCTGATTTGTTGATTTTTCACTGCCACTTAAGGCCATAGTTTGGTACACCATTATCTTGCACATACCCAGTACAGTTATTAGAAAGTAGTAGTAGGACCTGATCTGATAAAAACTTACAACTCAATTGTAGGTTATAGATCTCTCTTTTAGTCCTCCATTCTACTTGGCATTCATACTCTTCAACTCTGATAGATTGGTCACCCTTAAAGCATTCATCCCCTTAAGCCTTCTTTATTTTTATGCCAACTACAATCTCTTTTGTTTGATTACTAAATGAAGCAATACCCTAGACTCCTTGTCTTCCTTAGGTTCTTGCACATGAAAATCTTTTCTTCTGACCAGCTATTTCTTTAAATAGGGAATTTAGATCTTTTACCTCTTAACCATAATCCTCCATTTTAGGGTTAGGTAGGGTTAGGTTAGATTTAATGAATCTACCCACTTTTTCATTTGGTTCCTCTAGAAATTTCAACTACATCATCTATATTCACCTCAAAATGGTCTACCTTGAATTTTGTGCACCAACTAAACATTACTTGACATATACTAATATTCATTTGGCTTGCACTTTTTGTCTTCTTTTCTTGAGACCTCTTGATTTTCCCTTAGGTTCAACTAATTTTTTCTCGGCTTGTACTAACTACTTGGTACGACTTGATACACACTTTTCTTACTTGATCTTCTTCCAGTATTAACCTGATTAATCTTTTATTTCAAACTTTAAGTAGATAAATGATAAACTATAGTATCAATGTCCTACTAGGTATTAGTGCTTCTTTTACATACCAAATAACTCAACCTTTCTCTAGGTGCTATTGTTATCTCCTCTTTCCAAATCCTCTTCATCAATCAACTAAATTATAGCTTTTAGACAAAAAAGAAATTGTCTCATCAATGGGTAGTAGGTTTGACATCATCTAAAAATTTATGATTGTTCCATTATAGGTTCTTCATTATAAAACAATCTCATATCAACAATCTCCCTCTTTGGCATTGATGGCAAACCAATACCAACAACAATACCAAATAGAAAATAATATCTTTGAAATTTCTCCCTTTGTTAAGATATGTCCTTCCTCTATATAGGGTAATTTATGCTTTTTCAATCTCCTTCAATATATTCACACATTCCATCCTCACTTCTTTGTCTTTAACCAACTCCCTCAAGTAATTTGATATTTGATTGTAGTGTAGGGGCACCTAGGTGGGATAAGGAAGATCTAGTGCCCCCTTTAGGATTTTTTCTTGTGGTGGTGCTACCCATACCACTAGGTGAATAAAGGGAGTCATGTAGTCCTAAGAAGGTAAGGTGTTAAGTTTGACAATCCCGAATAGGTCAAGTTGCTTCTAGTTGCTCACTAGGCCAAACTAAGTGTTTTGGGGCCTAGTCATGTACAATGGTCAAATAGAGGTTTTTAAGGCCATGCTTAGGTATTTTAAGTCATATTTGGACATTATGTAAGGTTTCATGGCTTTTGGATAAAGTTAGAGGGTCTGACTCAACAAGATGTAAAAGTTGCTTAATTGTCGTAAATGTCCTCAATGACAACATTGACAACTTTTCTTGCATTTTGTTCATCTTTGCTAAGAAGAGGGGATAAATATCTGAAAAATTTAGGAGCATTGATGGTAAGCCTATATGAGGTCATCCTTGACCTATTTAAGGGGTTGGAGAAGTTAGGTTTTGCATTGTATGGACTGAGCAATAAGTTCTCAATAAAAATTTTATGCTTTTGAGTGTTTTTGGTTTATAGATGGATTAGATTTGGAACATTTTTTAGGAGGTGTTAGATTGGGAGGATTTAAGATTATGTACATATTTCTTTTATATCATTTTTTATAGTTTTGAGGGCATGAAATAATTTTTTTGTTCCCTATCAATCTTCTATTTAGAGTTTGTTTGTTTGCACAAATTGAGTCATATGGCCACTTCCCATTGTAGAATCTATATGAATTTTTGGGATTTGGAACATGATTCCATGTACATTATGTACAATGTAGGTGGGATCCTATAATTCTAAAGATCTATTATTGTAGTGATGCCTTAGGCAAGTCCTAGTAACTTGGTTAGGGATCACAAAGTAGAGCAAGTGGATTTGGAGAGGTTTAATGTTGTTGATACTTCAACTAGAGCTTGGAATAGGTTAGAAGGTGTTTTCGAGTAACCCCAATCCAAATGGGAAACCTTGGTGAAAGTATTAAGGAATCCAAAACACTATTTCCATCAAAGAATATGCCAAACCCTTAAGATCCTTAAGACTAGAATTGTTTTCGTATAGTACAAACAAGTTGGGAACCCTAGACCTAAAAAATATTCAAGGACTCTAAAAAGGGTATTTGGAATGGTGGTTTCTTGGACCCCTTGTTAAGGAGTTTTGTAAGATAATTGGGTTTTACTACATTTGGAGGGCTAATTCTTGTATGTCTATTTCAAGCATTTGAATACAATTTTCTTAGTAGTTGGAACTCAATTAGGGTTTCAAGATTGATTTTGATTGAGGAGCTTGAAGGGAGTCAAAATAAATTCCTAGATGATCATCTATCCATTTGGGAAGTCTAGTGAACATTTGGGGTAACTTATGGTGTTGGTGAGTTAGGAAGCATGTTTGTTCTACTTGATTGGTGTACACCAATTAAATGATTTAGGATCTTTTGAAAGAGTCCTAAGGAGTGTAGGGTGAGTAGAAGCTCTATTAGGTCAAATAGATGACCTAAGGCAAACCTAGGACAACTTATTGAGAAAACAAGATTGGTTATCACATAAGAGTGGTATCAGAGGAGGTTAAAGACTTGGGAAAAGTGGTGTATGTCTACAGCTATTGGAGAGTCAGTGGATGAGTCAAGCATGGTGACTAATGCAAAGATAGCTAAATAAGTTGATGAGAAAAAGGAGAAGAATAAACTCCTTGAAGTATCCTTGGAAGAGTTGAAGACAAAATTGGATGGAGTTGTTGATGTAGCTAAAATGAAGGAAGAAGAAGACAATGAGAAGGTAAGAAGGTAGTAGAAGAACCTGGTCCTATCTTGAATGAAGATCCCTTCTTGAAGTATATTAAAACCCTAGGATGGAAAGCTTTGAAAGGTGTGTCACTATTTAGTTAAAAGAGTGATATAGATGTAGTGATGGATTGATTGGATGGCATGGAGAACCATTTTGAGTGTGAAGGGTTATCAGAGGAATAGACGGTCAAAATGGATAAGGCAAGACTAAGAGGCTCAGCCTTGACATGGTGGAAGCATGTACAAGATGAGAGCATCAACATGGGCAAGAATCCTATAGCGAACTAGAATGCCAAGGTTACTTTAAGTTGAAAGAGAACTTCCTACAAGAAGACTTTTATATCCAACACCACAAAAGAAGACAAGGGTTGAAGCAAAAAGACTTAGATGTGACCTCTTATAGAGAGGAGTTTTATAGGTTATGCCTTAGATCCATGAAGTAAGAAGAGGAGCTAGTAAAGGTGGCTAGGTATTTGGGTGGTTTGAAGCAAAACATCCAAGAGGAACTTAGCTTCTGGTCACCTACCACTATTCAAAACTACCATAAACTAGCCTTAAAAGTGGAGATAAAGAACAACAATAAAGGAAACTCTAACTTCAAAGATAGAAGTAAGGGTAGGAAACAAAGAGGACAAAGAGGAGGTTATCAAAGGTAGAGGAAGTGAACAAAGGAACCAAGTTGAAAAAAGTTGACAGAGAAAACCATTGAGAGCACTCCTAGAGGGAGTTATAGTAGAGGGAAAGATAACCAAGGAGGCTCTAATAGGGGTAGAGGATCAGGTAGCAGTAACTCATACATTTATAGTATGGAGTGTTACAACTCTAGTCAATTAAGCCACCTACATATAAATTCCCTAATAAGCCCTCTTTTTCTAACCATGACAAGAGGGCAGCATATGTTCAAGAGGACAACTACATCAAGGAATCTAAAATAGACCACATAGAGTTAGAGAGGGGTGAAAACCTTATGTTTAGAAGGGTACTAATTAAGAAGCCAACTCATGATGAACCTAAGCATAAGAGGGAACTATTTAGGATCAAATGTAAGATCTTAGGAAAAGTATGCAAACTGGTAATAGACTTTGGATCTACTGATAATATAATATCAGAGGGGGCAATAGAAAATCTTATACTACCTAAGGCTCCACATGTGAATCTCTACAATGTGACTTGGCTCAACAAAGGATAGAGTATACTAGTCAATAAGTAGATTTGAGTAGACTTCTCCATAATAGGGTATAAGGACAGATTGTTATGTAACATTTTTCCCATGGATGCTTGTCATCCTTTTTTGTGTAGACCTTGGAAATTTGGTAGAAAATTAGTATATGGTGGGAATGCAGGTTCCATCTCATTTAAGAAGGGATGCAGGACATTAAAAATCCAATCTTTATTGGAGGGTGAAGAGCCACAATCTAAGGTACATAGTGTCTTGTTTTCTAGTGGTAAGGAGTTTTTCAAGGACCTCAAGGATGAGGAAGGCCAAGGTTATGCAATGGTATTGAAGTCCAAAGGGGAGGAGAATAGAACCAAGGAGTCATTACCAAAGGAGCTACAAGCAATTCTTGAGAGATACAAGGACATAGTAAGTGATGGAACTCTTGCTACCCTACCACCTAGAAGAGTCATAAGTCACAAAATTGACTTTGTTTCTAGTGCATACCTACCTAACAAGGTAGCATACAAGCTCACTCTAGACCAAAAATTGGAGGTGGCAAGGTAGGTACAAGAATTGATGGACCAAGGTCTAATTCAAAAAAGCATAAACCCATGTATAGTCCCTATTGTACTAGCATCCATGAAAAGAGGAAAATGGAGATTATGTAAGGACTCAAGAGCCATATATAAGATCACAATCAGGTATAGGTTTCCCATACCTAGGATATTTGAGGATATCATGGAATGCCTTGGAGGAGCTATGTACTTCACCAAATTAAATTTTGAGTCGATACCACTAGATTAGGATTAAGGAGGGAGATGAATGGAAGAAAACATTCAAGACCAAAGATGGGATCTATGAATGGGCAGTGATGCTATTTGGTCTCTCTAATGCTCCTAGCACATTTATGAGGCTCATGAATGAAGTTCTTAAAGACTTCACAAGGATATTTGTAGCAATGTACCTAGATGATGTACTCATCTTCAGCAAAACCAAGGAGGAACACATCAAGCATGTGGAGGTAGTATTACAGAGACTTCATGAGGAAAAGCTTTGCATCAACCTTAATAAATGTGATTTCTTCAAGAAAGAGCTTGTGCACCTAGGCTTTGTGGTGTCTAAGGGAACCCTAAAGATGGACCAAGAGAAGGTTCTTGCAATACTAAACTAGTCACCACCTACTACATCAACTAAGGTAAGGAGTTTTTAGGGCCTTTATCAATTTTATAAGTTATTAGAAACTTTAGTGGCATATGTGCATCTTTGCTAGAGACCATAAAGGGTGGGGTCAAGTCCAAGTTTAGGTGGACCTTAGAAGCTAAAAAGTCATTTGAAATTCTCAAGAAGCAAGTAGCTACACAACCTATTTTGCAATTACCTACTTATGAAAAACTCTTCACCCTAGAGTGTGATGCGAGTGGCTTAGTAGTAGGGGGAGTGTTGAGTCAAGAAGGTAGGCTAGTAGCCTTCTTTAGTGAAAAAATTAATGAGGCCAAAAATAAGTATTCTTCCTATGACCTTGAACTGTATGCATTAGTTCAGTCCATTACAAACTTGAGGCACTATCTATTTCCCAATGAATTTTTTGCATTTACTGATAATTTGGCCCTAAGCTACAACAATGCTCAAAAAAAGTTCAGAAATAGGCACTTGAAGTGGATGGAGTACTTGAAATCCTTCACTTTCACAATCAAACACAAGAAAGGACTATTGAATTGTTGGAGTTCTCTAGAACAACTTAGAGGGGGGGTGAATTAGTTATCCAAGGTCCAAATGTATAAATAAAACTTTTCATATTTTAGTGAACCCATAAAACATTTTTCATCATGCATGCATCCATAAGATTATGCATTCGCTTAAAAACTTGTAGGTTACTATCAAATCAATTTGCAGAAATGTAAACATGAAACATAATAGATTCAACAACACATTTGACACAATGATTTATGTGAAAACCCAATTTGGAAAAAACCACTAGTAACATGCTACTCTTTTTTACTCTTCTAAAGTGATGTCCTATGAAAGGCCAACCCTATTAAATGTTGCAATACACACTATTAATTGTGACCCCGTTAAAGGATTTCAATCACCTTGTTAGGAGTGATCCTTGTTAGAGGACTTTAGAAAATTCACTTGGAATGTCACCTGGTTAAAGGATTTACAAATGAATGTTAGATCAACCTTAATCCAAAGTATTTACCCTAGACTGATACAATTATTAGAGAGTAACAATAAGGCTTTGATTCGATTACAACTTACAAGTCCATTTGTATATTATAGATCTCTCTTTTAGTCCTCCATTCCGCATGCCTTTGAAATTTTTTAGCATTGATAACTTGTTCACCCTTCAAGCATTCATATCCTTAAGCCTTCTTTCTTAACATGCCAATGCAAACTCTTCACTTAGGTCACTCAATGGAGCAATACCCTTGAGTCCTTGTCTTCCTTAGGTTCTCAAACATGACAACCCTTGCTTCTGATTAGCCATCTCTATAAATAGAGAATTAAGATCTTTCATCATTCATTCTCCATCATCCAATTTAGGGTTAGGATAGATTAGGTAGGATTCAATGAATCTATCCCTCATTCCATATCACTTCTAGAATCTTCTCCTTCAATCCTCTTTGAATTCACCTCAAAATAGTTTACCATAAATTCTATGCCACTAGCTCATCAATCTTATCTTCTACCTAGTTCACACAATCCAAGGATACCACTCATGAGCATCCTTAGATAATGCTTTTGTGAAGATATCAACAATTTTTTCTTTTGTGTTAACATATTCCATCTTCAGCTCTTTATCTTGAACTAATTCTCTCAAGTAATGATACTTGATTGCAATGTGCTTAGTCTTTGTGTGCATCATAGAATTCTTTGATATATTCATAACACTTGTATTGTAATAATAAAGTGTTACTAGTTCTATGATCTCTTATTTCATACCTTTGAGAAACTATTTGAGGCATACAATGTTTGTACAATTTACAATAGTAGCAACATATTCAGCAAGTGCAATTTTATTTCTTGCTAGACCATGTAACTAGCCTCTTGCCTAATAAAAATGCTCCTTCACTAGTGCTCTTTCTATTATCAATGTTTCCAGCCCAATCAACAACAATACAGGCTCTTAATTCAAATTTTTCATTTTTTATTATAGTAGGGACCATATTCCTTTGTTTCTTTTAGATATCTTAAAATTCTCTTTACAACCATCAAATGATTCTCCCTAGGATTAGTAGAGAATCTTGGAACTATCCCTATAGATAATGCAATATTAGGTATTCTATGTACTACATATTTTAATTTTCCAATCATAAACCTATACAATGTTTGATTCACCTCAGCCAAATCATCATTCTTTGATAATTTATGGCCTTTCACCATATGTGTACACTTACTAGTTTGGAATCCTCCAATCCAAAATTTTTCATTATATCCTTGACTTACTTTACTGAGTGATGTATATACCATATTTCATCTAATATATTTGCAAACCCATAAAGAAATTGATCTCTCCAAAGATAGACATTTCAAATTCTTGCTTCATTTCATTTGCAAAGGCCTTACATATAGAATCTTCACCTCCAAATATGATATCATCAACAAAAAATTTAGATAACAAAATACATTTATCTTTCTCTATCTTCATGTATAGATTGTTGTTATCATTAATCCTTTCAAATCCAATCTTCACAAGATAATTATGAAGTCTCTCATATCATGCTCCTGGTGCTTGTTTCAAACCATATAGAGCTTTGTGTAATCCACACGCCATGTTCTTATTATTAACATCAACAAATCCTTCTAGTTGTTCTATGTAAAATTCTTCCTCTAATATACCATTTAGAAATGTAGATTTAACATCGATTTAATAAACTTTGAAACCTTTATATGCAAAATAAGAAAGAAGAGTTCTCACTTCTTCCAATCTAGCAATAGGAGAAAATGTTTCTCCATACTCAATTCCTTCTACTTGCACATATCCTTAGTAGACTAATCTTGCCTTATTCCTTGTGACTTCACCATTTTCACCTAGCTTATTACTGAATACCCCCTTGGTGCCAATCACATTTTTGTCTTTTGGTCTAGGTACTAGAGTCCATATCTTGTTTTTCTCAATTTGTTCAATTTCTTCTTCCATGGCTTTACTCTAGTTGACATCTTCTAAGCCATCTTTTACTGATTTAGGCTCTTTTATGCTCAACAAGAATGTATCATTTATCAACTTGATTCTTTTTAATTCTCTTTATCTCTAATTATTTTTGTAGTAGGATGATGTCTCTTGATATATCTGGGCTATCTTAGTTCAACTTTGGTTTCTTCATTTGGTCTGTCTACTTCAAAGATGCTATGTACATTTCTGTCAGGTATTTTAGCATCTCTCTCATGTACGCTAATCTTAGAATTAGAATGTGTCTCAGCTTCATTCTATAACTCAGCATCTAAATGTGTCTCAATTCTTGAATGCAACTCGACATTCATACTATGTGACTCGGTAGTCACTGAAATTTGTTGTTGGTTTGTAGCTTGATTTGCAACATCTTCTTCAATAGACATACCTTCATAAAACTATACAAATGATTTGTATTTTTTTGGTTCTTTTATAAGTTTAGCCCCATGAATTTTTATATATTCATCATAATTTATATTTGTGCTTTCCAAAACTTTGTTAGTGTTAGTATTCAAACACTTAGAAGTTTTACTTCTTGTGGAATATTCTAGGAATATAACTTCTTCATTTTTTGCATCTAGTTTTCTATTCTTGGAATCTTTGAGAATAAAGTATTTTCTTCCAAATACCTTAAAATATTTTACATTAGGTGAGTATCCATACCATAGTTCAAAAAGTGTTGAATGAGTACCTTTCTTGACTTGCACATGGTTCAAGGTATAAATAGTTGTACTTACAACTTCTATCAAATATTTCAAAGCAACATTTTTCTCCATCATGAGTGCCCTAGCATAGTCCATTATAGATTGGTTCCTCCTTTAGCAATTCCATTTTGTGGAGGGTTTCTAGGAGCAAATATCTATCTTTTTATTCCTTTATCATTATAGCACATCTAAAACTCATTTGATGTAAATTCTCCTCCTCTGTCAAATCTCAAATATTTCATACCTTTACCTGTTTCCTTCTCAACTCTTGCTAAGTACCACTCAAACATTTGGAAAGCTTTATATTTTTGTTTCAAAAACATAATTGTCATCATTCTAGAATAAACATCAACAAGAAGCATAATGTACTTATCTCCTTTGTATATTTGCACTTCAATTGGTCCAAACAAGTCAGTATGAACAATCTCTAGTATTTCTTTAGAGGTATGAGTTTTTCTTTTGAAACATGACTTTTTCATTTTGCCTAACTGACATTGTTTGCACATTGTATTATCAAGATTCTTCAACTTAGGAGAACCTCTAAATTTTCTCATGTTAAATATATTGACCAAGTTATCAAAATTAACATGACATAATCTTTTGTTCCATAGCCACACATCATAAAATTTTACAATTAGACAAGTGTCATACTCTATATCAAGATAGAATAGATTACTCCTAGTTTGATCACCTCTTCCAATCAGTTTTCCATCAGCATCATATATCTTAGCAATTTTGTTTTCAAACTCAACCTTACATCCTAAATTATTTAATTGTGACACACTCAATAGATTATAGTTAAGCCCTTCAACATAGTAAGCATTGTTATTGTTAGTAAATAGTTTTGCCCCTTCAACAAGAATTACAAAACATGACTCAATACACCTAACAAGAAGGATAAAATGTACTACTAGTTGGATTAGTTATGATTGATTAATAACTATCCTCTGAATTGAGAGGTAAAACTCCCTCATAAAAGATATTCAATGAATGTGATATTTGGTTATGTCTTTAACCTGAAGAAACGAAGGATTTTCTAACATTCATCCATCAATATGGAATGCATGCAATTATTAGATTAACACCTAAAGAGATCTAAAGCAAATAAATAATCCTACAATTACCTATTTGACTTTCCACATTACAAAAGAGACAGGAAGAGTTACAAATATCATTAAGAAATAATGTGAATAAATAACCACAAGACTACATATATCATGTTAAACATAGTAATAAAGGACTACATCTAAAATAGAATCAAAAGGACTCAAAATCCTTCCAGATCAGAAATGCAAACGTATGTGACTGCAAAATCAAATACACTTATATCCCTCTTTATTTCAAAAACATGATAAAACAATAATAATATTGCTCTATTCTCCTATTACAACCAATCTGCATAAGACAAAGCTCCTTCCCTTGTCAAAAAACTGAACTATCTTCTCCCCTGTTGTAGTAGCTATAGAACTTCTCAAGAAGAAAAGAAGAACCCTGTTACCATAACACTTCCTCTTTTTAAAGATTTCAACCCCTCGTTGCTAACTACTTTAACTTCCTTTTATTTTGAAACTAATCCCCAATAGTTTGTTCCTATACATTTTTTCTTACAAATGCCCTAGGTTATAATAATAATTAATTCTTTAAAAGAATTAATTATTTTAAATTCTTCCACATTTATCTTACCCCCTTCAGCTTACCAATTCACTTGTTTTTTTTTTTAATATTAAGTAATCATTTAGCACTTTACAAAGAATTAATTTTTTCCTTTGTATTTTCTCATTTTCACACTCACATCATAAAAATAATTTATTTATTTTAGAATTAACTATGTGAGAGATTAACGTTGGTTTAAATTAAATAGATTAGTTAATTATTTTGCATTTGATCATGATAATATTTAATTCTTAAAAGAATTAAATAATATCCAATACAAAATAATTTTTAAATAATATATTTTTAAAAAATGATTTTACTTCTCACATAGTTGAATGAAGAAGGGAAATACTTAGGGTTTCAAAGCCCTAGGTAACATTGGCTCTCTTTGGGGGCTACATTCTATGCTAGGATGTAGAGAACTCCAAAATCTTTGGCTCTTGCTTCAATGCTACAATCTAGTGTCTATCCTTTGGGCCATAGAGTCATCCTCTAATACGTTCTCATTTTATTACTGTAGTTGATAGACAAAGCATCAAATTTCATTCTATATCTTTGACACATATCTCAAGCAGCAAGATAAATTTTGAGGATAAAACATGAGGATGAGGTTATTCTTTTGACATTTGGCATCTCTTCATGAACTCAAAGTTGAAGTGGTTGCAAGGTCACCTCAACTTCAACTTCTGGTGTCCCCATAACAACACTAGAATGCACTCTAACTATCATATGCATGTCTGGGTGTTTGTATGGTTATGTGATTGATGTACACAAGAAATAATATGATCAAGGTTGGTATTTGCATTGGGATGATCCACCCACTCTTTCATGGCAACACAAGTATTTGCAATAGCATTGTTAAGTGCAATAAACAAACCACTGAGAACAAATGTACCCATCACAAGCAACCGTCCAACAATGACCATCCCACATATAATATGTTGGATGCCAAGAATAGTCAATAAGAAACCAAGAATGGCTACCAGAAGAATCACACCAGCTACTACAATTAAAGCATCCTAGAGAGCATCAAGAGCCTTCTATATTTTCTCTTCATTGACTGTTGATACTTCAGGTCTGCATCAATTTCAATCAGAAGGTTGTTATCTTGATACGTACTACATTAAATGTAGAGGTGTCAAATGAGATTAGTATTCTCAATCTTTTGTCATCCTCCAAAACTATAGTTCTAACAATATGGACTCATAGGCTTGGGAAGGACAAATCTATTTTGATACTTTATTGGACAATTCCCTCTTTAATTCCCATCTGTTGGATTGGCTCTATATTTATTTCTACTAGAATTTAAATTAGGTCTCTATGTTGCATGTGTGTTGGGCATTACACATGCACATCCATAGACATCCTATGTCTCAAGGCGTGACTATGGGCTCTCCTTATTCATATATAATGGGACTTGGGTACATGGACAAATGACTCTATCCAATATTGGGGTGAAGCATGTAATAGACACTACATTCTAAAACTTTGGTTCAAATGGCTTTTGCAAGCATGTAAGTTATCGAGTGATGTTGGTGATATTGAGACTTGTAAACTGTAATCAAAACCAGTCCCATGTGCATTCAGACCACCTGCAAAACCTTATTTTTTACATTCTCATCGAGCCTTCTCGATATCAAGTGACTCATGTATCGAATGAATTCATAGGATACTCAAACATGTCATGAAAACAAAGTTCTTTCTACCTAAAAACCTCACTCAGAACCACAAAACTTGATTTCTCACTAGGCTTCAACTAAAATCCACTCTCTGCTCAAATTTCTTTCCTAAAAGAACTCTGACAATGATTTCTTCCCTAGTATGCATTTTATTTTTTTGACACTCTTGTTGTTGTTGGACCTAGATGTGTTCAAACATTTTAATGTGCTTTGAATCAATCGCAGTCAGACATGATTCATCTTTTTTGAAGCCTGCTGGATGAATAACTGCACCAACACAACAATCTTCCCCCATGACATGATTCACAACATTATGGCTTTTAACATTACATCTATCAATGGGAGCAGTAAATCACATGCAATGATGTATGATTCAATTGCACATTTTTTTAGGCAACTATGATAATAATACATGTGCTCTTCATGTTTTGGATCTCTATCACCACTCACTCATTCTCAGACCATTGAATCAATTTTTTTTAACTCGTGAAAAATCACCCATTTTTCTTGCCAATGTTGTTATGGCTTCATTTGAACATGGTAAATTGCATGAACTTCTGTTGAATGAAGTAAAATTTTGTCAATTTTCCTTATTCCATGATCATTGTGTTGCACCTAATTCCACTAATGACCGCTTCAAGTAAATAATGAGACATAAAATTCTTCTTAACCAAAAACTTCATATCTTAGGTGCCATCTTCAAAATTATATCAAAAGCATTAACCCTAAGTGTCGTGAAGTATTTTTTTTTCCTTTTTACTTTTCACTTATTACCTTAGGGATTCCATCTTTATCATGCCACCATATATAATCGAGTCAAGCTAGTTAAAATAGTGAAAATTTTATTTTCATCCTTCTTCATGATTGTGATCTACAACTTATTCAACATTTTATCATCACCACTCCCAAATATTTTTAACTCTATACAAGCTGCATTTACAAATACCTAATAATTATGAAGAATGCATAGTTGCTCTGAATTTTTAATTTGAACCACTATCATATACTATCAAATGAAAAGGCTTGATAGTAACCAAAAAAAGCTAAAATGTGGCCCTTGATGTAATAAACAATGCCTCCAAGTCTCCAACCAATAGATAATATTAATTTTTACAAAGATATTCTTTTTAACTATAGTTTGGCATCGAATATTTACCCACACATTTAGCCTTTAAAGTGTTTTTGAATGAAACCCTTAAATGTTAATATTATTTTCTACACATTCCATAAATGGAAAAGATGAATATTATTCTATTATACCAACTCATCATTATTTATTTTTCAATGAACCCTAATTTCTTGAGGTGTAAGCACAGAAATGTCTAGAGCCCACACAGTCTGAAAAATATATCTTTTCCATTAATGAAAAGGGCCATTAGGGAAATAGAGTCGTAGCATAGAGAAAAAAGAGAATTGCTTGCAAAGAGGAGAAGAGCAGGCAACAAAAATAATAAAACTACTAGCACCCTAAAAGTGAACAAAGAAAACCACACCTAGCCACAACAAAAACTTTATGTACAAAGAATAGGGCAAGCAGCCCATACTTAGAAGAATGTACCTAGCTACTCATGGAAAACCATTGAATGGTTGAGAAAAGTATGCACCGATGTGAAATAATGGTAGGTGCACAAGTAAGTCCATTCCTAAAAATTGGAGTACAAACATTGAAAAGAAAAACTTGATAGCCACAAAGTTTTTGAATAGAAAACTAAAACCAAGGAGCCAACCAACATTATAGCTCATCAATCATGATGCATTAATGCTCCCTTGTGGAGGCTAGTTCTTATCAGCACCCTTTATGTCTTCCATGAGATAATTAGAAAATGAAATGGGTCTTTTATGGTGATATATTTTCTTGGAGTTCCCAGAATGATCACTCACATAACTATTAGTTAAGCCTGCATCTTCCTCTTCCAAAGATTTATATTCCAAGAACCTATCTACACATTGGGTCTCAAAACAAAAGGATTCCAGTGTAGGGCCAAAATCCATTAGCATGTCTTCACAATCAAACCTGAACACTTCTAATTTAGGTTGTGTAAATGGGATTGGTATGGGAGTAAATTAATTTTCCTTGATGTCCATCTCATCTTTCTCAATATCTTTGAATGCCTTGGGCTGAAAAGACTCTTCATTCATTTTGATGTGATAAAACAAAAACAATTCATAATCAGCTTCAATATTTTCTTGTGTATGTTGATCTTTCATACCTTCCTAAATAACATAATTTGATGAAATATCAATAGTACTCCCAAATATAAAAGAATCAAATTCTACATTTAAAACATCTTCTAATAAGTTTTCATTTGATCTATCACTCTCTAGGCTTTGTTTTGTGGGAGATATATCAAGGCCAATCATCGAGTCAGTTAACTACAAGGTGTATTCATCATCATAATCAACATTTAGATGGTAGGCTCCAGCTACACTATAGGAAGTGCTTTCAATAATAGGAGGGATTAGGAGATCTTCATCATTGAAAACTATTAGATTTTGACAAAAGGAGGTAGGGAGTGCCGATTTGACTACTTTGAGAATGAGCCTTTTCTGTTTAGGCTTTACTTTTAGATAATTCTTTTGTTCACAGAGACAAATTCTCGCCTGTGCAATTTCTTTAGACTTCATTCCACTTAAAATCATATCATCATCGAGACTAGCTCCCTTTATGCATCTTGCAATGTTTTCACTTTTTGATGCTTTAATAAAAACTTGATTTCAGTTT
Organism: Cupressus sempervirens; assembly: GCA_028749045.1. Classification (NCBI taxonomy): domain Eukaryota; kingdom Viridiplantae; phylum Streptophyta; class Pinopsida; order Cupressales; family Cupressaceae; genus Cupressus; species Cupressus sempervirens. The sequence continues at coordinate 817,719,041 of CM053789.1, read as the reverse complement.
TTAAAGCAGCAATGAAAATACACAGTTAATTATTCTCACTTGGCTAGCTATTTAGGGGTATCTTACCAACAGTTCTATTGAATCTATCAACATAATCTCTCATGGCTTCCCTTTCTTTGATATTGATTTGAAAGAAATTTAATAACATCTTAGCAACATAAACCTCTATAAAAAAAATTTAGCTCAAGATCATTCCAACAAGTGATGCAATTATTTGGTAAACTCTAAAACCAATATGCTACACTTCCAATGAGGCTTCCAATAAATAATCTAACAATGACATTCTCCTCCTACATACCAAGAATGCCATAGGAAACTGTAATTTCTTTAATGTGATCATTAGGGTCTTGATTTGCATCACTAGAAAACTTTCAGAGATATTTTAATGAATTCTTAGGTAAGTCTAAGTATTGAGATAAATAAAATGACCCAATCTGAGCCCCCCATGGCTAGGCTACAAAAAAAGCCATAACAACAAAATTATTTCACCACAATCAATTAGAGTCACCAACCTCCATCCTTGGGGAGGTAACCTTCAAATTTCCAAGAAAATAAAAGCATTGGAAGTTTCTTTCTTTCCCTAGCAGAGTCGCCAAAAAATTGTTAGTAAATAGTTTTTCCCCTTCAACAAGAATTACAAAACATCACTCAATACACTTGACAAGAAAGACAAAAAATACTACCAATTGGATCAGTTATCATTGATTGATAACTATCCTCTGAATTGAGAGATATAGCTCCCTCATAAAAGATATTCAATGAATGTGATATTTGGTTATGTCTTTAACCTGAAGGCACGAAGGGTTTTTTGACATTCATCCATCAATATGGAATGCATGTGATTATCAGATTAACACCTAAAGAGAGAAAGCAAATAAATAACCCTATGATCACCTATTTGACTTTCTACATGATAGCAGAGATAGGAGGAGTTACAAATATCATTATGCAAAAGTGTGAATACATAACCACAAGACTACATATATCACATTCAACATAGTAATAAAGAACTGCATCTACAATAGAAACAAAAGGACTCAAAATCCTTCCAGATTAGAAACAAAAATGTATATGACTACAAAATAAAATACACTTATATCCCTCTTTATTCAAGAAACATGATAAAACAATAATTATATGCTCTATTCCCCTATTACAACCAATCTGCATAAGACAAAGCTCCTTCCCCTATCACAAAACTGAACTATCTTCTCCCCTGTTGTAGCAATTGTTGAACTTCTCGACTTGAAAAGAAAAACTTTGTTACGATAGAACTTCCTCTTTTTAAAGATTTCAACCCCCTATTGCTAACTTCCCTAACTTCCTTTTATTTTGAAACTACTCCCCAATAGTTTATTCTCGTACAATTTTTTCTACAAATGCCTTAGGTTACAATAATAATTAATTGTTTAAAACAATTAATTATTTTAAATTCTTCCACATTTATCTTATACCCTTCAGCTTACCAATTCACTTGTTTTCTTTTTTTAAAATATTAATTGCAATAATCATTTAGCACTTTACAAAGAACTAATCTTCTCCTTTGTATTTTCTCATTTTCACCCTAACATCATAAAAAATATTTAATTCTCTTTTTAGAATTAACTATGTGAAAGATTATTGTTGGTTTAAATTAAATAGATTATTTAATTATTTTTCATTTGATCATGATAATATTTAATTCTTAAAAGAATTAAATAATATACAATGCAAAATAATTTTTTTAAAAACTTACCTTGTTTTTACTTCTCACATAGTTGAATGAAGAGGGGAAATACTTAGGGTTTCAAAACCCTAGGGAATAGTCACACATAATCTTTTCTATGAGTTTGATAGAACCTTTTCCTTTTATCAAACATGTAGCATCATGACCAAATCTTACACTGTTTCCATCATAACAATTCAAGGTAATGAAATTACTTTTGTCTCCAGCCATATGATGTGAACATCCATTATCAATGATCCATCTATCATTCTTGTTTACACAAGAAATAAGTGTTGTTGCCCCATCTTCATTAGATTCTTCCTTCATTGCAACATACACCACTTCATCATCATGTTCATCAAATTCATCTCTTATTTCCTCTTTAGCAATGTAGCTAAACATCTTACCTTTGTTTTTGTAGTCATTATTGTCTTCATATTCTCTATTTTTGTACATTCCACTACCTTTTTAGTTCTTCTTCTTTGGACATTTGGTTGTAATATGACCAAATTCATTGTAATTGAAACAAATGATAGGTAACTTACCTTTAAACTTACCTTTATCTCTATGAAATCTCCTTGCCAGTTGTGCTTCAAGTTGTTCTACAACCTTGTCATCTATGTCACTATCAGTGGACATATACTTTATCCTTTTCTTCTTCTTGTTCTCATCAAGTTCCTTCAATGACAACTTCGCTTTGAAAGTAGGTTCAATATTTTCAAGTTTTTAATTATTAAAGTTAGATAGCTCAAAAGCAATAAGTCTACCTACCATACCTTCAAGGGATAGATTATTCCTTGGTATACATCTCAGTTCTTGTATTGTAGAAACTCTGATGGCATATATAGGTAGTAGTTTTCTTAAAACATTGCTCAATACAATATCATCATCTATTGTAACAATATCTCCTCTAATTTAATTAACAACAGCTTTTATCCTTGAGCAATAATGAGCAATATTTTCACCTTCTTGCATTCTCATATCATCAAACTTACCTCTAAGGCTTTCAACTTTGGCTCTTAGAACATTGGTGTCTTCTCCATAGATGGTGTTTAAACCATCCCATATTTTATTTACACTGTCAAGACCTTTGATATCATCAAATTCAGCATAGGTAGCGTAGAGGCAATCTCCAACATTGCTTGGTTGTGTTCTTTCTTCTTTTTCATATCTAGGGTAGTTAGGGCTCCATCAAGATCAACATGATCTATAGTAATGGTAGATTGTGCATGATCTCTAAGACCTCCAAGGTGTAGCTTCATCAAACTTTTCCATGCAAGAAATTTATCTCTATTAATCTTGAGTACATCTCTTTTTGACATCTTGATCTTTGTGCTTTTAGTCCCTTCCAACTAATCCTCTTAAGCAGATGGCTCTAATGCCAATTGTTGGAGTTTTTTAGAATAACTGGGGGGCGGGGACTAAATTGGTTATCCAAGGTCTAGATGTATAAATAAAAATTTTCACATCTTACGGAACCCATAAAACATTTGTCACCATGCATGCATCTATAAGATTATGCATCCACTTGAAAACTTTTAGGTTACTATCAAATCAATTTGTAGAAATGTAATAAGAAATATGACAAAGTCAACAACACATTTGACACAATGATTTATGTGGAAACCCAATTTGGGAAAAAATACCAATAACATGCTACTTTTTTCACTCTTCTGAAGTGATGCCTTGTGAAAGGCCAACCCTGTTAAAGGTTACAATACACACTGTTAAATGTAACCTTGTTAAAGGATTTCAATCACCATATTAGGAGTGAACCTTGTTAGAGGATTTTAGACCATTCAATTAGAATGTCACTTGGTTAAAGGATTTACAAATTACTATTAGGTAAACCTTAATCCAAAGGATTTACCCTACATTGATACAATTTTTAGAGAGTAATAGTAAGGCTTCGATTTGATTACAACTTAAAATTCCACTTGCAGATTATAGATATTTGTTTTAGTCCCTCATTCTACTTGGCTTTCACACATTTTAGCACTAATAGCTTGTTCACCCTCAAGAATTCACACCCTTAAGCCTTCTTTCTTAACATGCCAATGCAGACTCTTCACTTAGGTCAGTTGATGAAGCAATAACCTTGACTCCTTATCTTCCTTATGTTCTCAGACATGACAACCCTTGCTTTTGACCATCCATCCCTATAAACATATCTCTCCAAACATAAACATCTCAATTTCTTTCTATATTTCATTTTCAAATGACTTACATAATGTGTTTTGACCTCCAAATATGATATCATCAACAAAAATTTCAGCTAGTAAAATACCTTTACCTCCTATCTTCAAGTACAGATTGATGTTATGATCAGTCTTCTCAAAATCAATCTTCACAAGATAATTGTGAAGCCTTTCATACCATGCTCTTAGAGATTTCTTTAAACCATATAAAGATTTTTGTAGTCTACATACCATGTTCTTGTTGTTTGGATCAAAAAATCCTTCAAGCTATTCTATGTAAACCTCTTCTTCTAATATACCATTCAGAAATTTTGACTTTACATCCATCTAATAAACTTTGAAACTGTTGTATGTAGAGTTGTTACTCGTTCCAATCTTACAATTGGGGTAAATATTTCTCCATATTCAATTCCTTCTTCTTGTGCAAACCCCTTGCAAACTAATCTTTCCTTATTTCTTGTGACTTCACTATTGTCATCTAACTTATTTTTGTACATCCACTTGGTCCCAATCATATTCTTCTTCTCTAATCTGGGAACTAGAGTCCATGTTTTGTTCTTCTCAATTTGGTCAATCTCTTCTTCCATGGCTTAAATCTCATCTTCATTCTCTAAGGAATATTTCACTATCTTAGGCTCATGCATACTCAACAAACATGTATCACTTCTTAGTCTATTCCTTGTCATTGATCTAGCTTCTTTATCTCTAATAATTTGTTCAACAAGGTGATGTCTTCTAACATACTTTGACAATCTTGGTTCTAATCTTCTCTCTTTAATGGGCATGTCAACTTTTGAATCACTATCTACTTCTCTATTAGGTAGATCTACATTCCTTTCATGTACACTTATCTTAAAATTAGAATGTGCCTCAACTTTTGTCTACAACTCAGCTCTTGATTGTAACTTAGTTCCTGAATGCAACTCGATATTCATTATGTGTGACTCAATAGTCATGAAAACTTGTTGTTGACTTATAACTTGGTTTACAACAACTTCACTAGTAGGCATACCTTAACAAAAATATATAAATGGTTTGTAATCTCTAGGTTCCTTTATAGGTTTAGTTTCATGTACCTCTGTATATTCATCAAACTTCACATTTACAATTTCCACAACTTTTTTAGTGTTAGTATTCAAATAATTATACCTTGTGGAATAGCTTTAATTCTTGTGGAATAGCCAAGGAATATACCTTCTTCAATTTTAGCATCTAATTTACCATTCCTGAAATCCTTAAGAATGTAGCACTTGTTTCTAAATACCTTAAAATATTTTACATTGGGTGAGTATCTATACCATAGTTCAAAAGATGTTGAATGAGTACCCATATTGACTTGTACAGTGTTCCAGTTATAGATAGTTTGACTTATAGCTTCTCTCGAGTATTTCAAAGAAAGAGTCTTCTCCATCATGAGTGTTCTTGCACGATCCATTGTAGATTTGTTCCTCCTTTCAAAAATCTCATTTTGTGGAGGGGTCCTAGGTGTAGAAGTTTTTCTCTTGATTCCTCTATCATTAGAGAAGATCTCAAACTTGTCTGATGAAAACTCTCCACCTCTATCAAATCTCAGACATTTCAAGCTTTTGCTTGTCTCCATTTCAACTCTAGCTAAGTACCACTTAAACATTTGAAAAGCATCAGATTTTTATTTTAGAAACATAATTGTCATCATCTTATAATAATCATTAATAAATAGGGTAATGTAGTTGTCACCTTTGTAAATTTTCACATTAGTTGGTCCACACAAATCAATACAAACTAATTCCATAGTTTCTTTAAAGGTGTGAGTACTACTTTTAAAACTAGATTTTGTCATCTTGCCTAACTAACATTGTTTTGCAAATCATATTGTCAAGTTTCTTCAATTTAGGAAAACCTTTGACTCTTTTCATGTTACTAATACTAACTAAGTTATTAAAGTCAACATGACATATCCTCTTGTGCCATAGCCACACATCATCAAATTATACAACAAGACAAGTATCATCATTCATGTCAAGATAAAATAGATTATCTCTAGTCTAATCACCTCTTCCAATTAGTTTCCCATCAATGTCATAGCTCTTTTCTACCTTGTTCTCAAACTCAACTTTGCAAGTTGAACTATTCAATTGTGGCACACCCAACAATTTATAGTTAATTCCTTCTGCATAATAATAATTGTCACACATGATCTTCTATGTCAATTTGATTGATCCTTTTCCTTTTATTAGACATGGTGCATAATTATCAAATCTTACACTATTTTCATTGTAATAATCAAGGGTAATGAACTTACTTTTATCTCCGTTGATGTGATGTGAACACCCATTTTCAATGATCCATCTATCACTCTTATTCACATAAGATACTAGTACAGTTGCCTCATCCTCATCAAAATCATCCTTCATTGCAATATACACCACTTTATCATCATGGTCATCATATCCATCTTTGGTTTCCTTTTTTGCAATGTAGCAAGACTTCTTTCCTTTATCTTTATAATGTTTGTTGTCCTCATCTCTTTTACTTTTTTATTTTTCTCCACATCTATTGTTCTTCTTCTCTGGGCATCTAGTAGCAATATGACCAGCCTCATTACAATTAAAGTACATGATAGGAAGATCACCTTTGAATTTTGTTTTTCCTCTATGAAATCTCTTTACCAACAATGCTTCAAGTTGTTCTATATCTTCCTCATCTGTATCAATGTGACTAGAAACATATTTGACCTTTTTCTTTTTCTCTTTAGGTTTCTTTAATAATAGTTTAGCTTTGAAAGTAGATTCAACATTTTCAGTATTGAAATTATTAGAAGTAGAGAGTTCAAAAGAAATGAGCCTAACCATCAAACCTTCAAGGTTTTCACTACTACCAAGTATATATATTAGTTCTTGTATGGCAAAAACTCTAATAGAATAGATAGGTAGCAGTGTTCATAGTACTTTACATATTACAGTCTCTTCAGCAATGATACCATTAGCTCCTCTAATAGCATTAACAACACCTTTTATTCTAGAGCAATATTGAATAATGTTCTCACCTTCTTGCATTCTCATGTCATCAAACTTCCCTCTTAGACTTTAAAATTTGGCTCTCAAAACATTTGTATCTCCTCCATAAATGGTGTGTAAAACATCCCACATATTTTTTTATAGAGTTATAATCCTTGATTTCATCAAACTCTGATTAATTTAGAGTAGAGGCAATCTCCAACATTTCTTGGTTGTGTTCTTTCTTCTTTTTCAGATCATTAGCAATTAGGGCTCCAATAGGATCAACATACTTAGTGGTGATGGTATATTGTGCATTCTCTCTAAGACCTACTAGGTGTAGCTTCATCAAACTTTTTCATGTAGGAAAGTTTTCCTTGTTTAGGCTCAACATCTCCTTTTTATACATCTTGATATTTAGCTCTTAGTACCTTCAAACTATTTCCTCTCAAGCACTATGGCTCTAATACCAATTTTTAGAATTCTTTAGAATAACTAAGGGAGGAGGTGAATTAGTTATCCATGGTCTAAATGTACAAATAAATTTTTTCTATAATAATCAAATCCATACCCATAAAACCTTAATATGCATCCATCCATAAGATCATACAATACTTAAAATTTGTAGGTTATTGTCCTAGGTAAAAAAAATGTTGGAGAAATGTAAACATGAAACACCATAAGAAATTCACATAATTTCACAGAAGGATTTTACATGGAAACCTAATTTGGGAAAAAAAACACCAGTAGCATGCTACTAATTCTCACTCTTCTAAAATTATGCCCTATGATAGACCAACCCTATTAAAGATTAAAATACACATTGTTGAATGTGAGTCAATTAAAGGATTTCAGTCACCTTATTATGAGTGATCCTTCTTATAGGACTTTAGACCATTCTATTATAATGTCACCCAGTTAAAGTATTTACAAATGACTATTAGGTCAACCTTAATCTAAAGGATTTTATCTGCACTTGTACAATTATTAGAAAGTAATAGTAGGACTTGCCCTGATAAAATCTTACAACTCAATTGCAGATTATAGATCTTTGTTTTAGTCCTCCATTCTACTTGGAATTCATAATCTTTAGCTCTGATATCTTATTTACCCTTCAAGCATTCATCCCCTTAATCCTTCTTTCTTTGCATGCCAATTGCAGTCTCTTCTGTTTGGCCACTAAATGAAGCAATATGGACTAGACTCCTTGTCTTCCTTAGGTTCTCGTACATGACAACCTTTTCTTTAGACCAGCTATCTCTATAAATAGAGAACTTAGAAGTTTTTTTGCTTAACCATAATCATCCATTTTAGCGTTGGGTAGGATTAGGTAGGATTCAATGAATCTACCCACTTTTCCATTTGGTTCCTCTCAAAACTTCCTCTACAATATTCTTTGTATTTGTCTCAAAATGATATATCTTGAATTTTGTGCCACCAACTCATAATATTTATCTTCCACACACTTCACATAATTCAAGAAAACAAATTAATCAGCTCAGATTTATAAAATATTTGATTTAACATTGTTCACTATCACTCAACATTTATATTGGGTATGTGTAGGATCATGGTGTGCCAAAAAGTGACAATCTGGAAAATATGTAGTTTTGAAGTACCTCAGAGCATTTCAAAATATATTCCAACATTTTTCTCACCCATCTTGATACTAAATGAAAAGAACTAATACCTTTATAATGTCTACTATATCTTTCAATACCAACCCTATATGGTTGACTTTAAAAATGTCATGGGAATATGTTTTTGTCCTATTCTTGTGAATTTTTTACTTCAAACATGTAGCTAAATTATTATTTTTCCACTAAAATTTGATGAAATTAAAAGGGTTTCTTAAGAATGTACTTCTCTTTCCATAATTACAAGGTTTGTCAAATTATGAGTTCAATAAGCAATTATTATTTATTTTCTAATCGAGTTGCGTATAAATTATTGATTGATATACTACTTGAAAAACAACTATAACTTTTAAATGGTACAACAATTTTGAAATCCAAAAGATGCATCACATTCTATGTTTCTTCTACTATAAGGGGAAAAAAAATTAAACTTTGCAAATTTTTGAATTAGTTAAGGTGGTCAGAAATGAGAGCTTTTTATTCCAAAAATACTAAAGGATAAAATTAATAATTTATTATTTATTTAGAATAAAAGTACCCAAAAATATGTTTCACATTGAGGCATGAGCCTACTTCTTATATCTAGATATTATTTAAAAATATTATCATTTGATTTTGATTAAGATGTTCAGACATACATTTACTTCATATTTTTTGTCTTGAAATTTGTGTACTATTGCATTAGAATTCAAAATTTTGACCAATCAATTTTTATTTTTTAATTTAGATAAGGCCTAGTAGTTTAGAAACTGAATTCAATCTCCTAGAGATTCTTTTCTCTCAACTTTTTGATATAAAGTTTATAACAAGTAGAAAATTGCACGTCAACTTGACATAACCCTAATTTGCTATTTTTTTATTGCCACTTAAGAGCATAGTTTGGTTGAACATGATCCTACATATACCCTACTATTATGTCACTTGACCAACACTAGTTCACTTGACAAACACTAAAGTTTAGTGTTGTTTGGAACCAACTAAACTTTACTCGACATATACTATCATTCACTTGGCTTGCACTATTTTATCTTCTTTTCCTGGCACCTCTTAATTTTCACTCAGCTTCAACTGATTTCTGCTCAACTTGCACTAACTACTCGGCAAGGCTTGGCTGACACTTTATTTACATGATCTTCTTCTAGCCTTTACTTGAGTAATCTTTCATTTCACACTTTAAGTAGATAAACAACACACTATAGTATCAATGTCTTACTTGGTCTTAGTGCTTCTTTTACATACCAAATAAATCATTCTTTCTCTAGGTGCTATTATTATCTCCTCTTGCCAAATCCTCTTCAACAATCAACTAAATGATAGGCTTTAGGCCAAAAGGAAATTGTCTCACCAGTAGGTAGTAGGTTTAACATCATTAAAAAAATAATGATTATTCCATTATAGGTTTTTCACTACAAAAAAAATCCAATATCAACATTGGGTTCATCTTCAATAAGAGTAAGGAAGGAATCATTGACAAAATGATCATTAACTAATTGGGTAGTGGAATTGGATAAAATAGTGGCATGAACATGCCGAAAAAAGGTAATAGGGGCAAGAAGATAACTAAAGCCTATGACATCCAAAACATATAAGGAAGAAGATGGAAATCTTTCCTAAAGGATCTATGAAAATAAAAAGATGTAGTAGTTAACCATTGATAGTAATACAAACATTGGCATTGGAAAAAGGAATTTTAAGAAAAGAAACAAAACATGGGCCAAACCCAAGAGAAGTGAACACATTCAAAATAAACTACCAATCTATAAAGTCATAAACCTTTACAATATCCATATTTTAAAAAAATAGTTGGTTGATTGGAGACACGAGCCCATTTCATACCTTCCTACAAATTAATAATTTTATCTAGAATAAAATGGGAATGAACAAAACCTATTTGTTGTTGACAAACAATTTGAGGGAGAAGATGATGAACTTGAAGAGATAAAGACTTAGAAATAATTCTATAATAAATATTAATTAATTTGATAGAGAACTAATTAAAAATGTCTTTGGGATCATCAAACTTAGATATGAACTTAATATTGTCTCTATTGATTTTAGTTCCTAAAGTGCTAATGGGTATTTCAGGATCATGGTGTGTGAAAAAGTGGTGATATGAAAAAAGGTGGAATTTTAAAACATCTAAAGCATTTCAAAAAAATTTATGACTATTTTCCACCCATCCTCATACCAAAGAAAAAAGGTAATACCAACCCTTTTCGGGTATCCAATCCAATATTAGGTACCCAATGCCATATTGGGTACTCGATTGCCTATTAGATACCCAATTTCTTATTGGATACCTAATCTAATATTGGGTACATGATTTCTTATCAGATACCCAATGTGATATTAGGTATCCATTATAAGATCGAGTACCCAAAACCTACGACCAAAAAATTAAACCAAAAAGCCCAAACACATTTTTTCATTGTTTCCTTGTTTGTTCTTGATGTTTACAAGCTGCCATTTTGTGTACACAATTTTAGATTGGGTATAGAATTTATGCAACCTCAAGTCAGTTATTTATTATTATTATATTTATTGAATTATATTTAAAATTAGGTTTTTTTATATAAATCACATATTTTTTATTTTAATTTAAAAATATTAATACAAATGGTAATGTTTGGATTCTTTGTAATTTAATAGGCACAGTTGACCCGAATAATGTTGATAACACTAAGCCATGAGACAAAGTTCCTTGAAACTCTCCAACAAATGATCCACCACCCCCTCAAAATGCTCCTTGAATTCAAGATTTGATACAAAAAAATATTCTTGAACTAAGGGGTTTTCTAGCTACATATAACAATATACCTACATTGGATCCCATGTTATCCACATTAAACACTATAGTGGATAATATTCAAACACTTGCTGATGAAAAAAATGCTTCTCTCCACTGGCATGAGAAAATGCATGCCATAGTTGATTATTGGTTAGACTATGATGAGGTTGTGGCCCAAACATAAATAAAAATGATATAGATAACCTTTTTATGGACCAAAAAACTAGTAAAAAATTAGAATGCAAAAATCCCAAGTTATCAATTAAATGGTGCACAAATGAGACTATGCATATGAAATGTTTGGATTGTTGGTGGATGGGTTTTGACAAACCTCCACACATCAAATTAGAGGTCCCACTCAATGTCATTAAAAAACTATATGTTGAATTCAAGTTGAGGTTCAAGCTGAACTACTAAAGCATGAGGCCCAATATGGATGTAGGAGGAGGAGATCCTCAAGATAGACCATTTTCCCAATGGAAGAAAGCTAGTACTTTTGTCCCCCTTACTAGTGTCTCCCCCCCTCCTCTAGGGCAACATCCGGATATCCTTATAGAGGCTATCTCTCACACTATTAGCAACATCCATAGATTGAGTATCCTATTGATATCCAAGACTAGTTCACTATTGTCTCCCTATGTTGATGATGTTGGCATGAGTTCATCATTGGTGAGATCATCACATGTTTGCATGGCCCATACTTGTATAAAGTGCAAGAATACTTTTCTAGGTCCCATTGGTGATCATTATAAGTATCAATTTATATCTATGGAGGAGGATAGAGCACACATGCTTACAAAGACTACACACCCTAACATGAGAGAGGAGGGGCATGTAGAGTCATGGGATCCTTATGTGCTAGTACATGTATACATTTTTTTGTTATAGTATATTTGATTTAAAGTTAATCTTTATAATAAAATAATTTTAACCCATACTTACTTATACATTAATTTGATCTTCGTTCATGTTTAGTTGATGGGTTCACACTCTCGACTATTTCATTTGGCCTTGAGGCATATATGTTACATTATGTTGTTCTCTCATTTCTTTTCTATTTGATATTGGAATATATATGGGTTCTAATACTTCTTTTCTCTTACAAGTATCACTTGTTAGTGGGTGTAGAGTATAGGAGTGAGGCACAACCCATTGATAAGGGAAAGTTAATTAGGTTTTTTTTAAGTGATTAAATATTGATGCATTCTTGTAAAATGTTTGTACTAATGAAATATAATTACATTGTTTATTGTACAAGGTGTGGCTACTGGTGATGAGTCTAGGTAGATTTTACATTACATACCCTCTAGAATTTCCATTCATAATGAGAGCCCCAACGTATGTATAACTATCATTTATCTATTATTTTCCTTATTTTCATAAAAAAATTGAAACTGATTTCCATGATATTAACAACAATAATTTTGTATCTCATAGGAAACACCTAGTGTGCAAGAAGTTGGACGTCAAAGTTTTGTATCTTTGCTCATGTAGCCATTATTTCTAGAGGAGGATCAATAGAGTTAAGTTTTAGTTTAAATTCTTGATTATATGTTATAAATTTAGTGTTATATCAATTATAATTTTATATTTTAAGGTGTAGATCCATTTGACAAACATGCTTGAACATATACAGGGCACAAACAATGAGGCTCAAGAATTCTTGACATTTGAGAGGACTCCTAACCACTGCAGGAGATCAATGAGATAGGTATTGATGATGGAAGTTTAAAATTATAAATATTCATTAGAAAAAGGATCATCATGAATCAATGTTAGATACATAGAATCATATAAATTCAGTATTCTAACTTTGGGTTTTCCTTTTTTTGTTTATGTAGGAGGCATTTGATCCACCTAGTTCATCAAAGAGGTTGCATTTTTAGTATCCACTAGCAACATAAGATAGTATAGTTGTCATAGGATGCATCATGAAACATTTTGAGATGGCATATGCCACATTGTATATAGAAACTTTGATATTAAATACACATTTTGATGACATGATCAAGCACATCTTGTATATGGATCTATATATTTTGATATATATTTTCATAATTTGTCTATATATACATGTATTTTGATATATATTTATGTAATTTGTCTATGGATACATGTGTTTTTATATATATTTATGTAATTTTTCTATGGATACATGTATTTTGATATATATTTGCATAACTTTTCTATGGATACATGTATTTTGATAAGTATTTTTGTCATTTATGTTAACAAGGATATATATTTTAATTTAGTATAGTATTGTTTAATTTATTGTGGATCATGTGTATTGTTCATGCTTATAGAATATCATTCATTTTCATCATGTTTATTATATTTGATTCAAATGTACTAATTTGTGAAGAGCATTTTATCAACCTTTAATATCAAATTTTAATGCAATGATTAATTTGAAATTATATCATATATTTTAATTTGAAATGATGTTTGGAGTCCCTTAAGATGTCTACAATTAGCCAAATCCATGGCCAATTTGGTCTTAGGAGCCCATCTTTGGTCTTAGGGAATACTTCAATATGTAGTGGTTTCAAATGTTATAGGCACTCTATGGTCAAAATAGAGGTGTCTATAGCGTTCACCTATCTATCTAGAGCTAACAAAACTAACAATTCAATGCCATGATCAATGGTTTGAAAGTGGGGTAATGATGCACCAATGAAGTGATGTACAATACAAGTTTTATCTCCACAAAAGATTGTTGTGAAAAATCCAAATGGAATGTGATATCTATAAAATGAGAGATTTTATTATATACCTCAACATCATCATCCTATAGAATTTGGTATTTTACCAATAGCCATCATAAGCTCTAAGTTACAACCCTTGAAAGATTGATCTCCAAATGCAATTAGAGCATCTTAGAGACTCTGTGGTATGGGATGGATGTGAATGTTTTAGGCTCTCCATGGTCAAAGCAAGGGTGTCATTAGGGTTCACCCACCCATCTAAAGCTAATGGTGCTAACAATTTGATGCCCCAATCAACAATTTTATAGTTACACACTAATGCAACAATGAGCTAAGGCACACTACAAGTTTTTACATCAGGAGAGATCATTATACCAAATCCAAATACAATATGATATCTCCAAAATGAGAGAGGTTATTATAGACCTCAAAATCACCATCCTATAGAATTTTATGTTTCATTGATACCCTTCACAAGCTCTGAGTTATAACCCTCAGAAGATCGATCTCCAAATGCACTTTGAGCATCTTAGAGTCTCTTCAATATAGGGTGGCTGCACATGCTTTAGAATCTCTATGGCTAGATCATGGGTGCTACTAGGTTCTCCTTTCTCATTAGGAGATAATAGTGCTAATGATTTGATGCCATGATCAATGATTGATGTACCAATGAACTAAGGTGCAATTCAAGTTTCGGCATTGGGCGAGATTCTTGTGCCAAATCCTAATAGAATGTGATATCTTTGAAATGAGAGAGGTTATTATAGAGCTCAAAATCATCTTCATTTATCATTCAACATTTCACCAATAGCCCTCACAATATCCTAGTTATGACCCTAAGAGCATCAATCTCCAAATGAGCTTAGAGCATCTTAGAGACTCTTTAGTACGGGGTGGTTGCAAAAATTGTAAGCTCTATGTGGTTGGTAAAATGGTGTCACTAGGGTTCAGCTACCCATTTATAGCTAATAGAACTAATGATTCAATGCCACAATCAATGGTTTTAAATTTACATAGTGATGAACTAATGAACTAAGGGACATTTCAAGTTTTGGCATCAATCGAGATCATTGTGCCAAATCCAAACAGAATGTGATTTTGAAAAAATGAAAGAGGTTATTGTAGACCTTGACATCACCATCCTATAGCATTTGAATATT
The DNA here is from genome assembly GCA_028749045.1 of Cupressus sempervirens. NCBI lineage: Eukaryota > Viridiplantae > Streptophyta > Pinopsida > Cupressales > Cupressaceae > Cupressus > Cupressus sempervirens. The sequence goes on along the minus strand of CM053789.1, from coordinate 817,703,870 downwards.
AATGAATAGCTCTCACAAGAACTAAGTTAAGAGCCTCGAAAGATCAATCTCCAAACACACTAAGAGAATCTTAGAGATCTTCAATATAGGGTGGCTATGAACATTGTAGGCTCTTTATGGTCAAAAAAAGAGTGTCAAGTTGGAGCTGATGATTTGATTCCATTATTAGTGGTTTCAAAGTTACATAGTGATGCACCAATGAACTGAGGCACATTGCAAGTTTTGGCATCAAGCGAGATCATTGTGCTAATTCCAAATAGAATGTAATCTCTCTAAAATGATTGAGGTTATTGTAGACCTTGTGATGTAGGAGCATTCTAGGTTGCCTTGTTATCCTGCTCATTTTTTTTCATTCTACAAGTTGGTGCCTAGCAATTCCTTCATGTGACTAGCAATCCCTTCATGTGCCTAGTAATTCCTTCATGTGCCTTGCAATTCCTTCATGTTCCTAGCAATTCCTTAATGTACCTAGGTATTATAGCACTTAGTTGGTGCCAAGTTACTATAGCACTTAGTTGGTGCCAAGTTACCCAGTGTATGCCAAGTGACTCTTCATGTGTCGAGTTACCTAGTGTATGCCGAGTGACCCTTCATGTGCTGAGTTTTCCTTTTTATGCTGAGTGTTAGCATTTGGACATGATTTCTGTGAGCTAACTTAAGGGATTTATTTCGATAGTGACATTTATGTTAAGATCTTTTCTTGGGATGTGTCCAGACCATTTTTGGGTTAGTCTTTCTCTTATGTAATTTTCTAAAATTATCTATAAGTTGTTTTGGTAAGTATATATAGAGTATTTATGCTTAGAGTTAGGAAAATTTTTGAAAGAGGACTGGAGATCATAACTAAAAGTGTGAATTTGTAGTTGGATCTTTGAATGTGAATGTATTTTTAATTGGCCATAACCTAAAAGGCCTCACTATTGGGCATGTATGAAGATGTTTTGATGAATCAATAAAAGTATTTCACTCTTCCTCCTCCTTTGGTTTTTGTTCCTTGTGTTTGCTTCGATTGTGTTAACTCATGCAAGGTGGTTTGGATATTTGGGTGAGCCTTTGACCCTATTTATTCATCCTTTGCCTACATTAGTTGGTAACAAAGCCTGAGGTTCATCCTTGTGGAGATTGGATCGTATAGAACCGTAATGTAGATTTGGTTGTAGGGTTGCAGATCTACAAATTTGACCTATAACTTGTAGAGGGTTATGATCTTGTAGGAACTTGATTTGTAAAGATGGTTCATGGTAGAGTAAATAATGTTGATAATCCTATATTGGATCAGTTTAGACAAATTGCAGCCAGATTAGATGCTACGTAGATAGCCCAGAGGAGAGGAGCACATCTTGATGATGTAAGTGATGATGAAGCAGCACCAAACCATAATCTAGAACTTGAAGAAGATCAAAATGAGGAAAGATTGTTGTGAGTGTTGTTGAGGGAAAATTCAAAGCCTATTGTATAATTTGTTCCCTATGATGGAAAATTGTGTACCAATGTTGTGTTGGATTGGATCTCTGATATGGAGAAGTTCTTTGAGTATGAAAACACTCCTGATAATAGAAAAGTGAAGATTGCAATCACTAGGTTGAAAGGTCATGCATCACTTTGGTGGGAGCACTTGCAAACTAATAGACAAAGGAGAGGAAAGGAGAATATCAAAACTTGGCCAAAGATGGTGAACAAGGTAAAGAACAATTCCTTCCTATTGATTACCAAGTTAGCTTGTTGAGAAAGATGCAAAATTTGAAACAAAAAAAAATGACTATGAAAGAGTATATAGAGGAATTCTATAGATTGGACATCAGATCTAGACATGTGGATGATGATGTTGAGAAAATTGCAAGGTACATAAATGGATTAAGATCTAGAATTCAAGATGAAATAAGTTTTGTAAAATTGGAAAGTGTTGAAGAAGCATATCAATATGCCTTGAAAGTTGAAGAGATCTTGACAAAGAAGAATGAACAAAGACAAAGAGGTAAAGGTTGTAGATTCCAGAGAGGCTAAGGTAGATCTTATGGTGAAGGTGGCAGATCTAAAAGTTTTGTGCAAGATAAAGGAAAATTTGAATGGAAGAATGATGTCAAAGGAAAGACTAAATGGAAAAGTGGTAATTCTTATCGAGGAGGCACTAACTATTACCAAGGAAGAGGTAATTCTTATTCTAGAGGTGGATTTCATGGTAATTTTTTCAGATGTGGTAAAGAGGAACATAGATCTTTTGAATGTAGATCCTCTAAAAGTGGACAAGGTAACCGAAATGATATAATTCAAGGAGATGATGAGGGTTCACCAAGTGGACCTAAGACTAGAGAAAATTTGATGGTGAGAAGAACCTCATGCAATAAGGGAAGTGATGAGGAACCTATTTTAAGGAGGAGTCTTTTCAAGACCAGATGTAAGATGGTTGGAAAATGCTACAAGGTGATCATTGAAAATGGAAGTTCTACAAATTTAGCATTAGAAGTGATGGTTAAAAAGTTATAGTTCTAGAGGTTGAAACAGCCCAAACCTTATCATGTTTCATAGATCAAAGATGAGCATAAGATATTGGTAAGTGAGAAATGCCTTGTGAAGTTCAAGATTGGACATTACTTTGATGAAGTTTTGTGTGATATTATGCCTATGGATTGTTGTCATATTTTTTTGGGTACACCTTGGCAATATGATAGATATGCTATGCATGATGGAAGATAGAATCAATATACTCTTTGGGTAAATGGGAAGAAACAAATATTGCTACCTTTGATTGAAAGTCTAGATGAGGTTAGTTGCACTACAATAAAAGTGTGCATGGTTTATGGGAAACAATTTGAAAAGGAAGTGAAGAATAATGAAGTTTGTTTTGCTATAGTTCCTAGATGATTGAGTGTTGGTAGTAATGACTGAGTGACAACAAACACTGATAGCCAAGTACCAGTAGAAGTTATAGAATTTTTGAATGAGTATAAAGACATTATTGCTGATGATATTCCTAATGGTTTACCTCTAGTAAGAAGCATAAGTCATTGTATGGATCTAATTCCTAGAGCTAATTTTTTGAACAAAGCACCATATAGATTGACACCTATAGATAATGAAGAATTTAATAGACAAGTGTATGAGTAATTTCAGAAAGGTTTGATCAGAGAAAGCGTGAGTCCATGTGTTCTACCTATTGTATTAGCACCTAAAAAGAATGGAGAATGGAGAATGTGTACTGATTTTAGAGCTATTAACAAGATAACAGTAAAATATAGGTTTCATATGCCAAGGATGGATGACATAATGGATTTTTTGAGTGAAGCAAAGTATTTTACCAAGATTGATTTGAAGAGTGGATATAATCATATTAGAATCAGAGAAGGTGATGAATGGAAGACTACTTTCAAGAAAAAAGATGGTTTGTATGAATGGTTGGTCATTCCTTTTGGTTTAACTAATGCACCTAGTACTTTCATGAGGTTGATGAATGAAGTTCTAAAAATATTTTTGGGTAAGTTTGTGAATGATTATTTGGATGATATTTTGATATTTAGTAAGACTAAGGAAGAACATATTGAGCATATTAGACAAGTATTGTAGAGGTTGAAAGAGGAAAAGTTACTAATTAATTTGAAAAAGACTTCTTTCATGCAAGAGGAGATTGTGTATTTGGGATTTTTGATTTTAGCTGATGGATTGAAGATGCATGCTAAGAAGGTTAAAGCAATTTTGGAATGGCCTACACCTAAGAATGTAGGTGAGGTAAGATCATTTCATGGTTTGGCTAGTTTTTACAAAAAGTTTATAAAGAATTTTAGTGCTATTTGTAATGCTATGATTGAGACAATGAGAGGAGATAAAAAGGAATTCAAGTGGAAACATGGAGCTGATAAGAGTTTTGAGAGTTTGAAACCAAAGGTTGTTGAATAACCTATATTAGCTTTGCCCAATTTCGACAAAGTATTTCAAGTTGAATGTGATGCAAGTGGTAATGCAATAGGAGCTACCTTAAGTCAAGAAGGTAAACTTGTTGCTTTCTTTAGTGAAAAGTTGAATGATGTTTAAAGGAAGTATTATATGTATGATCAAGAGTTTTATGTTATTGTTCAAGCATTGAAGAAGTGGAGAGACTATTTGATTCCTAAAGAGTTTGTGTTGTATATTGATCATAAAGGTTTACTATACATGGGAAGTCAACATAAACTGAATCAAAGACATATGAAGTGGGTTGAGTGCTTGTAAAGTTTCACATTTGTTACTAATCATAAGATTGGAGTTACTAATAGAGTTGTTGATGCATTGAGTAGAAGATGTTCTTTCTTGACTAAAATGAAAGACTTGTATGATGTTGATCCTAATTTTTCTGAAGCGTGGAGAGAGTGCAAAGCACCAAATCAAATAGATCACATAAGTAAGTATGATTGGTATTTCATTCAAGAAGTTATGCTGTTCAAAGGCATTTAGTTGTGTATTCCTAGAAGTTCTATGAGGTTGAATCTAATTAAGGAAAATCATAGTGGTGGATTGGCTGGACATTTTGTAATTGATAAGACATTGAGTTTGTTGAAAGAGAAGTATTATTGGCCACAAATGTATAAGGATGTTTAGAAATTTGTAAGGAGTTGTAGAGTTTTTCAAATTGAAAAAGGAGTGAGTCAAAATATTAGTTTGTATACACCTATTACTGTTCTTGAGAAACCTTGGATTGACATTAGTATGGATTTTATTCTTGGATTTCCTAAGAAAGTGAAAGGGTATGACTCCATATTTGTTGTAGTGGACAGATTTTCTAAGATGGCTCATTTTATACCATGTAAGAAGACATTAGATGCTGAGCATGTTGCTAAACTTTTATTTAAAGAGATTGTGAGATTGCATGGATTACCAAGAAGCATTATTTTTGACAGAGACAATAAGTTTGTTAGTTATTTTTGGAAGGCTTTGGGGAAGAAGATGGGTACTAAATTGAAGTTTAGTTCTACATTCCATCCACAAATAGATGGACAGACAGAGGTTGTGAATAGAAGCTTGGATTGTTGAGATGTTTAGTTGGGAATAAGCCAAGTAATTGGGAGATGGTATTGGCACAAGTTGAATTTGCATATAACAATTTTGTGAATAGGAGTACAGGGAAGACACCTTTTGAGATTGTTATTGGAATGCATCCTAGAGGTATATCAGATTTGAGAGATGTTATTGGTGAAGAAAAGAGAAGCTTTGTAGGAGAATGCTAATCAGTTTAGAAGACACCATGATTTCCAATTGGTGATGAGGTGATGGTTCATCTGAAGAAAGGAAGATTACTAGTTAGAACCTACAGTAAGCTGAAGATGAAGAAATTTGGACCTTGTAAGATCTTGAAAATTTTGATAGTGGTAATGCTTATGAAGTTGAGTTACCTGATGACATGGATATATCTCCTACATTCAATATTGCTGATTTGTATAAGTGTCATGAGTGAGATGATGAAGTTGTTATATTAGAAGATTATCCTAAGAAGTATATTGAAGAAGTTGAATAGATATTGGATCAGAGAGTTGGCAAGAGCACAAGAGGAAAAGATTACTATGAATCTTTGGTGAAGTGGAAGAACAGATGTATTGAAGATACTTCATGGATTTCTCAATTTGAGTTAGATTCAACTTAGGTTGTGACATCTAAATGATTCAAGAGAATCATTTATTTCAACCCTAGTTGTCTGATGTAGGAGCATCCTAGGTTGCCTTGTTATCCTGCTCATTTTTGTTCATTCTGCAAGTTGGTGCCTTGCAATTCCTTCATGTTCCTAGCAATCCCTTCATGTGCCTATAAATTCCTTCATGTGCCTAGTTACTATAGCACTTAGTTGGTGTCGAGTTACTATAGCACTTAGTTGGTGCCGAGTTACTGTAGCACTCCTTCATGTGTCAAGTTACTATAGCACTTCATGCTGAGTTACTATAGCACTTAGTTGGTGTTGAGTTACTATAGCACGCCTTCATGCACTGAGTTACCCAGTGTATTCCAAGTGACTCTTCATGTGTCAAGTTACCTAGTGTATCTAGAGTGAGCCTTCATGTGTTGAGTTTTCCTATTTATGTGGAATGTCAACATTTGGACGTGATTTCTATAGTTTGACTTGTGGGATTTATTTCGATCATGACATTTATGTTAAGATCTTTTCTTGGGATGTGTCCAAACCATTGTTGGGTCAGCCTTCCTCTTATGTAATGTTCTAGAATGATTTGTAAGCCATTTTGAAAATTATATATAGTGTTTAGGCTTAGAGTTAGGCAAGTTTTTGAAAGAGGACTGGAGAGCTAATCTAAAAGTGTGAATTTGCAATTGGATCTTTGAATGTGAATGTATTTGTAAATGACCATAACCTAGAAGGCCTCATAGCTCGGCATGTATGAAGATGTTTTGAAGAATCAATAAAAGTATTTCACTCTTATTCCTCATTTGGTTGTTATTCCTTGTGTTTTCTTCCGTTTTGTTAACTCTTACAGGGTGGTTTGGATAGCTAGGTGAGCCTTTGGCCCTAGTTATGCATCCTTTTCCTATATCACCTTGACATCACTATCCTCTAGCATTCAACATTTGACTATTATTTCTCATGATCTACGAGTTATGATCCTTGAAATATCATTCTTCAAAAATACTTAGGGCATCTTAGAGACTCTTTAGTATAGGAAGGTCATGAATTTTATAGGCTCTCTATTGTTAGATGAAGAGTGTCACTAGGCTTCACCCACCCATCTAGAGATAATGGCTCTAACGATTTGATACCATGATCAATAGTTTGAAAGTTATGTAGTGATGCACCAATGAACTAACACACTACAAGTTTTGGCATCGGGAGTGCCAAATCCAAAGAGAATATGATCTCTCCAAAATGAGAGATTTTATTGTAGACCTTAACATCATCATCTTGTAATTTTTGACATTTTACTAATAGCACTCATGAGCTCCAAGTTACAACCATTGAAAGATCGATCTCCAAATGCACTTAAAGCATCTTAGAGACTCTCTAGTATGGGGTGATCGTGAATTTTATAGGCTCTTTGTGGTTATAAAAAAGGGTTTAACTAGGGTTCACCTACCCATATCAAGCTAATGATGCTGATAATTTGATGCCATGATAAGCAATTTCAAAGTTATGCAGTGATGCACCAATGAAATGAGGAACATTGAAGTTTAGGCATCATGTATGATCACTATGTCAAATATAAATAGAATGTGATCTCCCAAAAATGAGAGAGATATTGTAGATCTAAAAATCACCATCTTGTTGTATTCAACATTTCACTTATATCCCTCATGAGCTCTAAGTTGTGTCCCTCAGAAGATCATTCTCCAAATGCATGTAGAGCTTCTTAGAGACTCTTTGATATGGGGTGGTCATGAATGTTGTAGGCTCTCCATGGTTAGAACAAGGGCGTTACCAGGGAAAACTCACCTATCTAGATCTAGTAGTACTAATGATTCAATGCCATGATCAACGGTTTCAAATTTGCAAAGTGATGCACCAATGAACTAAGACATACTACAAGTTCTAGCACTGGGAGAGAGCATAGTATCAAATTTAAATTGAATGTGATCTCTTTGAAACAAGAGATTTTATTGTATACCTCAACATCACTATCTTGTATCATTCAAATTTTAACCAATATCCCTCACGAGCTTTGAGTTATGACCCTCAAAAGATCTATCTCCAAACACACTTAGAGTATTTTAGAGACTCTTTGGTATGGGATGGTTGTGAATATTGTAGGCTTTTTGCAGTTGGAACAAGGGTGTTACTAGGATTCACCCACCCATCCAAGGATAATAGCACTGAAAATTTGATCCCATGATTAGTGGTTTCAAGGTTACATAGTGATGGACCAATGAACTAGGCACACTACAAGTTTTAGCATCGTGTGAGATCATTGTGCCAAATCCAAATGCAATGTGATCTCTGTCAAATGAGAGAGGTTATTTTAGACCTTGACATCACTATATTGTAACATTTGACATTTCACTAATAGCCATAATGACCTCCTAGTTACAAACCTCAATAGATCTATCTCCAAACATACTTAGATCATATTATATACTCATTGGTATGAGGTGGTCGTGAACATTGTAGGATCTCTATAGTTGGAATAAGGGTGTCACTTGGGTTCACCCACCTATCTAGAGCTAATGTCACTAAGGATTTGATGCCATGATCAATGATTTTAAAGTTACGTAGTGGTGCACCAATGAACTAAAACACACTGCAAATTTTGGCATCGAGAAAGATCTTTGTGCTAAATCTGACTGAATGTGATGTCTCTAAAATGAGAGAGGTTATTGTAGACCTCAATGTCACCATCCTATATCATTTGATATTTCACCAATATCCCTCACATGCCCTAAGTTACAACCCTCATAATATATATCTCCAAATGTGCTTACAACATCTTAGAGACTCTTTGGTACAGGGTGGCCATGAACATTGTAGGTTCTCTGTGGTCATAAAAAAGGTGTCACTAGGGTTAGTATTAAGTTGAAACATCATTTTTTAGCTCCTTCAAGTTTTATCTTTGAGAACAATTCAATTTTTGTGTTAGCATTAAGTAAAAACATCATTTTTTAGGTCCCTCAACATTGATTACATTAAGTAAAAATGCCATTGGTACTTACATTAATTCAAAAAAATTATATATACAATATATCAAGTATTTCATCATTATTACATCAATACAAAACTACCAAAAATTACTGGGTTACACAAAACCTAGTAGTAACTATCTTGTGTTGTCATACTATCCCCTCTTTTTACCACATGGGGTCCTTACACTCTATTTTTTGATAGTCTTGTACCTTTACTGGCATAGAAGAAAGATCTCCCTATGGTAATTATTATTAATGCTAGAAAAATAATCAATAAGATGAATGATCTGAATGGTTTCTTTACTTGCAAGTTGTAGCTTATTCAAAATAAAATGAAAGAAACTACCACAAGAATGCCCAATTTTGTGCCTACAATTTTGGAAAATGATGGAAGTGTTAAGGACTGGGTGGAATGGTCAGCATATTTTGATCGCATTCTAAATCATCCTATATTCCTAGCATATTGCAATGGCGAGGTACATATAGTGGTGGTATATGATTTGATTGACATGCTCTACAAGATAGAAATGGAGATGTCAAAGATAACTGCAGAGGTTAAGGAAATAATACATGGTAAATGGAAAAAATGCCTTGAGGAGTTAGATGTATGTAGGAATGCCACTTGGCTTGATATATATACAAATATTACAATCTGGGAGGTCATAGCAGACATAAAGGCCCTACAATTAGGGGAGAGTAATTAGGGAGTTTTAAAGATTTAGTTAAAGGAAGGAGAAACAAAAGAAATAAAAAAAGGAAAGCAATATGAGCTTGAAGACAAACATAATGATGTTAAAGATGTCTGCTGAAAGTGCCACCTATCAATTTTGCAACTGCATCTAGAATTTTGTTGAAGTATAAAGAATGTTTGTAATGAAATAATATAAAATATCTTTGTGCTTACTTTCCAATAAGTTTTTGACATGTGTCATCCCATCTAAAGCTTGTTGCAATTCTTCCTATAAAAGGATTTTCAAGATGTGGAGTGAGGGTCTGAAGTCTATATGATTTTAGTGTTAATGCTATGTTGCAGTCGGTCTAGTTAGTCTTTCTGTCCAATTTTTGTGATGTATTCAAATTTTGTAATCTAGGAATACAATTGAATCTTGAATGATAGTTTTTCATATCTTGATTTATTCTTGAGTTTTATACCAGTAATGTATTATTTTCAAGGAAGATTAATACAAAGGAAGGTTCTACAATATTTGTGTCTCTAAATTTTGTCTTCATTTCTATGTGTTTGTAATTTTGGGATTAAAATGAATAAGGTTCTTTCATTTTATTTAAACTTGGATGGGTTTTATATATTTTCATTGATTGCTTTTAATTCAAGGAGTTAAGTAAATAATTTCATTGAATTGATAGAGTTTCTAGGTATATGGGAGGGATATCATAAGAATAAAACTGAGGATTAACTATTGATAAATTTAATTGTAAGCTAATTAAATAGGTCAAGTTTTGCTGGGTACACTCTATATACCAATGGATAAGGCATTGACACCAGTTTAGATGCAAATTGAAGAGTTCATATGGTTCCACAAAGAAAAAATTAAAATCAAATCAATATTTACTTCCTATATTGAAGAAGTTAACTGATGGTCATCATTTATTTGTAATAGTATCTCTATTAGTTATAGTTAGCTATTGTAATTGAGAATATTTTTCAAATTTAAGAAGAATTATTGACCATTTTCTACTATATGGGATAGAAAAGAAGAGAAGAGTGTAAGTGAGTGAGATCTAAAAATTAAGTATCAAATAACCAGTCATTTACATCCTTAAGGTGCACCCACCTTGGCCCTATAGAGCCTAAAGTGTAGAGAACCCTCTGTGATTCTATTAATATTGGTCTAGATCTGAGATAATTTTAGTTGAATATATGAAATAGCTAACCCTTAGATGGAATTTCTCTCTTATGCATCCTAGTACTAGGTTTTGTGTAACCTAGTAGTTTTAAAACACCAACACAATCAATGCAAAGACCTATCTTGATTGAAGAAGATTTGATAGATGGTTATGCTCAACTGAACTTTCTATGTCATCATTTCTAATAGAGGGTATGAGAGACAATGTAGTAAGATAATATGGATCACATTTGTCCACCCACTCAACCAACTCATAGTGATCCCAATCACACTAAAAATAAATTTAACAAAAGAAAGAAATTATTTGTGTCCATATGGCCCATGTACTAGAATCAGAGCTTTGGAATGAATATTGAATCAAGAGACCCTCCTTTGATAATGTTGAGCTACACCAATCAACAATGCTAAGAGCATTAAGAAGATCTACTCAAGAAATCTTCAATTGCTCCTTAACTAGAGCTCTCTTCACACATGCCCCTACTCCATCATGTTCCCTTCTCCCATGGACAAACTCAAAAAAACTCCAAATTTGAGGCACCCACCTCTCTACATACATCCTACATAGCCAATAAAACATGTGAGCATTCTTGAATTAGAATGTGCAATTATTTGACCAAATAATATGTTTATCCATAGAAATGTCATGCTCCTATATGAAATAAAAATAATTCTTGAAGCAATGTTGCACAAACTCATGAGAGTGAGATCTATTATCACTCATGTAAAAATGATATTCTCTAATAATCTTCTTATTATCTTCAACACTATTATGGACATGTCTATATGTTATGTGGACAAAAATAGCAATATGAGTGGAGTTTTAATACTAAGATTGTGTCTCATTTTGGGGCTGCAATGTGTATTTCTATGTAAAGTCAACAATTGATATAATAGTGCAAATGGGAAAAGTCTCCTTACACATTCTAAACTATTGATCCAACCACTGAGATCTATCACTATGCCCTGCATACTTGTAGAAAATATTTGTCTTGAAATTTGAAATAAAATTAGCCACACATATTTGTTTTGCAACCAATTCACATCTAGATCCCTCAGCTCCACTCTGCAACATGTATTTCACTATTTTATATACCCTTTTTTTCACAATTGTCCTTCCAAGATCTTGTTTGCACCCCTCATGGAAACATGTTATAAACTTCGATAAGACACCACAATATAAAAATTTCTCATTTAATTCTATAAAAGAAACAACTATCAACTCTAGGACATAAAACTGATCTAGCAAATCTCTTGATGATTTTGGAAGCCCACTAGCACCATAATATTCCAACATTTCATTACTATGAAAAGTAGAATAGATGAATCATTTTAGTTTGTGGTGCATAGAAAACTCAACATGATATTTTCAATGTCTATTTTGAATCTTAAGTGGCACACAATAAAATGGCTTTAAGGATTGAAACTCCCTTTGTGATACATGCAATCTTGGATGACTCTCTCTAAATTCTTTGAAAAATATAGTTTGACTTACCTCCAAATAATGTTTAGGATGTGTTGTGTGGTCTCTAATACAAATTCTCAACTTTAACATGTCTTTAGCATTTTGTGAGACTCTTAAGTTATAGTACAAAATTTTTGTAATTTCTTGCTTCACATCATTGGTTAGCTTCTTATCAAAACGTGATAGTCTCCCACCAAAATCTCATGTATCTTTGAAAAAGGGTCATCAATTTTCTCTTGTCTAGTAAATTCTCTTCTCAAAGTCATATGATTTAGGTTCAAGTCAATATAATTTTATCTCATATATCTACCCTTTCTTAAGTGATGACTTACCAAAGAGGTTATAATAACACTTTGGGAGGATCTCATGCTATTGAGAGCACTAGAAAGATTGTTCACAATAATGACATTTCTTTCCATTTTCTTATTGACATGAATCTTCAATTTGGAAAGCATAGGTCTCATCTTTTGCATCTTTAATAAGCATATAAAAATTTGACATTGCTCCACCACAATCTTGTTTCTGAAAAAAATCTTATATAGTCTTGAAGCCCATAACCAAATGGTTCTTTGTGATTTTTTCCCTTCCAAATTACTAATAATGGTTTCATCAATTTCAATTAACCATTTTCGTGTTCTAGGACCTTCATTTCAGTTATAATTGAGAGATATGTAAGGTTCATGTATATTTTCATTTTTGACATGGTCAATCCTAGCATTCATATTATGAACTAGTAAATTTTCATTCTCTAAATTTTCAATCCTAGCATTGTCATAATTGTTACATTTGCATTCCCCAACTAGACATATTCATATTCCGACTCTATAATTTCACCTTCAATCAATACATTGTCAACTTCATTGACATTTAACATACCTTTTCTCTTCCTTCAGTTATTTTCTATGTCTTTCCCTATATGTTGCAATGTCTTCATTTGATACCTTCCTTTTGTGTTTAACCTTTCAGCAAGTACTACTCCCCATTTAGATGACAATACCAAACACCTTATCAAGTTGTATATTCACTTTCTAAAATAATGGGCCCCAAACAAAGTTTTTTCTACAAGAAAATTGTTGAACCCCATGAAAAAGCCAAAAATATATGATTTTAAATTTAGTGACATAGAATATTTTGGTAAAAGTCTATCAGTAAATTGATTCAAGTACCTAATCCCATATCAGGTACCCGAAATATGCACCCAAATTTTGGAGGGGATTCATGTTGGGACAATTATATAAGTTCATAGAATTAATTTAACATATATTATTATATTTGGGGGAAGATCAAGTGGGGACAATTATATAATTATATACAATTTACTTATTATATAATATAGTTATGATATATTATATAATATAATAGTTATGTCATATATATCATTATTTAGTAATTCATATATATGTATATATGTGTGTGTATGTATGTATGTATATGTACTATAATTACATATACTTTATATATACATTATAATTACATATAGTTTATATATGTGTATTTATTATAATTACATATTGTATATATATTAGTATTAATTATAATTAAATAATTATTAATCGTATGGATTAAATGGGGTCGTAACCTAACCTACACACCCCTTCAACCCATTTCATCATGACATGTGTCGCTAGGACCCCTAGGGACATATTTTAATCGATCATATGGGTTGAAGCCTATGACTCCATTTGATCCATTTCATCATGACATGTGTCCCTAGGGATCTTAGGAACCCTACAGACATATTGTAATCAATCATATGGGTTCTTCAACCCATTTCATCATTACATGTGTCCCTAGGGGTCCTTGAACCCCTAGGGGCATAATGTAATTAATCATATGAGTCAAACGGGATCGTAGGCTAACCTATGACCCCTCTAAGACATTTACACACAACATGTGTCCCTAGGGGACCTAGGACTCCTATGAACATATTCTAATTGATCATATGGGTTTAAGGGGGTTGTAGGCTAACCTACCACCTCATTTGACACATTTCATCATGACATGTGTCCCTAGGGGTCCTAGGACACCTAAGAACATATTGTAATTGATCATATGGGTCAAATGGGGTCATAGGTTAACCTAAAACCCCTTTCAACTCATTTCATCACTACTTGTATTCCTAGGGGTGCTATGACCCCTAGAGACATATTATAATCAATCATATGGGTCAAACAGGGTTGTCGGTTAACCTATGACCCCCTTCAACGTATTTCATCATGACATGTGTCCTTAGGTGTCTTAGGACCCCTAGGAACATATTTTAATTGATCATATGGGTCGAAGGGGGTCGTAGGCTCACCTACAACCCTCTTCAACACATTTCATCATGAAATGTGTCCCTAGAGGTCCTAGGACCCCTAGGGACATATTGTAATCAATTATACAGGTCAAAGGAGGTCATAGGCTAACCTAGGACCCCCTTTGGCCTATTTCATAACAACATGTCTCGAAGCATCCTAGGGCCTCTAAGGACATATTATAATCACTCATATGAGTTGAAGAGAGTCATAGGCTAACCTATGACCCCATTCAACCTATTTCATCAAGACATGTGTCCTTAGGAGTCCTAGGACTCCTACAAATACATTGTAATTGAACAAATGGGTCCAATGGGGTCGTAGGCTAACCTACAACACCCTTTAAATCATTTCATCGTGACATGTACCCTAAGCGGTCCACAACCCCTAGGAACATAATATAATCAATCATATTGGTTGAATGGGATCATAGGATAACCTACAACCCCCTTTAACCCATTTCATCACAACATATGTTCTTATGGGTCCTAGGACCCCTTGTAGCATGTTGTAATCAATCATATATGGGTTGAATTGGGTCATGTGTTAACCTACAACACCCCTTGACTTATATCATCATGACATGTACCCCAAGGGATTGTAGGATCCCTAGGTACATATTGTAATTTATCATATGGGTTGAAGGTGGTCGTAGGCCAACCTATAAACCCCTACAACCCATTTCATCACAACATGTGTCCATAGGGTTCCTAGAACCCCTAGGGACATAGTGTAATCAATCATATGGGTCAAAAGGGGTAGTAGCCATACTTACAAATCCTTTCGACCTATTTCATCACAACATGAGTGTCTAGGGATCTTAGGATGCCTGGGGACATATTGTAATTGATCATATTGGTTGAAGTGGTTTGTAGGAAAACTTGCAAGCCCCTTCTACACATTTCATCATGACATGTTTCCATAGGGGTCCTAGGACACCTAGGGACATATTGTAATCAATCATATGGGTCGAATGGGGTTATAGGCTAACCTACAACCCCCTTCAACCTGTTTCATCACATGTACCCCAAGGGTCCTAAGACCCCTAGGGACATATTGTAATTGATCATATATGTTGAAGGGGGTCATATATTGTGTCCCTAGGGATCCTAGGACCTATAGGGACATATTATAATCAATCATGTGGGTTGAAGGTGGTCATAGGCTAACTTATGACCCCATTCAACACATTCCATCATGACATGTACCCCTAGGGCCATATTTTATTCAATCATATGGGTCGAAGGAGGATGTAGACTAACCTAAAACTCTCTTCGACCCACTTTATCATGACATTTGTCCCTTAGGGTCCTAGGATCCCTAGGGACATATTGCAATTGATCATATGTTTCAAAGGGTATTGTAAGATAGCCTATGACCCTCTTTGATCCATTTAATCATGACATGTATCTCAAGGGTTCCTAGGACACCCCTAGGGACATACTGTAATCAATCAGATGGGTAGAATAGGGTTATAGGCTAACCTATAAAGCCCTTTCACCCATTTTATCATAAGATGTACTCCAAGGGGTCCTAGGACCCCTAGGGACATATTCTTATCGATCATATGGGTTGAACATGGTTATAAGCTCACCTATGACCATGTTCGATAGATTTCATCACAATATATGTCCCTATGGGTCCTATGCCTACTAGGTACATATTATAATCGATCACATAGGTCAAAGGAGCTTGTAGACTAACCTACTATTGAGAAAATATTAATACAAGTATGAGGATGTGTTTCAA
The DNA here is from genome assembly GCA_028749045.1 of Cupressus sempervirens. Classification (NCBI taxonomy): domain Eukaryota; kingdom Viridiplantae; phylum Streptophyta; class Pinopsida; order Cupressales; family Cupressaceae; genus Cupressus; species Cupressus sempervirens. The sequence goes on along the minus strand of CM053789.1, from coordinate 817,687,917 downwards.
TCATTCTTTTGTCATCAATGTTAAACATGCTACTTGTTGGTAAGATAATCACTTAGTTGATTTTAGTACTATCATTTTTTTTGATTGATGGAGAGGTTTTGATCAAATATGTTAATAAATTCACCTAGAGAAAAGGTTGACTTATGGTATGAAAAAGAAGTACAAAGATCAGTTAAGATAGTAATGTTATAGTGTATTGATTATCTATATAAGGCTAAAAAGGTTAGATACATTATTTAAGTCTAGAAGATCAAGTAAGAAGAATTGAGTCTACCAAGCTTGATCGAATGGATAGTAGGTGCCAAGCAAATTTAGTGCAAGCCGAGCAAAAAATCAGTTGGAGCTAAACAAAATGAAGATTTGGTGTATGCTGAGTGAACTTAGTGTAAGCCAAGTAAAGTTTAGTTGATGCCAAGCATAAATAAACTTTAGTATTTATCAAGTTAACCAGTTGAAGATGAGTGGAAGAATAGTATAGAAGCCAACTAATAGCATGTTGATGTCAAGTGCCAGTATTCAAGTTAAATCATAGATTTGATGAATTTGAGCTAACTATTTTTTTTTCTTGAGTTATGTGAAGCATGTGGAAGATAACTATGATGAGTTGGCAGCATAAAATTTAAGGTAAATCATTTTGAGGCAAATTCAAAGAGGATTGAGGAAGAAGTTTCTAGAGGAACCAAATGAAAAGTGAGTAGATTCATTGAATCCTACCTAACCCTAAAATGGATTATTATGGTTGAATGAAAAAATATCCTAAATTTCTATTTATAGAGAGAGCTTGTTAGAAGAAAAGGTTGTCATGTCCAAGAACCTAAGGAAGACAAGGAGTCTAGGGTATTGCTTCATTCTGTGGCTGAATAGAAGAGACTGCTATTGGCAAGAAAAGAAAGAAGGCTTAAGAGTATGAGTGCTTGAAGGGTGAACAAGCTATTAGTGCTAAAGTGTGTGAAATCCAAAAAGAATGGAGGACTAAAACATAGATGTCTAATCTACAAGTGAGTTTCAATTTGTTATCAGATCAAGTCTTACTATTAGTTTCTAATTATTGTATCAGTCTAGCGTAAATATTTTGGATTAAGGTTCACCTAATAGTCATTTGTAAATCCTTTAATCAGGTAACATTCCAAGTGAAAGATCTAAAGTCCTCTAACAAGGCTCACTCTTAATAGGGTGATTGAAATCCTCTAATTAGGTCACATTTAACAATGTGCATTGTAACCTTTAATAGGGTTAGCCTTTCATAGGGAATCACTTCAGAGGAGTGAGGATTAGTAGCATGTTACTAGTGGCTTTTCCCAAATTGGGTTTCTACTTAAAATCCATGTGTCAAATATGTTATTAAATTTTTTATGTTTCATGTTTACATTTTTGCAAAGTGATTTTGACCTAGGACAATAAGCTACAAATTTTAAGAATTTTATGATCTATTGGATGCACAAATAATAAGTTTTTATTGATATGGATTCACTAAGCTGTGAAATTTTTTATTTGTACATATGGACCTTGGATAACTAATTCAGCCCCCCTTCTTCCCCCTCTTAGTTATTCTAAATAATTCTAACAATTGGTATCAGAGCCACCTACTTAAGAGGACTAGTTTGAAGGTACTAGAAGAAAAAGATCAAGATGTCAAAAAGAGGTACCCAAGCTTAACAAGGACAACTTCCCTACATGGAAAATTCTAATGAAGATACACCTAGAAGGTCTTGGAGATCATGCACAATCTATCATCATCATAGGGAATGTCAATCTTGTTGGAGTCTTGACTATTGAGGATCTAAAGAAGAAGAAAGAACACAATCAGGCAATGTTGGAAATTGCCTCTACCCTAAGTTATTCAAGTTCGATAATATCAAGGGTTGTGACAGTGCAAAGAAGATATGGGATTCTTTTCACACCATTTATGGAGGAGACACAAATGTTCTAAGAGCCAAATCTAAAAGTCTTAGAAGTATGTTTGATGATATTAGAATGGAAGAAGGTGAGAATGTTGCTCAATATTACTCTAGAATAAAATATGTTGTTAATGCTATAAGAGGAGCTACTGGTATTATTTATGATGATACTATATTGAGTAAAGTACTAAGAACATTGTTTCCCTTCTATTCTATTAGAGCTTCTAATTACATACAAGAGTTGAGATGTATTCTAGGCTCAAATATAACCCTAGAAGGTTTGGTAGGTAGGCTCACTGCCTTTGAGCTCTCTAATTTTGATAATTTCAAGCTTGACAATGTTGAATATGCTTTCAAAGCTAAGTTGTCATTAAAAGAACATAATGAGAAGAAGAAAAAGTACAAATATGTTTCTAGTGATAGTAACACATATGAGGAGGATTTAGAATAGCTTGAAACACTGCTAGTAAGGAGATTTCATAGAGGAAAAGGAAAATTCAAAGGTAAGTTACCTATCATGTGTTTTAATTGAAATGAGGTTGGTCATATTGCTACTAGATGTCTAGATAAGAATAACAATAGAAGTAATGATAAGTATAGATGTAGAAGAGATGAGGACAACAAATATTGCAAAGACAAAGTCAAGAAGTCTTGCTACATTGTAGAAGAGGAAAAGAACATGGATCTGATGATCATGATGATGAAGTGGTATATGTTGTAATGAAGGATGAATCTGATGAGGATGAGGCAACTACATTGGTATCTTATGTGAACAAGAGTGACAGATGGATAATTAATAATAGGTGTTCACATCACATGATTGGAGATAAAACTAAGTTCATTACACTAAATTATTATGATGGAAATAGTGTAAGGTTTGGAAATGATGCACCATGTTTGATAAAAGTAAAAGGTTCTGTCAAACTCAATGAAAATATTTTGTGTAACAATTCTTATTATGTTGAAGGACTTAACTATAATTTATTGAGTGTATCACAACTTAATAGTTTAGGTTGCAAGGTTGAGTTTGAGAATAAGATAGGTAAGATATATGATACTAATGGAATATTAATTGTGAAAGGTGATCAAACTAAAAGTAATATTTTTTATTTGGATATGAATGATGGTACTTTTCTTGTTGTATAATTTTATGATGTGTGGTTATAGCACAAGAGGTTATGGCATGTTAATTTTGATATCTTGATTAGTATCACTAACATGAGAAGAGTCAGAGGTCTACCTAAGTTGAAAAAACCTAACAATATAATTTGTAAACAATGTTTGTTGGGAAAGATGAAAAAATCTAGCTTTAAGAGTAAGACTCACACCTCTAATGGAATTCTGGATATTGTTCATATTGACTTGTATGGACTAATCAATGTGAAAAGCTACAAAGGTAACAAGCACATGGTGCTATTTATTGATGATTATTCTAGGATGATGATAGTTATGTTTCTAAAACAAAAATCTGTTGCTTTCCAAATGTTTAAGTGGTACTTAGCAAGGGTGAGAAGGAGACAAGTAAAAGCCTAAAATATTTGAATTATGACAAAGGAGGAGAATTTACATTAAATGAGTGTGAGATGTTCTTTAATGATAGAGGAATCAAAAGATAGACATCTGTACCTAGGACCCCTCCACAAAATAGAATTGATCAAAGGAAAAACATATCTATACTAGACTATGTTGGGACACTCATGGTGGAGAAGAATCTTTCTTTGAAATACTAGAGAGAGGCTATAAGTATAGTTATATATACCTTGAATAGTGTGCAAATCAAGACAGGTACTCATTCAACACCTTTTGAATTATGGTATGCACAATCACCCATTGTAAAATATTTAAAGATATTTGGAAGCAAGTGCTATATTCTTAAAGATTTCTTGAACGGTAAATTAGATTATAAAATTAAAGAAGGTATATTCCTTTGCTATTCCACAAGAAGTAAAACTTATAAGTGTTTAAATATTAACACTAACAAAGTTGTGAAAAGTGCAAATGTGAAGTTTTATGAATATATAGAGGTACATGAGGCTAAACCTATGAAGGAACAAGAGGAATATAGATGGCTTGTATACTTTTATGAAGGTATGCCTATGGATGAAGATGTTGTAAATCAAGTTGCAATTCAACAAGAAGTTATAGTGAGCATTGAGTCACATATAATCAATGTCGAGTTGCAGAATGAAGTCGGGACACATTCTAATTTTGAGATTATTGAACATGAAATAAATGTTGAATTACCTAATAGAGAAGTACATAGTGATTCAAACATTGATAGACCAAGTGAGGAAAGCAAAGAAGAACCAAGATTATCAAAGTATGTTAAGAGACATCACCTTGTTAAAAAAATTATTGGAGACAAAGATGTTAGACCAATGACAAGGAATAAGCTAAGAAATGATACATGTTTGTTAAGTATGCATGAACCTAAGTTAGTGGAAGATGCCTTAGAAACTGTGGATGGGAATAAAGCCATGAAAGAAGAGATTGAATAGATTGAGAAGAACAAAAAATGGAATATAATTCCTAGACCAAAAGACAAAAATGTGATTGGAACCAAGTGGGTGTACAAAAAAAAGTTAGATGAAATTGGTGAAGTTACAAGGAATAAGGAAATATTAGTTTTCAAAGGGTATGCACAAGAAGAAGGGATAGACTATTGAGAAAGATTTTATTATGTTGCAAGATTGGAAGGAGTAAGAACTATGCTTTCTTACTCTGCATAAAAATGTTTTAAAGTTTGTCAAATGGATTTAAAATATGCATTTCTAAATGGAATATTAGAAGAAGAGGTCTATATATAACAACTATAAGGATTTTTTGATGCTATCAACAAGAACATTGTATGTAGACTACACAAAGCTTTATATGGTTTAAAGCAAGCACCAAGAGCATGGTATGAAAGGCTTTACAATTATCTTTTGAATATTGGATTTAAGAAGACTGATGATAAAATTAATCTACATACTTGAAGATTGAAGGAGGTAAAGGTATTTTACTAGCGGAAATTTATGTTGATGATATCATAGTTGGAGGTCAAGATGGATTAAGCATGATATTTGAATATGAAATGAAGAAAGAATTTGAGATGTCTATGTTTGGAGAGATCAAGTTCTTTGGTTATTTGTGAGTATATCAAATGAAATATGGTATATACATCACCTATTCTAAGTATATGAAGGAAATATTGAAAGCTTCTAGACTGGAAGATTCAAAACTAGTTACCACACCTATGGTGATAGGACACAAGCTGTCAAAGAATGATGTTTTGGCTGATGTGAATCAAACATTGTATAGGTCTATGATTAAAAATTTGCAATATGTAGTACATAACAGACCTGACATTTCATTATCAGTTGTGATAGTTACAAGATTCTCTACTAATCCTAAAGAGAATCATTCGATGGATTTTAAGAGAATAATGAGATATCTAAAAGGAACAAAAGACTATGGTTTATATTACCAGAAAAATAAAAAGTTTGAGTTCAGAGCCTGTACTGGTGTTGATTGGGCTAGAAACATTGATGATATAAAGAGCACTAGTGGAGGAGCATTTTTCTTAGGAAAGAGGTTAGTCACCTAGACCATCAAGAAACAAAATTGAATTAATCAATCTAATGTTGAAGTTGAATATGTTGTTGCTACTGTAAATTGTACAAACATAATATGGATCAAATAGCTACTCAAAGGAAGGAAGAAATCATTGAACCTTTGATACTTTATTGTGATAATACAAGTGCTACAAATATATCAAAGAACCTTGTGATACACACAAAGACTAAGCACATTGCAATCAGGTATCATTACTTGAGAGACTTAGTTCAAGACAAAGAGGTGAAGATGGAATATGTAAATACAAAATTGAAGATAGTTGATATCTTCACAAAAGCATTACCTAAGGATTCTCACAAGTATCTAAGAGGTAAACTAGGGGTGATACCCCTATCCAAAGATGCTTGAGAATCATAAGTAGTTCCCTACATCGACTAGAGTTGAATGTTGTATCTTACAACTTGATAGAGTGGATCTTACTTTAGGAGCTTCCTAAAGTAATCAAGGAATTGAAATAGAAGATTAGTCACATCAAAGGTGATAGAGGGAGAAACTAAAATTGTGCATATCATCATGTTGCAATGACAAGCCTTTGGCATTATTTTCAAAGAGGGAGAATTACATAATCAAATACTAATCAAAGGGAGAAATATGGAATATCTACTCAGAGGGAGATAGTGTACCTAATGTTTACTAAAAAGGGAGAAATGGCTAAAAGAAATACATCTACTAGTAAGAGGGAGATAATTTTGAGGGATATATAAGAACAATGTAGAGATAGCTGAATATTAGAAAGAGGAAGTGATCAAGTGGGAGTCAAAAGGAAGAGTTCATTGATTGTCTGTTGATCAGAAGAAGAAAAATTGTAGCCTATATAGAAGATGAAAGTTGTTGATAGAGGGAGAGATTTCAATACAAGGATTTCTTTTCTTTTTGGTATTTGTTTGCCATCAATGCCAAAGAGGGAGATTGATGAGAAAAGATTGTTACAAGTATGAGGATGTGTTTCAATCATTATTTTGTCACTAATGTCAAACTTGCTACTTGTTGGTAAGACAATTGCTTAGTTAATTTGAGTACTATCATTTTAGTTGATTGATAGAGAAGTTTTGATCAAATATGTTAACAAGATCACCTAGAGGAGAGGTTGAGTTATGATATCAAATAGAAGTACAAAGATCAGTTAAGACAGTGATGTTATAGTGTATTGGTTATCTACTTAAGGTTACAAAGGTTGGATACACTGATTAAGTCTAGATGAGCAAGTAAGAAGAATTGAGTTTTCCAAGCTTGACCAAGTAAATAGTGGGTGTTGAGAATGTAGGGAAACTCAGGTGTAGAAATAGCTTCCTAAACTAATCCCTTAAGGAAAGTATTGTGCAAATTCTATTTAAATCCTTACAATTTCAAATTTGATATTATGTAAACAATAATATTTTAGTTAACCATGAATATAGAAAAAAGATAGAGAAAGAAAACTCAAACAAAAAGATATTTCAATGGGGAAAAACCTTTTGGTAAAACAACCCCACTCCTTTAAAACCTAGACAATGTATTATCTTCAACACAAAAGTTATATTCAAGCCAATGCAAGTTCTTTCAAGGCACAGAAGAAAAATCCAGTGCAACAAAATACTACCAACAATACACTTTCTCACTCTCAACTATCTGCAACCCTAACGCCACTTATATCTTGCACTTTCTATTTTAGGGAAACTTCCAAAGTAGAACTGTATTAGGGTTTTACCATTCTTGTGCTAGATGGAGACTCAAGTGTATAGTACTTAATGATCAATTTCCACATGTCTTCACGTCTTCACCCATCATCATATCTTCGAAAGATAGCTCTTATGCATCATAGAAATCCCTCATAACTATTTCAGTCATGAACTCCTCCAACACTGGTCAAGATGTTGACACATGCAAGTGGAGTGACACATCAACATGCCAACTAGAGATGTACAGTCACACTTAATTACATTATTTGAAAAAGATACATTTACAAAACAAATAATAAGAATAGGAATTATCCAAGGTTGAGAAACCTTATTTTAATCGACAAAAGTTAGTGCAAGTCAAGCAAAAAATTAGTTGGAGCTAAACAAAGTGAAGATTCAGTGTATGTTGAGTGAACTTTGTGTAAGACAAGTAAAGTTTAGTTGATGCTAAGCACTAATAAAATTTAGTGTTTGTCAAGTTAACTAGTTGAAGATGAGTGGAAGAACAGTATGGAAGTTGAATAATAATATGTTGATGTCGAGTGCCATTATTCATGTTAAATTGTAGATTTGACAAATCTAAGCTGACTACTTTATTTTCTTGAATTGTGTGAAGCATGTGGAAGATAACTATGATGAGTTGGTGGCACATAATTCAACATAAACCATTTTGAGGTGAATTAAAAGGGTATTAAGGAAGAAATTTGTAGAGGAACCAAATGAGAACTGGGTAGATTCACTGAATCCTACCTAATCCCACCTAACCCTAAAATGGACGAGTGAGGTTAAATGATAATAGATCTAAATTTTCTATTTATAGAGAGAGTTTTTTAGAAGAAAAGGTTTTCATGTGCAAGACCCTAAGAAAGACAAGGAGTCTAGGGTATTTTATCATTTAGTGGCCAAATAGAAGAGATTTCTATTTGAAAGAAAAGAAAGAAGGCTTAAGTGTATGAATTCTTGAAGGGTGAACAAGCTATCAGAGATGAAGTGTGTGAAAGTCAAATAGAATGAAGGAGTGAAATAGAGATCTATAATCTACAATTGAGTTATAATTTTTTATCAGATCAAGCCTTACTGTTACATTCTAATCATTATATTAGTCTAGGGTAAATCCTTTAGATTAAGGTAATAGTCATTTGTAAATCCTTTAACTAGGTGACATTCCAAGTTAATGATCCAAAGTCCTCTAATAAGGCTCACTCCTAATAGGGTGATTGAAATCCTCTAACTAGGTCACATTTAACTGTGTGCATTCATTCAAAAGAGTGAGAATTAGGAGCATGTTATTGGTGGTTTTTCCAAAATTTGATTTCCACATAAAATCCATGTGTCAAATATGTTATTGAATCTATTATGTTTCATGTTTAAATTTTTGCAAATTTATTTTGACCTAAGACAATAACCTACAAATTTTGAACATTGTATGATCTAATGAATGCATGCATAATAATTTTTTATGGATATGGGTTCACTAAGGTGTGAAAAGTTTTATTTGTACATCTAGACCTTGGATAGTTGATTCACACCCCCCTCCCCTCTCAGTTATTCTAAAGAATTCCAACACCTATGACTAGGTTTTACACATTTCATCAAAACATATGTCCCTAGGGGTCCTAGGATTCCTAGGGACATATTGTAATTGATCATATGGGTGAAAGGCAGTCATAGGCTAGCCTATGTCCTCCTTCAACCCATTCCATAATGACATGTGTCCCTAGCAGCCTATGACCCCTAGTGACATATTGTAATCGACCATATGGGTCAAACACATTTGTAGGCAAACCTATGACCCCCTTTGACCTATTTCATCATGACATTTATCCTTAGTGCACCTACAACTCCTAGGGACATATTGTAATCGATCGTATGGCTTGAAGGTGTTTGTAGGATAACCTATGATCCCTTCAAACCATTTCATCACGACATATGTCCCTAGGGACATATTGTAATCAATCATATGGGTCAAAGGTGATCATAAGTGAACCTATAACCTTGTTTGACCCATTTCATCAAAATGTGTGTCGCTAGGGGACCTAAGACCCCTAGGGACATATTTTAATTGATCATATGGGTCGAAGGAAATTGTAAGCTAACTTGTGACTCCCTTTAACCAATTTCATCATAATGTGCATCCCTATAGGACCTAGGATCCCTAATTACATATTATAATCGATCATATGGGTCAAAGGCTATTGTAGGATAACCTATAACCCCCTTCAACCCATTTCAAGATAGCATGTGTCCATATGGGTCCTAGGACCCCTAGGGACATATTGTAATTGATCATATGTGTTGAAGGAAATCATAGGCTAATCTATGAACCTCTTCAGTCCATTTGATCATGACATGTGTCCCTAGGGGTCCTAAAAACCCTAGGGACATAGTATAATCAATCATATGTATCAAAGGAGGTAGTAGGCTAACCTATGACCCACTTTGACCCATTTCATCATGACGTGTCATATGGGTCGAAGGGGGTTGTTAAATAACCCACCACCTCCTTCAACCAATTTTATCATGACCTATGTTCCTCTAGGTCCTAGGACCCCTAGGGACATATTATAATTGATCATATGGGTCAAATGGGGTCATAGGCTAACCTATGACACCATTCAACCCATTTCATCATGATGTGTACCCTAAGGGGTCTTAGGACCCATAGGGACATATTTTAATTGATCATCTCTGTTGAATTGGGTTATATGCTAACCTATAACCCCCTTCAACCCATTTCATCACCCTAGGAGTCCTAAGACCTCTAGGGATATATTGTAATCGACAAGATGGATTGAAGGGGGTCATAGGCTAACCTATGACCCCCTTCAACCCATTTCATCTTGACATGTATCCCTAAGAGTCTTAGGACCCTTAGGGAATTTTTGTAATCTATCATATGGTTTGAAGGGTATCATATGCTAACCTACAATCTCCTTCAACTAATTTCATAAGGACATGTATCCCTAGGGGTCTTAGGACCTTTCTTGATATATTGTAATCAATCATATAGGTCAAAGGGGGTCATAAGTTAATTTACAACCCCCTTCAACCCATTTCATCATGACATGTGTCCTTAGGGGTCCTAAGACCCTTGAGGACATATTACAATCAATCATCTGGGTCAAAGGGGGTTGTAGGCTTACCTACGACATCCTTCGACCCATTTCATCATGACATGTATCCCTAGGGATCCAAGGACCCCAAGGGATATATTGTAATTGATCATATGGGTTGAAGCTAACCTATGACCCCCTTTGACCCATATCATCACAACATATTTCCTTAAGGGTCCTAGGGCCCTTTGCAACACATTGCAATTTAATAAACCATATAATACTATGTAATAATTTCTAATAATATATTAAAATATCTATTATAGAAGTATATTTAATAATATATTTTAGTATTATATATATAATAATAATAATAATAATATAATATGATAATAATAATCAGGTTGAATCATGGAAAAGGAAATGGTTAACCAAAGTAGGGAGAAGCGCAAAAATCAAAGTGGTTCTCACAACGATGCCTACATATTAGTTATCATCTTTACCCTTACCCAAAAATATTAACAAAAAATTGAAACCAAGCTAAAGAAATTCTTTTGCAATGGAATGAATGATAAAAAGAAATAAGCACTCATAAAATGGGAAACAATTTAAAAACTTAAAAACCTAGGATGTCTAGTTATCAAAAACTTAAGCTGGCAAAACCAAGCCTTAGTAGGAAAATTAGTTTGGAGAATGCATTAGGAAAATGAGAGCAAGTGGGTAGAGATTTTTCATAACAAATATTTGAATGAATTAGATCCAATATCTTTATTTAGAACTACAAACCCACCCAAAGGATCTAATATATGGAGTTTTATGATGAAATGTCATTGTCAAATCAATAATAATCTAACCTGGGATATAGGTAGAGGTAATCAAATCCTCTTCTAGGAAGATTCATGGGATGGACATCCTTCACCCAAACAATGTAACCTCCCCTCAAATATCAAGAATATCCTTATATAGACATGTGGTACGTACCTAAATTATTATATAGAAAGGAGAATAGTTAATGGGGAAGATATTATTGAGTGGAAATTATTAGAAAATGTCAATCTCTCCCTATAAGAAAAGGAGGAATTCAAAAAAAATTTAATGAATAAACCAACATATTTTAAGAACACACTAGATAAAATTATTTGTAGAGCATTAAATGATGGAAAATACAATGTTAAAAATAGGTATAATCTCTTACTAAATCCCCAAGAATGGAAGGAACAAACCTAGTACTAAGTTTATGCTAGGATCTAGCTTGCATCCCTAAAGTAGGGTTCTTCTTATGGGTAGTGTTCTAGAGAAGAATGCTAACAACAGAAAAATTTACTAAAATGGGATATGAAGGACCATCCTGGTGTATCCTCTATAAGAACTCCATAGAAATGATAGAACACATATTGCATCAGTATTCCTTTCCCAAAAAATGTTGGGAATGGCTTGTTCAAAAACTAATATGATCCTCACCCTTTCCTAAAACCCTCTTGAACCTTTTGTTAGGACACCATAAAAAGTAAAAGTAAAAGGTGTACAATACCCTCTAGCCTATATCTCCTTCAATATTATTATGAGAAATCTGGAAGGAAAGAAATAGAAGGTTATTTCATGACTCATCTTTAAAACTCCCTTCTCTCCTAAAAAAATGGAATCTAGTATCACAGAAGTCATGAATAGCCATCTAAGAACTGTTAGAAATAGGGATTATTGTGGGGGGGATGTGAATCAATAATCTACAAGCTTTAGCCACCAACTAGATATTATTTCTTACTTTAAACCATGCATAACAAAGAAATAAAGTAATGTTGAACAATAACAATAACCATGCACAAAGATAACTCATAATACCATATTTTGCTAACTAGGGAAACCCTGGCCAAGGGAAAACCCCAGTGGGATGATGCCCACTAGATAATATACTAATATATAAGTTCCTTATTAAAGGATGGACCTTGTTAGGAGTCAATAAGAAAATTTAGCATAAGGAGTCCCTGTTAGGAGACTTTGAATCCCTATTAGGAGATTCCAACCCTATTAGGAGTTGTAGTATAGTAGATGCAAGATGAGCTCACTACCCAAACATGCATTTCCAATTACAAGAAGAGCTCACTACCCAAACAAGAAATCAAAATTTTGGAGTATTAGTACTATAAATTCTTCCTTGAATAATCTCTAATCTTCAACTGATCTCAGATCACAAAATAGCTTCCACAAAACTTTGTCTATATCGCTTTCACAATAAGTTTGCATTTCACAATACTCACACAACTTGCATTCTTCATCATAAAATGTCCTTTGCATAAATACCATATTTAAAAAAAAAAATTTAGGTTAGATAAGACCACAATATACTTTCCAACTTAGAGTAAACATCTAGGATGTTGGCCCTAATTGGAAAGTAATTATTTTGTAAACAAAATAATCCTTTCCTTCAATTTCACTATGCTATTTCACTAGAACATGATTATCTCTATTGTATGTAGCATGTACTGATTTTAGAGGTTGTACACATCATCACCAACATCTATACTATCTCCATCTAAATTTTCTATTCATAATATGACATTAGCAATATGTTATAAACAAAACAATACACTATTGTATACCAAATTCTATACTTAGACAATTTTCTGATTCCCAAAAGCTAAGTATCTTTGTTTCTGAAGTTTTCTATAAGTATGCACATCTTGTGTTGTAATAAATTACAATAATTACATACCTCTATTAGCCAATTTTCAACAATATCCCCTTTTGGCATTAATGGAAATAAAATAGGGAAAATTGGCTAAGTAATCAAAACTTTAACAAAAATACATCTATATTGCATCTATTACAATTTTTCCATTTTTACATATGCTCTACCTTACAATATATTTTAAATCCTTTTTACCTATTGTATCTCTCCCCTTTAAATATATTTCTCCTCTTAACAATCTTAAAAATTTTCATGTGTACTTCTCCCCCTTTGACATCAATGACAAAGGTCAAAATGTCAAAATCTATCCAAAACTATCAAAAATATTTCCCTTCTACCTTAAGCTAGTAGAATCTCTATGCAATCATCAAAATTTTTGTTAAGACTATTCATACCTTTAGTCCATGTCTCCTTGGTTAATTTAGTAGAGCTGAAAATTTCACAAAAAGTATATGATGCAATCTCAACTAGATTATGATCTGAATATAAAAAGTTAGAATAGGTGTCCTTGGCCTTGACACATTCCTCCAATTGTTTCTCAACAAAAGATATTTTTAGAGTAATAGACTCTCTAAAATTTGATATCCTCTTCAAAAAATTTCCTTCTAAAGTTCCATTTTCCTAATATCATTATGAATACTAGCCACTTGTCCTTCAAAATCATTAACTTTACAAGATGGATGTTGTATCTAGCTAGATAGAGCCTCTAGCTCACTCATCTTACCTCCAATCTGACTATCAATCTCTTTACTCAGTTTGTAAGATATAGTACACTTAATGTATAGTATCTTCCCATCTTTTTGACACTTTCAAAGTTCCTTGATATGAGTATCAAGACTAACCAAATCATTGTTGCAATTACAATAGAAAAGGTAAACTTCTGAATGTGAGGGGGGGGGGGGGGGGGGGTGTGTAAATCAACAGTTTAAACTTGGACCCATTAAACTTTCACCATACATCCATCTCATGTGTTCAATGAGTAAACTGAAATAACAAGTATATCACATACATTTAAATCATGTAATCAAGTAAACAATCACACACATAACACTAGATATGATTATCAAGAAACCCTCCAAGTGAGAAGGTAAAACTGGGGTGGGGATGACACCCAGAAATCTTCACTACCATAGTAATAAAGTGTATCCAATGAAGGTTACAATGTTTTGATCATGAGAAATGATCTACCCTATGAGAGGTCTACCTTGTTAAACACTTAAAAAGACTGTTAGATCTCACCTTATTAGAGGATTTCAACACCCTGTTAGAAGTGTGTTTTGCTAAAGTAATTTAACTTAGAACTAAGCACCCTATTAAAGGATTTCAATACAACCTATTAGGACTACTCTGTTAAAATATTTTGACTAGAATCACCTATTAGAATGTCTCATCATTGATCCTCCAGTCAGTACTTGTTTTCCTAATGATAGATCACCTCTAAACACTTCTCTTCTTGATCCTTCTTGATCAAATGTCTCTTTGTTGTATCCTTTTCCTTTCCTCTATTCTACTATAATTGATTTTACAATGTTGTCTCACTCATAACTCCTTAGCCACCATGAATGCTCTATTTGTGCATGCAAACTTCTCCCTTCACTCCTTCAACATTCATTCATCGAGAGTTTAAGGTTTTTCCTCCTTAAGAAGACTTAGGTGACTTAGGGTTAGGTATGAATCTACAGTTGAGATTCATCCATTTTGCCACTTAATCCTTCTTATTTTATGATTAGCTACATGTAATTGCATTGGGAATCCAACTTGAGATTCATCCTAATCTTCAAAATATCATAATTCATCCTTAATTTGGCTCAAAAATTGTTCACATAGTTATTTTTGTCATTACAAACAAATATGTAAAAACTATTTCACTTAACATCTAAAGTCTCTGATGCTTGACATACACTAATCTTTCTCTTGTGACTCAACATCTATATCAATTAGCGTCCACTATTTACTCAGCTCCTGAATTACTCAATGTACACTTTTTTCTTGGCACTTGAATGACTCGACACATGAGTGGCTCAACACTCATGGTGAACTCGGAATGCACAATAATATATATGTTGTGTTTGGCATGTACTACTTGTTCGACATGAACTAAGTAAATAGCTTAAGTGTGTTGACACTCACTTGTCAAAACCAATCTGGGATCAACAATCTCCCCCTTTGACATGAGTGTCAAAAACACTTGAGTATGTAGTAATATCCTTAATCTCATGAGCATTGCATATCTATAACTTGGCTTATATAAAAAACTTCAAAATTTTATAATTTTATAATAACTTGGATACCTTAAATCTGATAACTTCCCATGAGTTGATATGTCTATTTTGTATCCAAAATTTTGTACTCCTACTGAGTAAATATGTCTCAACTGATACTCTTTGACTGCATTCTCTTTTTTATGCCTGCTCCCCTTTAGATTGATCTAACTTTTCTCTTTCCATTTTCTTACTCTCCTTTTATCACCCCAAAATTCTTATTATTCTCACAAAATATTTCTTCTCCCCCTTTTTTTGATTTTCCCCTTCTATCTTATTCTCCCTCTTTTTTACACTTATGTCAATGGGCTATACACTTATAGTGTGTTTGTCTAGAAAATACTTATGGACATCCAATATTATCTTGAGAGCTACATCCCAGTTCTCACATGCTACATCCAATGACTTTATTTGGATAGCTAGCATAGCAACATGATGAACTTGACCATCTAAGGTAGAAATATTTGGGTCTATCTTCATTATGATTTTAGCATGGCCTAGCTCCTTGTACAAATTTTCCATAAGGGGGGTTAAAGTGGTCTTGATGCTAATTAGTTTGGCCCTTATGTTGGCCTCATTTGCTATCAATATAGCTAACTGACTCTAGGTTTGAAGCAATGTCCTAAAATACTTCTCAGTTTGAGCTAGGTTCATAGGTAGTTTACCACCTGATGAAGTAATTTGTCTTTCCAAGCTCAAAATGTGACTTTTGGTCTCTTGGGTGAAAAGTAATGGATTCCACAATTTAATGCACAATGAGAATATGTTCTCAAATACCTTCTTCACATCCTCAACCTTAGTTACTAATGCAACTTGTGTCAGTGCTATATCACCTAATATATTTTCATTGACTTTGTTTTGGAACTTCTTGTCTGACCATTCTAACAATTTAGTATTAGTATCTAGGTCTTCATTACTGACCTTCTCCACTATATTTGTTAGTTGTTCCATTAGTGGCTTGGTCTCATCTAGATTTCGTAGACTAAATGCATCTTAAAAGATGTTTTCTATATCCTGTAGTGCTTTCTTCTATCTGTGCTCCCTTCTAAGCATTTCTTGATGCTTCTTCCTTTCCAGGGCTTATTGGAGTATGCCTATCTATTCTATAGTCATGGTTCCATATTCATACTTGGGAAAAATGATCTCTTTATCAAGGCTCACATATCCATATTGTATAACTTTGTCTACCTTTGATGAACTTGGGTGTGGCACTAAGATTTGCAAAGGAATTGCATCTATGCTTGGCTTCTAAAGAGTGTGAGTAGAAAGAGTGCTAGATACTGTTAAGGTTACCAAGGCTTGGATAGAAACTTACTCCTTCACCTTAGGTGTTAGTTCTTCCTCTTTAGGATTTCCCTATTCTACCACAATGACTTGGCTTGCACCTTGATCTTATGTTGTAGGTGCAGATAAATCTATCAGGCTAGTTTCTTGTTGTTCTACAATAGCAACTTGTGTTTCCACTATGCTCGTCTCTGCTATATCAATCTTGGAAATTGTATCGACCTTATAAGATGTATTTTCTAGTATTTGGACCAAAGGTTGTACATTAGTGACTGGACGGATTATAGAAGGTGTTCTTGTGGATTCACCTTTTTCCTTGTAGTATCAGTCACAATCTTATGTAGTTCATCCATACTGACCAATACAAGATTATTACAAAGTTTTTCCTATAATTTGGACTGATCTAATATCTTCTTGAGGTCTTCCTCAATAAGGGGATTGATGTTATGTTCTATGACATCAAAAAAATCCTTAACAGTTACTATTTTAGTATCCATACTAGTTATACATTGAGGACTGACAATCAACAATTGTGTGTCTTGCACACTTTGTTCTTATGCTTCTCTTATTCAACTATTCCCTTGTCATCTATTTTCATTTTTTTTCCTCCCTCAACTATATCATAATTTTTATCATCTTTTGTATCATCCTTCACTTCAATGGGTTCTTCCTCACCTTCCTTTGTTGTAGTCAACCCATAAGTTTCCACATCTGAGTGGTCTTCTTAACTACATCCTCAATGTTGGGTTTCAAAATGCTAAAGGCTTTATATTTAGTTGCAAAACTTACATACTTCTTTATAGCCTTAGCAATCTATGCCTTAGTTAGTTTAGAGATCACTTGTCCTAGTGAGGTTTCTCTAATTTGTCTCTCTAAGTTCAGACAATAGTGCCATTTTTTCTTAGCTCTGTCATATAAATTCTTTCCCATAGAGTTGGTAAGTTCTAGTGGAGTAGTCTTGAATTTTTCCATCATGGCATATATGGCTTCCTCCACTTGGTTTTTCTCCACTTTACCCAAATTATCAAAATCTATATGTGTAAATCTTGATAAGTCTACACTATTCTTAACATTTTCACATAAATTTTCTAAGTCTAAAAGAGGATTATGACTACCATCTTAAATTGGTTGTTGTCATCTGATTATGTTTTCTCTTCATTGGACTTAGCTTGTGCCACATATTTCCTTCTTGGTTTCTTCTATACTGGACCTCATTGTTCTATTGGTTTGGTCTTTTCTTTGGCCTTTTGAGTTGTTGCACATGTACTAGCTCTTATAGTAGGTCCAGTAGACTTGGCTTGTCTTGGTTTTGTAGTTTTCTTAGCCCTTGCCATAGATTGTTCCTTGGCCTTTCTATTCTTTGTATCAATGGGTGTAGGTGCTTCCTCAACACCTTCAACTACTTCAATCTCCTCCTCTTCTAGCTGATCTTCACCCATACCTTGAGTTAATGTAAGAGGTGCTTGTGTCTAAGAGTCTTCTTCCTCTTCATCCTCTTCTTCTTCTTGTTCTTCCTCCTACTTGACACACTCTCCAAATTTGGCCTTTAGTTTCTTCACTATCTTCTCCTTTTTCTTCATACCGGAGGCAATCTTCAATTCCATGGTAATTTTGGGCTTGACCATTTCATAGTTTCCAAATACCTTTGAACTTTTGTCCACCTCTTCTATAAGTAATACAATAATATTTGTAAAAGCTTCATCCACATTTATTTCATAACCTAAGGGTCTCAACCATCTCACCCTTGGTGTAGCAGCTTGTACAAAAGTATAGTAAACATCCACTAGAAAACATACATCATCATAGTGTTTCTCTACTAGTGACACTAGTATTCTCAACCTCTTCTTCATTGGCTACTTGAAGTATTCAAAATAACTTGTGATTAGAGAATCAAAATTCACACCTAATTGTTCAATATATTCACCAATTGGTACTACCACTGATCTATTTGTTTTCCATCCCATAGTGCCAAATGAAGGGAATGTGTTTTGAATGTAAAAGAATATGCATATCAATATAGAACCAAATCTACATTGTGCACTCTTTGTCTTTCTGATTGCTCCAAGGTTCTCCATCAATTGTTGAAGTTGAGGCTCTGCAAGATCATATGTGTGATCTTTCTTAACAATATTGTATTCAACATTCATAGCTATACAAGGCACACTATTTGATATACTAGATTGATAGACCTTGTGTGATATGAGCCTTACAACAAACTCTATCAATGGATCAGTGATTGTATCAATAGTCATACCTCTCATGTTCCATACAGCTCCGGTATTATTTTCATCACCTCCTTTGAATCACTTCTTGGTATCTTAGGCCGATCTAGGGTTGGGTAACTAGTAGCCCTAAGGATTATTCTCTTAGTAATTTTGATAGGTCCATTATCCAGCCATAATGAACAATTATGAATTTAGCTAAGCACTATCCTTATCCATTCTATTTTAAACATGTTTGGAAAATCTAGGGCTCATGTCAAACCTTTCCTCTCAATGATTTTGAACTCTTCCTTCAAGACACCATTATCACATAATTTGTTGTATGCTTTCATGATCTCCATATCACCAATGCTTCCTATCCTACAATTGTAGCATTTTCTTACATCTTGTACCATTAAAACATTCGGAGGTATCATAGTTAATGCTCTAGAAGGATCTTTCTTATAAGTGATATCAGGAATAGCTTTGAAAATGTGTTTCTTGACGTCATTACTCACTAAATGAACATTCAAAACTTCATTTCCATCTACATTCTTCAATCTTGATACCATAATGTGAAACTAGGGTTTGTGAAATTGTAAATTGTGTAGCTCAACTCTTGATAAATACTTTATGAGATGTGACAAACTGGTGATGAATTTTTGCTCAAACCTTCTACAATCACTTTGAATGTATTTCTAGATTGGCTTTTGCTCTCCTTTCTCTTTCTCAAATTTGAAATGATGTCAAACAAGATAAATTGATCAAATACCCTTTGAAAACCCTACAATAAATGTTAAGTTCTTACACATCTGTAAGCTCAGTATCAACCAATTTTAGGTTCACACGGCATCCATTACCATTCCACTTACTCAAAAACCACTATGAGCTTGGCATCAACTGGTTCATTTGTTAGCTCAACATCTTTTAGCATTCCACTTGACACACATAGGAAATACTTCATGCACAAGGAAACATTTTATGCTCAATAGTAATATGAAAAAATTAAAGATTTATCTTGGATTTCTAATAGCATCTTGCATCTTTATTCATGCTAATGTAATCTTTTTTAGTACTAACTCTGTTAGAACAAATGTATTATATGGCTTTTAAATATCACTACCACATACCTCTTGATTGCCTACTTTGATGAGTTGTGATCACTTGTTCCATTGGGCGAAGTGATCCCTTCTCCATTTGATGTTCTGCAATCATCTTTCTCCTTCCATGTCTTGTTTCATTTATAACATTTTCAACATATACCTTGCCTTTTCCTTTATCAAATTCACAACTTGATGCATTTGACCTTGTTGAACAAGACCTACTAATGTGACTAGTCTTCAAACAACTAAAACATGTGGTTTAACTCAACCACCTTTTGTAGTCACCTCTGAAGTGTGTCCTAATACAATTCTCATGAACATGTCCATATTCTTGACAATAATAATAGATATATCTTGTATTATAATCCTAGTTATAAGAGTTTCCATTGTTCCTTACCTTTGTTTTCCTATTTGATGACCATATGGGTTTGGATCTACACTCAAAAGCTCTATGTCTATACTTCTGATAGTTGTAAAAATATCCTTCATATCTTTGTGTATGCATGGTCTTGGTTCTACATTCATGTGCTTGATGACCTTTCTTATTGCACTTATGGCAATGAACCATGCTCTTAGGCTTGACATTCTAATTTGCAGTCTTGCTCCTACACACATTAGCAGTATGTCCTTTCTTACCACAATTATGACTAGTAGGTTTGGAATTCTTACCTTTGTTGTTCCTTTCTTTAGCACTTTTGGATGACTCTCCTTCTTCAATTCTTGTGTATTCCAATCCTAATGTGTCATTATTAGATCTAGGGCATCTCAACAACTGCTCAAAGTATTTAATGGCTTCACTTGGTCTATTGAAACTTTTAGAAAATTCCTTTTCTCTTTTTAGATCATTTTTGTACTGTTCATTCTATAATGTCAACATAGTTATCTCAATGTCCTTTAGATTTAGTTCATAATTGACATTCATCATTTGACTTAGAGTATCCAATTGCACGTTGGAAATCTTGGTTAGTTATGTTGACTTCTCTTCTAGTCTCTTGGCCAAAATTCTTCTATCTTCTTTAATCATTTCCTTGTCTTCCATGGATTTTTTTTTCTATTCAATCACCTCACATAGTAATATGGCTTGTGATTCTTGCTCTAACTTGAGATTTCTGATTTCCTCAGCTTGGGCTCTATTATTTTCCATTAGATCTACAACTATTACATCAAATTCATTGGAGTCTCCATCTACGAATACCTTAGTAGTTTCTATCCCTCTATATTGCATGTCATTCTCTACAATAGCAATTTCATTCCTTCTCTTCAATGATTTCTTTAGTTCTTCTCTTTCTTCAATTAGTTCATTTAGAATGAGATGTATTTCAATCTCCTAATTCTCAATATTCTCTCCCAACTTGAAGACTTCCATTTCAAGATCTTTCCTCAAAGATGCAAAGCTTCTCTTTAATAGAACAAGGCTCTAATACCAATTGTTGGAATTACAATAGTAAAGGTAAACTTTTGGGGAGGGTGAATCAATAGTTTAAATTTGGACCCATAAAAATTTCACCATACATCCATCTCATGTATTCAGTGAGTAAACTGAAATAACATGTAAAGCACATACATCTAAATAATGTAGTCAATTAAAAAATCACACACATAACACCAAATATGATTACCTAGAAACCCTCCAAGTGGGAAGGTAAAATAAGGGTGGGGATGACACCCACAAATCTTCACTATTGCCATAATAAAGTGTATCCAATGAAGGTTATAATTTTTTTATCATGAGACATGATCTACCCTATTAAAGGCTTACAAAGACTATTAGGTTTCACCTTGTTAGAGGATTTCAACACCCTGTTATAAGTGTGCCTTGATAAAGGACTTTAACTTAGAACTAAGCAAGCACCCCATTAAAGGATTTCAATATAGCATGTTAGGACTACTCTGTTGAGAGATTTTGACTGAAATCACTTGTTAGAATGTCTTAGCATTGATCTTGTGATCAGCACTTCTTTTCCTAATGATAGATGACCACTAAAAACTTATCTTATTGATCCTTCTTCATCAAATGTCTCTTCGTTGTATCCTTTTCCTTTCCTCTATTCTACTCTAACTAATTCTACAATGTTGTCTCACTTCATAACTCCTTGGTCACCATGAAGGCTCTATTTTCACATTAAAACTTCTCTCTTCACTCCTTCAACATTCATTCTTTGAGAGTTTATGGTTTTTCCTCCTTAAGAAGACTTAGGTGACTTAGGGTTAGGTATAAATCTATGGCTGAGATTCATCCAATTTACCACTTAATTCTTCTCTTTTTTTGATAGGATGCATTGAATTGCATTGGGAATCCAAATTGATATTTGTCTTTATCTCCAAAATATCATAATTGATCCTTAAGTTGGCTCAAAAAAGGTTCACATAGTTTTTTGTTCCATTACAAACAAATATTTTAAAACTGTTTCACTTAGCATCTAAAGTCTTTGATGCTTAGCATACACTAATCTTTCTATTGTGACTCAGTATTTGTATCACTTAGCATCCACTATTTACTCAGCACATGAGTGGCTTGGCACTCACTATGTACTTGTCATGTACTATAATATATATGTTATGCTCAACATGTGCTACTTGTTTGACATGAGCTAAGTAAATAACTTAAGTGTGTTGACACTCACTTGTCAAAACCAATATGAGATCAACAATCATTCTTAATGTTCTAAGAGATGGTGCTAAACAAGTTACCATCATGTTAAATTTGTGCCTTTGCTTCTACAACACTAAACATGTTAGTAAATTCTTTATCAAATGACTTCAACACTACATGTGCCCTTTGTTCTAGATCTGCTTCTATGTGTTGTACTACCAGAGTACTATGTAATCTATCAGTAAACTCCATCAACATCTTCTGGAGGTTTTTTATGTATATCAGCAATTTTAGTATGCTAATAGAAACCAAATTTAAATAAAGTTTCTACAAACTAAACAAAATCCATAAACTTCAAGATAGACTAAGATGAGCTCTCAATTGAGAATATGAGCCATTAATGGGCTCTCTTCAATGAGAATCTCTCTTGTTGAGTAGCTTTGTCTAAATAGATAGGATGTATGCTCAAGCTTTATGCTTCAAAAGGGGCTTCAAATAGAGTTGGAATTTGGGTGTGAGTGTATGGTTTTGATGTAAAATGGCTTCTTAAAATGGCATTATGACTTTACTTCATGGATTGTGTTGTTTTGCAAAGGGGAAGGATCCAATTTATAGGTAAGAGACTTGAGGGATCCAATGTACTTTCTAAAGGTTTTTAGGTGTATACATTTTTCCCCTCTTTGATGTGATGCCACAAGTGGCATGGCATCAAAGATAAAAAAATAAGATGCCCAAGGATAGAGCAGAAGAGGAGAGAATGGATTGTGAGATGCCCCCTCAAGAAGGTGGCGGGGAGAGAAAGCAAGGCTCGACAACTTCTTGAAATGTACAAGAATCTTGGCGGGTGGGAGGACGAAGAGTGGCTTAAGAGAAGAGGTTTAGTTAGCTCAAACTCTCACTATGGGAGAATGATAAAGGAGAATTGGAGGCACAAGAGGAAGCAAGCTTAAGATCTCAGGGATTGCAGAGGATGAAGGAGCGGAGCACTATAAAAAGGAATCCAAGATAGGGAGATGGATGATGGGATGATAAAGCTGATGCAACAGGATTTCAAAGAGTCAGATTGGCGAAAGATGGGTTTCAGAGATCCCTAGGACTAGGATTGTGGATCTTGAAAGTTGAGGCTTTGTGGATTGATTTGGATTGGTGGATCCCTAAGACTAGGATTGTGGATCCCTAAAGCTAAAGGTGAGGAGTGAGTCAAAGAGATACTAATGCATAAGCTAGCGTAGGAGAGATGGATGCTGGATATGGATGGGGGATAATGGAGATGAAGGAAAACCATTGAAGCTTTTTGAGCGGGGGGATACTTCAAAGAGAAGTACCACCATGTAGTTGAGCACTAGATTTGCTATAGGACTATTGGTTAATTTCCAAGGTTACCAAGAACATCAAGGCCTTTTCACCAACTACCCAGAGGATTGATGAACTGACTCAAAAAAAACATGCAAGGATTTCCCCAGTATCACACATGAATCTCGAAAGAATCAGAGTGGAACCAACACTAGGTAACCCACAACCAAAAAATAAAAACAAACAAAAGACTTGATCAAGACCCTACGCCCAGATTGCCCCATTCGTAGTATACCATGATATGGAAGATCTGGTAACTTTGAGGAGGGAACCAAAAGATTGTTTGGAAAAGATACTTCAAGACCCAAAAGGGAAGATTCCAAATCAAAAGAAAGTGAAAATCCAAAAGAGAAACATTTTCCAACGAGATGGGTAGGATGAGGTACTAACAGACCAAGATTAGACATGAGGAAAGCTATATCCTATAAGGATCTATTGGAGAGCACCTAAGCTGGTGGATCTGGATGAGTGATGCATCTAGCAAGCTGAACTAAGAAGGATAACACTTTGGTGATAGGAGATCTAGCAAAAGGATGCATTGGGATAGCTAACCAAGATGTGCGATGTGTGCAAGATGCTGATCAAGGAGGAACTAACACAAAAGCTGGATAGATACAATTGTACTAAGCTAAAGAGGATGTACAAGCTGATGGACCAAGATATTTACAAGTTGAAGCTGACCAAGATAGTTATAAGTAGGAAAAAGCTCAGGATGATAGGATAGCAGGATGGTTCGATGTTGTGCAAGATGCGAAAGCTAAGGGTGGGGTGATAGAAAAAGATATGGATTTGGCAGGATGCATCCAATGATGATGAGAGATTTTTTGACCAAGGATAGCTAGAGGAGCAGGATGAGATGGCTGGATAGGATGGTAGATAGCTAGGATTATGATGGATATAAAGAGATGACATTGGGTTTGCATGAGGATAGCCTAGAGCTAGATACCAATGACAAGGGAGGATGGACAAGACAAGATCTCCAAAGAATATAGTGCCCCCCATTAGAAGATAACATGCCGAAGGAGGTCTTATGATTTATTTGATAGGATTTAAGCTAGGATGGAAAAAGGTGAAGGGGCTAGGGAGATGGAGGGAGATGGATGATAGTTGGGATGGTTGGTTGAAGCTGCAGGAGATAAATTGATGGTGTGAGATGGAAGATGGAGGGTGGAGGATAGGTGGATAGATTGGAAGATGGAGTTGGATGTCAAGAGATGACCAAAAGCATGAGGGTGATAGGCTAAGTTGGGGATGGCGGGATTACGCATGATGCTTGCTTGCCAAGTTTTCATCATGGTACTTGTCCAAGGTGCTTGAATTGCCAAGTTTTCAATAGTGGATGCTTTCTTTTTTTTCTTTTTTTTTGACTTTTTGACTTTGGACTTAGCTGGAATGATTTTGGCTTTCTTTAGCTATTTTGGCTTTTTTTTGGGATTTTTCACTGGCTGTTCGAATGTTCAATTTTGTTGCTAGCTGTTGGTACACCGGATGTGTGATTTATGCAATAGATTGGATTAGATGGGATTGATGGTAGGAGATGGAGGGATGAAAACATTGAAAAGGAGCATGAGATGGGGATGCTTGCAAGAGCAACATTGGCACATGTTGGGACGAGTGTGAAAAGAGCATATGGGGGATAGATGGTAGATGCGAGCGTGATGGAGGATTTATGGAAGTGTGCTTAGGGATATAGGCACCCAAAATGGAGTTAGGAGATGGGGACATGAGTCACTGGATGGAGGATTAGCAATGGTGGATGCCATTATGCATTGGATTTCAAATTTTTTCTTTGGGATCCACATGGTTTTGGATTTTCTTTTCATAGGCTTTTGCATTATTTTGGATTCTTTGATTGGATTTTTCCTTTTTGGAGTATGTCTTTAGAATAGACATATGATTGCCTAGGATGTGGATTTTTAGCTTTATGCATTTTGAAGTTGGCATTTAAATTGTTGTGATAAGCTTTGGGAAGATGGTTAGGAGAAGCTTTGTGAGATGGAGAGGATATGGGAGAGCGTGTAGGGGGATGATGATGGATGATGTGCCTTGATATGTACCTTTGTTGATCTTGCATAGGAATGGAGGGAATAGGATTTGAATGATGGCTGATAGGAGGATGGTAGATTTTGGGACATAGGTACCCAAAATGGATTTAGCAGATGAAGGGGGGATATGGTAGGTTGTTTTAGGTTGCAAAGATGGTGGAGGGGGGATGACATAATATTTCTTAAAGGAGTGAAGGGAGGCTGGCATGGGGGGTTTGGAGATAGGCTTGGTTTGGGGGTGTGGTGTACCAACACCTTTAGATGGTGAGCCTTTGGATACATATCCAAGACCATGAAATCCTAGATTTTTTTGTGCAATAATAGGCTTTCTGATTCCTTGCTCTTGTGGTCCTAAACCTTGACCTTGATAATGCCATTGATTGAGCATTTGAACTAGCTGAGGATACTTTTTGCTTGCAGAAAATGGTGGAAGTGCTTTATCAGATGTACTCCAATAGAGAGATACTATTCTTAATTCTTTTGCTAAGAGGAGGCCACTATGGATGAATTTAAGTGAACCAAGAGGGTATATTATAGATGGTGAAAGAGCTTGGATAGGTGGTAAGATGGAAGCATGGAGTGGAGGAGATGGTAGGACAGGATCTTGATTTAGCTCATGGGATGAAAAGATATCCTGCAGTAGAGGAGGTATGGCTTGAGGTTTTGGAGATGGAGGGGATAGTGATGGCACTATGGATGGAAGACATGGTACAATAATATCTTCATTTATGCTTTGGGGGATGTCAACATGCTTTTGGGCAGGATCTTGATAGGATTGGTTTGGAGTGGATCGTGCGATAGGAGGTGAAGGGATGGACTCTTCAAAGACAACGGATGGATAGATGAGATATTCAGTAGTGGAGATGGGTGAGTAGAAGATGGATGTATAAGGGTCATTATGGGAGATTTGGGAAATGCTTGGAGGTGATGTGGATAGGATTTGGAGGGTTTTGATAGATGGTGGAATTTTGATGCTTGCGGGAAGTGGAAGGATTTTAAGCAATTTGATGGATGGTATGGGGATGATAGCTATGAGAGATGGAGATGATATTGTAGATGGGGAAGATTCATTACTGACTACTTCACATGGTTGGATTAGATGACATTGCTTATCGACTACTGGAGGTGACTTTTCTTGTATTTCCTCTAAGAGATTCCTTGGAGACTCATGTGTCAGAGGTGGAGGTGGATTGACAGGAATAGCTAGTGTGATGGGGGTGGAAGATTGGAAGCTTGGTTGATTGGGTGATGGAGGAGAAGCTGGGATATCAGATGGCATGACTAGATAGTTTGGAAGAATGCATGGGTTTTATGGGATGCTTGGGGGAATGTTTCTAAGGCTTTCAATATACCCATCATAGTCAACCAAATTCTCATCATCATTGGAATAGGAGGTGGCAGGAGCAAGGACAATACAACCGAACACATCATGATAGGGTTGGGATTTCATGTTTTGATGATGAGTCGGATGGGGATGGGGTCTTGCATATGGATGAACATGGAAGCTCGTGGTTGGATTTGGATTAAGCGCAGATTTTGGATTGGCTGATGAAGGATTTCCTAGGGAGAGTCAAAGCTATATGATAGACCTAAGGAGGATTGGCTGGAGATTTTTGGCTTTCCTATGGATGGAAGACTTCAAGGGCATGCTGTCAAAAAGTGAGAGTTTTGCTTTCCTATGCTTTGGATTGGTGGAGATTGTGTCAACTTAAGGATAGACTAATGATCCTATGGGCATGACACAAGATTGACCACTTGTGGATCCCAACCTTTAGCTCAAGGTGATGAGGGATAACAAGTGACAAAGCTAGATTACCCTAGACAAAGCTTTGTCAAAGGGATAACCTTGGTGAGGCTGGTGGATTGGTCGGATTGATTGGATAGCAAATTCTAGCAGAATGACAACAACTCTCTAAAGGCTTGGGTGTGATTTTGGATTGGGTTGCTAGCTAGCTAGGGGGGATGATTTGGAGAGACTTTGGATTTGGGATTGTTCTAAAGCAAGGAACTAGATGGATTTGGTTGTAGCGGGGGAGCTTGGATGATTTTATGATGAGGTAGTGACTATGCTAAGTATGCTTTGAGCTAGGAGATTTCTACTTTTTTTGGATTTTGACCAAAGTTGGCAAACATTCATTCAAAAGCTATGAACAAACAAGCAGACAAAATTTTGGAGCAAGCACGTCAAACACACCAACATCCTAGGAAGGTTTCTACAAGGATGAAATTTTTTATAGCTAGGGAGTCCTCGATATATGCAAGGTACGTGAGGCCCAAATCTGTAGATGAAACTAAAAAGATGTCACACAACTGAGAGGAGCGGTAACCCACTTCTCCTCTTTCACTTCTCAAGGGTATAAAGTTCCTTGAGGCTTAGCCTGAGTGACAAAATCTTGATTCCAAGAGAGGTGTCCTTGGATTCACCTCCCAATTTTTATACTCTGTCAAAACACTAGAGTTGAGGTCGTCCCAAGGGCTGATGAAATCCCCAAGCAAGCCTCCTAAAAAGTGTAAAACAAGACCACATACATGATCTTGGGCTTTAAAAGACACACGTTTATTCCAATTGATGGTTTAGATTTTGTAAGCATTGATTGAAGACACTTGTGATTATGGCAAACAATGTTCATTCCAATTTGACAGCATCATCAGCATAATGAAAGTCGAGAGATCGTCAACATAAGAAATGCGAGCGTCATTGAAAATGCGTCCAAACTATGCAATGTTCATTGATTGTTAGGCATTCAAGATTGAGTGTGAGTTTATTTTAAGCCCAAAACAAAGATATGTGAAACTCGATTGCTAAGCGCGCGCCTGGAGGCCCTCCACGTCAAGATTTGTCCAATTTTTAATGCCCAAATGAAGTGTGAGCGAGATTAATGCGCATTCAAGGAATTTTCTAACTTAGAAAAACCACTAAAGACCCCAAGTGAGTGGAGTTTGATCTTTGTGGAGCACTTAACACCCTCTTAGGTAGACCCATCCCCATAGATGGCTCTGAGATTGCAACCAATAGTTAAATTGATGGGTAATTAAAGAGGGTGAGTCCAACTAAAAACTTACTCAAAGTGTCTTTATTAGTTTTTATAACTTAGAAGATTTCAAAAATGTGGATTCTTTTTATGCCCCAAAAGATGATTATTTGATCTATGGCATTCAAGATTGGATTTGTTGTTTTAATCATGCATTCATAAAAAAACAAACTTGATTCTAATCCATGGCACTCAAGAGTGATTTTAGCAACATGCATTCAAAGACAAGTGATTAAACATCCAAGTTTTTTTCCTTTGAGCATTCAAGATTGAGATTTTGTGTGTTGTTTTAAGAACTTTGAAGTGCTTTATTTTAACCTTAGATCATTCAAGATTTTTTTGGACTCAAAAGTGAAAATGAATCTTTGGACTTTGGTTTTCATTCAAGATTTTGTGTTCTAGTTTTCATGTTTTAAACCCAAAAATGATATTCCTAGATTGTTTTGATGCATGAAAAACCTAAGAAACATTCAAGATTTTGCAACAAGACATTTGTTTGGAACAAATAACAAAGCTTTTAGGACAATTTTTGGCAACCATTTAGGACTCTTAGTTTTCATGAGATTTTTAAAAGAACTTTAAAATATTTGCAAATGAGGTTCATTTTATCCTTGATTGATGCTTTGAGTTTGATTTAGCTTTTAGTGTGCACTTAGTGTTGATTGTGAACCTTTTGAAATGGAAACTTGAAATTCTTTTTAAATTCCCAAAAATGAAGTGTTCTTAACTTTGCATGAATGCATCTAAAACCTTGATGTTGCAAGGATGCAAATGATTGGATTGGTTTAGTTTCACTTGTTAAAAGATATTTTATCTTTTGCAAATTTTTAATTTTTTAATGGATTTAAGTATGATTTGGGGGTTCATTTTAAGCACTAAAAAGAAGTGTGTATGATTTTTCTTCCTTAAAAAAAAAATGGCCAAGATCTCCCACAAGAAGAAGAAGAAGAAGTAGATGGAATAAGAAGAATATAGACAAGAAGAAGAAGAAGAATTCCAAGTGCTTTGTCCACCTATAAGCTTGAAAAATTTGAAAATACTATGAGATAGACTATGAGTTTCTTTGTCTTCTTCATGCTCATGTGGACCTAAAAAACCAATTTATACAATCCTACCAATCACAAAAACAAGAAAAATTAGCCAAAATTAGCAAATGACATACAAAACTTGACTAAAAAAAGCTAATGAAGATGACCCATGCGGGGTCCCACCGGGCATGCCAAAATGTATATGAGCAATGTTAGTATGCTAATAGAAACCAAATTTAAATAAATTTTCTACAAACTAAAAAAAATTCATAAACTTCAAGATAGACTAAGATGAGCTCTCAATTGAGAATATGAGCCATTAATGGGCTCTCTTCAATGAGAAGCTCTCTTGTTGAGTAGCTATGTCTAAATAGATAGGATGTATGCTCAAGCTTTATGCTTCAAAAAGGGCTTCAAATGGAGTTGGAATTTGGGTGTGAGTGTATGGTTTTGATGTAAAATGGCTTCTTAAAATGGCATTATGACTTTAGTTCATGGATTGTGTTGTTTTGCAAAGGGGAAGGATCAATTTATAGGCAAGAGACTTGAGGGATCCAATGTATTTTCTAAAGGTTTTTAGGTGTCTACATTTTATTGTTCTATTCTTTTGAATAAGCTTTGTCAAGGATGAGATCAAATTAGTTTGATCATCATCATCAGATGTTAAGTTGGTAAGTGAAAGCAACATAGATGAACTAGAAGGTTTAGTGTCATCCTCCCTTTCCTTCTTGGCTACCTCTTTTACTCTTTTCTCTTCTTCTTCTTTCTTTTCTTTTTCTTTTCTTTCATTTTCTTTCTTTTCTTCCTCTATTTTCTTTCTTATTTCTTCTTTTTCTATTATTATTTTTTCCTCCTCTTCCTTTCTTTTCTTCTCATCTTCAAGAAATTTATGCTTGGCCTTCTCCACTTTCTTCTTTTCTTCTTCAAGTAACATCTTTTATTCTTCAATTAGTCTTAGCTTTTTCTTCAATATCCTCATTATTAGGTTCCTTCAAATGGATTACTATCATCAATTTTGATGGTAAAATTGGTCTAATCTATCTTCAAAGTGTCACTTCTCACTAACACTTCCAAGGTTCTGGGTGTTGATGGAGATGTTGTCTTTGATTCTATCAACATCTAGTTTATTGTTGTTGTAGTCTCACTTCTTAATTTATCTTTCTTACCCACCATAAATAGAAATAGTCTTACTTTATTTCTCAAGTAAGGTGTGAGATTATTCAACAATCTCTTAATCTCTTCATCATCATCAGACTTGCAAATAGTTCTTAGCATAGACTTTTGAAGTTCTAAATTTTCTTCTCTTGTTGGTGGTTTCTTCTCAATAAGACTATTATAGACTTTCTAGCTCACTATTCTCTTAATATCTTTTAATTTCAACTTATTGGCTATAATGTATCTCATAGTAGAGATATCAATCTAATTTTTCTCAAAACTGTTATACGAATCATAAAATTTTTTCATCTAAACAAAGTTATCTTCAATAGCAATAGCTAAGTTAATCTTTTCCATCTTCAATTTCTAGGGTTGCTAGGCTTTTCCTATTGATTTCTTTGATGTTGTCACCTTCTCTACTTGCTTGAATTCTTGTTATTATTCTTCTTTATTGCTAGATTTGACAATTGTCAAAAATGTCTTTTGCCTCTTGCCTGGTCTAATGGCTTGTTGTTTGACCCTTTTTTTCTTTATGGTCACTACTTCCACTAATATCTTAGATTTTCTCTTCAGGTCACTAGGTTTCATATCTGACACTTCTACATATGGAATGCTCTATTTTGAAGATGTCTCTGCAGTAAATACTGACAAAGGTTGCACATATAGTATTCCTTGTTTCATGGTTTTCCTAACTGCCTCAAACTCACTCTTAGTCATACATGCCTCTGATAAGGTTTTCTTCATGTTTGACTCTATCTTCTTATGTGATGACTTCTCCAAGGTTGACTAATGAGTTGACTAGGTAATCTCATCATAGGTTCCAAATATGTATTCTACTTTATCCTTATCTAATTTCAGCAATAAATCAATATAACCAATTGCTATATCATCATTCAATTGATAACCCAAGGGATCAAGAAATATTTCCTAAGGTTCTACTGCTTGAATACAGGTATAATTTGTATCAACCATAATGCGAATGTCTTCTTTAAATCTATCTACAATTTCAGGTGCAATTTTGGATCTCTATCTCATTTTATTCTGAAATGTCTTCATTATTAAGTTCCCACTATCCAATATCTTATCTGCAGGATGTCTTCTGCATACTTCTATGATCTTCTCCATTGTAAATCTATCACTTCTTAGTATATCTATGACTAATAAATATAGAAATCTTTTAAGTACATGAAAGAATATGTGATTGATAAGTGATCGAAATCTAAACACACTACTCTTAGTCCTCTTAATGTTTTCTAGGTTCTCATGTAATTTCATTCTTCAAATATCACTAAGAATTACTTTATCCTTCTCTACACATATCTTATATGATGCATAGATGAATCCAGGGGATAATTCATCAATCTTTGAGCTTGCACATACAGAGTAGGAAATGGTTCTACTCAAGAATCTTACATCATCTAGCTTAATGGTGCTAATCACCATAGCCTTTCCATTATACACTGCTTTGGTATAACTCTCAACTATCTTCTTGACCATTTTCTCACCTATAGGTACAATGCATTGTTTACTAAGACTAGTTACCTCATGAATAAGGTTGGTAGAAATATCAATTACACTATCTTGCATCCATAGTTTTCCATCATGTATCCTACTTAATATGATTTGAGTCCATTAATCTATGTCCAATTCATGGTAGAAATGATATTTGAATAGGTTAAGTTCCTTGAAAATTTCAAATCTAGGCTTCACAATCATGTCGTGATTGAAAACTAAGCCCATATCCATGTTTATGTATTCACTCCTAATAGATTCAAATTTACTATTTAGATAGCTCCCTACATCTTCCAAATATACTACATTGTTCAAAGTAATGGATAACACTAAGTTAGGGTTTCCTTCAATAGGTTTTATGGAAACAACCTTCAACTTAGGTCTATCCTCATTCTCAACATTGTGCACTACTGACATATCCATGCTTCTATCGAATATGAACTTTTACTAAATAAATTTGTGGAAAAATGATAAAATACCTTTTCTCAAAAATAGGGTTTTCTTTGAAATCACCTTGACAAGTTTCTTTTGAGTGCTCTTCACTTCATATGTATTCACAACAAAGTGAAAATTAATTTTGTACTCCATTTATTCCATCAACTTGAACTTTCATTAATTACACACTTTGCAAACACAAAAAAAGCTGGCAATTATGTTCTATAATCAAATAACTACTCAAGGTCATCTTTCCAATCTTGAAATTCCATGCAAGGTTTACTATAACCTCCTTCCATCATGTTAATGCTCCTCAAGACATCTCTTCATGAAATTCTCTACAAAACATAGTTTCCATCTTCTACTATAGAATTAACCTTTTCTTTAATACTGATAACTCTTAATTCCTTCATAACTTGTTTAGACAAGCTCCAAATTACAATAGAGCTTAGGTACTATCTAAACTTAACTAGATACACCTTTTCCCAACTTCACTACCTTTAATTCAATCTCAGAATGAAGTTCTCAAATTCTGATGTTGTGAACAAGTTTAATTCAACTTAGTTGAATCAAACTTAACAACTAACTTTGATATTCCCATCTCATCATCATCTAGCTTTTCATTTGAGATATCTACTCCTTTATAAATGCCTTATTAAGTTCTTCACAAATTTCACCGACTACATTTCTTTATTCCTCATGGTCTCTATTAGTTCCAAATTTCCTTTCATGGTTCCTTCCACCATTTTTGACATTCTTTCTATTATTCCTTCTATTCCTAAAGTTTCTTCCATTATTCCTTCTATCTCTGAAGTTTATGTCAATTCTACAATACTTTGTTGTATGTTTGAAGTTGTTGCATAATTGACATACTAGTGCTTTGCTTGTAGGATTTTGTTGATCATTAGGTACATGACAATTCCAAGCAATGTATCCAAAATTGTTACACTTATAACACACAATCTATCTTCTATCTTCATACGATCTTCCTTCTCTCGATGTCCTTTCATTAGATCTTCTTCTATCTACAGGGTTAGTATTTATAGACATTCTACTATTTCTTCTATTATTATCATACTTAGGTTTCCTCTAATCAATTTCTTTATGACCCATACCATGATAATTATGACAATAGAAGTCCTTAAAATTATTAAATGACTTATTTGTACAATCTCTTTTCATATGACCTATTTCATTACATCAAAAACACTTACCTCTAAATTCATACCTAGTTTCCTTAGGAGATTCCTTTTGCTTTGGTTCATCCAAAATTTCAACTTCCTTGTCTTGTCCAACTTCTTTAGGTTTATCAAAAGATTGACTAGATTCAATCTTATAATCAGACTTACCTTTTTCTTTCAGATCTGATCTAATCTCAAGTTTCTTCACAGACATGTTAATTCAATAACCAAGACCAGTCTTACCATAAGTAGATCTCTATAATGAAATTGAATCATCAAGATTTTCTCTACTAGAATAAAGCTTTTGAAGCTATTGCTTGCACTGAGTTAATCCATATTTCACAATAGTGTTGTACTTATGAAGTTGTTCATGATCTTCTTTTAATGTTTCAAATTCATATGTTTTATTTTCCAAACTTTCTCTTAGATCTACATTCTTAGTCTTTAAATTATATTCAACTTTTCTAGGATCATTTCCCAAAGTCAACTTCAGATTTGTAATCTTTAATTCATGCTTCAAGAGCTTCTACTCTGTCTTTAGCTTTGAATAATCATCATCACAAGTTCCAAATTCAGTAGATTCAAGCTTGGATTTGAGATGTTCAATCTTTTTCTTTAATTGTCCAATGTATACTTTGGAGTCTTCATATCTATCCTTCAACTTATCTCTTTCTTCGGTAAGGAGATCAATTTGTTCAACTTCATCTTCAAGATTCTTCATCAAGTGTTCCATATCCATAGGAATCTTAATTAAGTTGTTAATCCTCTTCAAAATAACTATGCTCTAATACCAATTTTTAGCAATAAGAATTACTGAGAGGGGGGTGAATTAGTAATCTACAAACCTTAGTCAACAACTAGATATTATTTCTTACTTTAAACCATGCATAAAAAAGTATTAATGTAATGCTGAATAGCAATAGTAATCATGCACAAAGATAACTCATAACACCATATTTTATTAACTAGGGAAACCCTAGCCAAGAGAAAACCCTGGTGGGGATGATACCCACTAGATAATATAATGATATATAAGTTCCTTGTTAGAGTATGGACCCTATTAGGAGTCAATAAGGAAATTTAGTATAAGCAATCCCTATTAAGAGACTTTGAATCCCTATTAGGAGTTGTAGTACAATAGATGCAAGATGACCCCACTACCCAAACATGAATATAAAATTACCAAAAGACCTCACTACCCAAACAAGTAATCAAACTTTTGGAGTATAGGTACTGTAACTTCTTCCTTGACCAATCTCAAATCTTTAGCTCAATCTCAAAACACAAAATAGCTTTCACAAAACTTCACATATATTGCTTTCATAGTAAGTTAGAATTTCACAATACTCACATAACTTACATTCTTCAATTTAAAATGTCCTTTGCATAAATACCATGTTTATACACAAATTTCTACTAGATTAGCTAAGACTAAAATATGCTTTTCCAACTTAGAGTAAACATCTAGGATGTTAGCCCTAATTATACAAGTAATTATTTTGTAAATAAAATAATCCTTTCCTTTAATTTCACTGTCCTATTTTGCTAAAACATGATTATCTATGTTTTGTATAGTTTGTATTGACTTCCAAGGTTATACACGTCATCACCAACATGTATACTATCTCCATCTAACTTCACTAGTCATAATATGACATTAGAAACAAGTTATAAACAAAATAATACACTATTGTATACCAAATTCTATACTTAGACAATTTTCTAATTCCCAAAAGCTAAGTATCTTTATTTCTAAGGTTTCTTGTAAGCATGTACATAATGTGTTTCCATAAATGACAATAATTACATACATCCATTAACCAATTTTCAACAAGAACATCACCTAAAGAAGAAGGAACCTTCACAAGTTGGGATACAAAAATGAATAAAAATTGGTCAAGACTTATTAACCCACCCCTCTTATATTCAAAAGCTAATGTACAAGCATGTAAACAATCTAAGTGGGTACCCGATTTCGTCCCCGTACAAGAGTTGGTTTAAACTTAACTTTGATGGAGCCTCACAAGGAGACCCTAGAGTAACAAGTCTAGGGAAAATCGTAACTAGCTTATCAAATGATCTAGACCTCTAGGTACCCTCACCAAAAACTTAGCAGAATTGGAAGCTCTCAAGGAAGGCTTGACTATCTATCTAGAACTCTAGATCAAGAAATTAGTAATTGAAGGAGACTCACATATTATTCTGAATTCCCTAAGGAAAAGAAATACTTCAAATTAGAGAATAACCTCTAGGTTGGAATCTATTATTAACCTAGTTGACTCAATCAAAGAGGTAAGTTTCCAACATATATTTAGAGAAGGCAACTTGGCAATTGATCATCTTGAAAATCTAGGAAAAGATGGAATAGACATTAAATTAAGTATCTCAAACCTTTTAAAGGAATAAAATTACTTCTTTATACCTTCCTCACATTTAATAACTATGGTAATTATAGGATCATGAGACTTAAAAGACCCTTGTTAATACCTTTCCCTATAACTTTTAGAATATTTCATATCAATATCTTAATAATAGACCCCTTTGGATATCACTCATATCTCAGTATCATGACCTGACAAATCACCCACCTTACTAGCCCATCCTTTGATGTAATTCGAGGTAAATATTATAGCTTTTGAACATTTTAGATTATCCTAGAATTTTCATGACCCTAATAAGGAAAAAACTTGGCCTTAATAAATTGATTTACTCATTTTTTTTATATGGAATGTTAATCATTTATAGAAATTTCATATACAGACCCATTGGTAGAACCTAAAACATAGCCACATAAGTACTAATACAATATAATTAAAATATTCCTACAACAAGCACATTTATAATTTAAGACAAAACCATGTTAAAATGTAAATCAATAATTTTTATTTTTTTATGAAGCTCTAACATACCATGGTATCATCTAGATGGAAGGATGAATCATTGTATGTCTTAATATGGTAAGACTACTTTTAGCAATACTTGAGTTCATGAGATTTATAAAAAATTGCAATCTCAATTTATTTCCAAACTTAGCATAATAGATCTTAGACCCAAGACTTAATCCTTTCACCTAGTTGGCCTCTCTCATGCAGAGTATATGACTTTC
The DNA here is from genome assembly GCA_028749045.1 of Cupressus sempervirens. Lineage (NCBI taxonomy): Eukaryota > Viridiplantae > Streptophyta > Pinopsida > Cupressales > Cupressaceae > Cupressus > Cupressus sempervirens. The sequence goes on along the minus strand of CM053789.1, from coordinate 817,650,718 downwards.
AACCCTTATTCATACTAACATCATACTAACATTGGTTCACTTTAGTTTAAGCCTATAGATTTCTTCCTTGTACTAGCAAAGGCCTAAGCTTGCCCTATTCCACTTTAATTTGAGTAATCACATTTATAAAATTGCCCCTCAGATATTTGGATTTTAGGTTGAGTTAGATCAATTTAGCTAGATACCCACTCATTAGAATAGTAGGGAACTAACTAACTAAAATCTATAACTCCATAGAATCCCCTCCCACCCTGCAGGAGGCCTCACAAATAGGGTGGGAGGGCAATGGCTGATTCGTTGGGGTTTAGCACCAACCCTTGTTCAAAAAATAGTGTCACTTGGAAATTCTAGATGAGGGAGAGAATCCTTCACTGGGCCCCAATAGGCCCTACTACTATTTTCAAGGCAAGGATCTATTTAGGGGGAATTGTATGGCTAGGGGTTCCAGAAGTGCCATAACTCGATAAGGGGTTCATCTAGAATAATCTATTTGAGGGGCCACCATAGAATTGTAGGGGGCACCCTAGAGCACTACTATTCACCAGGGGTCATTGTGGGAGCTTAGGAGAACTATATCTCCCACTGCAGGGGGTGGGAGGACTTATCCTATATCCATGCATGTAGGGGTAAGATTTCCAAATGAATAGTAGGGGCTTGTGCTTGGGAATAGTTATTGTGGGTGGCCCTTCCCACTAAATCCATGTGGTTCAGACTCTGCATGCATGAACCAACAATGATATATAACCCTCTACATACATTAGCAATAGATAAGAACCCTCTACATGAACTAGCAATAGATAAGAACCCTCTGCATGCATGAATCTGCAAGAACAAGCACCACTCTTCATCTAGATCTTGCTTATCATAAGGACCAGAATCATAAGCTGGATCATGATCACTATCTTGATATGGAAATGAAACTACTTAACTGACAGAATCTAAAGAAAGCTAGATCTAAATATCTATTAGGATGCTACTAAAGTGACCCACTTTGGAAGAGCAAGAAAGTAGTTTTGCAGTGGTATGGAACTGGTACTTGAATGGGGAAGGACATATAGAGATGGATCCAGCTAGCCAATACCAAAATAAGGTAAGGGATCTCAATCATGGAGACTAGAATCATAAGCTCCATTCATAACAATCATTAGGGTATGATGGGGAAAATGGATATGCTTGTGGATGTTATGGGTAAAGCACTAGATTTGCTACTAGAGCACATGCCCTTGCTTATGGCTTACCTCATGGCTTTTCTTCTATTGGTGCACCTACCCTTGTGAGGAGATAGAGAGGGGGTACTACTACTGCTAGGTTGTCCCTTCAATTACCTCTTATAGTAGGCTAATCTTATTAGTTTATTTTGGAAGTTTTTATATTCAAGAAGGATTTCCTAGACATCGTTGACCTTCACCATTATATCTCATTAATCTATGGAGGTTTATAGAATAAAATTCCTTTTGTTAATATCTTATGAGATATATCAAGCTAACAATCTAATTTCTAGAATTGTTGTTTGCTAAATTTTGTAGAGTATAAGGAAACATGAAGTTCATGTCGGCAAGACACTACCACCCTGTCACACTAGGAATGAACAAGTGCTCACAAATTACCTTGATGCAATAATCCTCAATTCAGCATGATATTTTCCAATGGTTTTGTATTCAAACAAAAGGAAAATGAATGTTCTGAAACTGGGGTATGCCCCTTTTATTCATGTAATAATAAAGGACTATGGTCTTGAGAAAGATTGGAAATTTTCTTCTCTATTCTTTCTTACCAGTGCCCATCTGAATGGTAGTACTAAAACTTATATTCTTTTTTATAAATATACCTTATAAGGCTATGGTCATTTATCGATCAAAATAATAATAATAATAATATATAGATGTCCAATTGTGTGTTGTCTTTGATGTTACACAAATGTCATACAAGTCATCTGTTAACTCTTACCAAGCTCAGTTGGTTTGCAAGAATATTTACAGTGTCTATTGAGTGTTCTCAAAATTTACCTTGTGCAGATAGTTGTTACCAAGTTTACAAGGCTAACAAAGGAAATTTAGTGTCTACCGAGCTTACTTGGTCATCAAAGGAAAATGTGGCAGAAAATAGTTCTTACCGAGCTCTCATGGTCAATGAAAGAAATTCTATTCTTATTGAGTTCACTTGGCAGCCAATGGATTTTGCAGAATTTGTAGTGTTAACCGAGTTGAGATGGTCAACTCAGGAAATTTTTTCTGAAGCAATGTTTACTGAGCACGGTCGGCCAGTAAAGGAATTTTTTAATTTATGATTTAATGCTTAATTGTTTTAAGTATTATTTCCAGCCGACTATGGTAATGATTATAGATTATTGTAACTTGTAATTGAGTTGACTTGATAATCTGAATGGTATATATAAGAGGTCAAGTTTTGAATTTTAAGTGTGGTGAATTTGATGTGATATGAATGCGGAGGAGGTCTAATTATTGTGAGAATAAATTTTGAAGGATGATCATAGATCATTAAGGAGCAACAAAGCTATATTTGATCAAGGAGGATCTAATGGTGTAGAATAGAGATCTATAATCAAAAAATTTAGTTGCATATTATTCAAGTCATTTCATTATTACTTTCTATCCATTGTAGCAGTGATTCCAAAATCTCTTAATAGAGTTGGTTTGACAGCCATTTTGTAAATCCTCTAACAAGGTGGATAGTTCTACTAAATTGTTCTAAAGACCTCTAACAAGGCCACTCCTAACAGGGTGATTAAATCCTCTAACCAAGTCACACCTAACAGTGTGTTTTGTAACCTTTAATAGGGTTGGCTCCTAACAGGAACCACTTTAGAAGAGTGAAAATTAGTAGCTAGTTACTTGGTGGTTTTTCCCATATTGGGTTTCCATGTTAAATCTAGTGTCTCTTGTGTTCATGTTATTTACTTTTGCATGCATGTTAATAATTGTGAATGCATAAAGATCAGTGACAAGTTAATCTCTCGAGTTATAGCATTTTTGTGAATGTTTACCAAGTGACTATAGTAACTTGTTTGACATCTAAGGGATCTATGGATTTGTTTTTCTGGTAACTAATTCACCCCCACACCTTAGTTACTCCATGTACATTTCCAACAGTACTATGATACTAATATACTATCTAATCATATTTAATACCATATATAATATTATAACAATAAAATTTATTGTTTAATATCTAATAATAAAATTAAAATAAATAATATTCAAATCTCATTATATACTAAATGTAAAACTTATTTAAATATGTTTGTAATACTTTTGGTTTAAAATGTACAATTGGTCTCAAATATCTCAAATGAAATTGTGTATTTGTCAGTACATTTTGGGTACCTGATTTAAACTAGGTACATGATTAGGCTTGGTATTTACCAAACTTGTTTGGTCAACTCAAAAAATGAGTTTGAGCCATGCTTTCTTGACATTCAAACTTTGACTAGCCATCTAACAACATTTTTCATCCAAATTCAATGAAACAAAAAGGGTTTCTTGAGAACACTCTCAAGATTCCATCAATATTATTGTTGTCAAATTATCAGTTTGATAAGTATTCATTAGTTAATTTCTAATGAAGATGTTTGTAAAGTGTCGATTGACATACTAATTGAAAAATAACTATAACTTTCAAATGGTATAACATTTTTGAAATCCAAAATTTGTGTCATAGTCTATGCTTTTCCTAGTATAAGACAAAACAAAAAAAATAAAACTAATTTTGTAAATTTTTTAATTAGCTAAGGTGGTTAGATACAAGAGTTTTTATATTCTAAAATGTTATAGTAGAAATTTCATATTTAATTATTTAATTGGAATAAAAATACCCAAAAATATGTGTCACATTTGAGCATGATTCTACTTCTTATATCTGTAATTTTATTAAAAAATATTATCATTTGATTTTGATTAAGGTGGTCATACATACACCTACTTTTTATTTTTTCCCTAAAATTTTTGTAGTACTACATTAAAATCTAAATATTTTATCAATCAAATAATTTTTCATCTAGATAAGGCCTTCTAGTTTACAAACTACATTCAATTTTCTATAGATTATTTACATACAACTTTTTGATATATAGTTCATAAGTACTTTGAAATAATGTTTCAAATTGGCATGGCCCTAATTTGCTAATTTTTCATTGTCACTCAAGGCCATAGTTTGGTTGACCATGATCCTACATATACCCTAGTGTGGTTTGCTTCTAAATTGACAAGGTATAACTCATTCCCTAAAGTTTCCCATAAGGATTTGTAAAAATCAATGAGGAAACCATCACACCCTAGAGAGATTTGTCTTAAGACATTGAGAATAAAGCTTATGTAAGGTCTTTCCTAGATACAAGATTTTATCATAGAAGACAAATTAGAAAGGAGCGAGATGATTGGAGACACATGCCAAACAATCTAAAAGATGTTGCTAGGAAGCAAGAGTGGGTTCCTAAGTAGTGAATACTTTCTTATAATGAGAAACAAAAATTTGAAGACTATCCATAAGTTTAGTATCGATAAAGTCTAGTTCCTTGATCCTTTTAATCCTTGAATAAGAATTCTTTGGGTGGAATGAAAAAAAATCCTTAATAGTACAATAACCCACTTTGATCTAGTGCAACCATGCCTTAACTTGAGACCCTCTAGTGGTGTAAGTGTCAACAATTTACTTTGCATGATGAATTTCAGCTACCTTAAGTTGTAGCTCATATGAAAAGGAATGATCTACTAGTTTCTCAACAACTGCATGTAATCTTTGGTATTTCTTTCATAGGACTAAGAGTAGAAAAAAGGTAGTTGTTTGCCAAAGAGAAGTAAAAAATGTACAATCTAGAAGAAAGCACAATTAAATACAACTTGATAATTGGGATGATCTTTCTTGAAGGTTCTAAACAAAGAGTGTTAGGATGGTAAAGAAATGATGTGTTAATTCAAAAACTTGGTGAAGAGAAACATGGCTAGCGAACTACTCACTAAATAGAAAATTGAATGGGACAGTGGTTTAACAAAGTCACATATAATAAAGGCATAAAAAATAATTCTTGAAAATTCCTAAAAGATAAAATAATTGAGAAGATAATAACATGATCAAGCCTCTTAACTACTCTATTAGACCTACTCAAAAATCTCACCAAGCAACCCTAGCCACATGTGTGATGAAAATTTTTAAATTGGGGACTGTAAAGGCCCAATTTATTACACAAGTAGAACCAAGATTCCCTCTCACTAGCTATCCAAAAAAATGGTGAAATTATATCATTACCAAAGGCCACTTCAACCAGATCAAAATCACCACACAATAACCAAGTTGTATCCATGAGACAAAATAAAGTTCTTCCAATGTGGAGTAATCAAGTAACAACACCTCCTTTGCTAGCCTCATTCAAATAGGGAAAAAATAAATTGTGAGGCCAAATCACTTTGGAAATAAAAGAGAGAAGAAAGTATGAACCTTGATCTCATGAAAAAAAAAAATTATATTCGAGGAAATGAAAATTGAACATCTTGGGCTAAGTATTTTAAGGGTACGTCAATAAGACCTTAAAGATTCCAAGAAAGAAAATCTACCAAAAACCACCATTTGTTATTTCCCTAGTCCCTTGAGAGGAGAAATTGTTATGAAATAACACATAATTAAAGTTGAATGATAGTTAAAGGTGTCCATGGAATAATTATTTCTTAGTGGTTCCTTCATTGTCAAATTCATTATGCCTTGAAGGGCTACAAGAATGAAAGTAGAGGGAACCAGTAAGCTCCATTGTGATTGAAACTAGACTTATAGAAACTAGAGGTGCTAAGGAAGATGGTGATTGAATTTTTGGTGTATCTAGAGGAGCTAGAACATTGCATATAGATATTGGGTTTCAGACCGCAGTGGCAACATTTTTTGTCAAAGATGAAATTGGAGGAGATGAAGTAATTATTTTTGAAGCATTGGATTTATCCTTATGAACCAAGGTTGTCTAGTTTACCTCATCCTTTGGACTATCTAAGGGATGAGAAGCAGTTAAATCCTTTATTAGGGAAAATCTAGTGAAAAAGCTAGGACTTGGAAACCCAATCCATGAGAACACTTTCAAAAGGAATTCTTCCAACAAAATATCCAATTAGAGTATGGATTTTCAATCTACTCATGAGCTTGATCAAAATAAAAAATTGTAATATGACATTTGATTTAGAAGGCCTGCCTCATGGAATACCTTAGGATTGAGTTTCTTATGATTCCTTCTTAGAGGAGGATAGGACTTCGAAACCCAATCCATGAACACACTTTCAAAAGGAATTCTTCCCACAAAATATCCAATGAGAGTATGGCTTTTCAATCTACTCGTGAGCTTGATCAAAATAAAAATAATTAATATGGCATTTGAGTTAGAATGCCTACCTTGAGGAATACCTTGGGATTGAGTTTCTTATGATTCCTTCTTAGAGGAGGAGCCATCAACACCAGTAGCCGATACTTCAATGATAATATTAGTGAATTTTCCTAGAGTGACAATAGCCATTTTAAAAAAACCAAAATAATCTTGTAGTAAATGTGGAATTTATGACAACCCTAACTGGAGAATCCAATAAAGGGAGGGAACCTAAGAGGCACATGTAGGGAGACATTTAAAACATTTAACCATCGAAAACATCATCTCAATCATTTCAATTTTATTTTTTATTTTGTACCTAGTGAATCTATACTGAATTTGGAAGGGAAATTTTTTTGTTAAGAAAATCATGGTGCCTAAGGTCTCAATTTGATGGATGAATATTGTCTCTAATGAAACGGGGCCTTTTGGGCATCTTGTTAAATCTTGTGCATAGATGGAAAGAGCATTGCATTTTACGTAAACATAGTTTAATATCATAAATGTAATTATATTAATATATTTATTTAATTTTATTTTATTTAGTAATATCTTTCTCGTTGATAATAATAAATAAATTTGACAATCAAGTGAGAGAAAATAAAATGTTTCACTTTGAGAATAATAATTGAGAGTTACTAAATTAGATGAATAAGAACTTTTAAATAACATTTTCCTCTTCATTTCTAGTATTTAAATTTATGTAAGAATGGTATAATACTCCTTGGTTTTTTTGTTATTAATGAAAAATATTTGGTTAATAAATAAACAATAGTAAATAAATACAATAATCAATTGTGAGGCATTAGGTGTTCTGTTTTGACAATGATAGTAGTGAATTAAATTTTTTTTATTTTTTTGGCAAAAGTGTCAACATACTATACTTTATTAATTAACATTATTTGAAAAGCTCAAGGAGCAAATAACTAGAAAGAAAACCCCATGTCCTTTCTTAATACAATATTAATAAAATCTAAGATAAAAGCCTCCACTACAAACAAAACCAAAATTGATCAATGAAAAAGGATCATTGAGCATTCAACAACCCCCAAATTGTGATGGTTCTACAAGAAATCTCCTAGCTCCCTTACAATAGTATAAATTTAGTTCATGGAGCCAAATTGAAAGAATCCAATTATCTAGGTACATTAATGAGTTCTAGCTTTTTGAACATCTTGATTTCTTAATTAACTCATAAATTTTTGTATTGAGATCTTGGGAATTGAACCCAAACTTCATAGATTTAAAACCGATTTTAAATGCATAAATTATTTTTATTTTTGTAATTTTTTAAAAATAACTACTTTACCTTCATCTTTGATATCTAAAATTTGTATAATTTCACCCAATTTTAAAATGTTAATTAATTGTTGGATATGTTTTTTTATTAAGGTAAAAGAAGGGACTTGAAATGCTTTACAACATCATTTCTTGAGGATAGGCATTAAAGAATGACATAGATAGACCTAAGACCCTAAAACATCAAGGTAGGGTGCTAACCTTAAAAGAGATGTATAGCCAACACAACACTAGAGACTAACAAAAACCTAAAATAAAGGCATAGAGAGAACAACAAGAAACAAAAAATAAGCTATTTATTTCAAGGATCTAGTCTACTTCTACTTCTAGTTAATCCATTTTGGTATAAATACTCTTAACATCCTCAATCTAGTTGTTAGTCTTCAATTCTTCTTCTTCATTCTTGCATTACTTCTTTTTCCAAATGCAACAACCTACTTAGAGCCAACATCCAGTATCACCTTCAATCTTCACCACAACCTAATCTTGATTGATTTTCTCTAGATCCTTGACAAAGATCCTCTTGTGTTTTAGATAATCTTTAAGGATCTTAAAGCTCTACTCTCTTATATTCTTCAAGGTACCCTCCAAACTAGGAACCCTGGTATCAATTTCCCCAAATTTCTTATCATAGTCAGTCATCATGGTTATAATTTCCTTCACTACTAGATTAAGGTCCTTGAAATCTTCATGAAAAATCATAATCTTATCCACACTTAAGTCTTTAAGATCTTCAAGCTTTCTAGTAAGGGCCCTTTGTTAAATGTTGATTTATTTCACTTCATGGAACACCCATATGATTATCTTGTAGAAATCCACTAAAACCTCTTTGGTAATTTGGAAAACATCAATGGAAGGTTATTTTTTGTAACAATGTATCTCACTAAGATCTTCTTAGGTGTCCTTGACATTGGCTTCAAATTATTGGGAACTAACTAGGGAAATAGGGACATCCTCCTCAAAGGAAACATTTCACTTTTGTCTATCTCTAGAATGGGCTTTTCTATCCATGTTTATAGCTAAAATAGGTAAAGTGCCATGTGATTTACCCTTGTTTCAACCCACAATAAAAATAGAGGAGCTCTCACTTTTCTATGATTTCTTCATAGGAGGGGAAAATCGTGGGTCAACATAACAATAGTGTCTCAACCATTGTCTTCATTATCACCTTCTTCAGGAAAGTCATCCTCATCCATATTTTTTATATTTTTAAATTCAAGATGGGGCTTACCTCTCTTATTAGAAGTCAATGAGGGAAATGAGGTAGGAGATTCACCTTCCTTTCCTTCAAACATCTCTTCCTCAAAGTCCATGTTGCCAAGAACATGGTGATCAATAGAAGTAGAATTATTTTATTCACAAATTAAAAGCATGAAAACCTCATGGAGAGAAGAATTCCTCCCTAGGTTATTCCTAAAATCTGTTATACTTGTAATCATAGAAAAAAGAAGATAATCTTTGGATATGTTTCATCAATACAAACTCAATTTTATTTAGGGGAAAACTAGATTATATTCAAGAAGTATAGACATAATACAAATAAAAAATATTTACATATGGTCATTTCCAAACTAATATGTACCTCATAAAACTAATCCACTAATGAAGTCTATAAACTAACTATCAACATTCATGGAGGGATAGAGAAAAAATTAGTAGTTATACCCCATCAAGTTGATACCATCCTTCATGATCCTTGTGAATAATATTAAAAAATCATAAGATCTCTCATGACCTAAATCTCTCCAATTGTCAAAACTATACCTTTGAATTCTTTTAGAATCCCACTTAGAAAAGAAAAATAGTTGCAATATTATATTTTATTGAGATATGGACGACAAAAAAATCACCTCAAAGTTTATGATTTTAAGCACATGGTCTATATATTCAATGAATGCAACTAATCTCCAAGAGATCTCTTAGAAATTATTATATTTTGGAATAATAATGAACATGATTGATCTATTATCACATAAGATATTATTTTGTCCCATAAGATAAGTTGTTTTCTGAATTCTTAAGAACTTCATATGATTTCATTTTATTATTAGAATGACATCTCATAAAAAATAAAGAAAATAAAGTGGATCATGCATTTACTATCTTAATGCATGTTCTTAATATCCATGTGTATTAAATTTCCTTTAGAGGGACAATTAATATTAATATGAAAAACTACATTAGGCATAGGAGTTTATTTTCAAGACCTATTAACCTTCATATAAATTTTATTCCTATCACTATATCTATGTTGGATAGATGAAGAAAAACAAAGCACAAAGTTCATGAAAAACTACTAATTTAAGAAAGTTCTCAAGAAGTATCTATATGCAAAATTCAGATTTAATTGTCTACTTAAATCATTTTTTTAACTTTAAACCATACCTATAGAACTCTGCAATATCAATCCTACAAGACTCTATAATTCCACTCATACTAAATCTACATATAAAGATGAACAAAGGTTCAATGTTCCAAGAAAAAAGAATAATAGAGGTTATAAGGAGAGGGTGAACCAAACTATCCAAAAATATAGATATAAAGTAGCACAAATAATAGATCTTTTCTAAAGCTTTTACCATATATCTTATATCATTCCTCATTTCTACTATAGAGAAAGCATGTAGAAAGTTCTTGAAGAGCTCTTATCCAAATATTATCTCAATTGGAGTGTTCCCTTTGACTCAATATTCATAAAATATTTCTCTTGGGTCATTTAAATTGGTTCTAAATAATCCTCCACTAAGAAAGAAAACATATACCATCACTTAATAACACCCACTTCTATTTACACTTTTTCCACTCAAGCAACAATATAATAAAATGTGCTTGAATTTTAGAATATGTATGCATACATACACATATAAAAACTAAATAATTTTTGTATAGAAAATAATTAATAATTAAAAATCAATTTAGAATTTAGCATAAGAAATTCTAACTTAGTGAGATCTCACACACACACACACACACACACACACATAAAGAGAGAGAGAGAGAGAGAGAGAGAGAGAGAGAGAGAGAGAGAGAGAGAGAGAGAGAGAGAGAGAGAGAGAGAGAGAGAGAGTATTCTTTATAAGGAAAGCATTGACAATCATAGAGCTTCACAAATTCCTCCACATTTCAACCTTTTTGTTATATATTGATCACACATTCAGAGAGATAAAGGTAACATGTAGAGATAGAATTTATAAGAATAAAGAATCATGTTCAAGGTGGAAAACAAAGATAAAGATATAAATATTCATATATAAAGTAGGTAATATACAAAAGGGGATGGAATGGAGTTAGGGTCTACATTTGATATTCATGTATTTTTTTATAATAAAAGATAATCAACATTTTCTAAAAAAACATGTTACATATATATGGAGAGATTTTAGATATACTCTTAATCTTTTTGTTTTTTTTGATAGGATCATGAGAATTTTTTTATAAATAGGCATAGACAAATAGATTATGAAATCTATGTCTAGCTTTAGTAATTTATTTATCTTAAATTATTTAATATAAATATTTTTAAAAATATATATTAGAGAAATATTTAATTTGAAGATATTGTTAAACAATAAAATTATAATTAAAATTTTCTCTTTCCAAGTATAAATTAATTCTAGGGAAAAAATGAACAAATAATTAGTTCACATGATCTTTATTTTTTTAAAATATTTTTTTGTATAACTATTAAATGTATTGAATGTTAAAAATTGTTGATTTTTATGACATAATTGTTATCATGAATGTTGATGGTATTCCTTTGTGGGAGTGTCCTATGTTGGAAATATATATGATAGGCTAAGTTACTGAGAGGGGAGGGGTGAATCAGTAACTAATAAAACTTAATCTTTATTTACCACTTAATCCTTCATGTGAATTTTGATCTAATTCCATGCATAAGAAACTAAAAGCATTAAAACATTGATAACACTTTGACACACAATATGGTCGCCTAGAAACCTTCCAAATAGAAAGTAAAACTGGGGTGGGGATGATACACCCACAATCTTTAGTGTTGCAATATAAAGTTGTCTTGTTAAGTCTTACAATGATCACTTCTAATCATCTACCCTGTTAGGAGCAATAAGGACTACTAGGTCCACCTTGAAAAAATATTTATAAACATACAACAAAGTATGCACTTGATAAAGAGATTTAAAAAAGACTATTAAGTCTACCTTGTAAAAGGATTTAATTGATCCACTTGTTAGGATGAAAAATGGTTGATCTTGATCCGCAACCTAGTTTGCTGAATGAGATTCCTTTGAGTGTAATGATCACCTTGTTGTGATAGATAAATCTTTGTTGCTCCTTATACTATTGTAGCCTTTTTTACTTCACACTTCTTCTCTTCAAATTCACATTATACTTCTTGTCATATTATTCTTCATTCATTTGGATGTGATACAAAACATTACATATATAAAAATCCAAATTATAATTCAACAAAGTCAGCTACAATATAGGTTTACACAAAATACACAAAGTCAGCCCAATTGTAGGAATGTGCATTTTGAAGAGTAGCTCGGTGAAGTTCTGATACTCCACATCCAATGTCAATGCCCAACATCATCATGCATTTGATAGACATAGAAGTTCGATCCATATTGATCACTTCCAAGTAGTCTAAACTTGTTCTGCACTAGTGACTTGGTGAATATTGTGAAACTTGGCATATAAATTTAATCACTTGATTCACATTACATAGCTTGGTCAATACTATCACAACGAACTTGGTATAAACTAAATCACTTGGTTAACACCAAGTGGCTCAGTTAACATTGGATTCACATCACTATATGTGCAAACTCGCTAACCACTAGACAACTCAATTTGCACTGAGGAACTCGGTAAACCTTATGAACTTGGTAGCAATTGTACAACTCAATAAAGCTTGAAATTCTTGGTTAATACTATTAACTATATAATAAACTTGGCAGATATTATCTATCTAAATAAGTGTGTGTCACTAATAAAAAACTTAACAGCAATATCAACAATCTACCCCTTTGGCATTAGTGACAAAAACACTTATCAAACAAAACTAAATTCTCAAAAGTTTCAAAAAACAATCTTCTATTCTCCATCTTGTGTCTCCAACTCGGTAAAGTATACTAATTTTGAAATTTTTCAAAATTATTTTTGTAAGAAATGTTTCTTTGAGCATCTGTACATATGTATTATATGATGTTTCTCCCCCATACATATATATATAATATACTTTATATCTTCTCACATACTTTCCCCTTTACATATACATTTTCTTCCCCTTTTCTTCTATACTACCTCTTAGGTTATATCTTCTCCCCCTTTTTGACATTAATGTCAAAGGTATATGTTATATACCATATAGTAATGCCAAAATGTGACAAGAAATATGAATGTACCTTTAGAATCAGTGCCATTGTCTTGTCCCAATTTTCTTGCAACACCTTGCATGTGTGTAGTGCAACTTAAACTTCTACTAAAAGTTTTGTCATGTGGTCTACAATAGAGAAGTTGTTATCATGGATGAGTGTTTTAGCATGTGCAATATGTTTCTCTAATGCATCCATGTTTGGGACAATCATGTCTTGTATGTCTACCAGTGTGGCTTTTATCTTGGTTTCTTCTCTTAGTAATTTTGCATGCATATTAATTAAGAATTTGATTTTTGTGTAGTGGGAAAAGTTTTAACTTGAGTCAAGTTGCAACTGTTGTGTACTTTCCTTTAGATCTTCATCAATCTTAAAAAGCTTATCTTTAATTTCTTTGGTGAAATTTGAAGTATTACAAAGTTTACCAAATAATCAAGTCATATTGTTGCAAGAGTCTCCAATGAGCTTAGAATAGTAGACAAGTCTACTTGATGAATTGCAATCTTTTGTGAAATTAGCTCCAATATCTTATTCTCAAATTTCTTCTCTACTTTCTACAACAATTTCTCCTATCCATTCAAATCTTCATTGAATTTCTAGACTACCTTTCCTAACTGAGCCAAAATTGGTTGAGAAGTGTCAACCTCTGTGCTAAGTGCCTCTGTTAGAATATTCTTTGCATCTTCAACCACTTGAAATTCTTTATTCCTTTCTCCTCTAAGCCTCTACTACTTAGCTTTCTTTTGAAGAAGCTCTCCAATGATGTGCATTTGATCAGCATTAAGATTGGAGATATCCCAGTTTGGGATAACTATCTCCTCATCAAGATCAATTTCTTCTTCCTTTTCTTTTCCTTTACTCAAAAAATTTGTACCCAATTGAGGCTTGGTCTCAACTATCCTTGTACTTATTAATTGCATGCTTGAAATGGAAACAATGGTAGAAATAGTAGGACTACCAAAAAAATTAGATACTGCACTTATTGAAGAAATATGTTGTGTAACCAAAACTGATGGAGGAGGAAGTGTTGTCTCCTTGGTAGATGAACTGCTTGTCACTTCTATCAATAAAATATTGAGCTAAATAGGTGCAAAATTTGATTGAGTTCTTATACTTGCAATGTTTGACACAATCAATTATGTAGTGGCTTTCTCTAAGCTTGATGTTTTCAATGCTTCACTTTGAGAATGAGGAAGTAAGACTATAATCATTACTGCAATTTTCTTTGGGTCAATCTCCTCAATGTTCTAAATTTTAGGTAGATCTTCCTTGGTAGCTTCCTGTTCCTATTCCTCATCATCAATATTGTCATTATTTGTTTCCTCTTCATCATTATTTCCTTCTTCTTCCTTTTCATCACTATCATCATCATCATCCTTGTCACTGACATTAACAACAAAATCAATCTTCTTATGAAGATTATAAATGTTCTTCCATGTGTTGTTTGCATTCCTTACCACATGTTCAATGTCATTGATTAATATTAGATAAGTGTTAAACTTCAAGGTAAGTTTCTCTTCATTCTGCTTGATGGACTCATTAACTTCTCTATCACTCAAGCTAGGCATGAGTTGCCTCAAGGTCTACTCATATATGTCTTTAGCAGTTTTCTTGGCTTGTTCCCATCTTGGCTTAATTTTCTCCATCAATTCAATTAGAATCTGCTAAACAAGGTTGTCTAGAGAATATTTTCATTTTCCCATCTTAGACATAACCATGTATTCAATTTTCTTATGCTCCTTTGTAGTTCTTAGTTCATACTTAGGGATTGAAAATTTTCCATAACAACTCTAGTGTCAATTTCCTTCAACTTTTCTTGGAATGAAGGTGGTGGCCTTTTGAAGATTATATCTCCTCCTTGTTTCCTCCTGGATGCCCTCCTTGTGAACACTGCAGTTGATGGTTTTATAGGTTTGGTTATAATAACCTTACCTTACTTCTTTACTAGCTCTTCATGTTAGAAATAAATAATACTGAGGGGGGGGGGGGTTTGTGAATTAGTATTTCCAATCTTTTTGCCCACAACTAAATATTATTAATTACTTTACCACATGAATAAGAAAGAGAACAAATAATGCTAAACAATGTAAACAACCATACATAAAGAGAACTCATAACACCATATTTTGTTAACTAGGGAAACCCTGGCCAAGGGAAAACCCCAGTGGGCATGAAACTCACAAGGTAATTCACTATATAAAGAATCTAGTTAACAATATTGACCCTATTAGGAGTCTATGAAGAATGTATATAGTCTTGAGTCCCTATTAGGAGACAAGGCCTTGTTGGAAGCCTCAACCCTATTAGGAGTTGCTTCAACCCTATTAGGAGTTGGTGGATCATATACAAATGTGTCCAAGAAGAGCCTACTTCCCTAACATGCAACTATACAATAAATTCTTCAAGATAATAGATATAAATACAAAACTAGATCACTTGTTGTACTTCATAATTCTTCTGATTATCAGTCCTACACACAAGGGGTAACTTCACATATACCAATTTGCATCATATCTCACATCACATAACATTACTTTGCATCACATAGTATCTCATCGCATTCACATTTTAACTTTTCAATTAAAGCTCTTTACTTATATCAAACATATAAATAAATTCTTCCTTAGTCGGCTCACATATCATCCATAGAGTTAGCTCATCAAGATTTGATAATTAAACCAATTCTTCAAGTCATTCAACATAGTTTATTGGCATGCTCTATTCTACACTATGAAATAACTACATTAGTATTTCCTCCATAGCTTGAACTAAGTTACTCATATAGACATGCACATTGGTATGCATCATCAAGATGATGTCATGCATATAGGGTTAATTGTGCAAGAGAATATTCCTAGTGAATATTCCACTACCAACAAATCTTGTCATGTTGTTGTAACATTGTCCAATACTTAGACAATTTTATTTCACAAATAATCATAACTAAACTACAAAACATATGTTTCCATAAATGACAACCACATATCTCACCTTATTTGATTAATTGGTCATATTTCCAACAATCTCCCTCTTTGGCATTGATGGAAAATTTTTGGGAAAATTGGCTAAGTCCCAACCATGTTGTCATACAAATCAAAGTAAATAACCATAACACAGTAAAAACATTGTATTCATGTTTTGAAAAAAGGCTACATCTCTTATAGTTCTGATTACAAGGTTTTCTTGAATAAAAGCTTACTACTATACAACTATATAACTTACATTTACAATTGCAATTACAATTTTCTCTATTTCTCCCCCTTTTACATCAATGACCAAGGTGTCAACAAAAGAAAATTCTCTCAAAATCTGAAAGTTTCATCAAAACTTGGAGAAAAAATCACTAAAGTTAGTTTTCAACTATGCTAGGTGTTTCTTCCAACTATCTTTTAGTTCATTATATACATTGATTAGCGCACATAGAGAGTATGCGACTAACTCTGCTACATTCAAATCTATAGCCACAAACTTGTCATATGAGGTCTTGGCTGCCAAGCATTCCTCCAACTCAATTTGTAAAAATGTAATCTATGGGGATAAATGGTTCCTCAAAAGAGTAAGTCTTTTTAGAACTTTCTCCTTTTTTGCTTGTATATCCTGGATGCTATCATGAAGTGCTTGCATTGTATGCTCAAAGGTTTCTAATTTCTAAATCTATTTCAGAAATTTATCAGTGAGCATTTGAAGTTTAGTTATCTTTAATTTGATTTGTTCATCAAAACTATGAAGATGAAGGTATGCCATGTTGCACTTATCATATATCTACTTCCCTTCCTCGATACTTTGTCTTAATTCCTTAATGCATACATTTAATTTTTCTATATCATTTATTATATTTATACACATATTGTTAAGAGGTTTACCATCATGCTTAGTCTATACTTGAAATGTAGCCACATTGGTAAGCATTGTAAACTCATTATCAAAAGTTTTCACAAAATTATTACTCTCTATTGAATGTCTACAGGTGTATCAATAGAACTTACTTTCTTTTCCAATATGTACAAAATTGAGATTAAAGTCTTCTAAATAGACTTGACTAATTTCTTCTTTTCAAGGAATTTAGTTAAAGAAGATATAAGGTTATGTGCCTCATCTTCTTCATCTGACTATACTGTTGTTGTAGTGACCATTGTTGCTTCTATAGGTGGTGTAGATGGTTTTACTACTTTTGTGGTTGTAGGTGCACTTATAGTAGCTACTTCAATGCTAGATTCAAATTTCTTTACTAAAGGTGCATCCTCTTCCTTTTGCTCCTATTCTTTTTCCTCATTAGATAAGCTGCTATAATAAAAAAATATTGCCAATAATGTTGGGGCCAAAATCTTTAAATGGGTTTTTAGTTCTATCCACTATCACATTGGTGTTATCTACTTACATAGATTTTCTGCCAATGGTAATGTGAAGTGAATCACTTGGAATTGAAGTTTTAGTTGGTTGCTTAGAACTGTGAAGTGGACTAACTTACCATAGTAGGACTTGTCTCCTCTATCTATGCACTCTTCTTGGTCTCCTTAGGCATAGTAGACATGTATGTAACTATAGCCTTTTGAGTTTCCATATTCACTTCTTCATAATTTCCTCCCATAAGAAGAATTGATCTCTTCGTATTCCTCAAAAATGGTGCTATTCCTTTAATAATTTCCATTATCTCCTCTTCATTATTTACTATACATAACTTTTCACCATATTTATCCTTATTTGCTTATCTTTCTCAATTACTCTACTTTTCCTATTTCTTAGACTATTGTAAAAATCTTCAAGTATTTGACCTATTATTCTATCAAACCTTTTATCTTTTAGGATCATATTTCTAACTACATCATTCTCTAGCTATCCTCTATCCATATTATTATACAAGTCATAATACTTATTCAATTGCACGAAATTATTGTCATTAATAATTTGCATGTTAAGATTTTCTACCTTTGGTTTCCATGCTTTTCTTCCTACTAAAGTCTTCACTTCCTAATCTTCTAGTTCTACTAATCTATCACTAATCTCTTCTTTAGATTTAGAGGAACTAATTTACAAGGTTCTTCTCCTCTTACTTTGTCCACTTGTAGTTTGCTTGACTCTCTTCACAATAGGGGGTTTGTTTTTCTCAAGCCTTGTGGACTTCCTTGATGCTTCCTCTATTTTCTTTGGATTCCTTAGAGGTTACTATTGCACAACTATTGCATATGGCATTATAGGTGCTTGCGCACTTGTCTCTACAACTATGACCTCTTTAGTAGGTCCAACCACTATAGTTGTAGGGGTCAATAATTTAGATTGATCAATGGCCTTCATTTTTGAGGCTATCCCTTTCACCTCTTCAAATAACTTTCTTGACATCCTTGATTCCTTTAAGATAGAATTAATTACTTTTTATACCTTCTTCTTAGAGTCCTTGACTATTTGACTTGTTTTGACTTCGATCATCTTCTCAGTATATGTCCACTATCTAGGGTATTCATAATCAACTTCAGAGTGTAGAATTATCTACGCATATCCTTCAATTAGTTCATCACTCATTTGATTAGAAATAGATAATACTAAGAGGGGAGGTGAATTAGTACTTTAACTCTTTTTACCCACAACTAAATATTATTATTTACTTCATCACGTGCATAATAAAATAAACCAATAGTACCAAATAGTGTAAACAACCACACACAAAGAGAGATCATGACACCATATTTTGTTAACTATGGAAACCCTAGCCAAGGGAAAACCCCAGTGGGGGTGGAACCCACTAGATGATCCACTTTAAGAATTTGGTTAAGGATATTAACCTTCTAAGGATTCTATAAAATATGTATAGTGTCTCGAGTCCCTGTTAGGAGACTAGGCCTTGTTAGAAGCCTCAACCCTATTAGGAGTTGCTTCAACCTTGTTAGGAGTTGGTGGATTACATACAAATGTGTGCAAGAAAAGCCCACTATCCTAACATACAACTATAAAATAAATTCTTTAATAAAATTCACAAATCTTCTGATTGATGATTCTTCACACAAGAGTGATTGCGCACATATCAAAATGCATAATATCTTTGCATCATATAGAAAAGTATCAAATTCACTTGTTACTTGCATTTCACAAGATCATATCAACTTCACATTTACTGATCATTGAATCATCATTCACTTTCACATTCCTTTTGTGCACACCCTTACTTCACAAATAAATTTCTTTACTTATATACTTTTTGATAATTTCTTCCTTAGTCAACTCATACAACATTATTAGAGTCAACTCAATCAACAATTCATAACCCAAAATAATAAATCAATTTGTTAAACTCATTCTACTAATGTAATCTATTCTGTGTTGTATCATTACTGCATCACTATTTTCTTCATAACTTGAACTCAATTGATTGTATAGACATGCACACTAATATACGTTATCATTATGACATCATGCATCTCTGGTCAACTGCACAAGAAAATATTCCAATGGAATATTTTGTTATCATCAAAACTATCTTGTTGTTGTAACACTGTCTAATACTTAGTCAATTTTCTTCTACAATTGAATGAGGCTAATCTGCAAAACAAATATGTTGCCATAAATGACTACCATAACATATCTTATCTAATTGTTTGGACATATCACCAAAAATCTCCCCTTTTGGCATTGATGGCACTCAGTCCCAAACATTTTGTCATGCCAATCAAAACAAATAGCCATAACATAAGAACATAAAAAAACATTTGTATTTATGTTATGAAAGACTACATTCCTTATTTCTTCCTATTACAACTTATTGCTCCCCCTTACATATTATACATATTATAGTTTCCTACAATACAATTTTCCATACATCTTCCCCTTTGACATCAATGAAAAAGGTATCAAAAACTATCAAAAAAATGGTAGTTGCATATCAAAATGTGGAAAAATAATTGCTGAAATTGGTCTTCAACTGCTCAAATTGTTTCTTCCAACTGTCCTTCAATGCATCAGATACACTGATAAGCACATATAAAGCATATGCTACCAATTTTGTTGCATTCAAATTTGTAGCCACAAATTTGTCATATGAAGACTTTGCAAACAAGCATTCTTCTAATTGATTTTCCAGTAATTTTATTTGAGGGAGTAAGTGTACTCTCAAAAGAGTGAACCTCTTTAGAATTTTCTCCTTCTCCACTTGTATTTCCCTTATATTGTCATGAAGTAGTTGAATTGTATTCTCAATGGTGTCCACAATCTAATTCTACTTCATAAAGTTTTTAGTGACTGCCTGAAGCTTAGTCACTTTATCCTTGATCTGATCATCATATTCTTTCAGATCAATGTATGCTAAGTTACACTTAGCATATGCTTATTTTCCTTCCTATATGCACTACCTTAGTGCTTTAATACATATGTTGAGAGTTTCTATATCATTTCTCATATTAGTGCACATGGTGTTTAGAAGATTACCATCATGCTTAGTCTGTGCTTGAATGGTAGCCACATTCATGAGTGTAGTGAACTCATTATCAAAAGTCTTGCACAAAATTTTTGTGTACTATTGAATATCAACTAGGGTGTCAATAGGGCGTATTACCTTTTCCATCTTGTCCAAAACTATGTTCAAAGTCTTCTCAAGTGACTTGACTGATTTCTTCTTTTCAAGAAGTTTTCTTAGAGAAGATATAAGATTCTTCACCTCGTCTTCTTCATCAAATTGAGCTAGATCTATTGTTGCTGCTATCTGGGTAGGAGGACTGGAAGTTCCTACTATTACTATTCCTATCAAAGGCACACTTGACATACCTACTACAGTGTTGGTCTCCATTTTTTGTGTAACTTCTTTAGTAGTCTTCTGAAGCTCTTCTTGATTAGAACTACTATAATCCACAATATTGCCAACAATGCTGGCACCAAAGTCCTTGAATGGATCTTTTGATTTGTCAATAGTCACTTTGGTGTTGTCTAAATTCATAAAGTCACTGCCAATAGTGATGTTAGGAGGAGAACTTGGTGTAGCTACTAGTTCAGTACTATGAGGAGGGCTATAAGCTACAGGACTATCCTCCTTTGTATATGCACTCTCCTTGGATCTCTGGCTGGCTTCTACTGACTGTGCACTTACTTCAGACTTCTTGCTTGTCTCTTGTACCTATGCACTTGCTCTAGGCATCTACACACTATCTCTAGGTATTTGGCTTGCCTTCTTATTCTACGCACTATCCTTAGGCATAGTGGACATGAAAGAAACTATGGCCTCTTGAGTTTCTTTATCGACTTCCTCATAATATCCTCCCATAATAAGAATGGATCTTTTCTTATGCCTTAGTAATGGTGCTATTCCTTTCAAAATTTCTTTTATGTCTTCTTCACTATTTATAGTGGATAACTTTCTCACCATGTTTATTCTTATCTAGTTATCCTCTTCTATAACTCTACTCTTCCTATTTAGCAATCTATTATACAAATCTTTAGGTATTTTCCCTTTTATAGTATCAAACCTCTTATCTTTCAAAA
Organism: Cupressus sempervirens; assembly: GCA_028749045.1. NCBI lineage: Eukaryota > Viridiplantae > Streptophyta > Pinopsida > Cupressales > Cupressaceae > Cupressus > Cupressus sempervirens. The sequence continues at coordinate 817,629,250 of CM053789.1, read as the reverse complement.
TCATGTGTCTAACTACAACATTTTCTAGTTGTCTCCTATCCATGTTATTATACAAGTCATAGTATTTATTTAACTATACAAAAAATTTATCATTAATAATTGGCATGTTAAGGTTTTCTACCTTTGGCTTCCATGCTCTGCGTCCTACTGATGTCTTGGCTTGCTAATCAGTTGCTTCAACTAGTTTGTCACCAATCTCTTCCTCGGACTTAGATGAGCTAATCTCTAGAGTTTTCCTTCTTTTTCTTGGGGCACTAATGGTCTACTTTATTCTCCTTTTTAGGAGGGATTTCTATCCTCATGGATTTTCTTGATGCAGATGTTTCCTCCATCTTCATAGGTTTTCTTGAAAGTTGTTGTTGCACAACTACTACATAAGGCATAGAAGAAGTCTATGTAGTTGCTTGGGCAATTGTGACCTCTTCAATAGGTCTTGTCACTGCAATGGTTGTAGGGGATAAGAGATTAGTTTAGCCACTAGCCTTCATTTCCATAAAAATTTCCTTAGCCTCATCAAACTCTTTCCTTGTCATTCCAGATTCTTCCAAGATAGAATCAATAGCTTTCTCTACCTTTTTCTTAGAGTCCTTCATGACTTGACTAGTTTTCACTTCTCTCATTTTCTTTGAATGCGTTCCCCATTTGGGACAGTTAGAATCAACTTCAAAATGAAGGATTATCTGTGCATACCCTTCAAGTAGATCCTCACTCATCTCATATCCCATAGGTTCAATAAATTTCATGAGGGGAACTACTACCTCCATGCATGTAAAATTAGTCTCAACCATGGAACATAACTCATCCTTGTATTTTTCCACTAGTGTTGGAGGTATTCTATACCTTTTCTTCATTTATGTTTGGAAAGATTTCATGACTCTTTCCATGTCATTGTCTCTGATCACTTCAGGTCTTAACCTATAAGCTCAAGTGATTTTCTACATAGCACACTCATTTCATTCCAAACTATGATACTAGGAAACTTCTTGATAGCATAGAAGAATATGTGTGTGAGAAGGGATTCAAATTTGAATACTACACTTCTTCATTTCTTGATTCTTGAGATATTATCCAATAGTTGTGTTATGACAATATCACACATGTTCACTTCTTCACCTCTTAGGTAAGCTGCATGAAGAAATCCTATAGGTAGTGAATCTATACTTGATCCATAATTATACTTGTAACCCAAAATCTTGCAAATTATTCTAACTCCATCATCTTGGATTGAGTTGACTTTCATGTTCCTTCCATAAAAATATGTATTGAGGTTTGCCTCAACAAGTTTGCACACATTCTTGATGTTTACTAGATTGTCGCCCTAGTTGCGCAATCATGTGACCTTGTGAATTAGGTCATTATCAATGCTAATGATAGAATCTCCCAGCCATAGAAGATCATCATGTGCTCTGCTAAGGATTATTCTTGTCTAATCATTATTATCAAAATCTATGTAGAACATATGCTTAACTAGGTTAAAACATTATAGATATCTATGTTCAAATTTCAATGATAAATCATTGTTGCACATCTTCTCCAAATCCTTGTGAATCTGAATCACCTATACTTTCAATCTTGCAGTGTATATAACTTCTGATATATTCCACATGAAGAACATTTTCTAGAACTCGCAAAAATTCTCCAATGGGGTCATCGAGCAAAGAAACAAATGGGTGTTTCTTGAAATTATACCTAGGTTATAAACTTTTTTCCTTGCCATTCTTGAAGGATTATGCCCAACAATTCAAAAAAATACCTCAAATTTTGCATTCTAGGGTTTTTTGGTGACTTCACATGCTTGTAGGGCTCTTTAATTCTCCAAATCTCACTTCAATCTCACACACAAACTTTGCACAAGAAAATTATGTGTGCAAGTCAATTCACATCCTTTAAATCTTTTGCAATCTGTACTGCACAATAAATGCATATCTGCCACTAGTTTAGTATATTATCTCTATGCAATAGAGAGTTTGATTCTTCCATATATCCTCATCCTGATCATATAAAGCAATGTACACTTTACTATAGAATTTTCTTAATGTCAATTACCTATTATTAATTATGCAACCCTTAATATTTCCTCTAGCATCAATTATCAAGAACTAATAATCTGTTCCACTAAGAATACTCAATTCTAGTGAGAGGAGTCATAGATAATAAATGACTTCATTATCTTGTTAGGTACATTTTCTATAGATATATGATATATTTCTAGTTCCTTTTCCTTCACAAATGATTCTTTCAATTCATTTGGTTGTTCTTTTACTTCATTTCTTCTAATGTTCCTTCTATAATTTTGATTCTTGTTCAAATCTCTTCTGTCCATTCTGCAAAACTTTGTTGTGTGTCCAAAGATGTTACACAACTAACATACAAGTACATATCTTTTTTGTTCATTTAGTTTTTCATCAGGTGTTTTTGTAATTCCTTGCAATGTGTCCAAGATTGTTGCATCTATAGCAAACAATCTGTCTTCTTTCACTACTATCATTATTGTGGGATCTTCTTTTGTTTCTTGCATGGTTAGTGTTCCTATGTATCCTACTATTTACATCATCACTATCAAATTTAGGTCTCTTACAATCTATTGCATAGTGACCATATCCATGACAATTACGACAATAAAATTTTGAAATAGGTTTGAAAGACTTACCTTCGCAATTGACTTCAGTGTCTTCAAGTTCATCACACCAGGAAAAAGATTCCTTTCTTTTGGTATTCATATCTTGATTAGATTCGTTGTCTTTCTTAGAGTGAGAAACATTCACTTTTCCTTTAGATGTATCAACTGTCTTGCCTAGCTCCTTGTTGACTTTAGGAGTAATAGGTTCTTTTGTTTCAACATATTTCTTGGTGGATTGACCAAGAAAGAATCCAAGTCTAGTCTTATCATAACTAGGTCTTTGTGCACATATGTGTTCTTTAATTTTATCACTACTAGTATATAATTTATCAAGTTGTTGCTTGGTTTGTATCAACTCACCTTTCACAATGGTGTTGTAATTTTCTAATTCTACATGTTCTAACTTAATAGATTCTAGTTTTGATGTTACCTTGCTTAACTAGGATCTTAGATCTACATTTTCAACTTTTATTTCAAAGTCAATCTTACCTCCATTTTTCTTTAGACTCAACTTGAGTTCAACTATCTTTAATTCATGTTTTAGGATCTCATTTTCTTTCTTCAAATCTTCAATATCATCATCACTAGTCTAAGAGAGATCATGAAGCCATAGTTTTTTAACTAAGGAAACCCTCGCTAAGGGAAAACCTCAGTGGGGATGGAACCCACTAGATGATCCACTATATCAAGAATCCGGTTAAGGATATTGGCCCTGTTAGGAGTCTATTAAACATGTATAGTTTCTTGAGTCCCTGTTAGGAGACTAGGCTTTGTTAGAAGCCTCAACCCTATTAGGAGTTGCTTCAACCCTGTTAGGAGTTGGTGGATTACATACAAATGTGTGTAAGCAGAGCCCACTACCCTAACATGCAACTATACAATAAGTTCTTCAAGAAATAGGTATACATATAATACTAAGTAGTTTTTTGTACTTCACAAATCTTATGATTGATGATTCTTCACACAAGAGTGACTACTCACATATCAAACTGCATCATATCTTTGCATACTATAGAAAAGTATCACATTCACTTGTTACTCATATTTCACAAGATCATATCGACTTTGCATTTACTAATCATTGAATCATCATTCTCTTTCACATTACTTTTTCACACACCCTTACTTCACAAATAAAGTTCTTTACTTATACAAATCTTTTTGATAAATTCTTCCTTAGTCAACTCATATAACATTATTAGAGTCATCTCAATCAACAATTCATAACCCAAAATAATAAATCAATTTGTTAAACTCATTTTGCTAATCTGCTCTATTCTACACTATGTCATTACAACATCAATATTTTCTTCATAACTTGAACTCAATTGATTGTATGGACATGCACACTGGTATAAATTATCATTATGATGTCATGCATCTTTGGTCAACTACGGAAGAGAATATTCCAAGGGAATATTATTTTATCATCAAAATTGTCATGTTCTTGTAACACTATTTGATACTTAGACAATTTTCTTCTACAATTGAATGAGGTTAATTTGCATTACAAATATGTTGCCATAAATGAAAACCATAACTTACCTTATCTGATTATTTGGACATATTACCAACACATTTCATAACCCATAGGTTCAATGAACTTTTCTCGAGGAACTACTACCTCCATGCATGTGAGATCTGTTTCTACCATAAAACATAGTTCATCCTTATATTTTTCTACCAGTGTAGGAGGTATACTATACCTTTGCTTCATTTTAGCTTTGAATGATTTCGTCATTTTGTCAATATCATTATCTTTGATTGTTTCTAGTTTAGTTCTATATGCATGAGTGATAGTTTGCATTGTGCACTCACTTCCATCCCAATTTGAAATGCCAAGAAACTTCTTTGCTGCGTAGAAGAATATTTGAGTTAGTAGGGATTCAAGCCTAAAGACTGCACTCCTAGATTTCTTGATTTTTGAAATGTTATCCAAAGGCTAAGTTTGGATAATATCACATAGATTGACCTTTTCATCATTTACTTCCATCAGATAAGCTACATGAGGAAATTTGGCAGGGATTGAATCTATCCTAGATCTATGGTTGAACTTATATCCCAAAATTTTATTGACAAGTCTCACTCCATCATCTTGAATGGTGTTGATCTTCATGTTTCTAACATCAAAACTTGTGTTGAGATTTTTTTCAACTAATCTACACACATTCTTTATCTTGACGGGATTGCATCCTTCATTGCTCAAACTTGTGACCTTGTGAATTAGGTCATTATCGATGCATATAATAGAATCTCCCAACCATAGAAGGTCATCATGAACTCTTCTTAGAATGATTTTTGTCCATTCATGATTATCAAAGTCTGTATGAACATGTGCTTAACTAGGTTAAGTTGTTCTAGGTATGCACATATTGGTTTCAATGACAAATCATTGTTGCACATTTTCTCCAATTCCTTATGAATCTCGGTATCTACTATGCTTTCTATTTTGCAGTGGATATAACCTCTTATTTCCTTGACATGAAGAACATTTTCTAGTACTTGTAAAAATGCTCCAATAGGGACATCAAGCAGCGAAAAAAATGGGTATTTCTTGAAGTTATATCTAGGTCTATTACTAATATTAAACACTTCTTGTCTTTACATTTCTAAAAATATGCTCAACAAATTTGAAAAATACCATAATTTTGTGTTTTAGGGTTTTCAGTGATTTCACATATCTCCAAACTTCTTCAACACTTCAAATCTCTCTTCAATCTTGCACTTAATATTTCACACAAGAAAATCATGTTTGTAAATCAATTTGTGTCCTTCAAATCTTTCACAATCTATACTTTGCATTAAATGTGTATCTACCACTAGTTTGATATATTATCTCTGTATAATAGAGAGTTATTCTTCTTATGTATCCTTATACTGATCATATTAAGCAATGCGCACTTCACTATAGACTTCTCTCAATGTCTAGTATATACTGTTAACTGCACAACTTGTGATATTCTTTCTAACATAAGTTATTATTAACTGGCACACTGCTTTACTGAGAATTCTTAATGCGGGTAAGATGGGTCACAAACAATAAGTGACTTTATTGTCTTATTAGGTACATTAGGATTTTCTTCTTCATGAATTGTATGATAACTTCCAGTTTCTTTTGCCTTTACAAATGTTTCCTTAAATTTTTTTGTCAGTTCCTTCATTTTTTCCTTCGGACTGTCATCATTTCTTCTATTTTTCCTTCTATAGTTATGATTACTGTTAAGGTTTCTTCTATCCATTCTGTAAAACTTTGTTGTGTGTCCAAATTTATTACATAATTGACATATAGGTATATTTCTTCTTTGTTCATTATTATGATTGTCAGGTGCTCTGCAATTACTTGTGATGTGTCCAAGATTGTTGCATCTATAACAAACAATTTGTCTTCTTTCTCCACTTTCATTTTTGTGACATCTTCTTTTTTTACCTCACATGGTTAGTGTTCCTAAACATTCTACTATTTTCATTATCTTCATCAAATTTAGGTTTCTTACAATCTACTACATGATGTCCATATCCATGACAATTATGATAATAAAAATTTGAAATAGGTCTAAATGACTTACCTTTGCAATCATCTCCAGCATGTTCAAGTTCATTACACCTAGCATGAGATTCCTTTCTTCTATTATCATCATCTTGATCAGATTCTTTAGATTTCTCAGTAACACTCTCTTTAGATGTATCATTTATTTTTCTTATGTTTAGATCCTTTTTGACTTCAGGAGTATCGGGTTCTTTTCTCTCAATAGATTTCTTGGTGGATTATCCAGGAAAAAATTGAAGTCCAGTATTGTCATAACTAGGTCTCTATATAGATATTTATTCTTCAATCTTTTCACTGTTGGTATATAATTTGTCTAGTTGTTGTTTGGTTTACACCAATTCACTTTTCACAATAGTGTTGTATTTCTCTAATTTTGCATGCTCCAACTTAATAGATTCTAATTCAAATGTAACTTTTCTTAACTGAGATCTCATATCTACATTTTTAGTTTTTATTTCAGAGTCATTCTTTCCTCTATTTTTCTTAAGACTTAGCTTGTGTTCAACTATTTCTAACTCATGTTTTAAGATCTCATTTTCTTTCTTTAGATCTTCAATATCATCATCACTACTTTTCTCACTAGATCCTTTTTGCTTTAGGTCATCTATCATGTCCTTTAGTTCACTAATGTAAGATTTTGCATCTTTATATCTGTCTTTTAGGCCATCTCTTTCATCAGTAAGGAGATCAATTTGTTCAAGAGCTTCTTCAAGATTCTTCTTCAACAGTTCCATATCCATAGGGATCTTATTCAAGTTGTTAAGCCTCTTCTGAATAACTAGGCTTTGCTACCAATTTTTAGAAATAGATAATATTGAGAGAGGAGGTGAATCAATATTTTCAATCCTTTTGCCCATAATTGAGTATTATTAATTACTTTTCCACATGCATAAGAAAGAGAACCAACAATTATAAACAGTGTAAACAACCATACATAAAGAGAACTCATAACACCATATTTTGTTAACTAGGGGAACCCTAGCCAAGGGAAAACCCTAGTGGGGATGAAACCCACAAGATGATTCACTATATAAAGAATCTGGTTAAGGATATTGACCCTATTAGGAGTTTATGAAGAATGTATAGTGTCTTGATTCCCTATTAGGAGACTAGGCCTTGTTAGAAGCCTCAACCCTATTAGGAGTTGCTTCAACCCTATTAGGAGTTGGTGGATCATATACAGATGTGTGCAAGAAGAGCCCACTACCCTAACATGCAACTATACAATAAGTTCTTCAAAAGAATAAATATACATACAAAACTATATCACTTGTTGTACTTTTTAATTCTTTTGATTTTCAATTCTTCATACAAGGGGTAACTATGCATATATCAATTTTTATCATATCTCACACCACATAATGTTACTTCACATCACATAGTATCTCATCACATTCACATTTTAACTTTGCAATTGAAGTTCTTTACTTATATCAAACATATTAACAAATTCTTCCTTAGTCGGCTCACATATCATCCTTAGAGTCAGCTCATCAAGATTTGATAATTAAACCAATTCTTCAAGTCATTTAACATAGTTTACTGACATGCTCTATTCTGCACTATGAAATAACTGCGTTAGTATTTCCTCCATAACTTGAACTAGGTTGCTCATACGGACATGTGCACTAGTATGCATCATCAGGATGACATCATGCATCTAGGGTTAATTGTGCAAGATAATATTCCAAGGGAATATTCTAATACCAACAAATCTTGTCATGCTACTGTAACATTGTCCAATACTTAGACAAATTTCCTTCACAAATAATCATAACTAAACTACAAAACATATGTTGCCATAAATGACAACCACACATCTCACCTTATTTGATTGATTGGTCATATTGCCAACTCTTCTTCCTCTCACTCCTTTTCATCTTTTGCATCATCTTCCCCAATGTCATCACCTTTTCCTTCAATCAACAGACGAGTGGAGCTAAATTGTTTTAATTTTGCTATCCTATTCTTCCCTTTTTTAACTACCTAGGCAATTTTATTTCAAGTTATATTCTTGCTTTAAAGCTTCATCATAAGTGCCAAAGTATGTATCTTTTGGGTCAACAAGCTCATTTAACAGTGCTTCAATAATGTCCTTGGTTTCATTAATGTTAACCTCATAACCTAGAGGCTTGACCCATACAATTATCAGTCTAACTACTTGTATATACACTTTATCACTATCAACCATGAAACACATATGATCTTTGTAGTCATCAACAAGTCTCTTAGGTATCCTATATCTATTATTCATCTTGTCCTTAAATGCATGAAAGTAGTTATCTATAATACTAACATAGTTTTCTCCCATTTTTTATTTATGTATTCATTAATTTGGTAAAGAATACGTACATCCTTCCTCCATACAACTGTACCTTTCAATGGAAAGAACTTTTTTACATAGAAAAATAGACAGGTTAAGAGTAACTTAACTTACAAGGATTATTCTTTGAAGTCCTTATGCTCTCCATATTTTTTTTGAAGTAATTTAGCATCAACTTGGCAAGCTCAAGTGGCATGTTATTCTTAACCACTTTGTATGCGAGATCCACAGGTTCACATGATACACTATTGAGTCTACTCAAGCTATATATTTTATGTGCAATGATATGTATCTCAAATTTCAATTCCATATCTATAACACAACTGATCTTCATTCCCTTTCCATCCCATTTGGCTAGGGTTTTCTTTTCTAACTCAACTCAACTTAGGGTTTTGGTCATCTTTGCCTTAGTTAGCATTGGGAGACTTGTGATCCTATGAATCATTTTCTTCATTATCACAATAGGTTGCTCCGATCACAACTGACCATTATGCACATGGATAAGAATAAATCTTATCCATTTAATTTGAAAGTCTCGTGGCATGTAAGGAATGTGTGTCAAACCCTTCGCTTCAAGGTGTTGATGGTTTAGTTTTAATGACATTCACACATAGCTTCTCCAAGGTTTCATCCATTTTCAAGGTTTAAATATCTTGAATAGCACATGGAAAATGCTAATGAATATCATTAATCAATAGTACCTTGGATGGAAATTGAGATCATGCTCCACTTGGATCTAGGGTTTCTATGACAACTAGAATCAGCTTGAAGTTTGGTACCTTCCATTCCATGCCTCCAACTAACATCTCTAACCCTTTCTTAGTCTTGCTACTAGAGGATGCCATTTGCTCAATAGAGTTTACAAGGATACAAAAATATTCAATAGTAATTCACTTAGATTGCTTAGATGAACTAAAATAGCTCTATACAGATAGCTCTGGAAAATTCATGGTGACAAATGAATTTGAGTTTTCCTTTTTATCAAATTTCACCTTTTGATTGCGATAGATGCCTGGTACAATCATTCGCTCAAATGAAAGACTATCTTCCATTTGGTCTACATTGAATGCTTGGTAAGAATATCCATAACTCAATTTCCACACAATAACGAGTTACTCCCAAGCTTTCTCGATAGGGTCTTGCAACCCGACCTCGCTTAGTAAGGTTTACAACCCAACCTCACTTAGTAATGACTAGCATCTTCTTGAATGCTTGGTGATCCCTTTGCATCTTGAATGCTAATATGGATCTTTTATTCTACTGACTAGAGCTGATGTGAGATGTTTTCTTCAGAATCCTAGTTCCAGTTCTCCTTACGAGAGATCAAGTGGAAATTCTTGAGTTGCTCAATTCTTGAGTGATAATTGCTTCATTTCTTAGACTTACATTCTCAAAAGATTTTGGAATCCATTGCTATCTCAGTTTCTTCCTAATGTTATTTGCCTTGGCTTTCTTTTCATCTTCAATTCTTCTAGTATTCATATATTTCTTTGCAAGATGACCAAGTTCTATACAAATAAAACATCTTCTAGTAGTATCCCTTGTCCTCATGTGATGTTTTACACAATTCATTCCAATGTGTCCTAGTTCTCCATAGGTAATGACATCTACACCAAGTGAGGTAATGACATCTGCACCAAGTGTTATAGTCCCAATGAAATATAGATTTTAGAATTTGTTCAACTGGGTTCAATATCTTAGTTTTGCATTCTGAGGATTTGTGCCTATTCTTTTTACATTTTCCTTCAAACTTAGGTTTCTCTTTGCATTCATTAGCTCTATGACTATGCTGATTGCAATTGTAGCAATTTTCATTGAATTTAGTCTTCCCATTGCTCCAACATTTGTTTGATGTATGAGCTATCTTACCATAGTGATTGCAAGTAGGTCTTTGATTCTTTTGAGCTCCTTGCTTTGATGATTCACCTTCTTTTGTATATCCAATTCCTACTTTTCCTTTTTGTTTGTATTGGATTTACTCATGTACTTTACCCATTTGTGCTTGAGATTTCATCATCCTTTCATTGTTTTTCCTTTCAATGTTTAGGTCATTCTACAATCTTCCATTTTCTAATCTTAGAGTCATGATTTCTTCATTTGCATTGGTGAGTTCATTAATGTGAAGTCTGCCTGCTAAAGGGATAGGTGTTGAATTTCATTTTTCTTTCTTTCTATCTCTTCTTTTATCTTATTTTTCTCTGTAATGACTTCACACAATCTTACTGATTGAATTTCTTGCTCTCTTATCATCTTTCTTACTTCTTCTTGAAGTGTACCATTCATTTCCAATAGTTCTTTGATTAGCTCATTAGCTTCATTTGATTTACTTTCTGAATGGATGTCTTCAATTCTTTCTTCAATGTAGAGTGTGTCATTCATCTAGATTTCAAGATCTTATCTTCTTTTCAATGATTGAGAGAGTTGCTCCTTTTCTTTCTTGAGTTGTCCAATAGCTAATTCCAAATCCAACTTTTCATTGTCAATAGCCTTGTCAAGTCTAAATACCTCCATAGCCTCTGATCTTTGCTCAAGTTGTTAAACTTCTTTCCTAAGAAGCACAAAGCTCTAATACCAATTGTTGGAAATATATATGATAGGCTAAGTTACTAAGAGGGGAGGGGTGAATTAGTAAATAATAAAAATTAATCTTATTTACCAATTAATCCTTCATGTGAATTTTGATCTAATTCCATGTATAAGAAACTAAAATCATTAAAAAATTCATAACACTTTGACACACAATATGGTGACCCAAAAACCTTCCAAATAGAAAGTAAAATTAGGGTGGGGATGATACCCACAAGCTTTAGTACTGTAGTATAAAGTTGGCCTGTTAAGAATTACAATGATCACTTTTGATGATCTACTCTATTAGGATCAATAAGGACTACTAGGTCCACCTTGCAAAAGGATTTAAAAACATACAATAAAGTATGCACTCGGTAAAGAGATTTACAGAAGACTATTAAGTCTACCTTGTGAAAGGATTTAACTGATCCACCTGTTAGGATGAAACACTGGTTGATCTCTGATTTGCAACTTGGTTTGTTGAATGAGATTCCTTTGAGTGTAATGACCATCTTGTTGTGATAGATAAATCTTTGTTACTCCTTATACTGATGGAGCTTTTTTTACTTCACACTTCTTCTCTTCAAATTCACATTATACTTCTTGTCATATTATTCTTCATTCATTTGGATGTGATACAGAACATTACATATATACCAATCCAAATTATAATTCAACAAAGTTGGCTACAATAAAAGCTTACACAAAATACACAAAGTCAGTCCAACCGTAGGAACTCGGGTTTTGAAGACTAGCTTGGTGAAGTTCTGATACTCAACATCCACTATCAATTCCCGACATCATCATGCATTTGGTAGACATAGAAGCTTGGTCCATACTAATCACTTCCAAGTAGTCTAAACTCAGTTTGTATTGGTGACTTGGTGAATACTACGAAACTTGGCATATAAACTGAATCACTTGATTCACACTACATAGCTCGATCAATGCTATCACAACAAGCTCATTATAAACTGAATCACTTAGTTAAAAATGAGTGGCTTAGTCAACACTAGATTCACATCACTATAACTACAAACTCAGTAAGCACTACATAACTCAGTTTGCACTAAGGAACTCAATAAAACTTATGAAGCTCGGTTTACACTACTAATCACCATCATGGTAGAAACTGCTTGGTGCAAATTGAATACTGTTGCTTGAACTCGATAGCAATTGTAGAATTCAGTAAAGCCTGAAATGCTTGGTTAACACTATTAACTGTACAATAAGCTCAGTAGATACTATCTTCTAAATAAGTGTGTGTCACTAATAAAAAGCTTGACTACAATGTCAACATCCTAAGCATTGGATAGATGGATAGCATGATTGACATGTTGCATTCATGACTATATTTGTCATTGATGTAAACATAGTATTGTTTCTATAAGGACTAATCGAGTAGAAGGAAGAGAATGAGGTTGTAGGGATTGTGTATTAAGGATCGGGTCAATTGCAGTTAAGGATGTATTCTACGTTGTGTCTTGATGAAGTGGAAAAATGTGTGTATAAAGAGTAAAAGATATACAAGAGTTATTCAAGAATTACATAAGACAGTAAGCAGATAGAGTTCCTGATAAATGATCTTTGATGATTGATTTGTATCTCTTAACTGGGATAGAATTGTGATGAGTGAAATTAGATAGTGATAGAAGACAGCCTAAGGATGACATCAATAAGTGTGCAAGGTTAGTAGTTGCACATGTGAGAAGTTTTAAAGACTGAGCTGACAGTGACTTGCAATTGCAAAAAGATGCAATGTTTTGTTAGATCTCAATGAGGTCCTATTATAATTATTTGGGAAAGCCTCAAGGCCAACTCAAGGAATTATTTTGAGGATATGGTATAAAGGAAGGTTATTCTCCTTGTTATGAAGTACGCATTCAAGTGTGATATGCAATGTATTTGTAAATGTGCGTAAGTGATCCAAGCGATTATTTGGATGCAAAGTTGGTGATCTAGTATTAAGATCAAAAGAGGATGAGTCCAGTCAAGAGGAAATAGGAGTTAGAGATCATTCATTTCTAAAATTCTACAAGGAATAATATAGAGGCCAGTTGGACTATGAGTTCAGTGGTCTTGCCCCTTGTTGGGACTAAAAATTACATGGTCAATTTTGAGTATCATTGAGAAAATCAACCCCTATGAATGCCCATAAATGCATATGTACCCGACTGTACCTCTGAGCCCCGTGAGGTCTTTAATTTTTCTAACACCCTTCATTTAGTGTGTCCAAGCATTTCATGATGATAAATTGACATTTTGAGTCATTTGGCGAAGTCCTATTTTGAGCCAGTGTCATTTCTGCATTTTTACCCTAAGTGTCAAACAACGACAGGAGGTTGTGTTTGCAAGTGAATATCTTGCACCTAGAAACATTTTGTGATTTTTCACTTTGAGAATGTCTAGTGTCCATACTTGAGAACCTGTGTTTTAGATTTTGAGTTGTTTTGAGTTTATTTGGCTGGGTTTTGAATCCCTCAAAGTTGGTCAATTATCAATGTCATGCTGATATGAAATGTTCAGAATTTGGGGAAGCCCTATTTGACGTGCTATAACTTTGACCTAGTTAGCCCAAATGTTGAAATTCCTATTACGTTGCATTGTAGATGTTAGATACTTGTTATGTTTCAAGTTTTAGCTTATGAAAAATCCATTTGCACATTTTTCAAACGTGATTCCAAACGTAATTTTTAAAGTTTTACTAGTGTCAGCATTTTCAGATTTGTAAGGACCTCTGTTCGTGATGTTATAACTTGAGATCCATGATTGGTAAGATCAAATGGATTGTATCACTATGTTTTCCTCTGAAAATACTTTAAGTGTGTTAGTTTGTAAGTCATGACGAATCCGTATGCACACTTTTTCAAGTCAATTCCATTTGCAAAAAATGTTTTCTGTCCGTGTTTCCAGTTTGCAAAATTCGAGTAGCCCACTTTGACTGATTTCCATTTGTACCCTATTATTCATCATGAGCCCAAATCGCAAGTTCATACTCACCTCATGATAGAGAACGAATGTCCCAATTTTTGTTTTCCCAAGTGCCCATTTGCCTAGTTTTCAAGGTCAAATCTGAACCCAGTTTAGTGTTTTCTGACATGTTTTCTTACAGGCAATTTTAAAGGAGCAACCTTGAAAGTCAATATCTTTTGACTGAGGATACATAATGAGACAAGATTTGGTAGGGTGCAAGTATGTGGAACAAAGAATCAATGTGCCAGTTTTCAGAGCCGGGTTACCTATTTGGATCAGTTTTTAAAGCCAGTCAAAGGACCTCCTGGCACGAGGTTGATAGTCTGCAGATAGGTGTAAAAGTGAGTTGTAAATTTATTTCTCTGGTGTAAATTGACTTCATATAGTAACTTGAGTGCAGTGGATCAATTTGAAGATTCAGTTGTCCAAAAATGAAAAGTTTCTTAGCTGAACCCACTTTGGGGCCCGACTAATCCCATCAAATTGATTTCACAAAGTTAAGGAAAAGCTTGCAAGTGTAAGGCCAGATAAATGGGAGCTATACAAGGATTATATGTGAGAGTTCCCATGAATTATACAGGGAAACTTGGCAACATCCTTTTATAGTTAAATGTCTTGCAAATTGTTTAAATTTGATGATTTATAATGATAGTGAGATCAAATATAGTTAGGGAGACACTAAAGACAACTAAAATGGGACTTGACAGTTACAAACATTTTTAAATTGGGGATACATTTATTGAAGTTTTTACAATTGCCTAAAATTGGTGTGTAGAAAAGCATCCAAAAAGTTCTTGATGAACTTTATAATCTATAAAAGGGAGTACTTAAGGAATATATGTATACAAAATGGATAACATAATAGACCAATTGAAAGGAGTTCCCTGTATGGCATGAGAGCCCACCAATCTTCTAATCAAGTAACACTACAATAAGCCATTCTGTTGATGTTTATCCCACGTGGGAGAGGTTTTTTTTTTTTTTTTTTTAAATACTCAAACACACAAAAGCCATTGTGTATTAAGAATAAGTAGCTTTTGGAAGCCGCTTGGTGCAATGTGGTCGACTAGCTAGCAGGCGACCTATTCAAAATTTTGAATGACATGCATCGAAAATTGGTGACATCAACAGAATTCAAACTCGTCAAAAAAGGTCCAAAATCTGGTGATTCGTTATCTTGCCATCAAAAAATGGTGAGTTTTTTCGATAGCGACATAGCCAGTCACTGAAAAACCTCAAAAATTTGGCAAAAGTCGAATAAGCCTGTGGGTCCCATTTCCAATGCAATCAGCAAACCAGGGAATGACAAGTGGCAACTAGACAACAATGGCAATGATGTGGTGGTGATGTGGAGTTCTTTATCAACCACAAGGTGCCATGTGGCACAAATTTCAAGGCAAGATGATGTGGTGGTAGGTATCTCAGATGAACCAGATGGTGACACGTGGCACATCTGACGATCGTTGCTATCTTGCCAAGGAGAAGTTGCTCACATGATAACATAGTGACATAGTGATCTTTAATGTGGTGATGACATGTGGCAGCAAAGATGAGCTCACCAAAAAATCATAAAGTGACACGTGGCACTGTTGGATGGTCAGAGCAAATCAAAGGTTAACAAGTGGCATTACCTGATTGATCAAAGGAGGAAAGTGAGATTTTAATTAAATATAAAAGTAATGTTATGCACTCATTCAAAGGAGATTTGAAGAATTTAATTTTAAAAGGTGAGTATTTTATAGTCTAAACTATAGAACTTTTTGAAAAATTTCAAAATCTTTGGTTTTTTATGCACACCATGAAGCAAAGGCCTGATTTTCAAAAGGTCATAACTGGGACGATTTTTATCAAAAATAGGCACTCTGATATACCACTAGAACCGGAACAAGATGAATTTTCTGAATATGAGGTCAATTTTTGTGTAGGTCTTCACCGGTTCGCACTATAGGCCAATTTGTATAATCTGGGGCATTGGTGGCAAAATAAGCAAATCTGATCACTGATCATTAGAATTAGTCATGAGGCAGATATAAAGGCTTGGTGAAGTGTAAAAGTGAAGAAAATCAATTTTAATCAATTTTCTTGTATTCTTGAGTCCATTTCAACTAATTTTTACCTTTTACCTTGAGTTCACTTTTACCTCAAAATTAGTTATAATCTTTCATCATGATGTTTCTGAGATATTTGATGCCTCTAAAAGTAAATTGAAAAAGGGATCTGATAGGTAGTTGAGGAGAGAGATTAGAGAGAGTCTTTGCATGGCAAAGAGAGGGAATTTCATGTGGACAAATGTCAATTGCAGATTCAATCTGAGAATTCCTTCCTCTATATCAATCTCATTCTTTCTCATTGTACAGGTTCTAGTTTCTAGGAAGAAAAAGTTCATTGTTGTGAGACCATTAGTTCTAGTATTTTGACATGTTTCCTTGACTGTGACACCAT
The DNA here is from genome assembly GCA_028749045.1 of Cupressus sempervirens. NCBI lineage: Eukaryota > Viridiplantae > Streptophyta > Pinopsida > Cupressales > Cupressaceae > Cupressus > Cupressus sempervirens. The sequence goes on along the minus strand of CM053789.1, from coordinate 817,612,777 downwards.
TCTTTAGCATAATCCTCTCATGTGAACAATAGTAGTGCAGATAATATAGCAAGTTCTGATATGTTAGGTGTTTTCATGTTTTAATTTTATGCATTTGAATGTATAGTTTCAAGGAAATGAATACATATGAGCAATAATTTCACTAGTTTCATTCTAATTCTTGTCTCTTGTCTCAGCAATCTATAAGTCTTATGTGGTTTTGAAACAAAGATCTAAGATCCATTTGCACCCCCTTCAGATTGTATGTTTGATGTATTTTGCTATTGGACCAAAGCGCCAAGTAAATTCTTGATATGTTTAACAAGGTTACTAGTTACTTGAGAAGGATATTTTGTGAGAATGAGATTTGAATGAACACTGATGTCTGAATCACAAGGTGATTAGATAGATCTGATGTCTGGGTATATGAAAATATGTCCTGATGTCACAGATGTATGTTTTGAATTCATGGAATTGCCCAATGGATTAGGCACTAATCAGGATCACTTGTTATACTTCTGCATATTTGAGATTGTGTTGAATCAACATCATTAATCAAAAGTTCCCCCTTTCATGTTGAAAGTTATTCAATGTAAACTCTCACTTAGCTAGCCATTTTCATGAGTTATGTTCTTAGCTATTTCATGCTTGTGATTTCTTGGTTAAGTATAAAAGAATTAGGGGTTTTATCTGTTATTCTAGATTTTGATTATGCTCATTGCATTGGTCACATAATTGGATACTAAGAGGTTCACCCACCTAGGTTTTGTAGAGCCTGAAGTGAAGGAGTGTAGCATTATAGTTGGCTTGGGTTCTTGGTGAATTGTGTCCATTATTGGAGATAGCTTCCCATAGATGCAATCTTACCCAATATACTTGGTTATTAAAAAACTGCTAAATTAGGAGCCAACACCCCTGAAGCTGTTTGGATAGAGGGTCCTTCCTTTGACAACTCCTAACAGCATTGGTAGAACTCCTAACAGGGTTGCAATCTCTTAACAGTGATTCAAAGTCTCCTAACAAGAACTAATATGTATTGAATGTATTTCATTGGCTCCTAACATATATGGTGTTATTGCGTATGTATATCTTCTTATGGTTTCTTGTTATATTGTTTACATGGTTAAGGATTAATAAGGCTGATAAATGTTTTAATATTTAGGATAACTGATTCACCCCCCTAGCTATCTTGGTGGACTTTACCTTCTAACAATAATACAATTGAAAAAGAAATTGGGTGAGACCTTAGAATGCAATGATAAGTTGTGAGTCTCTTATTTAGGAGGCCCTAGGTTTGAGTCTATTTGAGTCTCATGTTGATCTCAACTTTGACCCATTACTTCTAGAATTTTTTTATCGAAATACAAAATAACTACTACAATTTTATCTCCTTTCATTATTATTTAAGAGAATATTAATAACAAATAATATAAAATTAAATCAAAATATAATTTTATCCTTAATTGTAGTAAACATAAACTACACTCACTATAAAGAAATAATTATTTAAGGTTGATCAGTGTCTTAGTAATATGGCAACTTAAAAACATACCAAAGGTCAAGTAGATCCAATTTTGGCTTAATCTATACTTTTCTTGTCAAAATCTAGGAACCTTATGCACTCATCATAGGTTCAAGTGGAGGTGTTTAAAAATGACCTATACCCAAACCATAACACTAAAAAATTATAAATTAATTTTAGAAAAATAATGAGACATCATGTACTTTGAATTCTTCATAATTGGTTTAGTATAACTACAAAATGTATTGAATGTTGAAATGTATTGGTCTTGATAGGATGCACTATGAAAAGGAAATGGAGCATTGCGTTTTGTCCCATTATAATATTATTTTGTATTGGTAGCTTAGGGAAAGGACATATCACACATGTAGCCCCATAACTTATTTTATATATAAATCTTAGTTTTATAGGAGCAACTTGTGAAACTAGTAGCCCAATGAAACTACTATTTTTTTCTAATCATTCATTTTGATTGTAAATGAAAAAAGAGACAATCTAGTGACAATTAAACTTTGATGAAAATAAAATTATGAGGCAACCCAACATTTTTTTCAATAAGAAGCTACTTAGTTAATTTAATCTCATATTTAAATCCTATAGGGTATGTGTAGGATCATCGCGTGCCAAAAAGTGGCGACCTAAAAATTATGTAGTTCTAAATTGCCTCAAAGCATTTCAAAATATATTCCAACTCTTTTCCCACTCATCCTAATACAAAATAGAAAAAACTAATACCTTTATAAGGCCTATTATATCTTTGGATAGCAACCCTACATGGTCAACTTGAAAATTTTCCCAAAATGTGTTTTTGGCATGTTCTTGTGTGCTTTTTACTTCAAACATGTAGCTGACGACATTTTTCACCCAAATTTGATGAAACAAAAAGGGTTTCTTAAAAATGTTCTTGGCTTTCCATAAATGTAACATTTGTCAAACTACGAGTTCAGTAAGTAATTATTATAACTATAACTTTCAAATGGTACAACATTTTTAAAATTCAAAAGATGCACCACATTCTATGCTTCTTCTACTATAAGGAAAAATAATAATTTAGTTTTGTAGAGTTTTGAATTAGTTAATGTGGTTAGACACGAGATTTTTTTAATTCTAAAAATACTATAGAATTAATAATTAATTGTATATTTAGAATAAAAAAATCCAAAAATATGTGTCACACCTATGAATGAGTCTAATTATATATCTTGAATCTTATTACAAAATATTATCATTTCATTTTGATTATGGTGGTTGGACATACATCTACTTCTTATTTTTGTCTTGAAATTTTTGTAATACTGCATTAAAATTCAAATTTTTTACAAATCAATTTTTTTTTTTTTTAGATAAGGCATAGTAGTTAAGAAACTAAATTAAATTTCCTAGAGATTTTTTTCTATCAACTTTTTGATAGAAATTTCATAACAAGGTGAAAATTGCACGTCAAGTTGATAGCTCTGATTTGTTGATTTTTCATTGCCACTTAAGGGCATAGTTTGGTTGACCATGATCCTCCACATACCCTATATCCTATTTTTATTTCTTAAGTAATAGATGCTCCACTAAAATAGGAAAAGATTATATATTATCCAAAAGTCCACAATTTTAATTTTTCATGGAAACTATGTAAGCATAACACACACTTAAGAAAACACTGAGAAACATGGGTTTAGAAATTTAACACCTCAAAAAATATATGGAGGTCAAATATATTAAAGTTTGAACTAATTCATACCTTTATTTTATAGAATATTAGAGTCAAAATCTCAAACACTCATAATATAATTCATCTATAGATGTGTAAGAAATGAACTATACCTAAACCATAAAAGAAAATTAATAAAAAATACAAAGACAATACTTAAATAATAAAATATGTTCTCAAATCCATACTCTTTTTATATGGTTTCAGATTTAGAAGCTAGGAATATTGAACTCTCCTAATATAACTTAAGGGAAGATGTCTAAGAGATGAACTACATCTAAACTATAGAAGAATCAATCACAAAATAAATTAACAACTAAATAATAAAATTATGCTCTCAATAAATAAAATGTTCTAAATACAAAATGAAACTATATATATATATATATATATATATATATATATATATATATATATATATATAATGATACACAAATATTGAAAATGAGAATGGGCTATTGCACTGTCATGTCATTACAATATTATGTATGAAATATCATAAATAGTAATAATAATAAAATAAAATTATATTTTTTATTCGTAATTTGTAGTAGAAATAAGCCATAGTCAAATTGCAAAAGAATTGATCAAGGGGTGGAACGGAAGAATTGTAATAGGACACTTATAAAAGATATGACAAGTCAAATAAATGTAATTTGAGTTTGTGTGTGCATTCGGGTGCACACACACACAATATATATCAAAGCCAAAATCTAAGAGAGCCTAGAGAACGCATAATGTGATAAAGTGGAAGTATTTAAGAAATGAACTATACCTAAACTATACCATTGAAAAGTTAAAAAAATTGATTTAGACATCACCCTTAAATTCTTCACATTTGATTTGGTATAGCTATAAAATTAATTGAATGTTGAAAATTATTGATTTTGACACATTGATCTTTCAAAAAGGGATGAACTATTGTGATTTCATCCCATTACAATCTCACTTATTAGAAAATTTTATTTAACAACAATATAAAAATTAAATATATTATATTTTATTTTTTTTCAAACAATAAGTACTTTAGTAATAAGGTACCATAAAAACACCCAGAAGTTCAAGTGGATTCAAGTGTGAGCTAATTCATAATTTTTTTGTTAAAATTGTTGATTTTTATGATATATAATAAGAGTGAAAAATAAAATTGGGGAACACTGTACAATACAATGGTAAGTTGTGAGCCTCTTATTTGGGAGGTCTTAGGATTGATCTACTTGAACACCATGTTGATCTTGCCTTCAACCCATTACCTATAGGAACAAAATTTTGAAAAAAAAAATAGTTGTTGTAATTTCATCACTTTTCATTATTACTTATAAATACATTTATAAATTATTAAATTCAATTATAATTTTATCCTCAATTTATAGTTGAAATAAGCCAACACTCATTGTAAAGAAATAATTAAAAGGTGGACTTAGTAATATAATAGGTCTTTAAAACACATGAGAGGTCAAGTAGATCCAATTTTGTTTTTGTCCATACCTTTTTTTCTATATGATATCAAAGTCAAAATCTAAGAACCTTGGGCACTCATCATATGGTTAAGCGGAGGTGTTGAAAAATGAACTATACCTAAATCATAGCATTAAAATATTATAAATTGGTTTTCAAACAATAATGAGGTATCATATTTAAATTCTTCATAATTGATTTAGTATAATTATAAAATGTATTGATTGTTGAAATCTATGATAGTTTGATAGAATAAACTATGAAAAAGGTAATTGAGCTCATTGTTTTTTGTTCCATTATAGTAATATTTGAGATGATTTAAAAATTATAATATAAAAATCAAATTGATAAATATTTAAATGATGTAATATTTCTTTTTATAAAAATGGATTCGTAGTTCAAGGAAAGGATTTGTCACACATGTAGTCCCTTAGCTTATTTTGGATAATAATAGATTAATTTTAGTAGGACTAGTAGCCTCATGCAATAGTTTCTTTTCTCATCATTTTTTTTATATCAATTTTTCACATGAAATATGAAGGAAAAATTTCATGGTAAATGAGAAAAAGAAAATTAAGTGATGTAAATAAATTTATATGAAAAAAAAATTATGAAGAGACCCAACATTGTTTTTCAATAAGAAACTATTTATTTGATTTAGTCTTTCCTTTTCCCATAGTCTATTTTCATTTCTTAAATAATAGATGCTCCACTAGAATAGGAAAAAAAACTTATATTATCCAAAATTTCACAATTTTGATTTTTAATGAGAACAATATAAACGTATTAAAATACGCTTGAACAATAACATAGAAACAATGGCATTCACAATAAAACATCTTTAAAATGTATGAAGGTCAAACAAATTAAATTTTGAGCTAATCCATACTTTTGTTTTATATTGTATCAAAGTAAAAAAATTAAAAACCTCAAACACTCCTAATGTAATTTGAATATATATATAGATGTTAAAGACATGAACTATACCTAAACTATAAAATAAAATCAATAAAAATACAAAACTAATAACTAAATAATAAAATATCATCTCAAATTTATACTTTTTTAATATGGTATCAAATTTAGAAGCTAGGAATTTTGAACACTCCTAATATGATTCAAAGAAAGTATCTAATAAATGAATTATATCTAAACTATAAAAGAAACAATCAAGAAATAAATCAAAAACTAAATAATACAAGTATGCTCTAAACAAATAAAATGTTCTAAATACACAATCTAACTAATCATACAAAAGTTTACATATTTAAAAACATAAACCAACATTAATAAAAATATTGAACAATTATCAATTTTTATGACACAAGAAGATTTAAGAGGGCAATGAATTATTGCACTTTCATCCCATTACAATATTAATTATTAAAACAGTCATAAACAACAATATAAAAATAAATAAATTATAATTTTCATTCTTAATTTGTAGTAGTAATAAGCCATAGTCAAATTGAAAAATAATAGATCAAGAGGTGGAATGATAGAATGGTAGTAGGGCACCTTGAAAAAGACATGTGAGATTGAATAAATTCAATTTTGAGTTAATCAAATTTTTTTAAAATTGTATCAAAGTCAAAATCTAGGAGAGTGTGGAGCACTAATAATGTGAGGGAGAGTAGATTTCAACAATTCATATCTATATCCTAGTAATGTTTCTAGATTCAATTGTGTAAGAATTTTCCTTAGGGAAAAATAACACCAAGATCGAAAAGCTCAAACACTAGCACAATATGGACCAATAATGGATGATCAGAATAACAATAATGAGAATATCATATGTGTACATACACACTAGAAGTGCATGTATATGAAGCCATCTAGAATGACTAGGAGTTAGCAAAGTGATAAGCCTCACAACTAAGCACATGTCCACCAAGAGTGGATTATCCTCCATTGAGCACAGAAGTTAGTGCGATGATGAGAGGATAAGATTACATAAGTGTATCTCATAAAGAGATGTTGTAGACACCATGTGCTCAATTGGAGTGAAAACAACTGTGTTTTCTACATGACAACTCAGATGAATACGCAAACTCATATGTTCTCAACAAGAAAACTCATATAACTATGCATACTCCTAGGTGTCTATATGATAAATAATAAAATAATGCATTTAACCTATGTGAACTTAAGTAAAGTGTAATAATAATTAATTATTTACACTAATAAATTGTGTCAATGAATTTTGCATCAACATTTCGGATCACATTCTATGATGCATCACCAAGATGAATGATAGAGAACATAAATGATGGCTACTTTTATCATTTATGTTCTCTACAATTCATCTTGATGATGGAACATAGGGTGTGATCTGAAATGTTGATCCAGCAATCAATGACTCAATTACATCTAGAACAATTACTAAGAGACTTATAATGTGATAAAGTGGAAGTATATAAGAAATTGACTATACCTAAACCATAACACTAAAAAATTTTAAATGATTGAAAACATCAGCTTTAAAATTTTCATGATTTGTTTGGTATAGCTATACAATCTATTAAATGTTGAAAATTATTGATTTTGACATATTTATCTTTGAAAAAAGGAATGAACTATTGTACTTTCAACCCCATTACAATATTACTTATTAGATAGTTTCAAAATAATAATATAAAAAATAATTATATTATATTATTTTTTTCAAACAATAAGTAGCTTAGTAATAGGGCACCTTAAAAAGACCTAAGAGCTCAAGTAGATTCAAGTGTGAGGTAATCCATATTTTGTTTTATATGATATCAAATAATGTTAGAAACTCGAAACACTCTAATGTGATTCAAGTTAAGGTGTTTAAGAAATAAACTACACTTAAACACACAACGACTAATAAAGAAATAACTCAATAACTAAATTAAAAACTATTTTCTCAATTTTGTACTCTTTTTGTACTTGTTGTAGGCAATACTATTGTATTCAGTTGCACCAACTAGTTAATTAATTTTCACCAATCAAGTCACTTTATTTTTTAAGTTTGAGAAATAATAATAGTTTTCTTGTAAATTTAGTATTTAATATTTTAATTTTTTCTAATAAAAGTGTCATTTATTTGAAAGCTCATTGGTCGAAAAAAAAATTGTGTTATGGGACCCCTTTTTTTGGGGCTTTCTCCGTACTCCAATTTTTTGCCTTTTTTCACAAGCATGATGTTATTTACATATTTAAAATATATATTTAATTATGAAAAATAATGTGTATCAATATTTTTTTTTTATATTAATTTTAATTTATTGTTCTTTACTTTGATATATATATTTTTGCTAATTTTTTAAATTTTTCATCAAAAAATTGACTTATTTAAAACAAAAACTAAATTAATTTACAATGCATGTGTAATATATTTTTATTTTTATTTTAATTATAACTGTATTAAAACCATAAAAAGAGTGATTATTTTTCTCATTCTATTTTCTATTTTTATTATAATGAAATTCTTCTTATTATTTTTGAATATTTAGAATTAAAGATATTTTTATAATTTTGAAGATTTTATTCATATTCTAATTACTACTATTGGTTGTACAAAAAAATTTATGATATTTCATATTATATTTTTTCACTATTGAATTGTATATCATATTATATTATTATATTATTTTGATTACTATATTATTATAATTAAATACTACATTTAAATAGCAAGTACTAGCCACTATGTGGCACTTGTTTTATATGGTATCAAATTTGCAAGTTAGGAACCTTGAGTATTCCTAATATGTTGCTAATGTTCTAGTGTTTAAGGATTGAAATATACCTCAACCATAAAAGAATCAATAAATTTTATTTTTTCAAAAACCACTAACTCGATAATAAAATGTTCAATCAATAAATAATATTCCAAATTTAGATTCCCACTAATCATATAATTTCGTACACAAATACCAAAACTAAACTAATGTCTATAATATATTGAACAACTTCAAAACTATAATAATACATTCTAGTATACTTCATAACAATTTAATTAATGATAAATAAATTCATCAAAAATATGATATAACACATAAATTATTAGTGATTTTTTTTAGTCTTCCAAATTAAAACAAAATAAGCTGATGTAATAGTATCTTTGATGAGATAGATGCAAATCATGTGATTGTAAATAAACTCTTCATAAAGATGACAAAGCACATCAATTCTTAATAACTTTTTCATTTTTCACATTTAAAATAAAATAAATTGATTTGAGAGCATTTTTTACACGACACACAATAGATCTTACCTTCAAATGATTAGCATGAAAAATAATATCAAATTTTGATGGATGATAAAGCACATAAAATATGAATAATTTTTTTATTCTTCATATTTTAAATAAAGTAAATTGATGTAAGAGTATTTTTGATAGGGGAACAATACACTTTAACTACAAATAATTAGTATAAAAAACTGATACAAATTTCAATAGATGACAAAAGATATAAAATTTTCAGTTCTTCACATTTAAATGGGAGAATATTTTTGATAAAGAGACAATAAATCTCAACTTCAAATAATTAAATTGAAAAAATAATATCAAATTTGAATAAATGACAAAGCACATAAATTATGAATAAATTATCTGTATAAAAGTAAAACAAATTGATGTGAGAGCATTTTCTATAGGGCAGACAATAAACTTCAAATAATTATCCTGAAAAAACAATATTAAACAGATTAACATCACACAAAATTAATGTCAACAAATAATTAGTTTATTATTATTTTTAACATAAGCTATTTCAAAAGCATACGTTGCAGCGTGGACTACAGAAGGTGGTCGGTCGGGTCATTTTCATGCGTTAACTGGTGTTTTCAGTTTACTTGTTTGTCGTCCAGAAAACACAGCTGACGTCATGTGAGGGTGACAAGTCGTGGCATGCGCCGCGCTTTCGTACCCCTGCAAGTTGGGTTAATAATGAAATAACAATGCCACGTCGCTCTCAGCGGGCCCTACATTTCTCCACTATCATCTCTAATGTTTTAATGCTTGTAAGCCACTTCAACTCTGACCTTTCGATTATATTTGCTTGTTTATTTCTTTTTTCAAATATGTTTGGTAAAATGTAAAATTCCTGAGCCACATCTCTTTACAGCGACCGCCCACCCAAACATGCGTTAATTTGTGAAAGGAACTACACTTGGAAAGAATAAAGCAGATATTTGTTTTTTTAATAATAACCGGAGCCTCACTTTCCTTCATGCTTTTCTCTGTAGAAGGGTGCTTCAGCATCATTTTAAGTTAATTATTTTTCAATTATTATATCACTTTTTATAATTTCCTTTTTAAAATTATGGATCATTGTCTATGATCGAAATGTGGGAATTATAAAGCTCGGTCCTCCTTTTTCTACACAATGTACATTCATCATATTGTTTTTTCAATTATAGACCTCTGGGTTCAATTCATCGCTTTTCCTTTTCAATAATAGACCAGTGTCTTCTTTTCATTGAAAATTACAGGGCTACATCTTTCATTTTTCTTTTTCTGAATCACTTTTTCTTATTCAGAATTTAGTTAATTTCTTTTTTTTGGATGACGAATCATTGAATATGATCAAAATTGAAAAATATATAACATTAATTTTACAGAAAATATAAGATTATAGAAATCTTTAGTCCTTGTATTTGTCTATCTTGTATACTATTCAATTAATGAACCCTTTTTAATGATGGATCAGTAAGCATGATTCAAATATGATTTATAAAATGTATCATTCTTCAAACACAACTCAATTCATCACTTTTCTCTTCACACAATTCAATTCATACTTCGTTTCTAAATAATAAATCACTGAATGCCATTTAATTTACACAATTATATTTCATCTCTCTTTTTTCCCTTGTGATCACATCACTTCTTTAAGACAATTGAACTTGTCACTCTCCTCTTAAAAATAGACAAAATAGACTAATTATAAACAAAACAATAATAAAAATAGAAATATAATCAATTTGACTCAACTCTGTACTTGACCTTATAATAAAATGGAAATCTTGTTGGGCAGGTAGTGTAAGGTGTAGATTCATTTCAGATGTTGAGCAGGGAATGTATGGTAGAGAACTTAAAGTGCATGTACAACGTCCAGTTATCTGAGGAGTTTCTACTTGTCCAAAGACAACTGGACAGAATGATTGTATGATTTAGAAAGTGTCAGATGATGGTATAATATCATAGAAAACAAGAAATATTTCTACTGTTCACGTAGCGAATTCTCCATCAAGAATACATTTATGAGGTGAATCTGATAATGGATAGGAGTAGCGAAATAATATTCTCTGCTGCTTTTTGCCATCTTCCCATGTCAGTAATAGGGCTACCCGTTTGAGATAAACTTTGAATTTCTACTTTTTATGTCAAGTAGATAGATGATAATAATGGGCTTCCTACAAACTATATAGTTGATCTGTATAGTTTGTAGTCGAAAATAATAAAAAATTTGAAAAAAAATCATTATATTTTAGTGAACATGGAAAAAAATGTGATCTTTAGTACATTTTGTATGGAGATTAGCCTGTCCCAATAATAATGCCATGGACAAGGAAAAAAAAAGTTTGGGATTGTTTAAAATTGAAGTTGTCGAGTGTAAGATTATGATATAAATGAACTATGAATTTGGGGAATACATATTTCTTAGTCTTTGGTTTTTAGTCGAGAAGGTTCAACTAAACTGACTCGTACTCTATATTTTATAGTTAAAAAGATTTTGTAAAGAAGAAAGATTTTGTAAATGCCCTCTATTAATAAAAACATAAGCTATTGATACTCCATTCCATCCACTGGGAGCCACAGATTCTCCCATATCCAGAGATTCCTTATCAAAGCCTAAAAGTAGCTGCGCTGGTCATAAGCATCCAAGCTTTACAGCTCCAAGTCACTATAAATACAAGCATTTTCTAAAGCTTAAAATGCCTTAAGTCATGATTTATGGGACTGATTCTGCCAATATATGTCCAACCCATGTTAAGGAAAGTGATGAAGTCTGTAGTTTAAAATAATAAATAATTCCCCAAGATCATATTATATACTATTTGTATAGGGAAATTCAAAGTGGATTTTACAATAGTCAATTTTTGAAAGGGAGAGCGATTAGGAGAAGATTGATTTGTTATCATTGAATTCTGTATTTTTTAAAAATGAATTTTATGTAAGTTCATTTCGTTTTGTTTAGGTTTAACGGAAAAAAAATAGGATTTTATAATGATTGTTAATCAAAATAAAAAAATTAAGACTAGCAGATGTCCATAGATGAAAAATTAGAAGTACTGATTATAAGATTACAAATTCTGAAATAACTATTACAAGATATAATATTATATATTTAAAAAAATTCAATAATGACATCAAGTTTTGGCAATTTATTAATATTATTTTTTAATTTTATAATACTATTATTTTTTACCTTCAAACTTTCCGAATCACATTCACTGAACTCTCATTCAGATTTGTCATACCTGATAACAAAAACTTCACTATCTGAATGACAAATTCTGATTGATAAAACAGTGAAAATAATAATTATCAAATTGAATTAAACATCACTACCAAATTCCCTGTTTAAAAGAAAATAAAAAATAGAAGAATACGGAAAGCAATTAAAAGGTCGGTTTGACCGGCTTGGGCAGAACATGAGGCTAATCAGTATGGTGTTCACCGGCCAGAAAGATTGATGTAAGAAACCTGAGATGAAAAATGTTAAGAATGTTTTTTCTTTCTTTTAAGGAATGTAGTGATTAATAATTCGATGACTTAGACGTGACGCACACCACCCGGTAAACCGTACTCCTGAGTAAACGACATGTCTACCATGACGTGGATAAAATAATCGTATGCTTTTAAGACAAAGATAATCAAATCTAATTTTTTAATTCAATACCTCATTTTCTGTCTTAATACCTAAAGGACAGTACAAAGAAAAGTCTTTTCGCTGCCTTCCTTTGTATAGATAATTCAACTTAAAAGGCAATCTATGCGAAGATTATTAATAATAGAAAAATATGCTAAAAGCATTCTTTATGACCAGGTCCCCATGTATTAGAGATTCCAAAGCATAAACCTTTTTAGATGATTTTTTAAAGATAAGCTAGCCTGGATTCTAAAGTTTCTATAGGAGTGATAACATTAGCTTTAAAATACATATTTTTATCTTTTATATTTTCAATGTTTCAAATAAATAAGTTGTGTGATACTTTGCATGGATTTGATTGTGCAAAACTTTAAATAAAATTTTCATATATTGTGTGAATATCTTTTATAAAATATAGATATTAAGAGAGAGTATTTATTTTTATAGTTTATGAGAGTGCTTATGAGGGTTTTAGTTTAGACAATATAGTTGTCTTTGACATTAATCGTTTGAATCAAGTTGTCATTACATTTTGGACAAGGAAAACTTTCATGCTTGTTACCCGGTCATAAAGTGTTTCAATTTTTGAACTTGTTAATCCCCTGGTTATGTGTGAAATACGTCCCATTTTGATCATTGAAATGGCCATTTTATCTCTAAGTTTTCGTGAGTTCTTGAATCTTCATGTCTCTAGCTCGTCCTTAGCTCTGCCCGAAATTTTTAAAATCTGGCTTCTGAGCTCCAACTTATCCCAAGTTAATGTTGAGACCCATAATACGTGTTTTCAAGTCTATCATTAACCATTAACCTCTCAAAAGGTTAATGATAACTTTCAAATTGCGCATTTTGGAGTAAGTTAATTAACCTCTCCAAAAATGTGTTTTTCTTAACCTCTCAAAAGGTTAATGATAACTTTCAAATTGCGCATTTTGGAGTAGGTTAATTAACCTCTCCAAAAATGCATTTTTCTTAACCTCTCAAAAGGTTAATGATAACCTTCAAAACACGCATTTTGGAGTAGGTTAATTAACCTCTCCAAAAATGTGTATCCATTAACCTCTTTGAGACGATTATTAACCTCTTTGAAATTTCTCCATGAGAAATTAGATCTGCCTTATGCCGATGCTTGCCATACTGAAATAATTCTCAACCTGCAGTTTTCCTTGTTTGCTAGCTACATGCACAGTGGGAAATAATTCAAATTTTGTAAGCACGTGGAGCTACGGTGTCTATGAAGGTCAATATGCTAATGCTCATGTTGTCATCACTCCAGCTTGATGATACGCAGTATACCATCCAGCCTCACACTAATAGTACAAATTGTGATGCATGATGGAGAGATAGTTCAAGTTGGAAGCCACGATAATCTTCTATAGAGCAGTACGATGCCAAGAAGCTTTACACCCACTTCATCAAAACTGGGAAGCACTCCAATGTCTTTCTCACGACTAAACAGGTTCAGATGTACGGGAAGTCTGGAAATATTAGAGATGCGCGATACAAATTTGATGAAATGTCTCAGCAAAATGTAGTGACATGGAATGTTATGATTGGAGTTTATGATCGATGTGGAGAAGCAGAGGAGGCACTGAAACTCTTTCATCTAATGCAGATGAAGATGATAAAAATAAGACATTTTACTGCAAGTAGTGTTGTCAAAGCATGCACTGCCCTGTCAGCTTTTAAACATTGCAGGGAATTGCATGCTCACATTATAAGAAGTGGGAGTGATCTGGATGCATGTAAACTATTTGATGAAATGTCTTCGTGGTCAATTCTCTTATTAGCATGTATGTCAGGTGTGGAAATTTAGAAGCAGTGAACCAAGACGCCAATAACATTTGCAAGGACAAGGAAGAATGCACAAATGGTTGTCTTAGGAGGACTACGATGAGCCGTCTCAAATCTATGGGATACAATGTTGCTGTGTGCAAATCAAAATGGGACACGGCCTACGGGTATCCTACTGGAGAGTATGAATACATTGATGTTATCCTGGAAGGAGTGGGACTGACGAGGAAGTCCGAGAAGCTAATTGTTGATATTGATTTCCGATCACAATTTGAGATTGCTAGATCCACAAGCCATAATGGTGATGTTTTACATATCCTACCAGCCATTTTTGTGGGCAAGGCAGATCGACTATAGCAAATTATTTGCATTGTGTGTGATGCTGCCAAACAATCCTTAAAGAAGAAGGGATTGCACATTCTACCTTAGAGAAAAACAGAGTATATGCGAGCTAAATGTCTCTCTCCATACAAGAGGACAACTAACGAAGTGTCTCACAATTCTTTTTCTGGTGCAAATAGAGAAATGACTTCAATCGCTATGAAGGGCTCGAGATGGGGTTCAAGATTTACTAGTGAGTTTGAGCTAAAGTTCCTGAGTAACAATGGAGGGGCTCGTCGTATCATGAAAGAAGTAAATGGTAGAGGGGGAGATTCCAACAATATTAAAGAAAAAAGGAATGCGGATGACCAGATAACTGTTGTGGTTACTGAGTGGCAACCTCTTGCTATAAAGCCTAAATCAGGACAAAGAGGGGGTAAAGAAAAAAAAATTGTTGCTAGATTGGCCTCAATGTTAAGAGAAGCTGGTCGTTAGCTCAATTCTAGGTGGTGAAAGTCCTTGCATTCGTTGCTGACAACTATTAATTGAGCAGTGACTTCCATCTAGTACTGTTACTTGGATGGTAGTACATTTGATCATCTAAGCACAACTTCAATATACTTGTTAAACTATGAAGAAATTATTCGAGCTGACTTTTTGTAAGGATTGGATAGATAAGTGGCAGTTAAAAGTAGATGCGAAGGATAGGGATCAATAATGATTGATTATTCAATCATCTTCTCAAAATATCTAAGGTTCAAATTTCAGGGGATATAGGTTAATTTTCTTGAGGTTAATTAACCTCCCCAAAATCACGTATTTTGGAGGTGGTTATTAACCATGAAGAGGTAGTTATTAACCTCAATGTCTATATAAAGACACCTATTGGCTTTGTAAAGGGACTTTTTGGCTTTGGGGAAAAAGGGAGCACTATGCTAAAATTTTGATTAGGAGATGATATTTGGAAAGTATGTACAAATTTTGTCTTTGTAATAAGAAATTCCTCTTGAGTTCTTGGTGCAAGAAAATAAAGGAACGTGCAATTTGAGTTCTCTTCTTCCAAATCTAAATTGTTAGAAATGTTGATTCTCTTTGTAGTAACATTCTCACAGTATGGTATAGATGTTTATGAATTTGCGGATCAGCATTGTGCTAGTAATAGTTTCGAAGCATAGATCTTGATTGTTGTTATTAATGATTTTAATTTAGTAGTTCAGGAAAGCCTGTTGGAAATATTCAGAATGAAATGTGTTACTGAGAGGGGAGGGGTGAATCAGTATCATATAAAATTTTATGCATTTTAACCATTTATCATTCATTCATCTAATCTACTACATAAATGAAAGATCAATCATTCATAACACATGAACACAATGATTTGGTGACCCAAAAACCTTCCAATTAGAAAGTAAAACTGGGGTGGGGATGATGCCCACAAAACTTTGTTACTGCAGTATGAAGTTGGCCGTTTAAAGCTTACAATGATCACTTCTGCTGATCCGCCCTATTAGGAGCAAGCAAGACTGCTAGATCCACCTTGTTAGAGGATTTACAAACGTACAGTGAAATATGCACTATGTTAGGAGATTTACAAAAGACTATTAAGTCTACCTTGTTATAGGATTTAAAAACTGATTCACCTATTAGAGTGAAATAGTGGATCTCCTTACAACTTGTTTGCTGATAAGATCCTTTTGCATTGATCACCTGATGTGATAGATATAACTTTTCTTCTCCTTATGCTAACCTTGTTGTATTCCTTTTGCTCTGCTGCTGATAGCAATACCTTCTTTTCATGCGAACAATGCTTTCTTATTTCATGCCAATATGTTCATATTCCATTTCATTTCATATATCAAAAATGATATCATACATTACATATATACCATTTCAATATTTTACAGTTACAAGGTCGGCCAAAACACAAGTGAACAAAACATTACTGAGTCAGCCCATTAGTAAACTCGGGTCCACTAAACTGACTTAGTGACCTTCTGATACTCGGCATCCACTACGTTACTCGGCATCGTCATGCACTTGGTAGAAGTAGAGACTCGGTTCATACTAGTCACAGAACATTTCTTGGAACTCGGTAGCCATTAGTGACTCGGTAGATGTAGTGTTACTCAGTAGAAACTATCTTCTTCATTTACCTTGCTTAGCTTAGTAAACACTGAATCCTTTGTTTACCTTTTTCACTCAGTAAACTCTGCTGATCTTTGATTACCTTTTTTTTACTCGGTAAACTCTGTTGATCTTTAATTACCTTTTTTTCACTGAGTAAACTCTGTTGATCTTTTTGAATGCTTATCTTGCTCATCACTTAGTCTCAAGTATATACCGAGCATTCAGTGGTTACCTTATAAGTTCAACAGGAAAATAGTTCTCACCGAGCATTCCGAAAGATAACGAGTGAAAAAGGTAATCAAAGATTAGCAGAGTTTATCGAGTGAAAAAAGGTAATTAAAGATTAGTTGAGTTTACCGAGTAAAAAAAAGGTAATCAAAGATCAATAGAGTTTATCGAGTGAAAAAGGTAAACAAAGGATTTAGTGTTTACCGAGCTAAGCAAGGTAAATGAAGAAGATAGTTTCTACCAAGTAACACTACATCTACCGAGTCACCAATGGCTACCAAGTTCCAAGCAATGTTCTATGACTAGTATGAACTGAGTCTCTACTTCTACCAAGTGCATGACGATGTCGAGTAACATAGTGGATGTCGAGTATCAGAAGGTCACCAAGTTAGTTTAGTGGACCCGAGTTTACTAATGGGTTGACTCAGTAATATTTTGTTCACTTGTGTTTTGGCCGACCTTGTAACTATAAAATATTGATGATGCAAGAGATATCATTGAGGCATTGGTCGATGAACTAGCTATCCCTAACATTCCTGCCTTTGGAACCTATGATGAAGCAAAGGCCATAATAGAGCTTGGAATCAAGCTACCTTAGGCAATAAGCAAAGGTAAGAGGAAGATAGCCAAAATGAAAACTGCTATTGGTCCTTTTATGCTAACTGAAGGTAAAGGTGAGGATGAAGAAGATGATGAAGAAGAAGGAGGAGAAGAAGAAGAACAAGAACAAGAATTTGTAGGAGAAGAACCTCTAAAGAAGAAAGGTAAGGTAACCATTACCAAACCTAAGAAGATGCCTACTACAGTATTCTCAAGGAGGACCAAGAAAGGAAAACATGAACCTATACTGGTCAGACCTTCACTCACATTTGAGGAAAGGCTCAAACAATTGGAAGAAGGGGCAGGCATCACAAATTTCAAAGCTTTGAAATTTGAAACAAGAACAGATGCTGAGAAAATGCAAATAGAGGAACGGGTACTCTCCAAGATGGAAAAATGGAAATACTCCCCAGACCAGCTTGCCTCTCAAATCTCCAAGGAACTACTGCAAAGATTGCAACCAATATCAGAAATAGCCACCAAAATGGTGAAAGATATCTATGAGCAATCTCTGAAAAACCTTCAACCAAATCTCACTAGAGCAGAAATAAAGGCTGCAATGAAAAATCATGAAGGCAAAATGATGATTAGATTCCACACTTGTTTGATTTTAATCAAAGACATTGAGCATGTTGTAAATGATGCAACAAACATGTGGAAAAATATCTATCATCTGCATAAGTCCAGTGAAGATCCAATAGAAATCCAGGATGATGACAGCAGTGACAATAATGATACAACTGCCTCTCCATCCATCACAGTCTCGCCAGGAGAGTTGCATGCATTAATGGAGGAAGACAAGGAAGACAAAGAGGAAGAAGCTAAAGAGGAAAATAAGGAGGAAGATGATCTAGTAAAAATTGCAGTAGCAGTCATTGCATCTCTTCCTCACTCTCGACCTAAAACTATCACATCATCAAGGTTGGAGTCAGCTTCCACAGGTTTGATAGCATCTTCATTAGATTTATCATCTGCACTTGCCACTTCACAGCTCCAGGTATCATCAGTGGAAGTGTCTACCACTTCTACTACCGAGCTACAACCCTCTTCTTCAATCACTGAGCCAGCCTCCTCTATTCCAACATCATCAAGTGACACATCAGTAAGTTCTACAATTTTTTCAGTTCTGGCAATTTTGACAGCATTATCTGCATCTACTTCAAGTATAACTAGTTTAGATATTGCTATAATAGGTATATCATCATTTTTGGGAAGTATTCCAATTTTTGATCTAGTAAATACTTCTATTGGCATTCATTCTTCAAGTCCTATCTCAGTTTTTGCTGCTAGCCCTTCCATATCTACTATTTTGTCTATTCCTAAGATTAAACCAATGGCCACAAAAGTCAAACAAAAGAAACCATTAAGACTTCTGATAATTGGAAAAGAAATACTAGAAGATATTGATTTAGACACAGATATAATTATTCCAAAAATTAACTATGAAAATGCTACCATTGAAGAAATGAGGTATGCTAGTCAATTAATAGAGATGAATGCTATGCAAAAGCAGTTAAGATCTGAAAGGGATAAGGAATACAAAATAATTGAGGATGCCAAGAACATTATTACAGAGGCTATAGGTGTTGAATTAGATTCTACTCAACACATTTTGATTCAATTAGAAGAGGTTGTAAATAAATTCAATGAGGACACCTCTGGTCAAGAAAAATTGATTGAAAAGGCTGAAAAGAAATTTGATAATAAGGTGCTTGAGCACATTGCTCAACACATTGCAATAAAACAGGTAGAATTGTCTACAATTTTGGCCAATTTTGAAAATTCTTTTAATAATGTAACTTCACTTTTTGCCAAACTTTGTGATGTTACTGAGTACACAAAGGAGATCAAAGAAAAATTGAATAAAATTGATGAGGATATGAAGGGCAGTGCCCAAATATTGCAACTTGATCCCAATTCAAGTTTATCCCATCATCTCCGAATCAAATTTTTGTCAGAAAAGCAGGCAAAGTTGTTGAGAGAGGAAGCAAGGATTAGGTCTACCTTAATAGACATCCAGAACATGATCCTTCCTATCATGGACACAATGCAGAAACACATTGTCCACTCCAAAGCATTGATCCATGACAACAATTTCTCAGTTGTAGATCATATGATTGAACTTTAAGTAGAAGTTCAAATAGCACTCTCCTCTTGCAAAATTTTGCAAGAAAATTGGGATAAGACTTTGTCTCTTATCCTCAAGGTACATTCTGAATTCATCTCCCATTTTGTTATCTTTGTGTAAATATATATTGCTTAATTTGGCATTATTGTCAAAAAAGGGGGAGATAGAGTTTAGAGGGGGAGATAGAGATATTTGTAAATACTCCGAGCATATTGTATGGGGGAGATATATGTAAATTAGTACATCAAATTTTGTACATAAGTGTTTTTGTCACTAATGCCAAAGGGGGAGATTGTTGGAATTATGATATATTTGTCATTAGTGCAAACACTTATTCTATCCTGAATGCTTATCTTGCTCATCACTTAGTCTCAAGTATATACCGAGCATTCAGTGGTTACCTTATAAGTTCAACAGGCAAATAGTTTTCACCGAGCATTCCGGAAGATATCGAGTGAAAAAGGTAATCAAAGATCAGCAGAGTTTACCGAGTGAAAAAAGTTAATTAAAACTCAGTAGAGTTTACCGAGTAAAAAAAAAGGTAATCAAAGATTAGCAGAGTTTACCGAGTGAAAAAGGTAAACAAAGGATTCAATGTTTACCGAGCTAAGTAAGGTAAACGAAGAAGATAGTTTCTACCGAGTAACACTACATCTATCGAGTCACCAATGGCTACCGAGTTCCAAGAAATGTTCTGTGACTAGTATGAATTGAGTCTCTACTTCTACCAAGTGCATGACGATGCCGAGTAATGTAGTGGATGCCGAGTATCAAAAGGTCACCGAGTCAGTTCAGTGGACTCGAGTTTACTAATGGGCCGACTCAGTAATTTTTTGTTCACTTGTGTTTTGGCTAACCTTGTAACTATAAAATATTGAAATGGTATATATGTAATGTATGATATCATTTCAATATTTTACTGTTACAAGGTTGGCCAAAACACAAGTGAACAAAACATTACTGAGTCGGCCCATTAGTAAAATCGGGTCCA
The DNA here is from genome assembly GCA_028749045.1 of Cupressus sempervirens. NCBI lineage: Eukaryota > Viridiplantae > Streptophyta > Pinopsida > Cupressales > Cupressaceae > Cupressus > Cupressus sempervirens. The sequence continues at coordinate 817,592,083 of CM053789.1, read as the reverse complement.
CTGAACTGACTCGGTGACCTTCTAATACTCGGCATCCACTACGTTACTCAACATCGTCATGCACTTGGTAGAAGTAGAGACTCAATTCATACTAGTCACATAACATTGCTTGAAACTCAGTAGCCATTGGTGACTCGATAGATGTAGTGTTACTCAGTAGAAACTATCTTCTTCATATACCTTGCTTAGCTCGGTAAACACTAAATCCTTTGTTTACCTTTTTCACTCGGTAAACTTTGCTGATCTTTGATTACCTTTTTTTCACTCGGTAAACTCTGCTAATCTTTGATTACCTTTTTCACTCGGTATCTTTCGGAATGCTTGGTGAGAACTGTTTGCCTATTGAAATTATAAGGTAACCACTGAATGCTCGGTATATACTTGAGACTAAGTGATGAGCAAGATAAGCATTCAGGATAGAATAAGTGTTTACACTAATGAAAAATATATCATAATTCCAATAAAGCCTTGGAGTCATGTGGTGCATTCATCATCATGAGCTTTCTCACCTTTTAGTTTTAGATTCTTTATTTGAAAAGCTTCAAAATCATATCATACGAGGGAGTTGCCCTTCCAAACGCAAAGGAAGGCCACATAACAAGGGCCTATCCAACTATTGTGAACGGTTTGCCACACACTCTATTGGGAAAATTCTATTGTGACAAATCTGTTTACCAACAATGTTATTTCATTGTTTTCTTATTTCAATAATAAATCTCAAAGTATGATTTAAAACATTGATCACGTTCAAACTAATACATTGTTTAATTTAGAAGCATTCCTACAATCTAAATGTGTAAGCTCATCTTCTAAGCCTAAGTCTATGTGTTTTCAAAAGCATAATTTTTTTATGGCTCAATAGTACCTATAATACATTAAATAATTGCGTCTAATCTCACTATGTGGTGCACAAATTAGAGTCAAACTAAATGAAAATAATGTACTGCAAGAAAAGTAAATGAGACATTCTAAGACTCCAAAAAAGCCACACAATTTATTTTCATTCTACACATTCAGTTTGTCTTTTCAACTTGTAGCCTTACAATATATATAAAATATGGAGCCTCCTAATCCACAAAATCTAGAACCAACTTCTAATATTACTTAGTAACTAATTATCCAAAGATCTCATCACCCTCTAATTAGCATAAAATTAATTCAAAGGAATTATCTTCTAGAAAGATAATCTTGGACAACAAACATAATCTTGGATGATAATTGTTTATTGTTTTTGCATTAGACTGCCAAGGAACAAAATGCTTATACATGCTCCTAACCACGAGGTCCTCAATACTTACTCTAGACTTGAATAGATCAGAAGTTGCCAATCATCTGGAATCTTATGGTGTGTGCCCCTTCCATTTGACCAAGTATTGTATATGTTCTTTACCTCTAGTTTTCATGATGTCTTTTGTGTCCAAGATTAATTCAATTTGTTTTGGTGTGGCTTTCCACAGTTGTTGCTCCCATTCAATGCCATATTCTTCTACTACTTCATGGTATCGGTCCTCATTCTTGTAAGGGTATAGATCTCAAACACTAAATAAAGGAGAAATATTGATGCCATTCATAAGCTAAATCTTATATGCATTGCTTGAGAACTTTTGTAAATCTCAATAGGGGAGTAATTTACTTTGCCTTCAACTTATTATATTCTCCTCCTGAGAATCTTACTTTTCTAAGATGGATAGGACCATATCCCCAAGATTAAAATTGACTTCTTTTCTTTTCATATTAGCTCTCTTTTTGTACTTCATGGTACTTTCCTCAAGTTTCCTTTTCCCTTGGTCATGCAATTCTTGGATAACATTCAAAAAATCCTCACCATCAGCATTCCTTGTCTCCATTTTACCTAGGTTTATTATCTCATACACACTTCTAGGATACACACCATACAAACTTTAAAAATGACTCATACTTGTACTTCTATTAGCAGAATCATTATATGCAAATTCACCTTGTGCAAGCACCATGTACATTGTTTTGGATGCATACTCTCTAAGATTCACAAGATATTTCCAATACTTTTGTTGACTAAAATTTGTTTGAAAATCAGTTTAGGGATGGTAAGTTGAGCTAAAACTCAAAGTATTTCCCAATTTCTTCTATAGATTCCTCAAAAAGTTTCCTACAAATTTAGTCTCTCGATCAGAGACAATATTCCTGGGAAGTCCATGTAGTCTATCTCCTTGAAGAATAAATTTGCAATATTAGTAGCATTAGTTGTTTTTGTACATGGAATGAAATGAGCCATTTTAGAAAACCTATCAACTACTACAAATATTGAATCACATCCTTATGTGTTCTTGGTAGACTATGTTCAAAGTCCACATTGATTAAATCCCATGGGTAGTTGTTGATACAAAACTACATTCTGGGTGCTTCCTTTGGCATGTTGGCATACTTTACACCTCTCCACAAACTTCTTAACATCACTGCCCATACTTGGCCAATAATAATGTAAACTAAATCAATCCAATGTCTTATTTTGTCCAAAATGTCCTGTGAAGATGCCACTGCGTTTCTCCTTTAATAAGTTCTCACTCATGAAACTCCTTGGAATGAAAAGTTGGTTTCCTTTGAATAGAAGGCCTTCTTGTATCATTTATTTCATGTAAGGGCTTCTATCTATACAAAGGGGATTTAAATAGGTTTCATATGCCTCTTTGAAGTCCCTATCTTCTTTGTACATCTCTTTTAAGTCATCAAATCCCAATATACTTACTTTAGATTATTGCAAGATCAAACTTCTCCTACTCAAATAATCTCCCACTTTATTAGACGACCATTCCAGTGTTTGATGAAAAAGTAAAGCTTTGCAAAAATTCAACCCATTGGACATGTCTTTGGTTGATGCAAGAGTATCCTAGGGTTGTTAGTAATCCTACATGTTGGAGGTATTTGGCTTTGGAGTTGTGGACTTGGTCACCAAAGGGGTGGTGCTTGGTCACTATTGGGTATAGTTTTGTCTGAGGAGCTCAATCAATAAAGGGGATCAATCGTTGTCAGAAGGTCATCATCTTGTGTTTCTCAACACTTGTTGTACTCGACATGTGTTAATTGTTCAGCATGTGTTAATTTTTTGGTACTTCTTGGGAGTTTGTTGACACTCGGTGGTGTATTGGTGCCGACTGGAGTTCTTACAAGTCTTCTCAATCCAATTGGTGCATTTAATGCATGTAGCATGTGATCGTGATGTAGATCAATGTAGGAGTTTGTGTGGACCTATTTGGGTCTTGGTTTGTTGTAGTGCAAGGCAGGAGAATCCCCAAATGAGATGTCCAAACCCCCAACACATAACCACACAGTAGAAACACAACAAAAAGTAATAATAATGCAAGATTTGATACCAAATCACGACTTCTTTATTCATAAAACAACTGATTGCATGTAATATGCCTAGCTGTAAGGCCTTTTGGGTTAGGGCCAAATACAAACAATAATTAAAATATTAGTTCTGCAAGATCCCACAAGATCCAACTTACAATCTCAATCCCAATCTTAGCTAGTCCAGATTCACAACTAGATTAAAACACCAAGAAGAATTGACACTTGTAGCCTCAAGTCCACCAAGCAATCCTTTAGTTCTCTAGCCACAACCATAGCTCTTTAAAATTTGCATCCTCTTCTCCATGATGAATCACCTCCTCCTAATCTTCCTAAAGACTCTACAAGACCCCCTACTTAAACACAACTAAGCCACAAGTCATCCAAGTTCATTAAAAACTAAATCAAATCCCTCACATTAAATATAGGTTGAGCCACAAGTCAGCTACAACACAAATTAAATGCCCATACATAAATTAAATGCTAAAAGTTAGCTCACAAATAACTCAACACCAGAAGGAACCAAGATGAAGCCAAGTGCCAACAAAACCATGTTGAGCACTAGTAAAACTATAAGCATTGTTGAGCTTGCAGTAAAAACCAAGCACCATAGACCATGCCATGCTCCAAGACCTTGCTAAACACCAAGACCTTGCCAAGCACCACTATGCGCACTAAGCTCCCAGACCATGTCGAGCTCCATAGAGCATGCCAAGCTCCTAGAGCATAAACTATGCCTAACATTGACCAAGCAACACTTCTTTGGTGACCAAGTCCACAACCACAAGCCAGAACTCTACCAATATGTAGGATTGCAAGAAAGCCTAGGATTCAACACATAAATCCAAAATTGGTTCTCACATACATATCCTCCAATTTTGCAAGTTGTACACTCTTTCCCATGTTCTTCCTCTACTTCTTCACATCCATCCTCAGTGTGCTATAGGTCTTCTTTCCAAGTTGATCTCCAACCTTCTCAAAATCTACCAACTCAACTTGGCTACTAATACTCAAGTTTATTCCACCGAGATCTTCATTCTACAAAGGAATTAGGGAAAACTTCCTGCCACCTTTCTCAACATTAAACACATTCTTGACACAATCATGCACAACCATGCAATCATACTACCAAGGTCTACCAATCAACACATGACAATTGTTCATGTCCACAATATCACACAACACTTGATCCTTATATTGCCTAATATGGAAATCAACAAGGCATTTTTCCCTCACTTCCAAAGTATGCTCACCTTGCAACCAGCCACTATTTTAAAGGATGTCTCACTCTCTTAAACCAAGTTTCTGAACCATCTCCTTAGCAACAAGGTTATCAGTACTACCACCATCCACAATCACCTTACAGACATTACCATTAGACTTACAACAAGTCCTGAACAAACTAGTGCTTTGATAAGAATCCAATGTCCTCTGACCAACCAGTACTCACCAGGCTAGCAAACTCTCTCCTTACTTAGGCTAACTGTCTTGGACTACAACCTCATTCACAACAACAGTTATCCTACCATATGGAAGTTCAAAATATCTATGTCCTTCTTTCCCACATTTGAAACAATTACCTCTGAACTCACCTCTACCTATCCTCCTTTTTTGATCAACAGGTTTTGGTTCACCTTCTACACTCAGTTTATCTTGTGCTAAGCTATCCTGATTCTCCTTCCCTCTAGCATTACCTTAACTTTTCCTTTTCAACTTATCTTTCACCTTTAGAGAATATTGATAAGCATCCTCAATTGAAGAAATATTCATCATACCAACCTCATCTTGAATATTGAATCTCAAACCATTAATGTACCAAGCTACCTTTTCCTTTTATAATTTTCTATGACCAAACCAAATAGTCAACTTGTATAACTCCTCGATATAACATTTCACAGTCATATATTTCTACTTCAAATTTTGCAATCTCTTAAAAAACTCAAGTTCATAATCAGTAGGAATGAACTTAGACTTCAATTTAGTCACCATCAACCTCCATCTAGAGATCTTCATTTCACCTTCTTCTTCTTTGTCTCTTTGCAATTCTTTCCACCAAAGAGTAGCATGTCCTTTCAACCTAGTTTGTATCAACCTCACTATGAGTGGATCCTTAATATCCTCAAGCTCAAAGTAGTCTTCCTATTCATCAATCCAATCAATCAAGTCTTCGAGAGTCAAAGTAGTTGAGAAATTAGAAACCTCCATCTTATGCTTCAACTTCAACTGAGATCTAGGTCTAGAAAACCGACCAAACCTAGTTCCTATAGGTCTCTCCACATGATTAAATCTATCCTCACCACTAGATCCAATAAATTCAAAGTCTTCAGCAACTTCCTCATAAATACCTTCAATACCCACATGCTTAGGTACACCACCTAAAGCACTTACAATTTCAGAAATCATGTCAATCTTCATCAATGCAATCTCAGGTCTAAATTGTGCTCTAATCTTTTCTGATATCCATTCTTCCACAATATCACTAAGATCATCAATTTTCCTAGGGTCCAATCTTCTTGGAGACATCTTCCAAAATTTTTGCAAACCCTAAGCAGTATATCCATCAATATAGAAGATCAATCGGCTCTACGAGATCAACCTTCTCCAACCCAAGATCCTGGTGTAAAATTTCTCAACTTTGGCAATCTATCAACATATTCAGGAAAAATCTTCACTTTGATACCACCTAATGTAGTTCAAGGCATAAAAATCCCCAAAGGATATGTCCAACCACCAAACCAATAACCACACAATGGAAACACAAAAATGCAAGATCTGATATGAAATTACAACTTCTTTTTTCATAAAACAACTGATTATGTGAAATATGCCTGACTGTAAGGCCTTTTGATTAGGGCTTAATACAAACAACAATTACAATATTAGTTCTGCAAGATCCCACAAGATCTAACTTAGAAACTTAATCCCAATCTTAGCTAGTCCAAATTCATAGCTGGATAAGAACATTGAGAAGAATCCACACTTGTACCCTTAGGTCCACTAAGAAATCCTCTAGTTCTCTAGCCACAACCCTAGCTCTTCAAAATTTGCATCCTCTTCTCCAAGATGGATCACCTCCTCCTAATCTACCTAGAGACTCTACAAGACCCCCTACTTATACCCAACTAAGCCACAGGTTGGCCCAGCTCATTACATACTAAATTAAATCCCTCATATTAATATCTGTTGAGCCATAAGTTGGCTATAAAAAAAATTAAATACCCATACATAAATTAAATGCCAAAAGTTAGGTCATAGACAACTTGGCACAAACAAGAACCAAGACCAAGATGAGTGTCAACAAAACTATGTTGAGCACTAGTAAAACCATAAGCACTATTGAGCTGGTAGTGCAAACCAAGCACCAAAGACCATGTCAAGCTCCAAGACCTTGCTAAACACCAAGAGCTTGTTGAGAACCACTATACACACTAAGCTCTAAGAGCATGGCGAGCTCCATAGAGAAAGTTGAGCTCCTAGAGCATAAACTATGCTCAACAATGATTAAACAACACTTCTTTGGTGATTGAGTCCACAACCAAAAACCAAAACTCCTCCAACATGTAGGATTGCAAGAAAGCCTAGGATGCTCCTGCATCATGGTGAATAGAAAGATATTGGAAACCTCTAATCAACCCTAATTTCCAAAAGGAATAATCCAAATTGATTAAACACAAGAGAGAGTTCAAATCATAAATGGATCAAGTGATGGAAAATAGGAAGAAAGGATGTTATATGATCTTCCTATTATGGGGGAGTATGTGCCTAAATCCTAAAATAGATAAAAGACAAGTAGTAACCTTGAATATGGAAAATGCTATTGTTTTGATGTCTGTATGTAGTTTCTCAAAAATCTACAACTCATTCCTAACTGGAAATGTTGAGATGGAGAAAACCTAGAAATATTTTGTCTTTTTGAAGGGAGCTCAACCTTGACCCTGATAGCGGGGCACATTCATACCTCAAAAAGTTGACCTTGACTTGCACTTCTCTAATGAAATTTATGTTCATGGATCTTAGAAGTTTGATGAAAAGGGTATATAAATTTGCTGTCCAATTTTTTGTTCCACACATATATCTATTGGAAATACAATAGGGAAAGTAAACTCTAGGGGGATGGAGTTTGAATCAATCCTTCAAAACTTTAACCATAAATTCATTGACCACACATCCGTCTCACAATTTGCATGTAAATTGAAATAGCTAGCTAAACATATTCATTCACAACATGATAGAAAATAACATTCAACACATGTATGATACAAGATTTTTGGTTACCTAGAAACCCTTCAATGAGAAGGTAAAACTAGGGTGGGGATGACACCCACAAATCTTCACTATTGTAGTTGTGTAGTGTATCTAATGAAGGTTACAATGTTTGATCACAAAACATGATCTACCCTATGAAAGGTCTACCTTGTAAAGACTTACAAGATTGTTAGATCTTACCCTATTATATAATTTCAACACCCTATTAGAAGTGTTCCTAGTAAAAGGACTTCAACTTACAATGAAGTAAGCTCCCCATTAAAGGATTTACAATAGCCTATTAAGACTACTCTATTAAGAGATTTAACTAATTCACATATTAAAATGTCTCAACAATGATCCTATGGTTAGCACTTTGCTGCTAGATGATAGATCACCTCTTTTCATATAGCCTTAATCCTTCTTTGATTAGATGTATCACTTCTATTCTCTAACTCTTTTCCTCTATTCTCCTCTAATTGATTCTTTAATGTATCTCAATTCACAACTCCTTAGCCACCATTAATGCTCTATTTACACATGCAAACTTCTCTCTTTTCTCCTTCCACATTCATACAAAACTTAGGGTTTTTCCTCCTTAAGAAGACCTAGGTGACTTAGGGTTAGGTATGAATGAATGACTATAACTCATCCATCTAGCCACTCAAAAAATCCCTTTAACTGATTGGTTGCATGTACTACATAGGGATTCATAATTAATATTTTTTCTTATCATTTAAGATCACAAAACAATCCTCAAGTCAGCTCCAAAATTATTTACATAGTATTTTGTGCCATTACAAACAACTATGTGAAAATTGTATTACTGGGCAATTGAAGTCCTTGATGCTTGGCATCAACTACAACTTCAATGATGTAGCTCAACATCTAAATGACTCAACATCCATTGGTTAATCAACATCTGAATCACTCGATATAATCTATCTTCTTCGCACTTTAGTGACTTGGCACTAACTATTTACTTGGCACATACTAAGTATCTCACTTGGTATGTACTATCTAACATGTTTTGTTTAGCATGCATTACTTGTTTGGCATGAATTGAGTTCTAGTTTGTAAATTACTTAAGTGTATAGAAACTCATATGTCAACACCAATCTAAGATTAACAATCTCCCCCTTTGACATGAGTGACAAAAACACTTTTTCATGCATGAATGATCTTAGCTTATGAGCATAACTTAGATACATACTATCTTTATTTGACATATTTACAAAATTTCAAAATTTTGCAAAACTTGACTTAACAATCACACCTCAAAATCTTATAACTCCCACTAAGTTGATTGTGTTGTTTTGAATCTGAACCTATACTCCTCCTGAGTAAATATGCATATGTTGAATTATACTATACTCTGTTTCTATGTTTGACTCCCCCTTTTGTTTGGTCTCCTACAAAGTTGTATTCACTCTTTCCTTAGAGTCATTGTCTCTCTCAAAAAATTATTACTCCCCTCTTTCGACACTAATGTCAAAGGGTTATACACACATAATGTGCTTGTCCAAGAAAGTTTTATGGACCTTGAGTATGATCTTCAAAACTGCATCCCAATTATCACAAGCTACCTCCAATGATTTGATTTGGATGGCTAAATTAGTAGCAAGGTGAACTAATCCTTCATGTGTAGAAAGATGGGGATTTTTCTTCATCACTATTTCTGCAAAGGCTTGTTCCTTAAGTAATCTATCCATGTGTGGGGTTAGCATGGATTGGATGCTTTTTAGTGTAACTCAAATATTTACATCTTGAGCATGTAGGGCTACCAATAGACCTTGGGTACTCATCAAATTCTTAAAGTACTTTTGACTCTAAGATGGAGAATTGGGTAGAGTAATACCTTTTATCTTCATATCTCCCTCTAGATTTACAATATGGTGCTACACTTCTTGTGTAAACAAAGTTGTATCACACAACTTGGTGTAAAGTGATAAAATGTTCTCTAAAACTTTCTTTACACTAGCAATCTTGGTTTCTAACTCAACTTGATTAAGTGCAATGGCACTTGATATCTTTTCATTGACTTGGTTTTGAAATTTCCTCTCAGACCATTCAATTAGTTTAACATTTGAATCCAGGTCTGTATCATTAACCTGATCTACTATATTCACCAACTGCTCCTTGATAGGTTTGTCTTCTACTAGTGCAGGGAGGCTGAATGCATCAATAAATATTTCATTTATATCTTGCAATGCTTGCTTTTTCCTATGCTCCCTTCTGAGTAATTCTTTGTTCTTTCTCCTCATAAGAGCATCCTAAAGTATGCTCATCTTTTCAATAGTGATTGTTGCAATATCAAACTTTTGCAACACAATCACCTCATCCAAGTTGACATCACCATATGATGTAACTTCATCTGCCTTGGATGTGCTAGGACTACACCTTGATGACTGTAGTAGTTAACTTCTACACTTGACCTGTGAAGAGCTTGACTTGGAGGAGTAGCAATTTCTAGCAAAGTAACCAGTATTTGTGTTGTTAATTACTCTTAGGCTTAGTATTCAAGATTGACTCTTAAGTCCTATTTTTTTCTTGCTTTTCAATCCCAATTGCACCTTAAGTTTTTGTTTTAGGTACAGAAGCATCTTCTTGACTTGTTTGAGCTTGTGTCCCTTCTTGTGCTTTTGTAGAAACTTCTTGTATTGACACATTTTGCACCACTATGTTGACATTTTCCATAGTTCACTCTTTGCTTTGGTACAATACAATGGGCATTATAGGTTGTACCACAGTAAATTGAGGAGTTTGAGCTATGTCCTATTTTCCTTCCTCTATAGATGTCTTTTCTTCCTTCTCAAGTTCATCTATACTGACCAATATAGGATGACTACATAATTGTGCCTTGGTGGTGCTGTCTAACAATATCTTCTTCATGTCCTTTGTTAGGGGATTGATGTTCTGAGTTACAGTATCATAAACATCCTTGATCTTTATTGTATCTATTTTGGAATCTATCACATGTTGTGGATTGACAATTGACATTTGTATATCTAGTATACTCTATTCTATTTGTTGCTCATCTTTAGTTTTTGCCTATGTATTTGCATTTATCTTGATGCCTTCCACATGCACATCTTTCTCAATTTCATATTTAGTAACCTCAGTTACTTCTTGTTCATTTTTTTCTTCACCTATCTTAATAGGTGTCTCCTCAATTACCTTAGATGTTGTCAATCCATATATTGATTTCCATATCTGAGTGGACTTCTGAATAACACCATCAATGTCATTTTGTAAAATACCAAATTCTCTATATTTAGGAGAAAATATCTCTTTATATTTGTTAATGGACTTTGACATTGTGGGCTTATCCAGTTCTAGCATAACTTGGGCAAGTAACTCTCTTTGATTTTCCTTTCTGTAGTGAGACTATATTGACATTTTTTCTCAAATCTTGCATATAAACTTTTAGGTATAGAGTTGGAAAGCTCAATTTGAGTCTTCTTGAATGTTGCCATCATGGCATATATTGACTCTTCTACTTGGTTCATCTCAATCTTTCTAAGTTTGTCAAACTCAAAATGTGTGAATCTAGACAAGTCAGCATTATTATTTAAATTTTTACACAAGTTATCCAAATCAGAAGAAGGATATTGAATTTCCATTTCAAATTGGTTGTTGTCATCAAATTTTGTCCTCTTTTCATCTAACTCAGTTGGAGCAATGTACTTCCTCCTTTGTCTCTTCTCATACTCATCTTCATTGTGTAGCTATCCTAGTTCTATTCCCTTTTCAATTTTTCACTTCTTGAACCTTTTGAGTAGTAGCCTTTGTGATGGCCATGGAGGCAGGAACTATAGGCTTAGGTTGTGTAGGTTTTAGAACCTTCTTTGGTTTTCTAACTATTGGAGCTTTAGCTTTTCTTTTCTTCTTTTCTTTGGATACAAGTTCTTCATTGGCTTCTTCTCCCTCAACACCTTCATCATGCTCAACTTCCTCTTCACCTTGGTCTTCTCCTTGACCTTGAGTAATGGCTAGTGGTTCTTGGGTAGGTATTTCTCATTAAAGTTTGGTTTTTTGATCTCATTACTAATCAATTAAATGTTGAAAACTTCCTTTCCATCTTTAACCTTAGGAACAAAAGAACTATATGGCATATTTGATACCTAGGGTTTTCACAAATTCAAAAAACATAGCTTGACACATGATAAATACCTTCTCAAATCTATTGAATAGTGTCAACATTTTGAATTTAGTCTACAAACACTTGGAATGATCTCTCCAATTCCCCTTAAGCTCTTTGTGCTCTCTCTAAATATAAATGATTGTGAATGAATAAAAAATCTACCATATAGCCCTTAAAACTTCATAATTAATGCTTAGTACTTACACAACTATAAGCTTGACTATAATAGAAATTCTGACTCACTTGACTTCCATGTAGTTTTCTTCATGCTCTAAAACCACTATGAGCTTGGCCAACACTATCAATTATGATATCTCAACATCAACTAGATTTCACTTGACAACCATAGTGGAACTTTTCATGTATGGCAACAACATGCAAATTGATAAAACCTAAAGATTTCTTCCAGGTTCTAAACAACACTTTGCATCTATCTTCATGCATATGCAATATTTTTAGAACTAAATCCCTGGAATTGATGTATGATATATCATTTAAATATCAATCCCACACATACCTCTCAATTGCCTAGTTGAGGATGGTGTGATCACCTGATCAATTGGATGAAGTGATCCCATCTAAACTTGATGTGTTGCAATCATCTTTCTTCTTCCATGTCTTGTTCATCTACAGTTTGACTTTTTCAACATCTTCCTTTCCTTTTCCTTTGTTGAAGTCATTGCTTGGTGCCTTTGACTCTATTGGACAATTTCTTCTTATGTTACTAATCTTTAAGGAACTAAAACATGTAGTCTGACTTAGCCATCTACTATAATCACTTCTAAAATGTGTTCTTATGCAATTCTAAGGAGCATGTCCATATTCTTGACAATAGTGATAACTATACCTAGTATTATAATCCCAATTATAAGAGTTTCCATTGTGCTTTACCTTTGTCTACTTGTTTGATGACCACTTAGGCTTGGATCTGCACTCATATGCTCTATATCCACACTTCAAATAGTTATGTCAGTATCCTTCAAATCTTTGTGTGCTTATGGTATTGGTTCTATATTTATGTGCTTGATGACCTTTCTTGTTGCACTTGTGGGAGTAACCCATGAAATTTTGCTTAGGATTATGATTTGTAGTCTTGCTTCTACAAACATTAGCAATATCTCCTAATTTTCCACAATTATGACAATTAAGTTTGGAGCTCTTACCATTGATATTTCTTTATTCACCACTTTTAGATGATTCTCCTTCTTTAGTACTAGTGTAACCCAATCCAGTAGTATCATTGTTGGATCCCATAGATCTCATCAATTTCTAAAAATACTTGATGGCTTCACTAGGTCTATTAAAACTTTTAACAAATTATTTTTCTCTTTTTAGATCATTTCTCAATTGTTCATTCTGCAACTTTAGTGTTGCAATTTCAATATCTTTTCCATTCAATTCATGATTAGAAATCATCATTAAATTCAATGTTTCTAGTTGCATGTGAGAAATCCTATTCACCTTTGATGTCTTCTCTTCTAGTCTGCTGGTCAGTATCCTTTTGTCATCCACAATCATGACTTTGTCTTCTTCAACTTTCTTTTTTTTCTCAGTCACCTCACATAGCAATACTGATTGGAATTCTTGTTCTATCTTGAGATTTTTGACCTCTTCAATTAGGGCTCCATTCTTTTCCATCAGATCTACAACTATTGCATCAAATTCACTTGTGTTTCCATCTGCAAATAATTAAGTAGTATCAATATTTTGGTAATGTGTTTCATTCTCTTCAATAGCCATCTCTTTCCTTCTCTTAAATGATTGCTTCAAATCATCTCTTGCTTTATTTAGCTGATGTAGAGAAAGCTAGATTTCAATCTTTTGGTTCTCAATGGTCTTTCCCAACTTGTAGAATTCCACCTCCAAGATCTTTCCTCAAAGCTAAAAAACTTTCCATTTTAGAGAACTAAACTTTGATAACAATTTTTGTAAATAAAATAGGGAAAGTAAACTTTCAGAGGTGGGGGGGTGTGAATCAATCCTTCAAAACTTTAATCATAAATTCCTTCACCACACATTCATCTCACAATTTGAATGTAAACTAAAATAGCTAGCTAAACATATTCATTCATAGCATAAAAGAAAATAACATTCAACACATGTATGAAATAAGATATTTGGTTACCTAGAAACCCTCTAATGAGGAGGTAAAACCAGGGTGGAGATGACACCCATAAATCTTCACTAGTATAATTGTAAAGTGTACCCGATGACGGTTACAATGTTTGATAATGAAACATGATCTACCCTATGAAAGGTCTACCCTATTAAAGGCTTACACGATTATTAGATCTTACCCTATTAAAGAATTTCAAAACCCTATTAGAATTGTGCCTAGTAAAAGAACTTCAACTTACAATGAAATAAGCACCCTATTAAAGGATTTACAATAGCATATTAAGACTACTCTATTAAAATATTTAACTGATTCACCTATTAGAATGTCTCAACAATGATCCTATGGTTAGTACTTTGTTGCTAGATAACAGATCACCTCTTTGAATATATCCTTGATCCTTCTTTGATCAGATGTATCATTTCTATCCTCTAGCTCCTTTCCTCCATTCTCCTCTAACTGATGCTACAATGTATCTCAATTCGCAACTCCTTAGACACCATGAGTGCTTTTCTTGTGCATGAAAATTTCTCTCTTTTCTCTGTCCAAATTCATTAAAATATTAGGGTTTTTCCTCCTTAAGAAGAACTTGTTGACTGAGGGTTAGGTATGAATCAATGACTATAATTCATCCATCTAGCTCTTCAAAACATCCCTTTAACTAATTGGATGCATGTGTTGCATAGGGATTCACAATTAAGATTCATTCTTATCATCTAGGATTGCAAAAAAAATCCTCAAGTTAGCTCCAAAACAATTCAAATTATAGTTTGTTCCATTATAAACAACTAAGTCAAAACTATATTACTCAACACTTGAAGTCCCTGATGCTAGACATCAACTACAACTTCAATGTTGTAACTCAACATCTAAATGACTTGGCATCCATTGGTTACTCGACATCTGAATCACTTGGCATCATTTGTCCGCTCATCACTTGAGTGACTTAGTACTAACTATTTACTTGAAATATACTAAGTATCTCACTCGACATGCACTATCTAACATGTTATGCTCGACATGCATTACTTGTTCGACATGAACTGAGTGCTAATTTGAAAATGACTTAAGTGTATATACACTCATATGCTAAAACTAATTTGAGACTAATAGTATCTACAAGAAAAATGGTTTATTTTTTGGATGACGGGTTTGCCTTAGTATAACCCTAGTTTGGAATGAACCTCCAAATATAATTATGCATATACAAAGTAAATGGAACTATTCATCTTCCTTATGTGAAAATCCTTATGGAGGATTCACAACCTTGAATCCACAAGTATGAATGCTCCAAATGAATGAAAAAATGGATGTAGGATGTCTCAAATCAATATCATTAGATCTTCAACACCAATCTTGAATATATATTTTCATAGAAGAAGGCTTGGATGAATGTGGATTAAATCTTCAACAAGAGGGCTCCATAGAGGTTGAATCCTTCAATGGCTAACAATGAATCTCCTTGATGAATTGGATGATTGAACACTTGAATGCTTCAATATTTGAATGATATTAGATCTTCACTTCATAGAATAATTGACACACAAGATAATGGTTAGATGTAGATGTCAAAATAAGGGAAGAAGTCTTCCTTATATAGAAATCTAGGGCACAAACTCCTAGAGAAGGCCAACATAGGAGTATTAAATCCCATTTAACCTTAACCCCTAGGAATAGACCTAGATTAAATGTAATTTAAGATTTTACCATTCTAAAACCCAAAACAACCAACCTAAAAGTTGGAAAAGAAACTTTCTGAAGCCCAAGATCCCAAAACTCCCAAAAGTTGAAAATGGGACCTGGGGTTAGGGACAAGTTTGACCCTACCCTAGGTTAGTGTCGAGATTGTCCTTGACCTAGGTCAAGGTAAAGATCAACCTCAACCTAGAAGGTCATCCTTGACCCAAAGGCCAAACTTGTTAGTTTTATAGAGCAGTTTGTCAGAAATAGGCCAGAAATAAAGAGAGAGAAGTAGAATAGGGGAAAAGCAACCAGATCAATGCAAAGACCCATTCAATGGTCTTGACATTACTCTAGATCACTTATTTAAAGGGCTAAATGCTCTTAACATCAAAGTGCTTCCATTTTAAGATGTTATATTAAGCTCCACTTTAGTAAGAGTATGGACTTGATGCAAACTCTTGGTAAAGTAGATTGTAATGAAAATACAATCTTATTAAAATCAAAGGGACAAAGAAATCCTCAAGCTCTCAAAGACTCAAATCTTTCTCAACTCCAAGATCATAATAAGAGATACATCTCTAGAAAAAAGAGAAAAGGAAAGAAATTGTGATTATCTTGCCCAATGAGAACTTATCTCCCATTGTGAACCACACAAGGAAACTCCACAACTAGAAAGATGGAATTGAAGTGCCTAGTGAATGTGGCTACTCACTAGTCAACACATAAAGGATTCACACTCAAGAATATTCTATTCTATAAGAGTAGAACTAAAAGAGATACAATCTTAAGGGATTAAAAATATTTGAAATTGGAGGGATCAAGATATTCTAAAATATAAATCCATTCTTTAAGGATTAGTCACTAATTTGAAAAGAAAGAAAAGTTATCTTGAATATATATATATATATATTGAAAAGTGCGTGCGTGTAATAAGTGAGCAAACCATATTCCCCTACATTAAAGTCATTTCTAACACTTTAACAAGAGTAATTAATTTGATGGAAATATAAACAATTCTACTAATTATATTTCCACTATGAGATGCCCTTAAATGAAGACAAATCAAGGTAAATATTATATAAACATTCAAAGAACATAGAAGGGATCTACCTACTATGGGGTCAGTATGATCATAAGATAGTATGTACTTGATATTATCACAAATGCATTAACATCATTCCCCAAAGAAAGTATAACTACAATTATAGAGGAGGAAATATTGTGCATGAAATACAAAGAAGAATATTTACAAACCATGACTTAGAGACCAAAAGAATCAGTGCTACCAAGTTGTGAATCCAAGAAGATAACATAAGGAAACATGTATGAACAATAGCACAAGTACAACATAACACAAAAAAACATATGGAAGAATATAGATACATATAAAGAAATAATACAATAGGTTTGATTCTTTTATCACCTTGCACCAATGAAGAAACAAAGATCATATAAAATAATCTAACAAGATTTAGAAAATTTTTAACAAGAGAAGAACAAAACAATAGACAAACACACAAAAAAGGCCAACATGAAGGACTTTGCCAATCAAGTGCATCGCCTACTCTCCCCATCTTTTTTTTTATCATTTAGGGAAGGTGGGTAACTTGCAAGAGGGAATATATCCAACACAAGAGGAATGATATGTAGTTGCAAACAAGGATCCTATTGAGAATCACAATGTCCAATACTAGCTATAAGAGTCAAATGTGAGGAAAGCATATTAGGTAAATCAACATCAATGTCAATAGTTTCATATATTCATCATTAATGTCATCATTATGATCAAGAGTATCTTCATCATCTAGATTAATCAAAATAGGATCTAAGGCACAAATAGAATTATTAGAATTGTGTAACATATTATCATCAACAATTTCTCCTAACACATCATGCATAGTCATATCTAAAGAAGATAAACATTTTTGAATTACAAAATTACGAGCTTTAGCTTGAGCACAATGCATTTTATGGCATTTTTTAGCAAATTAGTTATATTTTTTCTTACTTGAAATGTATTGAGAACTAGGAGGAACAATTAGAAAATCCTTCAAAGGTTCTATAAAAGTATTAATAGGATTACTAGCATATTGACAAGCAACATGGGGAACTTGATTAATAGTTGTAAAAGCCATAAATATAGTTGGTGTGGAAGGTGTAGGAAAAACACCACAGTTAAGATCCTTAGGAGGTAAGTTTAACTTAAGAATCTTCTTGTGCTATAGACATGACATGAATGGAAATGATGATTAGGTTGAGTAGGACATGAACTAGGTAATGAAGGCCAAAACAAGTCAATGGTAGTAGAATACCTGGGCCTAGAAGTATGGTATAAGCTATGATTAACCATCTTCACTTCATCATCACAAAAAAAATTAAGATATTTATGAATAGGTGAAGCAACAACATGAATGAAATTTAACCATGGTAAACCAAGATTAACTTGGAATTGATCAAAAGTAGGAACAATAACAAAGGTGGTGTTCACAATCTTTCCATAAAGTTGAACCGATAAATTAATAAAACCAAATGATGGATAAAGAAAATCATTACAAGTTTGAATCCATGCATCTAATTTATCATAAAATTCATGTTGCAAACTTTTCATAAAAAATATTTTCTTTTATAATAACATTGACTAAGTAACACCATGATTTCATATGGGAACACCATCTAATCACTTTGCAACTTTTTTGCTAGTTTCTCGCTCTTCTGGCAATTTAAATTTGGATGAGTGGGGATGGCCCCTAGGGGTTGTCCAGGTCCTGGAATCCTACCTAGACTTGCAAATTTTTCTAACCTTATTTGGGGTTGCCCAGGAGGGTGTAGATGTTGTTCATCTTGCTAGTGGGGTGCTAGTGGAGTCAACAACAGTTTTTATAGTGTGTCCAGAAGATTAAAAAAATCCTATAGTGGCTCAAGGATGGAAGGATGTGGTCCTTGGAGAGAAGATGAATCATGTCCCATTGGAAGCTCCCAAGGTGATTAGTGGTGATGAGGGAGTGGAAATTATTGTCTTGGACAATTGGGTGGATGGTGTGTTTGCCAACTTGAATTTTTTCCTAATTGGCAAGTTTATAGCCTTTTGTCCATTGTTTGAGATGCTCAGGATGTGGGTAAGGTAGAGATGGAAGTTAAAGGGGAGTGTGACTATCTTAGTGTGGCCAAGTGGCACCCTACACTAAACTTGGTGAAAGTGTTGAATAGGATGGCCCCAGTTTGGGTTAGTCTCCTAGGACTCCCCCTAGAGATTTGGGATGAGAGGATCCTAAAATCTATTGTGAACTCCTTTGGACATTTTTGTTGAAATTACAAGATGAAAAGTAAACTTTTAAGGTGGGGGGTGGGGGAGAATCAATAGTTTAAACTTGGACCCATAAAAATTTCGCCATATGTTCATCACATGCATTAAATAAGTATGTAAAGCATGTACATTTAAATCATATAACCATGTAAATATTCACACACGTAACACCGGATATGATTACCCAGAAACCCTCCAAGTGAGAAGGTAAAACTAGGGTGGGGATGACACTCACAAATCTTTAGTACTGTAGTAATAAAGTGTATCCAATGAAGGTTACAATTTTTTGACCATGAAACATGATCTACCCTTTGAAAGGTCTACCTTGTTAAAGGCTTACAAAGACTATTAGGTCTCACCTTCTTAGAGGATTTCAACACCCTGTTAGAAGTGTGCCTTATTAGAGGACTTCAACTTACAACTAAGTAAGAAATTTGTTAAAGGATTTCATACATCCTATTAGCTCTACTCTATTAAGAGATTTGACTGAAATCACCTATTAAAATGTTTTAGCATAGATCCTACGGTTGACAATTGCTTTCCTAATAATAGATCACCTCTAAACAACATCTCTTTGATCCTTCATGATCAGATGTCTCAATGTTGTATCCTTTTCTCTATCCTCTATTCTTCTCTAACTGATTCTCTAATTGACTCTTTCTTCATAACTCCTAAGTCACCATGAATGATCTGCATGCAAACTATCTTGTTCACTCCTTCAATTCCTCAAACATTCCATAAAGATTTTAGGGCTTCTTCCTCCTTAAGAAGACTTTGGTGCCTTAGGGTTAGCTATGAATCTATGACTAAGATTCATCCATTTTGATGCTTAATCCTTCCTATTTTCTGATTGGCTTCATATAAATGCATAGGGAATCCAAATAGATATTTATTCTTATCTCCAAAATATCAAAATTTAATCTTAAGTTGGCTCAAAAATGGTTTACATACTTGTTTGTGCCATTACAAACAAATATGTCAAAACTATGTCACTCAACATATGAAGTCTCTGATACTTGGCATGCATTGATCTTTATACTCTGACTCAACACCTACATTGCTCAACATCCACTATTTACTCAACTCTTGAGTAACTTGGCATGGTCTATCTTCTCAGCACTTGAGTGACTCGACACTCATTGCAAATCGAAATGGTCTAATATTTTCATTTTGTGCTTGACATATATTACTAGTTTGGCATGAACTAAGTAAATTGCTTAACTGTGTTAACACTCACTTGTCAAAACTAATCTAAGATCAACAATCTACCCCTTTGACATGAGTGTCAAAAACACTTGAATATACATTATCATTCTTTTATCTCTCAAGCATAACATATCCATGACTTGGCTTATATACAAAATTTCAAAATTCCAAAAATTTGCAATAACTTGCATACCTCAAAATTTGATAACTCCCTTGAGTTAATATGTTTATGTTGTATCCAAAATTCTATGCTCCCTTTGAGTAAATGTGTCTCTGCTAATACACTTTGACCTCAATATGTTGTGTTACTGATACTCTTTCATTTGATATGTTCTCTCTTAGCTGATATTTCTCCCTTTTTTCTCGTTCTCCCCAAAATATATATATATCTCCCCAATAATATATCTCCCCCATTCTTGTGTTTCTCACCCTTTTATTTATTCTCCCCCTTTTTGTCATTTATGTAAAATGGGCTATATACCTATGGTGTGTTTGTCCAAAAAATATTTATGGACATCCATTATTATCTTAAGGTTTGCATCCCAGTTTTCACATGCAACATTCAATGACTTAATTTGGATTGAAACCTCAGCAGTAAGGTGTACTAGACTATCTAAAGTAGAAAGATTGGGGTCTTTCTTTAGTAGAGTTTTAGCATAGCCTAGCTCCTTATGCAATACCTCCATATGTGGGGTTAAGGTAGCTCATATGCTTGTTAGTTTTGATCTAATGTTAGCCTCATCTTCTATTAAGATAGCTAGCTAACTCTGTGTTTGAAGCAATTTCCTAAAATGCTTCTCACTCTAAGCTAGATTTTTTGGTAGTCTTGCACATAATGCAAATATTTGGCTTTCTAGGCTTAGAATGTGACTTCTAGTCTCTTGGGTGAAGACTGTAGGATTGCATAGTTTTGTGTACAATGAGAATATATTCTGAAGTACCTTCCTGACATCCTCAACCATAGTTTCCAATGCAACATGTTGTAGTGCTATCTCACTAGATATTTTCTCATTTACTTTGCTTTGAAACTTCTTTTCTGACCATTCTAATAGTTTTTCATTTGTATCAAGGTCTTCATTACTGACCTTCTCCACTATATCTATTAGTTGTTATATTAGTGGCTTGGTCTCTTCAAGAGTGGTAGACTAAATACATCTATAAAGATGTCCTTAATATCTTGAAGTGCTTGCTTCTACCTATGTTCTCTCCTAAGCATTTCTTGATGCTTTTTCCTTTCTAAGGCTTGTTGTGAAATGACTATTTGTTCTAATGTCATAGTATCATAATCATACTTTGAAATAACAGATTATTAATCAAGGCTTATATCTCCATAATGTATTAACTTTTCATCCTTTGACAAACTTGGACTTAGCACTAAGATCTGCAATGGATTAGCATATGTGCTTGCCTTCTAAAGAGTTTGTATAGAAGGAGTGCCAGATGCTGGTAAGGCTACTAGTGCTTGGATGGCCACTTGTTCCTTCACCTTTGGTTCTATCTCTTTAGGCTTACCCTAGTCTATCACTATGAATTGGTTTGCACCTTGTTCTTGTGTTGTAGGTACAAATGAATCTATTTGTCATGTTTCCTTCTATTGTCCAACAATGGTGTCTTTCTCTTCTATTATTTTCTTCTCAATTGTGTCAACCTTGGTAGATGTATCTACTATCATTTGGATAAAAGGTTGCACATTAGTAACTGAAGGGATGATGGAAGGTAGTTCTTGTGGATTCACCTTTTCCTTTGTGACATTGGTTACTACCTTTTGTAGTTCTTCTACACTAACCAAAATTGGATTGCCACATAGTTTGGCTTGCAAAGTAGATTGATCTAAGATCTTGTTTAAATTTTCTATAGTAAGAGGATTGATTTTCTGAGCTAATGGATTAGAAACATCCTTGACAATTGTAGTTTTAGTAGTTTTGGTTATGTCATGGGGAGGATTGACACTAAGTAATTGTGTGTTATGCACACTTTGTTCTTCTTGCTGTTGCTAAGATGTTTCCTTGTCATTTCTTGCTTTTCTATCTCTCCTCCAACTATGTTATCTTTTTCATCATCTTTACAATAATATTTAACCTCTAAAGGGTCAACTTCTCCTTTCTTGATAGTGGTTAACTCATAAATGAGTTTCCATATTTGTGTTGATTTTTTAACATCATCTTCAATATTATTTTAGAGAATGCTAAAGGCTTTGTATTTAGGTGTGAACCTAACTGCATATTTCTTGACTACCTTAGCAATTTTACCCTTAGTGAACTCAAGCATTACTTGAGCTAGTGTTGTCTCCCTAATTTTTCTTTCCATATTTAGACAATAATGTCATTTTTTCTCAACAATGTCATATAGACTCTTAGATACTGAGTTGGAAAATTCTAGTGGTGTGTTCTTGAACTTTGACATCATAGCATATAATGCCTCTTCCACTTGACTTTTCTCCTTTTTACCTAATTTATCAAAATCAACATGACTAAAACTAGATAAATCTACATTTTTTTAACATTTTCACATAGATTCTCAAAATATGAGAGAGGATTGTGACTCATCACCTTGAATTGGCTATTATCATCTAATTCTGTCTTCTCTTCATGAAAATTTGGTTGAGCCACAAACTTCCTTCTTTGTCTTTTCTACTACTATCCTCCTTGCTCTATTTTCCTTTTCTTTTCCTTAGCCTTTTGTGTTGTAGCACATGTGCTAGCTCTAGTTGTAGGTGTAGTGGGCTTCAACTGACTTGGTTTAACAAGTTTCTTGGTCCTTTCCATTTGCTATGCCTTAGCCTTTCATTTCTTTTTCTTGGTTGGAGTAGGCGCTTCCTCAACTTCTTCTCCCTTAGCATTTTTAGTCTCCTCCTCTTCCTTATGTTCTCCCATGCCTTGTGTTAATGCTAGAGGTTCTTGAGCTTGAGTTTTTTCTTCATCTTCATCCTCTTCTTCTTCTTCTTCCTCTTCCTCCTAGGTACCCTCTCCAAATTTTTCTTTCAACTTATTTACTATCTATTCCTTTTTCTTCATGGTAGAGGAAATCTTCAAATCCATGGTAATTTTGGATTTTATCATTTCATAGTTTCCAAAAAATTTTGTAGTCTTATCTACTTGTTTTGCAAGTAGAGTTGTTATTGCTATTGAGGCTTCATCAAAATTGACCTCATACCCTAAGGGTCTCAACCATCTTATGCTAGGTGTGGTAGCTTGCACAAATGTCTAGTCAACATCAACAAGAAAACATACATCAGTATAATGTTTCTCAACTAAGGAAACTGGTATTCTGAGTCTTTGCTTCATTGACTTCTTAAAGTCTCCACTAGTCATTAATGATTCAAAGTTTTCTCCTAGCTACTCAATGTATTCACCTATCTGTACTGCAACTGATCTATTAGTCTTCCATCCTACTATTCCAAATGAGATAAATGTGGTCTATACATAAAAGAATATACAAACTAGTATATAACCAAACTTGCATTGTGCACTCTTGGTTTTCTTTATTGCTCCAAGGTTCTCCATTAGTTGTTGCAATTGAAGTTCTGCTAGATCATATGTGTGATCTTTCTTAATAATTTTATAACCAACATCCACAACTATGTAGGGTACACTATTTAGTCTACTAGATTGATAGAATTTATGTGAGATTATCCTTACAACAAAATTGATAAGAGGATTTGTAATTGTATTTATAGTCATACCTCTCTTATTCTAGACTACTCTAATATTCTTCTCAATCATTTCCTTGGAATCACTTTTGAGTGTATTAGGATGATCTAGGGTTGGGTAGCTAGTAACTCTATGAATTATTCTCTTAGTTATTTTTATTGGTCCTCCTTCTAGCCACAAGAAACCATCATGAATTTGGCTTAGTAAAATTCATATCCAGTCTATTTTAAATTTATTAGGAAAATCTTGGGCTCGTGTTAAACCTTTTTTCTCAACAATTTTGAATTCTTCTTTCAAAACACCATTTTCAAACAACCTATTCTATGCACCTCTTATTTCCATGTCACCAATGCTTCCTATCTTGCAATTGTAGCATTTCCTCATATCTTGCATCATTCTAACATTTGGCGGGATCATAGACAATGTGCTAGAAGGGTCTTGTTTATAAGTGATGTCAAGAATGGCTTTAAATTACAGGCTACTTAACTTCAATACTAACTAGCTTAACATTTAAAACTTCTCTCCCTTCAAAATTATTTGAAATTGATGCTATTTTTTCAAGGTAGGGTTTATGAAAATTTAAACTATGTAGCCCAGCTCTTGATAAATACCTTATAAAATCTAATGAACTAATAATGAATCACTGCACAGATCTTCTATAATCACTTTTGACAAATTTTTAGATTACCTCTAGCTCTTCTCACTCTTTCTCAATTTTGCAATGATGAAAAATGAGCTCAAATCAATCATATACCCTTTGAAAACATTGCATTTAATGCTAAGCGCTTACACAACTATAAGCTTGGCAATAAGCAATTTTTGGTTTACTTGGCATCCATTGATATTTCTATCACTTGGCAGGTACTATGAGCTTGACATCAACTAACATTCCACTCAACACATATAGGAAACTTTTCATACTCGACAACAACATGAAAAACTTGAAGATTTGTCTTGAATTTCTAATAACATCTTGCATCTTTGTTCATGCTAATGTTTTCTTTTTCAGTGCTATCTCCTTTTGGAACTAATGCATGATATAATCTTTAAATATTAGTCCCACATACCTTTTGTTTACCTAGTTGGATGAGGTGTGATCACTTGACCCATTGGGTGAAGTGATCCCTTCTCCATTTGTTGTGTTGCAAACATATTTCTTTTTCCATGTCTTATTCATCTCATCTCTAATGTGGTCAACATCTGCCTTGCCTATACTTTATCATATTCACATCTTGGTGCCTTTGACTTAGTTGGATAATATTTACTAATGTGACTAGTCATCAAACAACTAAAAGATGTAGTTTGACTTAACCATCTTTTCTTATTGCCACTTAAGTTTTTCCTAATACAATTCTCAAGAACATGCCCATACTATTGACAATAATGATAGCTATATCTTGTATTATAATCCCAATTATAAGATTTTTCATTGTTTCTTACATTTGTTTGCTTGTTTGATGAACACATGGATTTGGATCTGTATTGAAAAGATCTATGTCCATACTTTTGACAATTGTAGCAATATCCCTCAAATCTTTGTGTATGCATGGTCCTAGTTCTATATTCATGTGCCTAATGACCTTACTTTTTGCACTTATGAAAATGAGTCATGTTCTTAGGCTTGACATTCTAATTTTTAGTCTTGCTCCTACACACATTAGTAGTATGTCCTTTCTTACCACAATCGTGACAAGTGGGTTTGGAGTTCTTACCTTTGGTGGTCCTTTCTTCTACATCTTTGGATGATTCTCCTTCTTCAGTGCTTGTGTAGCCCATTCCTGATGTATCATTGTTGGATCTAGGAGATCTCAATAATTTCTCAAAGTATTTGATGGCTTCATTTGGCTTGTTGAAACTTTCAACAAATTCCTTTTCTCTCTTCAGGTCACTCTACAATTATTCATTTGACGACTTCAATGTAGTTATCTAAATGTCATTGACATTCAATTCATAGTTGGCATTCATCATTTGACTTAGATTATCCAATTGCATGTTGGAAATCTTGGTTAGCTTTGTTGACTTCTCTTCCAATCTATTGGCCATAATCTTTTATTTTCTCCAATCATGGCTTCATCTTCCATAACTTTCTTCTTTTTTTTAGTCACCTCACATAGTAGTATAGCTTGTGATTCTTGTTCTATCTTGAGATTTCTGATTTCCTTAGCTTGGACTCTATTCTTTTCCACTAGATCTACAACTATTGCATCAAATTCATTGGATTCACCATCTACAAATATCTTAGTAATGTCTATCTTAGAGAACTAGGCTTACCTACCAGGTGTGCTTGATGTGGAATTTTCCTAGATTTTCATTTTTTTCCTTTTAGGTGCATAGTAGCACACCTCATGAGGTTTGCTATTGTGCACCCAAAATAATTTTGTAGCTTAGTTAATGTTTTGTAAAGTTTTTAACATCTTTTTCATTTTCAAAATGAAATTAGGTATGCATTAGTGCACCTAGGTAGATGCATTAATGTACACCTAATTTTACATGTGTTTGGTGTTTTAACTTTGTTTTCTAAGTTCTTTTAATGTAAAATGGTGTGCATTAGTGCACCCAAGGAGTTACGCTAATGTGCACCATTTTTATGTTTAACTTGTGTGTTTTGTAGGTCGAGTTTGGAGATGGGGAGGTGCACCTACTGAGTTGTGGAGCAGTGAAAAATGGATGCACAGAAGGCTTAGTGTAAAAAATAAATGAGAGGTAGAAAGAGAGAGGGGAGGGAGCTTATATAGACCTTCCTTCTTTCGTACTATACAACTGCACATATGTGTATTTATAGAAACTTATATCTCCCTTTTAGGCACACTAGCACACCTTTTATTTTCAAAAAAAGTCCCCTTGGTTAAAATCTCTAATTTCTAAAAAAATGGGTGATAGCCCAAAACTGGGGTGAATAATGAGAGAAGAATTAACAATTTTATGATGAAGTTTAGCTAGTCTATACATGTCAATCTGAGAGTGTAATCTTGTAAAAGGTGTCCAATTAGTATGGCATCAAGAGATGATAGTTGTGAGATGAGGGTTTATGAATGCATCTACAACATGTGAAATTGAATCTATGAAAAGCCAAGTAAATCCTAGCGACAAGAACTGTCACTTCCTAGTGATAGGAACATAAAAAATAAAGCAAACTCAAAAACATCAATATGTAATAAGATAATATCAATTAACTAACCTAGAATATAAATCAACTAATCTAGAAATCAATAAAATGATGAAAACCTAAACATCTAATTTATTAAAAGACATGAATACATAATAAAACTATTAACACTATATAACAAAAAAACTACGCTAAATAAAATAGTCATCATACTTTACCAAAGAATGGGCCCAAACTACCCAGTTTACACGATGAGTAGAGAAGAAAAACTCTACACTATTTCCAAATCTACTGCTTTTATTTATTTCAAAATGATTTCATTCCAACATGTGTACAATAGTTTCTCCTTGCCAAAAACTATGTATTTAAATCTACCTCTTTTCTATAGAAATTTACATTTTTACAACACTGTACATGCCCTACACTATATCTCTTGCTACTTATATATATGCAATAGTAATAATGGTGATTACATAAAAAAGCTATTACAAATCTATGATTTGTATAGAATAGGTAGTCTATTCCAACAGAATCAAGTTTGTTTAGTTTGTTGTCCACATGATACTTGAAATGAATCTTAGTTGCAATATTTGCTATCTTAGTTCCTTACTCCAACTATACACATTGTTTACATGTGCAACCATCAATCTAAATAATAGAATGGTCAATAATTTCTTTCTTTCTATCCATAAAGAAGGAAGAAATATATTATAACCTTTGAGAAATGTGGAAGGTGATGGTTTCATGTGGAGAGAATGTTTCCCCATTATTATTCCATGCAGATGCAATAAGTAGTGTAGTAATATATTTTCTTAATAAAAACTATGCAGCTAGAAAATGCATCCTCCACCAGTCTTCAATGTCCTCTCCACATATTTGTGTAGGGTTAATGATATGTTAATTTCACATGTCTTCACCTATCATTGAATCTTCCTAACATAGCTCTTACATGTCATAGGAATCTATCATAACCATTTTAGTCATGATCTCCTTACACACAATTCAAGATGTCGACACATCAACATTATTTGCAAGAAACACATTCTACAAAACAAATAATAAGAATAGGAATTATACAAGGTTGAGACACCTTGTTCCTAACATTATCCCACTTGTCGAACACCTTGTAAGAGCAACATGAACTAACTGTTATAGGCCGAAAGGCCCATAGACTCCGAACACCATCTGAACTTCTTAGTGCCCACTAGTTTCATTAATGCATCTGCAACATTCTTCACAGTATCTACCTTTTCCAAATTTACCTTTCCATCTTCCACCATATCTCTCACAAAGTGATATTGCACATCAATGTGCTTCGTTCTAGCGTGGAAAGTTTGATTCTTTGCAAGGCAAATAGCACTTTGACTGTCACACCAAATAGTAATCTATACTGCATCAACACCAACATCAAAACACAATCTCTTAAGCCAAATGGCTTCCTTAAAAGCATGAGTAGCAGCCATGTACTCAGCTTCTGTAGTGGACAAAGCAAACACAGGTTGTCGCTTGCTCATCCAACTGATGGCACCACCAAACATAGTGAACACATAAGCATTGGTGGATCTCCTGCAGTCAATATCACCTGCCCAATCTGAATCCACAAACCCATGAATACAAACTGAATGTGGAGATCTAGAAGAGTTACCATGATAACATATGGAGTAATCTGATGTACCCCTTAAATATCTGAATACTCGCTTAACTACATCCCAATGTATCCGTCCAAGATTAGCCATAAATCGACTCAGGACTCCCACTTCTTGGGCAGTGTCTGGTCTAGTACAAACCATAGGATACATAAGACTACCAACTACACTAGCATAAGGTACTCTACTCATGTCCTCCACCTCACTAGGAGATTTTGGACAATCATCTATAGATAACTTTGTTCCCATAGGAATAGGAACACATAGTGGTCTACAATCTGCCATGCTAAACCTATCCAACATAGACTTCACATACTTACTCTGACTCAACCAAAGTTTTCTGTTAGACCTATCTCTACTGATTTCCATACCCAAGATGTACCTAGCTACCCCAAGATCTTTCATCTCAAACTATGCTAACAACTGAGATTTAAAATCAGAAATCATACCCTTACCCTTCCCAAACAACAACATATCATCAACATATAATGCAACAATAAGAAGGCGATCATTTTCAATTCTAAAATAAACACAATGATTTGATTTTGATCTAACAAATCCAAGTGACAACACAAAGGCATCAAACTTAAGATACCACATCCTAGGATATTGCTTCAAACCATATAGAGATTTCTTTAATCTGAAAACTAAGGATTCTTTATCTTTAACAATGTAGTGCTTAGACTATGACATATAAATCTCTTCCTCCAAATCACCATGAAGGAAAGTTGTCTTCACATCCATCTATTCTATCTCTAAATCATATGATGCAGCAAGAGATAACAAAAATCTAATGGATGTCAACTTTGCAATAGGAGAGAATATTTCACCATAATCTATTCCCTCTACCTGTGAATACCCCTTTGCAACCAATCTAGCTTTGTACCTTTCAACACTGCCATCTGCACAAAATTTCTTCTTGAACACCCATTTACAGCCAATAGATTTTCTCCATTTAGGCAAAGGTACAAGGTCCCATGTTTTTTTTCTCTCTAATGAATCCATCTCATCATCCATAGCCTCAATCTAGGATCTTGCATCTTCCATGCCCAAAGCCTCTTTCACAGATCTAGGCTCATCAGTGTTAGTAATCAAAGAAAAAACACAACTGGAATCTAACATAGAATAACCAAACCTTTCTGGTTGTTTTCTTTCTCTCGTGGATCTCCTCAAGCACTGAGGTTGAGGTTGTTCTTCCTCTTCTTCTGAACTATCAGAGCTATAAGAGCTCTCCTCATCATTAGACCCAACATGGTCTCTCTGTTCAGTCTTCTCAGGGGTAGGAGGCAACTAAACAACATCTTTTTTCTTTTCATTTTCATCTGGTTGTAGCACAATAGGAGAAGATGTTAGCTCTCTAAAAATAACATTTCTACTATACAACACCTTACTAGTCACATGATCCCAAAGCTTGTATCCTTTTATACCAGCACTGTACCCGATGAAAATACATTTAACAACTTTATTTTCCAACTTAGATCTTTTCTCCATTGGAACATGTGCATAAGCTTCACAACCAAAAACATAAAGATGTCTAATTGAAGGCTTCTTACTAGACCACACCTCCATGGGTGTCTTACCAACAAGGGCTGATGTAGGAGATCTATTAACTAGATAACAATCAGTGACCATAGCTTCGTCCCAAAACCTTTTTTCTAAACCAGCTCCACTAAGCATACTCCTAGCCTTCTCCATTAGTGTCCTATTCATTCTCTCTACAACTCCATTTTTCTATGGGGTATATGGAGTTGTCTTATGCCTCTAGATACCTTGTTCTTTACAGAACTTTTCAAACTCTGCTGAGAAAAACTCACCACCATTGTCAGTTCTCACACACTTAATCTTCTTACTAGTCTGATTCTCTACAAGGGCTTTAAATTCCTTGAATTGACTAAAGACTTGTGTCTTACTTTTAAGGAAATAAATCCATGTCCTTCTACTATAATCATCTATGAAAGATACAAAAAATATAGACTTGGAGATTGAAAGAACTTTTACAAGACCAAATACATCAGAATGAATAAGATCCAAAACATCAAAAGATTTGTGAGAACTAGAGTAAAACTAAACACAATTTTGTTTACCATATACACAGTGTTCACAGAATTTGAACTCGAGATTGCAATCATTTAACCCCTCAACGAGATTTGTATTTTTTAGGGTTCTAAGACCTTTCTCACCAATGTGACCAAATCTCAAATGCCACAACATTGTCTTTTCTATAGGGAGCTTTCCTTCCAAAGTGTTTGCACCCTTAGGTAACACTTGTTGCACTACCATCAGAACCACTAACCAGAGTCTTCTTTACTGCTCGTTCAGATGGTGGGGATGAAGTGATAGCTACTCTTTTCTTTGAAACAAAAGAACTATTACACTGAGAAATGTGTGCATCAAGCTGAAACAAAGTACCTCTCCTAGTAACCTTAGCAAGCACCATAGCTCCTCTCATCATCTTACATCCATCTTTAGAAAAAAAAACTTGCACACCTACATCATTCAGAATACTTATAGATAATAGGTTTCGTGTCAAACCTGGAATGTGCATAACTCCATTGATTCCCTTTACTCGTCCATCAGGAAATTTGATAGTGACCCTTCTGCGTCCAACTATCTTTAGGTGAGAATCATCACCCAAGTACACCTTTCCACCATCAAACTCTTCATATCTTGAGAACCAGTTTCAATGAGAGTTCATGTGAAAAGATGCACCCGAGTCAACCAACCACACATCATTAGATGCATTGGCTGCCAAAGCTATGATGAATGCATTGCCATCTTCTTGAGATTTTTTAGAACCAGAATCTGAGGCTTTCTTCTTCTTCTTAGGCTCTTTACAGTCTTTATGGAAGTGCCCAGTCTTATCATAGTTCCAACATTTTGCCTTGGACTTATTGGAAGTCTTTGACTTCCCACGAGATTTGGATCTACGCTTATTTTCAAACTTATTGTCATTTTTCTTTCCTCTTTCTATGGATCTCCCATGAACAGCAAGGGCTTCTTTTTTCAAAACCGAAGCCTTTCTCTGCATCTCCTCTTATAGCAGTGAAGACATCACATCATCCATTTTGAAGGTGACTAATGTGCTTCCGAGAGCCATCACAAGATGGTCCCATGAATCCGATAAAGAACACAAAAGTGTGTAGCAACGATCCTCCTCCTCTAACTTGACACCAACTGATGTCAACTGTGCATCTAGCAAATTAAATGCATTTAAATGATCCGTTAATGATCCACCTTCCTCCATTCGTAGAGGATACAACTTCTTCCTTAGGAAAAACTTGTTCACCAAAGATTTGGCCTAATACATGGCCCCAAGTCTCTCCCACAAACTATATGCGGTTTTGTCATCTAGAACATTCAGAAGGAGTGCATCAGTTAAATAGAGTCTTATGAGACCCTTAGCTTTATGGTCTTTGATATCCCAATCTGCTTGAGCTATAGTTGCTGGTCTTGTAGCGCTTGTAGTCTCTTCCCATAGGTCACAATCTTCCAACATGTCTTCCATCTTGAGTTTCCACAACTCTAAATAGAGCCATTAAATTTCTCCACCTCCATTCTTCCATATGATGAACTCGCCATCTCAATCTGCAAATAAAATTCAGGATGCACTGCACAAGACTCCCACTCAACTTGAGATTAGCTCAAAAAACCCTACCCAACAACTAGGATCAAAAGTTGATCAAGCTCTGATACCACTTGTAAGGAAACTCAGGTGCGAAAATAGCTTCCTACACTAATCTCATAAGGAAAGTATGATTCAAATCCTATTAAAATCTTCTACACTTACAGATTCAATATCATGTAAACAACAATATTGTAGCCAACCATGCATACAGAAAATAGACAGAGAAAGAAACACATAACACAAGGATTTTCCGGTGGGGAAAAACCTTTCGGTAAAACAACCCCACCCCTTCAGAACCTGCACAATGTATTATCTTCAACACCAAGTTACAATACACTTGTAATGCAAGTTCATAATCAACAACAGAAGACTCCAGTAGCTACTCGTAGTACCAACAATACACCTTTTTCGCATCGCATCTCTTTGCAACCCTAAAAATGCTTATAACATGTGCTTCACTTTAGGGCTACTCCCAAAAGGTAAACCATATTAGGGTTTTACCATTCTTCAAGAAAATAGGAACCCCAAAAAAAAATTTGGGGCGATGCCCCAAACCCCACTATTGGGGTAGAGTGTACAGTACTCAAATATCTTAGTTGCCACATGTCTTCACCTATCATTGAATCTTCCTAACATAGCTCTTACGTGTCATAGGAATCCATCATAACTGTTTTAGTCATGATCTCTTTACACACAATTCAAGATGTCAACACATCAACATTATTTGCAAGAAATACATTTTACAAAACAAATAATAAGAATAGGAATTATACAAGGTTGAGACACCTTATTCCTAACACCTTTGAAGGTGGGAATAGCTGATATGATATGGCTAATAGATGGATTGGAGGAAGCATAATTGACTAGTTAGTCTAGGGGCTCAATTTTTCCATCTTGTACAGTTGCTCATCAATTCATAATCACCAAGGGTAGTTGGTTATTTTTGTACAAATTCTTAAACCCCTATAAGATGGTTTCCTCCCATGATCATTTTAATGACAATGTGTAATGCCCCGCCAAGGGATCCAAAGAGTTAACCTAGAGTTTCACTAGATTTGGTAACATTTTTTTTTTACATGAAAGTAAATACCATACATAACTTATTCACAATAACGGAAGCAATAACAATGTCCATCTGAAAGTAAACATAACATACACAATAGATTACATTCTTTAAAGATCCCTTAATGTTGAATTACATACAAGAATCCATCTAGTACAACATCCACATGAAATAATAATGATAAGTCCAATATTTAAACATTACATTTCCAAATGCTCAATCATCCACTGTACATGTCACAGGGTATGACAAGCTCAAAGAATATACATATGTGAAATAAGGTACATCATCCTATTCTAATCCATGATACATCAAAGTCAATCACATGATACACATGATACATCATCATAGAATACATATACATCCATCATAAGATCAAACATAATAAATTAAGTGCACAGTTCCTCCCAACTGTCAATAGCATCATTAGACCATCGTGGGCCCTATCCATCCCTCTGTGCGTAACATCCCAAATCACCGAAGAGATCATCAATATTAACATAGTAGGAATTTCACTCCTAATATATACAACATCATATGTAGAAAGTAATCTAACATGCAAATATAAGCATAAGATAACATCATCTAACATATACTAATCATCAATGAAAGGATACATATCCACCATCATGAAGGACGCATCAGCCACAATGTCTCAACGAGTCTCAAATGATAAGAGTGGAAAATACACTACCACCCGACCACGTGGTACCTAAGTGGTCCACTCCCACCGTGCTGAGGAGATAATCTCAAGTCCCAAATAGGATATCCATAACACATAGCACATATCTCTATAAGTCCAGGAATCTTAAAGGTATACTAACTCAAAGGTTCCAAACACAAAATCTGACATCTACTTTTCAGAGGTACACAATGACATGTAGGAGCCTACTATGCAAGCGAGAAAGTGTCATCGCATTTATCACGTACAAGTTACCCTTGCAGTTAGCTAAACTCCATGGGTCCATACTAATCTCATGTGGCCACTAGTATCCTCTCATACTGACAAGGCATACTATGGAATGCAAGGTCGCAACCATGCATTCTCACTACTCCCATCCTAGCCTATACAAGCACTCAAGGCATGGGCAATAACAAAACACTTATCTTTTTAGGTTCATTCAATTATTATTAGGTGTGAATGTTATCACTTATTAATCCAACTTACAATGAGTTACCCTGCCAGCCTCTTAGGACCCCGACCCCCATTGCAAGCCACTTCTTGTCACTACATGCAGATATCCTACCCTAATGCTCATGGACTCATAAATCTCAAAATTACAAAAGATAATCCATAAAATCATCAAATATGCATAAAAGCATCAAATCTCCATGAGCAAACATCCATAGAAAATCATGAACACAACAGCTCTCTATTGGCAACTGAAGTATCACTGATAATCAAAAGTATCCAATGGTTCTCAATAACCAAAATATATCTCAATCATACTAATCGAAGACTCCAAAAATGGTTGATTCAAACATGTCACAACATGACATCATCAAGAATAAATCCACATCTCAATCCCATCATGGTGACTAGAAAATAACCAAGGATAACTAATCGATGACCAAAATAATGGTCAGGTCAAGAGTCTCATAAATAAAAAATCTCAACTATAACAATTAGTATTCACATCCAATACATAGAGAATTCCATCACATAACCATGGTTGGGTTTATAAAGATCGAGATTAAAACATCATCATGACATCACAATCACAAAACCCCCAAGCCTCTGGTAGACGTCCTATAACTGGTCAACACTAGTCAACCCAAAACCCAAAACAATAGCATAAAGAATACACAATGTAAACACATGTTTTGGTTTTGCTAAGTTTTAAAATTTGAATTTAAAAGTCTTAGTTTACGTTTTTCCAAATTATATTAAGTGGAGAAATTTCATGTTTTACCTAACCCATGTATTTGTTTGATAGATAAAAAGTTTCTCCATTAGACTCAATTTTCTAATTGATCTAATATTATTTTATTCATATAAACTTTTTTTGAAAAATGACATTTCCATTGAACAAAATTTGCATATATCAAAACTTATATCACGATCTAATAATCAACCTTAATTAACTAAATTAAGTTAATTATTATTATCTCCTCATTATAATTATTAATCATATTTCCCCATCCATTGGTGCATACACAATGGTATTAGAAATAATTTTTGAGATAGATGGTGGATGGCTTTTGATGCCCCTACCTGCAATACTCACAAGTTCCCAATGTATTTCTTAAGGAAATTGTATTATGAGTTTGTCCTTGGGGAGATCCCTAATTATTTTGATATATTAGAATCTTAGGATATAGGTGGGGGGTCATCATTTGAGAGGCCGGGGGCATGTCATGACCCTAATGTAATTAGGACACCTATTGTCAAGCTACAAGGTAAGCATGTGACTATTCCTTTAGTTGTGAAGGAACATGTAGAGGCCAGCACTCTAGAAACTATTAATGCTTTGACACAAAACCTCATTCATTGCATGAGTCCATTATTTGAGGAGGATCCTTCTGTGCATTGCGTTGACATGTGCACATCATGCAGATCCTTATGCACATTTGGGAGTCATGCTGGAGATGGTGCATATGATGGGCTAGTCATTGATCAATTCCTAAATGAGACATTTGGCATTGAGACACAGGTAAATTACAATTATAATAAACTAATTTGATAAAATTTCATATATATAGTGAATGACAAATTAATTAGCATGTATTGAAATTGTTCAAAATTCAGGGTCATAGTGTTGTTGACCCTAATAGTGATCCCCCAGCCCCATTTTTTATCCTGTCAACAATTTCAAAGGTATGTATCAATTTAATCATTTAAATTATTACATATATTTATTAAGTAATCATATGAAGGATTGAAAAAAAGGTTTATGCATGTGCATTAGTTCTCTACAGGATCATTGACATTCATGTTAATTTAATTTATTTGATTATATTTGTTTCATGTTTCATGTTACATGTAATGCATATTTTATGACATGCAGCTCTTGACATCTGAGACTCCTAATCTTTGGTAGTTTGTCAATCATGGAGTGGCTACAACTATGGCTAGTTCATAGCCAGTGATTGAGGTGTGAAAGAATTTTCTTGGTTTTAGTTGTTGTTTATAATAGTTAGTATCAAAATTTCTAATGTTATTTATTAGTAATTATATTAATTGAATTGTTGTAGGGTCTTGTTACACCAGATCATCCATGAGCCTTCGAGGTGGACTTGCAGAGTGACTATATGATGGCACTAAGAAAATAATTAATTTTGTGTGTACATATATTTGATTTCAATGTATAATAACTATTGATTCATATCTACTTTGTTTGTATCAGCTCGAGTTAGAGAAGAGCCTCAATAAGAGGACGAGTGAGCGTGTGAGGAAGACCCCATCATTTCTATCATCTCCCTCCACACAATGACCAAAGATCTCTAGAGATTTGTTCCCTTCCCCTCATGCGAAGGAGAAGATATAGTTGATAGCTATACATGTATAGGCATTAGCGGACATATATGTTGGATTTTATGTTATTGGACATATTCAATATACCTTTGATGTATATATGACATTTGATATTTGATGTATGACATTTATTTGATGCATGACATTATTGGTTATTATAATATATTATATGTTCCTTCCTGTATGACATTATTGGTTAATATAATATATTATATGTTCATTCATGTATGACATTATTAATTATCATAATATATTTTATGTTCGTTCATGTATGAAATTATTGGTTATCATAATATATTATGAGATTGCATGGGTACTTGTACCCACATACCCAAGTACCGAGTACAGGTATCCCAAGTACTGGGTACTCGGTGGAGAGCATTGTAGCCAAGGACCTTGATTGAGATTTCATATTTTTTTAAAAAAATTTTGTTTGTGTATCAGCTTGTTGTTTATCAAGCTTAATTCAATACCTAATCAATTCAAAACTTTGATAGAATATTAATTAACAATAAACTTTATCATTGTTTGAGCATAAGTTCATCATTTCCAATATGTCATCATCATATGATTTATGATCTTGTTCATGTTTAAAGTTTTCTATATCTGTTATTTGTTTATGAAGCTTAATTCAATAGCTAATCAGTTTGAAACTTTGATACAATATTGATCAACAATAAACTTTATCAATGTTAAAGCTAGAAATTTATCATTTGCAATATGTCCTTGTCATATGATTTATGATCTTCTTGTTCATGTTTAAACCTCCCTTCTATGTTATGCATCTAAACATTTATCATAAATTATTATTACAAACATATAAAAAATCTAAAATTGAAAACAATACATTACATTTTCAAACTTTATCATTTTTCTTGATTTGTAAAATCATTGTCATGACTCATAAATTTAGGTTTTCTATAAGTATAAAAGTATAACTAAAAATAAAGTTTGACATACCCAAGTACCCCTGTCCCCATGCAACCTTGTATATTATATGTGGATCTTGGTTTTTTTTGTACACCTATGTAGTCTATAGGATCTCTTGCTACTTAGAACATCCCCTAACCTTGCCCAACCTCCTCACCAGGTTAATTGATCCAAATTTGCAGCATCACTCCCTTACTCTTCTAGGAATAGTATCCCTCCAAAGGTTTTATAGGTCTACTAGGGTACAATAGCACTCTCCAATCCAACCAAGGTTTCCATCATTTTCTAATGTGTTATTGGATATCTTGTACTATGCTTGAATGGATAACAACAATGGGTTTGTACCAAATTTCAAGATTTCTCACACAAGGGCTACAAAGAGAGCCCCTAATTAGGC
Source organism: Cupressus sempervirens (assembly GCA_028749045.1). Taxonomy (NCBI): domain Eukaryota; kingdom Viridiplantae; phylum Streptophyta; class Pinopsida; order Cupressales; family Cupressaceae; genus Cupressus; species Cupressus sempervirens. The sequence goes on along the minus strand of CM053789.1, from coordinate 817,554,166 downwards.
CTCCACCTAGATTTCTAGAGCCAGTAGCTCCTTTTTATTAGAGTTTCAACACCTTTGGCATTAAGAAAAATTTATGCATAGGACCTATGCTCAAGGATTTTTATGGTCTCAGGGTGCATACAAGTCGTACAACAAAAATAGAAAAATTGAGGGTTTGGTAAGGTTTTCTTGGCTGCCTATTGTCCCCACTTTTAAGACACCTTCCAAACTTCATCAATACTTCTTCTCCACAAGTTAGAACCTCCTCATACCCCTCTTCAATCCATCAAAATGGGAAGTCTTCATTCTTCAAGCTTTGCTCTCAAGAGCTCTTTCTTTGTTGACAGTCCCTAGCCATGCATTGCCTAGCTCACCTAGGGCTTGGTCAAAGAATTCTTTGAACTCACTTTCAAGGCCTTTTCTTACATAATATAATAAATTAGGGTCTTTAGGCTTGAAATCCATAAGACCAAGGAATTTCCATAGTGGAGACAAGACTTACAACCCTTTCATGATAAACAACTCCAAAACTGGTAGTCGACATGTATCTTTGAAGAAATTTACAAAACCTTTCAAAACTTGGTCACAAACTATAACTAATGCATGGTGAATATAGAGGCTACAAGTATCTAATGTTTTTTAGCAGTTACAAAGAACTTTCATATATATATATATATTGCTTGACCTCATTCAATCCATGTCTCCTAGCTTAAGGCTCTACTTTCATGGCATTAATATCCTTAAAAGTGTATTATGCCAATGCTTTAAGATAATGGGATGCATGTCCCATGTTCATCTGTGAAAAACTACTTTCCTAAACCTTTTTATTCTTTTACTTCTTGAATTTGATGCTTTTTCTACTATACAAATCATCTTTCACATCACCAACAAGACAACTCTAAACTTCATTATTTTGACATCTTTTGGAATCCCTTTGCTGATTTAGGCCGTGAATTTTGGAGCACCTATTGTCATCTTCTTTAACACTACTATTGTCATAATGCTATAACTTTCACATTTTCCAAAGGGAAAACCTCACCATTTCAATGTCTTCTCCTTAATTCTATGACAATTGCACATCTTTGGACCTCTAGATTTGTTAGGTTGTTATTCATTAGATCACCATTTTTCATAACAATAGAACAATATATTAATACAATGTAGCCTCAAAATCACCATATATCACTAGTGCACTGACATGTATGCAAAAATATTTGAAAGCCTTTGTTGAATTCTCAATTCATGCTAGGTGAAACTTGTAAATTTATTCTAATAGAGTTCAACATTCAAAAAATAGGAGTAGGTAATAAGTTTCCTCAAACTACCAACCTACCACCACCTAAATGGCATTTGGAGCTCCTCTTCATAGCTTTAGAACTATGATTGTTCCTTCATGGTTATCCCTTTATGAACTAATGCATAACTTTACAACTCATTGTAGTATTTGATTGTGAGTCATCTTGCATGTATAGAACTAGGTGTTTTGTTAAAAGATCCTTGAAACATTTTAATTTATTACTCTTACTATAAATAGTACTAATTGTCTTCTATTCTATTACACATGATTACTAGATTTATTAAGATTGTTGTCTCACTATGTCTTATTTTTTGTTAAATTTGCTATCATATGATCCATTAAATTAGTTCTTATATACCTCTACCATAAAGGTTCTCCATGCTTTTCACCATATGACTATAATCTATGTGATATAGTAGTAAACTAGCTTTTAAGAGGTTTTTCATTATACTTTAATCAATCATTGATCTTAATTGGACACCTCTATTCCATTTGCACATAACTACTACATAGGCTTCTCACATGTACTTTTTCACTTGTTTGGACCAAGCACTATTGTTATGCTTAGTTGAAAGAAAAGTTAGAATAATTTTCAGGATTGTCATGATCATACTTTTCCATTCGACATTCTTTTACTTATTCTGTCTACATACTAAATGATTCCACTTTCTTTAACCATACCACAAAGCCCTAGAAATGAACATGAATATTAAGTTTAATACCATGTCATTATTTTCATGGGAATTAACATTTGGATAAAGATTTAAGAGTTTTTCTAGAGATGTTGATAGTTACACTACTACAAAGGTTTTAAAAGTTATTCATCACACTCACCATTATTGCCAATATCATAGTTATTAATGACATGTTGAGAAAGAGTTTTTGTAGGGACCTAGGAGGAAAAGTTAAATTAGATTGGTCCCAAGATACTATACTAGTGCATAAGGAAATTGTGTCACTCCAACCAAATGGAAAGTCTATGTACATTCCTTTCATCAAAAGATCCTTGAGCCCAAATTCTATGCACTAGGTATTAAATTTCTAACTACATTATTTTAGGTGGGGAAGAGGTTGTTGAATCTAAACTTAATAATAAGGACTCCCTATAAGATATCATGAGGTTGTTGAAATGAATTATCCAGTTGACACTATCAAAGATTGTTGCCCTATGGCATTTAGTGACCCTTAGGAACATTTTGGTTTGGCATTCCTGAGAATGTTTGAGCACTCGACAAGATAGGACAAGCTTGGGGCTAGTGTTTACATAGCCACTCAGAGCTAACAGAATAGATAGTTTGATCCCATAATGAAAGGTATATAGATTTGGTAGTTGGCAAATTTGTACTGGCCAAGACTACAAGTTTTAGCATCACCTAAGATGGTGTCATGAAATCAAAATGGAGTAAGATCTCCAAAAAGTGAGAGAGGTTATTGTAGGTCTCTACAACACAGTCCTATAGGACCTAGAATCACATCTATACCTTGCACAAGCTTTGACATATGCCCTGTCAAATATTGTTGCCCTACGACATTTCAATTTGGCATGCCTGAGAATGTTTGAGCACTCAACAAGATGAGGTGAGCTTGGGGATAAGGTTTACCTAGCCATTCAAAGCTAATAGAATGGACAGTTGGATCCCATGATGAAGGTTGATAGAGATTTGGTAGTTGGCAACTTTGTACTCACCAACACTACAAGTTTCAACATCACTTGAGATGGCACCACAAAATCAAAATAGAGTAAGATCTCAAAAAAGAGAGATATTTTATTATAGGTCTCCACAATATGGTCCTATAGGACTTGGAATCACATCCATACCTCGCATGAGCTCCGAGATATGCCCTACCAAAGATAACTGCCCTATGACATTTAGTTACCCTTAGGGACATTTTGGTTCCACGTGCTTGAGAATGTTTGAGCTCTCAATGTGATAGGACAAGCTTGGGGATAGGGTTTACCTAGCCACCTGGAGCTAACCAAATAGATAGTCCCATCCCACGATGAAAGGTGAGAGAGATTTTTTAGTTGGAAACTTTGTACTGGCCAACACTACAAGTTTCAGCATCACTGGAGATGGCATCACAAAATTAAAATGGAGTAATATCTCCAAAGAGAGAGAGAGAATTTATTGTAGGTCACTGCAACATGGTCCTATATGACCTATAATCACATCCATACCTCACATGAGCTCTAAGCTATGCCTCATAAAGATTGTTTCCCTATGGTATTGAGTGACCCTTAGGGATGTTTCAGTTCAGCGTGCTTGAGAATGTTTGATCACTCAATGCAATGGGATGATCTTGGGGATAGGTTTTACCCAGCCACCTAGAGCTAAAAAAATAGAAATTTTGATCCCACGATGATCGGTGAGGGGATTTGGCAATTGGAAACTTTGCACTAGCCAACACTACAAGTTTTAGCATTATCCAAGATGCCATTGCAAAATCAAAATGGAGTAAGATCTCCAAAAAGTAAGAGAGGTTATTGTAGGTCTCCACAACATGGTCCTATAGGACCTAGAATCACATTCACACCTCACACAAGCTTTGAGATATGTCCCATTAAAGATTTTTTCCCTATGACATTTAGAGACCCTTAGGGAAATTTTGGTTTAGCATGCTTGAGAATGTTCAAGCACTCAACAAAATGGGATGAGCTTGGCAATAGGGTCTACCTTGCAACCTAGAGCTAACAAAAAAGACATTTTGATCCCATGATGAAAGGTGAGAGAGATTTGGCAGTTGGCAACTTTGTCCTGGCCAACACTACAAGTTTTAGCATCACCTGAGATGGCATTGCAAAATCAAAACAAAGTAAGATCTCCAAAAAGTGAGAGAGGTTATTATAGGTCTCTAAAACATGGTCCTATAGGACCTTGAATCAAATTTTTACCTCATATGAGCTCTAAGATATGCCCCATCGAACATCACTACCCTATGGCATTTAGTGACCCTTAGGGATGTTTTAGTTCGGCATGCTCAAGTATGTTCGAGCACTCAATGGGACATGAAAAGCTTAGGGCTAGGGTTTTCAAGGCCACTTAGAGCTAACATAATAGATAGTTTGATCCCATGATGAAAGGTGAGAGAGATTTTGTGGTTGGTAGCTTTGTACAAGCCAACACTACAAGTTTCAGCATCACCCGAGATGGCATTGCAAAATCAAAATAGAGTAAGATCTCCAAAAAGTGATAGAGGTTATTGTAGGTCTTTAGAACATGGTCCTATAGGACCTAGAATCGTATCCATACCTCACATGAGCTCCAAGGTATGCCCCATCAAAGATCACTATTCTATGGCATTTACTGACCCTTAGGGATGTTTTAGTTCGGCATGCTCAAGAATGTTTGAGCACTCAATAGAATATGAAAAGCTTGGGGATAGGGTTTAACCAACCACCTAGAGCTAATGAAATAGATAGTTTGATCCCACAAAAAAAGGTAAGAGAGATTTGGCAGCTAGCAACTTTGTGCTAGCCAACACTACAAGTTTCAACATCACCTGAGATGGCATCACAAAATCAAAGTGGAGTAAGATCTCCAAAAATTGAGAGAGGTTATTGTAGTTCTCCACAACACAGTCCTATAGGACCTAGAATTGCATCCATATCTCGAATGAGCTCTGAGATATGCCTCATCAAAGATCATTTCCCTATGGCATTTAGTGACCCATAGGGACATTTTAGTTCAGCATGCGTGAGAATGTTTGAGTACTCAATGGGATGGGCTGAGCTTGGGGCTAGGGTTTACTTGGCCACCCAGAGCTAATAGAACAAACAATTTGATCCCATGACCCTTTTTCCACTAAGTTGCAAATTTGAGCAACTTTTACATCTTTCAACAAAGCAACTTTGTACAAAAAGTGCAATTTTTACATTTTTCACTTGATTCCACTTCTACAACTTGAAAAAGGTTTAAAAAAACTAAAATAACTTATTTCCATATGCTTAGCCCTTCACCAATTCTCAAACTCCTACCATTCACAAATCAACACGCTACAAGAGATCAAATCCTTCATGGTACTTGACCTAGGGCTTGATTGGAAAAATCACAAAACACATCCTCTAGCCTTGAACCTTGGAATATTAAAAAGAACCCTACTAACTACCATTTTCCAAGTGGGCATGAAATTTCAACCAAGGAAATTGCAGTTAGAGGCCCATTTTTGCTATGTGCACCAAAATGTTGTACTAAAAACCTAGTTTCACTAAAAATGCAATAACTCGAGTTTGAAAATGTGTAGAATGATGAGACTAGAAGTAAAAGAAAGCTGATTCAATGATATATCTCCAAAATCTATTACATTTGGTTTAAAAGTTTGTACATTTCATGTAGCATGCAAACAACGATCAAAATGACTCAAAAACTAAATTTCTTTCTTTGCAACTTCTTGCAATATATATATTAATGCCCTCAAGGATCAACACAGCCACATATAAATATTTATCACCATGTCAAAGATCTATTCCACCCTTCACCTGGGTCATTGCAGCAAGTTTGAGAGTTTTACACCAATTTCTCATCAAAACTGAGTTGAACACATGACAATGTTTAGCCTAGGGCCTGCAAGAAAAAATAGTAAACCAATTTTTTAACCCCTAAAACTCTTTCATATGTAAAAATACACCATTAAATTTCTTGCCACCAAATGGCATCAAGATCCTATTCCTAGATTTCAAGTTAGAGGGCCATAAGTTCAATCTAGTCAATTTATAGGCTTACTCGGACAACCCTCAGTAAAATGGAAATATCTTACACAAATGAATATAACAAAACCTCAAACCAAATGAAAATGAAAGAAACTTAAAATACCTATCCAACCATATCATATTTTCACATGTGCCAATCTGTACACGTCTGTACAATAGCAAAACATAGGAAAAATGACAAAAAACTAGGTTTTTATTACTTCAAAAGACATCAAATCCATACAAGAATCACCCACAGAGGCTTGTATAGTCATCTCATACATATATGATTCCATTCCAATGGTTATAACCACATTTAAAATGGTGGTTGTAATGTACACTTAGTTTTTCAACAAAATTACAAAGTTGTCACCATTTTTGCAATTTGTTGTAATTTTTGACATCTTAACTCCTAGATGCCTAAAACTTAACCCAATGACCCTAAGGACCTTTATAGCCTTATAAGAAACATAAAAATCCTTTTTTTCTTGAAAATTAACCTATTTTTCTCATTTTTGACCCCTTGGTTCAATTTGGCACTATGGCTTACAATGGCACCTAGAGTCTAATTGACCTTACGTCATGGGTCTCATTACATCATTTTGCAACCTTGTTCCTAATTCACAACTAGGATGACACCTATATATTTTTCTTGGTTCCTTGCACCAATGATCATCCAACTAGACAAGTTTGGAGTGCTTGGGTGCATGAAAAGGTATTAAATTTGATGCCATAGGTATAGGAGTGGGAGATTTTCCTAAAGGAGCCATGGTGTAAAATAGTCAAATTAATCATCATAAACATGGTGTAAGATCAATTAATAGGTTCTTGAAGTGATTTCATGGTTAGGTTTGAAGAGGCACTAGTTTTTGGCCTTGTTTGCTAAGGGTTTTATAAAATATATATAGAGAGAGTAGGTGGATTCAATCCAATTGAAGAATCCTCACTTTAGAATCATATTAAGATACTTTACCAAGTGGTATGGTTGGAGGATAATTATTCCATATAGTTCCTCGATAAATAAAGGGGTTTTTATGCCTAAAAAGTGGCACATAGTGTAATAGTAGAGACTTGGTCCAAGCCAAACATACCTCATCTTTTAATATGTTATAGAGAAGCCAAATGGGTATCCTAATATTCAATTTATTTTCTTGATGTTATGGAAAAATGTGGATAAAAATGAAAGATGACAACATTTTATGCCTAAAAAGTGATCCATAATGTAAATGTCATCGAATAATAGTTGTTCCAAGCCTCTAAAACTTCAAACTTGTTCTTGGTTGGTTAGGGCAACCTATAATTGATTTTTCTAATTTTTGGTCTATACTAGTAGGTGTCTTTACCTAGATTTGAAAATAGTGTCTCATTTACATTATCTAGGGAGGAGCATGAAAAGAGAATTGACAAACTCCTATCTAGGATGGTAGACAAATGGTTACAGTGCATAGAATGAGGAAAACAAGCCTATATGGAAGAAGCATGACAATTTTCTCAAGGATTTACCAATTAAATTTCTACGTATTGTTCACTTTCACCCAAAAAGTCAAAATGTACTAGACATGGTTCACAAGATAATGATCTAGATCCAAAAATTACCAAGGAAGAGATCTTACAATTTCAACAAGATAAATATTAACAATAGCTCATGAAATTGAACTTGGATCAAGAAAAAGATAAATGCTTCACACACTTATTCTCTCAACGAGTAAAATTTCATAACCTCAATGTTGACAACTTGATTCAAAAGGAGGAACCTTCACCTTTAGAAGTTGTTATTAAACAAATGGAAGAAATGATGAAGGATATGTTACACATGAAAAATGAGCAAGAGAAACCTAAGCCATCTTTTTCACTTGAGTCTATATGTCTATTTCCTTTTTACAAATACTTATAAATGTATCCTTTTACTTGTAAGGTTGAATTTTTTAAGTATGAAAAATATGATGGTAGTGAAGATCCTCATGATCACATTAGGGATATTTGTGCACTAAGTATGAAATTCTTACAAGAACTCACTTATCTCATAAGCCTTTTTTGCTAAAAGTCTTAGTGGGCAAGGTATGGAATGGTTCACAAAATTGTATCCTCCACTTATGTCATTTGATAAAATGAAAAAAGGCATTTCCAACATTATTCCTATAGTATTCAACATGCAATCAATATGCTAGACTTATGAGACATCAAGATGGAGGAAGCTTTATTCATGATATCCAAGGAAAATCCCTAAAGTTGAAAATATTGATATATTTATCAACAACCTAGTACCTTAATTGTAGCATGAACCTAGGGAACAACTATCTTCCAATTCCTTACAACTATGTTCCAATTCCTAAGGAGCCTAATATGATCAACTTGACCAATGACAATCAAATTACAAAAAAATATGCTTCTCCGAGAATATTGACTCAAACAAATCTAATGACTCTAGTAAAGGTAAACCATCATATGTTTCCAAATCTAAGAACACCTGTACACCTCTAGGAGACTCACTTGATTTTTCCTTGGGGATCCAACCCTAAGGTTTGGAGTCTATAAACTGGTCTGAGATGTATTTTGCTGTAGACATACAAAAAATGATTGATTTTTCTTGTGTGCTCTATGTCAAGATTCCTTGTGGTTGAGCAACAATAAGATCATATTACATGACATTGTAGGTCTCTGTGTTAGTTATATAACCATATAATTTATTTTTTATTTGAACTTTTTCAAGCCTTTCATCTATAATTTCTTTTGAATGTATGTCCATTTTTTGTCAAAAACCAACATGTACTAATTGGGCTGTAGATTTTAGCTCATTCATCAAATTTTTCAACAACTTAGTTTTTTAGAAACTAGACTCTATTCTACACACTTTGAAAAGAAAAAGGTTTGATTTTAGATTTTTTTCAATCATTTCTAGGGGGACCACACAGATATTTCACATTTTTGGGATGTGTCTAGTTGAAAAATTCATTAAAAAAATATACATTATAAAATTACTCAAAAAATCTAGGATAAACTACATAGTGTTAAGTAACTTTTGACAAGAGTGATTAAAGAATTTTTTTTTAAAAGTTAAAATTTTAGGGGGGGCACACTTTGTATTATGTTATGTTTTTTTAGGAATAAATAATACCACTTTCTATGGCCCCCTTTTTTGAGGACCTAAAACTAGACAATTTTGAAAAAAAATTAGTAGTTTAGAAATTAGATTCAAAAGACTACTACTTTTTTTTTTGTCACATCTTAAAATTTTGAGCGTAACTATCTTCAAATTCTTTTTGAAGTTTAGAAATTGTTGATTTCAGAAAAAAAAAAAAAAAGGTGTCCACTTATACCCCAGTTTTAGCAGCACAACTTGGTGCACTTACCCAAACATGAGTCCATCAACAAATGATTTAAATAAACAAGATAGTGGTGATAAACCTCAATTCAATAACTAGTATAATAGATAGCCTAGAATGCAAAACTATCCATATACCGCTCATTGGAAAGATGAAAAGCCTATCCCTAATCCTACTCAAAGAACTAAGGAAAAAGGTACCCCTAACCATCTACAAAGAAATTCTATCAATATGATAGATGATGTACCCTGGTGTGTTATATGCCAATCTCCTCATTCCCCTTATTATTGTGCATTGGCTTAATCTTTTGTTGCAAGTTAGCATGTGCAAATTGAGGAAGGAAAAGAAGAAAAGAGTCATGACAATGCAAGATAAAAACATGAAAAATTTATGTGATGATGGAGAGGATTTTTATTTAGAAGAATCTAAAAATGATGTTATAGGTTAGAGAAATGTTTATTAAATACATTATTATAAAGTATTTTTAGATAATAAATATCATGACGAAGAAAAGGTATGCACTATATCATCAAATGTTCATCATATCAATTTGAGAAATCATCTATGTAAGAGATTAAGAAGATCACAATAGAGATGATATCTCGAGTGCACAATAATTATCATCTGAGAAATCGAACTGTCAACAATGGTACTAGTAAGCCATCTGACATCTTCATTAAAGATATTATTCATAAGATGAAAGATGATAGTAAAAAAGATAGTAAAATGACAGTCAAGGTCAAGGACAATAAGAAAAAGAAGTGGGAGCCTAAAAAGAGGTTTAATTTCAAAATATGGACATAATCAATGCTAGTATGCATGAAAAGAAATTAGAGCTTGATCTCATCAAGCAAATGGTAAGGCTTACCATTCAAATACCATCAGCTCTAGGTATTTCTATTAAGCCTACTATTTATGATCTAGTTGACATGATATCCATTATATCTTAGATTAATGTCAAGGTTCCTTTGTCAAAAATGTTTAGAATAGAAGAACATAAAAATATAGATCTTGCTTGGTTGGGTGGGATAGGTAGTAGTAATATTGTTGAGAAAAAGCCCTTAGTCATGCAACATGGACAAATTGAAGTAGAAGATAATGGCATTATGTTACAAATACCTCAAATGTATTTAGGCAACTCATTTGTAGCCTACTTGTAACATATTGATCCTTTCTTCCTTAGTTTAGTCATAAATGGCCAAACCTTAAATAATTGAATGATAGATTTAGGAGCATCAAATACCATAATGCCTTTCAAAGTTATGGAAGCCCTTGGCATAGAATTAGAGACCAAATAGGGTAGATGCAGGGAAATGAATGCAATGGAAGTACAATTCATGCATTGCTTTTAAAAATAGCTACTTATGTTGATGTTGAAATGACCATGACAACCCTTGTAGTTGATATTCCTCCCCATTATGGAATGCTACTCTCCAAAAAATGGAGTGTTGTGATGGGAGGTAGCCTGCAATGTGACATACCATATGACACTTTTCATATAGGAGATAATGTTGTCAAGATTGATAGGGAGCTAAGGGTTACTTATGTTTTTGAAGATAGTGTTGAAAAAATTCCACATGTTTCCTAGACACAAATTTTAATGCATTTAGAGCTGAATTGATCATTCAAGAAGTTGAGAAGCCTCCACCATTGATTTCACAAGAAGTTACCTATTTTATGGATTCATAGAATTTGTGGAATATATATTTTGATGGTGAAAGTTCTAAGGAGGGATTAGGAGCTAGGGTAGTGTTTATATCTCTCAAGACAAATAAATTTAGATATTCATTTGCTTTAAACTTTGCATGCACCAATAATATTGCTAAGTATGAAGCATTTTTATTGTGATTAAAAGTTGCAATAAGCCATGGAATTAAGAACATGAAGGTTATTGTGCATTATGAATTAATTGTTTCTTAGGTTAGAGGAATATATGTTTCAAAGAATAAAAGATTGAAACAATATAGAAATACTATTTGGGACATGATTGAGTGTTTTTATGCATTTGGAATAATTTGGAATGATAACAGTAACAAAAAAATGGCTAACCTATTAGCTGATGTAGCTATTAGGCCAGTTAATATCTCATTTTCCAGTGTATCAAATGTTGAAGTACAAAGTAGGCCATCTATCCCTAATAATATTTAGAAATGGAAATTTTATGAAGAAGATAAGGATATAATTAGATTTTTGAATTGTGAGGATCAGTTCCAAGGATAAGAAATTGATGATGTAGCTTATGTTGAAAGTACTGAGGGTAAGGAAACTATCTTAAGGTAGGAGATTGTACAATTGAAAGATAACAAAATCCAAAATGGTTGGTTTCTTTAGAGACCATCTTTGATAGTCATGATAGATCTAAAGTAGAAAACAAAGAGCCAAATGCTAAAGATCTAGAAGAAGTAAATCTAGGGCTACTAAAGCACCTATGAAGGTGTGCATTGGTAAAAATTTATCCCCTTAGATTAGACAAGAGTTGACTTGTTTGTTAAGAAAATATAAACATGTGTTTTCTTGGTCATATGATGATTTGAAAGCCTATAGAGAGGATTTCTTTCAACATGAAGTCTCATTGAAGGAAGGAGCCAAGCCTTTCAAATAGAAGCAATGACCAATCAATCTCACTCTTGCACCCAAGATGTAGGAAGAGTTAATGAAGCTAAGAGATGCTAGAATTATGAAGCCTATCAAACACTCATTTTAAGTATCAAATTTGGTTCTTGTGAGGAAAAAGAGTGGATATATAAGATTATGTGTCAATTTTAGGAATTTGAATATATCTTCATTACAGGACAACTATGGATTGCCAAACATGGAGGCAATGTTACAAAGAGTAACTAGATCTAAATTCATGTCCATGATGGATGGGTTCTCAGGGTATAATGAATTTGTTGTTAAGGAATCATAATAGTATAAGACTGTATACACAATACCTTGGGGTACCTATGTTTATAGTAGAATTCTATTTGGTGTGATAAATGTTGGTGCTAACTTTCAAAGAGATATGGATGTAGCTTTCATAAAAATTATTGATAAATTTTTAGTAGTATACTAGGATGATTTAACTACTTATCAAAAGATGAAAAAGATCATTGCATGCACCTAGAAAAGTTATTGATCATAGCATTAAAATTTGGAATATCTTTGAATTAAAAAATGTACGTTTGCTGTTATAGAGGGTAAGCTATTAGGCCACTTAGTTGGAAAAGGAGTTAGAATTGATCCTAAGAGAGTTGAAGCAATAGCTAAAATTCAGAATCCAAAGAATGTAAAAGGTATTTAGTCATTCTTTGGGTAGATAATTTTTCTCAAAAGATTTGTCACCAACTTTGCAAAGGTAAATAGGCCTATTTCTAAAATGTTAAAGAAAGGATCTAAGATCAAATGGGATGCGAGGCCAAGCATGACATTCAATAATATAAAGAAAGCCATTAAGGATTCCCCTAGTTTAAGAGCTCCAAACTGTTTAGAGCATATGCACATCTTTTCTTTTGCTTCATATCATACAATTGATGTTGTCTTATATCAAAAGAATGAAGAGGAATTTGAATGAACAATTGCATTTTTCAACAAATCCTTACAAGCTGCTAAATTTAAGTATGATATAAATGAAGAAAAAAAGCATATGAATTGGTTAAATGAGTAAAGGTATTTAGATGCTATTTAATGGGAACCATTTTAATTGCATTTGTTCCAAGTGTTGCAGTGGATGCCATATTCTTAGAGCAAGAAGTATCAAGAAGAAGATGTAGATGGATCAACATGATCCAAGAATTGAACATTGATATCCAAATTACCAAGTTGGTTCATGGTCAAGGCCGTTCTAAACTAATGGAGGAGGCTAACCTTGAAGCAAATCAAATTAACCAACTTGATGATGATTTTAGGAGTGATCTATGTGACATGGACACTTCTAATTAGTACAAGGATATAATATTCTATTTATAGCATATGAAGGCTCCATCAAGATTGACTAGAAATTAGAAGAGGGATTTGAAGTTACAAGCTATTAGATATATCTTTGTCAAAGGCTAGTTATGGTGGAGAGATATGGAAGGTGTTCTTCTTAAATGTGTAAATGAAGATGAATCACAAAAAATATTGAGTGACATAAATGAATGAGTGTATGAGAGTCATTGCATGGAAAAATTGATAGCCCACAAGATCCTTAGGTCTAGGTTTTGGTGGCCTTCATTGTTTAAAGATGCACAAGAGCTAGTAAAGAAGTGTGATGCATGTTTGAGAATGGGAAATTGAAATATTTTAGAAATTTACCATTAATGCCAGTTGAGGTGCAAACACCCTCTCAATAGTAGGGCATTGATTTCTTTAGTGAAATGTCAAATAATTCTAGTGGAGGGCATTCTTGGATCCTTGTTGCCATTTATTATTTCACAAAATGGGTAGAAGAAATTCATACCAAAAATGCAACAAGTAAAGCGATAATCAATTTCATATTAAATAATATTATTGTCAGATTTGAATGCCCACAAAAAATTGTCACTGATAATGCCATGTGCTTTAGATGAGGTAAGTATAAAAAATTTGTAAGAAATATGGGATTAATGAAGCTACTTCATCACCTTACCATCCTTAGGGAAATGGTTAGGCTAAATCAAATAATAAAAGTCTACTCAATATCATCAAAAGGATTCTAGGAGATAATAAAAGAGCTTGGGATTCCAAGCCACCTCTGACATTGTGGGAAGATAGGGTTATAGTGAAGAAAGTTATAGGTTGTGCTCATTTTGATTTGGTCTATGGGATCTAGGCAAGATTTACTTAGAATGATTTGAATGAAATGTATAAATTCATCCAGGTCTATGAGGAAGACATTGTTAATGATATAGAACTGAGAATAGATGACATATTACAGTTGGATGAAACAAGGATAGATGCTTCAATATAGAATACAAAGGTGCAAGCATAGATGAAGTATTTCTATGACATAAAAGCATTAGATAGGAAATTCTAGCCTGAAGAATTACTATTATTATGCAATATTAGACTAGAAGACAAAGGTAGATATGGTAAATTTGACCCCATCTAGCTTGTTGCTTATCAAATCCATAAGAATAATGGTGAAGATTCTTACTTCATAAGAGAACTATCTAGTGATATTCTTGAGCTTCTAGTTCATGGAAAGTTCTTGAAGAGGTATTTTTCTTAAAATAGTTGTTTTTCCATGAATAGTAGTTTGGGTTTCTTGTACATTTTATAAATTTTTGTGTAGCCTCTGTTTGTCCTTGTACTATCACTAGTACATTTGAGGCCATTTTTTGACCAGTATTGGTCAAAATTTTGAACCAAATTTGACCAAATTTTGACCAAATTCGACCAACTCATTGGTCAAAATTTTGACCAACATATTGGTTGATCGAAAACTTTCAAACATGTTGTCACAAGTTCTGCCAAGCACTGGTCAAAATTTTGACCAATGCTTGGTCGAAACATCCCAGTATTGGTCAAAATTTTGACCAATTCTTGGTCAAAACCTGCCGAGCATTGGTCAAATTTTTTTTGAGGTTCAACTTGTTGAGGTCCACTTCAGCAATGGCCCTTCCTTTGAAATTGCTATCTAAAACTTTTCTAGTAAGATAATGTGTTATGAGCTCTTCATCAATGGGATGGAATGTGAATCCAGGAGGCAGTTGTGCATCACCCATATCATGACAATAACTAAAATTAAGAGCCTCCATTATTGAATTCTCTTCACATCACCCATATTCATTTCCTTTGCTATGGGAAATAGGAAAGAGAATTCAATAATAGAGGTTCTTAACTTTAGTTACAGTCATGATATGGGTGATGAAAAATTGCCTCCTAGATTCATGTTCCATCCCACTGATGAAGAGCTCATATCGCATTATCTCATTAGAAAGGTTTTAGACAATGATTTCATAGGATTGGTCATTGCTGAAGTGGACCTCAACAAGTGTGAGCCTCAGGGAGGTTTCAATTCCCTCCTTTATTATTCACTATTCATATAATCCCACACACCCATTTGATCTCGAATGATGATATGTACTAAATGCTGAATGTTTGTGCTGAGTGCTCCAAAACCATCCATTTCATGCAAAAATTAATCCAACTTCATTAAAATATAACCTAATCTATTTCTTGTGGGGATGGAGTAAGATTATATGTGAGTCTGATTGCCAAGTGGTGGTGAACTTGCTTTCCTCGCAGGAGCTTGAGGATGTTAGTTGGCAGCTGGCCACTATTGTTAATCAGATTATTCTCTTTTCTACCTCTTTTTAGTTCATTAGGTTCACTTATATTCCTCATGAATGGAACAGAGCTACTAATTGTTTAGCTAAATGGGCTTCTAGTCATGATCCGGGTTGGAATATTATGGATAGGGGGCAACTTTCCTTTGAGATGGTGCAAGACTTTGATGATCTTGTTGCTCAAGATCGAGCTCCTTGTTGAGCTCTCCTTGTTGTATTTCTTTCTGTCTTAATAAATTTTTACCCCTCTTTATTTGATAACCTAAGCTATTTCAAAAAAGCTCAACCTTGTTTCATAATGTTGACTACCATTCTATAGTCATTTCTTTATATCAACTTTCTCTTATTGAAAGCCTAATTTAACAAATTTCTTAGACTCTAAACCTAATTTATCTTATAAAATATGGTAAAACTTAAACTAATGTCAAATGAAAGCATTAGAGATCAACAAACAAACCATTTCTCCAATTTGCTGAGTGAAGATAAATGCTATATATTATAATACAATGTAGAAAAGGAAACAGTAATTCATTTTATATTACTCTAGAATTCCTTAAAATAAAAAAGCCATTAGAAAATAGGTAAACTACATTCATAAAAAGTTGCACCAATCTCTTGTTTGCACACTAACAATAGGTAATTACATTTTTTCAATTTTCATACAGCCACAAGTCCACCTTAGATGTGAGCTGGGAAGAATATGTCATATATGTGGGCATATTGTAGAAGGCCAACTATACTTTACTTAGGAGAAATGCCATCTGAGTCCTCAAATTGACCAAAAAAACAAAAATGCACTTCTAAAAGATTAGTTATGTAGTTTACACTTTACAGGAGCATCAGATATTTCCATTTATATTAGCATATATAAGAGCACAATAGTACTACTATCAACATCCTCAAACTGAACAAAAAACAAAAAATGCACTTTTTTGAAGTGTCTATCCTTGAGATAGTATTTTTGTGACTAATTATATCACATAAACCCTACACCAAAGCATAAACATGAAGACACTAGACCCAAAAAAGAAAAGCATTTATAAGCCCTACTATAGCTTACATCAAAGATGCAACTGGAGGCCTCAAGATTTTTGCTAGATTCTCAAAGCTTCTTTCCAGTTCAAGTGTGTCAAAAGTTAGCTGAAACTATCAATTTCCCTTCTTTTCTATTTCTAGATTATTTATTTATAAAATATTTATTTAAGATTAAATATTATATTATGATTAGATAAGATTGGATATTACAAGTGGATGTACAATAGTTGATGGTTTAGAACTATTTGAGAATCTCCTCCATGTAAAATAGAAATCTCTATACAACCAACTGAAAGCAAGCAATTCATATGAAATAGACACTCTTATTCCCTTGAAAAGTTTCTTTTTAGTTACAATTTCATTCCCATAATGCAAGTAAAACCACTAGCCATTAATGGAACATTCAACTGTAGTAGCATTTCCATGAGGGATATAGGTAAAACTAGTGGAGTAAGGAATGTTTGGATATTTCTGAGCATTGTAATTTCAACACAGTGGTGCATATGAAATTTATATTTAGGATTGATACTCTTGTATGTATTTCTGTAGCATGAAATTATATTTCAATAATTTATAACTTAGTGATCGTAATAGAAAATAAATTTTATTGCACATTGTCATTATATTTGACTGAATGAATACTAATTTAATTTGATTAATACAAAAGCATACAATAAAATAGATCAGATATTGCAAAAAAATACTGAGGTCATACACTTCATTAACTGAGGTCTATCTCATTTAGATGTTGCAATTGTGATCAATGTCTACTTAGTAGTTTTTGTGTTTGAAGTAGTAACATATTGTTATACTAGATCTGGTTCATATCAATATACTAACTATTTGATAATATTCCAACATATTTGAATATGGCTATTCAACTCCAACATATTTGTATAGGTCATGCAATCGACTATTGTACTTTCTAGCATTCTTGTTTCTTTAAATAATCTATATGTAAATCATTATTAATCAACCATATGGTCTCAACTTAGCCTCATGGGATCTTGGTGATCTAAAAGTATTAAACAAAAGCATTTATTTATTGTATACTTTCACTGTATCCTCATAGTATCTTGGTGATCTAAAATATTAAATATTAAATATCAAAATTTGGTGATGTCATGACAACAGTATCATAGCTAACTCTGTAATAGCCAACAAATTGTAGGGCATAATAAAAAAAATTGGTAGATAAGGAAAGAGCAGATCTGTATCAAGATACCTACATAGGGATTCAAATGGCACAAGAAAGAATGAACAATTTATTCAAACAATTGTTGCAAATCTAGGATAGCATGCCTACCACTATTCCTTAGAGAATCAAGGTCATACTAGGACATCACAAAGAGGAGAAAGTTCATTTGCAGATAACTAGCCAGTAGTTAGAATCATCCCAAAACCCATCAAGCCCATATTTCTATAAAAGGAAGAAAGATCAGATTCTGAGACTACTTCCATAGAGAAGCTTATCAAACTTTATGAAGAATATCAAGGGAAATTTTGTAACATCAAAACCATTGTATTTTTCATCAATTACTTGCTGATTTTGAGGAATAAATTTCAGAATAAAGGAGACTAGAGGAGTAAGTAAAATGACAATGAAAAGGATGTGAAGAATAATGTGAAAAGCTAAATCTAACAACTACCCAAAAGATCATTCTCTTCAAGAGTAATCAAAACCCTAGGCTTCCATGAAGCAAAATTTGAAGAGCCATCTAAACCTATCTTCAACTTTCAAACCATCACCATTTTCACACACTGAGAATGACCAACTCCAAGAGAAACAAAGAGCACACATTTAATAATACTTCTGGTTCTGGATTGAATTTCTTCACTCTGATACCATGTTAAAATTTGGAACTAGAAAGAAAAATAGCAATGAATGAAATCACAAATAGAAATGAATGAAATTACAAATACAAAACAATTAGATTACACTAGGCTTTTATCCTAGGAAAAAACTCATCTTTGAGAGAAGCAACCTAGCCCACTAAAATAGATCCCTTACTCAATATCTTAAAGATATTACACCAAGTCTTGCTTATGATTGAATTACTTTGATTAATTCAATTGATAAGACTACTAAAGATGTAGCAACAGAAAATCTATTAGTCTCTTGACTCAGATATAAAAGAATTGATTCAAAATTTATGCAATAGCATTCCTTGGGAAAATCTTAGAATTACAACACACTATATAAATAATAGTCTTCAACACTTATCTCTTGTGTGAAAATACAACTCTATTAAAATAAGCTAAACTATACTTGCAGAACATGCACAATACTACCACACTTACATGATAAAAAATGAATTAATTCAATGACAAGCTTACTAGCCAATAGAGATATCAATAATCACTGTCAAGGAGCTAAAGGGTTGCCCAAAAACTTTTAACCATCATCCATTACATGAAAGCATCAAACATTAATACTTGAAAGCACATCTTTGTGGCTGAGTCTGCTAGCTAGGATAGGAATACACGCATAGAGCCTAGTCAGATGCCAAGTAAGAATAGTAGTTCATATTAATAACGATGCCAATAAGATGAGGATGGTGCCATAACAAGACATGGTATGCTACGAAAAAACAAGTAAAGATGGCACTTATGGAAGAAATATAAATGTAGATGGTGAGAGAAGAATTTCTAGATGGTGTAGATAAAATGTGTGATCTTAGAACTGGGGAAAAATGGAGCCACGAAGAAAGTAAACAATTGATACCAAGGACGAACAACATAGAAATAACTTGTGTTGAATAAAAGAAACAAAAAAAAATATGCTGAAGATCATAACAAATGATGCATGAGGAGAATGAGAATGCAATATTAAAGAGGAACAAGTAGGTAGAAAATGCTAAGGTGTTAATAGAAGGAGAATCTCAGGTAAAAGATTTGGCTCCCTGCTACATGATTCAACATATTTGAGTATATTTATTCAGATTTAGCATATTTGTATTGCTTATGCAACCTATTACTGCATCTTCTAACAATTGTGGTTTCTTTCATTTACACACACACACACACACACACACACACACATGTGCATATATATATATATATATATATATATATATATATATATATATATATATATATATATATATATATATACATCTATATATACATGTATATATATATATGTATATACATATATATCTACATATATAGAGGATCATTTTTCCTTGTATCTATAAGCCAACCTTGAAATCCACTTGCTTGTGAATATACTGATATATTATCACCCTTTTCTACAACCTGTACCATAGCAATTGATGCAAGTCAGCGTACAAGATGACGAGCTTCAAAGAGGATTAGAGATTGCAAGGCATCTTCATACTTCCTTTGCCATAAAAGAATAGACTCCTACAAACAAACAAATGAAATCAAATTGTTGAAAGCGAGCTTCTCCTTAGATATTATCTTTTTTCACAAGGATGATTTCAAATAAGATGGAATTCGGCCAATAAATCAATTATCTCATCTAGCATTTAATTCTCTAGAAGTGCAGATATTCGCAAACCATAAATCAATTAGATCTAAAATGGTACTCCTTTCAAAGTTTACATGTCAGAATTAGCTGGGAGGATGACCTTCAATAACTCAATAGGAAATAAGAATATATTTTGGAGTTTTGTAACACATATATAGAATGAATCAAATAACAAAATTCATTTTGATGCATCACATCTATTAATGAGACAACTGAGCAGATGTTTATTTCTAAGGAAGATAAATATATATTGGAATACTAACCTAAGATAAGATATCAAATAAACAAAGAAGGTGAATCTCCTTAACTCGGCTATAAGCTATTTCATTGCATTTAAAAAAGGTCATAGCTCAGCTAAGCTTGCACTGTTCCAAACAAAAAAATATAAATTCATGAATAGATCATAGACAAAAACAATATAGATTAATCCCTCATTTAGTGGGAGGACAAAAAATTCAACGCTTACAAATGTTGTAACTTGTAAAGTGAAATGTCTTACTAATAAGATA
This sequence comes from Cupressus sempervirens, assembly GCA_028749045.1. Taxonomy (NCBI): domain Eukaryota; kingdom Viridiplantae; phylum Streptophyta; class Pinopsida; order Cupressales; family Cupressaceae; genus Cupressus; species Cupressus sempervirens. The sequence goes on along the minus strand of CM053789.1, from coordinate 817,533,613 downwards.
GCTCCTACTCTCCTTCTGCCTCCTGTTTGACTTACATAACCTGGGGCCAACACTAGCCATTTGCTTCTTGTATTAACTAAATAGTTGGATTTTAAAGATAAATTAACCAATTTTAAATTGAAATTTTAGTGTATTCCACATGAAGCTTGTTCAATCATGCTCCAAATATACCATCTTTGCAACTCCATCTTCTCTACTCCAAGTATAAAATTCCAAAATGTTTGCCCCAAAGGGTCTTGTATATACACTATCCACGTCCCATTTCCCAAGGGTAGGACTTTTCTCCCAAGACAAATAATACTTGATGTCCCTAAAGGACATTGTGTGAAAACTCTATGATCCCTCAAGGAGCTTCCCCCAAAACTTTTAATTGCACTAAGGATGCAAGGACAACTCAAAAACATCCCCTGCCATCACCAACAAAAAATAAATTCAGCCCTAACATCCCAGAACACAAGGGCTTTGCAAGAATGACCATATGTCCCGAAGATAGCTAGGTATGCCAATGACAACCCCCATCCATTTCTACAAAATTGCACTATTTTTTTCTTAAGCACAAATCAATTAAAATTTTGTTCTAATGTTTTCTTTTGTAAACCCCCACACCAGACTCAATCCTAAATGAATAAAAGAAACCTCCCTCTTTCATTCCAAATCATTTTTTAATGCCAAAAATTTTTGGCACTAAATTGGAGAGCGATTTTTTTAATTTTGAGCCAAGTTGAAGATACAACTAAAAAGATCAAAAATAGGGCAGCAATAGTGAGTAGCAAGATAGAAAACAAGTAATAGATGTAAGTGATTCCTTCATTTATTTATGTTTAATAATTTTTCTTCAAAATTTTAAGGAAGAATTGTTTGATTTTATCTGTCTTTTTTTTCCTATTTTCAATTTGTACTTGTGTTACCTGTTACAAAACAATATGGTAGTAGCAGTGATAGTTGTGAACATGAAATGGAATAAAGAAATGTTGAGGGTTTCAACCTCAACTAGGTGTTCATTACGGTGTGGGAATGTTTTGGGTGAAGGAGAACAACCACATAATCCATTTAAGTTACCTTCCAGCATCTTAAGAATTTATACAAAGGATCCTTTCAATTCTAGAAACCCTCTTCTCCAATTTGTGAGAGTCCTAGACAACAAAAAAGGAAAAATCTACAAAGGAGTGAAAAATAGTTTTATCATATTAGCATGTCAAGTTTTAGAGGAAGTTACATTAGTGGAAATGATGGGAACACAACCCAAGAACAGAATGGACACAACAGAAAAGGGAAATTGTATTATCTGAGAAAATAAACTAGTACAAACAGTACAGAGAAAATAAACTTCAAAACATGCCCTAAGGGCTTACAATAGCATAAATCTAGAGATAATTTCTCCTTTCAATACCTCCTCTCAAACTCCTCTTTGAACTGCCTTTTACAATGCTAGAAATCTCTTGAAATAGACCCCGAAGGGTTAAGGGCTAGGAGCACTTCTAGAAAGTGCTAGTAGGCATCCATCGACCAAATAGAAGGTTCCAGAAGCTGCATTAGAAGTCAATGCAAATCTAGAAGAATCCACAAATGGTAATCGAACTTCTGGGAGGCATAACTTTTGAACCGTAGCTTCGTTTGACGAACCGTTTACATTTTCAGAAAACTCTCAAAGCGCTCTATAGCCCTATGGACTAGCTTTGCTCGTCCCCTTTTTTTGGCCCTTTTTGAGGTCATTTAATGCCCCTAACTTGACTTTGAAGCATTCTTAGGAGGTCTCCAAAACTCGAAAAATTGCAATAACTTTCAAACCGTGGGGTCTATTGACCTGATTCTTTTTCTGGAATACTCTAAATCATGATTACATTCATCTGGCCAATTCACACCTTCTAGTTTATGAAAATGATGGCCCAATTACATGCTCCTATTTTTTTGAGATTTTCAAAAACACTGATAGTGGAACTGTGGTAGTTGGAACCTTTATTTGACCCAAATGGGTATCCAAAAATGAAAACACAAGAAATAGAAACTAAGTCTAAGTATATTTTTTTGGGTGACACAGGATTGCCCTTATACCTCTAGATGCTTCTGCATCAGGAAATACTCATCATTGGACATTACAAGACATGAGGTTAAGGCGTGTCCAAATATAAAGGAGGATGACATGGTAAAAGTCAATAGATTGCATATAGAGGCACAACCAAGATTTTTAGGTATGGAATGTTAATACAATTTGCACAAATATTTTTCATCCATCATTATTAATGGCAATGATCATGTTTCCATAGTAAGAAAGAGAAATTAATGCAAGTGAGAGGTTGGGAATAGTTGCAATGTGCCCAATATGCATGCACCATATGTAGCAAAGTCTTCCCTTGACACATTTCCCATGCACATGAAGTCCCATTTCATGCAGCACATTCTCCTTGGTTCAAAAGCAAGGTTCTGAAGCTCACCTAAAATCAACAAGTTCTAGGCTAGGTGACTCTAGGTGAGTGCCAAGGGCCAGACTCAGACTCAAACTAGTCTAGCCAATGACTCACCCTACATCGTGAGTTTCAAAGGCCAATCCAAACCTAGTGCATCCAAATGATAGGACTCTATAGGCGCAACAAGACTATAATATAAGGATTACAAAGAGAATTTCTAGAGATGAGAGGGTTATCTAATACTTAAGAAATGATAAAGAATTGATCAATGCATTAAAATTATCTTGAATAAAATTAATCAAGTGATTCTTGTAGTTATCAAAGTCAAACTATTGCCCAATAATTAAATTTTGGACATATATCAAAATTTCACAAGTTGATTATAAAGATATGATAAATTTATTAATGTCCAACAAGAGACCACAAAATGGTCTAATGGACTAAAATCATATAACAAGGACAATAGCTAGCAACAAGAACACCAAAAAATGACCAAGCAATGAGCATAAAGGAAGAAAAGGACCCACATAGAAAGACTAGAGATCCTTCTGAGTAGGAAAAAGTCAAGTAGATTGAGTTGTGAACAGCCTCAAAATACCACTTGAAGTGGATTTTTGTTGCCGAATAAACCTATTGCGAGGTCTCTTTGTAGCTTAATCAAAGCAAGCTTACCTCACATGCCTGAGATGCCTTGCCAAAGTAAATAGTTTTCCCTCCAGAGAGCAAGTAGAGGCTATCAAAGAGTTAAAACAACTCATTGCTAGGTTGATGAACTAAAGCTATTATAGTATGCCCATCCCTCACCAAGCTTCTTAATGTTTGTGTAACAAAAAATGTAGATGCACTGCAATTAACAATTCACCAAAAATCAATAGATGCAATTTTAAATTAGTCAAAATCCTAGGTAGTCAATAGTCTATAGAATTACTAGCATTTAGTATTCAATGGTCTACAAAGAATAATAAAAAATCATTAAAATCCTCTTTGATGCTATTCTGGATTCAATATTTGCCACCAATTTAGAAAGATTCTTACTTGTCGAAGCCGCTTGTTGGTTCATCCAAAAACAATAGCCTTGGGCTCATTAGAATTTCTAAGGCAATGCTCACTCTTCTCTTTTCTCCACCACTGATTCCCCTCAAGTGCCAGTTTCCTATGGGAGTGTTGGCACATTCCTGAAGACCCATTTCCATAAGTGTAGACTTTACTAGTGCTGATTTCTTTGACCAGGGCATTTTATTAGGGAGCCTTACATGAGTAGAGTATGCTATGCTTTCTCTCACCATTAAGGTCCCAATTAGAGTATCATCTTGAGTTACATATGCCTACAAGAAAAAAGAGGAGAAGAAAACAACACCCATGTAAGAATATAACATCAAACATCAACAATTCACCCAAAAAATACTTCTTTGATTAAATCATACAATAGTTCTGAAGGAGAACTTTTTCTTTCGGCCATTCAGCTTGATAGATCCAGACTGAAATGCATTAGCTACCAATCTACCTAATTTCCACAACACAAATCAAACATCTAAAAAGCTTCATGAATCACAAATCAAATATAAAATTCATCATCTACTTGATGGGAAATGGAAACCCAATTGATATCACCTGCAAGGGCATCTAAGAGAGTAGATTTTTCAAAGCTAGAGTGGCCCCTGAGAGTCATCAAGGTGCAAGGCTCTGCATATCTAGTTAAACCCTAAAGAATAGTTTGAGTTTCACCACTGCCAACAAAAATAGTAACACTCAAATCTTGCCATGTAAGCCTTGCTAAAACATCTATGCCTTTTGTATCATTTTTCTCCTTCCACAATGTCTCACTAAGTGGACTTATCCCCCCCACCATCACTATCCCTTGAACCCTACTATTTCCTTTCTCTATTTCCACTATAGCATGGTTTTTACCACTAGAGTCTACCATTTTTATAACACTTGGATATTTTCTTTCTATCAAATAGATACAAAGCTTCAAACCCATAAGCTTATAGTTGGACCTTTGAATTTCTCATACTCTTCACAACTATATTGGATGATTGTAGACCCAAAATAGATATTTATGTGATGATGGAAAAATAGTCTATTAACCGCTTAGAGAGAGCTCATGTGAAAGTGAAGGTGGCATGAGACTTTCATGGTATGGACCATAAGTTTGAATGGTTTGTGTGTTCATATAGTTGGCCTCCTATCCTAATTGACTGCAATATACAATATAAAGAGGAAATAAGAATGAAGAGTGGCATAAGTAATGCAACCACACAGGATGAACTTAGTTAGAAATATAGGGAAACCATTTGTTGGGTATTTCATTTGGGCATGATTGATGCAAGTCTAAATAATGCTATCATTTTATATTTATAAAAACACTTACTAGGAAAAATAATGAAGTGTTCTCCCCTTAGATTTCTTCCCAATTAACAAACCAAGGAAAATGCAATAGATATATTTATCAACAAAGAAATAACATCAATGAGAGTAACTATGCCATCTTGTAGCATTCTCAGTATTGCCATTGGCACATGAAGAATTGGGCTACACTTCACAATGCCAAAACCTTGAGCAGAATTCACTGTGGGAAGAAGCAAGTTATGTTTCCTTGGTAGGTGTTAGCTAGTAATCATTTAATATAACATCTTATAAAAGGATTCCTAAAGCTAACCACATTTTTAAATGAGATAACAACTAATATATATATCATTTCAAACTCAATTTATTCCTATTTGTGCATAACATTAGTAGGTTAGTGTTATGCCAAGAGAGTGGAATTCATGTATCCTCTTGACTCTAGCAAAGAGAAAGGGCCATTCTTGTCCCTCTTTCAAGGTAAACCATAAACTTTGAAGAGACACTAAGCCAAAATTATTGGGCACACAAAGGTCAAAAAAATGACAAATGTATAGGACAAATAGAGTCAACTTTTATGAAAATGATAAATATCTCCTAGCAACAATTGAGAAAGGTTCAAAGCACATGCCTCCTCATACATCTTTAATAGAATTTTTGGATGAGATGTTATCACAGCAGAAAAACATTTAGCTATTATCCTTCGAACCTTTCAGCTGACATCCTCATCATCGCTATATTCATTAGCAATCTCTCTACATCAATAGAATAGTATTCACATGTTGGTAATAAAATTCATAATTACTTGAAAATAAAAGACACCATTGTGCAAAAATTAAATTTTCTCAAGCAAATAATTTTCTTAATAAATTTTAACATACTCATCCTCCTCCTCTCCTAAGAAACCATTTGACATAAGGAAAAATGGAGTAAACCTAAAAAAGATTTCCACAAAAATTCATATAGACAATATTTCATACAAAACATTAATTCTATATTAAAGCTCAATTAGTGTACTCCCAACGAATCACCTACTTGAAGTGTGTGCATATATAAACCAACTTTCTCACAAAACTGTGCTATACAAGGATGGTCATAGTGACTTAAAATTCCATTTGCCAAGATAGCGTCAACAACATTAGGGAAAGTGACCAAATAAATCTCAAGAACCTACAAGGAAAATAAAATTAGAAAAGACAAAACCATAGTAATTTATACAATCAACAATGTATAAATAGTTACATTATCACTCTTCCCAAACTTTGCACATTAGTGTACTTTTAAACTAGGTTTAAAAGCTAGTTGATTCATGATCATATTAACAACTTTCCTTAGTTTGAAGATGTGCATGTTCTAGCAAATTAGGCTTCAAAATATCCAACAAAAATGATGTTGCTTCTTGGATCATATTACACTGCATATAGATTTAAATTAGAAACAAAAGTATAGTAAGTTACAAAGAAGTTTCCTTATGGTCTCCATAGTCTACCAAACCTTTTAAACATTTTTGAGCATTTGCAAAGAAATTATGTAAACAAGAACAAATCACAACTATTTTCTCATACCGTCTGGCTTCTTCAGCATGGATTTTTGCATCAAACTCTTTGTTTGGGGGGTACTTAGACAAGCTTGATGGATCACAAGGAAGTGTCTTTGTAGTGAAGAACTAAAATTCCAAATTAGACAAAAAAAGATATTGTGATATTTCCATCCATACTAACTCATTAACAACATAATAAGCATTATAAAGATGAATAAAAGAATGCATCAAAATATATTTAAAAGATGTAGGTATTTAAAATTTAACTGAGATATTAACAATTATTATTATTAAGGTGGTTAATCATATTACCCATACCTAATTGCATGGTTAAACTAAGGTTATACATAACTCTAATCCTATTGAGGCATTAGGTTCTTTTAGTTAAGTCCCCAATAAAAACTATTGAGTATGCTTTAGTTAGCTCATATCCACATTGACCAAATGTTGGGTTTGACTATGGTAAATCATGACCATATGAACAATGCAAGAAATACTTGATATGGTCAATGGGTCACTAATTTCAAATCCAAGTAATTTGTAGAATGTAACACATTACCCTCTATAGTATAGAAAATTAACAATGGTGACAATTTCAAGTAAAGGCCTATTGGCAATACAAAGCTCGTAATACTCAAAATTATATTCTAGCATGATAGTATTCTTTTGCCATCCTTCTTACTACCATTCCCAATCAAATTATGGGTTGTCCACACTCTATGGTAGAATAATATTGTCATTGTATCAAAACAATGCCAACCTTGTATTTATTGGTGAATGGGGATTATGTATGTAATCTTTAAAGTCTGTGGATGGCTCTTGATAGAAATAGTGAATTTATATTTATCTTGACTATACAGAATGACAAGTTATAAATAGTATAATTTTAGACATACGTTGTATACATAGGCATGTATTGCTTATGTTGATAATACAATAGCATAGCATCAAGAAAGGAACTCTCACGAAAGATTATTAACCTCTCTTCACTTTATTCCTTAAAATCTCTTTACCAAGATTTTCATACATTTCCCAAGACCATACTTTTTATCTTATTTATTCATGTAATATAAAACTGAATTTTTTAAGTAGATGGTTGGAAACAACATATCATATCAATGTCTTCAAACATAGTCATGCACAAATTGTTCACAACATTTACAACAGAAGAGAAAATATGTATTGAAATATATTATATTCAGTACAAATTAGAAAGCAAGATACAAACAGACTACACAATACCATTTGAATTCTAAAAAACTCTAATAGATGAACCTCATAATATCAAATACACACAAGGAATTCTTTTCAAGCACCCCAACACATCTTGATTTGTCATGTCACAGCTAAAAAACCCTCCTCTTACATTCTCAATTGCAAAACCCTAAAGGGCAAAAAAACCAAAAAAACCCTAAATTTTCCTATAAAAGAGCAAGCTACATAAAACATTCCTATATGAGGGAGCGTGCATAGGAATTATCCTCAATGATATAGTGAACTTGAAGATCTTCAAAGAAAGAACTGATTTTATGAACCTTTCATTGGTACCTTTGCATGTTAGGTTTTCGACAATCACAGTGCCCATTAAACTATGTGAAAGTAAATGGAAACACAAATTTAATCAATCTGAGAATGAAAAAAGAAAGAATTAAAGCTAGAAATGGAAAAATAGAAAGGAATTCAATGCTTGATCACTTATGAGCTCCAAATGACCATAGGCCACAATGTGGGTGAAGTCAAAATTAGAATATTCACTAGTTGAACCTTGGACTAGGTGCGAAATAGATCTTTTTTTCATTTTGACATGATGAAGCACATGTTGGTCAAAATTTCAACCAACATGGGCATGGATTTTTAAAAAAATGACATTTTGCCTTGCATGTTCCAACCAATTTGAGCTCATTTTAATAAATGGTGGAAAATTTTGGTCTAAAAATGGGGTCAAATGTACTAGTGTATTGTCTTCTTACGTGTTTTGTTTTGTTTCCCCTACTTAGTCAAGTGTGCTCTCAAAAGTTGTAATGAGTTTCAATTATGTGGTCTCTTCTGCCAAAAATACTACATTCTTGCATGGATACAAGTTATCCATCATCCCTAGATAGAGCCACTATTGGCCTGAATTTTCACTTGGCCAAAATCTTGTTAAAATCTATGAAAATCAGGAAAATAGTTGTGTTTATCCTTGATTAGGGTTTCTAAAATTTGTGTAACCCTCATAGAAAAACCATAAGGAAAAATTCTTGTATTTTTTTTTTTGATGAAGTTGATTCAAAAGTAATTTTTCAATTCAAAAAGGGATATGTGAAAACCTTTTATGTTATATCTTTATATCCCTAATTTTTGAGCTAATATTGTTTATATCTTTCATGATATCTTATTTCTTTTGAGCCATGATGTTGTGAAGTCTCTATGATTGCAACATCACCCTATTTTTCTCACTAACCATTTTAAGGTTACAAGGAGGTGAAAAGGTATATTCTTTCAGCTTAGTGCAACTTTGTAGTGGTTAATGACAACATTAATATCAAAGGTGTGATTGAGAGAAATGATGAAGCGTGCATCATCGCAAGTCATTTTTGACTTAAGGCAATATAAGTGGTAATGCTACGATAAAGAGAAAAGGTTATGTTCAAATAGTTATTGCAAGGTCACAAGTCCTAAAGTATTATGGATATCTTAAGTTGTAGATATGAAATAGTTAGTAGACATTTTAGCATAACATCATGGGGGATTACATAAAATGTGAAGATTAAGATGCGAGGATGCAAAAAGACAGTGATGGTTAAGACTTAACAACAAGTTCATCTTCACAAGTGAGTTAAGGAAACATCATGTTAATAAAGTGAGGTTGTGTAAGCTTATAATCATGCCTTCAAAGGGTCACTTGTTGAGTTAAAGGTTTAAGTCATAAAATGATGATGAAAAGGAGATAGTCAAGCTAAAGCCCTATTTTCATGATCACATGGTTAAGTCATGAAGGAGATTTCTAAGTTGAAAAACTACAAAAAAATGCCCAATGGTTAGAAGAAATGATTGTTTCTAGCTCATAAGGGTCTAAGGCTGAGTGATAAATTAAGTTGTGATGGAGTGATCAAGTGATCATACAGTTAAGTCTTTATAATGTTAATGAATTTTAAAGAGACTATCAAGTACACAATCATCTCGATCCCTAAGATGCACCCTCCTAAACCCTATAGAGCTTGAAGAGTAGAGAATCCCTGTGATTATGTTAATGTTGAGTCTAGATCTAAAGCATTCTTAGTTGAATACATGAAGTAGCTAACCTGTAGATTGAGATTTTTCCTTTGCATCCTAGTATTAGGTATTTGGTTTCTTGGTAGTTTTAAAGCACCAACACGTGCAATGATCATTCTCATCTTTTAAGTAAGCTATCAAGTCATCCTAGTATACTACTAAAAATTTGTCAATTATATCTACAAAGGCTACATCCACAACTCTTTGAATAGTAGTACTAGCATTGGTTAAATTGAATGACATTCTACTATAAACATATGTACCCCAAGGTGTTGCAAATGTTTTTTTATACTATTTTTATTTTTTTATAGCCACTTGATTATAGCTTTGGAACCCATCCATCATAGACATGAGTTTTGGACTAGTAACTCTCCATAACATTACCTCCATGTTGGGTAAACCATAGTTTTCTTTTAATGAAGATATGTTTAATTTTCTAAAATCAACACATAACTTGATATCTTCATTCTTCTTCCTAATTAGAACCAAATTTGACACCCAAGATGAATGCTTGATAGGCTTGATGATCTTGAAATCTCTTAACTTTGTTAGTTCTTCCTGCATCATGGGTGCAAGAGTAGAATTTATTGGTCTTTGCATCTATTTGAAAGACTTTGTGCCATGCTTCAAAGGAATTTCATTTTGAAATAAATCTTCTCTATAATCCTTTAAATCATCCTAGGAACAAGAAAATACATGTCTATATTTTATTAATAAACCAATCAATCATTTACTAATCTTAGGGGCTATTTTTTTACCAATGTATATGTTCTTAGGTGCTTTACTGGCACCTAGATTCATTTCTTCTAGATCTTTAGCACTAGATTCTTTGTTTTTAACTTTAGATCTATCATGACTATCAAAGATAGTCTCTAAAATAACCAAACCTTTTGGGATCTTGTTGGTTTTTTAACCTGCTATCCAAATATAGTTTCCTTACCATCAATATTCTTTACATAATTTGCACAATCAATTTTTTGCCCCCAAAACTGGTCTTTACAATCCAAAAGTCTTATTATATCTTTGTCATCTTCAAAGACTTTCTAATTTTGGATGTTATCATGGACTAAGGATCTGATCTATACTTCCACTTTTGATAGACCAACAAAAGTTACATCATCAAGCTTAATAGCAATATTTTCTAGCAAGTTTTCCATTGTATTGTTACTTCTATCCTTCCAAACTATCCCAAAAGAATAAAAAATGTTGGAATATTCAAATAGGAAGAATGTATCTTGGGGGGGGGGGGGGGGGGGGGGGGGGGGGGGGTGAATCAAAAATATTGGACTTTAACCATTAGAACTTTTTAACATAAAGTAGATTGCATGCATATAAAGATATCAAAAAACCATGAAAAAAAAACATGTACCATCACATAACACTTGAGATTTTGGTAACCTAGAAACCCTCTAGGAATAAGAAGGTAAAACTGGGGTGGGGATGATACCCACAAAATCGTTGCAGTAATAATTTTTGACCACTTATGATGGTCTGACCTATTAAAGGCTTTACACTATGTCAATAGTGACCTGGTTAAAGGATTTACAAACACTTTACATGAAGTGTTGCCCTGTTAAAGGATTTAATCACCTATTTAAAGGATCTACAAAATAGTTATTAAGCTAACCTATCAACATAGGAAGGATTTCCTTTCTAATACAATAGCTATAGAGCATTAGGCATAATAAACCTGAAAGCTTACAATCTTTTGATTGCTGAATATAGGCACTTGATCTGCTTACTCTAATCTTGATCCTCTAAGATCTGATACTCATTTCTATCCCTTTCTTTGTTCTAATCAACTAAATATTTAACTACTGCCCTCTTCCTCTAAGTCTTTTTACTCTTTACTCTAAACTCCAGTATAATTTCCCCATACACTCCTTCATCCATCACCTTGATTCAATGAGATTTTGTCTTCCTTATAAAGACATTTGAAGACTTAGGGTTAGATATGGATCTATGATCCATATTGAATCTCTATTTCCCACTCATTCCTTGCACTTTTATTATTGGTTGCATGCCTTCTCCATTTTTCTTATTAGATGCATGTAGATTCCATAGGAAATATAAAAGATTCAATCTTATCATTTAAATCCTTCAAGATTCATCATATGTCAGCCATGAAAATGGTTTACATCTAAATTAGTGAGGTTACAGACTCAAATGTGCATTCTATGTTACTCGACACTTACTATTTCCTAATGCTCAACACATTTAACAAACTAGCTTACTCAGATCCTATTGCATTTCTGTTTTGCTCGGCATCATCTATGACTCGGCACTTAAATATCACTCAGCGCTTGTATCATGCTTGGCACCTGAAGTCACTTGGTACTTGATCTTCACTCAACACCTAAAGGCTACTTGGCACCTATTGGATTTCCTGACTCGGCACATGTTGTGGCTTAGTATATATACATAGTGTTGGTATATATAGAGGTTAAATAAAACTTGATCAAAATGTTGTAACTTACAATATATATACCTCAAAATTATTGTAACTCCCCCTAAGTTAATTGTGCCATTATCTGTGCTATCTTGGTAAAAAAAAATTTGTGCTGTATATCATACTCCCCTTTTATCTTGTCTCCCCCATTCATCTTATAATATCTCCCCCTTTTTGACACTTATGTCAAAGGGTTTTAAGGGTTGAGACAATATTTTGCCAAATGTGCTATTTACCTCCATAATCATCCTGAGAGCTGCATCCCAATTATGCAAAGAAATTTCCAATGACTTGTCCTAGATGGAAGTCTCTGTAGCAAGGTGAACAAGTCCATATAAAGTAGAAAGATTAGGCTCTTTCTTGAGAATAGTTTCTGCATAGACTTGTTCTTTATGGAGTACTTCCAAATGTGGGGTAATGTAGGATTGTAGCTATATTAGTTTTGCCTTGATGGTGACCTCTTATACTATTAACTCAGCCACTTCTTTCTAGGTGTGAAGCGTTTGATTGAAGTGCTTCTCACTTTGAGCTAGACCTTGGGGTAGTTGCATGTTTGAAATCATCAGATTCCTCTCCAGGCTCATTATTCTTTGGCTTGTCTTCTGTGTGAAGTATGAAAAGTCACATAGCTTTTTGTACAATGAGAATATATTCTCAAGTACCTTTTTCACTTTGTCAAGTGTTTTTGCCAATTCAACCTAGGAAAGTGCAATTTCATTAGATATTTTCTCATTTACTTTCCCTTGGAATTTCCTTTCAAACCATTCCATAAGTTTTACATTTGTTTCTTGATCTTCATTTGTCACTTGGTCAACAATATCTGATAATTGTTCCATTATATGCTTTGCCTCATCTGGTGACTACAAACTGAAGGCATCCATAAAGATATCCTTAATCTCATGTAATGTTTTCTTTTGTTTATACTCCTTCTTGAGTATCTCCTACCTGTTTCTTCTATTCAATGCTTCCTACACCTCATTGATTTGATTAATGCTTATTGTTTTTGAGTCATAACTTGGTATGACTATCTCCTCATCTAACTTAGGGTCTACATAGTGAATCACCCTGTCAACTTTTGTAGAACTTGATCCTGGTGCTAATATTTGCAGCAGCATTGCATCATTGCTTGGTTGTTTCAAAGGAGTTCCCAAGGTAGGAAAATTTATCAATGTTTTTATTGCCTGTTTCTCTTTAGGGGTTTCCTCTGCTTCCTTCTCCTATGTACTACCTTTATCAATTATATAAATTTTAGGAAGTGCACCTTGTGTTTGTGCTATAGGATTAGATGTAATTTTCTATCCTATTTGTTCTACTTCTTTGTCTCCTACTTCACTCTACTTCTTTACTATGGTATCAACTATTCCTGATGAAAAAACTATTTGCATTTGAAGTTGACCACCAATAGCTGTAGAGATGATGAAAGGTGGCTCTTGTGGATTCACCTTATCTCTAACTATGTATTCTACTATTTTTTGTAATTCATCCACACTGACCAATGCTAGATCTGTACATAATTTTGCTTCTTGTGTGGATTGGTCAAGGATTCTTTTAAGATCCTCTGTAGTTAAAGGATTGATGTTCTGAGAAGAAGTGTCAAGAACATCCTGTATAGTTATAGTTTCTACAGGTGTGATGGGTACATGAGGAGGGATAGAAGGTGGCAATTGTGTATCTTGCACACTCTGGTCTTGTTGCTGCTCCTACTCAGCTATTGCTACTTCATCTTGTTTTTGTGTCTCCTCCTCCTCTATTTCTTTCTCCTCTCCATCTTTATTTTCTTCTCCCTTCTTCTCTTCTTCTTCTTTCTTTTCTTCTTCCTTCTTCTCTTCTTCTCCTTTTTCTATATTCTTTACTTCTTCCTCCTCTTTCTCACTAAGCTCTTCATGTTCTATGTTGTTTTCCCTCAAGGGGATCTTCTTCTTCATCTTTGATAGTAGTCAAACCATATATTAACTTCCATATTTTTGTTGACTTATTGATAACATTTTCAATGTTTTTTTGTAAGATATCAAAGGCTCTATGCTTTGGTGTGAAATTGCCACTATATTTCTTATTAGCCTTTGTTATTTGACCTCTTGTTAGGTCAGGCATCACCTGTGCTAAGGTAGATTCTCTTATCTCCTTTTCAATTTTCAAACAATGATGCCATTTGTTTTCAATTATCTCATATAATTCTCTAGGCATGGTATTGTCTAGCTCTAGAGGTGTAGTCTTGAATTCAGCCATCATGGCATATACTGATTCCTCTATTTTGTTTTTCTCTTCTTTACTAAGCTTGTTGAAGTCAATGATTTTCAAATCAATAAAATCTGTATTCTTAATATTTTCACAAATTTTATCTAAGGCTGATTTTGGAGGATGACGTACCACTCTGAATTGGTTGATATCTTCTGACTCTATTCTTTCCTCCTCATCATAATATGGTTGTGCTACATATTTTATTCTTTTTCTTGGCACTTCACCAATCTATTCAATAGCCTTCTTCTTTTCTTTGATTTGTTCCTTGGCCTTTTGTGAAGATGCCCTTGTGGTAGCCCTTGTAATTGGTATTTGTGGCCTGGCTTGAGTTGGTTTAGCACCCTTCTTTGTTTTGGGCTAGGCTGGAGGAAGTACTGTTGCCTTTCTTTTCTTTGGCTCAGCTTGGCTTGGTGCTTCCTCGACTTCTTCTTCCTCAGGACCTTCCTCCTTGTCTTCACCTAGGCCTTGAGTCAATTCCATTTGGCCTTGCTCTTGTTCATCATCATCATCTTCTTCTTTTGATTTAGCCTCAATTCCTTCACCAAATTTCTTGTTAATTTTCTATCTTTCTTCTTCATTGTGGACGCAGTCTTTAACTCCATATTCACTTTTGACCTTACCACATCATAAGTGCCAAAGTGTGGGGCACTCTTGTCTGTCTCTTCTGCTAATAATGTAGTTATTGTTGAAGATGCTTCATCTATGTTGATCTCATAACGAAATGGCCTTAGCCATCTCACCCTTGGAACTGCTGCTTGGATATAGGTGAAATCAATATAAACTAAGAAGCATATATCATTAGTATATTTTTCCACTAAGGAAACTGGTATTCTTACCCTTTGCTTCATGGATTTCTTGAAACCCTCAAAATAGCTTGTCATCAGTGTGTCAAAATTGTCTCCCATTTGTTCTATATATTCATTAATTTGGGCTATGATAGTTCTATCATTTCTCCATGTAACTTTTCCAAAAGAAGGAAATTCATTCTAAACATAAAAGAATACACAAACCAAATTTGCACCAAATTTGCATTGGGCACCCTTTGTCCTTCTTATAGCTGCTAGGTTTTCATTAATCTGTTGTAGTTGCAGTTCTGCAAGATCATAAGTATGATCCTTTTTCACCAATTTTTAACCTACATCTAATGCAATACATGGCACATTGTTGAGTCTACTGGATTGATAGAATTTATGGGCAATAACTCTAATAGAAAATCCAACAAAAGGATCTTGAATGGTGTGAATTTTCATTCCTCTTTTATTCCACTGGGCACCTGTGTGTTTCTCAATAACCTCCTTGGATTCAATTCTCAAGGTTTTGTACCGATCTAGGGTAGGATATCCAATTACCCTATGAATGATTCTTTTCATGATCTTGGTGGGAACATCTTCTAGCCACAAACTACCATCATGAATTCTTCTTAAC
This sequence comes from Cupressus sempervirens, assembly GCA_028749045.1. Classification (NCBI taxonomy): domain Eukaryota; kingdom Viridiplantae; phylum Streptophyta; class Pinopsida; order Cupressales; family Cupressaceae; genus Cupressus; species Cupressus sempervirens. The sequence goes on along the minus strand of CM053789.1, from coordinate 817,517,958 downwards.
ACAAGTCTGATCCATTCTGTCTTAAATATGGTGGGAAAGCTCAAAACTCATGTTAAACCCTTCTTTTCAACAATTTTGTATTCATCTTTCAAAACTCCATCTACACACAACTTCTCATAGGCTTCCCTTATTTCCATATCTCCTATGGCTCCTATCTTACAATTATAGCATCTTCTTACATCCTGAACCATTACAACTTTTGGGGGTATGTGAGAAAGGGCTCTGGCAGGATTGTTTCTGTATGCAACTTTAGGGATGGGACAAAAATTAGGCTACTTAACCTCATTAGATACTAGCTAGACTTCAAATGACTCTTTATCATGGGTTTTCTTAGGGCTCAAAGCCATTTGTGCAAACTAGGGTTTCCTTTACACAAAAATATAAAATTGGGTAGCTTCGCACAAATGAAAATTCCTCAAGATTGATGAAAATGCATTGTAAGATGTTGGAATCTGCTTGGAATATTGGATTCTCTGCTATGAAGTCGCTTTGCTCTCTTTCTCTTCTTTGCTTCTTGATCGCAATGAAGAAGGATGATTAAAATCAAGATAATATACCCTATTTCCATTGCATTAAATGCTCAATTGCCCACTCAACTTCTAAAACCAATTTAACATTACTCAGCTTGCACTACATTTCCACTTCACTCAGCTTCCATTGGAGTTATTTGACTTGAGATTAGTTATAAACTTGGTCGCTATTAGGAACTCAGTATCCAAAGACAACTTGACATCATCATTTAAAATTTTTTCTTGGCATCTTATCTCATGTAGATTTATACTTTGCATTGCTTCTTCATGGTTTAGGGCTGATTTATGATACTTCCTTATATGTATTAGTCTTGTAGGCTCATCTTGTGATTAATTGGATGAGAAATGATCACTTGACCTTGTGGGTGAAGTGATCCTTCCATTGGATGTACTTGATTCATTATTTTTCTACCATGTCTTCTTCATGTCAGTTCTAATGTGTTCCACATCAATCTTTTCTTTGCCTTTATTTACTCTAGTCTTGGGTGCCTTTGACCTTTTAGGACAGTTTTTGCTGATATGACTAGTTTTTAGGCAACTAAAACATGTGGTTTGGTTCAACCATCTTCTATAGTTCCCCTTGGAATGTGTTCTTATGTAGTTCTGGGATACATGTCCATATTCTTGACAATAATGACAGCTATACTTGGTGTAATAGTCCCAACAGTAGTGATTTTCTTTTGTTTTTGCTAGTTGATTTGCTATCCACATAGGCTTTGATCTACATTCAAATGCTCTATGTCCATACTTACAATTATAACAATGTCCATCAAATCTTTGTGTCCTTATGACTTTGGACTTGCAATCTTGTGTCATATGTCCTTGCATGTTGCACTTGTGATAGTAACCCTTGCTTTTGGGTGTGTTTGGTTGATTGATTCTTCTACTCCTGCAAACATTAGCAGTATGCCCCTTTTTATTACAGTAATGACAAGTGGGTTTAGAATCCTTACCTTTGTGACTTCTTTGCTCAACACTCTTTGATGATTCTCCAACTTCAGTGTTGTTGTATCCAAGTCTTGATGTATCATGGGCTAATCTTGGGAATTTCATCAACTGTTCAAAGTACTTGATGGCTTCACTTGACTTGTTGAGATTCTTTGCTATCTCTTTTTCTCTATTCAATTCATTTTGCAATTGTTCATTCTACATCTTCAAAGTAGAGATCTCAATATCTTTCATATTGAGTTCATGATGAACATTCATCATTTGGGAAAGTGTATCCATCTGCATGTTTGAGATCCTTGTTAATTCAATACATTTTTTCTCAATTCTGTTGTAAGATTCCTTTTGCCATCTTCCATCATGACTCTATCCTCAAGTATTCTTTTCTTTTGTTCAGTGATTTCACATAACATTATGGCCTGTGATTCATGTTCCATCTTGAGAGATCTTATCTCTTCTGCTTGAACTTTTTTTTTTTCCACCAGTTCTGCTATTGTAGCATCAAACTCTTTAGTGTCTCCATTGGAAAACACTTGTGTGGTATCAATGTCCTTGTAGTTTATATCATTTTCAGCTATGGCTATCTCTTTCCTTCTTTTCAAGGATTTTCTTAGTTCCACTCTAGCTTCTTCTACCTTGTGTAGAGCAAGATGCACATCTATCACCTGGTTCTCAATGATCTTTCCAAGTTTGAAAACTTCCATCTTTAGATCTTTTCCTCCAAGCTATTAGGCTTCTTCTTGAGAGGACTTAGCTTTGATACCAATTGTTGGAATATTCAAATAGGAAGAATGTTTCTGAGATGGGGGGGGGGGGGGGGGTGGGGGGTGAATCAGAAATATTGGACTTTAACCATTAGAATTTTTTAACTAAAAGTAGATTGTATGCATATAAACATATCAAAAAACCATGGAAAAAAAACATGTACCAGCACATAACACTTGAGATTTTGGTAACCCAAAAAGCCTCCAGGAATAAGAAGGTAAAACTGGGGTGGGGATGATACCCACAAAATCATTGTAGTAATAATGTTTGACCACTTCTAATGGTTTTCCCTATTAAAGGCCTACCCTATTAAAGGCTTTACACTGTGTCAGTAGTGACCTGGTTAAAGGATTTACAAAAACTCTACATGAAGTGTTACCTTGTTAAAGGATTTAATCACCTATTTAAAGGATCTACAAAAATTTTGTTAAGCTAACTTATCAACATAGGATTTCCTTTCTAATACAATGGCTAGAGAGTATTAGGCATAATAAACCTAAAAGCTTACAATCCTTTGATTTCTAAATATAGGCACTTGATCTACTTACTTTGATCTTGATCCTCTGAGATCTGATACTCATTTGTATCCCTTGCTTTGTTCTAATCAACTGAATATTTAACTACTGCTCTCTTCCTCTAAGTCTTTTTACTCTTTACTCTGAACTCTAGTATAATTTCCCCATACACTCCTTCATCCATCACCATGATTCAATGAGATTTCATCTTCCTTATAAAGACATTTGAAGACTTCGGGTTAGATATGGATCTATGATCCATATTGAATCTCTATTTCCCACTCATTCCTTGCAGTTTTATTATTGGTTGCATGCCTTCTCCATTTTTCTTATTGATTGCATGTAGATTGCATAAGAAATATAAAAGATTTGATTTTATCACTTAAATCCTTTGAGATTCATCATATGTCGACCATGAAAATGGTTTACATCTAAATTTGTGAAGTTACAGACTCATATGTGCATTTTGTGTTACTCGACACTTACTATTTCCTAATGCTCAACACATATAACAAAATGGCTTACTCGGCTCCTGTTGCATTTTTGTTTTGCTCGGCATTGTCTGTGACTCGGCACTTAAATATCACTAGGCTCTTGTATCATGCTTAGCACCTAAAGTCACTCAGTACTTGATCTTGAAGGATGCTCGGCACCTGAAGATCACACAACACCTATTGGATTTTCTAACTCAACACATGTTATGGCTCAGCATACATAGTGTGTTCGGCTCCAATGTAGAAAATGGTTAAGTGTGTTGGCACTCAAATGTCAAAACCATTCTAATACTAACAAAAACATTTAATCATATCCCAGACAACATTTCTATATTGCTTCAATCTTTTATTCTATAAAACATATATTCCTCTACTTGAGAAACAATTAGTTCAAATCACCAATGACATACAAGCACTTGATTCTAGGTTTATGAGCTAATCTCAATCCTAGCAATAGGGCCTCATATTCTGCTTTGTTATTTGTACATGGAAAACTTAGATTAAATGAGAATTTATAAGTGCAATCCTTAGGAGAAATCAAAAGAATACCTATCCCTAATCCCTCCTTACAACAAGCTCCATCAAAATAAATTATCCAAAGATCACCCTTTTCTAATTTTGTCTTAGCTTCTTTTTCAATGGGTACCTTGATTTTATCTTTGTTCAGTACCAAAACGTCATGCCTGAAAACATTCACATCAATATCTACAAAACATGTCATATCACGTTCAACTTCTTACTCAATCATGTAGATAATTTTGGTCTCTTTATTCACCTTCACCAACTTATCATCAATTTGAAATGTTGCATGTGGTAGATCACATTGTAGACCCCCCATTGTTGCACTTCATTTTTTATACTAGAATGGGATATCTACAACTAGAATACTCATGGTTTATTCTTTTTCAGGATAGGTAGGTATTTTGTAAGGAATTGCATTTATGGCACCTATGATAGTAACTTCCCTTTTATCCATAATACAACACCTACCCTAAGGAGTGTCCACTTTCAATTCTAATGCCTTCATTACCTCAAAAGGCATGACTATATTAGATGATCCAAAATCAATCATATATTTTTTCAAAGTTTTTCCATTAACAATGATACTTAGAAAGAAATGGTTTGCACTTCCTAGACACTGGTTCATAAAATCATCTAGATAGGTGGAATTTGGGACACAATAACCTTAATTTTTATTTTCTTTTTAACCCCATCTAGGATTTAATTTGTATTAAAATCATGACTAATCTTACTATCTACACACTTAGCCAATGCTATGGCTTTACTCTTATGCTCAAGGATTCTTAATAATTTTGATAAAGGAACCTTTACTATGATTTGTAATAATAATGACAACATATCAATAGGAGGAGTACTAGAATTATCAATTGACATACCTTTTACCCCCCTTTTCTTATCAGATGAGCTTGGAATGTTCTAATTCTTTTGTCTCTCACTCATAGTAGTGATCACTAATGACCCCTTTTCTTTCTTACTGTCATTATTTTGAATTTTAGGATCCTTTGCAATATCTTATTTCTTTGCTTCCTACTTCTTATTAATAGTCTTAACCTTGATACTTCTCTTATCTTTTAGTTCACTGATCTCTATTTTCTTTGGATCATTCTTCTTAATAAAAATATGACACATCTTATTACCTTCAGCCTTGTGCATTGTACCCCTTGTCTACACTTGAGAAACCATGTCTACAATGATCTGGTTAATTTCTTCCCTAGTTGGCATTCTTAGGGTCACTTCATTTTTTGATGACAACATATTGCAAGTAGTATCATCCTCATCCTTCTCACCTAAGAAAATTTGTAGGTGTATTGTACTACTCAAATGCCTTCTATCATGAACACCATATTTAATATCATCATATTCAAAAGCACTGTCAGAATATGACCCAACCATATTACATCTAACATCTTTAACTCCACTACCATAACCTAAGTGTTGTTCATTATTATCTTGATCAAGAACAAATGATAAAGCAAAAACAAAATATTCTAGTGCATAAGGCAATTGATAGATCATACACCACTAAGGGTTATCAACCATGTTGGTAATGTCTTTTGAAAAGGGTCAGGCGTACTTTTCTCACCAATATTCTTAGTAGGAGGAATAACATCCTTCCCATCTTTTCATTGAGTACTATAGGGAAAGTTTGCATTTTGTTTTGATTGTTGTAGTTATTGTTAAAAGGAACTTTCTCACTAGTATTGGGCTTATTTTCATTAAATGTTTGTGGATTCATATTCTTAAGTAGCTTTAGAACTTCACCATTGTATCCTCTTTAGGTTTCTTACTTACAATAGGCTCCTCACCTTCTTTCTTATTGTTTCTTGGATTAAACAATTTTGGGTTATCTCTTCTTCCTAACTTACCAAAGGATCTCCTATTGTTCTCAATATTTACATCCATTTTGTAAGTATCTCTTAGTATCCTAAGATCTTTATCTTTAAGGGTATAGGCCATATTACTATCAGATGCATTGGAGTAAGTAGTGAGACACACATTTTCACCAAGTCTCATCACTTGGAATAGTTTATACATTCCCTTGAAACTTAGAATTAAAGTAAAAGGTGGACTCATTTGGGCTCTTTTTAATGTTATTGAAATCATTTGGCATAAAAGCCAACATTGGTATTATTGCCATACTACTCTTTGAAAAAAATTTCCATGTCAATCCATGAACTAATGCTATCATCAAGAAATTTCTTGAACCAATCCCTAGCATCCTCAGTTAGTAAATGTACAAACAAGTTCATTATCACATCTCCATGCTCAACCTCATAATCATTGAGCATGTTAGTGAATTTTCTTAGGTTCTCTTCACCAGTTATGGTATTGTTGCTTAAAATTTTTATGACCTAATCTCTCATATCATTAGAGATAGGAAGGGGAAACCCAGGGATGCCTAGAAAGGATATTTGTTTATAATTCTCAATATAAAAATGTCTTATCTAAAAGACAATAGCAATTGATGTGCTTGCTCTAACTACTTAGGTTTGGATATGGATTTGAGGTTGTTGAACTTGTTGAGCAATAGGTATCTGACTACTTATAGTAGAATGTTTAGGAGGGGCTAACTGTCAAATGTTTTGGCTAGTTATTACTGGTATACAAGTAGGGACAAAAGTCATAGCTTGTGAGGACATATTTGGCCAAGATGCTAAAGAAAAATTACATTTAATAAGTTGTATTTTTCTTCTAGTTTTAGCTACTTGGGCTTCTTTCTCAACCTTCTCAAGCTCTTTAATTAAGTCCTCTCTTTCCTTCTTAGCCTTTTCTATGTCTAAATCCAATTTAGACATGGCATGATTTTCAGATTTGTTGGGAATAACCCGAGGCTCATTTATTTGTTTCCCTACAACCTTTTGTTTTCCTTTATCAGGGTGTTTCATTGTTAGGTCTATGATATCAGGATCAATAGGTTTATAAGGTTGGATTTGTGAGATAACAAGTCCTTTTTCTTGTAGGATATTTTCTTACTCTTGGACTTTAGACCTCAAATCTTCAACATCTCCAAATACATCTTAGTGCACTTTCAAGGATCTCTCTTCCAACTTCTTATTGTTCTCCTTTATAGCAGCCATTCTCCTAAGAAAATTATCTCTCAATGAGAGTGTTCATTGTAGTTTTTCCTTTCTTCTTTTCCAAATAGATTCATTTTGTTTCTTCTTTAGCAACCCTTATTTTAAGGAGTTATACTTTACAAAGAAATTCATCATGGCATGTGGTTGTTGCTTTAGATTCTATAGGGTCATCCAAATCTATCAGGTTTCTCTCAATGTATGGAACTTGTCGAAGATTTAGTCTATTAGATTGAATACTTCTAGGTCTAAGATTTTGGTTCATTTCTTCTATAACACTTAGTTTGAAAATAGTATTATTGGTTAATATTTTGTCCATTTTTCTAACTTGGCTTTATCTTGACTCTAGATATCCAAAATGTTAGGAAACAAAAGGATGTCACCAACAAATGGGTCAATGTATGTGTTATATAACTGCCCTCTAAATTATAAGATACAACTCCTTATATGCAAGATATACTTGGAGTGATGGTTTTATGTGATCAATAGGGTGACCATTGGTATGCTCTTAACCTAAGAGTAGAAGAGGCTAACTAGTTTACTCATAGACATAAGAAACCTAGGCAAGGTTTTAGGTCTAACACTAGCTGTAATCCTAAATGCATCTAAGATTATAGGATGCAAGGAGATGTAATGGAAGAAGGAAATCTATGGCCCTAAGTGGCTTTCTAACCAGTCAAGGTTACCTAGTGGCAAACTCCTAGCACACTTCAATCCTAACTTTACATCACAAATACAGGATGTTATGCAGCTCTGGAAAAGAGAAAAAATACCTATGAAAGATAGCACTTTGACTACACATACTATTAACACTATACTAATACCTTGATTAGCCCAAATAATAATAGCTTCATAAGTACTTGTCCTACAATTCTAGAAATACTAATCTACATGCATGTTAACTCAGTCAAAGGAGACAATAATAACACATTACCTAGTTACAAACATTAATCTAATCCTTCATTCCATACACCTCTTGATTCTCACTCAATAGTCTCAACTATAGGGGGAGAAAATGCGTGAGACTTGTTGATCCTTTCTATTAACTTAGAAAATTACATATATAGGTCCCCTCTTAGGGTTCTTGGCCAGTTAGAAATTTGTTAGTTACATTAAAAGAACACCTAGGCATGCTAGTTCTAAGAAGAATTATAAAACCACATTACCTAGTTACATACACCTCTTGAAAGAAACCTAGGCATGCTAGTTCTAAGTAGAGTTATAACATCACATTACCTAGTTACAAACATCAATCTAATCCTTCATTCCATACACCTCTTGATTCTCACTCAATAGTCTATGCTACAGGGGGAGAAAATACATGAAACTTATCAATCCTTTCTATGGACTTAGAAAATTACATATATAGTCCCCCACTTAGGGTTCTTGGCCAGTTAAAAATTAATTAGTTACATTAAAAGATAACTTTAATCACTCAAAAATCTAAAAATCACCAATTACAATTCAATTTATTAGAGAAAGAAAATAGAAATGATTAGAAACTCTTAGAATGATTCATATTCTTCTTTGATATATTGGCACCAAATTCACAAAATTTGAATCTCAACAATCCTAGTGGGTTTAAATCTCTACCATCAATCTCCTACCAATGATCATGATTAAAGCTTGAAAATGCTTTTTACATTTTCTATTTTTTCTTCTTCAGAATTGTCATTCATACAATGCCTTCAGTCAATACAATGATGTGATGACTAACCCTATTTGTCATTCATAGCTTCACAACTTAGAACTTGTAGTTGTGACTTAACCATGTGATGATGTGATAACTATCTAAAATTAGTTGTTATCATTTATCATGACTTCACAAATTCACATGTCTTCATTCTACTAACCATAGTAACTTACCAATAATTGCACATTAACTATGATCCTGTGTTTGTAGCATTGAATTGAGAATTTAGCTAATTCTATGTGATGTTGTGATGATTGGCTTTTGTTTCTTTTTCATGTTGACTTAAGGTTTCATTTAACTACCTATGGCCATGCAAACACATACTTTCACTCCATCAAAAAATTAACCTCAGGTTTCCTTCAACTACTTGCAACCATGTGAAAGCTCATCTCCATAACTGTTGTGGTTAAATATTTATTATTTTATCAAAATATTAACCAAATGATACTTCATTAGATAAATTCTCTCATTCAATCATTGACTTCATTCTAACCTTAGTCACACCTTTGTAACCTTCATGTTGAGTTAACTATATTCACTTGCGACCACATGACTATTCAATATTTGAATGCCCTAGTTTACTTTTCATAGCTTCACCACTTTAAGTCAAAGTTAACTTTAATTTCTTTCTACCATCCAACCTTAAGCCTTTCATTGTATCACAACCTTAATCATAGGTTACTCTTAACCCTCTGCAATGATGCAATCTTTCTATTTTCACTCTGTCAGTGCCTTAACTCTTGGTTTCCTCTAACCACTCATGACCATGCAATCATTATTTTTTTCTTGTGCAACATGTTAATTCAAGGTTGACTTACACTACCTGGGACTCTATAAGCACAATTTTTTGACTCTGTCATGACACTAACCTCAAATCATCTTTAACCCCCTATGACCCTATGAACAATGGTTTTCACTCCTTCACCATGTCAACTCTGGGTTACCTTAAACTACCAACAAAAAATTGATGACCATTAATCTTTATGATCTAATGACTAAGAAGATACATCTCTAAGAACAATTATAATTCCATCTTAAAATGCTATCCATTGACCTAGTCTTCATTTGATAATCTAGATTTAATCTTTGAGTCATTTGACTTGCTAACTTTGCAACATAGACATGTAGATTAAATATAAGCCATCAAATGGATTTCAAAGATAGTCACACTACCTTAGACTAGGTTCTTTCATCATTTCTGAGGATTTATCTACTTCTCCTATAGTTGATTCAACTTATTTGATTTCCTTGATCTTCCTATTATTTGTAGCTTGGGCCTAAGCTTCGATCTAGATGGTTTTAGTCATCATCTACTTTGAATGTAAGATTGATCTTCTTTTCAAATGCATCCTATCTTACCATGAACACTTGATCAAAGCATTAGGGTTTTATAAAAACTTCCCTCTCATCTAGGAAATGCATAAACTTTCCCTTCCTTTCCTAATAACCTAATAAGAACCAGTGGATTTGATTTCTTTTTTATGCTCACTTAGGTCCACATAAAAGAATATATGAGAGGAGAAGTTTCTTAAGGGAAACCTAGACTCAAACATGACATCACATTGACTCAACCCTAATCCTAGAAGTTTGAAAAATATAGGGGGACTAAAATCATGGAAACAATTGGCTCTGACTTGGGAGCTAGGCATGTTAGTGCCTAGAAAGGAACTTAGCAATCTCTGGTTTCATAAAATCTTGGCAAAAATAAACAATAACATGCTACCTACTTCCTTTATTATAGAAAATACCAAATAGCAAAGGTTAGTGCCTAGTCCTTTGGGTTGTAGGGTCTAAAGTAGCATAGGAAGATGTTATGCATTTGGGTGGTGGGGAAATAGGGAAGCCAATACAAAGGAAATAAAATACACAAAAATTAGGAAAGAAAGGAAAGAAAACTAACCTAAAAAAACACCTAACCTAACATATTTACAGAGGTGAGATGAATCTTAGCTTATGAAACAAGCAGTAAAAGATATTCAAGTGAATCCTCTTACTAATTGACTGAAGTAGGATCCCTTCCTCCACAAATGGTTTTTCCCTCTAAGCATGATTCATACTTGTAGTAGCAGTAGCAATGTGGTAATTCAAGCTCTCCAAGTAGTATGCAAGATTTGATTGGAAATCCACTTAGTTCAAAACAACCATGCTTCATTATATATTACCTCATTCTCCTCAAGTATTTTGACAGTCTCTTTGTGATAATCTTCTAAGAGAGGAAGATGGTCATGTAACTCTTTATCAAGAGAAAAGTGATTGGCACAAGGAATTTTAATTACCCTCTCACATAACTGGGCTCCATCAATTAGGGTGGAAAATCATTTCTCCTATAGAAGTTCTGTTATTAGATGGTTACTTGTTTCATTACATTTAGGAATCAAATTCCCCCATCTATCCAGTAATCTCCATTCTCCCTATCCTCCTTTGCATCTTCATTATCTTTAGGAATGAAATCAGTAGGAATAAACATAAAAGAAGGAGGATAAAACCCAACCATTAATGACTCCTCTTCAATTTGATTTGGTTTTATACTTGGAACATCAAGTGATTCTCCTTTACTTACATCCTCTAGTGTGTTAATGGTTTTCTCCATAATAGGTTCATAGTTTGGATTAATGATGTCTAGTTCATAAGGATGAGAAAGAACAATAAACAACTCATCTTCAATAGTTAAATCTATTATACTAGAGTTATTATGGAAGATTTCTAATATCCACTTCACTACATCTTCAAAAGAGTTATGAACATTCAACAAGCTCTCAAATAATACATCCACCCTTAAGCCTTGTCCAACAACTCCTTTTTCATCAAGGGAGAATTTGTTAATAGGTGATGACCAAAACGGAAGCATTTCTCTTTCTATGCTTTCTACTTTCTTTTTGTCATTAAGGACTTGTTCTTCATCATCAAAGGTAAGGTCATGATGATCAAAAATGGAATTTCCAAGGAAAGTGATCTCATAAAAGGGATCTTCCTCATTATTGCTAATTAGTATTCTTTAAAGGATAGGGGTTGATTGAGGCATGCGGTAACCAAGGTTTTCTTCTTCAATCATTGGGCTTCCTATGCTATCTTTATAGGTATAATGAAAAGATTTAGCAACTTGAGATTGGAATTCATGATATCCTTTCAAGGGTGTTCAAAAAAAGCACATATAATCTCAATAGGATGAGATAGGCTTTCGCAAATTTCAGACTAAGACTCAATAGTTAGAACATCCCCATTATAAGGAATCTTAGCATCTTCAATTCCTTTCATCAGTATTGATAAATTTAAGCTCTTTTCAATCCTAATAACTTCCTTTTTGGTCATTTCAATATCACATAGCTCTATCTCCTCTAATTGATGTCTTATCTCGAAAGGCATGGCTAGGATGAAAAATATAGATTTGTTGTATGAGTTGGGCATGCTATCTTCAAGGATCTTGGCCAATATTTGATCAAAATGATCCATGAAATTTGAATCCCTTCATCATCATTCCTCTTGATTTTCAAAAGGTTGAGTACTAGTGAAGACACATCTTCTACTTCTTTTGTAGGAGGTGCATGAGTTGTTTCTTCTTCATACTGACAGGGTTCTTCCTTCTCATCATTTATTTCTTCAAATGTAGGTTTCCTTCTAGTTTTTTTCCTTGGGTAAACTTCTTGTTCATTCAAGAAAAAAAAAATTGTAAGAAAAAAGGTCATGTGGAAATTCTAAAACTTCACCATCATTCATATTCACTTCTTCACTTAAATGCAATACCCTTCTTTCGAAATGTTGTAACAACTTTTTTTTCACTTCCAAATCTTTCATCTTGTGATACCTGGCACAAAAACTTCTCCATAATATAACTATTACATGGTCTTCTTCAATGCTCAAATTCAATTTTCTTCCTCAAATGATGCTTTCTCTAAAAGCATCAAACATATCACAAAATACTAGATCACAAGATTTTGGTGACTCCACTAGGGATAGGATCTAAGTCTAGTGCTTTGGTGTTAATCAATACAGGGGGACTAAAATCATTTGGCAACAACTTCATTCCATAACAATATACCTCAGTTGATAACACCTTCATTCCATAGACCTCTCGATTCTCACTCAATAGTCTCTGCTACAAGTGGAGAAAATGCATGAAACTTGTTGATCCTTTCTATTAACTTGAAAATTTAATATATAGCCCTCCTCTTAGGGTTCTTGTCCAGTTATAAACTCATTAGTAAAATTAATAGAGAACTTGAATTGCTCAAAAATCCAATAATCACCAATTACAATTCAATGCATTAGAGAAAGAAAATAGAAATGATTATAAACTCTCAGACTAACCCATATTCATCTCTAATTTTTAGCCACCAAATTCATATAATTTGAATCTCAATGATCACATAAAGTTTAAATATCTACCATCAATCTCCTATCAATGATCATGATTAAAGAATGAAAACCCTTTTTACTTTTTCTCTTTTTGCTCCTTCACAATTGTTATTCGTATGATGCCTTCACTCAATGCGATGATGTGATGACTAACCTAGTTTTTTGTTTGTAGCTTCATAACTTAGGACTTCTTCTTATGACTTAACCATGCTATAATGCAATAACCATATTAAATTGATTGTTATCATTTATTGCTACTTTGCAACTTGACATGTCTTTATTCTACTAACCACAGTGACTTAATGACAATTTCACATTAACTATGATCATGCATTCACAACATTGAATTGAGAGTTTAGCCGACTATGTGTGATGTTGCAATGATTGACTTTCAATGCTTCACTATATTGACTTAAGGTTTCATTTAACTATCTATGACCATGCAAAAAAAATACTTTTTCTCCATCATGAAATTAAGCTTAGGTTAACTCTTTATCATTTTATTTAAACAACAAAATGTTGCTTCCTTTGATAACCTCACTCATTTGATCATTGACTTGAGTTTGACCTTGTTCACACCATGACACCCTTCACCTCGAGTTAACATTTTTCACTTGCAACCATGTGACTATTCAGTATTTGAATGCCCTAGGTTACTTTTTGTAGCTTTGCCACTTCAATTCAAAGTTAACTTTAATTTCTTGTGACCATGCAACCTTAAGCCTTTTACTACATCGTAGCTTTAACCATAGGTTACTCTTAACCCTCTACAATGATGAGTTTCTTTTTTTTTCCCTCTGTCACTGCATTAACTCTAGGTTTCTTCTAACCACATCTAACTATGAAATCATTGGTTTTTTCTTGTTCTCCATGTTAACCCAAGGTTGAATTAAATAACTTGAAACTCTACAAATATAATATTTTTTCTCTGTTGTGATACTAACCTCAAATCATCTTTAACCTCATGTGACCCTACAAATAATGGTTTTCGTTGCTTCACCATGTCAACCCTTGGTAACCTTAAACTATCGGTGAACATGTGATGATAGTTTATCTTTATGATCTAACATATGGGAAGATACATCTCTAAGAACCACTATAATTCCATCTTAAAACACCATCGATTGATCTTGATTTAATCTTTGAGATATTTGACTTGTAAACTTTGCAATGTAGATGTGTAGATTAAATAAAAGCCATCAATTTGATTTTAAAGAAAGTCAGAACACCTTTGACTAGGTTATCCCATCATTTATGAGGATTTATTTGCTTCTCCTATAGTCAATTTGACTTCCATAATTTTCATGATATTCTTATGACCTATGCCTTGGACCTATGCCTCGATCCAAAAGCTCTTAGTCATCATCTACTCTAAATGTAAGTGTAATATTCTAAAGGAATGCATCCCATCTTACCATGAACACTTGATAAAGTTATTAGCATTTTAGAACAACTTTCCTTTCATCTAGGAAATGCATAAACTTACCCTCCCTTTCCTAATCACCTAATATGAACAAATGGATTAGATTGGTTTTGAATGCCCACTTAGGTGCACACAATGGAATAGGTGAGAGGAGAAGTTCCTTAAGGGAAATCTACACTTAGACATGACATCACTTTAACTCAACCCTAATCTTAGAAGTTTGAAAAATATAAGGAGACTAAAATCATGCCAACAAGTATCTCCCATGGATAATACCAATTTCTCTTGGTAAAACCCATCTTCATGATAATGTGTTGTGAAAATATTACCCAAGAGCCTAGTAGTTTTAGATTTAGAACTATGCAATGAAACTTCTTTCTCAATTGAGTGTTGATATTGTGGGTTATCTCTGGGTTTCCATGTATGACTAGATTCCCCTTTCTTTTTGGGCCAATACTTTTTACAACCCTTTGGTAAGTTTGTATACAATGGGATATCTGGGTTTTCCTTTACATAAGCTCTCATGTTTTTTATTCTATCAGTCATCTTTCACTTTAATACAAGCATTAGTGACAAAACCTAAGAATGAGTCACCATCCACTAGGGGAAAATATTTTTTATAATGGAAAAAAGAAAAGAAACTTTACAAGAAAACTTTTCTAAAAATAGATCTAACAAAGTGACCCAACCCAGATGAAAATATTTGTATATATTTTAGGAATACAACTTTAATGGCCAATAAGGCGCTTTACAAGCCCATTCTATGTCACACAGCTTCCATGGTACTATAAATTTTATAGATTCTCAAGGTTTGTCACTCAAAAGAAATGAATACCCATTCACATGTTTATAAGATAATATAACTATGACTACAGATAAGTGACTCATAGTAGAGATTCTAGAACTTCAGAGTTCATTTCTTTCATAAGCTCCCCAATAAAGTCACCATTTTGTTGGTGACTTAGATGGGCAAAATACATCTAAGAGTTATGAATAAAAAATGTAGTAATACCAAAGATTCTTGTTCTTTTAACAAGGTTTATTGCAATAACTTCCCCAGTAGATTCATCATTTTTTTGGAATTTTGAAACTTCAAGGTTTCAAAATGCCTAATACCAGGATGCAAAATATAAAAACAATCCTAATGACTAGCTAGATCCCATACTCGACAAGATTTTCTTTAGATCTTGACTAACTTCAACAAAATCATTGAGACTTTCTACACTTTAGGCTCTGCAGGGACAAGGTGAGTGCACCTTAGGGATGGGAATGAGTAGATATCTGATCCTCTTCTTCACAATTCATTTATTCATACACTTCTTTTAGATATATCCCCTCTATCAAAAAATGGTCAAAAATTCTTCTTAGATCTTTAATGACTACTTGATTATAGAAACTAACTACAATTCAAAGAAATGTTATCACAAATAAGTAATGACCAGTAGTTTGATTCTTCATTATAGAAAAGTAAATATTGATTTGATTTTAAAAATGCTTTGTGTAGCCACATGAATTTATCAATTTAAATCTAAATTGATGATAAATTCCTTATCCATTCCTATACAAAGTCTACCAACAAACATTGATCTATTTAATAGCCTTACAATTAAATTTATCAATAGTTAACCTTAAATTTCCTTCCTATGATATCTCTCCCATATACCTAGAAATCCTATCAATTCAATGAAAGCATTTACTTAAGTCCTTGAATTAAATGAAATCAATGAAAGATATACAACTCATCCAAGTTGCACTAAAATGAAAGAAACTTATTCATTTCAATCCCAAAATGAAAGACACATGGAAATGTAGACAAAAGTCAGACATAGATATTGCAGAACCTTCATATTAATCTTCCTTGAAAATAATGCATTTCTCGTATAAAATCAAGAATAACTCAAGATATGACAAAACTATCATTCAAGATTCATTCATATTCGTACATTGCAAAACTGAATACATTACATAAAATTGACACAAAAAGTACTGGACCAACTGCAACATAGCATAAACACTAAAATTGTTTAGACTTTGGACCCTCACTCCACATCTTGGAAATCCTTTAATAGGAAGGACTGTAAAAATCTTTAAATGAGACGACACATGTCAAAAATTCATTGGAAAATAAATACAAACATTTTTTTTTCTTTAGAAACATTCTTTGTACTTGGAGTACAAAAAAGAATGCATTTAAAAAATTGGTAGGTGACACTTGCTATAGGTATCTTGAGTATTTTTCTATCAGTCTTCAAGCTCCTATTGTTCTCCTTGTCTTCTCTTTGTCCTTTTGTCTTTTCTGACTCTAACTGCATTCTTGCATTGCCTAATCACTCTCCCTAGATGGTAGGGCCTTTATGTCTGCTATCACTTCCCTAATAGAAATATTTGTATCTATATCATGCCAAGTGGCATCCCTAACTATATATAAATTATTGAGGAATTTGTTCCATTTGGCATCTATTATTGCCTTGACCTTTGCAATTATCTTTGACATTTCTAATTCTAATTTTTAGAGCAAGTCAATAAAATCATATACTACAGCTATACTTTCCGCATCATTGCAATATGTTAGGAATTTGGGATGACTTAGAATGATCAATATCAAAACATGTTGACCATTCCACACAGTCCTTAACTCTTCCATCATTTTCCAAAGTTGTAGGCACAAAATTGGGTGTTCTTATGGCAATTTCTTTCATTTTATTCTAAATTAATCACAATTTTCCAATAATGAAATCATTCAAATCTCTTACCTTATTGATCATTTTTTCTAGTATTTATAATAATTACATTGGGTATATCTTTCTTTTAGGCCAACAAAGGTACAAGGTTATCAAAAAATGAAGTATAAGGAAGGGTATGTGCAGGATCATGGTGTGCCAAAAAGTGGCGATGTGAAAAAAAAAGAGTTTGAAGACACCTAAAAGCGCATCAAAATCCGCTCTGACTATTTTTTACCTATCTAGGAACCAAACCTGGAAGGTTAAGCCGAGCCTTATCAGATATCCGATATCATATCGGATATCCGATTTTAAATCCAATATCCGACTAATAATTAAAATCATATAATAATATGATATATTATTTAATATTATTATTATTGATATAAAATAATAATAATAATATTAAATAATATATCATACTATTATATTATAATAATATTATTATTATTTAATATTATTATTATAATTATTATTATTCTATAATATAATAATATTATTATAATTATTATTATATTATAATATAATAATATTATTATTATAATAATTATTATACTTTAATATAATAATAATATTATAATAACATATTATATTATAATAATATAATATAATATTTCATATAATATAATAATATAGTATAATAATAATATTTTATATTATAATATATAGTAAATTAAAATAATAAATATAAAATATAATATAAAAATATATAAAATGTAATATATATGTTATATTATATGAACAATTCGAATATGTCCCTAGGGTCCTAGGACCCCTAGGGACATATTGCGTCGTTTAATGGGTCAAAGAGGGTCATAGGTAACCCTATGACCCCCTTTGACCCATATTACCCATTCGAATATGTCTCTTGGGGTCCAAGGACCCCTAAGAACATATGTCGTCGTTTAATGGGTCAAAAAGGGTCATAGGTCACCCTATGACCCCCTTTGACCCATAATACCCATTCGAATATGTCCCTAGGGGTCCTAGGACCCCTAGAGACATATGTCATCGTTTAATGGGTCAAAGGACCCGTAGGGACACATGTCGTCGTTTAATGGGTCAAAGAGGGTCATAAGTCACCCTATGACCCCCTTTGACCCATATGAACAATTCGAATATGTCCCTAGGGGTCCGAGGACCCCTAGAGACATATGTCATCGTTTAATGAGTCAAAAAGGGTCATAGGTCACCCTATGACCCTCTTTGACCCATATGAAAGATTCGAATATGTCCCTAGGGGTCTGAGGACCCCTAAGGACATATGTCGTCGTTTAATGGGACAAAGAGGGTTAATAGGTTACCTTATGACCCCATTTGACCCATATTACCCATTCGAATATGTCCCTAGGGGTCCTAGGACCCCTAGGGACATATGTCGTCGTTTAATGGGTCAAAGGGGGTCATAGGTCACCCTATGACCCCCTTTGACCCATATGAACAATTCGAATATGTCCCTAGGGGTCCAAGGACCCCTAGAGAAATATGTCATCGTTTAATGAGTTAGAGAGGGTCATAGGTCACCCTATGACCCCATTTGACCCATATTACCCATTCGAATATGTCCCTAGGGGTCCTAGGACCCCTAGAGACATATATCGTCGTTTAATGGGTCAAAGAAGGTCATAGGTCACCCTATGACCCCCTTTGACCCATATGAACGACTGGAATATGTCCCTAGGGGTCCTAGGACCCCTAGGGACATATGCAATCCTTTAATGGGTCAAAGAGGGTCATAGGTCACCCTATGACCCCCTTTGACCCATATTACCCATTCGAATATGTCCCTAGAGGTCCTAGGACCCCTAGGGACATATGTCGTTGTTTAATGGGTCAAATAGAGTCATAGGTCACCCTATGACCCCATTTGACCCATATTACCCATTCGAATATATCCCTTGGGGTCCGAGGACCCTTAGGCACATATGTGGTTGTTTAATGGGTCAAAGAGGATCATAGGTCACCCTATGACCCCCTTTGACCCATAATACCCATTCGAATATGTCCCTAGGGGTCCTAGGACCCCTAGAGACATATGTAATCATTTAATGGGTCAAAGGAGGTCATAGGTCATCCTATGACCCCCTTTGACCCATCTGAACAATTCGAATATGTCCCTAGGGGTCCAAAGACCCCTAGAGAAATATGTCATCGTTTAATGAGTCAGAGAGGGTCATAGGTCACCCTATGACCCCCTTTGACCCATATTACCCATTCGAATATGTCCCTAGGGCTCCTAGGACCCCTAGAGACATATATTATCATTTAATGGGTCAAAGAGGGTCATAGGTCACCCTATGACCCCCTTTGACCCATATGTATGATTCGAATATGTCCCTAGGGGTCCTAGGACCCCTAGAGACAAATGTCATCATTTAAAGGGTCAAAGAGGGTCATAGGTTACCCTATGACCCCATTTGACCCATATTACCCATTCGAATATGTCCCTAAGGGTCCTAGGACCCCTATGGACATATGTCGTCGTTTAATGCATCAAAGGGGGTCATAGGTCACCCTATGACCCCCTTTGACTCATATGAACGATTCAAAAATGTCCTTAGGGGTCCTAGGACCCCTAGGGACATATGTTGTCATTTAATGGGTCAAAGACCTATGACCCCCTTTAACCCATATGAATGATTGGAATATGTCCCTAGGGTCTTAGGACCCCTACGAACATATGTCATCGTTTAATGGGTCAAAGAGGGTCATAGGTCACCCTATGACCCCATTTCACCCATATTACACATTTGAATATGTCCCTTGGGGTCTGAGGACCCCTAGGGACATATGTCATCGTTTAATGGGTCAAAGAGGGTCATAGGTCACCCTATGACCCCCTTTGACCCATATTACCCATTTGAATATGTCCCTAGGGGTCCTAGGAACCCTAGAGACATATATCGTCATTTAATGCATCAAGAGAGTCATAGGTCACCCTATGACCCCCTTTGACCCATATGAACGATTCAAATATGTCCCTAGGGGTCCTAGGAGCCCTAGAGACATATGTCATTGTTTAATGGGTCAAAGAGGGTCATAGGTTACCCTATGACCCCATTTGACCCATATTACCCATTCGAATATGTCCTTAGGGGTCCTAGGATCCTTAGGGACATATGTCATCGTTTAATGTGTCAAAGAGTGTCATAGGTCACCCTATGACACCCTTTGACCCATATTACCCATTCGAATATGTCCCTAGGGGTCCGAGGACCCCGAGAGACATATATCATTGTTTAATGGGACAATAGGGTCATAGGTTACCCTATGACCCCCTTTGACCCATATGAACGATTCGAATATATCCCTAGGGGTCCTAGGAGCCCTAGAGACATATGTCATCATTTAATGGGTCAAAGAGGGTCATAAGTTACCCTATGACCCCATTTGACCCATATTACCCATTCGAATATGTCCCTAGGGGTCCTAGGACCCCTAGGGACATATGTCGTCGTTTAATGGGTCAAAGGGGGTCATAGGTCACCCTATGACCCCCTTTGACCCATATGAACCATTCGAATATGTCCCTAGATTCTTAGGACCCCTAGGGACATATGTCATCGTTTAATGGGTCAAAGGGGGTCATAGGTCACCCTATGACCCCCTTTGACTCATATGAATGATTCAAATATGTCCCTAGGGGTCCTAGGACCCTTAGGGACATATGTCGTCATTTAATGGTTCAAAGGGGTTCACAAGTCACCCTATGACCCCCTTTGACCCATATGAACCATTCGAATATGTCCCTAGGGTCCTAGGACCCCTAAGGACATATGTCTTCATTTAATGGGTCAAAGAGGGTCATAGGACACCCTATGACCCCCTTTGACCCATATTACCCATTCGAATATTTCCCTAAGGGTCCTAGGACCCTTAGGGACATATGTCATTATTTAATGGGTCAAAGAGGGTCATAGGTCACCCTATGACCCCCTTTGACCCATAATACCCATTTGCATATGTCCCTAGGGGTCCTACGACCCCTAGAGACATATATCATCGTTTAATGGGTCAAGAGGGTCATAGGTCACCCTATGACCCCCTTTGACCCATATGAATGATTTGTATATCTCCCTAGGGGTCCTAGGACCCCTAGAGACATATGTCATCATTTAATGGGTCAAAGAGGGTCATAGGTTAACCTATGACCCCATTTGACCCATATTACTCATTCGAATATGTGCTTAAGTGTCCTAGGACCCCTAGGGATATATGTCATTGTTTAATGGGTCAAAGGGGGTCATAGGTCACCCTACGACCCCCTTTGACTCATATGAACGATTCAAATATGTCCCTAGGGATCCTAGGACCCCTAGGGACATATGTCATCGTTTAATGAGTCAAAGGTGGTCATAGGTCACCCTTTCACCCCCTTTGACCAATATGAACGATTCGAATATGTCTTTAGGGTCCTAAGACCCCTAGGGACAAATGTCATCATTTAAGGGGTCGAAAAGGGTCATAGGTCACCCTATGACCCCCTTTGACCCATATTACCCATTCAAATATGTCCCTTAGGGTCCAAGGACCCCTAGGGACATATGTCGTCGTTTAATGGGTCAAAGAGGGTCATAGGTCACCCTATGACACCCTTTGACCCATATTACCCATTTGAATATGTCCCTAGGGGTCCTAGGACCCCTAGAGACATATATCATCGTTTAATGGGTCAAGAGGGTCATATGTCACCCTATGACCTCCTTTGACCCATATGACCAATTCGAATGTCCCTAGGGGTCCTAGGACCTCTAGAGACATATGTCATCCTTTAATGGGTCAAAGATATTCATAGGTTACCCTATAACCCCATTCGACCCATATTACCCATTCGAATATGTCCCTAGGGGTCCTAGGACCCCCAGGGACATATGTCATCGTTTAATGAGTCAAAGGGGGTCATAGGTCACCCTATAACCCCCTTTGACCCATATGAACAATTCAAATATGTCCCTAGGGTCCTAGGACCCATAGGGACATATGTCGTTGTTTAATGGGTCAAAGAGGGTCATTAGTCACCCTATGACCCCCTTTGACCCATATTACCCATTCGAATATGTCTCTTGGGGTCCAAGGACCCCGAGGGTCATATGTCGTCGTATAATGGGTCAATGACCTATGACCCCCTTTGACCCATATTACCCATTCGAATATGTCCCTAGGGGTCCTAGGACCCCTAGAGACATATATCATCGTTTAATGGGTCAAAGAGGGTCATAAGTCACCCTATCACCCCCTTTGACCCATATGTACAATTTGAATATGTCCCTAGGGGTCCTAAGACCCGTAGAGACATATGTCGTCATTTAAAGTGTCAAAGAGGGTCATAGGTCACCTTATGACCCCATTTGACCCATCTTACCCATACGAATATGTCCCTAGGGGTCCTAGGACCCCTAGGGACATATTTCGTCGTTTAATGCATGACCTATGACCCCCTTTGACTCATATGAACAATTCAAATATGTCCCTAGGGGTCCTAGGACCCCTAGGGACATATGTTGTCGTTTAATGGGTCAAAGGGGGTCATAGGTCACCCTATGATCCCCTTTGACCCATATGAACGATTGGAATATGTCCCTGGGGTCCTAGGACCCCTAGGGACATATGTCATCGTTTAATGGGTCAAAGAGGGTCATAGGTCACCCTATGACCCCATTTGACCCATATTACCCATTCGAATATGTCCCTTGGGGTCTGACGACCCCTAGGAACATATGTCATCGTTTAATGGGTTAAAGAGGTTCATAGATCACCCAACCCTTTGACTCATATTACCCATTCGAATATGTCCCTAGGGGTCCTAGGACCCCTAGAGATATATATCGTCGTTTAATGCGTCAAGAGAGTCATAGGTCACCCTATGACCCCCTTTGACCCATATGAACGATTCAAATATGTTCCTAGGGGTACTAGGACCCCTAGAGACATATGTCATCGTTTAATGGGACAAAGAGGGTCATAGGTTACCCTATGACACCATTTTACCCATATTACATCTTCGAATATGTTCCTAGGGGTCCTAGGACCCTTAGGGACATATGTCGTCGTTTAATGAGTGAAAGAGGGTCATAGATCACCCTATGACCCCTTTTGACCCATATTACCCATTCGAATATGTCCCTAGGGGTCCGAGGACCCCTAGAGACATATATCATCGTTTAATGGGTCAAGAGGGTTATAGGTCACCCTATGACCCCCTTTGACCCATATGAATGATTCGAATATGTCTCTAGGGGTCCTAAGAACCCAAGAGACATATGTCATCGTTTAATGGGTCAAAGAGGGTCATAGGTTACCCTATGGCCCCATTTGACCCAGATTACCCATTCCAATATGTCCTTAGGGGTCCTAGGACCCCTAGGGACATATGTCGTCGTTTAATGGGTCAAAGGGGGTCATAGGTCACCCTATGAACCCCTTTGACTCATATGAACGATTCAAATATGTCCTTAGGGGCCCTAGGACCCCTAGGGACATATGTTGTTGTTGAATGGGTCAAAGGGTGTCATAGGTCACCCTATGACCACCTTTGACCCATATGAACCATTCGAATATGTCCTTAGGGTCTTAGGACCCTTGGGGACATATGTCCTCGTTTAATGGGTGAAAGGGGGTCATAGGTCACCCTATGACCCCCTTTGACTCATATGAACGATTCAAATATGTCCCTAGGGGTCCTATGACCCCTAGGGACATATGTCATCGTTTAATGGGTCAAAGGGGGTCATAGGTCACCCTATGACCCCCTTTGACCCATATGAACCATTCGAATATGTCCCTAGGGTCCTAGGACCCCTAGGGTCATATGTCTTCATTTAATGGGTCAAAGAGGGTCATAGGTCACCCTATGACCCCCTTTGACCCATATTACCCATTCGAATATGTCCCTAGGGGTCCTAGCACCCCTAGGGACATATGTCGTCATTTAATGGGTCAAAGAGGGTCATAGGTCACCCTATGACCCCTTTTGACCCATATTACCCATTTGAATATGTCCCTAAGGGTACTAGGACCCCTAGAGACATATATCGTCGTTTAATGGGTCAAGAGGGTCATAGGTCACCCTATGACCCCCTTTGACCCATATGAACGATTCGAATATGTCCCTATGGGTCCTAGGACCCTTAGAGACATATGTCATCATTTAATGCGTCAAAGAGGGTCATAGGTTACCCTGTGAACCCATTTGACCCATATTACCCATTCGAATATGTCCCTAGGTGTCCTAGGACCCCTAGGGACATATGTCGTCGTTTAATGGGTCAAAGGGGGTCGTAGGACACCCTACGACCCCCTTTGACTCATATGAACGATTCAAATATGTCCCTAGGGGTCCTAGGACCCCTAGGGACATATGTCATCATTTAATGAGTCAAAGGCGGTCATAGGTCACCCTATGACCCCTTTTGACCCATATGAACGATTCGAATATGTCGTCCCTAGGGTCCTAGGACCCCTAGGGACATATCTCATCGTTTAATGGGTCAAAGAGGGTTATAGGTCACCCTATGACCCCCTTTGACCCATATTACCCATTCGAATATGTCCATGGGGGTCCGAGGACCCGTAGGGACATATGTCATCGTTTAATGGGTCAAAGAGGGTCATAGGTCACCCTATGACCCCCTTTGACCCATATTACCCATTCGAATATGTCCCTAGGGGTCCTAGGACCCCTAGAGATATATATCGTCGATTAATGGGTCAAGAGGGTCATATGTCACCCTATGACCTCCTTTGACCAATATGAACGATTCGAATATATCCCTAGGGGTCTTAGGACCTCTGGAGACATATGTCATCGTTTAATGGGTCAAAGAGGGTCATAGGTTACCCTATGACCCCATTTGACCCATATTACCCATTCAAATATGTCCCTAGGGGTCCTAGGACCCCTAGGGACATATGTCGTCGTTTAATGGGTCAAAAGGGGTCATAGGTCACCCTATGACACCCTTTGACGCATATGAACAATTCAAATATGTCCCTAGGGTCTTAGGACCCCTAGGGACGTATGTCGTCATTTAATGGGTCAAAGAGGGTCATAGGTCACCCTATGACCCCTTTTGACCCATATTACCCATTCGAATATGTCTCTTGTGGTCCAATGACCCCTAGGGACATATGTCGTCGTTTAATGGGTCAAAGAGGGTCATAGGTTACCCGATGACCCCCTTTGACCCATAATACCTATTCGAATATATCCCTAGGGGTCCTAGGACCCCTAGAGACATATGTCGTCGTTTAATGGGTCAAAGGGGGTCATAGGTCACCCTATGACCCCATTTGACCCGTATGTACTATTCGAATGTCCCTAGGGGTCCTAGGACCCCTAGGGACATATGTCGTAGTTTAATGGGTCAAAGAGGGTCATAGGTCACCCTGTGACCCCCTTTGACCCATATGAACGATTCGAATATGTTTCTATGGGTCCGAGGACCCCTAAGGACATATGTCATCATTTAATGGGTCAAAGAGGGTCATAGGTCACCCTATGACCCTCTTTGACCCATATGAACGATTCGAATATGTTCCAAGGGGTCTGAGGACCCCTAGGGACATATGTCATCGTTTAATGGGTGAAAGAGGGTCATAGGTTACCCTATGACCCCATTTGACCCATATTACCCATTCGAATATGTCCCTAGGGGTCCTAGGACCCCTAGAGACATATATTATCATTTAATGGGTCAAAGAGGGTCATAGGTCACCCTATGACCCCCTTTGACCCATATGTATGATTCGAATATGTCCCTAGGGGTCCTAGGACCCCTAGAGACAAATGTCATCATTTAAAGGGTCAAAGAGGGTCATAGGTTACCCTATGACCCCATTTGACCCATATTACCCATTCGAATATGTCCCTAAGGGTCCTAGGACCCCTATGGACATATGTTGTCGTTTAATGCATGAAAGCGGGTCATAGGTCACCCTATGACCCCCTTTGACTCATATGAACGATTCAAAAATGTCCTTAGGGGTCCTAGGACCCCTAGGGACATATGTTGTCATTTAATGGGTCAAAGACCTATGACCCCCTTTAGCACATATGAACGATTGGAATATGTCCCTAGGGTCTTAGGACCCCTACGAACATATGTCGTCGTTTAATGGGTCAAAGAGGGTCATAGGTCACCCTATGACCCCATTTCACCCATATTACACATTTGAATATGTCCCTTGGTGTCTGAGGACCCCTAGGGACATATGTCATCGTTTAATGGGTCAAAGAGGGTCATAGGTCACCCTATGACCCCCTTTGACCCATATTACCCATTTGAATATGTCCCTAGGGGTCCTAGGAACCCTAGAGACATATATCGTCATTTAATGCATCAAGAGAGTCATAGGTCACCCTATGACCCCCTTTGACCCATATGAACGATTCAAATATGTCCCTAGGGGTCCTAGGAGCCCTAGAGACATATGTCATCGTTTAATGGGTCAAAGAGGGTCATAGGTTACCCTATGACCCCATTTGACCCATATTACCCATTCGAATATGTCCTTAGGGGTCCTAGGACCCTTAGGGACATATGTCATCGTTTAAGGTGTCAAAGAGAGTCATAGGTCACCCTATGACACCCTTTGACCCATATTACCCATTTAAATATGTCCCTAGGGGTCCGAGGACCCCGAGAGACATATCATTGTTTAATGGGACAATAGGGTCATAGGTTACCCTATGACCCCCTTTGACCCATATGAACGATTCGAATATATCCCTAGGGGTCCTAGGAGCCCTAGAGACATATGTCGTCATTTAATGGGTCAAAGAGGGTCATAAGTTACCCTATGACCCCATTTGACCCATATTACCCATTCGAATATGTCCCTAGGGGTCCTAGGACCCCTAGGGACATATGTCGTCGTTTAATGGGTCAAAGGGGGTCATAGGTCACCCTATGACCCCCTTTGACCCATATGAACCATTCAAATATGTCCCTAGATTCTTAGGACCCCTAGGGACATATGTCATCGTTTAATGGGTCAAAGGGGGTCATAGGTCACCCTATGACCCCCTTTGACTCATATGAATGATTCAAATATGTCCCTAGGGGTACTAGGACCCTTAGGGACATATGTCATCATTTAATGGTTCAAAGGGGTTCACAGGTCACCCTATGACCCCCTTTGACCCATATGAACCATTCGAATATGTCCCTAGGGTCCTAGGACCCCTAAGGACATATGTCTTCGTTTAATGGGTCAAAGAGGGTCATAGGTCACCCTATGACCCCCTTTGACCCATATTACCCATTCGAATATTTCCCTAAGGGTCCTAGGACCCTTAGGGACATATGTCATTGTTTAATGGGTCAAAGAGGGTCATAGGTCACCCTATGACCCCCTTTGACCCATAATACCCATTTGCATATGTCCCTAGGGGTCCTACGACCCCTAGAGACATATATCGTCGTTTAATGGGTCAAGAGGGTCATAGGTCACCCTATGACCCCCTTTGACCCATATGAATGATTTGTATATGTCCCTAGGGGTCCTAGGACCCCTAGAGACATATGTCATCATTTAATGGGTCAAAGAGGGTCATAGGTTAACCTATGACCCCATTTGACCCATATTACTCATTCGAATATGTGCTTAAGGGTCCTAGGACCCCTAGGGACATATGTCATTGTTTAATGGGTCAAAGGGGGTCATAGGTCACCATACGACCCCCTTTGACTCATATGAACGATTCAAATATGTCCCTAGGGATCCTAGGACCCCTAGGGACACATGTCATCGTTTAATGATTCAAAGGTGGTCATAGGTCACCCTTTCACCCCCTTTGACCAATATGAACGATTCGAATATGTCTTTAGGGTCCTAGGACCCCTAGGGACAAATGTCATCATTTAAGGGGTCAAAAAGGGTCATAGGTCACCCTATGACCCCCTTTGACCCATATTACCCATTCAAATATGTCCCTTAGGGTCCGAGGACCCCTAGGGACATATGTTGTCATTTAATGGGTCAAAGAGGGTCATAGGTCACCCTATGACACCCTTTGACACATATTACCCATTTGAATATGTCCCTAGGGGTCCTAGGACCCCTAGAGACATATAGCATCGTTT
This sequence comes from Cupressus sempervirens, assembly GCA_028749045.1. Lineage (NCBI taxonomy): Eukaryota > Viridiplantae > Streptophyta > Pinopsida > Cupressales > Cupressaceae > Cupressus > Cupressus sempervirens. Next base: position 817,489,840 of record CM053789.1, on the reverse strand, counting down.
AATGGGTCAAGAGGGTCATATGTCACCCTATGACCTCCTTTGACCCATATGACCAATTCGAATATGTCCCTAGGGGTCCTAGGACCTCCAGAGACATATGTCATCCTTTAATGGGTCAAAGAGATTCATAGGTTACCCTATAACCCCATTTGACCCATATTACCCATTCGAATATGTCTCTAGGGGTCCTAGGACCCCTAGGGACATATGTCATCGTTTAATGAGTCAAAGGGGGTCATACGTCACCCTATAACCCCCTTTGACCAATATGAACAATTCAAATATGTCCCTAGGGTCCTAGGACCCGTAGGGACATATGTCGTCGTTTAATGGGTCAAAGAGGGTCATTAGTCACCCTATGACCCCCTTTGACCCATATTACCCATTCGAATATGTCTCTTGGGGTCCAAGGACCCCGAGGGTCATATGTCGTCATTTAATGGGTCAGTGACCTATGACCCCCTTTGACCCATATTACCCATTCGAATATGTCCCTAGGGGTCCTAGGACCCCTAGAGACATATATCATCGTTTAATGGGTCAAAGAGGGTCATAGGTCACCCTATCACCCCCTTTGACCCATATGTACAATTCGAATATGTCCTTAGGGGTCCTAGGACCCGTAGAGACATATGTCGTCATTTAAAGTGTTAAAGAGGGTCATAGGTCACCTTATGACCCCATTTGACCCATCTTACCCATTCGAATATGTCCCTAGGGGTCCTAGGACCCCTAGGGACATATGTCTTCGTTTAATGCATGACCTATGACCCCCTTTGACTCATATGAACAATTCAAATATGTCCCTAGGGGTCCTAGGACCCCTAGGGACATATGTTGTCGTTTAATGGGTCAAACGGGGTCATAGGTCACCCTATGACCCCCTTTGACCCATATGAACGATTGGAATATGTCCCTTGGGTCCTAGGACCCCTAGGGACATATGTCATCGTTTAATGAGTCAAAGAGGGTCATAGGTCACCCTATGACCCCATTTGACCCATATTACCCATTCGAATATGTCCCTTGGGGTCTGACGACCCCTAGGAACATATGTCATCATTTAATGGGTCAAAGAGGTTCATAGATCACCCTACCCTTTGACCCATATTACCCATTCGAATATGTCCCTAGGGGTCCTAGGACCCCTAGAGACATATATCATCGTTTAATGCGTCAAGAGAGTCATAGGTCACCCTATGACCCCCTTTGACCCATATGAACGATTCAAATATGTCCCTAGGGGTACTAGGACCCCTAGAGACATATGTCATCGTTTAATGGGACAAAGAGGGTCATAGGTTACCCTATGACACCATTTTACCCATATTACCTATTCGAATATGTTCCTAGGGGTCCTAGGACCCTTAGGGACATATGTCGTCGTTTAATGAGTGAAAGAGGGTCATAGATCACCCTATGACCCCTTTTGACCCATATTACCCATTCGAATATGTCCCTAGGGGTCCGAGGACCCCTAGAGACATATATCATCGTTTAATGGGTCAAGAGGGTTATAGGTCACCCTATGACCCCCTTTGACCCATATGAATGATTCGAATATGTCTCTAGCGGTCCTAGGAACCCTAGAGACATATGTCATCGTTTAATGGGTCAAAGAGGGTCATAGGTTACCCTATGGCCCCATTTGACCCATATTACCCATTCCAGTATGTCCTTAGGGGTCCTAGGACCCCTAGGGACATATGTCGTCGTTTAATGGGTCAAAGGGGGTCATAGGTCACCCTATGAACCCCTTTGACTCATATGAACGATTCAAATATGTCCTTAGGGGCCCTAGGACCCCTAGGGACATATGTTGTCGTTTAATGGGTGAAATGGTGTCATAGGTCACCCTATGACCACCTTTGACCCATATGAACCATTCGAATATGTCCTTAGGGTCTTAGGACCCCTGGGGACATATGTCCTCGTTTAATGGGTGAAAGGGGGTCATAGGTCACCCTATGACCCCCTTTGACTCATATGAACGATTCAAATAGGTCCCTAGGGGTCCTATGACCCCTAGGGACATATGTCATCGTTTAATGGGTCAAAGGGGGTCATAGGTCACCCTATGACCCCCTTTGACCCATATGAACCATTCGAATATGTCCCTAGGGTCCTAGGACCCCTAGGGACATATATCTTCGTTTAATGGGTCAAAGAGGGTCATAGGTTACCCTATGACCCCCTTTGACCCATATTACCCATTCGAATATGTCCCTAGGGGTCCTAGCACCCCTAGGGACATATGTCGTCGTTTAATGGGTCAAAGAGGGTCATAGGTCACCCTATGACCCCTTTTGACCCATATTACCCATTCGAATATGTCCCTAGGGGTACTAGGACCCCTAGAGACATATATCGTCGTTTAATGGGTCAAGAGGGTCATAGGTCACCCTATGACCCCCTTTGACCCATATGAACGATTCGAATATGTCCCTATGGGTCCTAGGACCCTTAGAGACATATGTCATCATTTAATGCGTCAAAGAGGGTCATAGGTTACCCTGTGAACCCATTTGACCCATATTACCCATTCGAATATGTCCCTAGGTGTCCTAGGACCCCTAGGGACATATGTCGTCGTTTAATGGGTGACCTACGACCCCCTTTGACTCATATGAACGATTCAAATATGTCCCTAGGGGTCCTAGGATCCCTAGGGACATATGTCATCATTTAATGAGTCAAAGGGGGTCATAGGTCACCCTATGACCCCTTTTGACCCATATGAACGATTCGAATATGTCCCTAGGGTCCTAGGACCCCTAGGGACATATCTCGTCGTTTAATGGGTCAAAGAGGGTCATAGGTCACCCTATGACCCCCTTTGACCCATATTACCCATTCGAATATGTCCATGGGGGTCCGAGGACCCGTAGGGACATATGTCATCGTTTAATGGGTCAAAGAGGCTCATAGGTCACCCTATGACCCCCTTTGACCCATATTACCCATTCGAATATGTCCCTAGGGGTCCTAGGACCCCTAGAGATATATATCGTCGTTTAATGGGTCAAGAGGGTCATATGTCACCCTATGACCTCCTTTGACCAATATGAACGATTCGAATATGTCCCTAGGGGTCTTAGGACCTCTGGAGACATATGTCATCGTTTAATGGGTCAAAGAGGGTCATAGGTTTCCCTATGACCCCATTTGACCCATATTACCCATTCAAATATGTCCCTAGGGGTCCTAGGACCCCTAGGGACATATGTCGTCGTTTAATGGGTCAAAAGGGGTCATAGGTCACCCTATGACACCCTTTGACGCATATGAACAATTCAAATATGTCCCTAGGGTCCTAGGACCCCTAGGGACGTATGTCGTCATTTAATGGGTCAAAGAGGGTCATAGGTCACCCTATGACCCCCTTTGACCCATATTACCCATTCGAATATGTCTCTTGGGGTCCAATGACCCCTTGGGACATATGTCGTCGTTTAATGGGTCAAAGAGGGTCATAGGTTACGCGATGACCCCCTTTGACCCATAATACCTATTCGAATATGTCCCTAGGGGTCCTAGGACCCCTAGAGACATATGTCATTGTGTAATGGGTCAAAGGGGGTCATAGGTCACCCTATGACCCCATTTGACCCGTATGTACTATTCGAATGTCCCTAGGGGTCCTAGGACCCCTAGGGACATATGTCGTAGTTTAATGGGTCAAAGAGGGTCATAGGTCACCCTGTGACCCCCTTTGACCCATATGAATGATTCGAATATGTTCCTAGGGGTCCGAGGACCCCTAATGACATATGTCATCATTTAATGGGTCAAAGAGGGTCATAGGTCACCCTATGACCCTCTTTGACCCATATGAACGATTCGAATATGTTCCAAGGGGTCTGAGGACCCCTAGGGACATATGTCATCGTTTAATGGGTCAAAGAGGGTCATAGGTTACCCTATGACCCCATTTGACCCATATTACCCATTCGAATATGTCCCTAGGGGTCCTAGGACCCCTAGGGACATATGTCGTCGTTTAATGGGTCAAAGGGGGTCATAGGTCACCCTATGACCCCCTTTGACACATATGAACAATTCGAATATGTCCCTAGGGGTCCAAGGACCCTTAGAGAAATATGTCATCGTTTAAAGAGTACCTATGACCCCCTTTGACCCATATTACCCATTCGAATATGTCCCTAGGGGTCCTAGGACCCCTAGAGACATATATCGTCGTTTAATGGGTCAAAGAGGGTCATAGGTCACCCTATGACCCCCTTTGACCCATATGAACGATTGGAATATGTCCCTAGGGGTCCTAGGACCCCTAGAGACATATGTCGTGGTTTAATGGGTCAAAGAGGGTCATAGGTCTTCCTATGACCCCCTTTGACCCATATTACCCGTTCGAATATGTCCCTAGAGGTCCTAGGACCCCTAGGGACATATGTCATCGTTTAATGGGTCAAAGGGGGTCATAGGTCACCCTATGACTCCCTTTGACCCCATATGAATGATTCGACTATGTCCCTAGGGGTCTTAGGACCCCTAGGGACATATGTCGTCATTTAATGGGTCAAAGGGGGTCATATGTCACCCTATGACCCCCTTTGACCCATATGAACGATTCGACTATGTCCCTAGGGGTCCTAGGACCCCTAGGGACATATGTCATCGTTTAATAGGTCAAAGAGGGTCATATGTCACCCTATGACCCCATTTGACCCATAGTACCCATTCGAATATGTCCCTAGGGGTCTTAGGACCCCTAGAGACATATGTCGTCGTTTAATGAGTCAAAGGGGGTCATAGGTCACCTTATGAGCCCCTTTGACCGATATGAACGATTTGGGTATGTCCCTGGGGGTCCTAGTGACATATGTCATCATTTAATGGGTCAGAGGGACCCCCTTTGACCCATTAAAGGACGACATATGTCCCTAGGGGTCCTAGGACCTCTAGAGACATATATCGTCGTTTAATGGGTCAAAGAGTATTATAGGTCACCCTATGACTCCCTTTGACTCTTATATATTAATAATATACATATATATTAATAATATACATATCAATATAATAATATATATATATATATACATATACATATTACATTATTATATTTAATGAAAATATTACGTTATTATATAAATATATTAATAACATACATGTTAATATAATAATATTTATAATATATATTATATTTAATAAAAATATTACGTTTTTATATAAATATTATATTATTATACATATTAATATAATAATATATAATACGTATGTTATATATATATATATAAATTACGTTATTATATTTAGTAAAAATAATAATAATATATATTATATTTAAAGATTGTAATAAGATTAACACAAGATATTATTATATGTTACTAGATTATATCTTGTATGTTTACATTACGTTATTATATATATATAATATATTAAAATATGCCTTTACATATTAATATAAGTGAAATAATTTAAAAATAAAAAATTAGAACGTTTAAATCGAATTTCCCTGCAAAATTTGAATTTTTTTGAAATTTGACTGCCGAGCCATATCGGATATCCGATCAGGATTGGTATTTACCAAGCCTGCCCGGTCAACCCCAAAGACGTGTTTATAGAGAGTTTTAGTGATACTCAGACTTCGGGTAGCCGTCTGACAATGTTATTTTGATCGAAATTGAATGAAACAAAATGGGTTTTTTAATATCGCTCTCTAGATTCCATCAATATAATTTCTATCAAATTCTGAGTTCGATAAGTATTTATTAGTTAATTATCAATTAAGATTATTGTAAAGTGCTGATTGACATACTGAATGAAAAATAGCTATAACTTTCAAACGGTATAACATTTTTTAAATCTAAAAGTTGCGTCACATTCTATACTTTGCCTAGTATAAGAAAAAAACAAAAAAAGAAAAATTTGATCAAATTTTCTATTAGTTAGGGTGGTCAGACACGAGACTTTTTTTAATCCGAAAAGGTTTTGGTAGAAAATTCATATTTAATTATTTATTTGGAATAAAAAAATAAAAAAATATGCGTCACATCCGGGCATGAGTCTAGTTTTCATATCTATAATTATATTAAAAAAATATTATGATTTGATTTTGATTAAGGTGGTCAGACATACACCTACTTTTTATTTTCACCCTGAAATTTTCTTAGTACTGCATTAAAATTCAAACTTTTGACCAGTCAATTATTTCTTTCTCCTGATAAGGCCTAGTAGTTTAGAAACTAAATTCAATTTTCTACAAATTATTTTCTTACAACTTTTTGATATAAAGTCCATAACCATTTCAAAATTATGTGTTAAGTTGACATAAACCTGATTTGCTGATTTTTCACTGCCACTTAAGGCCATAGTTTGGTACACCATGATATTGCACATACCCGGAACTTATGTGGTAAAAAGAGGAGACAACAAAGCAATTACCTCAAAACACCTGTAACCTACTCCTTACAACTCTAGATAGTTATTGTGCACATTCTAGGAGACCAATTTTAATGCATTTATCTTGTGAGACAACAAGTTCTTTATGGTTCTAATTTCAATCTATTTGTTGGACTCCATGTCTTCCTCATCAACTACCATGGCTTGACCTGATGCACCTTTTCTCTGAGATTCTTGACCCTCTATCTAGATGCCCTAGTCTTTAACCTTGGTACATAATCTGATAGTATTTTTTGGTGCTACTATTTCATTTTCCAATGTGAGCGTTTTATGTTCTAAGACATATTTCTTCTTCATTTCTTCCTTGTAGTGCCTCCTGGTTTTGATGTATTTCTCATAGGATCTCTCCAACTAAGCCTCAAGGACATCCATCTTGTTCTTACCCAATAGTTATACTAAAGATTGCATTCAATATATCTTTATGTTGGATGTAGAGAGTGCATTCCAAAATATTATATTCCCTCTAGGGGACTCCTTTATTTCCATAATGGTATGATTTCGATGCTCTGGAGCTAGACTCCATATAGCCATTATTTGAGCATCAATATTCTATCTTGACCCTCTTAATTCTCCAAGCTAATTTTCATCTTCAAATAAGATAAACTTGTTTTGTTTCCTCATTTTATCTAGTAGAAAAGAGGAAGTGATATCATATCCTAGGAAAAAAATCCTAGCACTTCTTCTCACTAAATGTTTGACCTCTTCTGTAGTGAGGGTTTCAATGGCAAGATCATATTCCTACATTTTCTACACTAACTTAGCAACCACATCATTAGAATCACCTGACATCATTTGTAGAGACAAATACTTCTATTTCAACTTGAAAAGGAAGCTTTTTAAATTCCTCTTTTTTTATGAAATTATCATCACTCATAAACTCATTTTCTTCTATGATCTAATCATAAATAATCTGATCTTGCAGTTGTAGTTTCTTAGCCCCTTTTTCATCCTTAGGGGCCTGATCTATTAGATATCTCCTTCTAACATCATCAAATTACTAGTTATCCGTAGGAAAGATTTGTAAGGCTTTTTGCTAAAGCTTTTGTGGAATCTCCACCATTTATTGCTTCTTACTCCTTTTTTCTTCCCATTCTAAGCTCTTGAGTTGATCTTCCTCCTCATCAATGAATTAAAATACAATTTCTTCATCAGAATAGTTAGAATCAACTTTCTTCCTTTCTTCTTTAGGCACTAGTGCTGAGATTTCATCAAAATTTTGCACACACATGTCCAACCTTGACCAATAGTCTTCTTTAGGATATAATCCGTTAAAGGATGGATTTACTTTTTTCATCTCCTACTCAAAGCTTAGAACATCTCTATATTTTATCATTCTTTCTCTACAGATGTCCTCATTCAATCTATCAGCAATGACATCTTCCTCCCATAGAGGTTTTGTAGAATTCTGATTATATCCCATCATGTTCTTTAGGGCATGTCTGACTACATTGTAGGGTTCATACATTCTTGCTGGTCTAGATGGAAATGTGTAGCCTCTCAAAATGGTACTAGTATCCTCAAAATTATTCTTGCCTATCTTAGAATCTCCTACCTTAGTGAATCTACACAAAAATGTTCCTTTCTTGACAAGTTTTCCTAAATATTCCCTATTTAATTATATCAGTTGCCAAAAAAATTCCACAAACCCTAGTCTCTCTAGGAAATTTTTGGGTATAATGTGAAATGGCTAAGGGAATCCACATATTTTGATAATAATATACTCCACATATAGAAAAACACCTCCCCAATCATGTGTCAATTGTGTCCTGGCATTAAAATGCATTTTAGGCTTAACAATTTTCCTAACACTCCTAGGTATTCTTTCATTAACAAGTCCTATCATTTTTAAAATATGATGCACAAAATAATTATAAAAGGAAATGACATTTGAATAATGGCAAAATCTTTGCCATACCCTTGTCCATCTTTGCTCTGGTAACCTTTGTCCCTATTCCTCTATGCATTTGAAAAAACTTTGATCAAAGGAATCAACATTTTTCAAAAGGATCAAATGCATGATCATAGAGTAATGAAGGAACCTAAAGTTCTTCAATTGTCCCTATTGTGCAACAATGATCTCCTCATGGATCTTGTTGATAATGTATGTCACATAATCATATCCAGCATTGGTGTTAAGGTCTTGAATATTCAATGCCATGACATAGTGTCCTCCTATGACATTCATGGTGTTAGAGTAATTATTTTGTTTCACTTATTAATTAGATCATCTTGATTTAGTTAATTAATTGGTTTATTACTCTAGTTCTTAAGCTTGCTTTTAGGTGCATATAATTAATATTTTATATTAATTATAATGCGCAAACCTAGTTAGGGTTTTGTGATTCATTTTATAAGGATTCACCTCTTTGTATTTTTTCATTCAATTTTTTGGATCATAATAGAGATTTCTCTTTGCATGTTTATACAATGTCTCTAGCCTTTTGGCCTTGATGATTTTTGCTTGCTTCTGTTCTTTGCTTTTTTCCATGTGATAGGGTTATGCATGCAAGTGTTCTTGGGAGATTAGTTTTTCACCTTATCTAACATGGTATTAGAGCCATCTTGCTACTAACTGTTCATGTTTTGTTGAAGTGTTTTAGAAGTAGGAGTTTTTTAAGGGTTTTAAAAGTTCTTTATGTGGATTTAGGGGGGACCTTTGTTTCTGGTCACTTTGGGCTCAAACAGACATCGCCATTGCATTTAGAGCGCCCAAAAACCCTAGAATCCATATAAAGCTTGTCCATTTTTGACAACGTTGATCTGTGAGGCAATTTTTTTTTGCCCAACTAGACCGTATGGCCCCTTGCACACATTATGAGGTGGAAAATTTATTAAAATTGCAAAAAAAAATTTAAAAGCACGATTTTTAATCATGCAGCAGTTAACTAACCGCAATGGAGCTACTAGCGATCACCGCTGACGACCACCGCTAGTGGTTACTGTGGGTGGTCCTCCAACAGCCCGCAATGGCTTGGTTAGTGGTGTTTGTCGTGGCCCTGCCACGCTCTGCCATCCCTCCACCCAACCACTACCCGACCATCGCTCAGCCAACGGTGTAGGGGTGGTGTGAGATTTTTCCTTTTTTTTGTTATTTTTTTATTTAAAAAATTAATTTTTTCTTGCATTCGGAAGGCCCTGGACATTTTTTCACCATAACTTGAGTATACAGACGTATTTTTTCGATGCAAAAAATGCACTGAAAAGCTAGTTCTAAGATGGAGATGCTAGTATAGTTTTTTTTGGGTTTTGATGTAGTTTAGTTGTGTATTTTGGCAGTCAAAGCCAAATGTTTTTTTTGCCTTCTGAGAGCCATATCTTGCTCATCCAGACTCTTTTTTGGGCTCGCCAGATATTGTTGGAAAGCTGGTTCTATGAGTTATTTAGTTGCAGAGGTCTTTTATCTAGATTCTACTCTAGGTTCTTTCTTCTCTGAGTTTTGCACTTTCACACTCTGGCAGATTACTTGGATTCTATAGGTCCTGGGATCTCTTCTTTTCTTCTTTTAGCTCACTCTTCTTTCTATCTTCTAAGCATTGTATGCTTCTCTTCTATTGCATTCTTTTTTCTGTAAACACATTGAGATAAAGTGCCTACTTTTGCATATCTGGGATCTTGTACACCTTGTGTTTATTTGTACTTGCACTTAGTTATAAAGTGCCATGGGGGGTCATGATGTTTTTCCATTTTTTACTCATCCACCTTTGTTAAGAGAATGTTTCTTCCATGACATAGGCCATGCTGTGTGTTGGTGACACTGCCCTTTATCTTGTTCGTGTACTTCTATTGCACTGTTGGTGTTCTTGATTCTTCTTCTTGTAGATGTTTCTGGCATTGCATTTCAATATTCCTATCACCCCTCTCCCTATTCAGCATTATGGGGGCAGGGGGTGGGGGGGGGGGGGGGGGGGGGGGTTCACTTGTGGGCTCTATTGCTTCCTTGGTTCAGTTGAGTGATCTACGTATTTAGTTTTTGTTCCTATGTACTAAGCAGATGCAGTGGCTAGGCACCTATGCATTTCAGTGAGATGGTTCATCTACTATATAGACACTCATTCATTCCTACTTTTGGAGGTCACCTCTTCGATTGATCAACTCTTCAGACTTTGTCTTCTCTACTTGGTCATGCACTATTTCAGTGGAGGTTCCAGCAGTTTCTTCTGACAATGTTTGCAGCTTCATGCTTCAAAGATGCTTCATGCTCTTTCTTGTTCCTTTCTTTGGGACATTTCCTAGATTGGAGGCTTTTTTTCCTTCATCTAGTTCATTTCCTTGTATTGGGTACCTAATTAGGCCTTGTTGCCAAGACCCATTTTTTCTGCTTTCATAGCTTTGCTAGGTTAGCTTCCTCTTGAGCTTCGCTTAAGGGGGGGTGTTAGAGTAATTATTTTGTTTACTTATTAATTAGATCATCTTGATTTAGTTAATTAAGTGGTTTATTACTCTAGTTCTTAAGCTTGCTTTTAGGTGAATATAATTAATATTTTATATTAATTATAATTTGCAAAACTAGTTAGGGTTTCGTGATTCCTTTTGTAAGGATTCACCTCTTTGTATTTTTTCATTCAATTTTTTGGATCATAATAGAGATTTCTCTTTGCAGGTTTATAAGATGTCTCTGGCCTTTTGGCCTCCATGATTTTTCCTTGCTTCCGTTCTTTTCTTTTTCCATGTGACAGGGTTATGGATGCAAGTGTTCTTGGGAGATTAGTTTTTCACCTAATCTAACACATGGTTCCATTTGAACCTAGGACTTTGAGGCCAAAGATAGTATTCTAGAAATACCTTTGAAAGAATTCAAGAGGCATGATTTTATCCACTTCCTTCTTCTTTGGAATCTCTCCCTTTTCTTTTTTGGAAATAGGATGTGCCTTGTCATTTCCCTAACCATATAAAAGCTCTTATGGCTTTTGAAATTTTCATTTAGCCTATATATGTCAATAGGCAACGACATTGGGCCTCCCTAATTGAATGCTTCTATGAATGTCTCCTTCTCTAGAGCTAGGACGATGATTCTTTCTCTCTAGTGGATAGATTTTCTAATTGAATAGTAACATTTTATTAATCCCTTTACCAGGTCAACATCCACAAATACTTCTAGCATAACTAGTTTGCCTAAATTTCTAACCCAATGGTTACAAACTAAAACTTTCTCTAGTCTATTCTTGTAAAAGAACCAGAATAATTTATATCCATTCCTATCTAGAACCTCTACATGCCTATGAAGTGTATATGGATCTTTGAAGGTGTGATAAATTGCAAATTGTGCATTGGTAGAACTAGGTAAAATATGCATCCATTCTTCGACAAATAAACTAGGGCTATTTTTTTGTGATACAAATTATTCACTTTGGACTTGTGTAATCAATTCACCTTCATTCTAAGCCATTTTTCCAAGTAATTCAATCAATTTTGAATGGTTTTTGTTGGAAAATCACTTCAAATCACTCTACAACTCAAATTCACTATGAAAGCTCAAACAAATTATGCGACTAATAATGAAAATCACCATGCCTTTTAGAATTTATTTGTCTCTATAATAGGAGTTTGTAATTAATGACATTTAAATTAGTACACTTCAAACCCTATCAATCTTCAAAAAGTTAGAAAAGTCTTTACTTTTTCATATTTTTTTTACTTCTATCTCATACTCTTTTTATCCAACTGAGACATGGTCATTTAAAACTATTTTATGCATTAAAACTAAAAGTTGTGATGGTGTGATTACATCTTTATCATTTCTTTGACATGATTTCCTTTCTTTTCTTATCTCCAATTGTGACCATGCAAAAATGATTATTTCTACCATTTCACAACTTTTCTCCTATTTTCTTTAACTGCTAAGTTTGGCCTACAAGGTTGTGATTACCTTTAATTGCTCCTTCACAACTTCATTTCTTCACTGGCCACAAAAGCTTGCAAAACTACCTCCACTTTATTTATGGTTTTTTGGCACTTTGAAACTATTCACTAGTTTAACTTACTAACCACTGTGATTTGGTGATGAATTCCTTTTTTACCAATTCACATTTTTAATGACATTTGATTTCCACAATCCATTGGTAATATGTTTGATTTTTTTCTAGAATTTGATTGTGTAAATTTTTTTTAGCATCAATGTTTTGGATCACACACAGTGATCCATCATTAGGATGAATAGCTGGAGAATAGAAAAAATAAGTAAGCAGACAAGGGGAGAAACAAAGAAAAGATTGAGAGGGAAGAACAAAATGTGACAATAGAAAGAGAAGACAAAAGACAAAGATAGTATGCTGGATTGAAAGAGATCAACTATTAAATTTAAAAGCAATAAGAACTAGGAAAGAAACCTGTAAAGAAAGACAATACAAAGATCAAATAGGGAACCTATAAACATACCAATGGAAAAGAGAATAACTAATAAAATGGACATAAAATAACAAAGTAAAAGGCAGTAAAAATATAATGAATGGGACACAAATAACAAGATAAGACATGAAAAAGGAAGATACATACATACATACATACATACATACATACATACATACATACATACATATATATATATAGATATAAGAAGAAAAAAACCATAAAAATAACCAAAGGAAAAATAGTGGAGATAAATGAAAAAAAGCAAAAATCAAAAACTAATAATGTAAATGGGAAAATGTATAATTACCACTAACAATACAATTGGAAAAAGATGAAAATAGTAATAACCATAATCAAAATAAAAATAAATTAGAAAAATAATACTACTAACAATAAGATAAAATATACAAAATAAGAGAAAGCATAAAAATTGACAAACAAGGAAACGAGCTAGTAAAGTAAATAGTTATTTGTGTCTCATTCATTATATTTCTACTACCTTTAGTTTTGTTATTTTATGTCCATTTTATTAGTTGTTCTCTTTTCCATTGGTATGTTTATAGGTTACTTATTTGATCTTTGTCTCATCTTTCCTTACAGGTTTCTTTCCTAGTTCTTATTGCTTTTAAATTTAATAGTTGATCTCTTTTAGTCTAGCATACTCTCTTTGTCTTTTGTCTTCTCTTTCTATTGTCACCTTTTGTTCTCCCCTCTTAGTCTTCATTCCCAACAACCCCCCCTCCCCACTCCCTCCTATTTATTTCTCTATTTCTCCCCTTGTCTGCTTACTTATTTTTTCTATTCTCTAGTTGTTCATCCTGATGATGGATCACTGTGTGTGATCTAAAACATTGATGCTAAAAAAATTTTACACAATCAAATTCTAGTAAAAAATCGAACATAAATTCACATTTTTTTTGTAATTTGGGACTTAACACTTCTATCACTTGTGATGTTGTGATGCTTCAAACTTTACCTTGTCACTTCTTTGAAACTACTAGACATGATGCTTTCTTTATCTATGCAATGTTGTGAGCTGAACTCTTTTCCTTAACTGTTACTTCATTACACAATATCACTCATTTAAAATCTAATTATCTTTAAATCCATGCAATACTCTGATGAACAGTTCTTTGCCACTTTGCAACTCAAAATAATTTAACAATGTTTCCACTCATGAAGTTATGGTAACCATTCTGAGTCTAACTATCACTTTTATTCTCATCTTCACAACTGCAAAATCTTAACCATAGATAAACCTTGCAAAAGTGAGATTGCAATCTTTCACTACTTCGAATCTCTAACTATGAGTCAATTATAAACCTTTGCAATGTTGCAATTGTCTAAATCTTTAACTATATGATTACATTCCACAACATGGCAGCTTAAACTATCACTACATTTTAAACTAATATGAAAGAGTGATGAACATTTATTTTGATCATTAGATACTTTTATGGCTTTGCAACTCAAAGCATTAGTTTCTAGCTTACCCATGCGATGTTGTGATCAACTGTTACTTGTCTATTTTTCTCCATTGTTGTTGCTTCACAAATTAAACACTTATTTAAATAAGTAACATTGCAAAGGCATGGTTACATGATTTTGCAACCTCATGACCTTAACCAAAGTTTTCTCTTAACCACCTACAAGATGCAATAACCTTAAAAGATAACCATTTCTATCATTTGCATCTTCGTGACTCAAATCTTATAGTTTGTTTGACCACCCTTGATGAAGTGATGATTGTATATGTGGAATGTGACCTTTGATTCTCACACAGACTTCAACATAGTCATTACCTGTGAAGTCATCCTGGAATAAACATGGGATCATTTATCCAAGAAACCTAATAGAGTGACCTATTGCCTTCTAACTAGAAGGATTTTTCCTATGTGCTCTCAGACCAAGGAGCAAGCAACCAGACCTTTCTAGAATGAAGGATTTTTATGCTAGTATATGCTTATTTAATTAATCTAGATGATATGTAGTTTATTCTAATAAGAAGTAAAAGAGATTAAACTAAATGGATGCATATTTAATCTAAAATGATATCAAATGCTAAGCCAAGTATGAAATCTAGAACATTAAATGAGTAATCACTTTGACAACAATTCAATACAATTCCAATTTCAACCTCTATAATGAGGAATTAGGAGTCTCTTAAATAGCAGTCCCAAAATCCACCAACGATCAAGATTAATTGGGATGAAATGTCAAGATTAGAAATGACATTTAGTTAAAATGGAAAGTTTCCTTATGAAAAGGAAGTTAATAGATTTCTTTATAGTGGAATAAGGAATCAACTAATTTGTTCCCTTTTCTGATTTTAGTTAACTAAGAGTTTCCATTTCTGAACTGAAGAGAGAATATTGGAAAAGATACTTGATTTAAGGAAATTAAATATGACCTCATAATTGAGTATTCTAAATTGAATAATTAAATTCAACAATTAGAGTGAGAATATTTAATTAAATCAAATATATTTAATTCCTTTGTACATTACCTAAAGAAGTAATTTATTTTAATTAAAGTATAAAGATTTATAATTAAATTAAATTTAATCAATATGTTTAATGTAGCTAATTTGAGTCAATACTTAGGAATTAAATAAAGAGTTTGATTAATGTAGATTAGCATTTTCTACATTTGACACTTAGGTCAAGTAGCGAGTATTAGAATCATAATTGCCTAGTAAAATAGGACTTAGAAATGGTTCAATAGACCAGAATTGGTTTAGCATGGCAATGAGTCAATTTTGGAGTATTACATTTCCCCCCCCCTTTGAGTGAATGTGTGAACAATGCATTTGATTCAAAGAAAATTAGAAAGCATGATGTGAAGATCAAGAAATTAGATTGGTTTTGAAATTGATGACATAGAGACCAATTGATGAGCTTTTAAAGATTTTCTCTAGAATGGAGGTTAGCCTTAAGGGATCTAGATAGAACACCTAAACACTTGAATTGACAAGAATTTTAAAGGTTTTCTCCATAATGAAGCTTAACCTTTAGGTATCTAGATAGAACACCTAGATACTAAGATTGATAATACAAACATTGTCAAATTTCATACAATTGTTTCAAGAATGAGACTCAATTCTTAGGAGTCGGGGTTTAGCCTATCATGATACCTATCCATTAAAAGATGACAAGATCAATCATAATTCATAGAATTATCCTCAAAATGAGGCTCAATTCTTAGGAGTTAGGCTTTAAACTATCCTAATACCTATCCATTGAATAGTGATCAACAGTAAGAGCCTAGAATTATCCCTAGAACAAGGCTTAATTCTTAACAAAAATTAGGACCACTTTAGAATGAAGCTTAGCAAGAATTGGAATTATCTCTAGAATAGAGCTTAATCCCCTAGAGTCCAAATAGAACATCTGAATACTAGTCCATAAAAGATAACAAGATCTAATTATGAGTCATAGAATCATCCTTAGAACAAGTCTTGATCCTAAGGATTCAGGGTTTAGACTATCCTGATACCTATCCATTGAACTCTAACCAAAAATGGTATAAGGTTGATCAGCTAATAAAAAATGAGATAGATGAAAAAGATGCCAGATGGAGGGAAGAATATGACCCAAGTGATGAAATGCCCTAGTAATGAGGACATAAGATTGGAACAAGATGCCCCGAGCAATGAAGATTCAGATCAATTTGAAATTTAGATTCAATGATGTAATCATCCTACCCCCTTAGGAGTGAAATCAAAAGATGACACACCAAAAATATGATGTGAAGTAATATATTGAGAGACACAAAAGCAATTCAAGATCTAGTAGAATATAGAAGAGATTAGAACGATCAGAAGAAAATTTAGAGTCAATTTAGCATGATTTTGAGGTCCAAAAGACCATGTTTGACCAAAAGTTGACCAAATTTGACCATAGTTGACTTGAGTTGACTTTTCTTGAATAAAGTTTGAAAATTTGAAGAATTTTGAGTTGAAAAGGTTCCAAGAGTCACGAAGTATCAGAAAAAATTGGACTACACAACTGTTTGATCGCATCGGTCCCAAAAATTTAAAATGCATTTTTGAGCTACTTAAGTGTGTCAAATTTCAAATTTGATCCTGAAAATGGATTTAGAGCACTCAAATTAGCCAAGGGTGATTTTTGTGCACATCAAAGCACTTTGAAAAATTAGGTCAAAACCTATATAAGGGCCCAAAGGGTCATTTTCAAATCATTTGTGCCTTTTGTCTTTAGTGAAGAGGAGATCTCTGAGGTGAGAATGGTAGTTCCTGTGCATACACATCATTTTGAGCACTCCCAATGACATAGCCAACCAGTGGACTATGGACCTCTAGTGAGTAATTGACAATCTGACTTCATATTGAATTTTTTTAAAGCATTTTGAGTCATATTTAGCATGTTTTTAGGGTTTTTCAACTTGAGTCTGTCGATTCTCGCGTGAGGGTTTCGTTCCTCACATGGACCCAATTAGTCTTTGCGTGAATATACACCACACCAATGTTTCTTAGTGTAGGCTACTGAGGGTTCTTCCCTATGAGATATCCACTTGTCGCATGAGATGCATGGGATAGTGGGTGCATCTTGCCTAGTGTCTTGCCGTTTCTCATGTGAGAACATGCTTTCTCATGTGAAGATGTGAAATCTCACATGAGAAAGCACTTTCTCACACAAAAAACTAGTCTCACCTTCAGCATTTTAAGTTCAATTTTGTTGTTGTCTCATTGGATTTTCAAGCAGCAACTAACTGGGTGCCTATTGTCATTGGTGGTGTGTGCAGGTTGTCTTTGATGATGTCACATTTAGGTCCCACTAGCTACCCTACAGAGCTTTTTTGCAGAGTCTGGATGATGCCAACATGGCACACATTGATAGATTGGGGTTATCTTATCTATGTTGGATCCCAACAGTGTTGGTAAATCATGGCTTGTTGACTGCATTGGTGGAGCATTTCCATTTGGAGATGAACACCTTCCACTTGCCATAGGGAGAGATGACCATCACCCCTAAGGACATTTACAATATTTTGTGCATACCTTTCCATGGGCTAAGGGTAGTGTATGACATAGTGTTGAGAGAAAGTACAAAGGCACTATGAGCCATCTTTTAGTGAGAGTTGGCTATAGGGCAAGCCATCACATGGGACGAGCTTGTCCACACATATGGCCAAACACATAGACTAGCTTTAGTCCTAGCCATCTTTATCAATTGTTTCTTAGTACTAGATAGAGGACAACATTGGTTTGAGTGTGGTTGGGGTGTGATGCTGTAGAGGATGGTAGAGGCTCCCAAAAGATTTGGGTGGGGATAGTGCATGCTCACCCATATGTTTCATGAGATGCATAGGATTGTTTACCATGAGAGGAGGAGCATGGATGCTGGGGTATATGTTCTACAAATCTATGCATGGGAGCACTTTCTAGTGACAAGGGCCATTTTTGAGGATGCATAGGAGCCCATGGAGTAGTAAATATGCAGATATAGGGGCCAGTTTACCTAGATAGGTCTAGGAAAGACTGAACACTGGAGGGCATATTTTGATGACCTAGTATCTATCATATGGTGGCCTTAGAGAGAGATCAAGGACTAGAATGATGCTCCTTAGGAGCTGAGCTAGACATTTGTGTCATAGCCACTAATAGGCTGAGCTATGTAAATTATTGAGACATTTCCTATTACTCGCGTATGGTGATAGTACAGGCAACCACAAGACATCAGTCAGGAGTATTGCTCATATGCTTGACTAGCTAGAGATCTAGAGTGGGGGTGGTCAATAAGGTTGGACCCAAGGAGGTTGATGATTGATGTGCGCAAGCTAGTTGTGACAAAATGGGACTATCTACCAGATATAGCAGATGCCAAGATGACACCTACTTCCTAGGCATATATTGTCAGCCATCCCCTCCCATGCTTTATAAACTCGTTAGGGATGGCAGCTCCCATACCACAGGTACCTCAATAGGCACTAGTACATGGTCTAGCATAACAACTAGCATAGAAGCTAGCACAATAGCCACCATAGGAGGTGATATGGGTACAAATTCTCCCTTGAAAGATGGGGTCAAATCCAAGTGTTGGTGGCTATGGGGCAAAGCAAGGTCGGTAGTAGAGATCGTGGATGGAGGAGTAGGCACCCAATGAATATTAGGCCAAGATGCTAGATGAGGAGATGTAGGACCAGCCTTCTACCATACCTAAGGATGTTCTAAGGAGAGCTAGAGAGAAAATATGGTAGGCCTCTTGGTGGCTAGGAGAGTTATAGATAAAGGTGGTTGTATGTGATATGTGGATAGTGGAGCAGGATGGTGAGATCCTTACTTTATGAGAGTAGTTATAGGTAGCTAAGCAAAGGGCAGAGCTACTATAGGATGAGGTCCAGTTATAGGCAGCCTAAGTGGCCTATTACTTTGTATCTTACTCTATGATGGTGCCTGATGAGGCTCAGTAGGTGCCTAGATTCTCATAGTATGCTCAAGATTCAGGAGGTGCATGACCACTAGCCAAACTAGACATGCTACCACCTCCTCCTCCTCCTCAAGGGGGTGAGGATACTAGACAAAGCTAGTCCTAATGTTTTTGCCTCTGAATTTTGTTTTGGTTGTGTATCGATTGGTGTGCTAGCACCATTTTGTATCATTTTTTATTGATAGTGCTCAAGTAGCACTCATTTTTTGTACTAACATATTCATTGATACACACACACACACACACGCACACACACACACACACACACACACACACACACACACACACACACACACACACACACACACACACACACACACACACACACACACACACACACACACACACACACACACATGTGACTCTAAGTAGTCTGAGTATTTTAGTTTCATACCCTATTTTTCTACTGCATTATGATATGCATGACTCTGAGTAGTTAGATTGTTTCAGTGTCATACCACTAGTTTCCTTCTACATTCTAATTACCTTTTGCATTTTGATCTTTGAATTCTTCTGATCATCATTACATTCCCCTTGATCTTTTCTTCTTTTCTTCATTCAAAATATGTAATCATCATTACAATTATAACCCCTCATTTTTTTTGTCACTTATGTCTACTGATGGGGTTGAAATGATGGAATCAAACCATACTTTTCAATAAAGTATTTATGTACTTGGTTGATCATAGCAAGTGCATGATCCCAATTGGTTCTTGTTGATTCCAAAATGTAAGTTTATAAATGTAACCTAGTTTCCAAATCAATCAAACTGTTATCCACCAAAAGATTATGATCTTCATTGATAAGATCTTGTCTTAATTTGATTTCTATATACATAACATGCAAATGAGGTATCAAATTTGATTGAATGGAGATCAACTATGTTCTCATGCTACTGTCAGCTACTTGAACCTTAGCCAATTTTCCTTGAGCATTCAATAACTTATTATAGTGTTGGGAGACAAATTTAGATGATTGCAAAATAGTGATTCTTATTGTCTTTATATCATCTTGAATCTATTGAATATTTTCCTATAGACCATTTGTGAATCTTGGCACATCACATAAAATATTGTATAAATGTGTACTTTCTAAATTAGTTATGTTGTGCTTTATACACATTTTTGCAATTGAACTTTCTAGTTAGAAATTTTTGTAGAAACCTTACACAACCTTATTCTAAAATTTTCTTGTTGACCAATCCATCAATATTTCATTGGATTCAATATCTCCATTATTTATTTTTTCAATAATATTTACAAGATAGGAAATGATTAGGGCTTTCCAATCAAGATTTTGTACATCAAATGCCTCAACAAAATGTCTTTAACATCATGCAATACCTAATTCTATTGATGTTCCGTTATTAGCCAAAAAATTTTGTAACAAAATTGTTTGTTCAAGAGTGAGATTTTCTAAATCCAACTATGGCATCTCAATAACTTCATCTAGACTAACTTCAATATCTAGAGAAAGGTCCTTTATTGCTTTCCTTGTGTGAGGTGTAGAAGTATTGTTTCTCGAAACTACTTTGGGAGATGGTGAGGGGGTATCACCTGTTGGTTGTGTTTGTTCATTAGTGATAGAGACAATAATAGTAGTGCTCAAGATAGTTTTATTTTCCTCCTTATTTACCTCAATATGAGGTCCTAACACATTTGATCCTTCTTGACCTTTGGTAGGAATGTCTAAACTAGTGTCCTTGTTAGTTTCTTCTTCATCTTTCTACTCCTTGTCTGCATCTAAGGGATTCTCTAGAGTATCAAAGGTGTTGACATCAACTTGTGACATGATTCCTTATGGAATCGAAAAGTAACTATATCAATATTCTTTTCTCTAGATGTGAGACCAGAAATACTTTTCTAGAGTAACTCATTTTTCTAAATTACAATATCGATCATATTTTGCAATGTCATATAGATTCTAAATTTAGGAATGAATATGTTCTTACATCTCTCAAAAATATATCCTCCTATTCTTGTGACAAATCATGCATAATCCTAGATAATGTGCTAGTTCTAATGTTTTTCTCTTCGTTTTGTTCTTATTGCCACCTTCTAAAAAGTCTATTGTACAAATCTATAAGTATCTTCTTCTCTACTTCATTTGGGGCTAACTTAAGATTTTCCATCATATTTTTCATGGCCTCCTCAACTTTTGTTATATCATTATTATCCAATGTGTCATATTTCACATATCTAAAACTAGATAAGCCTAAAGATTTTTTGAGGTTAGAACATCCTCATCAATAGCTTATGTTCTCCTTGTGGGTGCTCCTTCAAAAAAACTTTTTTAGTTTGGTTTTGATCCACTAGACTTGGTGGTCTGCACAACTCTTTGCTTTGTAGACTACTTGGTGCTAGCTACTACTTTATTTCTTAGTTTGGTAGGTGGTGGAGGAGAGAGGAGTGTTACCACTAGCTTATTTGTAGTCCCTTTATCCCTTTTGCTTGGTGGTGTGACAACAACTAGGGCTTTACCCTTAATTCCTCCTTCTCCATCTTCCTCATCACAACTACACTTTTCTTCATCTTCTTAAAGACCTTGTGTAATCTGCAGAGGTTCCTTGCTCTTTCCTTATGGGCCTAGCTTTTTCTCTAGGTCATCAAGAATTTTCTTCCTTTTCTTATCCTTAGAAGCTATCTTGATATCTGTAGTAATTCTTTCCTTTGCTCCTTCATATTTCCCAAAATATTCAACTTCTATACCAATTACTCTTTCAATTTAATGCAACAATATTTTCATTAGCTATATCACTATCAATCTCATATTCAAATGTTGTTAGCCATGCCTTTCTTGGCTTAACTACCTATACAAATTTGTTATCTATATCTACTAGGAAACATACATCATTATAATTTTTCATTACCACTTCCTCTAGTATCCTCATCCTCATTCTCATTCTGTTTCTAAATTCTTCAAAATATGTATCCGTGAAATTTTTAAAATTCTCTCCTAATTGACTTATATACTCATTAATTGTCATATTACTAGTTTTCCTTATTCCCAAACAATGTTTTCAATACCAAGAAAATACTTTTGAATGTAAAATAAAATGCACATCACAAGTGTTAGAGTAAAAAATTAATTTAGTTACATTGATTAAATTAATCTTTACTACCTTGTTAAGATTCTCTTTCATGCTTATGCATATCCATTTAATTATTAAAATTATTTTACCTTGTAGGGTTTCCCTTTTAGTCTTTTCATCTCCTTCATAAGTATTGATTGGTTGTATATTTATTTAATTTTTTTTTGTCCAAGTAAATACAATCTTCTTGTTTATTGAGAAAACCCCTGTCTCTCTTTTCTTTTTTTGCTTCCTTGTAATAGATTATTTTCATGTAGGATATATATGGATCTATGGATTTGTTCATTAGTAAATCTTACATGGTCTCAAAGCTTTTCCTGATGCTACATGTTCTTGTTTAGAGGAAGGTACTAACCTCAGCAATTTTGGAGCCAAATTGTGATGGCCTTAAAACCATCTATTCTTTGATTTTTTTTGTCCTATAAACCTATCTATGATGTTTTGGCCATATCTTGGTCATATAGAAGTGTTTTTTGACAAATCTAATGTCATCAAAAATTTCTTTCTAAGCCCATCATGATGGTACAAGTTATTTGGACATTTGATTTTTTTTCCTTGTTTATTCATTCAAAGTCCAATGATCATTTCTACATTCTGGGGGTATAACTTGCTCATTTTAGCTTTATTTTCTGATATGAAAGAATCGTCAGATATATCTTCTCAAGAACTTTCCATATTCTTAGTTATTTTCATCATATTTTTCAAAGGTATATTTAATTCTCAAACTAAATCTTTTCTTTTTGTTTTCTTTTATATGCATTCTTTTTAGGATTTGGGGTTCGACTTTTTGCATTCTGGGTTTTTTTATATATTATCATTTCTATCATTTACATTAATAAACTAAAACTATTAAAAAAAAACTTATAAAATAATGGTCGAGACCTCTTCTTGTCTAGAACTTATGACCCCTCATAACTATCACACATGGAAGTCCTCAATGACATGACTTCTTTGAGAAAAAGGGTTATGGTCTTGTTTAGATGTATTGCAAGTAGTTTTATAGAGGCCTTTTGAGGTTATGCACCATAAGAACCAGATAAATGAGGCAATGTGGTTGATTTATTTATAGGTATCTAATAGTCTACAATTTCATCTTGATGGGTGCAGTACCCCTATAGCTATGTGAACCAAACTGAATGAATTGTTTTGTATAGTGAATGAATTTAGGGCACTTCATATTTAGGTAGAGTTTACCTCTCTTGTACCAGATTATTTTCCTTTCATTGAGGAATTTTTGATGAAGTCCAAGCAACAAAGATCTTTATTGTAGGGTTTTGGGTAGATCAAGACTCACACTAAGTGAACTTACGATATTCTTTCTAATATTCATAGAAACTTTTAGATTTTTGCTTCTAGATTCCATTCTACCATAGATGCTTTGGGTACTAGATTTACCATGCCATCCTTTGAGGTTTTATGTGATCTTGCAATTCAAGAGAAAGATAAGCTCTCTTAGTTACATTCTCCCACAAGCTCATAGACTTATGCATTGGTAGCTCAAAAATTTTCCAGAAAGAAGGAGAAGAAACAAAAGTCACATCCTATAGAGTCTCATATTGATTTGATCCCTCACATATCATTAGACAACCCTCCTCCAAAGAGGGATAAATCAAAGATAAATAGACCAAAGTATGCTTATTATAATAAGCCCAATCAAAATGAGTCATGAATCACATTTCTATGATAAGAAGTTAGATGTCTATGCCAAATAGGGTTTAGATTTCACAACTTTCCTTTAGAAGAGCAACATTGATATTCCTTCTACTTCTATAAAAATTTCTTCTTCATCATTATTTTTAGTCAAATGGTAAAGACATAGAAAAGGGTCATACACTGTGTCCAACTTCTACTCCACACTCTTCTAGATGGTTACTAGATTTAGGTGTTTTACACCATATGGAATCCTCTCAGGATTTATTCTCTTTTTTTGGGGCTTCTCTTTCTCAACACATTTTGATTGGGAACAACATTGTTATGATTGTATGTGGGTAAGGTTCAACTAACATTCATGATGGTACATTTCATGATGTACTATGTTTTCCATCTTTGTCCTCTAACCTTGTCTCTATTTATTAGATTACACATAGTAGGACAGGGAAGACAATTGAGTTTGCACAAGATTTGGTGAACATCAGAGATAGTGAGATAGGAAATATTGTTTCTATAGGGACAATTGATAATTCTTCTCAATTATACTCTTTTTCTCATTTTGATCCACCATGTTGGCCTAAATTTTCACTTGCCTATAATCTTGTTAAAATCTATGAAAATTAGGAAAAAGTTGTGTTTATCCCTGCTTAGGGTTTTTGAGGTTTGTGTAACCCTCATAGAAAAACCCTAAGGGAAAAATATTTTTCTTTTTTTGATGGAGTTCATTCAAAAATTGATTTGAAATCATTAAATTAGGGATATGGGAAATTTTCTATCTCTTATTTTATATCCTTAACTTTCAAGTTGATATCATTTTATATTTCATTAACCTTTATATCCTTTAAGTTGCAATGTTGTGAAATCTATTCAGTCACAACATCATGTGGATTTTCTCACTAACCATATTTAATATTAAAAGGAAGCAAAATAGCTTATGTTCAGCTCAGTGTGGCTTCACAATGGTTATTGCCAACATCCATTTTAGAGGGGCAAACAAGTGAAACAAGGAAAAGCATAAGATCGTAGGCCAATGAAGACTTAAACATTTTCAAGTGGTGATGCTATAATGAAGGAAAAAATTAACATCAAAAGGTCATCATAAGGTCATAGGGAACAAAGTAGTGAATACATTTAAATTTGTGACTATGTGAAATGGAGAAGAATTTTTTTAATAAAGGTCATCACATTCTCGTACGGTTAATAAAGAATCAAAGGTTATAAGCCACAAAGCTATGAAAGACATCAAACAGTCAAAAGAAATGGTCATCACCATTTCACAAAGGTTTTGAAGAAAATTGAAAGATTAAGTTGCAATGGAGTGATCAAAGAACTCAAAACATGTAAAGTTTTAGGCTATCACAACACCACTTGAATTAAATTTTAACTCAAAACCAAAGCTGCTAGACTATGAAAGCTCATGATCACATCTTTGTAGGTCAAGAGTTGTGGTTTAGAAATCAAGTTGTGACCTTGCGAGAAAAGAAGAATATCATAGTTGAAACAAGATATCACATATTCACATAGTTCCATTTGTTGTTAACATCTTAAGCCATGAAGTAGTGAAAAGATTATCGATTGCACTTTCGTAAGTTGTCAAAGACAATTAGAATATTGAGTTGTGATGCTATGAAGGATGAAGTAAAAGTCAAAATAAATGCTTAGTGCAACATCACATAGTTAAAATGTTTTTCGTGACTAGGATTTGTGAGGAAGAGATAAGGTTAAAATATAAAGCATCACAACATCACAAGGATAAAAGGTGCTAGGATCAAAGCTACAACAAGGATACAAAATGATAAATAAAGAATTCACTACCAGATCATGGTAGTGAAAATGGTAAATTGAAAATAAGCTATGAAGTAATGAATAAAGTGAAGTTGCACCATCATGATCCAAACTTACCAATTAGAGAACTAAGATTTGAATCTATGAGATAGTACAAAGTAACCTCGTTCACATGGTCATAGTCAAAAGTGGGAAAAGAGAAGAAAACATGATGAAGCAGCAATAAGGTAATCTTTGAATCATTGTAACTATCAAGTTTAAGGCATAAAAGAATTTTTTAGCAGCCATTTCTAAGATAAATAAAAGGAACATGAGTCGGAAGTGCAAAATGTGAAAAGGCATATATTTTTCTAGCTTTTTGAGAATTGATAGGTTTTCAAGTGTGCTGATCTTAAATATCATTAATGCCACACTCCCATTGTAGAAACAAATAAATTTTGAGGGGCACAAAGATTTCCTTTACCAGTTTCATAATTATTTGATTTTTTTGATTAAAATTGAGTTGTATAGTGATTTTCAATAAATTTTCAACATTTTGTATACATAGTTGATTGAACTATTTATAGAAATAGCTTAGAAAGAAGGAGAGTTGATTTCTCAAGTAGTAATTAAAGAACTAGCATCACCAATAAAAATCCCTAAGTCTTTTGTAGAGGGGGAATCGATACACATTCTTCCTAGTTCTAGTAATGCATGAGCTATGAATGATGATGCTCTTCGGGATCCATATATCTCTAACAAAAATAGATATGAATCACTTTTGGCATTTTTACAAAAATAGAACAGAGAAGGTACTAGTCTATGATCCTTGAGTAAGAAATCTAGGCAAGTTAATCATGCTATAGGTTTTTTTTGGATGTAAATTTGGTGAAGGCCTTAATTAAATGCTACAATTTGGTCAAAAATTCATTTTATAGGAGAGAGGCATAAGCATCTTCTTGGCCTTAGAAAAAGGGACATTCATTGAGGCATTCGGCCTAGAGGTCCAATGGCTTTGCCTATTACTATGGAAGAGCTAATTTATAGTTTTAAGAAGCATAAGAATTTCTACACGGGTAGAGGAAAGACAAGAAATATCCCTTTATTTCATAAATACAAGGGAGAGATTCCAAAGAAGAAGGAAGTGGAGAGGATCATGCCTCTTGAATTCTTCTAGAGGTATTTCTAGAATACCATCTATGGCTTGAAAAAGGTCCCAGATTCAAATGGAACCATGAATGCCTTAGGTGGACATTAGTCATGGCTCTTAATGTTCAAGATCCCAAGAAAAATATGGGGTATGATTATGTAGCATACATAATTGATAGGATACATGAGGAGATCACTATTTTATAGTAAGGTAAACTAGACAATTTTAGATTCCCACATTACTCAATGATTATGCATTTGATCCTATTCAAGAATACTGCTATGTTAGATAAAAGGTTCTTTGAATCCACACAAGAATGGGGAGAAAGGTTACCAATGCAAAGGTGGACAAGAGTATGGAAAAGGTTTTATCAATACCCCATTAATGTTATTTCCTTTTATAATGATTTTGTTTATCCTGTCTTAAAAATGATAGGATTAGCTAATGAAAGACTCCCTAGGATTATTAGAAAGGTTGTGAAACCTAAAATGTGTTTTGTTGATGGTAACCAATTAACACATGACTAGGAAAGTGTATTTTTGTTTGAAGAGTATACTATCATTAGAATCTATGGATACCCTCATCCGCCCCACATATTTGTCCTGGGGAGGCTAGGAATTATAGAAGTTTTTTGGTAATTAATTTCATTGAATAAGGAGTATTTAGGGAAATTGGTCAAGAGAGGGACTTTCCTATGTAGATGCACCAAGGTGGGAGATTTTGAAATAGGTAAGAATTCCATAGAGTAAATTGACACCTATATGAGAGCATAAAAATTGCCAACTAGACCAACTAGAACCTATGACCCTTGCAATGTAATTAGACATGCATTCAAAAATATGAAAGGATATAATTTTCCTCCTACAAAACTTATGTGGGAAGAGAATGTTATTACTAATAGGTTGAAATAAGATGTCTATAGGGAAAGGATGAAAAAGTATAGAGACATTGTTAGTTTTGAATAGGAGATGAGAAAAGAAGATTTATCCTTCAAGGGATTCTATCATGAGGAAGACTAGTGGTCTAAATTGGACAAGTGTGTAGAGAATTTTGATGAGTTAGCATCACAAGTCCTTGAAGCAATCAGAAAGAAGATTGACTTGGAATATTTAGATGATGACATTGTTGTTGAGGTCACTAATGATGAAGATCAACTTGAAGAAGACATTCCTAAGAGCTCTAAATGGGTAGAGCAAAGAAATAAAAGAAAAAATATGGTGGAAGTGCCATAGAAAGCTCAACAAAAGGCTCTCCAAATTATCCCTAGTGGAAATAAATATTTTGATGATATTAAAATAATATTTTTGGTATTTGAAGCATTAGAAGATGAACAAAGGGCCAAGAATCTATAGTTACAAGCTTAGATGAATGATGATAGAATAATTGAAGCAACTAAATTGATGAGTAATGATAACTTCATCAAGACATAGGATTTTAAAAGCTTTCTCTTCAAATTGAAGAAAAATGGGTTGTCTTTGTAGATGAAGCTAGGGCACTCTAATGAGGTAGTTGTTGAACTTATTCAAAAATTAGAAGAGTATGACCCTACCTCTAAATACTTTACTATAGAAGAAGTAAGGGACTTGGTAAGAAGAAGTGGAATGATTGTTTTCCCCAAATGGGATATAATCCCCTCTTTCCTACTAGACCAAATGAGAAGAAAAGTTAATTCTATCTCATTTGAGGATGAAAATCAATTTGGTGAGCTAAGAGGATCTAGATATAATATAGATGCCTAGAGAATGACATTATGGAGTCTAGCTCTAGAATACCATAAGCTAGCTCTAATGGAAATCAAGGAATCCCCAAGAGGGAATGTTATCTTTTGGAATGCATACTCTACTTCTAGTGATCATATCTATGGAATGCAGACTTTAGTAGCCCTATTGGGTAAAAAAAAAATGGATGCTTTGAAAGCACAACTAGACGGGTATTATGAAAGATACATAAAAATGAGGAGTAGCTATGAAGAGGAAATGAAAAAGACATTTGTCTTGGAATAGAATACCATAAAACTAGAAATTTGGGTAGCAGCATTTAAGAATATTGTTAGAACTACTGCAAAGATCCATGACAAAGGTGTGTAGATAGAAGAACAAGCACCTGAAATAGGGGAAGCATTAGGCCATGCAATGGAAATTAATGAGGGAGATTTGGAACAAAGCAAGGAGACATAAGTAAGAATGGTCAAAAACCTATTGGTTTACAAAATAATGCACTAAAAATAGTCTCTTGAAATGTGCATAGCAATTATCTTGCATCGTAGGGAGAAGAATATAGATGTTCAGAGGCTATTGCTCTATTATCTCCACTTTTCACTACATGGGGGACATATACTTCATTTATTGATAAATTGGTGCATATGTTGGCACAAAACAAAGATTTTCCAAAGATAAGCATTGTAAACACCAGAAAAATGATCAATAAAGTGATGGATCTAAATGGTTTCTTTGGTGGCAAAATGCAACTGATCCAGAATAAGATGAAGACAACTACTATAGGTACACACAATTTTGGATAGTGATGGCAAGATTAAAGACTAGGTAGAGTGGTCATCTTCTTTTTATAATATTCTTGATCATGCTAGGTCTTCAGCTTATTGTAATGAAGAAGCAAGTATGATAGTAGTATATGATATGATTGATATAATCTACAAAATAGGGGTAGATATGTCTAAAATAACTATTGAGGTAAAGGCAATAAAAGATGCTAAATGAAAAAAATGCCCTGATGAGTTAGATACAATTAGAAATGCCACCTTGTTAGATGTTGATATAGATATTTCTATTTGGTAGACTATAGTAGATATAAAGGCCTTACCTTCTGGTTGTATCATAACCAAATATAAATATCTTTGTATTTACTTTCCCTTAGGATTTTGACATATGTCCTCCCAACTGAAACTTGTTGCAATCATTTCTATAAAATTATTTCCAAGATGTGGAGTTGAGGTCCAAATTCCATGTAATTTTAAGTGTTATGCTATTTGCATTTCGTCTAGTCATTCTGGGTGTCAATTTTTGTGATGTATTCATCTACAAGTTTGAGAATACAAGTGAACATTGAATGATAAGATGCCATTCCTTAAATTATTTTTTAGTTTATACCAGTATTGTATGATTTCCAAGGAGAATTAATACAAATGGAATGTTTTGACATATCTATTTTCTCTAATTTCTATCTCCTTTTTTATGTGTTGGTTATCTTGGGATTGAATGAGCAAGGTTCATGCAATTTAACACAACTAGGATAGGTTGTATATCAATTTTTTGTTTCTTTTAATTTAAGAAATTAAGTAAATTCTTAAATAAATTGATAGGATTTCTAGTCATATAAGAAGGATATTCATATGGATGGGGTTTAGGGTTAATTATTGATATATTTAATTGTAAGGAAATTAATAAGGTCAAAGTTTTACTGGGTAGACTTTGAATACCAATGGATATGGCAGTAATTATCCATTCAATTGTATATTAAAGAAATCATGGGGTTCCATGAAGAATAAAATTTAAAATCAAATCAAATTTTACTTTATTGTCTGAAGATAAAATGGTCAGTCAACACTTATTTGGAATAATTCTCTGTGTCATAGTTGGTTATTGTAATCAAGAGTTATTTGCAAGATTAAAAAGAATTGTGACCGTTTCTATTATAAGGGATTTATTTTTGAAGGAAAGAATATTAGTTAGTGAATTATGAAGATAATATCAAGCATCCAATCATTTAATCCCTAAGGTGCAGCTGCCTAAGCCCTACAATGCTTGAAGTGTAGAGAATCCTTGTGATTCTATTAATTTTGGGTCTAGATCTAAAGAATTCTCAGTTGGATATACGATCTAGCTAGCCCTTAGAAAAATATTTTTCCTCTCTATCCTAGTATTATTTATTTTATTTTTTGGTAGTTTTAAAACACCAATACACTCTCTCCATTATTAGAGACTCACTCTCATTCTTCACAAGAGAATACAGAGGTGAAGATGGGTCACCTAAACTTATGTGTTGTTCCTAATACTAGTGTTATGACTTGTAAACCTCCACCTCTTGTTTAGACTCCATATATTTCACATGATTACACTTCAACCTTTCCTAACTTTGTAGTTGCATTTATCAAGCCACCTAGTATATTTTTTGAGGATATATTAGAGGACACACATCTACTCTCAAATGACAAATTCAATACACCTATTATGCCACCTCCATTGGAGATCCATTTTAGAATTCTCATGAATTCTCCTTCAAGAATCATCTAGAATTTCAAGCTTCATTGCACATTTAGGGATTTCATCTTCCTTGTCCACTGCCTCTATTTCTTCCAAATTGGAGGCACATGTTAGAATATAAAGCCCACCAATATAACTGAGTGGGGGTTTGAATTAGTTATCCAACTATTAAAATAATTATCAACCTTATTAAAACTTAACCATATGAGAAATACAATTAGAAACCATAACAAGATACTCATACACAATGAGAGTAGATATGTTAGCTAGGGAAACCCTTGGTTAGAGGGAAAATTCTAGTGGGCATGGTGTCCACAATATGATGTACTAATATAAATATACCTTATTAGAGGATGGAACCTATTAGGATTCTATAAAATCATTCAATACATATCAATCCTTGTTAGGAGTTGTGCCAACCCTATTAGGAGTTGTAGAAGGCAAAGAAACCCGCTGTCCAAATAGCTTCAGGGGAAAGACTAGTGAAATCACTATCCAAATGATCTCTATACTATGGCTTATAGAATACTAGAATGAAATTTACTTTTTTCCTCTTCCTTTGTCTTATTAAGAAAACTTCTTCTCCTTCTAATCTTGATTCCAAGTCATGAACTTCACATCCAATAATCCCTTGGATTACTTACTAACATTTACCAAATAATTTGCTCCTTGTTGACACACTTCTCACTTGATTCACATCCACAACACTTTACAATCAAGGAAAATACTTTCCTTTATACCAATTCCTCAAAATTATTCATTGAGTTAGCCTTAAGGCTTTCCCAATTAATTATAATAGGACCATATTAAGATAAATATTTTGCAATCACATAACACTATCAACTCATAGTCTTAAAAAATTCTTACACTTATGACTCTAGGACTTGTGTACTCATTGATGTCATCTCAAAATGTACTTTTTCACTTGACAACTTTACATATCATTATTATATCTATGTTAGAAGATACAATATAATCATCAGAAACTACTTATCATGTACTCTATCTTTGCAATGCTTTATGTAAATCTTGTATATGTTCTATACAACTTTGACTTATGTTATTTACACTTGACCTCATCATCATGATAGAGAGTGGAACATATACTTAACTACACATAACCTAAATATCAAAACTATATCCGTACAACCATTATCTCTATCTGCTACTCTTCCAATCTTCACAAAATTATTGGTATGTTGACATCAATGACAAACAAAGTTATGAATGCAGCATTTCAATACTACCACATGCTCTCTAATGCTTAGGATGCTCCCCCAAAGGAATTCCATCATCATTCATGCTAATAATCTCACCCTTTTGCATTTATGGAAACATAGATGAAAAACATCTAGGTTCTAAGAATACCAAACAACACTCTATTGCTACTACTATTCTTATCTTTTCAAATCCTCTTTATCAATCAAATCTAAAATCCTCTGGAAAACTACTTTGTTATACGTCTTCTTAGGATTGGAATTAGTTGTTCACATGCTAAACAACTCTTAGCTTCTCCCACATACATCATAACTATTTGTGTTGTGTATCTCCCTTATAGAGATATTCCTTCTCCTTTCTTATGGGTGATCCCACAATAGTGGGTGCAACTTTTAAAACAATTTTGACACTGAAATCAACATTTTTGAAACAAACCTCACATTGGAGTGACAATATCTCTAAAACTATTAATAATTTGAAGAAGACATAAATGAGTGACTTTAGGTACTTTATTCCTATTTTTTAACCACATTTTATTATTATTATTATTTAATTTAAATCAATTTTTTCTTCTCCCCCAAAAAGTGGTACATATGAAAAATCAATATTTTAAAAGAGTGACAATCCACTTGACAAGCATGACTTTTTTCTACAAATGTTAGTGAGGTAATGTTGGAAATATAGGAGTAACTGAGAGGGTGTGGGGTGAATCAGTTACAACTAAAATAAATCCCAAATCCCTTAGATGTCAAAAATAAATTGAGAATTAGAAAACTGATTGCTATTGTTACTTGGTAAACACATTGTAAATGTTGTAATTCAGTACATGTAGAGTGTAAATTACTTTTATTAGATCTTAAGACATTAATATTAATTAATCTTTCAAGAATAAGAGAAATAACATGAACACATGAGACACCAGATTTAATGTGGAAACCCAATATGGGAAGAACCACCAATGTAACTAGTTACTATTTTGCACTCTTCTAAAGTGAATCCTGTTAGGAGCCAACCCTGTTAAAGGTTACAAAACACACTATTAGGTGTGACCTTGTTAGAGGATTTAATCACCCTATTAGGAGTGGTCTTCCAAGATGTCTTAAACATTTCAATGGAACTATCGCCTTATTAGAGGATTTACAACTAGTTGTTAAGCCAACTCTGTTAAGAGATTTTAGATCACTACTACAATGGTTAGAGAGTAACAATGAAATGACATGATTATGATGTAACTCAATTGATAATTATAGATATCTAATCTAGTTCATACTTGATCCTTCCTAATCAAATAGCACTTGTCTACTCCATAAGGATACCTTCTTATCCTTCAAGTTTGCTCCCACTCTTTCCTTCCCAATTCAATCAACACACTTACACACACACACTAGAAATCTCAACTTGATCTCTTATTTATACCTTCCATATTGTCAAATCAGCTCAATAAAACTTAAAATCATCAATATTCATCATCATAGTTGGAGAGAAATAATACTTAAAATAATTAAGCTTCATATGTGAAGATAACAAAATCCTTCATTAGTCGACCCTGCTCAGTAAACACTAGTTTTAAGACAATTTCCTATGTTAACCAACAAAAAATTGGTTAACACTGAGAACTTACAATAATCCTTTGGCAACCAAGTGAACTCAGTGAACATTGACTCTATCCATATTTTCTTCATTAACCATGTGAACTCAGTTAACACTCCTTTCTTCCATAATTTCCTTTGACACTTGACTGAGCTTGGTAGATACTATCTTCACAAAATAAACTTTAGGAATACTTGATAGACAAGGAAAATTGTATTGCAGACCAAGTGAGCTTGGTAAGCACTAACTAACAACTGATATGACATTTGTGTGATACCAAAGACAACACACAATCCAAAAATCTCCCTCTTTGGCATTGATGGCAACACAACATGTCATAGCACAATGAAATTTGAGAACAAGACTTTCTCTAATAGAAAGTTTCTCCCTCTTAGATTTTCCATCAAAAATTTCTTCTTTCATCTAGTAATCTCCCTCTACAAAGGAATTACATAACTTCTATGAGAATATACTTCTTGCTCAAAAATATATCAACAAATTTCAGAAAGATATGACAGTAATCTTCTCCCTCTTTGACAACACATGCCAAATTAGTATCAATATACCTTGAGTACTGATTCATATGCAATAACCTCTTAACTATGCTGCATCAACTAATTGATTTTCAATTTGGTTCTTGTTGATGCATCACTAAAACTTCATTTTGTGAGCTTCAAATAAGGGAATGACTCCTAGCTTACCTCTTAGATACAAGAATGCATCCTTAGGTAATGGCTTGGTGAATATGTTTGCAATCTATTCTTTTGTATGAACATATTCCAATATAATTTCTTTGTCTTGCACCAATTCTCTAACAAAATGATATTTTATAGCAATGTACTTAGTTTTGGAATGCATCACTAGGTTCTTTGATATGTTAATTGCATTGGTGTTATCACAAAACATGACAACTGGTTCTTTGATCTCAACCTTCATGCCTTCCAACAATTGTTTAAACCAAAAAATGTTAGAACAATTCACTATTGTTGCTACATACTATGCTTCTCTTGTAGATTGGGATGTGCAGTTTTGTTTCTTGCTTGTCCAAGATACCCAACTTTTTCCAAGAAAGAATGCTCCACCACTTGTGCTTTTTCTATCATCAAGATTTCTTGCCCAATTATAAACTATAGTATTCAATGCCTTTCAAATATCTCAAGATTCTTTTGATTTCCACCATATGATTTTCTCTTGGTTTAGTTGAGAATCTTGCCACTATCCCAATCGCTAAAGCAATATAAGTCCTTGTGTAAACTACATACAATAATTTTCCAATCATTGATATGTATAAAGTCTAATCTACCTCTTTGGAATCATCATCTTTGGTAAGCTTGAGTCTAATACACATAGGGGTAACAACTAGTTTGAATCTTTCATTTCAAACTTCTTGAGTATCTCCTTGATATACTTAGATTGAGTAATGTAGATACCAGTCTTGTTCTATTGTATCTGTAATCCAACAAAGAATTTTATCTCTCCAAAAATGGACATTTCAAACTCTTTTTTCATTTTTTTCTAAAAATTCTTTGTATAGATCATCATTCCCTATAAATAGAGTATCATCCACAAATATCTCTACCAATACAATCTTGTTATCTAGTCCTTCCTTAATATACAAACTATTGTTATCATTAGTTCTCTGAAAACCAATCTATATAAGGTAGTTATGTAACCTTTCATACCATGCTCTAAGAGCTTGTTTCAAACCATATAGAGCTTTGTGTAATTTCTAGATCATGCCCCTTCTGTCTGGATCAAAAAAACCTTCTAGTTGTTCAATGCAGACTTTATCAAGAAAACCCTTTGAGAAATGAAAATTTAACATCCATCTGATATACTTTGAATCCTCTATGAGTAGCATATGCAAGTAGGGTCCTAACACCTTCTAATCTTACAACAGGAGCAAAAGTCTCACCATAACCAATTCCTTCTTCTTGAGAATAGCCTTTGCACATTAATCTAGCTTTATTTCTTGATACTTTTCTATCTTCATTTAGCTTATTTCTGAATACCCATTTTGTCCCAATCACATTTGTATCTTTAGGCCTAGGAACAAGGGTCCAAGCTTTTTTCTTCTCTATTTGTTCTATTTCTTCATTCATTGCCTTGATCCAACTTTCATTTTCCAATGCATCTTTAACACTTCTAGGTTCAAAATCAGCAAGTAAGCATTTACCTTTTAGCTTACTTCTAGGCATCGTAGCTTTTGATTTATCTCCAATAATTTGATCTGGTGCATGGTGCCTTCTAACATACTTGCCCAATACAAGTTCTTTACCTTTTAAATGAATTGAACTATCTTCATTTTGAATTTCAACTTCTGGCTCAGGTCATTCAGACTCAGTAGGCATTGGCTCAGTAGCATCATAATGTGACTTGGGTCCCTGTGACTTAATTTTTACTTCTTGCAACTTAGTAGCTAAGAAAGAATTGGGAGGTGAAGTATCCTTATTGTTAGATGTGCTTAGAAATGTATCAGGTTTGAAGTAGACAAATCTTCTGTAATCTTATGGTTCCCTTTTTCTTTCTTCTCCAATCTTTTCTACAAACTCATCAATTCTCACATGTTCACTTTCTTTGATTTTATAAGTAGATAAATTCAAACATCTGAAGAATATGTTTTACTTCTACAAGAATATCCTAATAATATACCTTCATCACCTTTCACATCAAACTTTCCTTTTCTAGACTCTTTCAAGATATAACATTTACTACCAAATGCTTTTAGGTAACATACATTGGGTTTGTAGCCATACCATATTTAATAGGGAGTTTTATGTGAGTCCTTCTTCAACTATACTTAGTTCAAAGTATGAACTATAGTGTTGATGACTTCCTTCCAGTATTTGATAGCGACATTCTTTTCAATGATCAGAGTCCTTACACAATCCATAATGGATCTATTTCTTCTTTCAACTATTCCATTCTACTCGAGAGTACTAGGGGTTGATACCTATCTTTTAATTCCTCTTTCAATGCAAAAGTTATTGAATTGATTTGAGATGAATTCACCACCTCTATCTAATCTTAAGAATTTCAATCATTTTCTAGTTTCTTTTTCTACTCTTGCTAGATACCACTTGAATTTCTTAAATGTTTTTGACTTTTCTCTAAGATACATAACAATTCTCATTCTAGAGTAGTCATCAACAAAAAGAATAAAGAATTTTTCTCCACTATAACTTTCTATTCTAATGGGTCCACATAGGTCAGTATGCACAATTTCCAAGACATCTTTAGATTGATAGTTTTTGCTCTTAAAACTAGTATTACCCATTTTTCCAATCTGATAATTTTCGCATAAACCAAAATCTGGTTTCTTCAAACTAGGGATACCTCTTACTTTTCCAAATTTTCTTATCTTGACCATATTATCAAAGTATATATGAAAAAGTCTTCTATGTGATAACCAACTTTCTTCCATTTCAGCAATAAAACATGAGCAATCACCAAGATCAAGCTAAAATAGGTTACCTCTTATTTGTTTGCCTGATCCAATCAGATTCCCTTTGTCATCCAAAAGTCTTTCCTTTCCATGTACGAATTCTACATTGAATCCAATGTTGGCAGATTGTGTTTCAATCCTTCAACCCAATAGGCATTGTCACATACAAGTTCTTTGGTTAATGAGATTTGGTCTTTCCCTTTCATGCAACATGGTTCATTGTTTCCAAACCTTACACTACCTCCATCATAGTGCTCAAAATGTTCAAACTTTTTTCTATCTCCAGTCATATGATGTGAACATCCACTATCTCTAATCTATATGTCATTTTTACTAACATGAGAGATAAGTGCCATCTTATATTCTTCTTCATCATATTCATCTTTTATAGCAATGTATAACATCTCATTCTTACTGTTATCAGAATCTTTATCCATAAAAAAAGTCTTCTTAACTTTGTCCTTGTATGATTTGTGATTTTTGAAATCCTTTTCACCTTTATACTTGTGACTCTTCTTCTCATCCTTGCTTTCTTTGTTTGGGCACCTAGCAACAATATGACCTATCTCTTCACATGAAAAATAGATTAGGGGAACCTTACCTTTGTATTTTCCTCTTCTTTGAGAATATTTCTTTGCAAGTAAAGCTTCAACAACTTCAAGATCACACTCATAACATTCTTCTATTTCTTCTTCATTTTCTAATTGAATGTCCTTTATTTTCTTACCTTTTTCTTTGAGTGTAAGTTTAGCTTCAAATTTAGACTCAACGATTTTGGAAGTTAGGACATAATTGTCAAAGTTGTCTAGCTTAAAAGCTGTTAATCTTCCTACCAAGGCATCCAAACTTAATGTGATTGGATCACACCTCTTTTCTTGAATAGAAAATAGTCTAATTGCATAGATAGGAAGAAATGTTCTGAGAACTTTACATACAATAGTTTCTTGATTTCTTCTCCAGAAGCTCTGATTGCACTAACACTAGCTTTGATTCTTTCCACATATTTTTTAACATTCTCATCTTCAATCATTCCCATCTGATCAAACAGTCCTCTAAGGATTTCTACTTTGGCTCTCCTTACATTGTAATCACCATTATAGATGTCCTTTAGCTTGTTCCACATACCAAAAGCAATTTTGTAGTCTTTGATCTCATCAAATTCATTATAGCTAATAGCAGATGCAATATCAATCATCATGATGTTATGGTTCTTTTTGTTAGCAAGATCTCCTATAGATAATGTACCAGTAGGAGTTTTGTATTCTTCCTGAATCACTAATGGTGGCCAGATGAAGTCTCATGAGTCCCTACCATGCTAAAAAGTTCTCTCTATTTAGCTTTGGAATCTCTCTCTTGTAAGACATCTTGATCTTTAGCTTAGGTCCTTGAAACCTTTCCTACAAGCACCAAATGCTCTGATGCCAATTATTAAAAATATGGGAGTAACTAAGAGGGGTGGTGAATTAGCTACCACTAAAATAAATCCTAGATCCCTTAGATGTCAACAATAAATTTAGACTTAGAAAATTGATTGCTACTGTTACTCAGTAAACACACTATAAATATTGTAATTCAATAAATGCATATCGTGAATTACTTTATTTAGATCTTAAGACATTAACACTAATTAATCTTGTAAGCATAATAGAAATAACATGAACACATGAGACACTAGATTTAACATGGAAACTCAATATGGGAAAAACCACCAATGTAACTAGTTACTATTTTTCACTCTACCGAAGTGAGTCCTATTAGGAGCCAACCTTGTTAAAGGTTACAAAAAACACTGTTAGTTGTGGCCTTGTTAGAGAATTTAATCACCCTATTAGGAGTGGCCTTGCAAGAGGTATTAAAAGAATTCAATGGAACTATCATCTTGTTAGATGATTTACAACTGGCTATTAAACCAACTTTGTTAAGATATTTTAGATCACTGCTACAATGGTTAGAAAGTAAAAATGAAATGACCTAATTGTGATGCAACTAAATTGCTGATTACAGATCTTTGCTTTGGTTCATACTTTATCCTTCCTAATCAAATACCACTTTTTTGCTCCACAAGGATACCTGTTTACCCTTCAAGTTTTCTCCCACTCTTTCCTTCTCAATATAATCAACACACTTGCACACACACTAGAAATATCAACTTGATCTTTTATGATCTTTTATTTATACCTTCAAGATTATCAAGTCAGTTCAATACAAATTACAATCACCAATATTCATCATCATAGTCAGCTAGAACCAATTTTTAAAATAATTAATCTTCATATATGAATATAAAAAAATCCTTCATTAGTCGACCCTGCTCGGTAAAACTGGTTCTGAGATTCTTTCATATGTTAACCAACAGAAGCTTGGTTAACACTGCAAACTTGCAAAAATCCTTTGGCAATTGAGTGAACTTAATGAACACTGACTCTATCCATCTTTTCTTCATTGATCATGTGAAATTGGTTAACACTATTTTCTACTATAATTTCCTTCAACACTTGAGTGAGCTTGGTAGATATTGTCTTCGTAGAATAAACTTCAGGAATGCTCAGTAGACAAGGAAAATTGTCTTGCAAACCAAGTGAGCTCAGTAAGCACTAACTAACAACTGATATGAAATTTGTGTGACAATAAAGACAACACACAATCTAACATGTAATTCTTTTGATGTTAGATTTATAACATTAATATCTGGAGGATCCATTTGGTTTGACTCAATTTGGTTGAATATTGTATAGTTTATGAAGTTTGGAAGTGACACCAATCATAATTCAGACATACATTCATTTTCACAAGCATAACTTAAACTCAATATATCATAATTTATTTATTTTTCAATAGAAAGCTAACTCAATAACCTATTTCATGGAGATTTTTCAAAAATAAATTGACCTAATTTACAATTTTTTTCAAAGTGTCAAAGTCAGTTGATGTTCAATCATTAATCAACCTATAATGAGTTAAACTTATATTTGAAAGTATTAATGAATATAATACTTATTGAAATTATAGTCATTAGAAAGATTTCTTTGAGAAGCACAATTTGATATTTTTATATTTATAGTACAAGGTCATTTGATCCCATTTTTGAGGTTCAAAAGGCTATTTTTTCCTTTTTTTTTCTTAAAAATAACTTTAAAAAAAAAATGTTCATGCAAACATTAAAATTGTGTTTGCATGAACCTTATTTCATTATGTGTTTATACAAACATAATTTTAATTTTCGCATGAACATATTCGCACAAATATTCTTAGTTCAATTTTTTTAGAATTTTCAATTATGTTCATGCCTCAAAAGTGGCACCCACTATTGTGGGCTCACCCAGTTACCTTAGTTACATAAACATAAAGCATAAGCATTATATGAATATTTCTAAATCTCCCTAATACAGATATACTCATCTATCACTCTCTCATTCATCTACAGGATGTTGTCACATTTCTCTCCCCCATATTTCACACTTCTCTCCCCTATATTTTAAGAGTTATTTTTCATGCATTCCCTCCCCCATTGAAATCAATGAAAAAGGCCTCATTATGTCAATTATTTGCTTCAAGTCCTCAACCAACTCAAGTGTTCAAAGAGAGTGTTTAAGACCAATCATCAAGAGTCCTTATTGACTTTTCTCATCAAAGACACTCCCCCATACAAGAAGCATCAATATTCAATCCAGTTAGGCAATAGTGCTCTATATCATTGGAATGATGCAATCTCTGCATCATCTACTCTAAAGTAGGTAGGGGCACAACCCCAAGCATATCTCTCAAGTACTCAAATTTATCTTTAGGAAAGGGCCTTGTAAATATATCTACAATCTAATCTTTAGTACTGACATATTCCTATCTTATATCTTTCTCTACTACCTTCTCTCTCAAAATATGATAATAGATATATGCTTAGTCTTAGAATGCAAAACTAGATTATTAGACATACTTATTATACTTGTGTTTTCACAATATATGATAATAGGTTCTATAAATTCTATCCCATTGACCTTCAACATCTATTTCATCCACATGACTTGATTATAATTATTTGTTGCAGCTACATAGTCTACTTTAGCTATACTATGTGAAATACAATCTTGTTTCTTTCTTATCCAAGAAACCAATCTTCTTGCAAGAAAAAATGCTACACCAATAGTAGTTTTTCTATTATCCATACTGCCTACCCAATTTGTATCACTATATGCACATAAAGTGAAATCACTCGATTTGTCATATCATGTCCCATAATCATATTTTCTCTTCAAATATTTAAATATCCTCTTTACTATTGCATAATGATACTCCTTATGATCATCTTGGAATCTAGCTACAATCCCAACTACATTTTCTATATCTTCTCTAGTGTGAGTTAGATATTGCAAACATCCAGTCATCAATTTGTACATCTTCTATTCAACTATAGGTGTCTCATCCTCGTTAGATAACCTATGACCAATTATCATTGGCTTACCAACATGCTTACAACTTTCCAAGCCAAATCATTTTAGCGAGTATTTCAAATACTTAGCTTGTGGAATGAAAATGCCATCACTATTTTGCGCAATCTACAAGCCTAGAAAGAGCTTCATCTAACCAATCATGCTCATCACAAACTCATTCTTCGTTTCTTTAGCATACTTATCACTTTCTTCATCATTACCTCCAGAAAATAAGTCATCAAAAAATATTACTATTATTAGAAAACCACTCTCAGTTTCTTTCCAATAGAAGTTACTATCTATCATACCTTTAGAAATTCCAAGCTTTGCCAAATACTTGTCCAACCTTGCATATCAGGTTCTAGGTTCTTTCTTTAAACCATATAGATCTTTCTTCAATTTTCATACCATACTCATGTGTTATGTCAAAATAAATCATTTAGACTGCACAAGCCAAAAACATTCTCACTACTTCCATTATAGCTATAGGAGCATATGTTTCCTCATAATGTATCTCGTCTTGATGTGAATATCCTTTGCATACCAGTCTAGCTTTGTTTCTAATAATTTCAACTTGTACATTCATATTATTTATGAATACCCATTTATTTCCTATAACATTCTTGTCTTTAGACCTAGGAACCAATTCCCATGTGTCATTCTTCATAATCTGATCTAGTTCTTCCTTCATTTCTTGAATCCAGTGATCATCACTACATGCCTCATATACACTCTTAGGTTCAACTTGATAAATCAAACTCAATTTCTCATTTTCTTTGTTTCTTGTTCAATTCTTTTTTTATTCTTCCAATTATCTACCCCAGAGGGTGATTCTTTGATAGGGTCCTATTAGAAGTGGGAGTTTCTAACTCAACTCTTATCTTGTCTCTTGGTTTAGATATGTTTTCTCCTCTTTGATCAATAATTTATACATCATTCTACAAATCATTTTTAGTCTCAAAGAAAACTTCCACATTCTCTCTAACAATTCTAGTATTTTCTTCTTCTTCATTAGAACCGCAATCCATCATCTTTTCCTTAATTCCAAACTTCTCGTCAAGTTTTAAATTTACACACTCAACTATTATATTTGTTCTATGGTTCTTTTCTTTTTAATGAGAAACAAAGAAATATACCTTCATCACTTCTTGGATCAAACTTACCAACATAATCATCTATCTTTATATAATATCACTTGCTTCCAAAGATTCAAAAATACTTTACTAAAGGTGTATGACCAAACCTTAATTCATAAGGACTCCTATTAACACCCTTTTTAATCTGTACTATGTTCATGGTGTACACTGCTATATTGATTGCTTCTCTCCAAAATGTCTTGTATGCATCATTCTCAAACATCAATGCTCTTTTTGCTTCTAATTTTGATTTATTTATTCTTTCTGCTATCTCGTTCTAGTAAGGTGTCTTAAGTCATGATAATTGTCTCTTAATTATATTCTCTTCACAAAAAATGTTAAACTCTCTAGAGGTAAGCTCTCCTCCTCTATCTAATCTCAAGCATTTAATTTTAACATGAGATTCATTCTCAACTCTATTCTTAAATATACTGAATTTCTAAAATGCTTCATATTTCTCTTTAAGAAATACTACCCACATCATTCTAGTGAAATCATCAAAAAACATCATTAAATACCTTTCTCCTTAGAATCCTTTTGTCTTGGTAGGGCCAATTAAACCTATATGAACAATCTACAACTTTTCTATAGTAGTGAACTTCTTGTTGGAAAATGATACCTTCTTCAACTTAGCCATGATACATTCTTTGCAAACAATATTAGTAGGCTTCATTATCTTAGGAAAATATCTAATTGTAAATGTGCTACTAATCTTTACTATGTTATCAAAGTTTATATGACCAAAACTTCTATGTTGTAACCAACTATTGTCCACCTTTGAAACTAAACATGCCATCTCAGTAGAATTCAACTAAAATACATTACCTCTAGATCTTGTACCTATACCTATCATCTTACCATCTTTGTCTTTGATAGTGCAAGTCTTCTCTATGAATTTCAACTAGTAATATTTATCTACCAACTGTCCAACACTCAATAAGATATGCTTTAAACCATCAAAAAAATAAAAATGATCAGTGTTAGTTTTTCCATCAAGAGTAATGGATCCTGTCCCTATGATGTGATAGGTTGCATTGTTACCAACTCTAATAACACCTCCATCTTAATTCCTAAATTTAAAAA
Source organism: Cupressus sempervirens (assembly GCA_028749045.1). Lineage (NCBI taxonomy): Eukaryota > Viridiplantae > Streptophyta > Pinopsida > Cupressales > Cupressaceae > Cupressus > Cupressus sempervirens. Next base: position 817,445,849 of record CM053789.1, on the reverse strand, counting down.
ACTTATTCATATCAATCATCATGTGATGTGAACATCCACTATCTATTATCGAAACATATTTCTTTTCTACCCAAGAAACTAGAGCCTTCTATTCTTTAATTTCAATGTCAAGACCATCTTATTTTATGGCTACAAATCCTAGCTCATCATCACTTTCACTTTGAACTCTTTCCTTAGATTCCTTATCTTCATTTGCATACAAATAATTTCTAGGTCTTCTAGACTCAAAAATTTCAACTAGTAATATTTATCTACCAACTATCCAACACTCAATAAGATATGCTTTAAACCATCAAAAAAATAAAAATAATCAATATTAGTTTTTCCTTCAAGAGTAATGGATCCTATCCCTATGATGTTATAGGTCACATTGTTACCAAATCTAATAACACCTCCATCTTAATTCCTAAATTTAAAAAACTTATTCATATCAATCTTCATGTGATGTGAACATCCACTATCTATTATCCAATTGTATTTCTTTTCTACCCAAGAAACTAGAACCTTCTATTCTCTAATTTCAATGTCAAGATCATCTTGTTTTATGGCTACAAATCCTAGCTCATCATCGCTTTCACTTTGAACTCTTTCCTTAGATTCCTTATCTTCATATACATATAAATAATTTCTAAGTCTTCTAAACTTAAAATTTCCTTTATACTTTTTTTTCTCTTATAGGACACTTAGATGCTTAGTGACCAAATTCATTAAAAGTCCAACATTTAAAGATTCTCTTACTATTTGGTTTTCTTCTTACAATTAGAGCTATACCTTCTTCAATATTTTTGTCTTCCTCATATTTCATTCTACTATTGCTAGAAAAATCTCCATGAGTGCTTGCACTTCTAGATAAGCATGGATGAACACTTAATGCACTAAAAGATGTGTCCACTCTTGTCAATTCTATAGACTATCTAGAACCATCTTCTATTTCTCCCAATATTCTAAGCAAAGTTTCCCTAGTGAACTTCTTAGTACAAGGTATAAAAAATTCAATCATTTATGCTACTTATTTTATGAGCAATGACATGAATGCCAAATCTCAATTCAACGTCAGCTACTGTACTGAGCTTAAGTCCTCTGCCATCCCATTCTTCTTGGGTTAGTCTCTGCAATTCTTCCCAACCTAGGGTTTTGGTAGTCTTGGCTTTGCTCAACATGGGGAGTCCAATAATTTTGCTAATCATTTTATTAGTGATAGGTACTGGTTGCTCTAACCACAATTGGCCATTGTGAACCTGACTGAGTACATACCTAACCCATTTTACTTGAAATTTCCTTGGCAAATGCGAAATATGGGTTAACTCTTTTGTTTCAAGATGTTTATGTTTGGGTTTCAAGGTTCCATCTACGCTCATTTCACCTAGGGCATTGTCAATTTCTAGGTTTCCAAGTTCTTGAATGGAACACTTGAAATGAGAGCGAATGTCATTAATAAGAAGTACCTTTGGAGGGATTTGTGACTGAGCACCGTTAGGGTCTAATGATTTTGCAATTGCCGGTGCCAATTTGAAGTTCGTGGTCTTCCATTCCTCTCCTCTAACCAGCATTTTTGAACCTTTCTTTGTCTTGGAGCTGCCACTTTCAGATGCCATTGCTACTCGGTAGGTGTAGAAAATTTTCGAAAAGATTCTTTGCCCTTTTAAAAAAAAATTTGCTCGAAAATGCTTTAAGCTCGCTCTGGAATCGTAGAAGAAAACTTAGCTCTTTGTTCATAGTGAAAAATGAGATCAAATTTTGCCCCTTTTGACAAAAAATTTTCCATAAATGTTTTGGTACGATGGTAGATGAAATGACAGGTTGTCATCCACTAGCTCAGTAGATATTATCAACTCGGCGATCAAATGAAAACATTGAAGTACCGACCTAACTCGGTTAGGTCACGAACTGACCTTGTTCGGTTGACAAAACTTGATCAATGAAACTTTGTTGCACCCGACCGAACTTGGTAAAGTCTCTTATCGACCTAACTCGGTAGCTGCTACTCAGTTAATGAAGCTTTGTTACACCTGACCGAACTTGGTAAAGTCTTGAACCGTCCTGAAGTCAAAGTGTATCTAAAATACTGATTTGATCATCCTTCTTCCTTTGGAGCTACTTAGGATAAATCTTGGAGGATGTAGTTCCAATCTTTCTTTTATGAATATTAATTGGAAATGGTGGAATCACCCATTTCTTGAGTGACATTTCCAATACTTGATTTATTTTGCTCAGTAGATTTTAGAATCCACTGTTGCTTCATTTGCTTCCAAATGTTATCTGCTTTGATTTTCTTCTCATCTTCAATTCTTTTGATATTCATGCAATTTTTAGCTATATGACCAAGTTCTGTACATGTATAGCATCTTACTGTAGTGTCCTTTTTCCTTAGGTGATGTCTAGCACAATTTATGCCAGAATGTCCATATTCTCCACAATAGTGACATCTGCACCAGGTGTTGTAGTCCCATCCAAATATGGCTTTGACAATTTTTTTAGCTGGCTTGAATGATTTGGTTTTGCATTGGAATGCTTTTTGACCATGCTTTTTGCATTTGTGACAGTTGCCCTCAAATTTTGGTTTTTCTTTACACTCATTTGCCTTATGACCATGTTGATTGCAATTGAAGCATTTACCACTGAATTTTGCTTTCCCATTGCTCTATCATTTGTTTGATGTATGTCCTAACCTGCCACATTGATTACAAGTGGGTCTTTTATTCCTTTGTTCACCTTGTTTAGAGGATTCACCTTCTTCCTTGTATCCAAGACCAACTTTACCCTTTTTTCTATGAAGGTTTTCCTCATTTTGTTGATTTAATTGATTTATATCTATTTGGGCTTTCATCATTCTTTCATTGACTTGCCTTTTAGAGATTAGGTCATTTTCCAAGCGTTCATTGATTTGTCTCTCAGTTCTTAAGTCACTCTGTAGATTTTCATTGATTTGCTTTTCAGTGTTTAAATCATTCCTTATTCTTTCATTTTGTGCTCTGAGAATTCTGATTTCTTCATTTGCATTAGAGAGTTGGTCTATAAGATCTTCATGCTGATGGGATTGATTATGAATTTCATGACTTCTATCTTCCAATTCTTCTTGTTCTTTGTTTCTTTGTTCCAAAACATCACATAGCCTGATTGACTGTATTTCTTGCTCTCTTTTAAGCTTTCTTACCTCTTCTTGCAGAGATCCATTCTTTTCTAGAAGTTCTTTGATTGCTTTGTCAGCTTCTTCTAAATTACTTGATGGTAACAAATCTTCAATCCTTTCTTCAACAAAAGATGGTCATTCATTTGTCTTGCAAGTTCCTTTCTTCTTTTTAGGGATTGAGAAAGCTGTTCCTTTTCTTCTTTGAGTTGAACCATGGCCATTTCTAGATCTAACTTTTCATTTTCTATAACTTTCTCTAGTCTGAATATCTCCATTGACTTTGATCTTTGCTCAAGCCGTCAAGCTTTTTCCTGAGAACCAAATAGCTCTGATACCAATTGTTGGAAATGTTCAAGATATAACAAGTTACTGAGAGGGGAGGGGTGAATCAGTAACAATACAACTTTTAAGTTAATTCAGCATAAACTGGAAAATCATTCATTCCCCTAATCTGATGCATGCAAGAGATAAATAAATATTCATAACACATATGCACAGAGATTTTGGTGACCCAGAAACCTTCCAAAATAGAAAGTAAAACTGGGGTGGGGATGAAACCCACAAAGCTTCTTTTCTGCAGTAGGAAGTTAGCCGGTTAAGGCATACAATGATCACTTCTGGTGATCTGCTCTGTTAGGAGCAAAGAGGATTGCTAGATCCACCTTGTTAAAGGATTTAAAACATACTTTACAAGTATGCACTCTGTTAGGAGATTTATACAAAGACCGTTAAGTCTACCTTGTTAGAGGATTTTTAGATGATTCGCCTGTTAGGATGAACCAATCAGATCTACATATACCTTGATTAGATCCTTTGCAATAATCACCTGTTGTGATTGATGAAATCTTTACTGTACCTTGTGAACCTTGCTAATATACTGCTCTGCTGCTGAGTTCACATTTGTCTCTTGTATCACAATATGTACATATTCATACATGTCGCTTATGCATTACAACAATTACAAATCTGTATTATACACATATATATACCATTTCAGTTAATTATAGATGCAAGGTCGGTTGAACACAATTAAACAAAATATAACTGAGTCAACCAAATAGTAAAATAAACTCGAGTTCTTCAGACAAACTTGATGACCTTCTGATACACGGCATCCACTACGTTACATGACATCGTCATGCACTCGATAGAGGTAGGGGCTCGGTTCATACTAGTCATACACTGTTGCCTGGAACTCAGTAACCATTGGTGACTTGGTAGATATAGTGTCACTCTGTAAAAACTAATTTCTTTGTTAACCGACTGAGCTCGATTAATACTAAGTCCTTCTTCACTCGGTCAATACTAAGTCCATCTTTACTTGGTTAACACTATGTACATCTTCACTTGGTTAACATTGCGTCCATCTTTACTCGATTAACACTGCTTCTATCTTTACTCGGTTAACACTCCACTTGGTTAACACTAAGTGCAACTTTACTTGGTTTGAACTGTGTCTTCGACGCTCAGTTTGAACTGTGTCTTCGATGCTCAGTTTGAACTGTATAATGAGTGTTGTCACTAATGGAAAATACCTTTATGCCAACAATCTCCCCCTTTGTCATTAGTGACAAAAACAATTATGAATCAAAGTTTATGTGCAAAATAAAAATGACATACAGTTCAAAATTGATCTTTTTGCAAATCTTGCAACACATATCCTTTTATTTACATATATCTCCCCCATACAATATGTACAGTATTTATAAGTCAATACATATATCTTTTGCACAGTTAGCTCTTGAAGTCTATCTCCCCCTTTTTGACAATAATGCCAAACAGTATATATTTACATGGAGATTCCAAAATGAGAGATAAATTTTGAATGTACCTTGAGAATAAGAGCCAAAGTCTTATCCCAATTTTCTTGCAAAATTTTGGTAATGGAGAGTGCAATTTGAACTTCTGCAGAGAGTTCAATCATGTGATCTGCAATAGAGAAGTTGTTGTCATGGATCAATGTTTTAGAATGAGCAATATGCTTCTGCATTATGTCCATGACAAGAAGGATCATATTTTGGATATCAATCAGACCTGATCCTTTCTTTGTCTCTCAGCAATTCTGCCTGTTTCTCTGACAAAAACCTTATTCTCAGATGATGGGATGAACTTGCACTGTGGTCAAATTGTAGCATTTGGTCACTGACCTTCATATTCACATCAATTTTATTCAACTTTTCTCTTATTTCCTTAGTAAACTCAGTAACATCACAGAGTTTTCCAAAAAGTGAAGTTACATTATTAAAAGAATGTTCAAAATTGTAGACAATTCTACCTGTTTTACTGCAATATGCTGAGCAATGTGCTCAAGCACCTTATTGTCAAATTTCTTCTCTGCCTTTTCAATCAATTTCTCTTGGCTGGAGCTGTCCTCATTAAATTGATATACAACCTCTTCTAACTAAATCAAAATGTGTTGAGTAGAATCTACTTCAACACCTATAGCATTTGTTATGATATTCTTAGCATTCTCAATAATGCTATATTCCTGGTCTCTCTCATGCCTCAGCTATTTTTTCCTAGCTTTCTGCTCTAATAGCTGACTGAGCATTCTCATTTCATCAACTGATGCAGTATCTAGATCTATCTTAGGAATGGCAATGTCCTTACCCAGATCTATTTCCTCATCCACTGCCTTATTGAAAAACATGTATCACTTTGGTTTTTCTGTAGTGACTGCACCTTTTCCCTTTGAAATTGAAACAATAGTTGATGATGCTAGACTAGCTGACAAAACTGGAATAGGACTAACTAGAGAAAGACTAAGAGAAGTGCTAATAGTATCAAAAATTGGTGTTGCTCCCAACATTGTTGTATAGGATGGAGTGGGAGAACTAACAGTTGCCAAAATTGGAGGAGAAGTCAAAATTGTAGTACCTGTTTTAGGTGGAGAGTGAGGAAGAGATGCAATGACTTCAGCTGCAATTATTAGTGGATCTTCTTCGTCCTTAGCTTGTTCTGCTTCTTCCTTCATTTCTCTTTTAGCTTCTTCCTCAACTTCTAACATTAATGATTGCAGGTCTTCTGGAATGTCTTCAATGTCATCACCATCATCATCATCATCATTATCATCATTGTTGTCATTGTCCTTGATTTCAATAGTGTCATCACCAGGTTTGTGTAGATGATAGATATTTTTCCACATGTTTGTTGCATCATTTACTACATTCTCAATGTCTTTGACAAGTATCAAAAAAGTGTGGAATCTAATCATCATGTTACCTTTGTGGTCTTTCAGTAATTTCTTCACTTCAGCATCAGTGAGACTCGGTAGGAGATTCTTCAGGGTCTTCTCATAAATGTCTTTGACAGTCTTGGTTGCAGCTTCCCATCTTGGTTGCAACCTCTCCAATAGCTCTTTGGAGATCTAAGAGGCTATCCGGTCTGGGGAGTATTTCCATTTACCCATTTTGTTCAGTATCAGTTCCTCAATCTACATTTTCTCTTGTTCTATTCTAGTTTCAAACTTCAATGCTTTGAAGTTTGTGAAGCTAGCTCTTGCATCTAATTGCTTCAGTCTTGCCTCAAGGGTGAGTGGAGGCTTAACAAGTATAGGTTCCTTCTTTCCCTGTCTTGTTCTCCTGGAGAACACTGTAGTAGTTTTCTTTGTAGGTTTGTTGATAGTCACCTTACCTTTCTTTCATTGAGGCTCTTTTTCTTTTTTAGACTCGGTTTCCTCCTCTTCTTCATCTTCTCCTCTCCCTTCTGTTATCATGAGAGGGCCAACATCTATTTTTAGTTTGGCTATGCTCCTCTTTCCTTTGCTAATGGCCTGAGGGATTTTAACTTGAAGCTCAATTCTAGCCTTAGCTTCATCATATGTTCCAAAAATTAGTTGCCTTGGGTCTACAGGTTCATTTACCAGTGCTTCTATGATGTCCCTAGTTTCATCAATATTTACCTCATAGGGAAGAGGTTTCACCCATGCTACCCGAGGCCTGACTGCCTCTATGTATATCTTGTCACAGTCTACCATGAAACATACATCTTCCTTGTACTCTTCAACAAGTCTTGGAGGAATTTGGAACCTATTGTTCATTCTTTCCTTAAATTCTTCAAAATAACTATCCAAAACACTGTCAAAATTTTCACCTAATTCGGCGATGATTTCATTAATTTGATAAAGAATTGGGATATCCTTTTCCCATACTATTGATCCTTTAGATGGAAAGGAATTTAGAACATAGAAAAACAAACAAATCAAAAGTGAACCAAATTTACAGGAGTTGTTCTTGGAAGTCATTATGCTTTCCATATTTTTATTGAATTGGGACAAAAGCAATTCCGATAAATCAAACTCTACATTCTTCTTTACTATTTTATATGCCAAATCCATAGCTTCATAGGATACACTATTTGGACGACTTGAACTATAGATTTTATGAGCAATGACATGAATGCCAAACCTCAATTCAACATCAGCTACTGTACTAAACTTAAGTCCTCTGCCATCCCATTCTGCTTGGGTTAGTCTCTGCAATTCTTCCCGACCTAGGGTTTTGGTAGTCTTGGCTTTGCTCAACATGGGGAGTCTAGTAATTTTTCTAATCATTTTCTTAGTGATAGGTGCTAGTTTCTCTAACCACAATTGGCCATTGTGAACCCGACTGAGTACATACCTAACCCATTTTACTTGAAATTTCCTTGGCAAATGCGAAATATGGGTTAACCCTGTTGTTTCAAGATGTTTATGTTCGAGTTTCAAGGTTCCATCTATGCTCATTTCACCTAGGGAATTGTCAATTTCTAGGTTTCCAAGTTCTTGAATGGAACACTTGAAATGAGAGCAAATGTCATTAATAAGAAGTACCTTTGGAGGGATTTGTGACTTAGCACCGTTAGGGTCCAATGATTCTGCAATTGCCTATGCCAATTTGAAGTTCAGGGTCTTCCATTCCTCTCCTCTAACCAGCATTTTTGAACCTTTCTTTGTCTTGGAGCTACCACTTTTGGATGCCATTGCTACTCGGTAGGTGTAGAAAAATTCTGAATAGATTCTTTGCCCTTTTTAAAAAAAAAATCGCTCAAAAATGCTTTAAGCTCGCTCTAGAATCGCAGAAGATAACTTAGCTCTTTATTCACAGTGAAAAATGAGATCAAATTTTTCCCCTTTTGAAAAAAATTTTTCCATAAATGTTTTGGTACGATGGTAGATGAAATGACAGGTTGTCATCCACTAGCTCGGTAGATATTATCAACTCGGCGATCAAATGAAAACATTGAAGTACCGACCTAACTCGGTTAGATCACGAACTAACCTTGCTCGGTTGACACAACTCAGTCAATGAAACTTTGTTGCACCCAACCAAACTTGGTAAAGTCTCTAACTGACCTAACTTGGTAGCTGCTACTCGGTTAATGAAGCTTTGTTACACCCGACCGAACTCGGTAAAGTCTTGAACCGTCTTGAAGTTAAAGTGTATCTGAAATACTGATTTGATCATCCTTCTTCCTATGGAGCTGCTTAGGATAAATCTTGGAGGATATAGTTCCAATCTTTCTTTTATGAATATTAATTGGAAATGGTGTAATCACCCATTTCTTGAGTGACATTTCCAATACTTGATTTATTTTGCTTGGTAGATTTTGGAATCCACTATTGCTTCATTTGCTTTTGAATGTTGTCTACTTTGATTTTCTTCTCATCTTCAATTCTTTTGATATTCATGCAATTTTTAGCTATATGACCAAGTTCTGTACATGTATAGCATCTTACTGTAGTGTCCTTTTTCCTTAGGTGATGTCTAGCACAATTTATGCCAGAATGTCCATATTCTCCACAATAGTGACATCTGCACCAGGTGTTGTAGTCCCATCCAAATATGGCTTTGACAATTTGTTTAGCTAGATTGAATGATTTGGTTTTGCATTGGAATGCTTTGTGACCATGCTTTTTGCATTTGTGACAGTTGCCCTCAAATTTTGGTTTTGCTTTACACTCATTTGCCTTATGACCATGCTGATTGCAATTAAAGCATTTTCCACTAAATTTTGCTTTCCCATTTCTCCAGCATTTGTTTGATGTATTTCCTAACCCACCATAGTGATTACAAGTGGGTCTTTTATTCCTTTTTTCACCTTGTTTGGAGGATTCACCTTCTTCCTTGTATCCAAGACCAGCTTTACCCTTTTTTCTATGAAGGGTTTCCTCATTTTGTTGATTTAATTGATTTATATCTGTTTGGGATTTCATCATTCTTTCATTGACTTGCCTTTCAAAGATTAGGTCATTTTCCAAGCTTTCATTGATTTTTCTCTCAGTTCTTAAGTCACTCTGTAGACTTTCATTGATTTTCTTTTCAGTGTTTAAATCATTCCTTATTCTTTCATTTTGTGCTCTGAGAATCCTGATTTCTTCATTTGCATTAGAGAGTTGGTGTATAAGATCTTCATGTTAATGGGATTGATTATGAATTTCATGACTTCTATCTTCCAATTCTTCTTGTGCTTTGTTTCTTTGTTCCAAAACTTCAGATAGCCTGATTGACTATATTTCTTGCTCTCTTTTAAGCTTTCTTACCTCTTCTTGCAGAGATCCATTCTTTTCTAGAAGTTCTTTGATTGCTTTGTCAGCTTCTTCTGAATTACTTGATGGTAACAAATCTTCAATCCTTTCTTCAACATAAAGATGGTCATTCATTTGTCTTGCAAGTTCCTTTCTTCCTTTTAGGGATTGAGAAAGATGTTCCTTTTCTTCTTTGAGTTGAACCATGGCCATTTCTAGATCTAACTTTTCATTTTCTATAACTTTCTCTAGTTTGAATATCTCCATTGACTTTGATCTTTGCTCAAGCTGTCAAGCTTTGTCCTGAGAACCAAATAGCTCTGATACCAATTGTTGGAAATATTCAAGATATAACAAGTTACTGAGAGGGGAGGGGTGAATCAGTAACAATACAACTTTTAAGTTAATTCAGCATAAACTGGAAAATCATTCATTCACCTAATTTGATGCATGCAAGAGATAAATAACTATTCATAACACATATGCACAGAGATTTTGGTGACCCAAAAACCTTCCAAAATAGAAAGTAAAATTGGGGTGGGGATGAAACCCACAAAGCTTCTTTTTTGCAATAGGAAGTTAGCCAGTTAAGGCATACAATGATCACTTCTGGTGATCTACCCTGTTAGGAGCAAAGAGGATTGCTAGATCCACCTTGTTAAAGGATTTAAAACATACTTTACAAGTATACATTCTGTTAGGAGATTTATACAAAGACTGTTAAGTCTACCTTGTTAGAGGATTTTTAGATAATTCACCTATTAGGATGAACCAATCAGATCTACATATACCTTGACTAGATCCTTTGCAATAATCACCTCTTGTGATTGATGAAATCTTTATGGTACCTTTTGAACCTTGCTAATATACTGCTCTGCTGTTGAATTCGCATCTGTCTCTTGTATCACAATATGTACATATTCATACATGTTTCTTATCCATTACAATAATTACAACTCTGTATTATACACATATATATACCATTTCAGTTAATTATAGATGCAAGGTTGGCTGAACACAAATAAACAAAATATAACTGAGTTGGCCAAATAGTAAAATAAACTCAGGTTCTTCAGACAGACTTGATGACCTTTTGATACACGACATCCACTATGTTACACGACATCGTCATGCACTCGGTAGAGGTAGGGGCTCGGTTCATACTAGTCATACAACATTTCCTGGAACTCAGTAACCATTGGTGACTTGGTAGATATAGTGTCACTCAGTAAAAACTAATTTCTTTGTTAACCGACTGAGCTCAGTTAATACTGAGTCCTTCTTCACTCGGTCAATGCTAAGTCCATCTTTACTCGGTTAACACTAAGTACATCTTCACTCGGTTAACACTGCATCCATCTTTACTCGATTAACACTGCTTCTATCTTTACTCAGTTAACACTCCACTCGGTTAACACTAAGTGCAACTTTACTCAGTTTGAACTGTGTCTTCGACGCTCGGTTTGAACTGTTTCTTCAATGCTCGGTTTGAACTGTATAATGAGTGTTGTCACTAATGGAAAATACCTTTATGCCAACAATTTTCACTATGCTATTATTCTAAAAATATGTTGTGAAAATTTTATGAAGAGTCTTGTGCAGTTAGGGTTTCTCATATATTATTATCAAGTTTCCTATATAAATCCTAACCTAGTAGGTTGTTCCCTATCCCATTTCAAAAAAAATTCCCTAACCTAGGATTATCCAAATGTTAAAAGACTTGTGTCCCATTTTGATCATTAAACAAATTATTCAATGATCGGGTTGGTTTTAACCCTATGTTCTGTGTCTAGCAAGAGATCACATTTCATTTTCAACATTTCCTTATCTCATTATGAGCTCACAATTAGAGTCATTAGCATGGAGTCATAATTCTTAGGTTTTTAGTCTCTGAATGTTATGAAATAAGGTTTAGCATGAAGTTATAAGCGGTAATTCATGGGTCTCGCAATGTCAATACATCTAACATAAGCAAAAAGATGTAGAAGTAATTTACATGGGTTCTGATCTTACACTCATGTCATAAGCATAGAATCATAAGTATTTTTATGAAGGTCAATAGATGTTATGATCTTATGATGAAAGGAGGAACATAGAAGGATAAATGATTTTCTATATAGTCCTAACCATATGCATAGACTAGAAGTGGGAGATCGTAAGGTGTAATGTTTGAAAGTTATGTGATTATTACAATCTTATGATGAGGGGACTAGCACATAAGCATAACAAAATTGAGCACATGTCAATAAAGTCTTATAGGGATACAAAAAGTAGAAGATTGTAAGATTGTAAAGGTAGAGTACAAAGATTTCTATAGATACGAGATAAGGTGAAGCATAAGATCAGAAGATGAAATAAGAAGGGTCATGTTGCTATCGTAAAGAGTCAAGTATATGGTTGTAAGAATAAAGTAAAGCTAATTTTAGAGCCCCTAGGGTTATGGTAAGTAGTGATGTAATAGTTAGTATATGGTTGGAGGGTTAAGATATATGTTGGAGGAAAAGATCCTAGAATTACAATGGAGGTTAGTGTATCTTTTAGTGTAAAATCATAAGGCAATAGGAAAGAAGCCCTGATGCTATAGGTACCATTGAAGCATAAGATTTTAAAGGTTTGAATACACAATGTCGATGCTATGTGGATGGTTGAAGACTGCTAGGCATAAGTTCATAGATGGAAGATAAGATTGTAGATAATGTTCCCAATATTACGATAAACTAGTGAGCATATAGTTGTAAGATAATATGTAAGGGCTATCCGTTATACAAAAAAGGATGAAGTGTAAGATCATAACAATATTTTTTCTTTTCTACAGGGTTATGAAGGGTTTGAATTTGAAACAAAAGGTGTAAGATTGCAAGCCCTAAATATCACATAGAAAGGAGATTTTTCTTTCTCTAAGATGGAAAATGATAGAAAGGTTTTGACAAATAAGGTTTTAAAAGTACAAAAGGTGCTAAGATGGATAATCAAGTTGATGCTCCATGAGGTGATGGAAAAATTGAGAATTAAAGCTCATACATGAAGGAAATAAATGTAGCAAAGAAGTTGATGAAGTACACAGGACATAAAATACACTTTCTAGTCTAAAACATGATATAATTTATAGAGCACAAAAAAATTAAGTAGTTGCAGAGCTTTTAGATTTTATTTGTAGATGGAGCTTTTAGATTTTATTTGTAAAAAAGATATTAAAGGAGGAGGTATAAGAAATCCAAGATGAAGACATGGAATTTGTAGAAACATGAACTTTGAAAGGAGAGAAAACTTGATAAAGAAAGCTGAATAAATATGTAGATGAATGGATAAAGATATTCCCAAAGTCATTGAATACCATCTCTGCAAATGATCATGATTTTAGAGACCCATACACATTCTGTAGAGATGCAATTTTCCCTAGTGTAAATGGATATGATTTTCTCACATAATTTTATAATAATAGGTTTGAGAAGATCCCTATATGCAAGCCATGGAGAAGAAACATGGTGAAGCTATTATTCCCAGAGGTATATGTGGATATTGATTTGGTGAAAGCCCTTTTTGACATTAAGTCAAGTTTTTTATTAGTGACAACACTTATTTAGATTTTGCATAGCTACCAAACTCATTGAACAATCTATAGTGTTTGCCATGTAATTTAGTAGCGACTGAGTTTTATAGTTCCTATTGAGCATCCCAGTGGTTACCAAGTGAATTCAGGTAGTGTGAAGGCCAACAGTTCAACCCGAGTAGTTCAATGGTTACCAAGCTTCACAGTTTCTATCGAGCTAGTAGTTCATGTGAAGAGAAGTTAGTGTTAATTGAGCTATGTTATTATTAGTGTTTACTAAGCATAGTCATAATAAATGATTAATTCAGTTCCTACCAACTTACATAGTATCTACTGAGTCACTAGTACAGATCAAGTTTGAGACAACTCTAAGATGATTAGTATGGGCTAAGCTTCTAATTCTACTGAATGCATGATGATGTCAAGTAGTGATAGTGGATGTTGTGTATCAAAACTTCACCAAGTTAGTCTTCAAAACTCGAGTGTCTTCATTTGAGCCAAATTTGTGATATTGTTGTTAACTTGTATATTTGCTGACTTTGTAATTTTGTAAATTGGATTGATATATATGTAATGTATTGTATCATATCCAAGTATGATGATGAAAAGAAAAAATAAAATTGTGTAAAAAGAAAAATGGAAGCATGAAACGATAAGAAGGATGTGAATGTGAATCAACAACAAAGTATACTGTAAGGCCATATCAGAAAAAGAAGCAATAGAGTCATATCTATCACATAAAGGTGTTAGTACTTAAAAGAATCTCTATTTACAAATCAGTTGTAAGTCAGAGATCTATTGTTTTATCCTAATAGGTGAACCAGTCAAAATCCTCTAACAAGGTAGACTTAACAGTCTTTTGTCAAATCTCTTTACCAAGTGCATACTTCATTGTATGTTTTTAAAACATCTAAGGAGGTGGACCTATTAGTCTTAATTTCTCCTAATGGGGAAGATCATCAGAAGTGATCATTGTAAACCTTAACTAGCCAAATTTATGCTGGAGTATTGAATTTTTGTGGGTATCATCCCCATCCTAGTTTTACTTTCTATTTGGAAGTTTTATGGGTCACCAAATCATTGTGTTGAAGTGTCATGAATGTTTTATGTTTTCAGTTTCTCATGCATGTAGTTAGATTTAATTTAATGGATTAAATGGCAATTGGATTATTAAAATTAGATCTAAATTTGATAAAAAAAATTGAGGTTACTAATTCACCCCTCCCCTCTCAATAACCTAGAAAAGTATTCAATATTTCCAACAATTGGTATCAGAGCTTTGTGATTCTTAGGATAAATCTTGATAGCTTGAGAAAAGATCAAATGGAGATATTCAGGCTTGACAAGGTAATTGACAATAAAAAGCTAGATATAGAAATGGCCATTGCACAACTCAAGAAAGCTAAGAAGCAACTTTCCCAATCCCTAAAAAGAAGAAAGGAACTTGCAAATAAAATGAATGATCATTAGTACATTGAAGAAAATATTGAAGACCTTTTCCCTTCAAGCAATTCAAATGAAGTGAATGATGCAATCAAAGAACTCTTGGAGAAGAATGGTTCCTTGTAAGAAGAAATAAGAAAGATCAAAAGAGAATAAGAAATTTAGTCAATAAGGCCATGTGAAATCTTGGAACAAAGGAACAACAAGATGAAAGAAGAAATTGATGAGATTTAGAACCAATCCCTTCAACATATAGATCTTATAGATCAAATCTCTGATGCAAATGAGGAAATCATGAGCCAAAGACAGATCAATGAAAGATTAAGGAATGATCTAAATTCAAAAAGGAAAATCAATGAAATAATAAGAAGTGAGATGAGATTTGAAAAGAAAATCAATGAAAGATTGAAAAATGATCTTAACATTGAAAATAAAATCAATGAGAGAATGATGAAATCTCAAGCAGACATGAAACAATTGAATCAACTAAATGAGAAGAATCTCCATAGATGAAAAGGTAAAGTAGGAATTGGATACAAAGAAGAAGGTGAATCCTCCAAACAAGGTGCTCAAAGGAATCAAAGACCTACTTGCAATCATTGTTGTAAGATAGGTCATACATCAAGAAAATGTTGGAGTAATGGTATAGAAAAATTCAATGGTAAATGTTACAATTGCAATTAGCATGGTCACAAGGCTAATGAATGTAAAGAGAAACCAAAATTTGAAGGCAAGTGTTAAAATTGTAGGAAACAAGGTCACAAGGCATCAAACTGCAGAATCAAGTCATTCAATCCAACAGAACAAATTGTGAAAGCAATATTTGGTTGGGACTATAACACCTAATATAGATGTCATTCCTATGGAGAGTATGCACACATTGGCATGAACTATGTTAAACATCACATAAGGAAGAGAGATACCACCATAAGATGTTTCACTTGTATAGAACTTGGTCATCTAGCCAAGAATTGCATGAATACACATAGAATTGAAGATAAAAAGAAAGAAAAAGTAGACAACATCAAAAATAAAATGCGGCAATAATGTATTCCTAAATCTACCAAGGAAGCTAGTCCAAGCAATGATGGTCATGTCACTCAAGAAGTGGGTGACTCAACCATTCCAACTAAGTTCTCAAGTAAGAAACTAGAACTACATTATCATGATCACATCCAAATAGTTCCAAAATTGAAAGGAAGCAAAGGTCCAAATCATAGAAAAGGATCATAGAAGATTAGTATCAGCTATCACTGAGTTACTTTCTCTATTGAGTAAGGTTAGGTCATTGACTCTATTGAGCAAGGTCAAGAGTAACTAATTACACATATTTGGTTACTTAGTTATGAAACATTCATTGAGAAATTTGAATAGATAGTGGATGACAGCCTTTCATGCATAATGATGTCATCATAGCTACCTTTGTATCAAGCATTAATGGAAAAGTGTTATAAAAAAGTTAAGAAATTAAATTCATTTTTCACCAAGAATTTTAAGTTTTATTATGATCAAGTGAATTGTAGAATGATCAAGTGACTTCATGCAGAATCTGCAATAAAATTTTTCAAAGTTTTCCATAACCTACTCAGTAACCATGGTAGCATCAAGAAGCAGTAGTAAGGCAAAGAAAGGTTCAGAAATGTTGGTCTGAGGAGTTGAATAGAAATCACCAAATTTCAAACTTATGCTAGCAATTGTTGAAACCCTTGATTCAAATGGAGTACAATCATAGATCCCTCCTAAGGTACTACTCATTAACAATATATGAACTCATTTTAAGTGTGAAATTCAAGAAATTGGAACCCTAGAAATGAAAGATGCCCTAGGTGAATTGTGTATGAATGGTGTTATTAAACCTGGACATAAGCACTTAGAAGATAAGGGTTTAACCCACATTCCCCACCTACCCCAAAATTTCCAAATCAAATGGATCAAATACATCCTAAGTTGAGTTCATAATAGTCAATTATGGCTTGAGCAACCAGTCTTGATTACTAAGAAGATGACTCATCATATCATCGGCCTTCCCATGCTCTCTAAAGCCAAAACTACTAAAACCCTAGGTCCAATGGAGTTAGAAAAGAAAACCCTAGCTCATTTGGATGGTAGAGGAATGGAGATTAGTAGTGTAACTGATGCAAAACAAAAATTTGGCATACATGTGATAGCTCACAAGATCTATAGTTCTAGTTGTCTAAATATTGTATCATGTGAAGTAGTAGACTTGGCATTCAAGGTCGTAAAGAACAATCTATCATATCATCTTGCAAATTTGTTGTTGAAATAGTTTAACAAAAACATGGAAAGTATAAGGACATTGAAGAACAATCCTTGTAAATTTGATTCTTTATTGACATGTTTGTTTTTCTATGTTCAAAAGTTTTTCCTTTCAAAAGGTACAATCATATGGAGAAAGGATGTACCAAATTTTGTATCAAATTAATGAGTATATTGCAGAATGGGTGAGAATTTTGTTAGCATAATGGATAATTACTTTGATGTCTTCAAGGAGAAAATGAATAATAGATTTAGGATTCCCAAGAAATTGGTTGAAGATTACGAATATGATGTTTGTTTCATGGTAGACAATGACAAGGTCTACATTCAGGTAGTAAGACCCAAAAATTATATGGGTAAAACCTCTTCTCTATGAGGTGAACATTGTTGAAGATAAGGACATAATTGAAGCCTTGATAAAAAAACCTATTGATCCAAAGGAACCACACCTTGGAACATATGATGAGGCCAAGGAAAGAATAGAGCTTGAAATCAAGCTTCCATAGGAAGTTAACAAAGGAAAGAGGAGAATAGAAAAAATCAAAACCACCACACCTCTTATGTTGACTGAAGGTAAAGGAGATGATGATGATGAAGTAGAGGATGAAGAAGAGTTAGAAAAGGAAGAAGAGCCAGTAAAGAAGAAAGGCAAGGTCATCATCACCAAGCCACCCAAGCCATCCACTATAGTATTCACTAGGAGATCTAGGAAGAAAAATAGTAAAGTTGTGTTTAGCAAGCCTCCTCCCACCTTCTAGGAAAAATTGAAACAATTGCAAAAAGGTGTAGGCATAACCAACTTGAAATCATTAGAGTATGAGACCATAACAAAAGCTGAGAAGAAATAGGTTGAAGATTTGGTGCTAACCAAGATGGGCAAATGGAAGTATTCCCCTAATCAAATAGCCTCCCAATATGGGACTCAGCTATTCAAACAGCAAAATATATCTATGAATAGACCTTCAGGTAGTTGTTACCAAGCATCACAAATGCTGAGGTAAAAGAGTCTATGAAGAAAATTAAAGACAAGATGACTCTTAGATTCAATACTTGTTTAACTTTGCTAAAGGATATAGAGCATTTAGTCAAGAGTGTCACAGGTATGTGGAAGAATGTGTATCAATTATATAAACAATGTGACTTCCCAATAGAAGTCAAGGATGATGATAATGATGATGAGGAAGAAGAAATATACTCTGAGACAACACATTTTGACAATGAAGATGTTGAAGAAGATAAACAGGAAGAAGCTAGTGAGGAAGTCAAAGAAGATGCTGAGGAGACTGATCCTATGAAAATAGCAGCCATAGTCATTGCCTCACTTCCTCACTCTCTAAGAAAACTAGTAGCTACATCAAGTTGGGAGATAGCTTTAGCAAGTTTGATTGTGACCATAGAAGATACATTAAATGTCCAATCACTCTTCACTCCCTCACAGCTTAGCACATCACTAATGGAAGTGTCTACCACCTCATCTAATAAGCAATAGCTTCCCTATTCTTTAGCTCCCAAGTTAGCATCATCAACAATGAGTATAGTATGTTCAACAATTTTTTGTTCTTCAGTAGTAAGTTTAGTTTTGAGTTCTACAATTTTAGATTCTATAGTTTTGTTTTCTATAGCTTTGGTTACCTCTATAAGTACATTAGTTTTGGATTTAGTAAGCATACTAATTAGTATTACATCTATTGGTACTATATTAGTTTCAATAGCCAGTCCTACTATCTCAACTATTGTTTCCATTCCATATTCTAAGACATTAAGTAAAAAGGTAGTTGAACCCAAGGCTCAACCAAGTATAAGATTTTTAAGTGGAAAGGAGATAAAGGAGGATATTGACCTAGATGAGGAGATTGAGATTCCATAATGGGATTTTGATAATGCCACTTCAAATTAAATAAAAATAGCTGGTCAACTACTCCAAAAGAAGGCAAAATAGAAGAAATTGGGAGAGGAAAAAGACCGAGAATATAAAATCTTAGAAGATGCTAAGAATATTTTGACTGAAGTGATAGGTTTTGAAGTTGATACTTCTCAATGCATTTTTCTTCAATTAAAATAGGCAGTTTAGAAGTTTAATGAGGACTCCAATGGTTAAGAAAAATTGATTGAGAAAGCAGAGAAGAAATTTGATAACAAAGTGCTTGAGCACATTGCTCAACAAATTTCCATTTAGCAAGTAGAGGTTTCCTCAATTTTGACCAATCTTAAAACCTCTTACACAAATGTAACATCACTTTTTGGAAAATTATGTAATGTTATTGAGTTCACAAAGGAAATAAAGAGAAAACTAACAAAGATTGATGAAGATATGAAGGCTAGTGCACAATAGTTGCAACTTGACCCCTTTTTAGGCTCTGCACATCATATGAAAATTAGATTCTTGTTAGTTATACAGGCAGAGTTGTTGAGAGAAGAAGCAAGGATCTGATCTTCACTAATAGATGTTTAGAACATGATCCTTCCCATCATGGATATAATGTAGAAGCACATTCTTTACTCCAAAACATTGATCCATGAAAATAACTTCTTCATCGTAGATCACATGATAGAACTCTCAGTAGAAGTCAAAATTGCTCTACATATGTGCAAAGTTCTACAAGAAAATTGGGATAAGACTTTAGCACTCATACTTAAGGTACATTCTAATTTTATTTCTTATATTTGTGTCTTTGTGTAAATAAATTTTGAATAAATCTTTGGCATTATTGTCAAAAAGGGGGAGAAATAGTATTAGATAGTATGTATATATGGGGAGAGACACTTAGTATGTATATTGTATGGGGGAGAATCATGCAAAGGAAAGGAAAATATAGAATTTGTAGACATAGTATACTGTATATACTTACAAAGACAAATTTTAAAAAATCTCAAATATAGAAAAGCAAAATGTTTGAGGGAGTTAGAAAAATAAAATGGGCTCTGCAACTTGTGGCATGTTTGAATGATGCCTATCTTGGATTCTGCTTGGTTTGTGTTTTATAAGTCATGTTGTGTGCTTCATGTCAATTGTACCCTTTTCTTGGTTATAGTAATAATTTCACTTGTGTTTGTCCTCCATCTGGCCTGTGTGTTATTGTTTCATTATTTTTAGCCTTTATGGTGTGGGGTGATATTTTCCCTCAGCCTAGTTTGCTCATGCCATCGGAGACCTGAATCATGGTAGAGGGAAGGATTGCAATTTGTAGGATGACATGGGTAGGAGTATGTCAAAGAAGGGCACTAATAAAATAATTGTTGAGAATGTTGGTGATGTTGAAGGAAAGTTGTCCTACAAGTAGGTGGTGGCCAAAAGTTCCCTGACCTTCTTGGTAACTACGATGTTTAAGGGTGTTATTCACAGAAAAAATGTGGAATCAGAGTTGCAAGGAGGAGAAGGACGATGGGCCACAACTGATGGATGTGGACTCCCTAAAGGAAGCAATGCCACCACTAGTGTAAATGGAGGAAAGAATGGTAAGTATCCTTCTCTTGGCCCTAAGGTTCTTTCTCTTTCCCCCAACAAGGATCTACAATTTTGAATCAGAGGTCTAGGTTGAAAAATATTGCTATTTTCTTCATTTATTTGGATAAAGATGCCTTGCCTGCTAGGAATTTTTTTGATGATTGGCTAGCAATAGTGTGGGGTAAAAAGCTTGGAATTTATGTGACTTACTATAAAATGATTCAAAAGGGTTTTTTTGTTATTTTTTTGTGGAATCACAATATGCAAGAAAGAGTGTTGGAAAAAAGATTTTGGAATGTTGGTAGGTCAATGTTTAGGGTCTACCATTGTCTCCAAAAGGTGATTTTGATAAGGTAGTTGCTAGGGCTCCACCAAATTGGGTGGAAATTAAGAACTTGAATGTGGAATTTTGGCCATTCATTCCACAAATTCTTAAGCCTCTTGGCTCAGTTTTACAAGTTGAGCAATCTAGGGTTACGTTGCCTCACCTTAATGCTAGTGTTCTTTTGGCTCTAGCTCCAGATGTGGATTTTCTTGACAATATTTCTTTATATTTTGAGGGAGAAAGGTTTTGTTGGGAGATTTCCCTATCAGGGAATTTAAATTCATGTTTTCATTGTAGACGTAATGGGCATACTAAAAAGGATTTTCTGTCTCTCCAACTTTCTCACAAAGAAAACTTTAATGTGGTCAATAATCAAGATGCCTCTAGTTTATTAGCCATGGGTAATAATAATGCAAGTAAAATCCCCAATAGAGATGAGGGGTTTATTTAGCAAGTTGAGGAGGTAAGCAGTTTGAAGAAAGAGGTGCCTGTGTCCACTCTGGGTCTACAAACTTCAATTTGCTAATTCTATTGATATTCCTATGAGCAATAGGTTTTTGTTGTTGGCTAACCCATTTTTTGAAGAAGAATTTTGAGGTGGTGATGGACAATGTTGCTTCCTTCGATATTATTCCTACACCTATAGCTTCCCCCCTATCAAGAGGTTAGTCTGATATCCCGCAAGAAGCTATTAATGCTTAGCCTACTATAAATGCTCAACAATTAGCCCTTATATCCATTAAGGATATGATAGTTAAAATTAAACAAGATAATAATGAGGTTCTTTCTATGCCTTCAACTCCTGCTTCCTCACCTGGATCTTTAGCCATGGTTGTATCTAATTTAGAGGGACAGTTTACAGAGGTTGGTAGGAAGAAGCAAAATATTATAGAAAAAGGCTCTAGTCCTATAGGGGATAGAGGGAGAAGGAATCTCCCTAATTGTTTTAATCAGTTTTGTAAGAGATCCAAAACTCCCCCTAAATTACTATGAAGTTGCATATCCATAGTTGGAATGTTCGGGGGTTAGAAATGTCTAATAGGAAGTATCTTGTTAGAAGTTGGTGCAACAAGTTGAAGGAGAAGGATATTATTTTCTTACAAGAAATTAAGGTGGTTGGATTCCAATCCTTTTCTATGTTGAAGTTCCTTTGGGACAAGTCTTTAGGCTTCCACTCCAATAATGAGAGGGGGAAGGGTGGTGTGGCTATTCTTATTCATCCCAAATGGGAGATCTCTATTGTTAGCCATGGGTGCTCTATGTGTCAAAGGGTAATTTGGGTTATTGTCAAGCAAGGCAATAGTGTTTTTGGTATTTTTAATGTGTATTCTTCAAATAATTATAGAGAAAGGGAAAAAATTTGGGCGTAGTGTTGTGTACTCCTGCCAAAGATACCATGGGTAATAGAGGGGGATTTTAACATGGTGGAGCATGGAATTGATGAGGCAAGAGGGTTGACTCATTGTTGGAAAGGTAATGAAATGTATTTTTGGTATAAATTCAAAAGAAAATTCAATTTGGTGGATCCCATGGAAAATACGCATGGCAAGTTTCAAGATATTTGGTTTACCTAGTGCAATAAACAATCAAGTAAGCATAGGATATATTGTACACTAGATAGGGTGTACAGGGACAGTTCTTCTATTATTTTTTTCTGCAACAAAATAGCCATGCTTTGGTTCAAATTGTTCTAGCCTCTCTCTAATCATTCACCTATTTATGTTTGCTATAGGATAGAAGATTTGAGGAATTCTCCAGCTCCTAAGAGGACTCATAGTTCTTCCAAGCTTAATTCTTCACTCCTTGAGGATCCTGATAATGTTAAGGCCATAGTCATGGTAACTGAGATTCTTAGTATTAGCAATCCTTTGCTTGATCTTATTGATCTCTAGAACTTAAAGGTGTAGACTTTGAAAAATATTCTCCAAGTAATTGAGAAGAAGGTAGCCATGGACAAGAATCAAGAAGAATCATTGTGGTAGAACAAATGAATATGGGCAAAAAGAGAACTACAAGAAATAGGGTAGAGTGAGGAATTGGAAATGCAAATGGTGAACATTAAGCATAAATTAAGCTACATACAGAGGTACAAAATTCAAGGGCGGTGGATTAGAGCTAGAATAAATTGGATTGATGAAGGGGATAAAGGTTTGAGGTTCTTTTTTAACATTATTAAAGCTAAACACAAAAGAAAACTTATTAGTGATATTCTTGTTGGTGATAGAAGTTCTAATGACCCTAAGGAGATTCATAATTCTTTTTATAGTTTTTATAGCAACTTATTTTCTTCAAAGATGACTCCAGAGAATAGAATTATAATGGAAGAGTGCTTTAAACTTATTTCTTTTAAAGTGTCAAAAGAGGAGTAGATTAATCTTCGCATTGGGGAAATTGAAGCTACTATTGATTCCTTCCCTAATGGAAAGTCTCTAGGTTTGGATGGTTTCCTAGCTGAATTCTATAAGAAAAATAAAAGTTGGATTTTCCATGAGTTGGTGGCTATTTATGAAGAAGCTTTTAAGAAGGGGTCATTAGGGGGCTCCATTAATCAAGGAGTTATTAAGCTTTTACCTAAAGTGGGGGATAAGTCTTTGGTTAAGAATTGGAGACCCATAACTTTACTAAACTTGTCTTATAAAATTCTTGCTATGGATTTCTGGAAATATATTGCAATTGGATTAATGTTCCTTTTAAAGATCCCAGCAATATCATAGAGGTGAATGGGTGCTTGTTAGATCCTATTGTGTTAGAAAGGTCAATTAGGCAAGGTTGCCCGATTGCTCCTTTATTGTTTGTTATTGTAGTAGATTCTTTGTTCTACATTCTAAGGGCAAAGGAGTTGGGTCCTCCACTAAAAGGTATTTCCTTGCCTAATGGGGAGGTGTTTCTTAATGCTCAGTTTGCTGATGACACTCCTTTGTTCTTAGGGCTTTCAGAGGAGAATTTTGAGAATGCTTTTAAAATGATTAATTTCTTTTGTATGCCCTCTAGGTCCAAGATTGCAGTGTCAAAATCCAATGTGCTAGGCTAGTTTGTTGATCCTCTGGATTGGGTGGTCACTAAGGGTTGGCATTAGTTTGAACCTAATCAAATTGTTAGATACTTGGGTATCCCCTTCTTAGTTGAGCCAAATCTAAATGAGATGTGGGATTGGGTCTATGAAAAAATTAATAAAAAGCACTTGAAATGGCAGACCCATTCCTTGTCTTTGGCCAGTAGATTGCTAGTGGTGTAGAAAGATCTTTCTTCTCATCATATCTTCTTTGCCTCAGCCTGGATGTTTCTTAATTCTCATTTGAACATGTTAGAAAGAATACTACAAGATTTTCTTTGGTTAGATGGAAAAGGGGGTAAGAAGAGGCATTATATTAACTGGGAATGGTGTTGTCAACGAAGAATTCAGGGAGGTATGGGGTTGAAGGATATTAAAGCTCAAGGTATGGCTATAGCCTCCAAATGGGTGTTGAAAGCACTATGGGGTGATGAGCCATGCAAAATTCTTATTAGGAATAATCTTTTGAAATTAGTCATTAGGAAAGGCAAGAATTGGAAGGATGTTCCATTTGTTGACATTGTTTTAGGGGAGTTTAAGATGAGATTGTTCTGGTAAAAAAAATTCAAACTTTTTGGAAGGCTTGGATCCAGGTGAGGAAGTTTATGTAGGAAAGAGAAGTTGCAAGATGACCTCCTTATTTTATTGTGATGGATAGATCCATTTGGTGGGGGCTTTCATATAATAATAAACCTTTGGCTCTTACTCAGAGTTGTTCTACTAAAGCTTTGAATTTGAAGGGGATTTCATTGATTTAGGATATCTTGATAGAGGGGAGGTTAAGGGTATGTGAGGAGTTAAAAGACAAATTTAATATCCCTAATTTTTAGAAAAAGACTTTCACTTTGATTAAGAAAGTGATCAAAGTTAATAGTCCTTGTGATATTACTGGTTCAAAGGTCTTTCTTCATAATGCTAAATGGGTTGATGGTGTTCTATTGAAGGATACTACTACTAAAGGGCTTTATCTATGTTTGAAGAATGATTCTTCTCTCATTGCTAGTGTGGTCCAGTGCTGGGAGAAAATTTACCCATTGTCTGAGTGGTATTTCTTTCTTGATATTTTTTGGAAGGGTAAAGCTGAGCCTAAAATGATTTGTTTTAAATGGTTGTTGTTGCTAAAAAAGTTAGCTATGGGTCATGTTCTTTTCTCTATTGGTTTATCCCCAGTGGCTTGTTGTTCATGTAATGTGTTTGAATCTTTTGAACATTTATTTTTTGAATGTGTTTATGCTCATAACTTGTGGTCTATTTTTCTTAGTTCCACTAGTGTTTGGAATTGTGCTAGTAGTGTCTCCTTGAGTGAAATCCTTGCTGGTTATGTAGAGAAATTTGATTCTAAAATTAACATTTTTTTGTTTTCTCTTTCTACCAAGATTTTATAGACTCTTTGGAAGGATAGGAACAAAGAAATCTTTCAGGAAGAGAGAAGGATACTTATTGAGTTTAATTTTAAACTCACCCATTTTCACATTATGTCTCAAGTTGCTTTGGTGTTACATATCTCTAGGAGTGATTTTATGTTACTTATGTGAGAAGGCAGCTTGCTGATCAACAAGGATAATGTGCATTCAACAAACTATATTTTTGAGTACCATAGTTTCTTGGCTCCTTTAGAGGTAGCAAATTTAAATAATGTGGTGCTAGGCTATAGTGTGCCAAGCAGGAGGAGGCAACTACTGATGTGATATAGATTCCTAATGAAGTTCCAAGGACTCAACCTGATCTTGACAGTTAGAATTATGGCTAGAGCTAGCTTGTTCCTTTAGTTTTTGTCTTGATAAACATATTCAAAGATGTAATTAGTGAATGAAAATGTAACAGTTAATAGTCCTTTGATCTTTTAAGTTTTGTTTTCACCCCAAAAATTTTTGTAATTGTATATGTAATTTGGGGTGCAATTTATTGTTTTATCTCAGACTCTCAGATATACTTGTAAATGTTTAAACCATCTTAATAGAAAAAAAAATCTCAAAGACAATCTACCACACCAAGCTAATAACACACTGTGTGTATATAAGTTTTGGCTAATAAGTGTTTTTGTCACTAATACCAAAGGGGGAGATTGTTGACATTAAGTTAAGTTTGTCATTAGTGACAATACTTATTCAGATTTTGTATAGCTACCAAGCTCATTGAATAGTCTATAGAGTTTTCCATGTAATTCAATAACCACCAAGCTTTAAAATTCCTACCAAGAATCCTTGTGGATACCAAGTGAATTTAGGTAGTGTGAAGTCTAGCAGTTGAATCTAAGCAATTTCTACCAAGCCAACAATTCATGTGAAGTGAAGTTAGTGTTAACCAAGCTATGTGATTAAATGTAGTCATGGTAAATGAGCAATTTAGTTTCTACCAAGTTACACAGTATATATTGAGTCACCAGTGCAAACTGAGTTTGATGCAACTCTGAGATGATTAGTATGGATTGAGATTCTACTTCTATCGAATGCATGATGATGCTGAGGAGTGATAGTGGATGTCGTGTATCAAAAATTCACCAAGTTACTCTTTAGAACCTGAGTGTCTTCATTTGAGATGACTTTGTATATTGGTGTTAACTTGCATATTGGTTGACTTTATAATTTTGTAAATTGGATTGATATATATGTAATGTATTGTATCAAATCCAAGTATCATGGTGAAAAGAAAAAGAAAAATTGTGTAAAAATAAAAAGGAAGCATGAAATGATAAGAAGGATGTGAATGTGAATAAAAAACAAAGTATATTGTAAGGCCATATCAAAAAAAGGAGCAGAAGATTCATATCTATCACATAAAGGTGATCAGTACTTCAAAGAATCTCTGTTAGCATATCAATTGTATGTTAGAGATCTAGTGTTGCATCCTAATAGGTGAACCAATCCAAATTCTCTAACAAGGCAGACTTAACAATCTTTTGTTAAATCTCTTTACCGATTGCATACTTCATTTTATATTTGTAAAACCTCTAACAAGGTGGACCTAGCAATCCTAATTGCTCCTAACAGGGAAAATCATTAGAAGTCATCATTGTAAGCTTTAACTAGCTGCTTTATGTTGTAGTATTGAAGTTTTGTGGGTATCATTCCCACCCTAGTTTTACTTTCTATTTGGAAGGTTTCTGGGTCACCCAATCATTGTGTTCAAGTGTCATGAATGTTTTATGTTTTCAATTTATCATGAATGTAGTTAGATCTGATTTAATGGATTAAAGTGTAATTGGATTATTAAAGTTATATCTAAATTTTATAAAAGTTTTTGAGGTTATTGATTCACCCCTCCCCTCTCAGTAACCTAGCATAGTCTTGAATATTTCCAATAACCCTAACCAAATCATACAATCAACAACCAAATAATTCCACAAACATGATGGGAGTATTCTTTGTACACTAGACTATGCTAGAAGGACAAATGAGTGTTGAAATTGATATAGATTATCTTCAAGGAAAGTTTGAAATAAATACAAATGTTTTCACTAGAAAAGTGATGTTGAATCATAACTTTATGGACCTGAAAAGGTTAGAATATTTCACTAAAAAGGTAGAGAAGATGATGCCTATGAGGAAATTTAAAAGTTTTTTTCAAAAAAGTGTGTATATCCTCCATAAGGTAGTGGGAAGTGAGGGCTCTAATATGATGTATGGATCAATATACATCATAGCCTAGGATGTGCACGATGTCTTCCACAATGTGGAGTATCATTATGTTGCTTACATCATTGAGAAGATGCAAGAGAGGTTGAATCAGCATAGAGAGCAGAACTAGGGAATTTTATATTCCATAATTATTCATTGTTGATGCATCTCTTATCTTATTAAAGAATGCTGGATATATTAATCTAGATATCATTGATTAGACATTTGATGAGAATGGAGAGCTACTAGTACAAATATGGACATGGGTATGAGATAGATACTACTACTACTCTAATTTTATTTCTTTTTACAATAATTTTTGTGCAGTAATAATGAGAATGTTAGACCCCAGTTTCTTTAGGGCCCCTAAAATTTTGAAAATTTTATTAAGAAAAACCCTTTTTCCTAAACATAAGAGATTAGGTAACAATTGGGGTGATATCTTCTTGTTCCAAACTTTTTCTCTCATGAGAGTTTATACATGTCCCTAGCCACCTCATATATTACCAAAGCATATCCCTCCTAGGCTTGCAACCATTGAATTTTTATGGTAGTTAATCATGGTAAATGAGGAATACTTAGGGCCAAAATTGTAAAAAGGAACCTTTTTATGTAAATGTTTTAGGATAGGAGACTTTTCTATTGGAAAAGAATCTCTTGATCAAATTCATGTTTTCCTTAGGCATTATAAGCTCTCTGTTGCCCCATATAGGATGCATGATAAAAAAAAATTCATGAGAAACACTTTGAAAGAGATCAGAGGTTATGTATTGCCTGTTACTAAGGAGTTTTCCCTTGAGAATTTGATTACAAACATTGTAGTTAAAAGCAGAGCCACTCAAAAATTAAGGAAATTTGATGATATCTAGAGGCTAGAGAATGAATTAAAGAGGACATACTCAAAATTCAAAGGGTTTTACTTAGATGTCCCATACCCCTATAGGCTAAGCAAGATGGTGGATAATTATAGTGATGTCATGGCACAAATTCCTAAAGAGCCAATAGGTGAAGTAGGGAGGTTAAACCCTAAGTCCCTTGAGTTTGATGTAGTCCTAGAAGATGAAGAGGAGGAACCAATAGTAATGTCATGGGTTGCCAAGGGAAATAAGAAGAAGAAGATGATCCAAGTACATGAAAAGATAAAATAGAGAACACTAGAACTGATGCTTGAAAACAATAAGTATTTTGTTAACTTAAGACAAAATTAATTACAAGATAGAGTAATACCAACATAGAACCCTCTGACTAATTTGCACTTGACAATAGCCAAATTGGATGATAGGATAATCCAAGAAGAAAATTTCATGGAAGATGATGAATTCCTGAAGACTATTGAATTTAGAAGTTTCTTGTACTAAGTGAAGTAGAGTGAGATGGTCTTAAAACTCAAACTAGGTGATTCTAAGGAGAAGATTCAAGAATTGGTATAAAAATTGTAGGCATATGATCCCCAGACTGAGAAAATAATTCCCATAGAGGCTAGAAACCTTGTGAAAAGAAGTGAAATGATTTAAGTACCTAGATGGGATCTTGAGAAAGCATTCATGCTTGATCATATTAGGAAACATAAAAATAGAGTTTCATATGAGAAAATTGGTGTTGATAGTTTCCAAAGAGTATTAGGATTTAACATATATTCTAAATCCTTGGAAGTGTGGAGTATGGAACTCTTAGGATGAATGTTGATGATATTACACTGGTGGATTATCTTAAGAATTTGAGAGTATTGACATGTTGTATTCATGATTATTTTGTCATTGATGTTAACATAACAATAAGTCTGTAAATATTGCCTAGAGTGGCATATAGATACCCTAGGTGTATGGATATAGTTTTGCATGTTTGGTGGTGCACATTCATAGACACATTCAGTATAGTGCCTGGATGATGAGGTTAATGTACAATGTATTAGTGAAGACATATGGAAGTTGTACTTGATTTACTAAGAGTGGTATAGAGACAAATTTCTTTGAAATCATGTTTTGATGTTTGTATTATATCTTTCATCTTAGATGTAATAAGAATATGCAAAGTCAACTACTGATATAAGATAGTTTGATGGTGATGCCAAGAAGTTTGCAAGTCTTGAAGTTGCAAGTGCAAAGTTTTGTATATATTGTGAGATGACAATGTTATTATAACTGTAATTAAGTAATTATCATATTATAATTAATTGGGTTCAAGCCTCAAGGTTGAATTAAGAAATTATTTTGAAGATATGGTAGAAAGGAAATATGTTTTCCTTATTTAGATAGTGTTGAGTTTATTGTATGAAGTGTAAAGTGAAAAAAGGAGCAAAGTGTTTACTGAATGTGAGTAAGCTATCCAATGGATTATTGGATGTGATTTTTGTGATTTGGTTATAGGGTTAGAAGGAGCAAAAGTCTAGTTGACAAGATAGAGAAAAAGGAATGAAGTACTATTCATTTCTATTATTCTACAAGGAATAAAATAAAGATCATTTCAATAGTGGGTTCATCAATCTTGCCCTTAAAGTTGTTTGGGTAGTGGGTCGAACTATCTTCCACAACTCCTAATAGGGTTGGAATCTCCCAATAGGGATTCAAAGTCTACTAACAGGTAGTGATATGTATTGTATGCTTTTATAGACTCCTAACAAGTTCCATCCTCTAACAAACAATATTTATATTAATACATCATCTTGTGGGTACCATGCCCACCAAGGTTTTCCCTCTCATCAAGGCTTTCCCTAGTTAACATATCTAATGCTATTGTGCATGAGTATCTTGTTATGGTTTCTCATAATATTGCTTGAAAGTTTAATAAGGTTGATAATTGTGATATTAGCTAGATAATTTATACACCCCCACCCCACCCTCTTCTTAGTTATATTGGTGGATGATATATTCTAACAAATGGTATTAGAACATCAAGTCCTTGAAGGATAAGATTAACATCTTTGGGAGACCGATGGAGAATCTTTTTAGGAAGGATAGTCCTAGATTTGATGTGGCCAAATATGATAGTTGGAAGCAAAAGATGGAGAATTTTCTACTATGTATGGGTCTAGGTTATTAGCTCTTGATAAAGAGTGAAAAGACAATTGTCAAAGAAGAGAAGATTGAAGAATGTAATGAAGCAGAGAGAGAGAGAGATAAATTTATTTGAAATATAAGTGCTAGAGAATCTTTACTATCAACTCTTGCAGAGAATAAATATAGTCAAATAAAATCACTAGAAACATCTCATAAGATTTGAAAAGTAGTAGAATTTATTTTTGAAGGTGATAGAGATATGAAAAGAGTAAGATTGTAGAATTGGATGTGTGCATTTCAAGATACTAATATGATGGAAGATGAATCTTTAAGAAGCTATATTGGTAGGATATCAGAGATTATTGTATGCATCAAGGCATATGGTAGAACCAATGAAGAAGATTAGGTTGTGCAGAAGATCTTGAAAAATTTGTCACCGTCATTTAGAAAAGTTTATCAGATGATTCAACTACTTATACCTTGACTAAAGAGTTTACAAAGGAAACATTGCTTAGAATATTGGAAGTAGTAGAAGTAGGATTGAGATAATTAAGAGAGCTTACAAGAGTTGTGATAGCTTTTAGTGCCTTGAATGTTTAGCCAAGTATTTCTAGAAGCACAAGTAAACATGGAGATTTTGGTAGTAGTAGTAGCACCAAATCAAATGAAGACAAGAAGATAGAAGAAGGTATATCACTTCTTGTGAGAAGAGAAAAAGATGTTAAGAATATTTTTAAATGTTGGACATGTAATGAGTTTGGTCATTATGTATCTAAATGTCCTAAAAGGGAGAAAAAGTATAAGGGAAATTTTAATCCTAGGAGACCTAGGAATTGTTTGTATACTAATGAAGAAGAGGAATTTTATGAAAAAGGTTAGAGTGAAAGTGATGATGAGCTAGGATTTGTAGCTATCAAGAAAGATGATCTTGATAGAGAAATTAGAGAAGAAAAGACTCTAGTTTCCCATGCTAACAATAAATTTTATTGGATAATAGGTAGTGGTTATTCACATCACATGATTGGTGGTATGAATAAGTTTCTAAAATTTAGAAAATATGATGGAGGTATTGTTAGAGTTGGTAACAATGCAACCTATCATATTACAAGGATTAGATCCATTACTTTAGATGGAAGAACTAACACTGATGATTTTTATTTTGTTGATAGATTAAAGCACAATTTGTTGAGTGTTGGATAGTTGGTGGACAAAGGGTATCAATTGTAATTCATAGATAAGACTTGCACTATCAAGGATAAGGATGGTGAGATGATTGAAACTGGAACTAGGTCCAGAGGTAATGTATTTCAATTGAATCCCATTGGAATGACTTGTTTGGTCACTAAAGTGGATAACACTTGGATATGGCATATGATATTCTATCATATAAATTTAGATTATATTGTAAACGTTAGTAGCATGTTTTCAGTCAGAGATTTACCTAAGATAATAAAACTTGCTAATGTTGTTTACAAAGAATGTATTTTGGCTAAGCAAAAGAAGGTATCTTTTCCCATCAAGAAGTTCACAACCATAGAGAAGCTAGAGATTGTTCACATAGATTTGAGTGGTCCCTCTAGAACAAGAAGATTCTATGGTGAAAGGTATTTCATTATTTTTGTTGATCTGGTTTCACAAGAATGATGTCGATAGCATTTCTTAAAGAGATGTTTGAATTTTTTGAGAAGTTTAAGATATTTAAGAATAGAGTTGAGAATAAATTTGGTGTTAAGAAAAAATATTTGAGATTAGATAGAGGAGAATTCACCTCTAGAGAGATTAACATGTTTTGTGAAGAGAATATAATTAAAGATAGTTATCTTCACCTAGGACACCTAAATAGAATTGGATTGTAGAAAGAACATATCAATAATAGAGGCAGCAAAAGTAATATTTTTTAAGAATGATGTATATATGAAATTGTAGAGAGAAGCAATCAATACCGTCGTGTACACTATGAAGAGAGTATAGATTAGAAAATGTATGAGTAAGACACCTTATGAACTATGGTTTGGTCATTCATCATTAGTTAAGTGATTCGGAATATTTAGAAGAAAGTCTTATAATAAGAGAGATGATGATGTTGTTAAATTTGATCTAAAAAGTGATGAAGGTATGATTCTTGGCTATTCTTTGAAAAGAAAATCGTACATATGTTTTGATCATAGAACTAAGATAATAGTTTAGTGCACAAATGTAAAATTGATGAAAAGTTTGGAACTAAGGAAAAGATGTTAGATTAAAATCTAGATGAAGAAGAAGATAATTTTGGAATTGTTAGACAAAATGTTAAAGTTTTCTTTGAGACTAACAATGATTTACAGAATGATGTTTTAACTATTGAGAAAAGAGGAGAGCAAAGGTCTGAACCTAGAGATGAGATAAGAGTCGAGATGTCATATCCTGCCCTAATAGGAACCTAACAAAGAATCACCCTCCAGAGAAGATAATTAGAAGCAAAGAAAAATTTGTGATGACAAGAAACATAGTTAATAAATAGATATGTTTGATTTCTCATGTTGAACCTAAAAGTTTAGATAATGTTGGAAATGTTTTTAGAATAACTGAGAAGGGGAGGGGGGTGAATTAGTTATCCAAGGTCTAAATGACCTAATAATACTTTTTAACTAATTATAGTAAGCCTATTAAACTACTTATCCATCCAAGCTTAAAACAACCATCTTAGCAAGTTACAACAAATCAACATGCAGGATTAAAACATGCAAGATCAACACATGACACAGGGATTTACATGGAAACCCAATTTAGGAAAAACCACTAGTAACATGCTACACTATTCTCACTCTTCTAAAGTGATGCCCTATTAAAGGCTTAGAACACGCTGTTAAATGTGACCTTGTTAGAGGATTTCACCATACTATTAGGAATGGGCCTAGTCAAAGGACTTTGGAACATTAGCTTGGAATGTCACCCTGTGAACAGATTTACAACATGGCCATTAAACCAACCTAAGTCCATAGGATTTATACTAACTATTACAATTTCTAGAGAGTAACAATAAGAACTTTTGATCTGATACAACTCACAACATATCTTGTAGATTTCAGATCATACTTCAGTTCAATCCTTTGCTTGGCTTCAATCAATGCTTCTCTGATAGCTTGTCTTACTTTCAAGCTTCGTCTGCTTGAGTCTTCTTGCTCATCATACCAATGCAATCATCTTTGTGGTCATCTATCAAAATAGAGTTTCTGTTCTCTCTTCCTTCTTAGTACCTTCTTCAGCACTTCATGCTTTCATGCTTGACCAACTCTCTTGCTTCGTGACCTTATGACTCCTTAAATAGAAATCTAGAATACTTTTCCTGCTTGATTATCCTTCTCCAACTTTAGGGTTTCCATAGATTAGGTAGGATACAATGTATTTGTCCCATATCTCATTTTTACCTAGAAACTTCATCTATAATCCAGTTGTATTTGCCAAAAATGTTTTACATA
The DNA here is from genome assembly GCA_028749045.1 of Cupressus sempervirens. Classification (NCBI taxonomy): domain Eukaryota; kingdom Viridiplantae; phylum Streptophyta; class Pinopsida; order Cupressales; family Cupressaceae; genus Cupressus; species Cupressus sempervirens. The sequence goes on along the minus strand of CM053789.1, from coordinate 817,412,051 downwards.
GTGTTCTGTGCCACCAGCTCATCATTCTCATCTTCTATCTGGTTCACAAAATTCTAGATAACAACTATGTCAACTTAGATTTGGCAAAACTTCAACTTTTCTAAATAATGCAGTAGCTCGACACTTTTAATTTTCTGATGCTCAGCACATGAACACAACTCAGCACTTGATCTTTACTTGACACTTGACTTTTACTCAACACTTGATCTTCTCATATATTGTCAATGCATCACTTTATCATTGTCTTAACTAATCTTTGCACTTGATTCCAAAACCATAGCTCAACCTTTCCCTTAGGTGCTTTTACTACATCTTATTGATTCCTCATCAATCAACTAAGTGATAGTTCTTGGATCTTATAAGAAATTGCCATTCCAACAAATAGCAAGTTTGACATCAGTGAAAAAATAATGATTGAACACATTTTGTAGCAACAATTTCTTTCATACAATGATCTGTTTCAATTAGATTACAACAATCTCCCTCTTTGGCATTGATGACAAACAAAACTAATCAACCAAACCAAAATTGATTGATCAACCAAGTTAACAAAATTTTAACTAGGCTAAAATAGTAAGTCAAATGCCAGAGAGAAAACTTTTTGAATTTTTTATTTCCCTCTGATCTTATTCCTTCTGATCTGTCTTTGATTTAGTCTCCTAAGCTATTCCTTTTGACAGCTAATTAGTGTCTGCTATACCTCTATTTCAGGAATTTGACCAATTGCAGTTATTTTCTCCCTTTTTAATTAGTTCCCTCTATTTTCTACTTTCTCCCTCTTTCTTTGCTTTGATAAGTTTATGCTATTTCTCCCTCTTTGACAATAATGCCAAAGACACATTATTTTAGCATCTTATCATGCAACTGTAGCATTTACAAGAACTTCCAATATCTCCCTCTGTCAGCTTGCTTGTGACTTTGTAGTGCCTACCCTCATTCACATCTTTTCTGGACATATTGTTGCTATTATTATCAGACTATGATGGACTAGTTTTATGTTGATGGATTAGTGGTATTGTTTTGAGACTATCAGACATTATGTCATGGATTCAAAGGTTATGTGATGAGATCATTTAGACTTTACATTTCATGCATACATGATGATCATTATATTGTTTTCAGCTATTGTTGATGATTAGTTGATGGTTATTATCTCATGTGTTTTATTATGGATACTTACCCCATACTTGCATGTGTACGCTGTGCATGTTTTCTTATTGTATGGTGTTTCTGATGTGGTTAAGGAAGGGAGTTGTAGTCACCTGCTTAGTCGAGATCCACATGATGCACCACTTCCTGCCATTGTCTGTTTAGCTTAGCATTATATATATTGTATCTACATGCATGGTTTTTCTGCAGGTTGCAGGTACCGGGTATCAACTTCCCTGAATTGCTAGGATGAGGGTACCCTATTATACTATCTCAATGATTATAGAAGGGAGGTAAATTCCCAAGTCCAAATCCCAAACTTTTAAGCCAATTTTCCTAGTCAGGTAGGACAAATATCTGAATATTTTACCCACCGAACGTGTTGGATGACATGATTCATGATTTTAACCTTTAGACTGATTTTGTGTGATTTGCTCTATGATGGGTTTTCATATTTTATCTTGGAGGTCTATGGTGAATTTTCTATTAATTAAGTCTTAATAAATAGATTTAATTAATAAATTAATTATTTGAGAAAATTAATATAAAATATCATGTTATTTGATATTTTGATTATAATTAATTAAATGAGAATTATTTGAGAAAAATGGTGTAAATAAATGAAAATTATAAATTAAAATTAATAATAATTATAAAATAATAATAAAGTAATAAATAATAATAATAAAAGTTATAAAAATTAAAATGAAAGTTATAAATATTTAAATGGAAATTATATAAAAAGTGAATTGGAGTTATAAGCTTGCATGAGAGTTAACACACTTTTCTATTTCTCATGTGTCAACAAAACAGAGGTTAGTGCAGCAATTAAGCACATGGTGTCTACAACCCTATGACTCATCTAGAAGGTTGGAAAAGACCCATGCTTAGTTGGTGACACCTTCTAGCTATTTCTAGAGGCATTCTAGATGTTTCCTGAGAGCTCTTTATATTCAGACATTCCAAGAAGCTTAGATATAGCGTGGAGAGATTTTGGAGCATTGGAGGATTTGAGAACTCTAAAGAAGGGAGCTTGCTCTGCGGGTTTTCTGAGGAAGAGTGAATTAGCATTAGAATTCAGGTAGATTCCTGTGATTTTACTTATGCTATTTCCACATCTTGCATTCCCTGTCTTCTTCGTGTCTTCCATATGTCTTCTGAGGATTTTTCTATTTTAATTGTATGCATTTTCATTATGGGTAGTTAAATTGATTTGAGAAACCTTATATGCGTAGATCTAAAGAGATCACGGGGCTAGGGTTTAAATTTATAGCCAAATCCATTAGAAAATTAATTGAATGAATCTAGAGTGCAAATATTTTATAGGAAATTCTTAAATTGTGGATATAATTCCTTGTGGAAAAACATACATGTTTATATATTCGGATCTGCATACATATATATATATACATAAACATATATATATATATATATATATATCTGTGTTTATTATGAATGTATTGCAGTACAGCATTTAAATATATATATACATACATCAATATATATTCTGATATATATACATACATATGTATATATATAATTCATGAAATGATCGATTGTTAAATTGCAGTGAGGAAAACTTAATAAATCGTGACGTGATTCATATTGCGAAATGACATTTGAAACAATGTTTAAAAAATAATAATATTAATTTTTTCTTGGGCACAATCTGTACCCCATGCCTGCGGAAGGCAGAGGCCTGCCATCGCAGGTCTGCGATGATAGGGGTACTACGTACCCGCTGTCGGTGCAGTGCCTGCGACTGCAAGTACTGCATACCACAGCAAGGGTAGGGGGTCATTTAAATATTTCGTTGTGCTTTTAAAAAAAAAAAAAATTAAGTTAAAACATTTATGTTATACGAAATCAAATTTTCATTGTTAAATGATATTTCATATGTTATTTGAATATGAATTTTGGCTTTTCAAAGTTGCATTGTTATTAAATTATTAAATGTTATATATATATATGTACTTATTTATGTATGTATATATATATATATATATATATCTCTATATATATATAATTATATATATGTATATACATTATCAATAATAAATAATTGATATATTAATTGATGTTTGGAATTTAAAAAGAAATTCTTTAATAACAAGATATTTTATAATGGTGAGCAATATAGATTCAATATAATCTTTAATTTGGAAAGATGAATATGGGAAGAATTTCAAATATTATTTTGAAAATGATGGGGGTCTAAATGGAAATATATAAGAGACATTTAGAACATTTAGAAAATTGAGTCTAATGGTTTTTGGGTAGAAACTTTTATCTACCAATACAAAAAGAGGGGTTAGGTTAAACGTGAAGTTTCTCCACATGACAATTAAATTGGGAAACGTAAACCGAGACTTTTTTATTTAAATTTAATTTGTAAACTTGGCAAAATCAAAATGTGTGTTTGCATTGTGTATTCTTTATGCTATTGTTTTGGGTTTTGGGTTGACTAGTGTTGACCAATTATAGGACGTCTACCAGAGGCTTGGGGGTTATGTGATTTTGATCTCATGATGATGTTTTAATATCGACCTTTATAAACCCAAACATTGTTATGTGATGGAATGCTCTATGTATTGGATGTAATTACTAATTGTTATAGTTGAGATTCTTATGTATGAGACATTTGACTTAACTATTATTTTTGGTCATCGATCAGTTATCCTTGGTTATTTTTCTAGTCACCATGATGGGACTGAAATGTGGATTTATTCTTGATGATGTCATGTTGTGACATGTTTGACTCAACCATTTTTGGAGTCTTCGATCAATATGATGAGATATATTTTGGTTATTGACAACCATTGGATACTTTGATTATCAATGATGCTTTAGTTGCCAATAGAGAGTTGTTGTGACCATGATTTTCTATGGATGTTTGCTCATGGAGATTTGATGCTTTTATGCATATTTGATGATTTTATTATGGATTATCTTTCATGATTTTGAGATTTATGATTCCATGAGCATTTGGGTAGGATATCTACATGTAGTGATGGGAAGTGACTTGCAATGGGGGTCGGGGCCCTAAGAGGCTGCCAGGGTAACTCATTGTAAGTTGGATTAATAAGTGATAACATTCACACCTAATACTAACTGAATGAACCTAAAAAGATAAGAGTTTTTTTTTTTGCCCATGCCTTGAGTGCTTGTACAGGCTAGGATGGGAGTAATGTGAATGCATGGTTGCGACCTTGCATTCCATAGTATGCCTTGTCAGTATGAGAGGATACTAGTGGCTGCATGAGATCAGTATGGACCTGTGGAGTTTAGCTAACTACTAGGGTAACTTTTACATGATAAATGCGATCACTTGCATAGTAGGTTCCTACATGTCATTGTGTGCCTCTGGAGATTAGATTTCAGATTTTGTGTTTAGAACCTTTGAGTTAGTATACTTTCAGGATTTCTTAACTTATAGAGATTTTTGCTATGTGATTTTGGATAGCTTGTTTGGGACTTGAGATTATCTCCTCAGCATGATGGGAGTGGACCGCTTAGGTACCATGCAGTCGGGTGGTAGTGTTTTTCCACTCTTATCATATGAGATTTATTGAGACATCATGGCTGATGCATCCTTCATGATGGTGGATATGTATCCTTTTCATTGATAATTAACATATGTTAGATGATGTTATCTTATGCTTATATTTGCATGTTAGATTACTTTCTACATATGTTTTTATATATGGAGTGACATTCCTACTATGTTAGTACTGATGATCTCTTCAGTGATTTGGAATGTTACGCACGGAGGGATGGCTAAGATCCATGATGGTCAGATGATGCTATTAACGGTTGGGAGGAACCGTGCACTTAGTTATTATGTTTGATCTTTATGATGGATGTATATGTCTTCTATGATGATGTATCATGTGATTATCTTTACTTTGATGAATCATGGATTAGAATAGGATGATGTACCTTATTCTATGTATGTGTATTCTTTGAGCTTGTCATGCCCTATGACATGTACAGTGGATGATAAGCATTTGAAATGTAATGAATAAACATTGGACTTATCATTATTATTTCATGTGGATGTTGTACTAGATCGATTCAAGTATGTTAGTTAATTTGGATGTATTTCAATGTTAAGGGATCTTAAAGAATGAAATCTATTATATATGTTATGTTTACTTCTAGATGGACATTACTATTGCTTCTGTTATTGTGCATAAGTTATATGTGGTATTTACTTTCATGTAAAAAAAGACTTAATTTCAAAACTAGAAATTTTACTTAAACTTAAATGTAGAACTGAACTTAGTCAATTGCAACATGTGATTGTAGTAGGATGTTATCTAGGACTAGGTCTTCTGTTAGAGGCCATGGTAGAGGCCGTGGTAGAGGTCGTGGTCATGGAAAAGCTATCAGTGTCCATGAGTCTGCCCATGAGGGATTGACTCATGTAGAGAGCAGGGAAGAGTACTCTAGTAGGCAGTAGGAAGAGAGTCGTAGAGAGGACCAAGCTGAGTCTGAAGAGGTTGGTTTGAGACAAATGATGTAGACTATTCTAGAACATCTACCTCCTATTCAAGAATAGCCCAAAGTGCACCAGAAAAAACAAGAACATAGACCCAGATCTAGAAGTCCTTAGAAGGATTGTCAGAGGTCCATTATGTCCACTCAGATGAAGGGTCTTTCAAGATCCAAGGTTAAGCCTTTCAATGGGCAAGGTTCTAGTTATGTGGTCGAGCAGTGGCTTATTTCCCTTGACAGGATTTTTGCCATGTAGGAGTTTGATAGCAATGTTAAGGCAAGATTTGTGATCACTAATTTAGAGAATTTTGGGGCCACTTGGTAGACAATTGAGGAGAAGAAGCTAGGAATCGATATGAGCAGTGTCACATGGGAACTATTCCTAGAGAGTTTTCGTGAACGATTCCTACCAGAGGAATGGAAGCAGCAAAGGGCTGATGAATTTCATAATCTTAGATAGTACACTTTGTCAGTGACCGAGTATGAGCGTAAGTTTTATGAGCTCATGTCTTTTTTAGGGTTTAGTGAAAATTCAGCTCAGTTGACACAACACTTTATTAGGGGGTTGAATAATCATATTATTGGGGGTGTTAAGGTATTTGAGCCAAAAACCCTCAAGGATGTGGTACATCGAGCTATCCTTGTAGAGTAAAGTGTCAACCTTGGTCAAGCTAGTTTTGTAGGAGCACCAACAACATCAGGATCTAAAGGCAACTTCAATTCAGGTGGTAACAAGAAGTTTTCTTTCTCTAAGGGGAAATAGTATCACCAGTAGTCTCAGTAGGCACAAAAATAGGTTCAAGGTGGTGGTAAAGGTTCTAACACCAAGAACAACCGTAATACTCAATGCAATAAATAGAATCAGTCCAATTAGCCAGCTCAGAGTAGCCAGTCTTTTGTTAGTAGGAAAAATCATCAGCAATCAAATGTACCACCTATGGGTAGAGGATTTGGTAGAAATACAAAATGTTTTTCATGTGGTCAGATTGGACATTATGCAGCTCAGTATCCTCAGTGAGCACCTCAGTTTTTAGGACCTAGACCTACAGTTTCAGAGCCTATAGTTGGTGATGCAGGTAGAGCTCATACAGTTTTTTTAGCAGTTGATCAACGTCAAGCAAATCATCAAGGAACAGTGGTTGAGACCACAGGTGCTATTAGAGGTATATCTCTTTCAGTATTGTTTGATTCAGGAGCTACAGATTCATTTATTTCACCATCTAAATTTTCTAAGTGTAGGCTGGATGCGGTGAAGCAAGATCATGGTTGGCAAGTGGAACTAGCCTCAGGCATTAAGGTCTCCACAGATTCTATAGTTCCTAAGTGTGGGCGTAGCTTAGGAAGATTTGATACTGCAGTGGATCTTTGAGTCATACCCCTTGGTTCCTATGATGTTTTTTTAGGCATGGACTAGCTTGGATCTCATAGAGCCAGTATAGATTGCAGGAAGAAGATTATTTTGTGCCAAGATGACCAAGGGAATGATGTGTAGATAGTTGGCATACCAAGGCCTATATCTCTGTGGATGATTTCTGCTATACAATTGAAATGAATTTTTTGAAAGGGATGTCAGATATTTTCTGTTATGGTAAATGATCTTGATGAGGAAGATCCTGTGAGGAAGACTTTAGATCACCTGATTTTGCAGGAGTACACAGATGTCTTTCCAAGTGAGATTCCAGGCATGCCTCCAAAGAGGGACATTGATTTTAGTATTGATCTGATTCTTGGAGCGGAGCCTATCTCTAAAGCTCCTTATCGCATGACCAAATAGGAATTGGGTGAGCTACGTCTTCAACTAGAGGAACTTCTTGCCAAAGGGAGCATTCAACCTAGTGTATCACCAATGGGAGCTCTAGTGCTCTTTGTGAAGAAGAAAGATAGTTCTTTGCACCTTTGTATCGACTACAGACAGTTGAATAAGGTGACTATTAAGAACAGGTATCCTTTACCTAGGATTGATGACTTATTCGATTAGATCAAGGGAGCCATAGTATTCTCCAAGATTGATCTTAAGTCAGGATACCACCAGCTTCACATTAAGGAAGCAGATATTCACAAGACCGCTTTTCAAACTTGCTATGGGCATTACAAGTTCACTGTGGTACCTTTTGGGTTGACTAATTCTCCATCAATTTTCATGAGTTTGATGAATGGTGTGTTCTAATCTTATCTGGATAGGTTTGTACTCATGTTTCTTGATGACATATTGATATATTCTAAGACTCAAAAAGAGCATGAGGAACACTTGCGATTGGTATTGCAGTGTTTGAGAGACAATCAACTTTATGCCAATGCAACTAAGTGTGAATTCTTCAAATTGGAGATTCAGTATTTAGGGCATGTTGTTTCAGGGGATGGTATTTCAGTGGATCCTACAAAGATTTAGGTGATAATAGATTGGCAGACACTGACTAATGTGTCAGAGATTCATAGCTTCATGGGTTTAGCTAGTTATTAACGCAGATTTGTCTAGAACTTCTCTAGGATAGCACATCCTATCACTTCTCTTTAGAGGAAAGGAAAGAAGTTCATGTGGATAGAGAAATGTGAGGAAGATTTCCAGAAGCTCAAGGAGCTTTTGAATAGTGCACCGATTCTAGCCGTACTTGATCTAGAAGGTAATTTTATGGTGTGTACAGATGCTTCTCTTGAAGGGATTGGGGCAGTGTTGGTGCAGAATGAACAGGTGATTGCGTATGAATCATGCAAGCTCAAGGATTATGAGTTAAATTATCCTACACATCATCTTGAGTTAGTAGCAATAGTTCATGCTTTGACAAGGTGGAGACATTTCTTGTTGGGGCACAGATTTGAGCTAAATAGCGGTCATTGTAGTCTATAGTACATTTTTACTCTGCCTAATTTGAATGCTCGCTAGAGGTGATGGATGGAGTTTTTATGCGAGTATGATTTTGAGGTTAAGTACATTCAGGGTAAGGAGAATGTGGTGGCATATGCTTTGAGTCATAGGAGACATGTGGTATCATCAATGACCCTTAGTGTGGATTTCAAGAGTCGTATTCTTTAGGCACTTCCTACGGATTCCTGGTATCAGGAAGTGTGCAGAGAGATAGATTTAGGAAGATCTTTGGAAGGTAAGTTTTTAGGTTATGTTCAAGAATCAGATGGTCTTTTAAGACATTTTGGGAGGATATATGTGCCATTTTTGGATGAGCTTCGCACCTTGATTCTAGCAGAAGCCCATCACACACCTTACTCAGCACACCTAGGTGTCAAGAAGATGCATGCTGATTTGAGACGTTTGTTTTTTTGGTCGGGGATGAAGCAAGACATTGCTGATTTTGTGGTTAGGTGCCTTGAGTGTCAAAGAGTTAAGGCAAAACATTAGCACCCGGCTGGACTTTTGTAGCCAAATCTCATTCCTTCTTGGAAATGGGATATCATCTCCATGGATTTCATAGTAGGATTACCTATGACTGCTCGTCGTCATGATGCTATCATGGTCATCGTTGATTGGTTGACTAAGGTGGCACATTTTTCACTGATTAGGTCTTCCTACATAGTAGCTTCTGTAGCTAATGTCTTTATGCATGACATTGTGAGATTACATGGTATTCCTAGAAAGATCATTTCTGACAGGGATCCTGTATTCACATCTGCATTCTGGACATCGCTACAGCATGAGCTTGGAGCGCAGTTAAACTTCAGTTCAGCATATCATCCAGAGACTGATGGTCAGACAGAGAGGGTGAATTAGGTTTTGGAGGATATGTTATGGATGTATGTGATCGATAGGCAGACACATTGACAGGATTATCTCTACCTGGTGGATTTTGCTTACAACAACAGGTACCATAGTTCTATGGGCATGGCACCATTTTAGGCATTATATGGACATCCTTGTCATACACCATTGAGTTGGGACAACCTTGAGGATCACATCCTGTTGGGTCTTGAGATGCTTTGTGATATGGAGCAATAGGTAGTGCATATCTGTGAGCACTTGACTATGGCACAAGATAGGCAGAAGAAGTATGTTGATGCTCATAGGACTGATAAGCAATTTGCTATGGATGATAAGGTTTTCTTGAGAGTGTGACCACAGAAGAGTTTGATCCGATATGGAAAGGGTTCTAATCTAGCACCTTTCTTTGTGGGACCATTCAAGATTCTAGAGAGGATTGGCCCAGTTGCTTACCACCTTGCTCTACTGCCCAGCCTAGCTCGCATTCATGATGTTTTCCATGTTTCAGTGCTTTGGTAGTATATTCCTAATATTGTACATGTTCTTGATTGGAATGCATTGTAGGTAGAGGATGGGCAACTGGCTTTGGAGGCGGTTCGTATTCTAGAGCAGCGAGAGTTGACCCTCAGGGGTTGAAGCATCAAGCATGTAAGGGTCCAATGGGACCCTACTGATGATTCTTTAGCTAATTGGGAGGATGCAGCTAGATTGAGGGAGTTATATCCCTACTTATTTGTAGGCTTCCAAGAGTAAGCCTAACCCAAGGTGGGGTGGATGTAGTGCCTACCCTCGTTCACATCTTTTCTGGACATATTGTTGCTATTATTATCAGACTATGATGGACTAGTTTTATGTTGATGGATTAGTGGTATTGTTTTGAGACTATCAGACATTATGTTATGGATTTAGAGGTTATGTGATGAGATCATTTAGACTTTACATTTCATGCATACATGATGATCATTATATTGTTTTCAGCTATTGTTGATGATTAGTTGATGGTTATTATCTCATGTGTTTTATTATGGATACTTACCCCATACTTGTATGTGTATGGTGTGCATGTTTTCTTATTGTATGGCATTTCTGATGTGGTTAAGGAAGGGAGTCGTAGTCACCTGCTTAGTTAGGATCTACACAATGCACCACCTCCTGCCATTGTTTGTTTAGCTTAGCATTATATATAATGTATGTACATGCATGGTTTTTCTGCAGGTTGCAGGTACCGAGTATCAACTTTCCTGAATTGCTAGGATGAGCGTACCCTATTATACTGTCTCAATGATAAGAGAAGGGAGATAATTTCTCAAGTCCAAATCCCAAACCTTTAAGCCAATTTTCCTACTGAGGTAGGATGAGTATCTGGATATTTTACCCACCGAACGTGTCAGATGACATGATTCATGATTTTAACCTTTAGACTGATTTTGTGTGATTTGCTCTATGATGGGTTTTCATATTTTATCATGGAGGTCTATGGTGAATTTTCTATTAATTAAGTCTTAATAAATAGATTTAATTAATAAATTAATTATTTGAGAAAATTAATATAAAATATCATGTTATTTGATATTTTGATTATAATTAATTAAATGAGAATTATTTGAGGAAAAAGGTGTAAATAAAAGAAAATTATAAATTAAAATTAATAATAATTATAAAATAATAATAAAGTAATAAATAAATAATAATAATAAAAGTTATAAAAATTAAAATGAAAGTTATAAATATTTAAATGGAAATTATATAAAAAGTGAATTGGAGTTATAAGCTTGCATGAAAGTTAACACACTTTTCTATTTCTCATGTGTCAACAACACGGAGGTTAGTGCATCAATTAAGCACATGGTGTCTACAACCCTATGACTCATCTAGAAGGTTGGAAAAGACCCATGCTTAGTTGGTGACACCTTCTAGTTGTTTCTAGAGGCATCCTAGATGTTTCCTAAGAACTCTTTATATTTAGGCATTCCTAGAAGCTTAGATATAGCGTGGAGAGCTTTTGGAGCATTGGAGGATTCGAGAACTCTGAAGAAGGGAGCTTGCTCTGCAGGTTTTCTAAGGAAGAACAAATTAGCATCAAAATCTAGGTAGATTCTTGTGATTTTACTTATGCTATTTCCACATCTTGTATTCCCTGTCTTCTTCGTGTCTTCCATATGTCTTCTGAGGATTTTTCTATTTTAATTGTATGCATTTTCATTATGGGTAGTTAAATTGATTTGAGAAACCTTATATGCATAGATCTAAAGAGATCATGGGGCTAGGGTTTAAATTTATAGCCAAATTCATTAGAAAATTAATTGAATGAATCTAGAGTGCAAATATTTTATAGGAAATTCTTAAATTGTGGATATAATTCCTTGTGGAAAAACATACATGTTTATATATTCGGATCTGCATACATATATATGTGTGTGTGTGTGTGTGTGTGTGTGTGTGTGTGTGTGTGTGTGTGTGTGTGTGTTTATTATGAATGTATTGCACTACAAAATTTGAATATATATATATATATACACATACATATATATACTAATATATATATACATACATATGTATATATAATTAACTGAATGATCGATTGTTAAATCGCAGTGGGGAAAACTTAACAAATTGCGACGTGATTCGTATTGTAAAATGGCATTTGAAACAATGTTTAAAAAATAATAATATTAAAATTTTCTTGTGCATGATTTGTACCCCATGCCAGCGGAAGCCAGAGGCCTACCGTCACAGGTTTGCGACGACAGGGGTACTACATACTCGCTGTCAGCGCAGTGCCTGCGACTGCAGGTACTACGTACCGCATCAAGGGTGGGGGGTCATTTAAATATTTCGTTTTGCTTTTTTTTTTAAAAAAAAGACATTTATGTTAAAATTTTTATGTTATACGAAATCAAATTTTCATTGTTAAATGATATTTCATATGTTATTTGAACATGAATTTCGGCTTTTCAATGTTGCATTGTTATTAAATTATTAAATGTTATATATATGTATTTATTTATGTATATATATGTATATATATATATATATGTGTGTGTGTGTATATATATATATGTATATACATTATCAATAATAAATAATTGATATATTAATTGATGTTTGGAATTTAAAGAGAAATTATTTAATAACAAGATATTTTATAATGGTGAGCAATATAGATTCAATATAATCTTTAATTTGGAAAGATGAATATGGGAAGAATTTAAAATATTATTTTGAAAATGATGGGGGTCTAAATGGAAACATGTGTTTGCATTGTGTATTCTTTATGATATTGTTTTGGGTTTTGGGTTGACTAGTGTTGACCAGTTATAGGACATCTACCAGAGGCTTGGGAGTTATGTGATTGTGATGTCATGATGATATTTTAATCTCGATCTTTATAAACCCAACCATAGTTATGTGATGGAATGCTCTATGTATTGGATGTGATTACTGATTGTTATAGTTGAGATTCTTATGTATGAGACACTTGACTTAACCATTATTTTTGGTCATCGATCAGGTATCCTTAGTTATTTTTCTAGTTTCTATGATGGGACTAAAATATGGATTTATTCTTGATGATGTCATGTTGTGACATGTTTGACTCAACCATTTTTGGAGTCTTCGATCAGTATGATGAGATATATTTTGGTTATTGAGAACCATTGGATACTTTGATTATCAGTGATGCTTTAGTTGCCAATAGAGAGCTGTTGTGATCATGATTTTCTATGGATGTTTTCTGATGGAGATTTGATGTTTTTATGCATATTTGATGATTTTATTATGAATTATCTTTTGTGATTTTGAGATTTATGATTCCATGAGCATTAGGGTAGGATATCTGCATGTAGTGATGGAAAGTGGCTTGCAATGGGGGTCGGGGCCCTAAGAGGCTACCAGGGTAACTCATTGTAAGTTGGATTAATAAGTGATAACATTCACACCTAATACTAACTAAATAAACCTAAAAAGATAAGAGTTTTGTTCTCGCCCATGCCTTGAGTGCTTGTATAGCTAGGATGGGAGTAGTGAGAACACATGGTTGCGACCTTGCATTCCATAGTATGCCTTGTCAGTATAAGAGGATACTAGTGGCTGCATGAGATCAATATGGTCCCATGGAGTTTAGCTAACTTTCAGGGTAACTTGTACATGATAAATGTAATGACAATTTTTCGCTTGCATAGTAGGTTCCTACATGTCATTGTGTGCCTCTGGAGATTAGATGTCAGATTTTATGTTTGGATCCTTTGAGTTAGTATACTTTTAGGATTCCTGAACTTATAGAGATTTGTGCTATGTGATTTTGGATAGCTTGTTTGGGACTTGATATTATCTACTCAGCACGGTGGGAGTGGACCACCTAGGTACCACATGGTCGAGTGGTAGTGTTTTTCCACTCTTATCATTTGAGATTTATTGAGACATCGTGGCTGATGCATCCTTCATGATGGTGAATATGTATCCTTTTCATTGATGATTAGCATATGTTAGATGATGTTATCTTATGCTTATATTTGCATGTTAGATTACTTTCTACATATCTTATTATATATGGAGTGACATTCCTACTATGTTAGTACCGATGATCTCTTCAGTGATTTGGAATGTTACACACGGAGGGATGGCTAAGATCCATGATGGTCAGATGATGCTATTAACGGTTGGGAGGAACCGTGCACTTAGTTATTATGTTTGATCTTTATGATGGATGTATATGTCTTCTATTATGATGTATCATGTGATTATCTTTACTTTGATAAATCATGGATTAGAATAGGATGATGTACCTTATTCTATGTATGTGTATTCTTTGAGCTTGTCATGCCCTGTGACATGTACAGTGGATGATAAGCATTTGAAATGTAATGAATAAACATTGGACTTATCATTATTATTTCATGTGGATGTTGTACTAGATGGATTCAAGTATGTTAGTTAATTTGGATGTATTTCAATGTTAAGGGATCTTAAAGAATGAACTCTATTATGTATTTTATGTTTACTTCCAGATGGACATTGCTATTGCTTCTGTTATTGTGCATAAGTTATATGTGGTATTTACTTTCATGTAAAGAAAAAATGCTACCAAACTTAGTGAAAAAATCTAGGTTAATTCTTTGGATCCCTTGGCGGGGCATTACAGACTTGTTTGGAATGTTAGTACTTTGATTACTTTAGGCTAAACCTAAATTAAGTACCCTCTGCATCGACTTATATCATCTGATCAATCAACTGACTTGATGCAGGGTAGTCTTGTTGTTACTTAAGAAGCCTTGGTTAGGGATATCACCCCTAACTTACCTATAAGATATTCAAATGCATCTTTAGGTAATGGTTTTGTGAAGATGTCAGCAGTTTGTTCGTTTGTATTGATATATTCCATCTTTACTTGCTTGTCTTCAACCAATTATCTTACATAGTGATACTTGATTGCAATATGCTTTGTTTTGGCATGCATCACAGGGTTCTTTGATATGTTGGTAGCACTTGTGTTATCACAATAAAGTATCATAGGTTCAGTTATTTCTTCCTTCATTCCTTTCAATAGATGCTTGATCCACACAATATTTGTACAATTTATAGTAGCAACAACATACTCAGCTTCTACTGTGGACTATGATGTACAACTTTGCTTTTTACTAGTCCAAGTGACTAATCTTTTTCCTAAGAAAAGTGCTCCCCCACTGGTGCTTTTTCTATCATCTATGATACCTCCCAAATCAACATTAGTGTAGGCCTTTAAATCAAAATTTTCAGTCCTCTTGTAGTACAAACTAAAATCTTTTGTACCTTTTAGATACCTCATTATTCTCTTGATAGCCATAAGATGATTTTCTCTTGGGTTTGCAAAAAATCTTGCCACTATTCCAATAGATAAGGCAATATCTAGTCTACTGTGTACAAAATATTGTAGTTTTCCAATCATGGATCTATACATTTTCTGATTTACTTCAGCTAAATCATCATTTTTAGATAACTTATTTCGTATTTCCATTGGTGTACTTACTGGTTTTGATTCATCTAAACCAATTTTTTTGAGTATTTCCTTGATATATTTTGATTGGGTTACAAATATACCATGTTTTAATTGATGTACTTGCAATCCAACAAAAAAATTGATCTCTCCAAACATTGACATCTTGAATTCATGTCTCATTTGATCAAAAAAATCTTTGCATAGAGCATCTTTTCCTCCAAATATTATATCATCAACAAAGATCTTAGATATCAAAACATCTTTACCTTTCTCTTCCTTGATATATAGATTGCTATTGTCAACTATTTTCTCAAATCCTATCTTGATAAGATATTTATGAAGTCTCGCATACCATGCTCTAGGTGTTTTTCAAACCATAGAGTGCTTTATGTAGTTTACAAACCATATCCCTATTGTTCTCATCAAAAAATCCCTCTGGTTATTCAATATAGACTTCCTCTTCCAATATACCATTCAAAAAAGTAGACTTTACATCCATCTGATAAAATTTAAAACCTTTATATGCAGCATATGCAAGTAAGGTTCTTACTCCTTCCATTCTAGCAATAGGGGAAAATGTTTCCACATAGTCTAATCCTTCTTCTTGAGAATAACCCTTACATACTAGTCTAGCTTTGTTTCTAGTAATCTCACCATTTTCATCTAGCTTGTTTTTGAATACCCACTTGGTGCCAATCACATTCTTGTTAGCTAGTCTGGGAACCAAACTCCAAGTTTTGTTCCTCCTTATTTGATCAACCTATTCTTCCATAGATTTATACCAATCACCATCTTGTAATGCATCATACACTGTCTAAGGTTCAAATTTTCTTAACAAACATGATTCATTTCTTAGTCTATTCCTTGTCATTGGTCTTGCATCTTTGTCACCAATTATCTATTCAGCAGGGTGATGTCTTTTCACATATTTGGATAGTCTTGGCTCTATCCTTGTTTCCATGTTTGATCTTTCAAATTTAGGGTCACTATGCACTTCATTGTCAGGTAGTTATACATCTCTTTCATGTGTACTAACTTTAGAATTAGAATGTGCATTTGTTTCATTCTGCAACTTGGCTTCTAAATGTAGCTCGACATTCACTGGTTATGACTCGACTGAAATTGAAACTTGCTATTGAATCCCAATTTGATTGATAGCATCCTCATCAATAGGCATTCCTTCATAAGAATACACAAAGGTTTTGTAGTCATCCATTCTCTTTGGTTCTTCAACTTGGACTTCTGTATGCTCATCAAAGTTTACATTTGCACTTTCCACAATTTTGTTAGTGTTAGTATTTAAACACTTATAAGCTTTACTTCTAGTGGAGTAACCAAGGAAAATGCCTTCATCACTTTTTGCATCAAATTTTCCATTTCTAGTATCTTTAAGGATAAAGAATTTGCTACCAAATAATTTGAAATGCTTTACATTGGGTGAGTGACCATACCATAATTCAAACGGTGTTGCATTTGTCCCTTTTATGATTTGTACTCGATTCAGTGTATGAATAGCCACATTTACAGCTTCTCTCCAATATTTCAAAGCAATAGTCTTTTCCATCATCAATGTTTTGGCATAGTCAATCATAGATCTATTTCTTCTCTTAGAAATTCCATTTTGTGGGGGAGTCCTTAGAGCTAATGTTTGTCTCTTGATTCATTTGTCATTGCAAAATGTCTCAAATTCATTTGATGTGAATTATCCACCTCTATCTGATCTCAGGCATTTCAAACTCTTTCCTATTTCCTTTTCAACTCTAGCCACATACCACTTAATCATTTAAAAAGCATTAAATTTTTTCTTTAAGAACATAATAGTCATCATCCTAGAATAGTCATCACCAAAAAACATTATATATTTATCTCCTTTGTAGCTTTGTACTTCTATTGAACCACACAAATCAGTATGGACTAACTCAAGTACTTCTTTAGATGTATAGTTTTTACTCTTGAAACTTGACTTAGTCATCTTTCCTAGCTGACATTGGGGTAAAAGCACAAACCTGTGTCACCTTTTATAAAGAAACATGATATCAGAATGTGACAGTTCAACATTAATGAACAAAAAAATGGTATCTATGTTTAAAATATGAAGATAATGTAAACTGATGAAATGTGTAGAATTGGATGAATTTTATGCCTATAATTTTTATAATTTTTTTGAGTAAGAATTTATTCATTTTATTTTATTTTGAAGTCCCTTTTTTAAGTTTTTAAAAAAATAGGGTGTAGTTCCTGTCAAACAAGTATGTGCAAATCATCTTCTTCTTTTTTCTAATTTGAAAATATCTTATAGATGACATGTATAGCTAGTGAAAAAAAAAAGAAATAATTAATTTTTATGTATATTTTCTTTGTTATAACTACTCAAGTTCGACCTTATCATAATCCAATAGTTTTTTCCTCCCGTCAAAACTTCCCTATCAAATCTATACCTTCTTGAAAAAAAATTACATATTCATGAAAAGGATTCTCTCCTCTAGAGATAAATATTATTTTTTTATTTTTTTGATATGATTTACTATTTTTTTTTTTTTTTTGAGGGAGCATCTTCTAAAATGTTGAAATATCGACTTATAATATTTTGAGATTATAATATATTATAACTTGTCAAAACTCTCAAAAAATTATATAATGATGATATTGAATCTAAGATCTATAAAAGGGTATTTTTAGTTTTTAAAAAAAATTGAGTTTTGATAGAGAAATGTGATTCGACCAAAACAAGTTTTTGTATCAAAAATGGTGACACAAATCTGTGCTTTTACCCATTGTTTGCACATGATGTTGTCAAGCTTCTTCAGTTTAGGTAAACCTCTAAATTTCTTCATTTTACTGATATTGACCAGATTATCAAAGTTGACATGACATAGCCTTCTATGCCATAACCATTCATCATCAAATTTTGCAAAAAAATAAGAAGCCTTTTCCATATCAAGATAAAATAGATTACTTCTTGTTTGATCTCCGTTTCCTATCAATTTGCCTTCAGTATCATAGATTTTTGTAGTTTTGTTTCCAAATTCTACTTTGCACCCTACATTGCCTAACTGTGAGACACTCAGTAAATTGCAGTTTACTCCTTCAACATAGTATGTATTATCACATGAAATTTTCTCTGTAAGCTTAATGGAGCCTTTTCCTTTGATTTGACATGGAGCATCATTTCCAAATCTAACACTATTTCCATCATACTAAGTAAAGTCAACAAACTTACTTTTGTCTTCTTTCATGTCGTGTGAGCACCCATTGTCTATGATCCATCTGTCATTCTTGTTCATACATGTTACCAATGTTGTAGGCTCTTCTTCATTAGACTAGTCCTTCATAGCCACATAAACAACTTCATCATCACTATCATCAAAATTCTCTTCAATGATATAGCACTTCTTGCCTTTGTCTTTGTAATCTCTCTTATCATCTTCTCTTCTATTTTTGTACTTGTTGCGTTCCTTGTAATCCTTTTTCTATGTACACCTTGCAACAATATGTCCTAGTTCATTGCAATTGAAACAAATGATAGGCAACTTACCCTTGAATTTTCCTTTGTCTCTCTGAAATCTTCTAGCTAGTAATGCTTCCAATTTTTCCACATCTTCCTCATTAGTGCTACTATCACTGGATACATATGTCATCTTTCTTCCCTTATTTGATTTCACCTATTTAGTATCTTTCAGTGATAGCTTGGCCTTGAAAGAAGAATGAACATTCTTAAGTCTATAGTTGGCAAAGTTAGATAACTCAAATGCAATGAGTCTACCCACTATACCTTCAAAACTTAGATTGTTTCCTGGCACACATCTTAGCTCTTGTATAGCTAATACTGTAATAGCATAGATAGGGAGCAAGGTTCTTAAGAACTTACTATTAGTAGTATCATAATCTAATTGACCATTCAAAAATTTTATTGTACTTACCACTTCCTTTATTCTAGAGGCATACTGAGCAACATTCTCACTTTCCTCCATTTTTATGTCATCAAAATTTCCTCAGAGGCTTTCTTATTTTTCTCTTTGGACATTCTAATTTCCTCCATAGATGTCTGACAGGGCTTTCCACATCTTAAATGCAGTGTCACATCCTTTTATATCATCAAATTCAGTGTAGTTGAGTGTAGAACCAATCTCTAGCATTGTTTGATTGTGTTCCTATTTGTTTTTCAAATCTTCTGCAGTAAGAGTACCGGTTGGATCAACATGTTTAGTAAAAAATGAATTTTGGGTGCAATCTTCTATGGATCCAAGATGCAGCTTCATCAAACTTTACCATGCAACAAAGTTGTCTTTATTGAGCTTGGGAACTTCTCTCTTAGGCATTTTGATCTTTTTTGCTTCTAGTTCCTTTTAACTAAATCAGCAACAAGGCTCTAATACCAATTGTTGGAAGGGGCGGGGGGGGGGGGGGGGTGTGAATTAGTTATCCAAGGTCTAAATTCCCTAATAATACTTTTTCACTAATTATAGTAAGCCCATTAAACTAATCATCCATCAAAGCTTAAAACAACCATCTTAGCAAGTTACAACAAATCAACATGCAGGAATAAAACATGCAAAATAAACACATGACACAATGATTTACATGGAAACCCAATTTGGGAAAAACCACCATTAACATGTTACTCAATTCTCACTCTTCTGAAGTGATGCCCTATTAAAGGCTTACAACACATTTTTAAACGTGACTTTGTTAGAGGATTTCACCATACTATTAGGAATGGGCCTAGTCAAAGGACTTTGGAGCATTCACTTGGAATGTCACCTTGTTAAAGGATTTAAAACATGGCTATTAAACCAACCTAAGTCCATAGGATTTATATTAACTATTACAATTGCTAGAGAGTAACAATAAGAACTTTTGATTTTATACAACTCACAACATATCTTGCAAATTTCATATCACACTTCAGTTCAATCCTTTGCTTGGCTTGAATCATTGCAGCTCTGATAGATTGTCTTACTTTCAAGCTTCATCTCCTTGAGTCTTCTTTCTCATCATACCAATGCAATCATCTCTGTGGTCATCTATCAAAATAGAGTTTATGTTCTCTCTTCATCCTTAGTACCTTCTTTAGCACTTCATGCTTTCATGTTGTCATGCTTGACCAACTCTCTTGCTTTGTGACCTTATGACTCCTTAAATAGAAATCTAGAATACTTTTCTCACTCGATTCTCCCTCTCCAAATTTAGGGTTTCCATAGATTAGGTAGGATACAATGTATTTGTCCCATATCTCATTTTTATCTAGAAACTTCATCTGGAATCTAGTTGTATTTGCCAAAAACATTTTACATAGTGTTCTGTGCCACCAACTCATCATTCTTATCTTCTATCTGGTTCAGAAAATTCTAGATAACAACCATATTGGCTCAGATCTTGTGAAAATTTGACTTTTCAAAATAATGCAGCAACTCGACACTTTTGACTTTCTGATGCTCAGCACATGAACATAACTTGGCACTTGATCTTCACTTGGCACTTGATCTTTACTCGGTACTTGATCTTCACTTGACACTTGATCTTCACTCAAAATTTGATCTTTACTTAGCACTTGATTTTTACTCAACACCTGATCTTCCCATATATTGTCAATACATCACTTTATCATTATCTTAACTGATCTTTGGACTTCATTCCAAAACCATAACTCAACCTTTTTTTTAGGTGCTTTTATTACATCTTATTGATTCCTCATCGATCAACTAAGTGATAGTGCTTGGATCTTATAAGAAATTGCCATTCCAGCAAATAGTATGTTTGACATCAGTGAAAAAATAATGATTGAACACATTCTGTAGCAAGAATATCTTTCATACAATGATCTATTTCAATCAGATTACAATAGATAAAGCATGTAAAGATGATAATTGGATTCAAGAAATGAAGGAAGAATTAGACCAGATTGTGAAGAATGAAACATAGGAATTTACTCCTATATCTAAATAAAAGAATGTTATAGGAACCAAATGGGTATTTAGAAATAGGGCCAAACTTGTATGCAAAGGTTACTCAAAGAAAAAAGGCATACCCTATAAGCAGACATATAGCTATGTAGCTAGAATGGAAGTAGTAATAATCTTCTTGGCTTATGTGGGGAATAAGAAGTTCAAAGTACATCAAATGGATGTTAAATCAACCTTCCTAAATGAAGAACTTGAAGAAGAGATATACATTGTGATGACTGAAGGTTTTCTTCTAGAAGAAGACAAAGATATGGTATATAGAGTAAATAAATCTCTATATGGTCTAAAGCAAGCACCTTGAACTAGGTATGCAAGATTGGACATCTATTTGGAAAAAACTTTGATTTGCTAAAGGTGTGAAAGATATTAAATTGTATTTGAAAGAAATTGAGAATGGTTTGTTGATAATATTAATATTTTTTGATGACATCATATTTGGAGGAAATGATGAAGCAAGTGATAAGTTTGCTAAAGAGATGAAGAATGAGTTCTAAATGAGCATGATAGGAGAAATGAAGTTTTTTATAGGATTTCAGATTTTACATAACAATGATGGTATTTTTATTTCACAAGCTAAGTTCATGAAGGACTTCTTGAAGAAATTTGGATTGAAAAGTTGTAAGCGATAATTGGTCACAAGTTGTCTAGCAAGGATGAGGCACCTATAGTTGAGAAGAAGATGTATAGATCCATGATTGTAGGTTTGTAATATCTAGCTCACACTAGACCATATATAGTAAATGTAGTTGGGATTGTAGCTAGATTTCAAGCTTATCCTTAAGAGTATCATTATGTAGTAGTAAAGAGGATATTCAAGTATTTGAAAGGAACATCTACCTATGGAATTTAGTATGATAGATCAAGTGATTTTACTCTATGTGCATATACTGATGTGGATTGGATAGATAGTATGGATGATAGAAAGAGCACCATTGGTGGAGCATTTTTTCTTGGGGGAAGATTGGTTTCTTGGGTGAGAAAGAAATAAGATTGTATTGCATATGGTACAACTATGGCTAAGTATGTTGCAAAACCAAAATTATAATCAAGTGATGTTGATGAAATAGATGCTGAAGGATATTAGAATTTAGCTTGTAGAACCTATTATCATATATTGGGATAACACAAGTATAATGTATACTTCTAAGAATCATAAATTGCATTATAAGACTAAAAATATATCTATTAAGTATCATGTCTTAAGAGACAAGGCAATAGAAAAAGATATTAGATCAGAATATATGAGTACTAAAGATCATATTGTAGATATATTTATGAATCCCTTACCTAAAGATATATTTGAGTAATTGAGAAGTATGTGTGGGGTTATGACCCTACCTACTTTTGCATAGATGATGCAAAGAGTGCATTAGTCCATTGGTACAGAGCATTATTGTTAGATTGGACTGAATTTTGATGCTTCTCATATGGGGGAGTATCTATGATGAGTTGAGTCATTGAGGACTCTTGGTATTTATTCTTGAATAATATCTTTGAACACTTGAGCTGGTTGAATACCTAGAGTAGTAAATTGACATAATGAGGCTTTTCTCATTGATGTCAATGGGTGAGAATATGTATGAAAAACATCTCTAAAGTATTAATGGGGAGAATGCATTGAAATTGCTACTTTATTAGGGAGATTTAAAAAGTTTCTTGTAAAGAATAAGGAGCAATATCTCTATGGGGGAGATATGAAGCTTAAGAAATTCTTGTAATGACTCACTCAGAGATCCTTGGGAAAAGGATTCAATTCAAGCCAAGATAAAAAAAATTTACAAGTATGAATGTACATGTCAAAATCATATAGGGATCACATAGATCATAATGGAAGACTTCACCAACAATTTGAGCAACCAACAAATCTCCAAATGCCACTACTGAACAAAATGACTAACAATGGGAGATGCATAACTAAATCTAAATTGAAACATTATTAATACAAAATGTGACTCCAAAGGATTGAAGAACACCTAAGAGGGTGCCCAAAATGCTTCCCAAAAAATCTAGGTCTTACTGAAAAGTGCCCGTTGTTTGCCTGCACAGGTTTTCACAAAAGCTAGGTGATACTTTAAAGTATAGTGCGAAATTTCTCAAGAAGGAGGTAGACACTTTCAAGGATTGGGAAACACTTCTCTTAAGGATGTATGATAATTTACAAGTATCATATGATACTTCTTTAAGGGGGTGTGATATTGGAAATTATCGCATGACAAAACTCCAATTGGTGTGCAACACTTTATTGTATCACACCATGCTGATAGATGGTCACCCAAGAAAGCAAGAAAACTACTCTAAGAGCCAAAATGAGGAATGAAACAAGAAAAAAACCTGCAGACTGAGGATTATTGGATCCACATAGTTCAAGGAGTAAACACTCAAGTGAATAAATAACAAGATGCCAAGAAACATGAAAGAGGAACATCTATCCATCTAAACCAAAGCAGTAAAGAACATACTAAAAGCAACATCACAATGAACATAAGCAACATCACAATGTACAGAAATAATATCGCAATAACTGAACAACTAAAATAAGTACATAGTTCCTCCTAACCATCAATAGCATCATAAGACCATTGTGGGTCCTAGCCATCCCCCGTGCATAACATCTCAAGCCACCGATCAAATCATCAGTACTATTATAATAGAGATGTCACTACTAAAACATGCTACAATATAAGTAGAAGGAAATCTAACATCCTAGTAGTAAAGTATAAGATAATCCTACAAGTAGATAACATCACCTATCACTTGCTAAACATCAATAAGAAATAACTATACCAACAAAGCAATTCACATCATCTAAACATATGCTAAACATCATAATATAGGAATTCATCAAATAAACTAATATCATCTAAACATGATATTAAAGCATTCCAATGAAAGAATAAATCACAAGAAAGCCTACTCCAAAACTTGAAGTATCAAGTGAAAACATCCAGCAATGATCACATTAGGAAAAAAGACTATCTCTATACACCGGTCCCTAGCAGTGGTGAAGGTAGCTATGTATTCCAACCATGTGGCACCCATAGGTCCATACCCACCATGCTGATGGAGATAATGATCCAACCACAAACACTGAAAGAAAACATCCAAGGCTATCACTCATGTCAAATAGTAATGATGATTATAACCAAGAACCTACAAAAATGCAAGAAGTACAGGTCCTGGTCAAACACTCAATAGGCTACTAAGTAGGGGTTGACATCATGGAGAGTTGCTTGGCATCCAAAATCCCAAGCTAGTACAGGAAACTACTCTTCTCAACAAAAGTTGCACAACCTAAGGATGCAACTCTTCTCAATAGAAGGCACACAACCCAAACATTTTATTATCTTAAGTTTTATTAACATTCACACATTTTATTTAGTTATCACTTATATAAAACTTCATTTTCCAACTGAGAAATGGACACCAGGTTGCTAGATAGAAGCCCCTCCATATGCTACCCTACCCTACCATGCTCATCATATAATAAGTGCCCATGGACATGCATACTCCCATCCCAACCCCAATGATCATAACCTCTGGAAGTACCATGGAAGATTAGGCCTCGCAAGTCAATTGACAAATTTATGCACACGTACTCGTGTGTGGCACACCACCATCACAAATATCAAAACACAAGGGCTAGATGAGAACATAGTGCAAAGCAAAACACCCAATCAAAAGCAACTTAGGAGGATAGATTCTACATGAATCCCAAAGCTAATAAAACCATACATCATGAAATCACTCTACTAGCCTCAATCTAGGAGTATGGATTCTACACAAATTTCAATGATGCAACAAGACCAAACAACATGAACTCACTCAACCGGCCTCAATCTGAGAGTATGGATTCTACACGAATCTTAGTGTCCACAAAACAAAAGAAAAGGTCTAAAAGAAACCATAACAATAGGTATAAAATCACTCAACGGAACACAACGTTAGGAGTATGGATGCGACACACATCCCACTGCTAATGCAAGAGTGCAAGAAAGGACAGACTGATATCCAAACAAATAATCTAGGTCCATGACCCAACTCATACCAAGAAAACTTGAGAAAATAGGGCGGCACACAAAATGAGGTAAGAACCCCAAATTTTAGAAATTTTATGAAATTAAAACCTATTTGGACTTGGTATACAAAAACACTAAACATCCAGAAATAACTAAGTTCGGACATCGAATCCAAAAATGACCAGCATAATGGTGCAAAACCTCAAACCCTCATCCCAGAAAATAGAGAAATTCTCATACCTAACCAATCGAGTAGAACTAGCAAACAAAAATGCAAGGGAATAGTAGTTCTCAACCTCCAGCCAAACAACTACCAAAAACAGAAGTAGAAACATAGCAGAAACAATAAAATAGGAAAGCCCTACCTCATAGCCAAATGGGCAAAACAAAAAACTAAACTATAAAATAAATAGTCCATAGAAGTAGCTAAAAATTGCGGCAATCCAAGGTTTCTCTGAGTTGGATCAAACAAGCCCAACCTTGCAATGATCCCACATCCATAGCTCCCACACCGAACAAAATAGTAAATCCTCATGAAGAGGATTTTGCGTTTTACTCTCCAACTTTCTAATTCAAAAGTGAGAAGTGTGGAATTAAATTCATTTTTTGGATACTTATTCACTTTTCGAGTGAATAATCAATTAGAGAAAATAACTAGCCAACATAGTTAAAGTTTGAATCAACCCAAATGAAAACAAGCTATTCCTATAAGTAGGAATTCAGATATGGCAAAGCTACCAAAAATTAAAATAAATCAATTAAAAAGCCAAAAAACCCAAAAACACAAAAATTTCCTTAACAACTTTCATGACAATGCAAAACTCTAAATACACTAACACACTCACTGGTCTAATCACATAATGAAAATGAGTTCAAATTTAATAATCACCAAAAGGTTTAATTAAACAATTAAAAATAAGGATACATCAACCATACAAGGATGACATTGGTAAAATATGAATGGCTGAATCACTAACTCCATGTGCCACTACCAGGGGTATAAATCTTGTACACTAAACAACATGATCAAGTGTAATTGCATATAATTGTAGACACCTAAAAATCCTTTAGAAAATAAAGTATTTTTATTTTTTGAAAAAATCCCTGATGACATCATCATTTATTAATTAATTAATTAATTAATTAATTAATTAATTTTTATGCCATTAAATCCCTTTATCTTAATTAAAAATATTTAATTAAGGAATCCCTCCCAAAAATGTTTAAATCTTATTTAAACATTATTTCCTTATTTATTAATTATTTAATTAATAAATTGACCAAAAAATCCAAAATAAATAAATAATTTATTTTTTGCCCAAAACTTGGCCAATTTCCTTAAGACCACTAACCTCTTCTAATCCTTCTTTAATTTTAATTAAAGGCTAATCCCATCATTTCCTACCCCTAATCCCAACTCAAAATATTTAATTAAGATTAAATATTAATCCTCATGTTTATTAAAAAAGTTTTAATAAATATCTCCTCAACCCAAACCCTTGAAATAAATAAAACTTTATTTATTTCCTAAAAATCTAATTTATCCTCATCCTAAGAAGTTCTAGACTCTTCTAGAAAGTCTTCATCCTCATCCTAGGAAATTCTAGACTATTCTAGAAAGTCTTTATCCTCATCCAAAGTCTAGACTCTTCTAGAAGATGTCTTTAAACCTAATCCTAATCCCCTCCTAACCTTGTCACATTCTCTAAACATGGGTTAAGAATTACTAACCCAAGCCAAAGTTAACAAATATCTCCTCCTTCACCCACCCTCATTAAATGCCATCCGCTTGCCTATCCCTAAGCTAATCCTAAACCATCCTAATCCATCCTCTAATCATTTGCACAAGCCTAAGCAAGCTTAAAACCCTCCTAATCAAGTCCAAGTCGAAATTTCTCTCATCACCCTCAAAATATCTCAACCATAAAACTTTATGAAGCCCACTAGGCCATAAATGACTCTTCCAAGCCCTTTTATTGCTCTTACAAGTCATTATGAGGGTCTTTATGAAGATTTTATCCCTTGAGCCTCCTTTGTTGACTCATCCTTCCCCTTTCCTCCATCCTCTCACCATGTGACATGTGTAACTCCCTGATTGGTTATAAGGAAGCACAATCCATGTGCTCTCCTCTCATGCAATCTGAGCCTTCTATAAGCTTTTTCACATCCTTGCATCCTAGCCCTTGATCCCTCTAGCCCTTTGCCTATTTAAGGAATCCTCTCCCAAGTCATTTTAACACAATCCATGAAGTAAATTTATAATGCTATTTTGAGAGCCAAATCCATACTAAAGCCATCTATCCCCACTAAAAATCCACAATCATCCATTGAAGCCTTTGGAAGCATATTGAGCATACATCCTATCCATTTAGATAAAGCTACTCAACAAGAGAGCTTCTTATTGAGAGAGTCCATTAATGACTCATATTCTTAATTGAGAGTTCATCTTAGTCTATCTTGAAGTTTATGAATTTTGTTTAGTTTGTAGAAGCTTTATTTAAATTTGGTTTCTATTAGCATACTAACATTGCTCATATACAATAATAACATAGCCAAAGAAATAAATGCATTAAATCACCTAGTTTAACCATTTATTTAATCATATTAAAATAATATATTTACATCGCAGACATTTTCATAAAGCATAACAACACAAGAATGAAGTAAATAACCATAGCATTTAATCCATCACAAATATAGTCAGAGATATATCCAAATACCAAATAATAAGATATCCTCATAAAACACATTGTCATCTTAGATGACATCATCATGAAATATGATCAACTAAACAACATAGTATTCTAACATCTATGATACTAAAATCAAGGTATAACATCTAACCCTTGGGTCATCTCAAATGTAAAACATAAGATAAGTAAAAAATATCTCTTAGAACAAAATATAACAAGGTAAATGTCTGTAGCACATAGACAAATAATCCAACATGAACAATCCATTTTTAATCATTTAAGAATTTAATAATGGTTGTTTAAACAACATAAAAAGGCACATAAAACACATAAGTGAACACAATCATAAACATGACTAACCACTACTACAAGAATCTAGTTCAAGGTAGCGAGTAAAAAGTACACAGTGCAATCTCTGCACACATCTCAGGATAATCATGGAACAACCTAATGATACCACATCAATCTTGGTAACCACTAACACAAACCTTAGTGATCCATAAATCACATTATAATCTCATAAATCAACCATAAGCATAATGAAAGCAATTGATACAAAAACATAAATCTAATCACCTTAATGGTGTAGACTTCTCATGGTCCTAATCATGATCCCATCGCAGTGAAATATCAACAAGGTTGCATCCATCATGATGACTTATAGAAGTCAAATGGGAGAGGCACTACAATTCTAATGTATGGTGATTTTTTTACTATGGACAACTATTACTAATCCTAAGAAGATGATGAATAGAGTGGTGTTCTAGAGAATTTTATATCTGATTGATGAAGAGGATTTTAGAAGATGAGAATAGTAGCAACAATAGAGTACTATATTGGTATTCATGGAACTTAGATATTTTTCATCTATGTTTCCAATAATGCAAACAGGGGTGATTGTTAGCATGAATGTTTATGATACTACATTGGGGGAGTATCCTAATAGTTCAAGAGTATCAAAATGTTGCATTTATGACATTGTTTGTCATTGATATCAACATAGTAGTAAGTCTATGAAGATTGCTAGCATAGTAGATGGAGATCATAGATGTACAAACATGGTTTTGAGTACCTAGTGGTGAACATTTATTGACATGTTCAAGATAGTGTTCGAATGATGAGGTTTAATGTGCAACATGTAAGTTGAAGACATATGGAAGTTGTACTTGATTTACTAAGATAAGTACAAAGACAAAGTTATTGGAAAGTAGTTTATTATGTTTGTATTATATCTTTCATCTAAGATGTAATAAGAAGATATGCAGTTAGTTGGTTACAGAGAATAGTCTCTTGGTGATATCAACAAGTGCACAGGTTCTAAAGTCACACGTGTGAATTTTTATATATACTATGAAGTGAAAATTTTATTTTAGTTATTATTAATTAATTATCTTATTATAATTAGTAAGGAAAGCCTCAAGGCTGAAGCAAGGAATTATTTTTAAGATATTTTATAAAGGAAAGATTTTTTCATTGTTTGGATAGTGTTTTGTTAGTTGTATGAGGTGAAAATTGTAAAAAGGAGTAGAGTGTTTACTAAATGTAAGTAAGCGATCCAAGGGACTATTGGATGTGAGTTTTGTGATCTAGTTAAAATATCAAAAGGAGGAGAAGTCTAGTTGAGAAGATAGAGGAAGAGGAAGGAAGTACTATTCATTTATATTATTTTTCAAAGAATAATATAGAGATCATTTGGATAGTGGGTTCATTGATCTTGCCCTTGAAGTTGTTTGGAAAATGGGTCCAGTTGTCTTCCACAACTCCTAACTAGGTTGGAATCTCCTAACAGGGATTCAAAGTCTCCTAATAGGGACTAATATGTACTAAATGTTATTATAGACTCCTAACAAGATCCATCCTCTAACAAGGAATATTTATATTAGTACATCATCTTGTGGGTAGCATCCCCACCAAAGTTTTCCCTCTAATCAAGGGTTTCCCTAGTTGACATATCTAGTGTTATTGTGAATGAGTATCTTGTTTTTGTTTCTAATAATATTGCTCATATGGTTAAAGTTTAATAAGGTTGATAATTGTGATATTGGTTGGATAACTGATTATCCCCATCTCAATTATATTGGTGGACTATATATTCTAATAGGTAACTAAAATAAATAAGAAAAGGGTGATGGATATTTAGAGTACTACTCAATGCAACATGATAGTGTGGAAAGACCATGTGCCTTGTTAAGTCTTGCTAAAGATGGGAAATAGCTGACCCATAGGTATCTACCTTTATTTGTATTCTAGTGTTGTTTTAGATATATAGTTTTAAAACACCAATAAAAATGGTCACTCTATTGGGGAGCTATGAAAAGAAAATCACTATTTGAAATACTGTAGTCTTTGGTCTAAGCTGTACATCTATAATCATATGTCTAGTTGTCTTGTACCCATGTTTTATATTGGTCTCTTTTAAGTGGAAAACCTTGAGAATCTAAAATATCCCAATACTACAAGTTCCACATGACGTAGGATATGTCTTCATAGTGCCTTGTTGTGAAATAGAGTTTACATTTCTCAAAGTACACCATATTGAAGTTATTCTAGGTTGGGCCCTTGTATCAAATCATTTCTTATGCATAATTTTCTATGGTATTTTCCTATCTTTTAGCCATAATAAAGTATTTTTCCCCTAGTGGGTGCCAACTTGGTTAAAGGTTTTGCTAGCTAGCTTTGATATTATAATAAGAAATTTCCAATAAAAGGAAAAATATGAGAGAATATGTAAGAGAGAACCCATAAATTCCTTTATATAAAAAATTACCAAAAGCTAGTAGGAAGAATTTGTCTAATAAGAAAGGAGAGTCCAATCATACATGGAAGCCCATAGATAATCCTCAATACGAGCCTATAGTAGAGAAATAAATTTTGTCCCAAAGTTCTAAGTCTGAGAGTACTAGGAATTTAGGTGGACTTTTTACAACACCTTTTCAAGAGGAACAACTTTAAAAAGATAAAATGGTGTCATCCATGGGGGATGTTGTTTTGTGATCAGGTGATTTAGGAGGAATCAATTAGCATTTGAGACCTAGAAGCATTCAGGCAAGCAGATATCACCCTAGGTGTGTTCCTCTTATTGAGACAACTCTCATTAACCTAAGTGATCATATAGAATCAAAGCCAACTATTACCAACCCTGATGATATACTAACAGAGGTAGCAGCTCTTAGGAAAAAAGTTGCTGAAGAAAATGCCAAACACATACATTTGGAAAAAGAAAAAGAGAAAATCACCATGATTTGTCTCATTGAAAGAAATAACATGCTTAGAAGGATGTTTGCATTGTAGAAACAAAATAAAAAATTATAAGATAAGTCTACTTCCTTACATTCAGACTTATTTGGTGATGTTGGAGAAATGAAGTCTAAAGTTCATGAGTATGAGCAAACTATGCATGGAAAAAGAGATCTTATAGTTGTACAAATCTAGACATAAGACCATTGGAGAGAAAACTAAAGTTGATATAATGAATCTTTCCACCAAAGCTATTGATAAGGGTAAGTAGAAGTTAATTGGTGTTAAGATATAAACAAACCAAATGTTGCATCCAAAAATGTCCCTACCATGTCAAATATAGATCTAGAATTGGAAAAATATAAGAAAGAGCAAGAACATGTAGCTAAGGAACTTGAGAAGGAAGAGAATGAAGCTTAGGTAGCAAAAATGATGATGAAAATTCAATTTCTGACATCTACCTCTAGTTTGAATACAAACCAAGGTCAACCTTCATTAGGAATGTTTTCTACTACAACCTACGGTCCCACATTAAGTAATGACATTGCTTCTCAACCTAGCCCCTCTTCCTCTTCTACCATAGTAGCATAGCAAGCTAGTGTCTAGCTAGGGGAAACAAATATTCAATATAAAGTCATTGAATCTATTTTTTTGGTGTTGTAGGCTTCAAAAAAGGACCTATGTGTATGGACAGATATAAAAAATATATCTTTCCTGGGTAATCCTAGTCATCCAAGCCATATTCCAAACAATATAAGAGATAAGGCTACGAAAATTTCTAGAAATAATGCCATCAATGGTGAAGAGCACCTTAGAAAATTTAACAATATGTTGAATGACTATGAAGTTGAGCATGAAGATGTGGTCATGAAGCTATTTTTACACTCCCTTATAGAGGATCCTAGGGATTTCTATAGGAGATTTCTATAGGATATTTTTACAAGAGCTTTATATTGAATGAATTCAACAATATAAAGAAAAATCAAAATGAGTCTACATTTGATTTCAATGTCAAATTTTAGAAGGGAATGTACAAATTGTTGCAAGCAACAAGGTTGGAGGAAAATGAATTTCCTTACAACATATTTCAATGCTTTTGATAGTAAAATGGCTTATAGTTTGATGAATAAAGATTTTGTAACATTAAGAGATTCCCTTAGAATAGCTGTGAACATTGAAAATAATAGGAAAGCTTCTCGGAAGCTAGGAACAAGAGATGATCTCAAGCTTTTCAATCCTCATAGAAAAAAAAAGGAAGCTGATAAGCTTGCTACAAATAAGAAGCTTGAAGAGGATAAGATGGATTAGATGTTGAACTTATTGAATAATATAAATACTCTAGTTGGAAATCCTAACAAAGAAAACATTGGTGATAAACCACAATTCAAAAATTTCAGCATACAAAATAGGATGCATAATTATCCCTATACAACCTAGTGGAAGGTTAGGAAGTCTATTATTCTACCTACCAAGAATGATATTGAGAAGAGTACTCCTAATCCCCTCCAAAAAGCCTTTGTCAAGATGAGAGATAACTCCCCATGGTGTTTAGAATGGTAGTTGCCTCATTCACTAGAATATTATTTTTTACTATCTCTTTTTCTAATTAGGAAGATAATTTTGATGATGTAGGGTGTAATTTTGTTGAATATTATTATGATGTTGTGTCTAACAATGATGACACTGACAATGATATATATGAGAGAGTGTAGATGCACAATGTTATACATTAGAAAATTTTCTTAGATGAAGATGAAACCAATGATAACACTTGCAACATGATCTCCTCAAAAGATAATGAAATAGTTTTGGGAAAACCTACTAAAGAGGAAATTGACAAGATTACTGCTAATATGGTCGTACAAGTGTAGACCTGTGATAAGATATCTGAAGACAATATTGGTAAGTTGATTGGTATTTTTGTTAAGGAGGCGAATCCCAAAGGAAAAATTGTAAGTAAACCTAAGGAGGGTCATAATATCAAGGTCAAAAGTGTGAGTAAGAATTTGGAACCTAAGAAGCTAGAAGCTTCAAAAATCCCTAAATCTCAAAATAATGATAAGAAAAAAGGAAGAAGAAAAGGCTTCCCTCGTAATTGCTAAAAGTAGTGAACAAAAAACTCATGATGTTGTTGGTACTATTGGAAAGAAAAAAGAGGTGGAAGGTATGCATTTTTTAAGTTTTTCTAATTCTCCTATTGATATGCTATACATGTTGTCACAAATTATTGTCAAAGCCAACTCTTTGAGTTATTAAGAATCCTAGGGCATGAGGATAAAGCTATGGCATGGGTTCGGGGTGTTAAGGAAGGTGATGACCATATTTTTAGCTCAAATGATATCCATGCTCAAAATATAAACCATTAGATATGGAAGGAGTAGTATCTCAAATCCCACCTATATATTTGAATGATTCAATTGATTAGTGTCTAGGAAATATTGATCCATTTTTCTTAAGCATTATGGTAAATGGGAATACCTTAAAGAACTATATGATAGCTTTCGATACATAAAATATAGTTATTTCTTTTGAAGTCATCAAAGAGTTAGATTTTAAATTGTATATTTTTTAGGGTATCTATTGTTCCATGGATCAAAGAGAGGTTATTATCATATGGACCATAAATGCATTACCTTATAGCTTGGTTGCTTATCCTAGTAAAGAGCTGACAATGAGTGTTTGATGTAGGAGAATCAAGATTAGATTTTGGAGGAGCTATGATTTTCATGGTTAGGTATGTGTTGGAGACACATTGGGGAACCTTTCCTCATTATGTCATAGAGATTGGATGGACTAAGTTGAAGTTTGAGCTATTTGAACCTTGCTGCTAAAATTGTGTTTTTCCTAGTTTTTGGGTGCTTGTTGCAAGAATATAACTAATTATGTTTAATGAATGAGATGTTTCAAAATTTATGAATTTAAGAGGGTCTAGATTAATTCCTTTTTTCAAGAGTGGAAGTCCTAATTCATTAGAGGTTGGGAGATATGGAAATTCTCCTAGAGTATCAATTTATAGCAGTTTTGCATGACAATCTTTTGTGTGTGACTTTTAGGATGGATGCACACATTTCCTTGGGGAATCAGCCTTTATATATTTAAGAGTTTGTATAGGACTTATATTTATACCTATATTTTAAAGCATGAGTTCTAAATCAATCAGATCTAGGAGATATCATGATTTTACTCAAATATCAATTTCTGGACATTTAATTGTTGTTGCAAGCTAACTTGTGGCATTTAATTTATGTGTTTGTATTTAATTTGTGTTCTAGGATGACTTTAGGCTTAGATTGGTATAATTATGGGTTATGGGGAAGTCTTTATTCATTATTGATCCATCATGGAGAAGAGGAGGTGGTAGAGAAGCTAATTTTGAGAAGAGCTAGTAGCTAGGACTTGGAAAACAAGGAGATTGCTTGGTGGGCTTGTGAGCACAAGTTGAGATCTTCCTTGGTGGTTTCTACTAGAGTTTCAATCTAGACTAGCTATCATTTGGATTGGATCTTAAGGG
This sequence comes from Cupressus sempervirens, assembly GCA_028749045.1. Classification (NCBI taxonomy): domain Eukaryota; kingdom Viridiplantae; phylum Streptophyta; class Pinopsida; order Cupressales; family Cupressaceae; genus Cupressus; species Cupressus sempervirens. The sequence goes on along the minus strand of CM053789.1, from coordinate 817,377,302 downwards.
ATCTTTTAGAACTATTACTTTCTTTGTATTTGACCATAACCTAGAAGGCCTTATAGCCCAACACATTACATGCAATCAATTATATCTATGAATAAACTACTGTGATTTGGCTTCAAATCTTGCATTGTTGTTTTTGTTTCTACAAAATGGTTATTTTTTGGGGGCTAGGAAACCTCCTTTGGGTATTGTCCTATCTTGAAATGCGTCAAGTGCTATCAGAGCATAGTTGCTCCTAAGTGTGTGGACATATTGCCAAAGCTGAGGTAGTTTGCACTAGGACTTGGGTAGAGAAATATATCTAATTTGATCTTGATCTAGTGGTGCATGTTCTTTCTATAGTCTTAGATCTCTTGGTTTCAAGGTGGTAGATTTTACTTCAAACTTGCAATTGCAAAGGGCTTGTAGATGGATTGATGGATGCAAAGATGGAAGACTAATCTCTTTGAGGCATGATTGTAGAGAGTTTGTGGATTGTAGATCTGTAGTCCTAGAATTGTGATATGTTTCCTGATTGTTCATGTTAGGTGGTAGGTTGTGATCTAACTTGTAAAAATTTGAGGTTGTCATAACCAGTGTGGAAAGGATTTGTTGCAAAGGATTTCCAAAGATCATGGGAGATGGTTCCAAGAGGATTGGAGCCTGAGATGATTATGAACCTCCATAATGTGGTGGAGAGGAATTTTTCTAGGATGTCTACTCAATTTGAAGCTAGCTTGGCTGATTGAGTTAAGGACAGGGTGAGGAAAGAATTTTGTGGATTTTTGCCGAGATAGAGTCTATTGATCTAGAAGAGAGTTGTTTGGCTAGTTAAGAGACTTGTTTGCAAGAGATGGCATGACAAGGTCAAGGTAGGAGAGGTTGGTTTTCTTGATCAATTTTTGAAGTCTAATACAGAACTTGTAAATTAGTTAAAAGGTTGTTGCTAAAGATATTCCTAACCTTGTTGATGATAGGATAGAGGTTGTTTTTCATGATCAGTTGGCTGAATCTGAGATGGAAATTGCAGAACACTTGGTCATGGATGATTCAGTTACTATTGGTGATGAGTTATGTGATGCAGAGCATCTTGTTGTGAGCAATGAGGTTGTTGGTGTTGTGAGTTTTCCATGTGTTGGTGGAGATCTTCATATTGCTACTAATGTGTAGTTTTCTAGTGATATGGAGTTTGTTGTTGCTAGTGTGGATTCACTAGTTGTTGATGTGGATGAGGGTTTACTGATGAAGCTTTATGTTCAATTTGTTCTTGGGTGTCAGCATGCTGATTAGGTTGCTAATATGTATTTGATTTTGATGTTCAAGTTATTGAAGCATAGATGGTGGATTTTTAGATTTTTTCTATTGACTTTGATGAAGTTGAACCCTTTGGTAAAGATGAAGTTAGTTGCAAATCTTTCTTTGGGCATCAAAGTATGGGACATAATTTTCTATTTACCTGGGGAGTCTAATGCATGAGCATCAACATTGGATTTTGGTGGAGCTATAAATTTTATGGCTAGGGATGTATTGGAGACACATCGAGGAACCTTTTCTCATGATTTCATAGAGATTGGATGGATTAAATTGAAGTTTGAGCTATTTGAACCTTGTAGCTGAAACTGTGTTTTATTCTAGTTTCTAGGTGCTTGTTGCAAGAAGATAACTAATTATCCTTAATGAATGAGAGTTGTAAAAAAAAATTTTGAAGAGAGTATGGATTAATTCCTTTTTTCAAGAGCACAAGTCCTAATTCATTATAGGTTGGGAGATATGGCAATTCTCCTGAAGTATCAATTTTTGGCAGTTTTATACAGTAGTCTGTTGTTTGTAACTTTTAAGATGGGTGAAAAATTTTCATTTTATAATAAACCTTTACAAATTTAAGAGGTTGTAGAGGACCTAGATTTATACCTATGTTTCAAAGAATGAGTTCTAATTCAATCAGTGCTAGGATATATTGTGATTTTACTCATATATCAATTTATCGATATTCAATTGTTGTTGCAGGCTGAGTTGTGGCCTTTAACTTATGTATTTTTTATTTAATTTATCCTATGGGAAAAATTGTGGCTTAGATTGGTATAAGTAAGGGTTGTGGGGAAGTCTTTAGTCATTATTGATCCATCATGGAGAAGAGGAGGTGGTAGAGGAGTGAATTTTGAGAAGAGTTAGTAGTTGTAGCTTGGAAAACAAGGAGATTGCTTGGTGAGCATGAGAGCACAAGTTGAGATCTTCCTTGGGGATTTCTACTAGAGTGTTTATCTATAATAGATAGTGTTTGGATTGGATCTTGAGGGATCTTTCATAACTATTACTTGATTTTTATTTGGCCATAACTAAGAAGGCCTTATAGCTTGACACATTGCATGCAATTAGTTATATCTATGAATAAACTATTGTGATTTGGATTCAAATCTTGCATTGTTGTTTGTGTTTCTACTACATGGTTATTTGTTGGGGTCTAGGAAATATCCTTTGGGGATTCTCCTACCTTACACAACGTCAGTGTTTTGGTAGTTGACATCCTCTTGGTTTTTTAAACCTACCAGGCAACAGAACACCTGATATGAGGATGCAAAGGAAAAATCTTAGTCTAAGGGCTAGCCACTTCCTATATTCAAATGAGATTTCTTCAGAGCTAGACCCAAAATTAATAGAATTATAGGGATTTTCTACAATTTAATCTCTACAAGGCTTAGGTGGGTCTACCTTACGGATCGAGATGACTGGGTACTTGATATTTTCTATTACACTTCACTCACATATATTCTTTTCTTCAAAAATCAATACCCTATAGCAAAAATAGACATAATTATTCTTGAATTTGCATATAGCTCTTGATTACATCAACTGACTATGACACACACAGAGAACTATTCCAAACAAGTGTTGACCAACAATTTTATCTTCAGACAATAAAGTGAAACTTGATTTGATTAATTTTATGTTTCATGTAACCTCATAGTTTCTTCAATATGTAACAGAATAAATGATTAGTGCCCTATCAATTGGTATGCAAAGTCTACCCAGTAAAACTTTGACCTAATTAATTTTCCTACAATTAATTCTATCAATAATTAACCTTAAACCCCATTCTTATGAATATACTTCTTATATAACTAGAAATCCTATCAATATATTGAAGCATTTACTTAATTCATTAAATTAAAAGTAATAATAAATTGATGGACAACCTATCCTAGTTGCAATAAATTGTAATGAACTATGCTCACTCATTCAATCCCAACATAACCAACACATAACAATGGAGACAGAGGTTATAGAAAATGGATATGGAAAAAATTCCTTTTGTATTTTTTCTCCTTGAAAATCATTCAATACTGATGCAAACTAAGAAATACTTTAGGACATGACAACTTAGCATATAATGTTCACTTGTATTTTCAAATTTTTAGATGAATACATCACAAAATTTGACACCAAGATTGATTTGACCAAATGCTAAAAGCATGACACTAAATTTACATGGATTTTAGACCACTCCTCTAGCCTTGGGATCTCATTGATATAGTATGAGATGCAAAAAGCTATAGACATAGAGGATAAGGATAGTTGTCCTTTAAAATAGAAAAAAATATAGAAGGACCAAAAATGTCATTGTCACAAAAACACAAAAACTTTTTGATCACTTGCACTTTACAACATAATGTCTTTATCACTAATCTTCTTGTGGTGGGACCATTTTTGTTCTAACTTTTTTCTACTGAGAGGTTTCATTTGATGATTGGTCCATTTCTATTTGTTGTCATTCAAACTATGGGATCCTCTAACTTGCAAATGATGTATTAGGTTCTATTATCTAAAATTTTATTATGACTCATTGATCTCCCTCCAAATCATTAGATTGAACTACCAAGTCTAAGTTACATTTGGCTATTCTTTTGTAAGGTTTCCAGTTTGAATAGCCATGTCTATTTTTACAGTTGGTTGCACCTATTTTTTTTCTTCTAGTGCATCAATTATTTGTAACTCATTTGAGTCCACATCCTTTTCTTCAACCTTTTCAGGTAGCAACTGATTTTCTTGGGCAAGATCTACCATCCTCTTTTTAAATGTGCATCATTTAGTCAAATAAAATTTAATTCCTCTTGATGTTTCTTCAAGATATCTTCTCCTAATTTCTCTATCTTAGCAAAATCTTTCTTGGAAGCATCAATGAAAATCTGCAGTTACAACTTCCTTAGTTGTTTTGGCAAACCACATGTCATCTTTTTCATTTATGACCTTATTGAGTCTAATGCTTATCAACTCATCTAACTCCTTATCCTATTCTTCTTTATCCTTTAATTCATCTACAACCTTGAGTGTATGAGGAAAAAGCATACATTTTTTACCAAGATACTTTGAAAAACAATTACTAATTATCCTTTGTAGAATATTCCTCTTATTATCAAAATTAGCAAGGTCATTATTCATATCAAATATTTTCCATACTTGTTCACAAGAAAGACTAACAAATGAACAACATAAAATAGTAACATCATGGTACCTACTATTCCATTTGTTCACAATTGGCTTGAAAGTTGCTTCATTATTTGTCAACTCATTCCACATATCTATCATTTTTTACAATTGCAAATAAAATGTAGGCCAGCATACCATGTCTACTAGATAAATAATTGTATCTCTTATCTTTTCTTCATATTTAACACCCAATTCCACATGCATTAACCATAATTTAGTCTTTTTTATTCAAGATCCTTAGTTGTATACAATCAAGGATCTTGTGCGGTACTTGGCATTTCTATAATTGGAGTTATACTGAGATGTGCAACTAGAGGATGGAGCGGATAAGTAATCCTGGGCTAACTAGATTATATACCTACTTTTCATTTCCCCAATTTTTTCTCCATCTAAGTATTCATACCTTCCATTTGGTCTATTCTCCTTCCTCTTTCTTGATATTCTTCTAGCACCCTTTCAAATTTAGCATTTAATTCCAGAAATTTATTTTTGTCCTTGGAAGCAACCACAATTCCAAAATCAACCATCTCTTTATTCATTCAAGACACTTTCTCACTATCCACCTTATCAACCCTATAAACCATGACACTACCTATGTGCTCTATTGGGACTCAAAATTGCAGCCTTGATTTTCAGTACCAGTGAAAAAATCAAGCCCTATAAGCACTTTTTAATACATACATACCCGGTTGTGCTTGTAAGGCCTAAGAGGTGTTTAATGTTTTGAACACCTTGCATTCAATACATCTATGTGTTTCCTGATGATAAATTTCCATTCTGAGTCATTCTGTGAAGTCTCGTTTTGAGCAATGTCTAATTCTACATTTTTTGCCAAAGTGTTAAACAATGACAAAAGGCCTAGTTTGCAATTGAATATCTTGCACCCACTTATGTTTCATGATTCACTGCTTTGGGAGAGTTTAGTGTCCACAATAGGGAACCTACATTTCAAATTTTGACTCATTTCGAATCTGTTTGACTAGGTTTTGAATCCCTCAAAGTTGGTCATTTATTGCTATCATGCTGATGTGAATTGTTTAGAATTCTAGGAGGCCTTATTTGAATTGTTATAATTTTGACCAAATTAACAAAAATGAAAAGATTCCTGTTGCATTACATTTTAGGGGTTAGAGACTTGCTATGTTTCAATTTTGAGTTTTTGACAAATCCATTTGATTAGTTTTCAAACACGATTCCAAATGCAATTTGTAACTTTTTTTTGGTGTCATAAAATACAGATTGGTCAGTACACCTATTTTGGATGTCATAACTCAAGATCTGTGATAGCTGAGATCAAATGGATTGTACTGTTGTGTTGAACTTTGAAAATTCTTTAAGTGTTCCAATTTTTAAATCTTGATGAATCTGTCTACACACTTTCCCATTGCCATTCCATTAGCAAAAAATGATTTTATGCTAGTGTTTTGAGTCTACGAATTCTAGGTAACCCACTTTGACCACTCCCCATTCTCGCCCTATTATTCATCATGAGCCCTAATTGTAGATTTATATTTTTCTCATGATAGTGAACCAACACCCTAGTTTTTGTTTCCATAAGTGTTAGTTTACCCAATTTTTGAAGCCAAAATAGAACACAATTTATTATTTTCTAACATGTTTTCTTCAAGATAGTTATGAAGGGTAACTTTGACAATCAATATCTTTTGATTGATCGTTCATCATGAGAGGAGATTTGATATGGTAGGAGTATGTAGAACAAATAATCAACATGTTTGATTTTAGAACCCGACCATGTGTTTTTGTTAGTTTTTAAGGCTGGTCAAAGGACCTCATGGCACTAAGTTGAGAAGTTGCAGAAAAAAGGTCAAAATGAGTTTTAAAAATTGAACCAATGAAAAAGATTGTTTTCAGTCAGAGTCAAGTGATTAATGGATCAGTTTGTAGTTTCAATTGTTTGGAAACAAATTTTTTTTTAGCCAAGCCACTTTGGGGCCTAGCTAAATTCATTAGATGAATAAGTCACTAGGGATTGAAAATGTTCAACATAGTTGATTGTGCTATTTTGAACAATTACAATGTTTCCAAATAGATATCTCATCATGGGGAGATTAAAGGGAGAGTATAAGGTTATGATATAGTTATGACATAGTTATTTATGATTTTTTGAGAGTGGATCAAAACTATGCCAGTGTAAGGGAACAAGCAAACATACATATACTTTCTAGGAAGGATGGTAGCTAAAAGTAGCCATTTTCAACCACATGCTCTTGAGAATAAAGAAAAACCTACAGAACCTATGAAATAGGACCAAGACTTGGGGGCACCAAGATGGGAATTGTTGCACAACACTCATGTATCTATTTGGAGCACCTTCTATAAAATGTGCACTCTATTATTTTGTAACAACAGTTGGAATAAACAATAGGAGGCATTTAGAGTAACCATTGCCAAGCTACTATAATGGCAGCTTGATACTTGAACCTTGACTGCTATCTCATATTGTGAACTACTAGGGTTGAAGTGGATGAAGATCCTGGTTTGATCAAAAATCTTCTTGTTGAAAGAATGGTTGGTGCAAATATAGAACTTATCTCCAAGGAGGAGTATGTAGGAATTAGAAGTGTTGGGTTACATAGAAGTAGTAAGAGAGATGGAGCAATAACTGCAAGAAGGAAAGGTTGATGGTATTGACAAGTTTGATGATATTGTGGTTGCTTATAGAAGTGGAGGAACTACAAAAAGCTTGTCACTTGCATCGCATTTAAGTAGCTTGAAGGCTAAAGTACATGCATTTTCTATTTGTGATGATCTCAACTACTTCTATTATTATATACAAGGCCTTTTGGATAGCATTTATGTTGGCCTCAACTCTCATGACTTAATCTATATTGTAAATGCTAAGGGAATTGGTTATGTAAGGAAACCCATTGTAGGAGAGAAGCCATGAAAGGGGATCAAAAAAGCTCCCACATTGGAATGTAAGGAGGCAAAGAAAGAAAATATCAATGACAGGGAGAACTCCACGATGAAGGAAGGCCCATGACTCAATAGAATGAAGGGATAGCTTTTCAACATTCACATGTTTTAATCTAATGAAAGCAAGTTTGATCTATTTTGAAGTTCTCAATAGGAAGATGGGAGTACATTTTTGTTGGAGTAACTCCATAGCAAGCAATAGATCCATGAAGAGAAGAAGTAGAATGAGGTGACGTCCATCAGTAGGTGGCATGTGAAGAGGGAGAAAGTCTAAAGTTGCATATAAAGGAGGAAGTCACAAAAAAATAGAGCACTCCACATTCAAAGAGCAGGGGAGGTAGGAACTGATGGGGCAATCCATGTCAATAATAGGGCATCATTGAAAATAAAGCAACTCACGATAGAGTCCCCATGTTGAAAGGGGAGATCACAGTTTTAGAGCATTATCCCACATTTCGTAGGTGGGTGTATTTTTTAGTCTTTAAATACCACACTACTCACTAAGAATAATTTCTATAAGATGTAGGCTTTTGTAAGCCATAGGCTAGTTGGAGGGGCCCGTCATGTCTAATGGACAAGAAAGTGAGTATTTTGACTAGTAGGAAAGGTTTATCAAAAAAGTTGAAGATTCCGATGGTCACCATATTACCACCATAAAATGGGATGGTCTTGTTAGTGGAGAAATGGTAACCTCCCAAAAAACTATAGAAATTTGGCAGAGTTGTGGGGTGTGGCAAAAATTAAGGGGGACACTCACAATTTGACATATAGGACTGTCTAAATGGTGGAGGGAGATATAAGGGGATTTTTCAAAATTTTAAAATAATGTCTATTTTAGTTTTGAGCATTCAGCCTAAGAGTTTGGAATTTTTTTTTAAAAAAAATGATTCTCTATAGTTTATATTATAGAAATATATTTAATTTTTTAATTTTATTCATTTAAACTAACAATTCATAGTTTGGAGCTTGAAATTTCAAATGGCTACCAAAGGCACAATTTTTTCCCAAAATGTGGACTCCAATATACCATTGGAATTGGGAGGAGATGAATTTTTTGAATATGGAGTCAGATTTTGCACAGATGTTCGATGGTTTAGTCTATAAGAAGATTTGTATTTTCTGGTGCATTCTCAGCAGAATAGGTAGAATTCATCATTGACCATTAGAATTGGTTAAAGGGAAGATATAAAAGTTAGTTGAAGCTTGAATGTGGAGGAAAATCAATTCTAAATTTTTTTCTTGCCTCTAAATGTCATTTAACTAATTTTTTGGCCTTTGTCTTGATCTCAAATATGGCATCAAAATCAATTATGTTTTCAATCAAATATCTAAGATATTTTATGGTTTTTTGGAGTCAAATTGATTAAGGATTTTATTCACCAATTGTAGAGAGAGAGAGTAGAAAGATGTTTTGCATCTATAGATGGAGGTTTTCTAAGTGGGCACATGTCAAACACAGAATAGATTTGGGAATTCATCCTCTTCTATATCTTTCTTTCTCTCATTCATTGAAAGGGTTCCAGTTTTTCACTATGAGACCATTATTGGTTTGCAATTTTTAGTATGTGACCACATTGTTGGATCCATGACTATAATTCTACCAAATTCTTAAGTATATTTTCACTTGTATGAACAAAAATAGTGAAGATAATATAGAAAGTTTAGATCTGCTAGGTGTTTTTATGTTTCAAGGAAATGAATACAAATGAGTAGAATATCTCTTAGTTTCATTCTAATTCTCATCTCTTATCTCCATAATTTGCAATCTTATGTGGTTTAGGGACAAAGAACTAAGACCCATTTGCATCCCTTTAAGGTTGTATGTCTAATATGTTTTGTTGTTGGAACAAAAGGCCAAGTAAATGCTTGATGTGTTTGATAGGATTATTGGTTATTTTGAGAAGGAAACTTCATAAGAATGAGGTCTTTATGAACACCAATGTCTGATTCACAAAGTAATAAGATAGATCTGATATCTTGGTGTATGAAATATGTCATTGATATCATAGATGTATTTGTTTGATTCATGGAATTTTTGAATAGATAAGGCATTGATTAGCTACAGGATCAACTTGTTCTTATTGTTGCATGTTTGGGGTTTTTCTGAAATCAACATCATTAATTAAGTGTATTTCCCTTTAATGTTGAAGAACTAAAAAGAATACCCTCACGTAGCTTATCAATTTCTTAGGTCATATTATTAGCTATTCAATGTATGAGATCTATGCATAAGTGTTAGAAGACTAAGGGTTTTATCTACTTTGTCAAGATTAAAGTGTATGTTTTAGCACTGGTACCATATAAGTGAATCTAAGGTACACCCACCTAGGTTTTGTAGATCCTAAAGTAGAAGAAGGGTCAAAGCTTATAGTTAGCCCAATTTCTTAAATGGTATGTCAAAGATGGGAAGTAGCTGCCCCTAGATGTATCTTGTTCTCATGGGGTAATTTGAAACTATGTTGTTTCAAAATACCAACAAAATGGTGACTCTTTTGGGGACTCTATTAAATCTGAAAGGTAGACAAACATTGAGAATTTGAAAAAGGAAGATTGAATACAGTAGAAGAAGTGCATAAAAAACTTGCTGCAGTAAGTTCTTTGATGTTCTTTCTAGTTTCTTACTCCAAATCATGCACCCCAGTGGAGTTTTATCCATTTGCAATTGTAGCTTTGAGGTTGAGTGTAAATTGTATTGTTAAGAGTATTCATCTTCAATCAATTTAGTCAAAATTTGTTTTCAAAGTGTTGTTGTAAAATTAGAGTCAAGAATGAACATAAGTTTGTGCTCCCTTTTCCAAGTTTGTAAATCTACAAGAGTGGTTTAATGGTCTCCATTTCTTCTACATATGAAGCTCTAGTTTAGATTTGTCAAGTGACAAATTATATTTTATTTCTCAAAGTGTGAGTGGCAACCCTCAAAACTAGTTTGTTCCTAGTTGATTTCACTTCAATATTTTGAAGGATGTTCAATTGTATGGGTAGATCTGAAGCTTTTGGTAGTCTCTTGAAAAGGAAGTTTTAATTTCTTGATATGTTTTAAAGTGTTGTTTGCAATCTACTATTATAAGTTCCTCTGATTATTTAGGATATGTCTGCAATCAAGATGAAAAAATTTGTGAAAGGGATCTATTGAACATATCAACATTGTTATTCTTTTGAAGACTTTCAGCACTAGCATGAGGATTTATTTGAAAAAGTGAAAACTAGTAGAGACATATTTACTACTATCATAAGTGATGTGAAATCAGATTTATGTTATATAGATGATAATGAGAGGTCATTAATATCTCTTGATTCTAATTTAACATTTAACAAAGAGACTCCTATTATTGATGTTACTAATAATGTTGAGAGATCAATTGATTTTTTATCTGATCTGGATGGAGTATATTATAGTAATTTTTAGTTACATGAGATGAGGTTTGATGATTCATATAGTGAAGTAAGTATTGACAAAATTATACATGAATCTGAAATTAAATCTTCTCTACAAGATGGTGAGTCTTGTGCTAATGAGTTTAACACATTCACAAGTGTCTCTAACAATTTCTTTGATGTGAATATTGATGCCAGTAAACTTCCTACTGAAGGGAATTTTAATCAAGATTCTTTTTCATATGTTTGTTGAACCTTTGCTTGAAGACTATGAGGATAATTTTTCGGTGAGTTTAGATCTGATTTGGTATGTGATTATGTGATACATGAAGTTTATTTAGACCCGTTGTACTCTTTGTAGTTAGAGGCACAAGGTGAGTTACAAGGTTTTGGTACATGCAACTTGGTGAATGGTGTAGAATATTAAGTTTTTGTGTTTTTGATTGATAGCATGCATGAATCATTTTTGGATTTTGATTCTTAGTTTAGGTTATATAATCATGAGCATGCTGATGTTTTTCCTCATAGTGAGCATGATGATGAAATAGTCTTTAAGTTTTATATGCACTACAAGAATGATGGCAATTATTTTGTTTTGCCTCATGAGCTAAGTGAAGGTGTTGTTGAAAATGAAAAAACAAGTGAAAGTGAAATTTGTAGCTTACCTTAGCAAAATGCAAATGAAAATTATTTATTTGATAGAGGTAAGAAGTTTGAGTAAGTTTTGGTAGCCTTCGGCTACTTCTTGCACAATTTAGTTTCCCTGTTTTCAATAAAGTTGTTCAAGAGAAGTTTTTGCTCTCAAGTGTGTGGTATGTTGCTTTAGAGATCTGAATACTTTCCATGCCCACAAGGGGCATGCATCCCTAGATAGAGCCACTATTGGGACTCAAAATTTTAGCCCTAATTTTGAGTAACATTGAAAAAATTAAGCCTTATTAAAAATTTTAATGCATATGTACCTAACCATGCTTCTGAGGCCTAAGAGATATTTAATATTCCTATCACCTTGAATTTAGGGTGTCTATGTGTTCCATGATGATAAATTGGTATTTTGAGCCATTCTATGAAGTCCCATTTTGAGCAATGTCCAATTCTACATTTTTTGCCTGTGTCAAATAGTGACAAAAGGCCTAGTTTACAATTGAATATCTTGCACCTTGCTATGTTTCATGACTCACTGCTTTGGTAGTTTTTGGTGTCCATAATAGAGAACCTATTTTTTATATTTTGAGTCATTTTGAATTTGTTTGACTAGGTTTTATATCCTTCAAAGTTAGTCATTTACTGTTATCATGCTGATGTGAATTGTTCAAAATTCTGGGAGGCCCTGTTTGACTTGTTATAATTTTGACCCAGTTGACCAAAATGGGAAAAATATTTTTGCATTTCATTGTAGGGGTTAAAGAATTGCTATGTTTCAATTTGAGCTTATGAGAAATCTATTTGATCAGTTTTCAAATACGATTCCAAATGCAATTTGTGACTTTTTACTGGTGTCATAAAATATAGATTGGTCAGTACCCCCATTTAGGATGTTATAACTCAACATTTGTGATAGGTGAGATTGAAGGGATTGTATCATTGTGTTGTACTCTAAAAATTATTTAAGTGTGACAATTTGCAAATCTTGATGAATCTATTTACATACTTTCCCAGGTCCATTCCATTTGCAAAAAATGCATTTTTGCTAGTGTATCCAGTCTGCAAATTTTGAGTAGCCCACTTTCACCACTTGTGATTCTCACCCTATTATTTGTCATGAGCCCTATTTTAGATTTTTATTTTCCACATGATAGTGAACCAATGCCCTAGTTTTTGTTTCCCCAAGTGTCAATTTACCCAATTTTTGAAGCCAAAATAGAATGTGATTTATTATTTTCTAACACGTTTTCTTGTAGGTAGTTTTGAGAGAGAAACTTTGACAATTAATATCTTTTGATTGAGAATTCTTCATGAGATGAGATTTGACAAGGTAGGAGTTTGTAGAACAAAGACTCAACAAGTTTGACTTGGGAGCTCGGCCAGGTGTTTTTGTCAGTTTTTAAGGCCTATCAAAGGACCTCCTGACATTAAGTTGACAAGTTGTAGAAGGAGGTGAAAATGAGTTTTAAAAATTGAACCAATGACAAAGATTGTTTTTAGTCAAAGTTAGGTGATTAATGGATCAATTTATAGTTTCAGTTACTTGGAAACAAATTTCTTTTTAGCCAAGCCACTTTGGGACCTAGCTAATTTCATTTGATTAATAACTCACCAGGGATTGGAAAATGTTCAACATAGGTGATTGTGCTATTTTGAACAATTATGATGTTTCCAAATGTATATCTCATCATGGGGAGATTAAAGGGAGAATATAAGGTTATGATACAATTATGACATAGTTATTTATAATTTTTATAGAACCGATCAAAACTATGCTAGAGTAAGGGAACAAGCAAACATACATATACTTTCTAGGAAGGATGGGAGCTAAAAGTAGCCATTTTTCAACCACATGCTCTTAAGAATAAAGAAAAACCTTTAGAATCTATCCAACGGGAACAAGACTTGGGGGCACCAAGATGGGAATTGTTGCAGAACACTTATGTATCCATTTGGAGCACCTTATGTAAAATGTGCACTCTGTCATTTTGTGATAGCAGTTGGAATAAATAATACGAGGCATTTAGAGTAACCACTATTGAGCTAATGCAGTGGCAACTCGATACTTGAATCTTGACTTCTATCTCATATTACAAACTATGAGGGCTGAATTGGATGAAGATCCTAGTTTGATTGGAAATCTTCTTATTGAAAGAATGGTTGGTGCAAATATAGAACTTATCTCCAAGGAGGAGTATGCATGAATTGGAAGTCTTGGGCTACATAGAAGTTGTAAGAGAGATGGAGCAACAACTGCAAGAAAGAAAGGTTGATGGTATTAACAAGTTTGATGATATTGTGGTTTCCTATAGAAGTGGAGGAAGTACAACAGGCTTGTCACTTGCATCACATTTAAGTAGCTTGAAGGCTAAAGTACATAAATTTTCTATTTGTGATGATACCAACTACTTCTATGATTACATACAAAGGCCTTTTGGATGGCCTTAATGCTGGCCTCAACTCTTATAACTTAATCAGTATTGTAAATACTAAGGGAATTGGTTATGCAAGGAAGACCATTATAGGAGAGAGGCCACGAAAGGGGATCAAAAAAGCTCCCATGTTGGAATGTAAGGAGGTAGAGAAAGCAAATGTCAACGATAGGGAGAACTCCATGATGAAGGCATACAACTCAACAGAATGAAGGGTAATCTTTTTAACATTCACATGTTTTAAGCTAACAAAAAAAAGTTTGATCTATTTCAAAGTTGCTGACAGGAAGATGGGAGTACATTTTTCCTAAATTAACTCCATAGCAAGGAATAGATCCATTGAAAGGAGTAAAATGATCCAACATTCATCAACATGCAACATGTGAAGAGGGAGAAAGTCCAAAGCTGCATATAAAGGAGGAAGCCACTACAAAATAGAGCACTCCATGTTGAAAGAGTAGGGGAGCTAGGAACTAATGTGGTAGTCCACCTCAATAGTCCCCATGTTGAAAGGGTATATCACAATTTTAGAGCATTATCCCACATTTTTTGGGTGGGTGTATTTTTGAGTCTTTCAATACTACACTACTCTCTAAGCATAATGTCTACAAGATGTAGGCTTTTGTAAGTCATAGGCTAGTTGGAGGGGCCCACCATGGCAAGTGGAGAACAATGTCAATATTTTGATCGATAGGAAAGGTTCACCAAAAAATTTGAAGATTTTGGTGGTCGTCATGTCACCACCAAAAAATGGGATGGTCTTGCTGGCGGAGACATGGCAACCTCCCAAAAAACCATAGAAATCTAGTGAAGTTGTGGGGCCTAGTAGAAATCAAGGGGGCCACACACAATTTGACACATGGTGCTGTCTAAATGGTGGAGGGAGATATGAGGGGATTTTTTAAAATTTTAAAATAATATATTTTTTACATTTGAGTGTTGAACCTGAGAGTTTGGAAAATTTTTTCTAAAAAATTATTCTCTATTGTTTATACTATAGAAATATTTTCAATTTTTCAATTTTATTCATTTAAACTGATCATTCATAGTTTTGAGCTTGAAATTTCAAATCGTTACTAGAGGCACATTTTTTGCTCAAAATGTGGACTCCAATATACTGTTGGAACTAGGGGAAGATAAATTTTCCAAATATGGATTAAGATTTTGCATAGATACTCGGTGGTTTAGTCTATAAGAAGATTTGTATTTTCTAGGGCATTCTTAGTAGAATGCGTAGAATTCATCATTGAGCATTAGAATTGGTTAAGGGGCAACTATAAAAGTTTTTTGAATCTTGAATGTGGAGAAAAATGAATTCTAAAAAGTTTTCTTACCTCTAAATGTCATTTAACTAATTTTTTTGCCTTTTCCTTGATTTTAGATCTGGTAACAAAATCAATTATGTTTTCAATCAAATATCTAAGATATTTTATATTTTTAGGAGGCAAAAAGGTTAAAGATTTGATTCACTAGTTGTAGAGAGAGAGTAGAAAGATGTTTTTCCTTTGTAGATGGAAGCTTTCCAAGTACACACATGTCAGAAACATAACAGATCCAGTAATTCATCCTCTTCTATATCTTTATTTCACTCATTCATTGAAAGGATTCTAGTTTTTTACTGTGAGACCATTGTTGGTTGGCAATTTTCAATATGTGACCACATTTTTGGATCCATGAGTATAATTCCACCAAATTCTTCATCATAATTTCTCTTGTATGAACAATAGCAGTGAAGATAATATAGAAAGTTCAGATTCTGTTAGGTGTTTTTATTTTTTAATTTCATGCATCTGAATGTATAGTTTTAAGGAAATGAATACAAATGAGCATAATATCTCTTAGTTTCATTTTGATTCTCATTTCCTATTTCTGTAATTTGTAATCTTATGTGGTTTAGGGAAAAAAAACTGAGTCCCATTTGCATCCCTTTAATGTCATATGTCTGATATGTTTTGTTGTTGCAACAAAGGGCCAAGTAAATGCTTGATATGTTTGACAAGATTGTCAATTATTTTGAGAAGGATACTTCATAAGAATGAGGTCTTTATGAACACCGATGTCTGATTCACAAAGTGATAAGATAGATCTGATGTCTTGGTGTATGAAATATGTCATTGATATCACATATGTATGTGTTTGATTCATAGAATTGCCCAATAAATAAGGCACTAATTAGCTATAGGATCAACTGGTTCTTGCTGTTGCATATTTGGGGTTTTGCTAAAATCAACATCATTAATCAAATGTATTTCCCTTTAATGTTGAAGAACTAAAAAGAATGCCTTCACTTAGCTTATCAATTTCTTAGGTCATGTTATTAGCTATTCCATCTCTAAGATTTGTGCATAAGTGTTAGAAGACTAAGGGTTTTATTTTCTTTGTCAAGATTCAATTGTATGTTTTAGCACTGGTACCATATAAGTCAATCTAAGGTACACTCACCTAGGTTTTGCAGAGCCTAAAGTAGAAGAAGGGTCAAGCCTTGTAGTTGGCTTGGTGTCTAAAATGGTATGTTGAAGATGGAAAGTAGCTACCCCTAGATGTATCTTGTTCTCGTCAGGGTAATTTGAAATTGTGTTGTTTCAAAATGCTAACATGCTTTAAGTCTGAAACCTCTTGAATTCTAGCTTTGTCTCTCTTTTGAATGGACCATATAACTAGGGCTTGATGATTATCATTGTATTTCAACCCTTATGGGCTTGCAAAATTTCTTTCTTAGTTTTAAACTAAGTGTCTTTTGCCTTCCTCACTATATCAAAAACCATTGCATTGGCAATGTCTCATTCTAGTAGTATCAAAACCCATGAATCCTTCAATAGTTGCCTACCCCCTTCAAATGTTATCTATGCAAACTCCTGAATGAGGCTAGTTGTGACCTCTTCTTTGATTTTAGAGTCCTACCTATGAAGTTGCTCTATTTTAATTTTTTTGCATCTTGCCTAAAAACTATTAATATTGGCTCTCCATAAAAATTGGGCAAATACACTAGATATAACAAAACTCTCATCATCTAAGAACTTTTTAGACGCCTATTCCACCATAAGATCTTTTACTCTACTATTAAAATATCCTACATCGAGGGCTAGAGTTGGCATGGGTGGCTTTTCAGGCACTCCTTCCATCTTGACTATTTTTATAATAATTTCCATCTCCTCTCCCATATGTTTTAGTTGCTCCCTTAAGGAGTCTTCATCATATATATGGAGTGGGCTTTGTGTGGAAGAATATTTTTCAACCCTAGAAGAAGACCCCTATTCTAAATTTTTCTTTTTGGCAGTAGGTGTAGAAGGAGGGCTTTTAGACAATTGTCCTTTATAAAGAGGTACAGGTTGTATACTCTTTGTCACCACATCTCCAGGTCTCTTTTGCAATGTATATTGGCTTGGCTTTATGATTTCTCTACTAGCCAACCTATTCTCTACCTCAATGGCCTTATCTAGATAAGATTGAGTTAGGATTACTTTCTTCTCATTTAGAGGTTGCATAAAACCAACAAATTTATTCATTAGCATATCCATTTTAGCAATCCAATATTTCTTATCAATAAGCGGATTATATTTTGGTTCTGAAGTATTGATAAATTCAAGAACCTTACTATACACTTTCCACTTTTCTTTTCTTACCTCTTATTCTTGTAGTGAAAAATGATTTCTAATTACATCTTCTGAGAAATAAAAAATATGTTCATGAGATTTGGATCTTTCTCTCTCCTTGAAAAACTCATTAAAATCCTTAGGATCTATGAACATAGAATAGGACTGGACCATCTAATACTTGTCTAGAAATTTTTCTAAATGTCTCCAAATCTTTTTTAATAAAAAAAAAAGTTTGTATAATAGTAGTTTCATAGAAAAAAAGTACTTTTAGATCTACCAATAAGCTCTTATTCTTCTAACACTCTTACCTTCCATAAGAGCTCTATAATCCCCACCTTAAAGGCAGTTGATATGGTAGTACATGTGGTTTTATAAGGAAACCATATACTCTAAACATAGTAGACACTACATATGGGATAATATCTCCCCAATTAGGGTTCACCTTCAATCTTTTATCATGATCCTTTGGTCTAATTATTTCTAACAAGGGCTAAGGTATTCTAGGGTTATCTCCTGTTAATAAAATTTTGAGCTTGGAGGCAAAATACCTATCAAACCTAATGAAACTAGCATTAGTAATGTCCCATGTCATGTCTTCACTCCATAATTGAATATGGAGGTTTTATCCATCCTTCTCTGGCTCCAACTTCATTTGTTTGGAGAAAAAGGTGACACCCTTGTACAAACATATGTACATCAACATGGAGTACCAATGAAAAGGTTTTTCAACATTTCCCTTGCTTATACCTATCAGTCCATTATGAATTTCCTCTACAAAATATATAGAAATATAGAAAATTGATCCCATGCCATATTATAATGCCTAAGCAATGATAAATACAATAGATCCTTGGTTGTGCTCCTGTTCATCCATCCAAAATATCATGCAAAGGGAAAAATAGAGTTCTTGAGCCCTAGGATTAAAATACTTTCCTCACAATAGCTTTGGAGTATTTAGTTTTACTAATGGAAATTGACCTATCACAACAAAATGTTCTTGCAATGTTAGACATATTAGGTATTGTTTTTGAGTATCATATCTATCTTGCAAGTCTTCCAAGTCAATCTTCTCATGAATTGTATGGTTAGGGTTCAAACTAAAGACCTCCCTAATTACTTCTAGTGAAACTTTGAAAAGGTTATCCATGACATGATTTTTTACTATCCCTAAAATAGGGTCATACTTCATCACTATCATGACCAATAGATCATCATCAAAGAATACCCTTGGGACAATAAATTTTCCAATATAAAACTCCCACACATTTCTTAAACAAATTATCATTCTTTCTTTTAGGAAAAACATTTGCAAAAAATCTCTAAACCCCTAGTAAATGTCTAAGCATCTGTTAACCAATTTTCCTTATTATAGAAACCCTCACTGACTAATAACCTAGGGTTTTTTTCTATCAATTCTTTTCCTTTGGAGAATTCATTTGTACTGTTGGTGTTTCAAAACTAATAGGCAACACAATACCTAACACTAGGGTTCAGAAGAAAAATAAAAGCCTAAGGGTTAGCTAATTCATATGGTTAGAATGCATTCCTTTAGATCTAGACACAACATGAATAGGATCTCATGGATTCTCTACCCTTTAAGATCTACAAGACTTAGCCGGGCACACCTTAGGGATAAAAGGGCTATGATAATTGATATTCTCTTCACACTTAACTCATTCACTGATATTATTTCATCATACTTATCCCCTATAGAAAATATTGACCACAATTCTTCTTGGTATTTATTGGTGTTTGAAACTATAGAGAAATAAAATGCTCAATATCACAGTGACATTACTCACACAATCTAAGGATTAGCCAATTCCTAGTAGCAATTACACAAACAAACCACCTTGACCCAACTTCAACAAAACCAAAAATCATTTTCTACTCTTTAGGCTTTACTAAACCAAGGTAGGTATACCTAGGGATGATTCTAATGCAAACTGTTGTGTAGAGATTCTTTTAGTTTCATTTTGATTCTCATCTATTACCCACTAACACATGAGCAGTTTACTTCACTTCTTTTAATGTTCTTAAACTTGTATGCATCCCTTATTAATAGATCTAGTCATAATTCTCCTAGGATTTACAAATATTCCTGGAAATAGCAACTACCTAAGACTTAGAGAATAGATATAAATGAGTAGTGACCAGCATTTATAACTTTGAACAAAATGGAATGAAAAATGATTTTGATTTTACAATTGGTTTGATATGTAGCAACAGAATTCATCTTTGTTCACTTCTAATTTATGTGACCAATACCTTATCCATTGGGGAGAAAATTGACTATTGGTGGGAGATATAATTCAAATAACTTGTAAATGAATTAATCAATTGTAATCACCCATTCCAATTCTTATGAAGTATCCCTCTCATAAACTCATAAACCCTACTGATTCACTAAAGCATTTCTATAATTCCTTGAGTTAAAAGCAACAATGAAATCAATATACAACCCATCCAGATTGCATTTAGTCAATTTAAATCTTATTTAAATGACTTCAAACTAGATAAACCCATAAAATGGAGACAAAAATTGGTGACACAGGAATAGTGTAAATACCCTTTCGTATTATCCTTTTAGATGACTAATGCAATGACAAATAGAATGGAAAGCCCAAAATACCTTGTTGATTCTGTCATTTCTATATATCATCAAAAAGTACAACTACAAATAAACTCTAAACAACTACACACTATTGGACCAATTGTGTTCTCTAAAAAGACTAAAAATTATACAAAATTTAGACCCTCACATTGCCTTGAAAACCCATTTATATAGGCATGAGTTGCAACAAGAAAAGGAAAAATGTGATTGACGGGTGTCCTTTTACAAAAATGAGTACATCAACCTTTTTAAAAAATATCTAGACACCTTAATTCAAAAAGAAACAAAAAATAGTTGCAGATGATAGCTAGAGCATAAGATCTTTAATTTTGTCTTTTTCTTTAACTACTCCCTATTTGTATAGCTTTGATTTCTATGATCACTTCCCAGAAAAATACTTCTCTATTGGTGGGCCATTCACATTCCTTGACTATTGTTAGTTCACCAACATTTTTCTACCACCTAGCATTAATAATCACCCTTCCTTCTATGGAAAACCTATTCATTTCAGTTTCAACCTTGAATAGGGTATCAATTAGTTCATTAAAAACATACTCATCAATATCATTTTGAAAAATGGGTGCCACCTATGGCAAGTCTACAATATGGTCAAAAGAATTAGACCATTCATTGAAATCCTTCATTTTGTCATCAAAATTAGTAACAGAAAGAATTAAAAAATAAAAACCATTTGTCAGCACTTTCATTTTGCTTTGAATTACTGCCAGCTTCCCTATGAAAATTTCCAATAAGTCTTTTACTTTTCCATCGCTTCCTTCACAGTAATAACTTTATCTAAGAAATCTAGCTTCTTGGATAACAAGGGTATCAAGTTGTCAAAGAATTACATAGATGGCCCCCATTGTTGAAAAATAGGCTCAAGCCATCCAATTGCATCCTTGCATACCTATTCTGTAGATTGTAGATTTATGAATAAATTATAAGCATCTTGAGATATTCTTTTCAGAGTGCTTATTCCATGATTTAATACATTTATCAAAGCATTTTTCTTGTTGGTACTGTCAAATTGGGAAACTCATTTCTCCACACTAACCATAGGCATTGGCACTATTACCCCTATAGGTATCCCCTCTATTTGGGCCTCTGCTTCTATAGTGTGCCTTCCTTCTATTTCTTGCCTTGGTGCATGTTCTACTTCTAAAGCTACCTTGAGTTATTCCTTGAGGGATACTATTTCTACTTCAAAATTCTATATCTTCCCCTCCAACTCTTCTATCTTTTCTTTTTTGCATGTGGCTCATCTTGAGCTCTTCGTCATACAACTTCCTTGTATCTAAACATTCATTATACACTACAACTAGCTTGTCTTCAATTTCATCCACCTTGACCTCATTCATGAGAGCAAAGTGTTTGACTAAGCTAGAGATTTCTTTTCCAGTAGTGTTCTCCAAGGTCCATGCAATCATGTTGCCTTGTGCAATTTCCTCTATATCCATCACTTTGGGCTTTTTAGTCTTAGGGGCCACAGTCCACACTGCTAAGGTTTTTGTGTCTATATTATACCCTAACGCTCTTTTAAAACCCTCACTGCTAGAGGCTTCATAATTGATAGCTTTGTCTTGTCTTCTCATTTAATCCAAAACAAAAGCCCTTTCAATATACCAATGTGGTATAAGAATCATACCACTCCTATGTACCAACTCCCTAGCCTCTGCAGGGGTCATTGTTTTAGTCTTAGGATCATATGCAAGCAGTTTGTCCACTAGTTCTTTATTCTTCTCAGGGTCTTCTCCTAGCATAAGGCTCAAAGTGAGCTCATTTTTTTTAATTTTATATGAGAAACTTTTAAACTCTGATGATTTAATAAAATCGTTATATTCCATGAACTTTTTAGATTTGATGAGCCTGTCATCCAGTCTTGAAGTTGCAATTTGTAAATTAGTGGAAGCCTTTCCTACTTCAGTAGCTCATTGATATAGGTAATTTTGCCTAATTTCAAAAAAATACTCATCATTTCCTAGGATTACTTGCAAAGCTCTACTCACTACCTTCTCTGGGATATGCATTTTTTAAATCTTTTATTTCCCTTAGGGACCCATGCTGAGGTTGATGGTTGTTCTTCTCCTAACTCAACCTCTAGCTACACATCTGCTTTAGGTGATTCCCTATTTATAGTGGCCTTTTTTCCTTCTAGTTCATGTGGCATTTGGGACATAATGTAGTCAAAATTCTCCACCATTTTCTTTAAATTTTGAGGATAGGGCACTTCTGTATAAAAATCCTTAAAATCAAGATTTGTTCTTCTCAAAGCCTTTTCCACCTTCCTAATTTCACCATACTTTTCAAGTAGCTCATCAGCCTCCCCTATTGCTACTATATTTGCAATCAAATCCTCGACAAGAATAGATTTTCTTGGATGCAGGACATATCCCCTAATGGCCTTGACCTCATTGGTAATATAATTTTCAAGGTCATACATCCTATATGGCCCAATAGAAAATTTATATTGGCTCAAATACTCACTCAATTCCTCATATGCATTTTTCCCAATTTCAAAATCCCCTCCTTTAAAAGTTCTACAAACAAATGTAGGCTTGTGTAAGTTAGGAGGGATCTTTTCCTTGTTCATCAATAGAAATTGCCAAAAGAATTCTATAATGACCAATTTGGGGGGTAAATATTTGGGTAAAATATGAGGTGGTTGTGGACATGTATATACCCTAATCAATGTGCATTTCTTAAACAAAATGATGTCCCCCCAATTATGATAGATCCTATTTTTCTCATCTAGGAAAGTAGGTCTAAGCAAAGGTCTTAAAACATTTGGTGCTCTGAAAAAGGTATGGCCTACCATCCTCATAATAATAGAACTTAAAAAAATTAAAGAACATAAGGGCATTTGAATAATAGAAATCCTTATGCAAAATACAAGTCCAAAGTTACACACGTAACTCACAAAATTCATTAGAAGTTTGATCAATGAAGTCCCCGCTGATGTATCCAATGTTGTTATATAGGATAAGGTGCATCAGTATTGAATAATGGTGGAACCTGAAGTCTTTCTTATCTTCCTTCTTTGCATTACAAATCTGCATATGCATAATGTCAATGATGAAGGCTACATAATCATACTCCTTGTGCTAGAAAGGGTCATGTATATCACATGCCATCAGAAAAAGGGAACCATACACAAAATCCTCTGCACCATCACTTCCCATCACTTTGTACAACCCATACACTATGTTTTTGAAATAATTCTTAAATCTAATCAAAGGTAGAAAATCCCCCACCTTTTTTGGAAGTAACCTTTCCTTTTTTACCCTATAAGGAATATGTGGTAGAATAACATTGTTCACAAAGTATGTTTTATTCAGGTCAAACTTTCCCTACAAATCTATAATGTCAATAGGTACATCCATTTGTCCCATTAATCCAAAGGCCTCAACAAAAGAAGTTTTGTCCAACGTGCATAGTATACTCCCATTATGCCTATGGAATGTTCTAGTTATTGAATTGTAGGAATTCATTAGGGCTTTAAACAAATCAACATCAATGAACACTTTTGGAAATATCAATTTTTCTATATTTCTATTCCATGGATTACACACTGGCACAATTTCTATTCTATTATGATAGAAGTAAATAAAAATATCATAGCCAGTCACTCTAGGGCATTCAACATCTTGAACAAAAACATATGGGTCTCAAAAAACATGATCATTTGTCAAAATTGCATTCAATGATCTTGGGAGAACTTTCAGCCAATTCTCAACATGCTTATTTGGTTTCCTAACCCTTGACTTCTTCTCAGTCTTAGTAGTAGATTTCTTCCCTTTTCCTTTAGGTGTGACATCTACAACATCATCACCCTCATCTTCAACTTCGCCTTCTTCTTCATGCATTTCTTCAACTTCCTTGTCTGTCATCTTCTCTATAAGTATGCTCTTGACTCTTTACACAAGATACATAGAACTCTACAACTGGTAGATTTTAGAATGGAACAGAAAATGAATTCTTCAAAGAAAAAAATATTCTGTCACTTAATTAAATCTTTGATGTTTTAATCATGCAACTACCAGCTTTTTCAATAAATTTAGCATGCATGAGCTTTAAAACCATTCGTGCAAGTTGTCATCAAGGTATATCAGCCATGAAATTTGATTTTGATGTACTTTTCAAAGTTTTATTATACTTGGCTATGGAAATTTTGTCTTTCCTACTTACCTGGCATGACACATCAGCTGCTTTCTTTCAAATTGTGGTCTTTCACTCTAATGCTGAGTCAATCCTTCAATTTTTGTAACACCGAAGATACCCTTGATGAATTTCTATGTTCACTCGGAGATGCTTCAGCATACCCTAATTGTAAGAATGTAATGATGTCTTGGCACTATATTGAAAATCCCTTTTATGCTCTTATGATGCCCTTTACCCCATATGAACTCAAACCTTTTCACTTGATACTTTTGTTCTTACGATTTAGAGTTTCTTCGTATAAGCGTAAAACCTTTATCATAGCCTTCTTCACCTTTTATGCCTATATGCAATTCATTACTCAGAATGTCACAAGACATATCTTACCCTCGGTCTCATGATTCAACTATTCCTCGTATAAGCGTAAAACTCTTGCTAAGGCTTTCTTTTTACCTTTTACGCTCATATGCACACATATCAGCAAAAACTCTGAAAATATCCTTTATGCTACTCTACTTAATTCATTAGCTAGGATATTGTAAGACTTCAAAATTTATCCTTTGATCATATGTTCTTAGCTTTACTTGTAGCATCGTATTACCTTTTACTTCTTTTATTTCTCCTTTACGCCCTTACGGGTTGCCTTTACCTTGTAACCTTGAAGAGCCTTCTTAGATGATATCTCGCTCTTACATTTACGCTTTCTCGTAGAAGCATAAAGCCTTCTCTTCATCTCCTTTATCTACCCTTTTATGCTTATATGATGAAAGTCAACTCATAACCATGGAGAAAGGATAATAAGGCTCTTCATTCATACACTTAGCTTGCAAGCGTAATGGTGTAATGAAAAAATTGCTCTTTTCAAGTATCAGTGACCCAGATTTGATCTCATAAAATTAAAAAATAAATCGCCATTAATATTGTGCACATGCAAAATTTAGACCTTAATTTGTATGCCATGTAGGATGGGCCCATCTGACATGGATGGCATGTCTTCATTTGATTCACTTGCACTAGGGCCCATCTAACAACTCAACAGGTCCCACTCAACACTTTTACTCCTAAAACATGGCTTTATGGTTGTCATTGAGCTCAAAAAGTGTATGTACATAATCACATTTGAACTTTACTTTCATTCTTACAGAATCCTTTTACCCGTAGAACCGTAAATCCTTTCATGCACCCTTTCAGATCATGCTTTACACCATGCCAAGATATTACGCCCTTATGCTATCCATTGAAATGTATATGCATAAATCATAACTCAATACCTCTCCACCCTTTCGTTCAACTATCTACTCATATCTCCGTAAAGTAGCATAACATAATACTCTTTAAAATTTCTTTTGTTCACCCACTCCATTGTTCATCGTAAACCTATAATGCCTCTTTCAAAGCACAAAAGACCTTTACGCTCCTTCATTTAAAAAAAAAAAACATTCATATGATCGGGAAGCCTCAACATGAACTATTCTGCTACTATGAAAAACAACAGTGTATCCCCATAGAACATGAAATCTTTTACACTCTTGCACTACATTATGAAATGTGACCACGGAAACATGAAGAAGAAATTATTTTGCTCTTATGTTAAACCCTACACCATAAAATCATAAAGGGAAAATTTTAAGTGCTCTACAAATCTTTTCAAAAATTTAAAAAGAGACCTAGGGTTTTTCACACTTAGGCTATTTTAATGGCTGAGCTAAGAGACAAACCTTGAGAATTTAAAAGGAAAAGACAACACATGAAATAGGGCATGACTAGTGTAACATAAAAATTTGAAAAAATATGAGGAATGAAAACCCTAATCTTCTTAATTCAAAGACATAAATGATTTTTCACCCAAATTTTAAGAATGAAAAATTAGACCAACAGTGGCTCTATCTGGGGATGATAGACTACCTGAGTCTATGCAAGAATTCAGAGTCTGTTGAGGAGCAAACCACATACTTGGTGCAAAAATGACAACTTCTTCAAAGAGCATAGAGCAACACATAGAAACAAAAAACTAGACTACATAGGGATATTTACAAGGATTTACAAAATATAAAAAATGTACAAAAACACCAGGAAACACTAAAACTATTGTTCATGGAAAATAGATACTTCAAGTAAAGTACCTCTTCAAGAATTGTCCATGAATTGGAAATTCATGAATACCTCTAGTTAATTCCCTCAAAAAATATGAATCTTCTCCATTTCTATCACAAATGTTATATGGACCAAGCCAGATTGGGTCAAATTTACCATGCTTTCCCTTATCTTCCATTCTAGCATTCCACATTAGTACCATATCTCCTATTTCAAATTTTCTCTCAATGGCCTTTTTAACATATAAGTGCTTCATCTATGATTGGAGCTTAGCATTCTAAACAGAGGAGTCTCTTCTTATCTCTTCTAACTATTTAATGTCATCCATTATGAGTTACATCTCATCAATGATATCATCTTCATATAGTTGAATGAATTTATACATCTCCCTTAGATTATTCTTGGGAAGTCTAGCCTGTATACCATAAACCAAGTCAAATAGGGCACAACCAATGGCCTTTTTCACAGTAACCCTGTCAGCCCACAGGGCTAATGGAAATTTTGAATCCCATGCCTTCTTGTTTTCCCCTAGAATTCTTTTGATAATCTTTAGTATACTCTTATTGCTTGATTCCACCTAACCATTCCCTTGAGGATGACAAGGTGAGGATGAATATTCTATAATGCCATATTTTCTACAAAACTCTTTATATTCGTCAGATTTGAAACACATAGCATTATCAATTATTATCTTCTATGGGAAACTAGATCTAGTTATAATATTGTTTAAGATGAAATTGATCACCACTTTTCTTGTAGCATTCTTGGTAGGGATTGCTTCAACCCATTTAGTGAAGTAATTAGTTCCCACTAGTATACAAGAATGTCCACCACTGGATTTGTTTGAGATTTCACCTATGAAATAAATTCTCCACTATTGAAATGGTGCCTCTACTTCTATAGGTCTTAATGGTAAATTCCTAGAAAATTTCAACTTTCCACTGAATCTTTGATAAGTATCACATGTCTTAACCAATTCATGAGCATCCTTGAAAAGTGTTGGCCACCAAAAACTAGATCTAAGGACTTTGTGGGCTATGGTTTTAGCCATGTAATGACCTCCACACACACCTTCATGCATATTTTTTTAAATTTTTATGACCTTAGTTTCATCTAGACATTTCAAAAGTACTCCTTTCATGTCCCTCCACCATAACCATCCTTGCACTATAATATACCTTATAGCCTGCAACTTCAAAGATCTTTTCTGATTATCTATTAATTCTAGTGGGGACTTCATATTCTACAAATAATAAATCACATCCTTGTACCAATCAGAGTTATTCATGTCACAAAGGTCATTCCTACAGATGTCATCACATTGGTTGATTTGATTTGCTTCCAAATTAGCTTCTGTCATCAACCTTGCTAAACCCTGACCTCTAAACAACTTAGTGATTTGAATATCAATATTAAATTCTTGTATTCTATTAATCCATCTGAATCTTCTACCAGATACCTCTTGTTGTGAAAAAATGTCCTTCACAACAATAGTAGGAACAAAAGCAATAACAATGGATTTCATTAAATAACATCTAAAATCTTCCACCCCTTTCACTAGTGCATATGCCTATTTTTCATTGATGTCATACTTGAGTTCTGTTACTTGCAAGGACTTGCTGAAGAATGCAATTGGTTGCTCATAACCTTCTTCATTTTTTTGTAACAATACTATAGTAATAGTGTGAAATGAAGCAAAATAAAATATGTGCATTGGCTTATCATAATCAAGAGCTCTGAGAATAGGGGCATCTTTAATAGCTTGCTTAATTTTCTAAAATGCAACACTAGGTTCACCATCCCATTTTATCTCAGGTCCTTTCTTTAGCATCCTTGATATAGGCCTACTAATCTCTACAAAGTTAGTCACAAACCATCTCAGAAAATTAATTTACCCAAAAAATGATTGAATTCCCTTAACACTTTTAGGCTTCTGAATCTTATCTATTGCTTCTACCCTTTCAAGATCAATCCTTACTCCATGCTTACCAACTAGATGCCCCAACAATTTTCCTTTAGTTACACCAAAGTTACACTTTCTAGGATTTAAAGAGATTCAATAATTGAGGGCTATGATAAATACCTTCTCTAGATGCATGCAATGGTCATTATCATCCTTTGAATAAGCAGTTAGGTCATCCTGATATATAATGAAAATTTATCAATAATATCAGCAAAAGCCAATCCATTGCTCTTTGAAAAGTAGCCCCAACTTTGGTAAGCCCAAATGACATCCTAACATAAACATAAGTACCCCATGGAGTAGTGAAAGCAGTTTTAAATTGTTCAGATTCTTTAACAACCACTTGATTGTAACCTGAAAATCCATCCATCATTGACATAAGCTCTGAACTAGTGACCCTTTGCAACATGGCTTCCATATTTGGCAAACCATAATTATCCTTTAATGAAGATATGTTAAGATTCATGAAATCAACACATAATATTATATCTCCATTTTTCTTTCTTACTGGTACTAGATTGGATACCCAAGAAGAATGTTTTATAGGCTTAATGATCCCAGCATCTCTTAACTTAATCAATTCTTCCTGCATTTTGGAGCCAAGGTTGGATTTATTGGTCTTTTTTTTTGTCTAAAAGGCTTAGCATCTAGTTTCAAAGGGATTTCATGTTGAAAGTGATCTTCCCTATAGGCCTTTAGATCATCATATGACCATGCAAACACATGTTTATATTTCCTTAGCAGACCTATCAAACCTTGTCTTATCTTAGGAGACAAGTTTTTACCAATATATACCTTCTTAGGGGTTTCTTGAGTTCCCAAATTTATCTCCTCTAGATCCTTAGCATTATATTTACTAGTATCCATTTGAGATCTATAATGATTGTCAAAAATAATTTCCAGGACAACTAAACATTTTGGTATTTTATTTGTTTTCAATTGCACAACTTCTTGTCCAAAAATAGTATCTTTTCCATCTATGTTTTCTACATATGCTGCACAATCAATTTCTTGCCGTAATAAGATATACTCACAATTTTAAAAATCTTAAAATATCTTTATCATCCTCAAATACTTGCCAATTTTGTATATTGTCAGGAACAAAGGGTCTAGCTTGGATTTCCACTTTAGATATACCAGCAAATGTAATGTCATCAGGCTTTATTGCTACATTTGCTAACAAATCTGCCATCTTGTTGTTAGTCCTATCATTCCAAGCTATTCTGAATGCATCAAAATATTCAATCATATCCCATACTGCATTTATGTATTTTTTTAATCTTTGATTTTTTTTACACATAAACATTTCTTACCTAGGATACAACCAATTTAGAATCTCCTATAACATATCAATACTTTATGCCATGCTTGTGAGCTAATCTAAGTCCTAATAATAGAGCCTCGTATCCCACTATATTATTAGTACAAGGGAAACTCAATGTAAAAGAGAACTTATATGTTATTCATGTAGGAGAAATCAATAAGATACCTCCACTAGATCCTTCTTTGCAGCATGCACCATCAAAGAACATAGTCCATATCTATTTTTGCAACAACTTCCACTTCCATCTATGATTTATTATTATCTCTCCTTAAGGTTAGGACCTCAGCTCTAAATGCATTGACATTTGTGTCCACAAAAATTTTCATATTATCCTCCACCTCTTCTTCTATCATATATACACTTTTAGACTCTCTATTTACTTTAACTAGATTCCCATCAATATTAAAAGTAGCAAATTATAGATCACATTGTAAGCTTCCTCCCATGGAAGCACTCCATTTTCTAGATAATAACATACCATATTGGGGTTGGATATCAACAACCAACACACTCATAGTAAGCTCTTTGTCAGGACAAGCTATCAATTTATATGTTAAAACATTAATAGTATCAATGACTGCCACTTCTCTTTTATCCATAGCACAACATCTTCCCTGAGTAGTATCAACCTTGAGACCCAATTCTTTCATTATTTCAAAAGGCATCATAGTGTTAGAGACACCATAATCAATCATGCATTTTTTCATTGTTTTACCATTCAGTAAGATACTCAAGAAAAATGGTTCCACATTTCCTAAACATTCATTTAAAGAACTATCCAAAAACATTTGAAGAATTTGAGACACAACTATTTCATCTTCTTTGTATTTCATCTCTTCCTTATTTCTTTCTTTGGGATGATGATTTTCATTGCAGTCATGTCTTACTTTTATATCAGTATCTCTCAACCTTGCCATGGCTTTAGTTCATTGTTCAGGGATTCTTAACAATTCAGACAATGGGACTTTGAAAGTGATTTTTGATAACACATTGGTCATTTCTATAAAAGAATCAAAGGAATCATCAATCATCATACTCTTTTTCTCAATTTGTTTATCCAAAATATTCACAACCTCTTGATGATTCTTGCCATTTTTAGTGGTCATTTTTGGTACCTTCTCATCTAACTTCTTGGGAACATTATTTGGAAATTCAACAGTCTTGGGATTGTTCATTTTCCTTGGTTCCCATTTCTTACTGGTAATTTTAACCTTCACAGTAGGAATATCTTTAGGCTTCATGGCTTCCCCTTTTTTAAGATTGACACCTTTTATAAACATACTAGCCACCTTGCCATTATCCTCTTTCTCAATCATGCTTCTATTCTACACTTGAGCTATCATGTTAATAGTAATTTGATCAATCTCTTCCCTAGAAGGCTTCCTTAATGTCACCTCCTCTTTAGTACTCACCATGTTGTACACATTGTCTTCAACATCACTCTCATCAAAAAATACTTGTTGCTGCATCTTATTTTGAAATTGCCTTTCCTCATTTACATCTCTATCATAATCTTCACAATCAAAATATTCACAATGTGAGTCAAACATACTACACCTTACATCATCAAGGTTTTCTTCATGATCATGACATTCTTCCACTATAGTTTGATTACCAAAAAATGAAAAAGCTATTACACAATATTTAGGGGCATGAGGTAGTTGACAAGTAGAACACCATGTAGGTTCAACAGTGAATTCAGGATCATCTACCAAATTTATAGAGTTTTTGGATAAAGGATAAGGGGTCACCTTGTTATTTGTGTTCTTGGGGGGAGGGAACATTAGGTTGACCATCCTTCCAAGTATTTTTATAAGGGAAATTTTGAAATCTATTTTGTCTATTGAAATTTGATTGGTAAGAGACCCTATTTTCAGTGGGGTTCCTATCATTCTTTACTTGAGGAAGATTTGAACCTTTTATAACATTTAGAATTTGACTCATTTCACTAGGCTCTTGCCTTTTCCCTCTAGTAGCTTTATGTTCTTCCTTTATATTTCCCTTATTCCCAAATAACCTAGGATCATCTCTTTTGCTTTCTAACCTCCATGAAATCCTTAAGTTATTTTCTATATTAATGGAAATTCTAAACGCATCTCTTAAAGTCCTAGGCTCCTTATCCCTAAGTTGGTATGCCATTTTACAATAAAAAGCATTTAGATAAGTAATTAGACATACCTTGTCATCAATTTACATGGCTTGCATTAGCTTGTACATCCTTTTTTGGAATCTAGTGTTAAATTCAGTGACAGATTCATTAGGCAACCTCTTAATATTATTGAATTCACTCAAAATATAACTTTGATTTTTCTTATCACCATATTTCTCTTTGAAACAATATTCAATATCTTTCAAATCAATAATAAATAATTCAAGGAGTCTCTTGAACCATTCTCTAACATCTTCAGTTAGTGACTAAACAAACAACTTCATAATGACATCTTCAGCTTCAACCTCATAATCACTCATCATATCCAGAAAACTTCTCAAATGGTCCTCGCAAGAAATAGCATTATTTCCATCAAATTTAGGCAATCTTTTCCTCATTTCTTGTGGGATAGGATTTGGAAAACCAAAGATTCCATCAAAACATATTTTCCTATAGCCTTCTAATTGAATAGGTCTTGTTTGTAAATCAATCTTGGGGTGATCAACACTATCTTTCTTAGTATCATTCATAGTATTACTAGTGGTAGCATCACCAATAGATTTGTTAAGATCTACTTTTAGTGAAGATGAAGACAAGAAAGAAATGGGTACCTTAGTGGTATTCTAATTTGCATCATTAGATCCATCATCATTTTTAGGCGTAGCTACAGAGTTCTTCTTGGTAATTTCTAAGAATTTGATCTTATTGTTCATTTTAGCTATAACAGCCTCACTTTTAGCAATCTTCAATCTCGTAGCTAAAGCATCTCTTTATTTCCTTCTATTTTCCAATTCAATATCAAAAAGTGACATAGAATCATGGATCTAAACTGTCTTCACTGGCTCCTTGATCTTAATACCAATCTCCTTTTTTTTTTCCTTTGTCCTTAGCCCCTACAACAGGTTCCACATTTTTTACTCTATTGTTATCAACTTCTAGAGTAGTATAGTTCTTAATCTATTGTATTATAGGTCCCTCTAGGTTCATTTTCTGAGTCTCTAGCAAATTTTTCTCTTGCCTCTTAAGTTGTTCAACTTTTCCCACAATGTCAAGCTGCTAGGCACTAGATGCTATCTCATTTTTCTTCTTTAGAGCATCAATTCACCTTAGTAACTCTTTTTTTTCTTCATAGTTCTTCGTAATCACTTCTTCCCTTTCCTTTTGAAATTTCCTATTAAGAGCTTCTTGCTTAGCAAGCTGTTCTTTCAAAATTTCATTCTCATTAGGATCAGGTATAGTGAACTCAGACCCAGATGTTTTCTCATCATTAAAACTTTCAGGTTCTAAGTGTCTAGGTTTGATCTTTTTAGGGGAATAACCTAACATGAAAGGGTTTGTACTATGCTAGAAAAGATTGTTATTAGTCCTATCCTCAAGACTAAATACATGTGGTTGCACAATCTTCTCCTGGCATATCATTTTAGGGGTATTATAGAAATCATCATCAGATAAAATTGGATGAGATCTCGGACCTTTGGAGAAAGGCACTTTTTCAATAGCAAAATGGTGAGCATTATCTTTCCCTACTATTTGCTCCTATGAATAGCTTCCTTTTTGCATCTGGTTTCCCTTTACAGCCCAATTCTATCTTCCTTTAGGAGGGAGATCAGTTTGTAATTTGATTCTCAAGTTTTTCCTCATATTTTTCTATGTATTTCTTTTATTCTCCATAATTTGGGACAATAGTTTTCTTAATCTTGAAATAGGTTAAAACCTTTTGAGTCGCCACCAACTCTATCAAAATGGGAAAAAGAACTGAACAAATGATAAATCCTTTAGTGACAGTCTCGAGAAAAATGTATACAAATTCTAAATCCCTGGGAACATTTAGCATGAAATATCTACAACTTTACCCAAGGGGACACAAATCTCTAATAATTCACTATTTATGACAACACTAAGTGTAATTCCCCAATAGAGTCACCATTTTGTTGGTGTTTGAAACTACTGAGCAACAAAATGCTCCATATCACAATGACATTACTCCACAATCTAAGGATTAGCCAGTTCCTAGTAGCAATTAAACAAATAAACCACCTTGACCCAACTTCAACAAAACCAAAAATGGTTTTCTACTCTTTAGGCTCGACTAAACCAAGGCAGGTATACCTACGAATGGTTCTAATGCAAACTATTGTGTAGAGATTCTTTTAGTTTCATTATGATTCTCATCTATTATCCAGTAACACATGAGCAGTTTACTTCACTTCTTTTAATATTCTCAAACTTGTATGCATCCCTTATTAAAAGATCTAGTCATAATTCTCCTAGGATTTACAAATATTACTGGAAATAGTAGCTACCTAAGACTCAGAGAATAGATATAAATGAGTAGGGACCAACATTTATAACTTCAAAAAAATGGAAAAATAATTTTGATTTTATAATTGGTTTGATATGCAGCAGTAGAATTCATCCTTGTTCACTTCTGACTTATGTGACCAGTACCTTATCCATTGGGCAGAAAATTGACTATTGGCAGGAGATATAATTCAAATAACTTGTAAATGAATTAATCAATTGTAATCAACCATTCCCATTCTTATGAAGTAACCCTCTCATAAACTCATAAACCCTACTGATTCACTAAAGCATTTCTATAGTTCCTTTAATTAAAAGAAACAATGAAATCAGTATACAACCCATCCAAATTGCATTTAGTTAATTTAAACCTTATTTAAATGTCTTCAAAGTAGATAAACCCATAAAATGGAGATAGAAATTGATGACATAGATATAGTGTAAATACCCTTTTGTATTATCCTTTTAGATGACTAATACAATGACCAATAGAATGGAAAACGCAAAATACCTTGTTGATTCTGTCATTTCTATATATCATCAGAAAGTACAATTAGAAATAAATGCAAACCAGCTACACACTATTGGACCAACCATATTCTCTCAAAAGACTAAAAATTATACAAAATTTGAACCCTCACATTGCCTTGAAAACTCATTTATGTGGGCATGAGTTGCAACAAGCAAAGGGAAAATGTGATTGACAGGTGTCCTTTTACAAAAATGAGTACATCAACCTTTTAAAAAAATATCTGGACACCTTAATTCAGAAAGAAACAAAAAAAAGTTGCAAATGATAGCTACAGCATAAAATTTTTAATTGTCTTTTTCTTTAACTACTCCTTGTTGGTATAGCTTTTATTTCTATGATCACTTCCCAGACAAATACTTCTCTTTTGGTGGGCCATTCACATTCCTTGACTATTGTTAGTTCACCAACAATTTTCTACCACCTAGCATCAGTAATCACCCTTCATTCTATGGAAAACCTATTCATTTTAGTTTCAACCTTGAATAGGGTATCAATTAGTTCGTTAAAAACATAGTCATCAATATCATTCTAAAAAATGGGTGCCACCTGTGGAAAATCTACAATATGGTCAAAAGAATTAGACCATTCATTGAAATCCTTCATTTTGTCATCAGAATTAGTAATAGAAAGAAGTAAAGAATAAAAACCATTTCTCAGCACTTTCATTTTTCTTTGAATTACTACCAGCTTCCCTATGAAAATTTGCAATAAGTCTTTCACTTTATCCATACCTTCCTTCATAGTAATAACTTTATTTGGGAGATCTAGCTTCTTGGCTAACAAGGGTATCAACCTATCAAAGAATTGCATATATGGCCCCCATTATTCAAAAATAGGCTCAAGCCATCCAATTGCATCCTTGTATACCTGTTCTGTAGATTGTAGATTTATGAATGCATTATAAGCATCTTGAGATATTCTTTTTAGAGTGCTTATTCCATGATTTAATACATTTATCAAAGCATTTGTCTTGGTGGTACTGTTAGATTGGGAAGCTCCTCTCTCCACACTAACCATAGGCATAGGCACTAGCACTGTTACCCCTATAGGTATCTCCTCTATTTGGGCCTCTGCTTCTACAATGTGCCTTCCTTCTATTTTCTACCTTGGTGCATGTTCTACTTCTAAAGTTGCCTTGACTTTTTCCTTAAGGGATACTATTTCTGCTTCTAAATTCTATATCTTCCCCTTCAACTCTTCTATCTTTTTTTTTTTGCACATGGCTCATCTTGAGCTCTTCTTCGTACAACATGCTTGTATCTAAAAATTCATTATACACTACAGCTAGCTTGTCTTCAATTTCATCCACCTTTATCTAATTCTTGAGAGAAAAGTGTTTGACTAAGCTAGAGATTTATTTTCTAGTAGTGTTCTCCAAGGTCCACACAATCATGTTGCCTTGTGATGTTTCCTCTATATCCATCACTTTGGGCTTTTTAGTGTCAGGGGCCATAGTCCACACTGCTAGGGTTTTTGTTTCAATATTAAACCCTGACCCTCTTTTAAAACCCTCACTGCTAGAGGCCTCATAACTGATAGCTTTGTCTCTTCTTCTCATTTGATCCAAAACAAAAGCCCTTTCAATATCCCAATGTGGTATAAGAATCATACCACTCCTATGTACCAACTCCCTAGCCTCTATGGGGGTTATTATTTTAGTCTAAGGATCATATGCAAGCAGTTTATCCACCAATTCTTTATTCTTCTCAGGGTCTTCTCCTAGCAGAAGGCTCAAATTGAGCTCATTTTTTTTAATTTTATGCAAGAAACTTTTAAACTTTGATGATTTAATAAAATCATCATCTTCCATGAATTTTTTAGATTGCATGAGCCTATCATCCAATCTTGAAGCTACAATTTGTAAATCAGTGGAAGCCTTTCCTACTTCAATAGCTCATTGATATAGGTAATTTTGCCTAATTCACCCAAATACTCATCATTTCCCTGGATTACCTACAAAGCTCTACTCGCTACCTTCTCCAGGATATGCATTTTTTTTTGTCTTTTATTTCCCTTACGTGCCCATGCTAAGGTTGATGGATGTTCTTCTTCTAACTTAACCTCTAGCTGCACATTTGGTTCGGGTGATTCCCTATTTATAGTGGCCTCTTCTCCTTCTAGTTCATGTGGCATTTGGGACATAATGTATTCAAAATTCTCCACCATTTTCTTTAAATTTTTAGGATAGGGCATTTATGTGTAAAAACCCTTAAAATCAAGATTTGTTCTCCTCAAAGCCTCTTCCACCTTCCTAATTTCACCATTCTTCTCAAGTAGCTCATTAGCATCCCCTATTGCTACTATATTTTCAATCAAATCCTTGATAGGAATACATTTTTCTTGGAGGTAGGACATATCCCCTAATGGCCTTGAGCTCATTGGTAATATAATTTTTAGGGTCATACATCCTATATGGCCCAGTAGAAAATTTATATTGGCTCAAATACTCACTCAATTCCTCATATGCATTTTTCCCAATTTCAAAATTCCCTATTTTAAAATTTCTACAAACAAATGTAGGCTTGTGTAAAGGAGGAGGGATCATTTCCTTGTTCATCAATAGAAATTGCCAAAAGAATTCAATAATGGCCAATTTGGGGGTGAATATTTGGGTAAAATATGAGGAGGTTGTGTACATGCATATACCCTAATCAATGTGCATTCCTTAAACAAAAAGATGTCCTCCCAATTATGATCTATCCTATTTTTCTCATCTAGGAAAGCAGGTCTAAGGAAAGTTCTTAAAACATTTGGTGCTCTGAAAAAGGTATGGTCTACCATCCTCACAATAACAGAACTAAAAAAATTAAAGAACACAAGGGCATTTGAATCATAGAAATCCTAATGCCAAATATGAGTCCAAAGTTGCATAGGTAACTCACCAAATTCATCAGAAGTTTGATCAATGAAGTCCTCGCTAATGTATCCAATTTTGTTATATAGGCTAAGGTAAATCAACAGTGAATAATAGTGGAACTTGATGTCTTTCATATCTTCCTTCTTTGCATTACAAATCTACATATGCATACTATCAATGGTTAAGGCTACATAATCATACTCCTTGTGATGGAAAGGGTCATGTATTAGACTTTCATCGTATAAGCATAAAACCTTTATCATAGCCTTCTTCATCTTTTATGCCTATACACAATTCATTACTCAAAATATCAAAAGACTTATCTCACCTTCGATCTCACAATTCAAATGTTCTTTGTATGAGCGTAAAACCCTTGCTAAAGCTTTCTTTTTACCTTTTATGCTCATACACACACGCATTAGCGGAAACCCTAAAAATATCCTTTCCATTACTTTGCTTACTTCATTACCCGAGATATCATAAGACTTCAAAATTCATCCTTTGATCACATGTTCTTAGCTTTACCCATAGCATCGTAATACCTTTTACCTCTTTTGTTTCTCCTTTATGCCCTTATGAGTGGCCTTTACCTCATAACCTTGAAGAGGCTTCTTAGATGACATCCCACTCTTACATTTACCCTTTCTCATAGAAGCATAGAGCCTTCTCTTCATCTGATTTATCTACCCTTTTATGCTTATATGTTGAAACTCAACTCATAACTATAGAGAAAGGATAATAAGGCTCTTTGTTCATACACTTAGCTTGCAAGCATAATGGCATAATGATAAAACTGCCATTTTCAAGTATCAATGACCCAAATTTGATCTCAGAAAATCAAAAAATAACATTGCCGTTGATTTTGTGTACATGCAAAATTTAGACCTTAAGTTGTATGCCATGTGGGCTGGGCCCATCTAACATGGATGTCATGTCTTTATCTAATTCACTTGCACTAGGGCCCTTCTGACAACTCAACAGGTCCCACTTGACACTTTTACTACTGAAACATGGCTTTATGGTTGTCTACGAGCTCAAAAAATATATGCACATAATCACATTTGAACTTTACTTTCGTTCTTATAGAATCCTTTTACATGTAGAACCGTAAATCCTTTCATGCACCCTTTCAAATCATGCTTTACGCCATGCCAGGGTATTACTCCCTTACGCTATCCATTGAAATGTATATGCGTAAATCATAACTCAATACCTCTCCACCCTTTTGTTCAACTATTTACTCATATCCCCATAAAGTTGCATAACATAATACTCTTTAAAACTTCTTCCGTTCACCCACTCCATTGTTCATCGTAAACCCATAATACCTCTTTCAAAGAACAAAAGACCTTTACGCTCCTTTGCTTCAAAAAAAAAACATTTGTATGATCTGGAAGCCTCAGGATGAACTATTCCACTACTACGAAAAACAATAGTGTATCCCCGTAGAACATGAAATCCTTTACGCTCTTGTGCTTCATTATGAAACGCAACCACAAAAACATGAGGAAGAAAGTATTCTTCTCTTATGTGAAACCCTACACCATAAGACCATAAAAGGAAAATTTTAAGTGCTCTACAAATCTTTTCAAAAATTTAAAAAGAGATGTAGGGTTTTTCACACTTAGGGTATTTTAATGGCTGAGCTAAGAGACAAACCTTGAGAATTTAAAAGGAAAAGACAACACATGAAATAGTGCACGACTAGGGTAACCTTAAAATTTGAAAAATATAAGGAATGAAAATCCTAATCTACTTAATTCAAAGACTTAAATGATTTTTCACCCAAATTTTCAGAATTTTTCTATACTATGAAAAATCAGACCAACAGTATTATAGATAATTCTTGGTTATAGTAGCTAACTATAAAACACATGGATTTATTGCAAACAAGTGCTAACCAATAATTAAATTCTTCATATAAAAAATCAAATTTGATTTGATTTTAAAATAGTGCTTCATGCAACCTCATGATTTCTTTAACATGAAACTAAATAAATGATCATTGCGCTATCCATTGATGTTTAGAGTCTACCCAACAAAATTTGACCTAATTAATTTCCTTACAATCAATTATATTAGTAATTAACCCTAAACAACATTCTTATGAATATCCTTGCTTTATGATTGCAAATCTTACCAATTCATTGAAGCATTTACTTAATTCCTTGAATTAAAAGTAATAGAAAACTGATATACAACCTATCGTACTTCCATTAACTTGCATAAACCTTAGTTATACAATCCCAACATAACCAACATATAACAATGGAGACATAATTTAGAGAGAAAGATATGGTAGAACACTCTCTTTGTAGTAATTCTTCTTGAAAATCATACAATACTGATGTAAACCTAGAAATCCTTCAAAAACATGACAACTTCACATTTAATGTTCACAAAATTGTCACAAAGATTGATTAGACCAAATGCAAATAGAAAAACACTCTAAAATTTACATGGATTTTGGACCAAAACTCCACATCTTGGAAATCCTTTTATAGAAAGGATTGCAACAAGATTCAGATGGGAGGAAACTTGTCAAAAAACTATTTGAAAACAAATGCAAAGATATTTATATTTTGTTGCAATACAAAACATTCTTTGTAGTTAAACCAAAAATTTGGATGCAGTTGCAAAAACTGGTAGGTGGCATTTGTAAGTAGACATCTCTTTAGAAAATTTAGTTTGTCTTTAGCTCCTAGCACCATCCTTACCTTTTCTTTGTCCCTTATGCCTTCAACTACATCTTAACTACACGCTTTTGCTACACTAGTCACTATCACTAGATGGTAGGGCTTTGATGTCCACAATAAGTTCTGATATAATAGTATATGTATTCACATCTAGCCAAGTGGAATTTCTAACTATCTCCAATTCATCTAAGCCTTTGGTCCACTTGGAATTTGTTATTGCTTTGAAATCAATAGTTACATTAGGCATCTCAACTTATATCTTGTAAAGCATATCAAACATATCATATACTATTGTAGCACCTACTTCATTATTGCAATAAGACAAAAACCTGGGATGATTAAGAATTTCATCAAGGGAAGACGAACACTCTACCCAACCTTTCATCTGTCCCTCACTATCCAAAATTGTGGGTACAAAATTAGGTGAACTTGCAGCAATTGTTTTCATCTAATTTTGGATCAGTTGCATCTTGCCACCAAGGAAACCATTTGTCTTTTATTTTATGGATCATTTTCATTGTGTTTACAATGGATACTTTTGCAAGTCTTTCTTCAAAGGTAGAAAATGGGCTAAACTATCAAAAAATTGTATGTAAGGGCCCCATGTACTAAAAAGTGGAGATAACAGTGCAATAGCCTCTTAACACCTATATTCTACTCCCTCTAATGCAAGCTAATTATTATGTACATTCTGAGAGATTGTCTTTAGTGCATTTATCTTATGAATCAAAAAGTTTTTCATTGTTATGATTTATGTATCCTTACTTGCTTCTAAGTCTCTTTCATGAACTTCCATTGCATGACCTGATGTCTCCCCTATTATAGGTGTTTGGCCTTCTGTCTATACACCTTTTTCATTGAATTCTACAGCAGTTCTAACAATTTTCTTCAATGATGTTACTTTCATTTCCAGTTTAATAGTCTTTTGTTGCAAGACAAATGTTTTCTTCATTTCCTCTTCATAGCTTCTTCTTGTCTTGATAAATCTTTTGTATGTTCCTTCTAGTTGGGCCTGAAGAGTATCCATATTATTATTGCCCATTAATGCTACTAAAATGTGCATCCCATATATTTGATCACTAGAAGTAGACTATGCATACAAGAAAATGGCATTCCCCCCAGGGGATTCTTTAATCTCCATGAGGGTAGGCTTATCATGCTCTAGAGCTAAACTCTATATTTCCATCATTTGAACATCTATGTTATATTTTGACCCTGTTAGCTCTCCATACTAATTTTCATCTTCAAATTAAATTGATCTCTCATGTCACCTCATGTGATCCTGCAATAAAGATGAGTTGACATCCCATCCTAGGAAAACAATCATACCACCCATTGTCACAAAATCTCTTGCCTCTTTAGCAGTGAGGGTTTCACTAGCAAGAACATATTCCTACAATTTATGCACTAATCTAATAACTACTTCATCAAAATCTCTTGGTTTAATTTTCAAAGCTAGTTCATTATTCTTTACTTTAAACAAGAAAATTTTGAATTCATCAGATTAAATGAAATTTTCATCACTTATAAACTCATGAGATTCAATAATACTATCATCAATCATTTGAGCCTCTAGCTATAGTTTCTTTGCTCTCTACTCATATTATGATGCTTGAGATATCAAGAACCTCCTTCTAATGTCACCAAAATATTTATTGCCCTTTGGTAGAATTTGGAGGACCTTTTGTTGAGCCTTTTCTGGAAATTCTACCATCCTTTTCCTTTTATTTCTTTGTTTTTCCCACTCAAAACTCTTAGGGATATCCCCTTTAGGCTTATTTTCTTTAGGTTGGTTCTCATCATTTGAATACTTAGGGTCAATATTTTTTTTCTAATTTCCTTAGGGACTTGAGATACTAATTCACCAAAATTCTCCACACATTTCTCCAATTAGGACCAGTAGTCTTGATCAAGATAAAAACCTTTGAATGATGGATTTTCATTTCTCATTTCATATTCAAAACTAATAATACCCCTATACTTCACCATCCTTTCGTTGTAGATATCCTTATTTAACCTATCATCAATAACATCTTCTTCCCACATAGGTTTTATTAGAGGAAAATTGTACCCTCTCATGTTCTTCAAGGCATATCTAATTGCATTGAATGCATCATAGGTTTTGGCTGGCCCAGTTGGCAGCTTATAATTTCTCAAAAGTGCATTAGTTTCCTCAGTGACATTTTTACCAATTTCAAAATCTCGTACCTTGGTGCATCTACATAAAAAGGTTCCTTGGTTGACACATTTATCCAAGTATTCTCTATTTTAAGAAATTAGTTTCCAAAATACTTCTACAAATGCTAATCTTTCAAGGACATACTTGGGTAGGATATGGGGTAGGTGAGGGCATCCAAATATTCTTATAATAGTATACTCTTGAAACAAGAAAACACTTCCCGAATTATGTGTTAATTTCTTTCCAGCATCAAAGCACATTTTAGGTTTAACAACCTTTCTGACACTCCTAGGGATTCTTTCAATTAGCAACCCTATCATTTTCAAAACTAGATAAACAAAATCATTATAAAAAGAAATAACATTAGAATATGGGTAGAACATTTCCCATACCCTTGTCCATCTTTGTACTAGTAGCCTTTCTCCCCATGCTTATGTAGATTAGAAGAAGCTATGATCAAATGTAGATTAGCATTCTTGAATAGGATCAAATGCATGAATAGGGAATAGTGATGGTATTTAAAATCCTTCAATTCTCCTTGCCAGGAAGAAGTGTTCTCCTTATGGATACTATCAATGATATATTCCATAAAATCATACCTTGGGTATTGGATATTCAAAGCCATGACATAATGTTCTCTTGAAGCATTCATGGTTCCATTTGAACCTAGGGCTTTATTGATCCCAAACATAGAATTTTGAAAGTATCTTTGCAAAAATTCCATAAAGGCATAATCTTTTAAGTATCTTTGTTTTTTGGAATGTCTCCCACATTCTTCTTTAATGAA
Organism: Cupressus sempervirens; assembly: GCA_028749045.1. NCBI lineage: Eukaryota > Viridiplantae > Streptophyta > Pinopsida > Cupressales > Cupressaceae > Cupressus > Cupressus sempervirens. The sequence continues at coordinate 817,334,205 of CM053789.1, read as the reverse complement.
GGAATATGCATATTCCTACCTATGTAGAAACTCTTATGATTCTTGTGCTTTTCATTCAATTTCTCTATCTCAATTGGCAATGACATAGGTCCTCGCAAGTCAAATGCTTCTATAAATTTTTCTTTATCTAGGGATAAGAAAATACTTCTATCCTTTCTATGGAATGGCTTGTTAATAGGATTGTAGAATCTGATTAATGTTTTCACCAAGTCCACGTCTACAAACACTTCTAGAATAATTAACTTGCCCAAGTTTCTTACCCAAGGGTTATAGATTGGAACTTTTGTTGCTCTATTCTATTAAAAATACTAGAACAATTTGTACCTATCAATAACCTCTATGTCTCTACATAATGCATATGAGTCTTTGAAATTAAGATAATTTTCATTTTGGTGGTGGAACTAGGAAAAATATATGTCCATTCTTCTACAAATGTGTTGGGAACTTTTGGTAGTGCAACTAGGTCTTTAATCACTTCTTGTTTAATTAATTCTCCTTCTCTCTAAGCCATTTCTACAAGTAATTCTATCAAATTTGTATATTGTATGCTAAAAAATCACTTGAAATCACTTTGCAACTCAAAATCCACTCAAGAAACTTAAGCAATTATAAAAAATGACAATGAAAATTTCCCAAATTTTTAGACTTTATTTGTCTCTACAATGGGAGTATGGCATTAATGGTATTTAATATCAGCATACTTGAAAACCTATCAATTCTCAAAAAGCTAGGAAAAAATTTTCTTTTTCATTTTTTGTACATCCATCTCATGTTCTTTTTATACAGCTCAAACGTAGCTATTAAAACTACTTTCATGCCTTAAAACTAACAACTACACCTATGTGGACAAGGTTTCCTTGTTTATGCTTCACAATCTTGCACCTTATTTCTTTGACTATTAAATATATCTTGTAATGTTTCAAATGCTTTTGTTCACTCCTTTGCAGCTTTAGTTTACCTTTTCTTTTTTACCACTACAATCTAGCAATGAGCTTTTTATCTAACATTTTGCACCCTTGCTGCTATTTATACCCTAACATCATGTATCCTTGCGATGTTGTGATGCTTTATATTCTTACCCTATCACTCCTTCACAACCACCTAACAAGATGTTCATTTTAATCATGCAATGTTGCACCATGTATTTTTTTTAACACTTTCCTCATCTCACATCATCACAAGTTAATACCCTGATTGTTTTTCTAGCTTTACTCTTGACTTGCAAAGATGCTCTCCATTATTTTGTTTGATTGTTTTCCACTTGTATTTTAACTATTATGTAAACCCTTGTGAACTTACACTAGTCTATAACCTTAGCAATTCTAAACTTATCATTGCATGTTCACAACATGGGATGGTCACTTTAGAAATATATTATGGTAAGGTAAGCTAAGGCAAGAAGCTACCAATGAATCTAATAGTTTAAGTTCTAATTGCCCTATTTCCATTGTGACTATGTATATAATGATGGTATAGAGAACCATACCCCCTTAAACTACCAATATATGGAAGCACTCAGATCATCTACTCTAGTGGGATAGATTATCAAGATGGAAAGGCCTAGGCCCCCTCTAGTTCCACTTTCACCCTTGCACCGCCCCAAGTGGGGCCACCAGGTTGCCACATTCTCACCCTTGGCCAATTTGGTGATTGCAGTTAAACCTTGCAAAGGCACAATACATAACACTGCCCACCTCCTAGTCTTTACTCTGAGTTATTCATTAACTTCAGCAATGGTGCAACAGTATAAAATCTTAACTATAGTAATCAAAGAAATTGCTTTATCGCAACTTAACATATTACTTTGCATCAAACCTTTGTGAGCTAATGATAACCATTTCTTCTACCTGATGGGAATATTTTGCAAGTTCACATCCTGGACATCACCTTCATATTTTAACTTTGTAATCATACGAATAGGGATTTATTTGGCGTTCTTATTTTCTTCATTGCTTTGTGTCTTTAAACATTGATTCAACAAGTGACCCTATGAAGGTGTGATTATAAGCTTTTGCATCCTCACTTCATTAAATTGAGGTTAGTTTAACCCACTTTTGAAGGTGTGCTTGCTTATAATTCTTAACCATCAATGCTTTTTCACATCCTCATGGCTTAATCTTCACATTTTTATGTAATCCCCTACGATGTTGTGCTGACATCTCTATTAAATGCATCCTTTTACTTGCACGGTCTCAACTTAAAATATCCTCGATGCTTTATGACCTATGACCTTGCAATGATGGTTTGGACTTAAGCTTTTTCTTTTTATTGTAGCATCACCACTTGAAATGCATTAAGTTAAAAATGGCTTGCAATCATACACTCTTTCTTGTTTTTCTCATTCACATCTCCAACCATGATGTTATCATTGACCACTATATAGTTGTGTTGAGTTCAAAATAAACCATTTCATCCTTTCTCCACCTTGGAAATGGTTAGTAAGAAAAGTAGAGAGATTTTGTGATTATTGAGACTTTGCAACATTGTAACTTAAAAAGACAAGAGATTATTAAATACAAAGATAAAACATTACCTTAAAACTTGGGGATATAAAGATATAACAATGTCTTTCACATATCTCCTTCCAAAAGGAAAATGTATTTTGAATGAACTCAAATAACATAACAAGACAAAAATTTGACCTAGGAATTTTCATGAGGGCTAACATAACTTCAAGAAACCTTAAGCATTTTAGACATAGTTCTTCCTTATTTTCACAAATTTTAACAATACTACAAGCCAGTGAAAAATCGGGCTAATAGGTAGATTATGGAAATTGTTCTAAAAAATCATCATATATAGCCCTTAACTGGTAATCTACCTTTCTCAAGAAATCACTTGATAGAGGAATATTTTCTATATTATTTCAATACAACTACAATTTCTTAATTAACTAGAGTTTTTTAGTACTTATCCCAACCAATTGTTTGCTTTAGTAGAAATTTTGTCTGCAACAATTTGTGATTTTGAGAAGATGCAATTTCAATCTCTAAATATTTATGCAGTTTAAGAAATCTATAAAATGGTATTCGATAATGATAAAAATTGAAAATTTTATGGAAATTGGTCTCACACAAATTCACATTAATTAGGACTAATGCTCTAATAGACACATTTCAATCTATGCCATAAAATTTGAAACCCAGTTGTTGATTTACACCAATTCACATGTTCAAGCTTCAAAATTGGAATGTTTCAATACCTTTTCTAGGAATTAGACATGTGTTGAAACCTTGCTTCCTTGCTTTCCTTAAGGCTTGATCAATTTCATAATGTAGGGAAGCAATGATCATCGATTTACAAATAATCGATGATCATGGAAATTCTTATTATTATGACATTTGGTTTCAGATTTTGGGCCCACTAAGCCAACTCAATATCCAACTTGGCATACATGCAATACCTTTGGAAAATTAGGATAAAACATTTGGAACATTATCCAACTCATTATTATCTGGCAACCTTCACAACAACTGAACTCACATGTCCAGATGTCACCTCCATGCTTCCTCTCTTTCGTTAAATTTCAAATACTTTCAAAATCTAGGGATGCAAGAAGTGTTGATCATAATCTAATCAATGGCTCGATCTATTCTACCTTTATCTATCCTTGTTAGGAACTAAAACCAATTAGAGAATGCCAACCTATCAACTTGTTCTAACATGTTTCCTTTTGCAACCCATAAAACAAATGGACCCACCAACTCCATGTGGAATTACTATGCTTCTATACTTTCATTAAAATTATGACGTCTTCATAATCAGAGGAAGCCTTGATTGTCAATCTTCAAATGATTTGACAATTAGGAACTTGTAGACTATTCAGTGTTTGAAATGAACAAAATGTGAGCCCCAGGAATAGGTGTCACAACCACACTTCCCCACATTTCTTAAAGTTATGACATTTTCAAGATGCAAGGATACACCCATCATTCATCTGGTTTTGATCAATGGCTAGGAACTAAATAGCATAAAGGTTAAGCCTTTTCAAAATAACACTTTACCAATTAACTAAAAGAAAAAGTCATGGTTAAAACGAAAAATGCATTAGAGTAAAAGGAGTTTTGGGAAAATATTAAAAGATTTCCCAAAAACCATGGAATAGATTATTTTCCAAGGGCATTTGGGGCTCGCAAAATATTTCCTAGACATATTTTGAAAATAAGAACAAATGCAAACCAATTTATGAAACCTAGGGCACAAAGACTATAGGGTAACACAAATTTGGGATTTTTCTAGGGAAAAAAAAAAAACAAAAGAGGCACAATTGCTTACTACACAAGGATAACTAGATTTTCACTGTAATTTTGTAAAAAGTTTAGAAGGTGAAAAACTAGGCCAATAGTGGCTCTATCTATGGATGATGGATAACTTGTATCCATGCAAGAATGTAGATTCTTGCAGAAGTAGACCACACACTTGATACAAAAATTGACAACTTTTTTAGAGAACACACCTAACTAAATAGTGGAAAACACAAAATCACATAGGAAAACACTATATAGGGATATACACAAAATCTAAAAAAAATTTATAGGGAAACCTAAAAAAATATTAATGGAAATAAATAAGTATTTTGAGCAAAAATACCTTTTCAAGAACTATCTATGAATTAGCAACTCAAGAATATCATCAAATAGCTCTTTTATGAAATATGAGTCTTCTCCTTTATTACGATGGATTTGATAAGGGTAAAGACGAATGGGATCAAATTTACCATATTTTCCTTTGTCTTCCATTCTAGCATTCCATAGTAATACTAACTCTTTAAGATTGAATTTCCTCTCTGATGCTTTTTTGTCATAGAGATACTTCATTTGTGCCTAAAGTTTTGAATTTTGTACATAAGCATCCCTCCTTGTTTCATCCATCTATAAAATATCATCCATTCTTAGTTGCATGTCATAAACAATTCCTTCATTGTAAACCTAGATGAACTTATACATATCATTTAGATTGTTCCCATGTAATCTTTCCTAGATCCCATATATTAAATCAAAGTGTGCACAACCAATAGCCTTTTTCATTGTTACCCTGTCTGCCCATATTGCCAGAGGCAACTAGGAATGCCATGATTTCTTGTTTTCTCCTAGAATCCTCATGATTATTTTGAGAAAAAATTTATTATTAGATTCATTCAGAGCATTTCCTTGAGGTTGGTGTGGTGGTGATGTAGTGTTAGTAATGCCATACTTTTTGCAAAAATTCTTGAACTCATCTGATCTAAAACACATAGCATTGTCAGTGACAATTTTCTATGGACATCCAAATCTGATTATGATGTTATTCAGTATAAAATTGATTACCAGTTTTCTTGTTGCATTCCTAGTATGAATTTCCTCTACCCACTTTGTAAAATAATAAGTGGCAATAAGAATCCATGAATGCCTTCCATTGGATTTATTGAGATTTCACCAATGAAATCAACACCCCACTACTGAAAAGGTGCTTGCACCTCTACTCATCTCAATGTAAAATTTCTAGAGAGAACTTCAACTTCCCATTGAACCTTTGACATGCATCACATTTCTTTACTAACTCATGTGCATCTTTGAATAAGGTGGGCACTAGAAGCCAGGTCTTAGGATCTTGTGGGCTATTTTTTTGCCATGTAATACCCCCACAAACTCCTTTATGCATATCACTCATAATATTCTTTTATTTTTCTTCATCAACAAACTTTGGAAGGACAACTTTCATGTCTCTCCACCATAGCTGGCCTCTAACAATAATATACTATTAGCTTGTAAATTCAAAGCTCCCTACTAATTTTTAGTAAGTTTTGCTAGGGCCTTAATATGTTTTAAATAAAAGAATATATCTTTGTACCAATCTAAAGCATCCATGTCACATAGATTGCTCCTATAGTCATCATCAAGTTGGTTAATCTAATTTTCTTCTAGATTAGCCTCTACCATTAGTTTAGCAAGGCCTTGGCCTCTAAGCAACTTGGTAATTTGGATATCAATGTTAAATTCTTGGATCCTATTGATCCATCTACATCTTCTACTTGATACTTCTTGCTGTGAGAAGATGTATTTCACTACAACACTTGGAAAAAATGAAATTATAGTGGCTCCCATTAAATAACACCAAAATTCCTTTACTACTTTAACCAATGCATATACTTGTTTTTCATTTATATCATATTTAAGTTCAACAGCCTATAAAGACTAGCTGAAAAATGCAATTGGTTTTTCAAATCCTTCTTTATTCTTTTGCAATAAGACAACAACAAATGTATGGTAGAAAAAGAGAAGATGTGTATAGGCTTTTTATAATTAGGAGCTCTCAATATAGGGGCATCCTTAATGGATTCTTTTATATTATTGAATGCCATGCTTGGCTGTACATCCCATTTTTCTTCAACATCTACAAAGTTGGTGAAAAATCCCCTCAGATAATTTATGTGCATACAGAATGACTGAGTACCTTTTACATTCTTCAATTTTTGAATTCTATCAATTGCTTCAACTCTCTCAATGTTAATTCTAACTCCTTCTTTTCCAACTAAGAGACCTGATAGCTTACCTTCTATAATAGAAAATGCACATTTTATAGGATTCAAAGATATTCCAAATTTTAATGCTCTAATAAATACCTTTTCTAATTGCATGCAATGATCTTTTTCATTTTTTGAGTAAGTAGTTAAATCATCCTAGTATACTACCAAAAATTTGTCAATAATATCCTTGAAGGCTATACCTATAGCTCTTTGAAAAGTAGCACCATTATTTGTTAAACCAAATGTCATTCTAGTATAGACATAAGTCCCTCAATGTGTTGTAAATACAATTTTATACTACTCTGACTCTTTCATAATCACTTAGTTTTAGCCTAAGAACCCATCCATCATGGACAAGAGTTCTAATCTAGTTACTCTTAATAACATTTCCTCCATATTTGGAAATCCAAAGTTATCTTTTAATGATGATTTGTTCAGATTTCTAAAATCCACACATAACCTTATATCTTCATTCTTCTTCCTAATAGGGACTAAATTTGGCACCCAAGAGAAATGCCTTATAGGTTTTTTTATCCTAGCATCTCTTAGCTTTATTAACTGTTCCTAAATCTTGGGTGCAAGAGTAGGATTGATTGGTCTCTACTTTTGTCTAAAAGGCTTGGCTCATTCTTTTAGTGGCACTTCACGTTGAAAGAGATCTTCTCTATATGCTTTTAATTCATCATAAGATCAAGCAAAGACATGACTATACTTTCTTAATAAGCCAATCAACTCTTGTCCAGTTTTAGGGGCTAATTTCTTTCCAATATGAACCTTCTTAGGTGCCTCATTAGTACCTAAATTTATTTCTTCCAAAACTTTAGTGCTTGATTATTTGCTCTCTACTTTAGATCTATCCTAACTATTAAAGATAGTCTCCAAAAAAACCAATACCTTTAGGATCTTGTTGATTTTCAATTGTACAACTTCTTGCCCAAAGATAGTCTCCTTATCATTAGTATTTTCAACATATGTTTCACCATCCATTTCTTGCCCCTAGAACTAGTCTTCAAAATTTAGAAATCTAATTATATCCCTATCTTCTTCAAAGACTTCCCAATTCTAGATATTATGAGGGATAGATGGCCTATTTTTTACTTCAACATTTGACACAGTAGGAAATGAAATATCATCTAGTTTAATAGCTAAATTATCTAAAAAATCAGCCATTTTATTATTATTTCTATCCTTCCAAATTATTCCAAATGAATAAAAACATTCAATTATATCCAAAACAACATTCTTGTATTGTTTTAATCTTTTATTCTTTGAAAAATAGACATCTTGTACTTGGGAAACAATTAATTCAGAATCCCCAATAACATGCATTTTCTTGATTCCTTGACATAGTGCAACTTTTAATCCTAATAAATGTGCCTCATATTTAGTAATGTTATTAGTACATGGAAAATTTAAAGTAAATGAATATCTGAAAGTGTTCTTCTCTAGAGATATAAACACTACCTTAGCTCCTAACCCATCCTTAGAAACTACTTCATCAAAATACATATTCACCCATCCTTAGAAACTGCTCCATCGAAATACATATTCCACAAGTTTTGTGAATTCATAAAATAGGTAACTTCTTGAGAAATCAATAGTGTTGTCTTCTCAACTTCTTGAATAATCAATACAGCCCTAAATGCATTTACATTTTATGCAAGAAACATGTTTCATCTTTGTCAACACTATCTTCAAAAACATACATAATGCTTGGCTCTCTATCAATATTTGTTGCTTTTTCACCTATATTGAAAGTGGCATGTGAAAAGTCACATTACAAGATACCTCCCATCACAACACTCCATTTTCTAGAGAGTGGCATTCTATAATGATGAGGAATATCAACTACGAGGACTGTCATGGTCATCTCAACCTCAAGATAAGCAGCTAGCTTGAAAGGCAATGCATGAATGGTGCCTATAACAGGCACTTCCCTTACATCTATGGCTTTACATCCATCATGTGTCAAGCAAACATAACACCTTTTTAGTTGCAGGATTGGACATCCTTTACTACCAAAGTACTATGCTAATCTTCATTAAATATCAATCTAGGAGCGTGAACTTGAGATGATGTCTACAAAGTATATGCTCCAATTTTCACTAAAAGTCACTACTACTTTGAATGCAATAACAATTAAGAGTATGTGCAAGATCATGGTCAACCAAACTATGCTCATAAGTGGCAATTAAAAATTAGAAAATTAGGGTTATGTCAACTTGACATGTAATTTTCTACTTATTATTAACTTTATATCAAAAAGTTGAGAGAAAAGAATCTCTATATAATTGAATCTAGTTTCTAAACTACTAGGACTTATGACAAAAAAAAAAAAAAATTGATTGGTCAAAATTTTGAATTTTAATGCAATATTGAAAAAAAATTTAGAAGAAAAATAAGAAGTAGACGTATGTCTGACCACCTTAATAAAATCAAATGATAATATTTTTTAATAATATTCTAGATATAAGTAGTAGACTCATGTCTAGATGTGACACATATTTTTGGATATTTTTATTCTAAATAAATAATTAATATATAATTTTTTGAGTTCATTATTTTTAGAATAAAAATATTCTCATGTCTGAGCACCTTAACTAATTCAAAACTCTGCAAAATTCAATTTTTAATTTTTTTTCCTTATAGTAGAAGAAACATAGAATTTGATGCATCTTTTGGAATTAAAAAATGTTGTGCCATTTGAAAGCTATAGTTGTTTTTCAAGTAGTGTGCTAGTCAGCACTTTATATGCAACTCCATTAGAAAATAAGGAATAATTACTTACTAAACTCATAATTTGACAAACATTACATTTATGGAAAGATAAGAACATTCTTTAGAAATCCTTTTCTTTTCATCAAATTTTGGTGAAAAAAAGTCATCAGCTACATGTTTGACATAAAAATCACATAAAAATAGGTCAAAAGCACATTTTTAGGATGTTTTAAAAGTTGACTATATAGGTTTGGTATCAAAAGATATAGTAGACCTTATAAACATATTAATTGTTTTCAATTAGTATCAGGGTGGGTGGGAAAAAAGTTCAAATAGATTTTGAAATGGTTTGACATATTTCAGAATTACAGATTTTTTTAGATCGCCACTTTTTGGCACACCATGATCCTACACATACCCTTAAGGAAATCTAGTTTATCAAAAGGAAAGACAACTATCAAATGCTTGGAAGGAAATTCTAATTACTTAACCATATGACCATGCACCTACTACTGCAAGAACACTAATTAGTTCTATTTCCAGTGGCTATAGGAGCAACAATTCTAAACTTAACTTAGAAAACTGAGTCTAACTCCTAATTATTAAAGTAAACTCCACCTTTTGCATGGGCCCCCATAGAAGAATGAAGAAAAGATAAACTCAAACAAAAGTGTAGAAACTTAGCAAAGTCATGTATTCATTCAAATATGTAGTATTACAATTGCTTGGAGAAACAAGATGTCTATCAACTCTATCAATCTACTTACTACTCATCCTCGTAGATACAGAAAAGGTCTTATTTAAAAGGAAGGAAATAATGGACTGCTACAATTATGACTTCCTCATGAAGGATAGTTCATTATAGTTCAAGATTCATGCAAGCATGCAATCATAAAAACATTAGTTATCTCCTTAAATTCTCATAAGTATAGAGCATAGCAGATGCTAGATCTACTCTTCTATCTAACTTAAATAGCTTCCAAGAATCCAAGTATTTTGTAATAGTTCCTTGCATGTTACACTAATCACTTTGATGCTTTCTTTCCCAGTCAACTACTTTATTATGTCTCACTTGTTATTCATTAAAATAGGTCCCTTCTAGTTTTGCTACCAAATCTTTGACTGCAATGGTGTCATGAGATTTCTCTTTAATACCAATGATTCCTCAACGCTGGTCATTTGCAGTTGTTTTTGATTAATTCTAGTTTGTCTTGGATTCCAATGATCAACATTTAATACACACAAAACTTCCTACAAACATTTATTTATATTTAAGAAAAATCTTTAACATTCAACTAATAGTTTTTGCAATCTCTTTGGCTGCAGGAAGATCTACCAATGCCAAACATTCATAAAGAAATATTTTTACCAACAAAATAAAACCTTTTTAGACATAATTCTGATTATCATTCTTATGCCATATGTTCATACCTTATACATCAAAAGTTCAAAGTACTATACTTAAAGGATGATAAAGTTCAGTATGTTATAGACAAATGTTCACAAAAATGGTAAAAAAGACATATATTTCTTCATGCCATCATTTTCCCCCCAGCCATTCTGATGCTGGTTCCTTTAACATTTATAAATTTTTTATCCTTATCCATAGCTTGAGATCATTATCAATCTTCTCACCTAATTCATGAGCTTTGTGATCAAAATATCCATGATTTTTCTTTAACCTTTCCCATTTCTGCTCTTCAATGGCCATGTTATAACTAGCAAATGAATCATACTTTCCAAGCATAGGATGAAAGAGTATTGGTGGTTGGAAATGAAGAGGAACCCAATAACTCTTTTGATTTCTACTGAAGATAATATTCCTGGGCATCCTGTTGATAGCCAACTCCAAATTTTGAGGAGAGTGCAATTCCCTTGTTTTCATATCTTTTGATAATCATATCCATCTTTGAGTAGAGGCTCATATGGAATTAGGAGAAAATGCAAAACAATGTTGCTCCCAATCTAGAAATGCCTATTCTTGGACAAGGTGAATTTTAGCAGCAACACTTTTATTATTGTTAATAGAGAGCTAATCAAAGAATACCTTGTGAGTATTTTGTACCTCAAGCCAAATGTTTAAAGGTTCCAACATTTGTTTTTCCCTATAAGGAGCAACCTAATTCTCTCAAGTGCTCTCATTTTGCATCCATGCAATAATTTCTCTAAAGTGTACACCTCCCACATATAACCATGAATTCCAATCCCTATCATCTAGAATAACAAGGTTATGAACATATAATTCACAGAGGAAATTTCATAGAGCCTTCAAGACTGATTTGAATGCTGCATACAATTCCTAGGGAGTGTGCAAAGAAGGGTTCAACCCCTGAGTAATTTGAGACAATTAAAAATCAATCATTTGTTCTTTTAGGAATAGTGTATAAATTGGAGATAGTGATGTGCAATTCACAATTTCTGGAATGAGCTCTATCACCTTCGTGACACATTGTTGTAGGATCATAATTTCACTATTTTTTTCTTCAATTTGTTGTGCTTTTTCCTTGATAGTTCTGAGCAATTATTTCCTCTCTAGGTCCCAGTTTTCTTTTTCCCATTCAAACTATTGGTACAAACTAAAGCTAGCTATTAATGGAGTAAAAATGTCTAGTGGTGTATGATGACAGACAATAGGGCTATTATCTTCAAGGTGGTGCTGCTTAGGATGATGATGGGTAGAAGGGTTGACACTTGGACCAGCAGTAACATTGTCATCCTTAGAATGGTGATCATAAATAAAGTTGTCATTTTGATGGGCAGTAGTGCTATCATCTTCAGGAGGATGATGAGCAATAGGACTGTCAACATTTTTTGAAGGCACAATGGCTGTAGGATAGGGCACAATAGCAATTTTAATTTGAAATGTTTCAACAATTTCTTGTGCAAATGGTGGATATTCCTCTAGTGGTAAATTACCGGTTTCTTCCACTTGTTGTTCAAAACTAGGCACTATTTTCTCTTAGGACTCTATGTCACTATCAATGTTAATAGGGCTATTTGGCTTTAGAGGAATTTCCTCAAGATCACTTTCATGTTCAGGAGTATGGGTTGTATGCTTTGAGGATTGCATAGGTGTATGTACTAGAGCTTCTAAATCAATAGGTGGAATGGGAGGTTTAGTTTTCAAGTCCACCCCAGATAGTCTGGTAACTTATCGTGGGGTAGAGATTGTTTGCTTACCCTTATCAATAGATTTCCCTTTATTAAGGTTGGGTGCAGCTTCTTGTGACACTAGAGATACTTCTTCTGAACCTTTCTTTGTAGTAGTTGTGTGTGATTTTCTCCTTTTAGAGGTTGAGGCTTCCGAGAGAAAAACTTTTCTTTTTATAATTTTGGGTGCAGACGTAGAAGTTGAAGTTTCTTAAGTTGTTTTAGATACTACTTTGTTGATTCCTACAGTAGTTTTCTCTCTTGTCCCCTTTCCTTGCCCTTTAGGTCCAACCCTTTGGGGTCTCACTATTTTGAGTTTTACAAAATCCTCTGGTGACCCCAAGTATTTTCTAGTCAATTCCTTTTAACTATGGCTCTAATTAAGCAATGGTGGGATACCGATCAGGTTTTTCCTTGCTATACATAGGCAATTTGCATTTTGATAATATTATAAAGGAAACTTAGGAGATTTACAAGACAATCACCAAGCCACAAACCACTTAAAAGATTGAAATAAATAGCATGCAAATAGGAATACCTCCCCTCACAGGGAAAATACCTTATGATCAATTTAGCAAGGTGGATAAATTGAATAGGGAGAGATAACTATAATGTAACTTTCTTTTTGTTTTCTTCTAGCTAAGGATCTCCATGCACTAAAAAGTGCTCTTTTTTTGTTTGTGCATCCATGTCCTCTATCCATCATTCCCCATTTTTAGGCGAACTAGTAACCTCTTCCACCACCTCCTCTATAAACTCTATCTGGATACCTTTAATAGTTAAATATACATCCCTTAGTGTATTATGAAATTGGAGCACAATTTCTTGATCAAACTACTTTAGACTGAGATAGTAAGCCAACCAACCTCATTGTTGAAACAAGTTGCATGTTGGTGGGTTTGCTAACAAGACTCTGTGATCTATTGGTTAATGCCAATCAGGTTCTCCACCCATGTTCTCTTTTAAAAAATATTATAACTGGTAAGTTCACTATAACTAATTGAAAGTGTGGGTGAAGATGGCTACAAGAGTTTCAACAATGGTTTTTGGAAATAGAAACAAGAATTTTAAAATACTTCAGCACTTTCTAAAAATCACATCCTTCAGTACTTGATCACAACATTTTAATCACCAAAATATAATAAGGATAAAGATCATGCCCAAAACATACACCATATTAATGAGGCGTTATGTTCTTGTGAAATCATAATATAATGGTTGGTTTTTTTAATTATTTCACACACACTTTGAAAGTACAAAGGTATACCAACTCAGTACTAAGATGACCCTACCCTATACATCCTACATGCCAACTTAAGATTCACCTTGACTTTTATTTATCATTTTCAATTTTCCTCCCCCCAACCTATCAGAGATTGGATCCCACTAGATCTTAAAGATTGAAAATTCTATAAATCAAAATAACATGCTTTTCTAAATAAATAATAAATTAAATAAATGCACAAGGGTTAAGTTTAACCAACCTAAAATGTGATAGGAAGGGTGCTCCAAGTAGTTCCACACTATAGAAAGAAGATGGGGTGGAATGATGATGGAAAGATAAGAAGATGAGATAGAATGAGGTGGAAGAGAAATGAATTTCACATAAAATTCAAAAAAAATTATTATGAAGGCCTTGAAATAAATTCAAGCGACTATAGCCGTCTGAGTGGAAGACCTAGATGAAGTGGCTGCAGGAATAGATGCTTCTATTATGTTGAACTATTGAAGAAATTCCTCTCGAGTTACTAGTTTGTGATATAACTTTAGGCAATGTCCATTAACCAGGAGTTTAAATTTGATTGGATCAATTGTTTACATTTGAACTACTCCATTGTTAAAAATTGCAACAACTTCATATGGACCAAGACATCTAGTTTGAAATTTTCCTTGGTGATGTTGATATTGTGAGTCATATAGGAGCACCCAATTACCAATTAAGAATTCTCTATCTTTAATGAATCTATCATGCCATTGCTTCCTCTAACTTAATTAATTTTGTGTTATGAAGATTTGACTTCTACCATTCATCCAATTCATTGAGATGCAAAATATGATCTTGTTGTGTTGTAGGAAGAGTAATATCAAGGTTTAAGGCTTTTCGTAGAGTCTTGTGTTCAAATTCAATGGGCATGACAGTTGTCTTCCCATATCAGAGCTCAAAAAGTGTAAACCCAATAGTGGATTTTCATGTTTTTTTGTATGCCAATAAGGCTTTAGGAAGTCGAGTTGCCCAATCTTTCCTATGCAAGGACACTATTTTAGTTAGTATATTTTCCAGCTCTCTATTTGTCACTTCAACCTATCCATTAGCCTATGGATGATATGAAGAAGATTTGCCATGCCAAATTTTGTATTCCTCCATGAGTGTAGCTATCAAACTAGATGTAAATTGAGGCCCTTGATCTGATTGCAATTCTCTTGGGATGCCAAATTTGGTAAAGATACATTTGTAAAGAAACTTTACAATATTATTATCATTAGGGTGCTTCATTGGCTTTTCTTCTACCCATTTAGTAACATAATTAGTGCAAACCAGGATGTAACTCTTCCCTTCTAATGGTGGTTCAATAAGGCCAACAAAATCAATCCCCCATTTATCAAATGGTGCTACTACTATCTATGGTTGTAGGCGCATTTCATCTATTTTTATTGGTTGACCCATTCTCTAACATTTGTCACATCTTTTTGTATATTGAGTTGCATCCTTGTGAAGTGTGAGATAATAATAACCTCTATTTAAAATCTTTAATGTGGTTCTTTTGTTAGCAAAGTGGCCACCATAGGGTTCATTGCGACAAGCAAAAAGAACATCATAAGATTCATCTTCTCTAAGATATCTTTGTATCAATTGATCTAGTCCAGCATAAAACACAAACCCTAAGATCCATGAAAAGTTAAAACTTTTTTTTGCCAACAACCATTTTTCCTTTGTAGAGAAATGTGGAGCTATTTTACTAGTGGTTAGGTAGTTGGCAATGTCAAGATATCAAGGGTTTGGTGCTGACAAAAGAAAGATATGTTCATCAGGAAAGCTATCTTCTGTGGCTACAAGATCATCAAGTGTTTGAAGATGAGACAAGAAATTAGCTAGAACATTTGCCTTACCTAGTCTGTTGATAATGGTAATGTTAAATTCTTGCATTAATAACAACCATCGAGTCAATCGTCTAGAGACTACTTGTTTGTTCACCATATAATTGATAGCAGAGTGGTCTATATGTACAAATATTTGGTACCCTGTAATATAATGTTTAAATTTATTGAGAGCATAAATCATAGCAAGCAATTATTTCTCCATTACAATGTAGTTAAACTCAACTCCTTGAAGATTTTTGTTGATATAGTAAATTACATGTTTTGCTGAATCCATCTTTTGGCCAACTACTACTCCAATGGCATGATCTGACGCATCAGTATGTATATGAAAAGGTAACTCCCAATTGGGTCCTCAGAGAACTACCTTAAGCTATAGAAAGGCCTTTTTACATTCAAAATCCCATACAAGCTCTACATCTTTTCAAAGAAATTTATATAGAGGGTTGTAATTTGACTAAAATCTTTGATAAAATGTCGATAGTACCCTGCATGTCCTAGAAAACTCCTAAATTCTTTCAATTTAGTTGGTATAGATAATGTGTTCATAATCTCTATCTTTGCTAGATCTACTTCAATTCCTTTAGGGGAAATAAAGTATCCCAACACCACTCCTTCTTGCATCATTATGAAACACTTTTCACTATTTAAAGACAAGTTGTAGTCTTTGCATCTTTGCAAAATCTTGTCCAAGTTTTCTTGGGCTTCTTCAAAGGTCTACCCATATGTGGTGAAGTCATCCATATACACTTCCAAACAATCTGCAAATATGTTAGAAAAAATGTTAATAACATCTCTTTGGAAAATTGTAGGTGCATTGCACAAACCAAATGGTAGGACAAAATAAGAAAATGTTCCCCATGGACATGTGAATGTAGTCTTGTCCTGATCTTTTGGTGCTATCTGGATTTGATTATAGCTATTAAACCCATCCAAGAATGAAAAGTACTTCTTTCCTAAAAGATTTTCAAGAACCTAATTGACAAAGGGCAATGAAAAATGATCCTTCTTGGTAGCTGAGCTAAGTTCTCTATAATCTATGCAAACTCACCATTTTCCCCCCTTCTTTAGAACAATAAATATTAGTCAAATAGGATCGATTATCATCTTTTATAACTTGTAATAGCACTTGTGGAGTTTTATGTGTTTTCCAAGTTACTATTCCAATGAAATATATATATGATATAAAGAGGCATGCCTCTTCAAGAGACATGTCTCTTTAATATATTAACTTACATTAGTTATAGTTATAACACAATAATATACTCTCAATATATTATAATGAAATATATATCTATATATATATATATATCACTATTAATATAAGTTAATTATTCCATATATAACATTGTCATATATTATATATCTCATATATATAAAATACAATTTATTCAACAAAATTATAACATTAACACTCCCTCTTAATGAAGAAGGATAAAACACATAGATATTACACCATAGGTAATATTTCAAAAATAATACATATAGGAAATCTTTGATCAGAAGATTTCTAGAATATGATATCATGTAAGTATTGGTCTATCAGAATATCAACATATGATATTCACAAATTACTATTTGATATCATATTTGCTAACATGAGCATTGGCCTATTAGAATATCAATCAAATGACATTCACCAAATACTCTAAGTAATGGCCTATCAGAACATCAACTAAATGATATCCACCAAGTACTCAATGTGGTAATGGCCTATCAGAATATCAAGGCAAGATATACACCATGTACCAAAAAATATACTTATACAAGCAACTTGTAGATAATCAAATTAATGATATCAACTACCTAGTTGTTGATTTATAAGATAAAGCCTTTACATGAAACAATTTTGCAAAAATGAATCATGCTACAAGTTATTGTAAGGAAGTCACTTTACAACAACTTCTCCTAATACAAGTGATAATCATTTGGAAGTCATCACTTCTTCATGATGTACACAGGGGATAGGCTCATATATGTATGACATCAAAAGTTCACATGAAGTCTCCATGAATACTATCATGTGGTATTGTCACAACATTCACCATAAGCATATCAAAGAATAAGGTTTCTCCCTCTTAGTTTGATATCAACTTTTCTAACCTCTTAGCACAAGGTTCTCTCCGATGAAGTATCAGATTTCCTTTGAATCTGTTATCATCCTTCTAATCTCTTGGTAGCAAGTCATGTCATGCTTCCCTAGTTCAATGGGTATCCTCATAGCATAAAGCCTTCCAGCCTACATACATGAGACTTTATCCCATGAATCATATTCTTTTAGCTATTATAGTTTCTGACTAGTGTTGAATCCATCAACAAGGTCTACTCCTTCTGAACCAATATCATCAAAAGTTTGATTTAACCATTTTTATTTTCTTCTCCCTCTCTTTTTCCAAGGTTTCCTCTAATGAACTATCAAACTCCCTCTCATAATTTCACTCATCAAGGATATTTGCTTCAAGAAACTCACATTATCCAACCTAATCATTAGATGATTTGTGAATACTAAATCACAACTTCTTTGGAGCTACTATCATAAGATTGAGTCTGCACAATATTTCATAGCATGCCTAATGTACCAATCTTCTTTTCTTGCAAGAACATCCTCAAAGACAAAGGAAAAGATCAAGAAAAATAGCTCTTTATAGTAATTATAGAAATACAAAATAAGAGAGATATTCACCAAAGTTTAACTGAATCATATCTACTCCCTCTTTTTCTTGCATGAACATTCTTGAAGGAAAGGATCAAGGCAAATAAATCTTATAGTATGTATAGAAATAAAAATAATAAGTAGATAAATATAATACTCAATAATAATATGTATTTATCTCATATGTGTCAAATCATATACTATATCCATATGCCAAATCAAACAAATACCTAATACTTATTTGTATTGCATGTCGATAATTAAGGTCTATGTCATGCAGTCAAGGCCGAAGTGCTCCAATGTCATTATGCACCCAAGGAAGCTACAAAATTGGAATGATAAACCTCTTGGTCTTTATGATAATAATGGTAGTGCTCATTTCATCAATGAATGTGACAATGCAATTTTAAGTCACAAAAATAGGGATGAGCATGCTGGTCCACTTGACCAAGTGCTGATACTTGTTAGGAAAATCCCATCCCTAGGTATAACATCTCCATTATTGGTAACCATCATCAATTCAAAATCCTGGTACGATTGGTGGATTCCTTATTCAACCCTTGCTGAGTCAGGTCTTAAATATCTACATCAATTGCTAAGTCAATATTGCTAAGTAATATCTTCTTCATATTGATATCTTCTAAATAGATTTGGCATTGGCTTACATGGACAATGTTTAATACCAAATCTAATACCATATTGCACTTTTAGGGAATGAGTGTATCCTTTTTAATAATACTTATTTTATAGTGTTAGTTTCATCTTTACATATCATACTTCATTTCATTTTAATTAATTTCTTTTTATCACAGGATGAATTTGTGCTTAACTCCTGATGGAAAAATCTCACAAGGACTTTCAAACCTTAGCAAAGATGAATAACTTTGAGTGGATCTCTGCTACATAATTGGTCTTTGATTGTAATTTAAATTGATGATTGTTGGTCCTTTACATCATTGCTCCTTTTCACTAACCATTATACTCATCGTTTCCTTCAAATTAACTCATTGTATATAGTATATGTTCATGTGGTCCTTTTTATATGTTGGCAACCATTGTTCCATTACAGGACTTCCAATTGGGCACTCGCTTTAAAGCTTTAAATTTCCTTCCATGGATATTTGGGATCTAGATCAACACAACAGTATTCGCATGGTAGTTGACACATTTTAATTTATAAATCGATGCACATAACATTGTATGGCCAAGTCTCATTCTCTTCAAACTAATTTGTCACTAAATTAAGATGAGCCTGATGATGAATTAAATTTTGTGAATGTTCTTCTCAAAGAATTTTATCAATTTCATGAAGTACTTTTTGTACTTCTATTATTTGTGAAATCTCATAGGTAGGTAGGTAACCTGCTCTGATACCATGTTAGTGAAATAGGATCGATTATCATGTTCTGTAACTTGTAATAGCACTTGTGGAGTTTTATGTGTTTTCCAAGTTACTATTCCAATGAAATATATATATGATATAAAGAGGCATGCCTCTTGAAGAGATATGTTCTTTAATATATCAACTTACATTAGTTATAGTTATAACACAATAATATATTCTCAATATATTATAATAAAATATATATATATATATATATATATATCACTCTTAAGATAAGTTAATTATTCCATATATAACATTGTCATATATTATATATCTCATATGTATAAAATATAATTTATCTGATAGAACTATAACATTAACAATAACCAATGGTGAAACCCATTGATTGTCTGAAATAGGATATATAAATCCAACATTGAGTAACTTTTGTACTTCATTTTTTAACAACATCCCATAATGTTGGGTTTATCCTACGTTGAGGTTGTCTCACAAGTTTGCAATCAAGAATTATATAGATCCTATGAGTATAGATTGTGGGGTCCAAACTTTTCATATCTATATAATCCCATGCAAAAGCATCTTGGGGCTTTTGTAACAACTAAAGGATATTGTGATGTTGTGCCTAAGATAAGGATTTGTTTAGGTTTAGTTCTCTCCTCGAAAAAATTTTTGTTTTGACTACCTTTTCAGCCATTGAAATCTAAGCAACTAGTAGTGAGTTTATTTCATGTGGCAAGAGTGAATGTAGAAGTTGTATAGACTCAGAATAACAAAATTCAGATGGTAAAGGTAGAATGCTTTCTAAAACACATTCCTATTTAGAAGATGTCTTAGGTTGTGTGCCATACTCATTCAGTATGATAGAAGAAATGACATCATCCTCTTCTTTGATGCTTACAAATGAGTCCCTTGAGATCATCATCAATTTTTTGATAGAATCTATGTCCATGTCAAAATCACCCATATTTGGCTAGACAACTTGGTCATCCTGCAGCAAAGGTTGAGCAGGAGAATACAAGGTTAAATTTTTAGTGTTCATACCATCTAAAATAGTCATTTTACCTCATGGACATGCAATATAATCATCTTCTATTGCTAACCATAGTTATCCTAAGATGATAGGATACCCCCCAGTACTTGTTTTTGGAGAGAGTACTACAAAGTCAACTAAGTAATCCCATGAATGTAATGTGACAGTGACATCCTCTAACATACCATCAAGAATGATGGTAGAACTATCTACCAATTGCAATATTGTTAGTATTTTTTTGAGACCAATGATGTTTAATTTGGACATGACTTCCTTGGTCATTACATTAATGGATGCTTCTAGGTCTATTAAGACATTCTGCACTTGTATTCCTTGAATGGCAAGAGTTACTATTAGACTTCCAAGGTCTGCATACTTGGGTATCTTGAGGTTATCAAGCATAAGATCAAAAATCTAGCCAAGGACATGGATAGTCTTTGGGTCTTTCTTTTTCCTTCCTAGATTTTTAATATATGCTTGTTTGATGGCTTTTGAATATATTTTACTTCCTTTATTGCATCAAGCAAGGGAATTTTTACGGTCATTTGCTTGAGTTGGTCAAGAAAATCTAGCATAGCTTGATTTTCATTTGGCAGGATCTACTCTATTAACCTAATAGGGAATGGTGGTTTCTTAGCTGTAGGAGAGACAATGATTGTAGGTTCTTGAACTGACCTAGCATTTGTATCATCTCCTTCTGTTATAATGGGCTACTGACGTGATGCAAGTGTTCTTCTAGATCATAGATGAATATCATTCAAGGTGATGGAATAGCTTTGTTGTTGGGCTGAAGGTTTTAGACTATCGGGATTAGGCATAAGTTGTGCAAGTAACTATAGTTGTTTTGGAGGGGTTGTGGTGGTTGTAGGAGGCATTAAGGCTTGCTGTTGAGTAGGTTGAGTCAAGGCTGGTTGATGTTGTTGTTGCTGCAAATTCTAGGGTTGCTACCAACATTGTTGAGGTTACTACCAACCCTATTGGGGTTGTTGCCATCCTTGGTTAGGCTATTACCAACCTTGGTTAAGCTACTTCCAACCTTTGTTAGGCTACTGCCAACCTTAGTTAGGCTATTTCCAATTATTATAATTACCATTCTGTTGTTTCCATTGACTATTGCCACCATAATTATGGAGTGGATCTTGAGTAATACATGATCTTGGAGCCCACGAACTTCATTGAGAAATATAAAGGACTTCCCCATCTTCATCAATTGCCTTGAATTAAGTAGGCACATGTTGTGTCTCCAGACTAGCAATACAATTGCATCGATAGTTACATTTCTTCTCTCTATAGTGAGGACAATATTCTACTATCATAATATAAGCATCCTCCTTCTTCCTTCATGCTTGCATAGTGTCCAGTTGTGTAGTGACATAATTAATGATGTCTTGCTTGAAATCTAATAGGAGGTTTGATAGTTTTGTCTTAGATACTCTGGCACCAGGAGTTTTTTGGAGTAAGTCCCTCAAGCCTTGTCCTTTTTTTATTGTTGCTCTAAAATAGTTCAAGAAAATGTTTTGAATTTTAGCCCACATCTTCTATGTAATGTCACCTCTAGCCATTAAGTCTAAGGCTTCCATTCTCCTACTATGCACTCCTTTCAAAAAGATATGCTTTTGGGACTCTTCATTTAGCTGATGCTGCGTGTTGTGCTACAAGTTAAACATGAACCGAGCATCATAGTCTTCCAAAGTATCATCCTCCTTTTGTGACATCTTAAAAATGTCATCTCCTTTTAAGTCATGGCCTCTGCAATGTTCGTTACATTTATTAAGGAACAAGTTACTCATAGTTGGCCAATCTATCATAGCATTGGGACCTAAACTCATAAACCATCTTAAGGAAGCTTCTTTGAGAGTTGATGGAAACAATTTCAGTTTATGAGAATCTATGGTGTAGTCATAACTTTGACAAAGAATGTAAAACTCAAAGAGAAAGGTTTCTAGATCTTTAGTAATAAGGCCATAGAACTTTGGCAAGGCAACTAAGGGTTTATTCTTTAGATTTTGATTACCCTACTAAGTGAGGATTGGAAAGGGAAAGGTAGGCTGAGAAACTACCATTTATGGATGTCCTAGTGGTGGTTGAAAAATTACTATAGCTAATGGATTATCTTGATATTTTGGCTCAGCAAAAAGATTATTCAAATGGAAGGATTCTTTAGATGTGGTTGGTGATTGTACTTGATCAGGTACTTCTGCAAACAGATTCTCAAACAATTCTTCTTCTTCTCTTTCTTCTCTTTCTTCTTCTTTAGGGTCAAGATAAAAAGGATCTTCCTAATTGAATTTGGGAAGAAATCTTCCAAGGTGTTCTCTTCTCCCATGTATGCAAAATACTTAAAAATGAAACTAACTAGGTGACTCAAAAGTGAATACTAGGCTGACACCATCCCTAACAATGACACCAAAAATGTCAAACCAATATAACACCTTTTTAGTTGCAAGATTGGACATCCTTTACTACCAAAGTACTATGCTGATCTTGATTAAATATCAATCTAGGAGCATGAAATTGAGATGATGTCTGCAAAGTATATACTCTTGTTTTCGCTAAAAGTCACAACTACTTTGAATGCAATAATCATTAAGGAAATCTAGTTTATCAAAAGGAAAGACAACTACCAAATGCTTGGAAGGAAATTCTAATTACTTAACCATGCATCTATGCACCTACTACTATAGGAATAGTGATTGGTTCTGTTTCCAATGGCTGTAGGAACATAAGTTCTAAACTTAACTTAGAAAACTAAGTCTAACTCCTAATTACAAAAGGAAACTCCACCTTCTGTGTGGGGCCCCATGGAAGAATGGAGAAAATATCAACTCAAATGAAAGTGTAGAAACTAAAAATAATTATGTATTCATTCAAATATGCAGTATTACAATTTCTTCGAGAAACAAGATGTCGATGGACTCTATCAATCTATTTACTACTCATCCTCATACATATAGGCAAGGTCTTATTTAAAAGGAAGGACATAAAAAATTCCTACTATTATGACTTCCTCATGAAGGATATTTTTTTACAGTTGAAGATTCATACAAGAATGCAATTATAAAAACATTAGTTATCTCTTTAAATTCCCATAAAAATAGAGCATAGTGAATGCTAGATCTTCTCTTCTATCTGACTTAAACAACTTCTAGGAATCTAGGTATCCTTTAACAGTTCCTTGCATGTTCAACCAATTTCTTTGATGCTTGCTTTCTCACTCAGCCACTTGATTAGGTCCCTTCTATTTTTTCCACCAAATCTCTAGCTACAACTGTGTCATAATATTTCTCTTTAATACCAAGGATTACTCATTGCTAGTCCTTCACAGTTTTTTTTGATTAATTATATTTTGTTTTGGATTCATACTATTAACATTTAATACACACAAAACTTCCTACAAACATTTATTTATATTTATTAATTTGTAAAGAAAAAGCATTAATATTCAACTAATAGTTTTTGCAATCTCTTCGGCTACAGGAAGATCTACCCATGCCAAATATTCATGAAGAAAGATTTTTACCAACAAAATAAATCATTTTTAGACATAATTCTGATTATCATTCTTATGCCATGTGTTCATACCTTATACATGAAAAGTTCAAAATACTATACTCAAAGGATGATAATTTTCAGTATGTTATAGACAAATGTTCACAAAAAGTGTCAAAAAGACATCTATTTCTTCATGCCATCACCATGTTTGGTCTTCACTTCTAAACATGGGGCTTTCATACCTTTGAAAGGCATTATTTTATTTGATGCTCCTAAATCTATCATGCAATTATTTAAGGTTCAGCCATTTATGACTAAACTGAGGAAGAAAGTGTAAATATCTTGTAGGTAAGCTATAGATGAGTTGTCTAAATACATTTTAGGTATTTTTGACATAATTTCATTATCTTCTATTATAGGTGGTGCCTACTACAAGACTATGTGCTTTTGTTAAATACTATTATACTACCTATCCCACCAAACCAAGCAAGAGCTTTATTCTTATGTTCCTATATTCTAAAAATTTCAAATAGGGTAACCTTAACAGTAATATGAGATACCATGGAAATCATATCAACTAGATCCAAAACAATAGGCTTAATAGAAATACCTGGAGCTAATAATGCTTGATTGGTAGGCCCTGCTATTTTCTTAATAAGATCAAGTTCTAATTTCTTATCTTTCACACTAGTTTTGACTATTTCAACATTTTGAAAATTAACTTTCTTTTTAGGCTCCCACTTTTTATTCTTATTATCCTTGACTTGGACTATCATTGTACTATCCTTCTTACCATCATTAGTCATCTTATGAGTGATATCTTTGATGAAGATTCCACATGGCTTACTAGTATCACTATTGACAATTCTATTTCTCATATTATAGTTACTGTACACTTGAGATATCACCTCTACTATAATTCTATCAATTCCTTAGATAGAGCTTGGTCATAGGTTCAAATCTCCTCAGGTAACACTGAGGGGGAAATTGTTGGACTAATTGTCAGCCTTCCCCTTTAAGATCCATGACATGGCTCAACTACCTCCTATGTTAGATATGTCTAGTGGTTGTATCAGGAATTAATAGGTCAATCTTTTGGTGCAACCAAAACTCTAGCTTTTAACATGCTTTACATAAGCTCTTGTATTTTTCCTCTTACCAGCCATCTTTCACTTTTCTAATATAAGTAGTAGTATCAAAACCTAAGACTAAGTCACCACCCATGAGGGGAAAATATCTTTATTTGGCTAAAATATAAGGAATTTTTACAAGGGAATGCTTCTTGAGACAAATCTAAAAAAAGAGACACAAAACCTAATACTTTATATTGTATACTTTTTAGAAAATAACTCTTTTGGCCAATAAGGCACCTTACAAATCAATTCTACATCACAGCTTCTATGATACTAGACTTTCAAATTTTCTCAAAGCTTTTAGCAACAACCAATTTCCAAGCATAATTTTTCAAAAAAATGGGAATATGATAGAAGATATGGAATTTCAAAAAAGATCGTAAAAATTTAGAGTTCTTTTATATCATAAACTCCCTAGTAGAGTTTTCATTTTGTTGCTATTTTAGAACTACCTGGCAACAAAAAACCTAACACCGGGATGTAGAGGAAAAATATCAGTCTAAGGGCTAGCTACATCCTATATTCAAATGAGAGTTCTTTAGATATAGAGCTAACATTAATAGAATCACAAGGATTCTCTACACTTTAAGCTCTTGAGGGCTTAGGTGGGTGTACTTGAGCTATTAAGATGACTAGGTACTTGATATTTTCTATTACACTTTAGTCACATATATTCTTTTCTTCAATACGAAACTAAATAAATGATTAGTGCCGTATCCATTGGTATGTAGAGACTACCTAGTAAAACTTTCACCTAATTAATTTCCTTGCAATTAACCCTAAACCCCATTTTTATGAATATCCTTCTTATATGACTAGAAATCCTATCAATTTATTGAAGCATTTACTTAATTCATTGAAATAAAAGCTACAAAAAATTGATATACAACCTATCCTAGTTGCAATAAATTGTAATGAACCATTCTCATTCAATCCCAACATAATGACCACAAACAATGAATACAGAGTTTAGATAAAATAGATATGGAAGAACATTGCTTTTCTATTAATTCTCCTTGAAAATCATATAATACTAATGTAAACTCAGAAATACTTTAAGGCATGACAACTTATCATTCAATGTTCACTTTTATTCTTAGATTTACAAATGAATACATCACAAAATTTGACACCAAGATTGATTGGACCAAATTCAAAAAGAAAAACACTAAAATTACGTGGATTTCAAACCACTTCTCTCGTCTTGGGATCTCATTGATATAGTACGAGATGCAACAAGGTATGGGAATAGAGAAAAAATGATAATTGCCCTTAAAAATAAAAAGATTTACAAAAGGACCAAAACTAACATTTTCACAAAAACACAACAACTTTTTGTTCACTTGGACTTTACAATAGAATTTCTTTATCATGGATCTTCTTGTAGTGGAACTAATTTTATTATAACTTTTTTTTATTGAGAGGCTCCATTTGATGATTGGTCCATTTATTTATTTTTCATTCAAATTGTGGGACTCTCTAGTTTTTGCATGATCTATTAGGTTCTAATATCTAAAAATTGATTACAACTCATTGATCTCCCTTCAAATCATTAGATTGAACTACCAAGTCTATAGTTACAACTAGTTGTTCTTTTGTTAGGTCACCAATTTGAATAGCCATGTCTATTTTTGTAGTTATTTTTTCCTCTTTTCTTTCTTCTAGTGCATCAATTAATTGTAACACATCTAGGTCCACATCCTCTTCTTCAACCTCTTCAAGTAGAAACTCATTTTCTTGAGAAAGATCTACCATCCACTTGTTGAAAAGTGCATCATCTAGCCAATTGAAATTCAATACCTCTTGTTTGTTCTTCAAGATATCTTCTCCTAATTTTTCTATCTTAGCAAAATCTTTCTTGAAAGAATCAAAGAAAATCTACACTTGCACAACTTCATCAATTTTCTTGGTAAACCATATGTGATCTTTTTCATTTATGACCTTATTGAGTCTAATTCTTGTCCACTCATCTAAGTCCTTAGCCCATTCTTCTTTATCCTTTAATTTATCCACAACCTTGAGTGCATGAGGAAAAAGACCAAAAATTTTACCAAGATACTTTGAAAAAAAATTACTAATTCTCCTCTGTAGCATTTTCCTCTTATTATAAAAATAAAAAAGTCCATTAGTCATATCAATTATTTTTTCTATGTGTTCACTAGAAAGACTAATAAATGAACAACATAAAATAGTAACATCGACGTCCCTAGTATTCTATTTGTTCACAATTGGCTTCAAATTTTCCTCATTATTTATTAGATCATTCAACATATCTATCAATTTTAACAATTGCAAATAAAATTTTGGCCATCCTACCTTATCTTCTAGATACATATTTGTATCCCATATCTTGTTTTCATATTGAACACCCAATTCCACATGCATTGACCATTATTCAATATTTTCTTCTCCAAGATATTTAGTTTTATGTAGTTGGGGTTCATGTGGGGTACTTGACATTTATATAATTAGAGTTGTGTTGAAAGGTGCAACTAGAGGATGAGGAGGATAATTAATCGTAGGCTGATTGGATTCTACACCTACTTTTCTTTTCCCCAAATGTTTCCCCGTTTGAGAAATCATACCTTCTATCTGGTCTATTCTCCTTCCTCTTTCTTCATATGCTTCTAGAACCCTTTCAAATTTACCATTTAATTCAAAAAATTTATTCTTGTCCTTGGTAGCAACTATCAACCATTGCTTTGGTCATTTGTGACACTTTCTCACTATCCACCTCATCAACCCTATAAACCATGAGACTACTTATGTGATCTAAGTCTTAAAACTCTTGAATCTGGGCTTTGTCTCTCTTTTGAATGGACCATATCACCAGGACTTGATGATCATCTCTATATTTCAACCCCCTATGGTATGCAAAACTTTTTCCTTAGTGTTAAATTGAGTATCTTTTTTCTTTATCAAGAATTATTGCATTGGCATTGTCCCATTCTAGTAATATCAAAACCCCTATACCTTCAATAGCTACATAACCCCTTCAGAGGTTATCTATAAAAATTCCTTAATTAGGCTAGCTTTGACCTCTTCTCTGATTTTAGAGTCCTACCTATTAGGTTGCTCTATTTTAAGTTTTTCTTATCTTGCCTCAAAACTACTAATATTGGCTCTCCACAAAAACTAGCTAAATGCACTGGATTTAATAAAGATCTCATCATCTAAGAAATTTTTAGATGCATGTTCCACCATAGGATCTATTTCTCTACCTTTAAAATCTTCAAAAGTAAGGGCTAGAGATGGCATGGGTGGCTCTTTAGGCACTCTTTCTTCCATCTTGGCTACTGTGATAACAATGTCCTTTATCTGTCCCATCTATTTTTTTTGCTCTCTTAAGGATTCTTCATCATATATATGGAGTGGGCTTTAAGTGGGAGAATATTATTCAACCCTAGAAGAACAACGATATTCTAATTTTTGGTTTTTTTCAACAGGTGCAGTAGGTGGGATTTCACACAATTATCTCTTATAAAGAGGCACAAGTTGTACACTCTTTGCCACCACATATCCAGGTCTCTTTTGCAATGTATATTGGCTTGGGTTTATGATTTCTCTACTAGCCAACCTATTCTCTACCCCAATGGTCTTATCTAGATAAGTTTGAGTTAGAATTAGTTACTTTCCATTTAGAGTTTGCATAATACTAGCAACGTTATTCATTAGCATATCCATTTTAGCATCCCAATATTTCTTATCAGCAAGGGGGTTCTATTTTGGTTCAAAAGCATTGACAAATTCAAGAACCTTACCATATACTTTCGACTTTTCTTTTCTAACCTCTTGTTCATGCAGGAAAAAATAATTTCTAACTACATCTTCTAGGAAATAAACAATATGTTCATGAGATTTGGCTCTTTTTGTCTCCTTGAACAAATCATAAAAAGCCTTAGGATCCAGGAACTAAGAATGGGACTAGGCCATCTGATACTTGTCTAGAAAATATTCTAAATGTCTCCAACCTTTTTTTGCAAAAAAAATTGTGCACAATAGTAATTTGAGGGAAAATGGCACCTTTTGATTTTCCAATTAGCTCCTTTTCTTCTAACACTTCCATCTATCATAAGAGCTCTACAATCCCCACCTTTATGGTTACTTGATATGGTAGTACGTGTGGCTTTCCAAGGAAACCATATACTCTAAACATAGTATAGCCTTCATATGGGATAATATGTCCCCAATTATGGTTCACCTTCAATCCTTTAGCATATCCTTTGGTCTAATTATTTCCAATAGTGACTAAGATATTCTAGAGTTGTCTCCAATTAATTAAATTCTGATCTTGGAGGTGAAACACCTATCAAACTTGACAAAACTTGCATTAGTGACCTCCCATGTCATGTCTAGACTTCATAACTAAATAGGGTGTTTTTGTACATCCTGCTATGGTTCCAGCTTCATTTCTTTGGAGAAAAAGCTGACACCTTTGTATAAACATATGTAGATCAATATGGAGTACCAAAAAAGATGTTTTATTAACTTTTTCCTTACCTATACCTATCATCCCTTTATGAATTTCCTTTGCTAAATATATGGAAAAATAAAAAATTGAGCTCATGCCATATTGTAATGTCTGAGCAATGATAAACACAATAGATCCTTGGATGTGCTATTTCTCATCCATCATATCTTGCAAAGGGAAAAATAGAGTGCTTGAACCCTAGGATTTAAATACTTTCTTAACAATGGCTCTAAAGTATTTTTTGTTACTAATGGAAACTATCTTAACAAAATGTTCTTGTAATGGCCCACCTCTTAGGTATGTTTTATGAGTATCATACCTAGCTTGCAAGTCTTCTAAGTCAATATTCTAATGAAATAGATGGTTAGGGTTCAAACTAAAGACCTCCCTAATTACTTCTGGTGAAACTTTGAAAAGGTTATCCCTAACATGATTTTTTACTATCCTTGTAATAGGGTCATACCTCTTCCCTATCACTGCCAATAGATCATCATCAAAGAAAGCCCCTAGGAAAACCAACTTGTTAATATCAAACTCCCACATGTTTCTTAAAGGAGTATCATGCTTTCTATCAAAAAACTAGTTGCAAAAAAGATCTAAACCAGTAGATGTCTCAGCATCCCTTAACCAATTTTCCTTCTCATAGAAACCCTGACTGACCAATATCCTATGTTTTTTTGGTATCAATTCTTTTCCATTGGAGAATTCATTGGTAGATTTTTGCACCCTTAATTTCTAATCTACCTTTCCCAAGAAATGCCTTCGTGGAAGCATCTTGTCTATACTATTTTAACACAACTACAATTTCTAACTTAACTAAATGTTTTTGGTACTTACCCTAGCCAACTATTTACTTTATTACAAACTTTGACTACAATAATTAGCAATTTTGAGTAGATTCATTTTTGAGCTTTGAATATTTTCGCACTCTAAGAATCATATTTTAGTCTACGCCATGAAATTTGAATCCCAGCCGATAATTTATGCCAAATCAGATGATCAAGATTTACAACTAAAATTTTGCATTACCTTTTTTGGGAACCAAACATGTGTCAAAACCTTGCTTCCCCACTTTTCCTAAAGTTTTAGATTTCAGGCCAACTGAACCAGCTCATCATCTAGCTTAGCATACACATAATACCTGTAGCAAATTAGGATAAAATAATTTGGTACATTATCCAAGTCAGTGTTGGAAAGATAAGAGTAAATATGAGGGGAGGGGTGAATTAGTTACTAAAAAAATAAATCCTAGATCCCTTAGACATTAGTACAAAATAATCTCTAAAAATTGAACTTTGTTGATGCTCGATAAACACACAAAAAATGTTGTAACTTAATAAACACTGAAATTTCTCAACAAATATTTAACATGCAAATCTTAAGATGTTATCTAAAATTACTATTACCTTAACTTAGTTTCAAACATGTAAGAGAAATAGCATGAACACATTTGACACCAAGAATTAAATGTGGAAACCCAATTTGGAAAAAACCACCAATTGCAAATAGTTATTGATTTTCACTCTTCTAAAGTCAACCCTATTAGGAGCCAACCCTATTAAAGGTTACAAAACACACTCTTAGGTGTGACCCTATTAGAGGATTTAATCAACCTATTAGGAGTGGCCTTGTTAAAGGTCTTTGGACATTTCAATAGAAATGCCACCTTGTTAGAGGATTTACAAATAGCTACTAAGCCAACTCTGTTCAAAGATTTAGATCACTACTACAATGGTTACAAAGTAATGATGAGATGATCTGATTTCAGATGCAACTAAATTTCTTATTATAGATCTCAATTATGTCTTATATACTTGATCCTTCATTGTCAACTATATCTTATTATCTTCTCAAGGATATTCTACTTATCCTTCTGATTTACTTCCTTTTAGCATTATTAGATCTTCAATTATCTTCCATGCATTCACACTCTTTCTAATTCTCAACTTGACCTTGTATTTATATCTTTCATATTGTCAATTCAGCTAGAATATAACTTAGAATCATTAATATTCATCTCCTTACTCA
Source organism: Cupressus sempervirens (assembly GCA_028749045.1). NCBI lineage: Eukaryota > Viridiplantae > Streptophyta > Pinopsida > Cupressales > Cupressaceae > Cupressus > Cupressus sempervirens. The sequence goes on along the minus strand of CM053789.1, from coordinate 817,302,581 downwards.
GATAGAACCAATAGACAATTTAATTGAACTTAATGTACCAAAACAAGAAAATATTTTGTAGAAACTAATTTTGAAATGATTTTCCCATGTTAATCAAGTGTACTCAATTAACAATGCATATTTCCAAAGTTCTTTTCGTAATTGAGTGAGCTCAGTTAACACTGGTTCCATCCAACATCTCCTTCATTAACTAAGTGAGCTTGGTTAAAACTCAAGTTCCACAAAATTTCCTTTTGCACCTAAGTGAACTTGATAGATACTATCTTTTGAACTAGGAAAACTCTAGAATGCTCACTAGACATAGAAAACTATCTTCAATGCCTAAGTAAGATTGGCATACATTGATTGGTAATGATATGACATTTTCTACAACATCAAAGAAAATACACAATTAATTAATTATTTCCACAATCTCCCTCTTTGGCATTGATGGCAACACATGTTATAATACAATGAAATTTTTAGAGAAAGAATAAAGTAAAGACTTATCCCTAGTTTCATTCTAATTCTCATCCATGAGAACTCCCTCTATCAGTGTGAACTCCTTCTATCTGTAGTTTCTCCCTCTGTCAGAAAACCTTTTTCTAATACAACTTCTTCTAATAGAAAACATTTCCTTTGATATCAGATGAAGTTCATTCTCCCTCTTTCACATCTCTTTATGTTTCTTTTTACAAAATTTTTATGAGATATGATAGAAAACTTCTCCCTCTTCGACATCTCATGCCAAAGATAATAGTTAGTGAATATCAATGTACCTCAAGTATGAATACATTTGCAATATGCCTTTGTCAATATTGCACCAAATGATTGATCTTTAACATGCTCTAGTTGATGCAATACTAAACTTCATTTAGTGAGCTTTCGATAGGGGTATGACCCCTAGCTTACCTCTGAAATATAGAAATGCATTCTTAGGTAATGGCTTGGTAAATATGTCTACAATTTGGTCTTTTATATTTACATATTCCAATCTGACTTCTTTATCTTGTATTAATTCTCTCAAGAAATGATGTTTTATATCAATGTGTTTTGTTTTTGTATGCATCACTAGATTCTTAGATAATGATTGCAATGGTGTTATCACAGTATATGACTATTGGGTCCTTGATCTCTATCTTCATACTTGCCAATAGTTGTTTGAACCAAACAATACTAGAATAATTGAATAATTGACTATTGCTGCCAAATATTCTACCTCTACTTTTGATTGAGAGATATAATTTTATTTCTTGCTTTTCCTAGAGACTAGTCTTTTATCAAGAAAGAATGCTCCACCACTGGTGCTTTTTCTATCATGAATACATCCTACCCAATCCACATCTATAAATACTTTTAAGTTCATATTGCCTCCAATTTTGTACCATAAACAATAGTCTTCAATACCTTTCAGATATTTCATGATTCTTTTAATTTTCATCATGTGATTTTCTTTGGATTTGTTAAGAGTATTGCCATCATACTAACTACTAATGCAATATTAGGACTTATGTGCACTACATACTACAATTTTCCAATCAGTGATCTATATGTGGTTTATTCTACCTTTTTGTAATCATCATTTTTGAAAAGCTTATGTCTATAGACATAGGGGTTCCAATTGGCCTTAAATCTTCTATTCCAAATTTCTTTAGTTTTTCCTTGATATATTTAGATTGAGTAATGTAGATACCATATTTCTTCTACTAGATCTGCAATCCAACAAAGAATTTTATGTTTCCAAACATAGACATCTCAAATTCTTTACTCATTTCTTCTGAATATGCCTTGAACAAGTCATCATTTCCTGTGAATAAAGTATCGCCAATGAATATATCTGCCAAGAAAATCTTCTTGTCTGGTTTTTCTTTGATATATAGACTAATGTTATCATTTCTTCTTTGAAAACCAAACTATATCAAGTAGTTATGAAGTCTTTCATACCAAGCTTTGGGAGCTTTCTTGAGACCATATAATGCCTTGTATAATTTTCAAACCATTTCCTTTTTGCTAGGATCTACAAAACCTTTAGTTTTTTCAATGTAGACTTTCTCATCATGAATTACATTCAAGAATATAGGTTTTACATCCATTTGATCAACTTTAACTCCTCAGTGAGCTACATATGCTAGTAAAGTTCTAACACTTTCTAATCTTACAACAAGAACAAAAGCTTCAACATAATCAATACCTTCTTCTTGAGAATAGTCTTTACATACTAACCTTGCTTTGTTTCTGTAAACTCTTTCATCTTCATCTAGCTTATTTATGAATACCCATTTTGTGCCAATTACATTTTTATGCTTGGGTCTAGGAACAAGAGTCCAAGTCTTATTCTTATCTATTTGTTCTATTTCCTAATTCATTTCTTTGATCCAACTTTGATTATCCAAAGCATCTTTAACATTTATATGTCCAAATTTAGCAAGTAAACATGTACCATTCAATTTGTTTCTTGCCACTGTTCCATTAGATTTGCCTCCAATGATTTGATCAAGTGCATGATGCCTTCTAACATATCTTGCTAACATAGGTTCTTTAAATTTGGAGGGTGTTTCATTGATTTCATCATGAACTTTAGTATTAATCTCAGATCCCATTGTATGTGACTCACATCCATTAGACTTAGTTTGCTCTAGCTTGGCAACCTCTGACTGTGACTTAGGTCCTTTAGACTATGACTTGGGTTGCCCTATCTATAACTCAATAGCTATTGGAGATTTTGGGAACTCAAGAGGTGAAGCCTCCTTTCTTCTAGATATATTGGGAAATTAGGTTCATAGTAAACAAATCTTTCGTAATCTTCAGGCTCCTTGTTTCTTTCTTCTTCACTCTTTTTTGCAAACTCAGTAATTCTCACATGTGTACTTTCTATGATTTTATGAGTAGAAAAATTTAAACATCTATTTTCTTTACTTCTGTAGGAGTATCCTAGAATATTCCTTCATCACCTTTGACATCAAATTTACCTTTCCTAGATTCTTTCAACATATAACATTTTCTGCCAAATACTTTTAAGTAACATACATTAGGTTTATAGCCATACCATAGTTCATAAGGAGTTTGATTTGAGTCTTTCTTCAACTATACTCTATTCAAGGTATGTGTTGTAGTGTTGATTGCTTTCTTCTAGTATTTGATCACAACTTTCTTTTCTATCAATAGCATTCTTGCACAATCCATGATGGATATGTTCCTTCTTTCATTCATACCATTCTGCTAAGGTGTACCAGGGGCTGATACTTGTCTTTTAATTCCTTTTTCAATACAAAATTTATTGAATTCATTGGAAATGAATTTGTCACCTCCATCTAATCTCAAACATTTCAACTTCTTTCTAGTTTCTTTTTCTACTCTTGCCAGATACCTCTTGAATTTTTGAAAAGTTTTTTATTTTTCTTTTAGATACATTATAGTCATTATTCTAAAATAGTCATCAACAAAAAGAATGAAAAAATTATGTCCACTGTGACTCTCTATTCCAATAGGTCCACATAAGACTATATGCACAAGCTCTAAGACTTCGTCAGAATGATAGTTCTTTCTTTTGAAACTAGTCTTTCCCATCTTATGAATTTGACAATTTTTCCATAGACCCATATCAGGTTTCCTCAAGCTAGGAATATCTCTTACTCTTCTATGTTTTCTTATCTTAACTAGGTTATCAAAGTTTACATGACATAATCTTTTGTTCTACCTTGAATCCAATGTTATTCAATTGTACCACACTTAAAAAATTATGCTTTAATCATTCAAACCAATAAGCATTATCATAGATAAGGTCATTGGTTAATGAGATAGATCATTTTCCTTTTATGTAACAAGGTTCACTATTTCCAAATATCACACTACCACAATTATAATATACCATTTGCTCAAAATTTACTTTGTCTCTAGTCATATGATGTGAGTACCCACTATCATAATCCATGTATCATTTTTTCTACCATGAGAGATAAGTGTCATCTTATCTCCTTCATCATCAGATTCATCTTTTACAACAATATATACCATTTTATCTTCATTGTTATTAGAATCTTTACCCATAAAACAAGATTTCTTACCTTTGTCCTTGTAGTTTCTGAATTCCTTCTTGCCTTTGTACTTATTTCTTTTTTTTGTCATCCTTTTCTTCTCTATTTGGGCATCTTGTAGCAATTTGACCAACTTCTTCACAAGAAAAATAGATTAGAGGAATCTTACCTTTGTACTTTCCTCTTGCTTTGGGATATTTCCTTGCAAGTAGGGCTTCAACAAATTCAAGATCATGGTAAGAATTATATTCTTATTCTTCACTTCTTGATTGATTGACATTTGATTACTTACTCCTTTTCTTGAGTAAGAGTTTGGCTTCAAATGAGGACTTAATACCTTTGGAACTAGGAACATAGTTATCATAGTTAACCAACTCAAAAGTTGTCAATCTTCCAACTAGAGCATCCAAATTTATATTGATATTTAGATCACATTTCATCTCTTGAATAGCAGACACTATAATTGTATTCACTCACACTTGCTTTGATTCTTTCCACATATTTTGCAATTTTTTCATTTTCTCTCATTTTCATATGATCAAATTGTCCTCTAAGGCTTTCTACTTTAGCTCTTTTTACTTTTTCATCTCCTTTATAAATGTCTTTCAATTTGATCCACATTTCATGTGTTGTAGTACAATCTTTTACTTCATCAAATTCAAAATAATTAAGAGTAGATGCAATCTCAGTCATTATGATGTTATGATTTTTATTTTCACCAATATGCTCAACTAATAATTTTCTAGTAGGAGTTTTATATTTAGTATCAAGATACTTGCAATGTGAATCACTAATAGTTGCTATCTATAACCCCATAAGTTCTTTTCATGTTGTAAAGTTGTCTCAGTTCAACCTAGGAATTTCTCTTCTATAAGACATCCTAATCTTTAGCTTAGGTCCTTGAAACCTTCTCTACAGGTACCAAAAACTCTGATACCAACTGTTGAAAATATAAGAGGAGTAACTGAGAGGGGAGTGGTGAATCAATTACTACGAAAATAAATCCCAGATCCTTTAGATGTCAATACAAAATAAACTTTGAAAGCTAAACTCTACTAATGCTCGATAAATACTAAAAATGTTTGGAAAATATTTAACATGAAAATCTTAAGATATTATCTAATATTACTATTATTTTAGCAATTGCAAACACATAAGAGAAATAGCATGAACACATTTGACACCAAGATTTAATGTGGAAACCTAATTTTGGAAAAATCACCAATTGCAACTAGTTATTGATTCTCACTCTTCTAAAGTAAGCCCTATTAGGAAGCAACCCTATAAAAGGTTACAAAACATACTAGTAGGTGTGACCTCATTAGAGGATTTAATCACCCTATTAGGAGTGGTCTTGTTTTAGGCTTTTGGAAAACTCAATAGAAATGCCACCTTGTAAGAGGATTTACAAATATAAGTTAAGCCAACTCTGTTAAAAGATTTATATCACTACTACAATGGTTAGAGAGTAACAATGAGATGAACTGATTTTAGATGCAATTGAATTGCTGATTATAGATCTCAATTCTCGCTTGTATACTTCATCCTTCTTGATTGAATGTACATTTTTAGCTTCTCAAGGATATTTTTCTTATCCTTCTAATTTTTTCCACTTAGTATCATTAAATTTTCAATTATCTTCCATGCATTCACACACTTTCTAGTTCTCAACTTGACCTTATATCTTTCATATTGTCAAGTTGGCTAGAATATAACTTATAATAATTAACATTCATCTCCTTAGTTGGCTAGAACCAATAGATAATTCAGTTAAACTTAATGTGCCAAACAAAGAAAATCTTTGGTAGTAACTATCTTTGAAACAATTTTCTTGTGTTAACCAAGCATACTTGGTTAACAATGCATATTTGCAAAGTTCCTTTGGTAATTGAGTAAGCTCAATTAACAATGGTTCCATCTAAAATTTCCTTCATTAATCAAGTGAGCTTGGTTAACACTCAACTTCCACAAACTTTCCTTTGGTTCCCAAGTGAACTTGATAGATACTATCTTCTGAACTAGGAAAATTTTGGAATGCTCGATACATATAGAAAATTGTCTTCAATGCCCTAGTGAGCTCAACATACACTGACTAGTAATGATATGACATTATGTGCAACATCAAAGAAAATACAAAATTAATCAATTGTTTCAACAAGCATTACTTGGAAACCTTTGCAATAGCTGACCCCACATGTCCACATGTCACTACCACACTTCCCCACTTTCAGTAAATTTCAAACACTTTCATAATGTGGGGATGTAAGATGTGTTGATCATAATCATATCGATGGTTCAATCTATTTTGACTTTATCTATCTTTATCAGTAACTCAAAGCAATCAGAGAACACTAAACTATTGATTTATTTTGGCATGTTTCCTTTTGTGGCCCATAAAAAAATGGACCCACCAACTCCACATAGTGTTACCGAACATGCCCGTGTTCATTAAAATTTTGACATCTTCATAATCCATAAAAGCATTGATCATCAATCTTCAAATGATTTGATAGTTAGGAACTTGCACATTCTTTAGTGTTTCAAACAAATAGAATAAGATCCACAGGGATAGGTGTCACAACCACACTTCCCGGCATTGCTTAAAGTTTTGGCATTTTCAAAATGCAGTAATATTCCCATCATTGATCTCCTTTTGATCAATGGTTAGGAACTAAACCCTGTAAAGGTTAATCCTTTTCAAACCAACTTTGCACCCATTAACTCAAATAAAAACTCATGGTTAAAAGGAAAAATGTGCTGGGGTAAAAGGATTTTTTGGAAAATATTAAAATATTTCATGAAAACCATGGAATAAAATATTTTCCAATGGCATTTTGGGCTCACAAAATATTTCTCATTCATATTTTAAGATAATAACAAATACAAACCAATTTATGAAACCTAGGGCACAAACAAGTGTAGGGTAACACAAATTAGGGATTTTTCTAGGGAAAAAGAAAAACAAAAGAGGCACAATCCCTTACTACATAAGGATAATTGGATTTTTTCTATAATTTTGCAAAAAAAATAGAAGTTGAGAAACTAGGCCAACACATCCTTCCCCAATATGGTATGTTTTTGTCAAGGAAATGGAGTGAAACAATGGGTGGAAACATGTAGTGTGATTTATCTTATTCTACTTTCCAAATTGAAGATAAGCTAGTCAAAGTCAATAGAGAACCCAAGAGTGTTTACATGATTGCAAAAGATATTGAAAATGAAATGACAAGTTTTTGTAGATACTGATGTAAATACATTCAGGGAAAAAATTTTGGTGTTAAGAAAGGAATCAGTCAAATCCCCTATCATAATGAAAGCTAATTTAAAATAAGAAAAGGGAGATTTATGGACCATGTACTATGATGGACCTTTTTGCAAAGATGGGTCAGAATAGGTATTCTTTTGTTTTCACCTAAAGGTTTCACTTAGAAAATTTTCTTTCACTTTAATTTTCCCATGTGCAAACAATATTATAGAATATAAGGCTTTATTGTTAGGATTAAGGTTTTCTCTTAAATATAGTATTAAGTGCTTGTATGTTCTTGGTGATTCTAAGTTAATCATTTCCCAAATAAGATGAGTGGATGTTTCTATGAATAAAATATTAAAAAAGTATGAATGTTGTTTGAGACATGATAGAAAACTTTGATGGATTTGGGAAAATATTAAGAAATAGAAGCAACAACAAGATGGCTGATTTGTTGGCAAATATTGCTATAAAGCCTAATGATGTGACTTTTGATGGTTTATCAAAAGTAAAGTATAGATTCAACCATCTATCCTAGATAATGTCCAAAATTGGCAAGTCTTTGAAGATGAAAAAGATATTATAAGGTTTCCAAATTATAATGACCAATTTTGGGGATAAGAGATTGATTGTGCAAAACTTGTGGAAATGATAGATGGCAATGATACTATTCTTGGTGAAGAAGTTGTTCAATTAAGAAAAATAAGATTCCTGAGGGATTGGTTTTATTAGAAACTATTTTGGATAACCATGATAAATCTAAAACAAGTGAAAATGAACATGATGTAAAGAATTAGAAGATATAAATCTTGGAACCCAAGAAGCACCTAAAAAGTTCTATGTAGGGAGGATTCTATCTCCTAAAATCTAGCAGACTTTAGTTGATTTACTAAGAAAATACATATATGTACTTGCTTGGTCATATGATGATTTAAAAGACTACATAGAGGATCTCTTTCAAGATGAAGTCCCATTAAAAGAATGAGCTAAACCTTTTAGACTAAAATAGAGGCCTATAAATCTAATTCTAGCATCAAAGATGCAAGAAGAACTGATAAATTTGAGGAATATAGGGATCATCAAACCGATTAGGCATTCTTCTAGTGTATCCAACTTGGTCCATGTTAGGAAGAAAAATGGTGATATAATATTATGTGTTGATTTTAGGAATATGAACATCTCTTCATTAAAGGATAATTATGGCCTGCCCAATATGGAAGCCATTTTGTAAAGAGTAACTGGGTCAGAATTGATGTCCATGATGGATGGTTTCTTCGTATTTAATGAGGTGGTTGTGAAAGAATTAGAATAGTGCAAGACTACATTCACAAGACCCTAGGGAACATATGTTTTTGGCTTAACTAATCTTGGTGCTACTTTCTATAGAGTCATGGATGTGGCCTTTGTAGAAATAATTGATAAGTTTCTAGTGGTGTATCAAGAATATCTAACATCATACTCAAAGGATGAAAATGACGGTTGTATGCATCTATAAAAGTTATTTATCAGAGCTCTCAAATATTGGATTTCCTTGAACCCTAAGAAGTGTGCATTTATAATTATTGAGGGTAAATTGTTAGGTCATTTGGTTGGAAAAGAAGGAGATATGATAGACCCAAAGAGGGTGGGAGCTATAGTAAAAATTTAGGAGCCCGAGAATGTGAAAGACATTCAATCTTTCTTTGGGAAGATTAACTTTATCAAAAGATTTGTTACCAATTTTGTAGAAATAAGTAGACCTACTTCCAAAATGCTAAAGAAAGGTTCTAAAATAAGATGGGATGATGAACCAAATCTAGCCTTTTGAAAGATTTAAAAACCAATAAAGGATACTCCTATCTTAAGGGCTCCCAATTATTCTAAGCCTATGCACATATTTTCCTTTGCCTTATTCCATATTATTGTAGCACTCTTGTTATAGAAGAATGAGGATGGATTTGAATAGCCTATAGCCTTTTTTAGTAAATCTCTATAGGCTACAATATTGAAGTATGATATCAATGAAAAATAGGCTCATTCTTTGAGTAAGGTTGTGAAGAGATTTAGATGTTATTAATGGGAGCCACTATGATTTATTTTGTACCTAGTGCTACAGTGAAAGATATCTTCTTAGAACAAGAAGCCTCAGGGAGAAGATGTAGATGGATAAATAAGATCTAATAATTTAACATAGATATTCAGATTACCAAGTTGATTAGAGGACAAGGACTCACTAAGTTGATTATAGAGGCTAATCTTGAAGAAAATCAAATAAACCAGCTTGATGATGATTGCATAAGTGGATTATGTGACATGAATATCTGTAATTGGTACAAGAAAATAATATTTTACTTAAAATACTTGAAAATTCCACCAAGGCTGAATGATAATTAGAGGAGAGCCTTAAAACTATAGGCTATCAAATATGTTATTGTAATTGAATGACTATGGTGGAGAAGTATGGAAGGTGTGCTATGTAAATGTATTGATGAGGAACATTCAATAACAATCTTGAATGAAATGCATGGTGGAATATGTGGAGGTCTTTATATGGCTAAGACAACAACTCACTAGGTTATCAGAGTAGGATGTTAGTTGCCAAATCTTTTTAAAGATGCACATAAAACTTGTGAGAAAATGTGATGCTTGTCAGAGATTCACTAGTATGCTAAAATTCTCAAGTAATTTACCATTAAAACTAGTAGAAGTGCAAGCACCATTCCAAAAATGGGGAGTTGATTTTATAGGTGAAATTGCAAATAAGTCAAGTGGGGGACATGCTTGGATTCTGGTAGCTACTAACTATTTCAAAAAATGGGTAGAAGTAATCCCTATTAGAAAATCTAGTAGAAAAGTAGTCATGGATTTTATCTTGAACCACATCATTGTTAAGTTTGGCTTCCTTGAGAAGGCAGTCACAGATAATGTAATGTGTTTTAGATCTGAAGAATACAAGGTTTTCTATGAGAAGTATGGCATTACCAAGCCTACTTCATCACAATACCATCCCCAAGGAAATGGATAGGTAGAATCAAGTAATAAGAGTTTCCTAAAGACCATTAGGAGGATCTTAGATGAAAATAAGAGGGAATGAGATTCCAGACTACCATTAGGACTATGGGCTGACTAGGTAACATTAAGAAAGTCCATAGGATGTGCACCATTTGATTTAGTATATGGAATTCAAGCTAGATTGCCCCAATATAATTTAAGGGGGATGTATAAATTTTCCTAACAATATGATGAAGACATCATTGATGAAATGCATATTAGAATGGATGATATTTTTCATGTAGATGAGACAAGGAGAGATGTTTATACTAGAAATGCTAAGTTATAGATCCAAATGAAGCACCTATATGACAAGAAGATAGTAGCAAGAAAATTTCAGCCTCAAAACCTAGTGTTGCTATGGAATGCTAGGATAAAAGAAAAGGGAAAACATGGAAATTTTAATCCTATTGGGTTAGTTCATATTTTATAAAAGAACTATTGGAGTTTCTAGTTCATGGACAATTCCTTAAAAAATATTTCTATTGAAGTACTTGTTTTTCTATGAATATTAGTTTAGGGTTTGTACATTTAATAAATTTATGTATAGTCATGTGGTTCTTGTTTGTTCTATTTTTTACCCTAAATTTGTTGTCATGTGTATTTTTTCCTAACCCATAAATTATGAATTCTTGCATGGATACAAGTTATTCATCATCCCCAGATAGAGTCATTGATAGCCTATATTTTCACTATGTTAGAATTCTAAAAATATATTATCAAAATTTTATGTAGAGTCTTGTGCACTTAGCATTTCTCATAAATTGTTATCAAGCATTTTTGACAATTGGCTAACATAGATATGTATTTTTTTATCATTTATGGAAACACATGTTCATGCTCACAAGACACCTTGGTCATAAAGATACCTAGTGTTTGGAAAACAAAAAATTGTCTAAGTATAGAATTTGGTTTGTAGCAATGTATTGTTTTTTTTATAACTTATTGTTGACATTATATTATGAATATAAAAGTTAGATGGAGATAGTATACATGTTGGTGATGATGTATATAACCATAGAAGTCAGTAAGGACTATATAGACTAGAGATAATCATGTTTTAGTGAAATCAGAAAACAAAATTGAAGGAAAGGATTATTTTGTTTACAAGATTACTACTTGTCCAATTAGGACTGATATCCTAGATGTTTACTTTAAGTTGGAAAAGTGGTTTTTTGTCTTAGATGGCCTAGAAAAAATTTGTGTAAAGGCATGGTATTTATGCAAAGGACATCTTGTGATGAGAAGTGTGATTACTAGTGCTATGATGAAATTTTAATGTTGAGCAATTGCATGCAAACTTTTGTAAATTGATATATGTGAAGTTTTGTGCAAGATATTTTGTGATCTAAGATTGATCTAATGATTAGAGATTAGTCAAGGAAGAATACATAGTACCTATATTCTAGAAGTTCAATTACTTGTTTGAGCAGTGAGATCTTCTTATAATTAGAAGTGCATGTTTGGGTACTGGGCTCATCTTTCATTTACTTTACTACAACTCCTAATGGGGTTGGAATATCCTAATAGGAATTCAAAGTCTCCTAACATGGACTCCTTAGACTAAATTTTTTCATTGACTCCTAATAGGGTCCATCCTCTAGTGGGTATTGTAAGACCCCAAAATTGGCTCATTGCCATGATTACCAATTCTAGTTTATTCTGATCAATTTTAAAGTCTTAGTTTACTACGCAATTATTACTCTGATATTCGCTACTTGACTTAATTGTCAAATGTAGAAAACCCTAATCTACATTAATCGTGCTATTTATTTAATTCCTAAATTATTGACTCGTATTGGTCACATTAAACCTATTGATTAAGATTTAATTTAATTTAAAGTATTTATACTTTAATTAAATTAAATTATCTCCTAAGGCTAATGTACTAAGGAATTAAAAATATTTAATTTAATAACTATGCTTATTTTAATTAATTGAATGTAATTATTTAATTAAATAGAAAAGGCATTTTTGAGGTCATATCTCACTTTATTGAATTGAATATCTTTCCCAAATTCTATTTCTCACTTCAAAATGGAAATTCTTAGTTAACTACTTCTTGAATTAGAAGTGACTTAATTCACTTACTCTCACACTAAAGTGGATCTGAGTTAACTATTTCTTGCACTCAGGATTTGAGTCAGTTAACTGCATTTGTATTGGGAATCTTCCACTTTGACTGAATCTTGGCTTCAGTCGTGATTGTCGATCTAAGTTGATCTCAACCATTGATGGATTTAAAGAATTTTATTTAAAGAGACTCCTAATCCCTAATCACGGAGGTTGGATTTTGTTTTGCATCAAGTTTTTTTCAAATTATGCACTTATTTGATTACTATCATCATAGTTTTTCATTGCTTAGATTTTAATACCGTATAGACTACGAATGCACTCATATAGCTTAATATGCTTCATATTTTATTAGATTAATTGAATTTTTCATGTAGACAAATTGCACATCATATAGATTACTTGCATTCCAAATCCTTCATTCTAGAAAGGTCTAGTTACCTACATCTCACTCTGAGAGCTCATAGGAAAAATCTTTCTAGGTCGAAGGCAACAAGTCGCATTATCGGGTGTCTTGGATAAATGACTCCATGTTTATTCTAGAATGATTTCATAGGTAATAACCACCTTGAAGTGTGTGTCAGATTCAGAGGTCCACAAATTCATGCATACATTTATGGCACCCACCATGGGGCCAAGAAAAATAATTTTTCTAGCCTCATCTAGCTTATTTTCTAATATTTTCATCACTTTGTCGTACTAGTTCGTATAGGTTGCAAAATTTTCATGTGAGAAATTTCATTTCCACGTGAAGATTTGAAGAGTTTAACACATTGCTCTTCACTTTCTCGCACAAAAAAGTGCCCTATTGTGCAAGTCCTCACATGGCACATCATTTTCTCATGCAGGTTGGTGAAAGATCTTGCGCAAGCCTACACAAGATTTTGCATGAACTTTTAAAACAACATAGTTAATTTGTCACTTTTTAGGATGTTGTTCATTAATTTTTATTGATTTTTTTTTTTAAAGCATAATTATTCTATTTTTTTGGTTCTCTATAGCTTAACAGTTGTCTACAGGATGTTTGACAAATATTCCTTATATAAACTCTCCAAACATGAACTAGCTATTTGTTTGCAAGGTGATTGTCAAAGATACATTTGTTGAAGAACAACATTAAAACCCACTAAACAATGTGTCTTCTTTCTTGCTTTCTAAACATAGTCTAATTAGGGCTTGTGAACTTCTTAGGGTACAATACAGAAGAATAGGCAATTATGCTCTTCACCACTTGGAGGTCATGACCAAAGGGTGAATCAAAAACCTAGATGCTTTTGAAAGATGACATTCTGAGGGAGGCAAGTAGCTTAGTGGTTCTCTAATGCTAATCCTTTTCTATGATGAGATGATGGTTTCCTTTTAAGGGGGTCAAAATCTTTAAGAAGGATGAGTCTAGATTGATTAAGCTAAGTCAATAATTAATGTGTTCTACATGTTTGGGTGAGAAACTAAGGTAGAGGATTATGCTCTTTCCCCTTGAGGGAAATCATAAACTTTGACCATTTTGTTCAAACCACTAGTCTAAGTCAATCCTTTAGAGGGCCTACCGAAGTGATCCAACCACTAAGAATGACCCAAGTGAGCACACTCCTTTCCCTAGAGATTCCAACTCACTAAAATCAAGATTCTTTGTAGATCAAAAGTCTCCAAAGTCATATTAATTTCTTCCTCTTGATTCTTGATATCACATATCAAGAGGAGGCTCTATCTGTTGCACTAGTTGGCACCAACCCCAATCTTTTTAAGGAAGTGTGTGGACTTTTAGATGCTAGTGTGGTTTGCTTGTCTCAACTCTACTTGCAGAGCCACTAGGGATTAATATGAATGAAAGCCAAGTTAAACCTTTAGTTAGAGGCTACCTGGTTCACCTCTGAAAGGAGGCATAATCTTTGTGCAAGGAGGGGGAAGAATCTCTCCTATAGAACTCACCATAGGCATGCTACTAGGCATTTGAAGATGGTATATGTGCTTGACCCCTACCACAAAGGTGTTCAATCAGTGTATATATTATTTAACCTTTTGAATACACCAAAAACATGGACGCCCTCTAGGGGGTGACATGGTTGTGTGAGGTGTATGCATGTGCATAAGTTGTGGGACAAAGGTTTTTCCTTCTCTACCATTTTCTATTTCTAGGGATAAAGCATGTTTGTTATTGTGTCCTAAACATGTCCAAACTTGCTTAAACAAACTAAAAGTCAAGACTCCTCCATCCCTCTGAGTTGCTTTGCCCTTAGTTGGATTGAATTCAACTACTACTTGCTTCTTGTGTCTTGTTTGAAACCCAAACACTACTTCACAATTCTGAAAATCAACATTGCAATCTATTTGTTGTCTATCAAATAGACCTCCAATTTGTCTAAAATAGGTCAAAACTATCAAAAATCTCTTCAAATCCAACTCTGTTGTTAGTTTGGTCCTAAATTTTGTGCACAATTTTGCAAGACTTTGCATGAGATCCTTTCTTCTTGTCACTTCTTCATGTGGCTCTATCTAGGTTCTTGCATGAATAGTTGCACATCTCTATGTGACATCTTGCCTCAGATGTCCTTATTTTGTTGTCAACTTTGCACTTCTTCACGTAGCCTAGAGCACATCCTCGGACAAAATTATTATGTTTTCTTGAGTCTTCACATGATGCTATGCACTTTCTCATGCACCTCTCATAGGATCTTCACATGAGATCTTGAGTCTAAACTATCCAGTTAGTCTGTTAGAGCTATCCATGCTCTATACCAAGTATATTTCCTACATCAGTTTAACTGCTTCCCTATCTAAAAATAGTCCCTAATAGTGGCATTTGGCTTCATTGAAGATTTGTGACCCATACTTTAACTAGTCTCATATTTTAATTATCTTGATTCTTGTTCATTAGTGCTTGTCATACTCCATGTTATGATAGTCATAATCTTTGGTTGTTCTAGCCTTCAAATCAAACTATTCATGCCTTAGTATACAACACTCTTATCTTGTCCTAGTGAGACTAAGTTCTAGTGTAGTCCTTGTCCAATTTTTTTCTTCTTTTCCTTGTCCATGACTGTGGCAAAAAGAAGTGGAAACATGTTTTATCCCCTCAGGCTTAGTTAAGATCATGCTAGGGGTCATAATCACAACAAATGTCACCTTCCTTTTTTATGTGTTGTGTATCTAGTTCATCTAGTAAGGCATCTTTATGATCTCCCTCACCTATTAGATCACCTCAAGTCTAGTGAATGTTCTCCATAAACTTACAATAAACTAAAAATCCCTTGTATCAAGAGGATCTAGAGACTAGCAAAGGTCGTGTGTCTTCAAACAAAATGTATGGCTTCCCTTTCAAAGGACCTTTCCAATTGCAACATACTAAAACTGAACACATTCCTACAATGGATGATCATGAACCTAAACACTGATGAGGAATAAGAAGAGGTGGAAAAACTTCTTGAACACATAGCAAAAACTTGAAAAGACAAAAACTTTCAAAAGGTCATCGAAATCCTACTCAACAAAGAGAAAGAAAATTACTTTCTCAAACTTTCCCAAGAGGGAGCCAAGATACCCTCTCATTTCAATGTGGAAACCATTGTCATGCCTAAAAAGGAAATTGAGACGTCCAAAATCCAAAAATAACTAAAAATCATGCAAAACCAATTGGTTCGGATGATGCATGAGAAAGAAAAACTCAGAAAAACATACACCTTAGATGCTCTTTGTCCATTTCCATTTGACAAGAGCATATACATGCCTCCTTTCCCAAAAGGAGTAGAACTACCTAAGTATGAAAAATACTTTGGAACCACCAATCCTCAAGATCACTTGGAGGAATTTGGTATAGTGTCTATGGAATTTATGCATAAGTAGACATATCTCGTGCACTTATTCCCCATATGTCTAGGTGGTCAGGCTTTGGAGTGGTTCTCACAGTTTTCTCCTAGTACCAAAATGTTTGATAAAATAGCTAACTTGTTTGGCCAGTAGTATTCTCACAACATTCCACACCCTATAAATATTTGAGATTTATGTAACCTTAAGCTGAAGTTTGGAGAACCCTTCCTCACATTCCTCCAAAGGTGGAGACAACTTTACACTAAGTATTCACACAAGATTTTGGAAATGGAAAAGCTTGAAATCTTCGTTGATAATCTCCTACCTGATTTTGGGTATGGAGTCCAACATCAAGGTCCTCATACCTTTTAAGACATTATCACAAATGCCATTCACATAGAGGAATTCATGGTCAAGAATGGTGAACTCACTCTTTAGAAGGATACAAAACAAGGCTCCACATCCAACAAGGACAAAACCAAGTATGTCAACAAGAACTGGGAAATTGTACATGATGGGGTTGTAGAAAATGTCACTCCTAAACTTGCTAAGGTAGCCTTTAATCTCATAGATGGTCTCAATGTGGCCAAAAATGCTGAGAAACCTCCTCTTGACAATAAGACATCTGGGAACAAACTGAGAAACTCATTGGCTACATGCCCTAAATGAGAGTATACACCTTTGCGTGAACCTTTGGATGTGGTTTACAAAACCTTGTTACAAAATAAGCTCATTTCACCATTGGACAACTCTCACTCTTATGATGTGCAACCACACCCACCATGGTGGAATGAAATCACATTCTATGAGTACCACCAAAATAAGGGGCAAAAAATTGGCAACTACATAAATTTGCACCACAAAGTCTAGGACATGATTGATGCTAGTGACATTGTGGTAGATGGACATAACATGAACTTAGATCACAAGGAATTCAAAGATCCCTTCCTAGCTTATGAAAAAGGAGAGAGTTCAAAACCAAAACCTAACAACAAGGTCAACTATACATATTCTAACAATGATGATGAGATAATCAACATGGTTGAACCTATGAATTTTGAATACTATGACATCATTACCATTAAAGGAAAGCAAGATAATGATAAACCCAAGACACCATTTTTCTTGAGGGGCCCTACTTCCAACACAATGGACAACACACCTTCACAACACTATGCTAACACTATTACATGCTCTCGCACCAAGTTGGTGCTAAAAGGCCTTGCACCTTCTACTCTCAATCTTGAACAACATAAGGACAAAGCCCTTGTTGGTCCATCTGGGAAAGTTGAAAAACTCACAAAAAATTTAGTAGCAACTAGCTATAGTGTTCCCAATCAATTGAAGTGAACTAATGCTCAAATCTCTATGTTTGAGCTACTTAAAATCTTGCCTACTCATAGGTAGATTCTAGACAAAACCCTCACTGAGGAAAATGTTCCTCAAGATCTTGATCTTGAGTGATTTCAATCTATGGTAGGTCAACTAACCTCACATTATTTTATGTCATTCTCTAAGGAGGATGATAACTCATTAATTCACCCACACAATCATTCCTTGCACATCAAGGTCATGATACATTAGAGATGTGTTTGTCAGGTTCTCATCAATAATAGTGCTGGTTTGAACATTATCTCTGCCCCTTTGCTTAGACAATTAAATTATTTTAAGGACTCTATTGATCTTCAATGCAAGATCACTATCAAAGTGTATGAAAAAGTTGAACAAAAGTCTCTAGGTCTTGTAGTCTTACCCCTTCATGTCAGTCCTATAGAAAGGGATGCCACTTGCCAAGTGCTCAACATTCCCTTGGCTTATAACATTTTGCTAGGACAGCCATGGATACATGAGATGCATGCTGTGCCCTCCACATATCACCAATGCATCAAATTCCCATTTCATGGCTTTCAAGTTACCATCCCTACTAGTGCTAGCTATACCTGCAATATGCTCAAAGTTGCTAAGAATTTTGTCCCTGCTAATAGGGAATCCACTGATTATCATGACAACAAGCTGAAACAAATTTAGCAATCATTCAAGCTGAAAGAAACTAGCATGGGGGAATACCATATCAAACCAGTGTTGTCATTAACATCTCTTGCTAAGTCTCCTTGACTTCAGTAACTAGTCATTATGACTATGTCTGTCTACTATCATCACCCTATTGAAGAGACTTCTTTCAAACATTTTCTAGATATTGACACTTGACATCAATCCCAAAGATGTTGAACTAAAAATGACATACTTGTTTGGATATGTTAAGATTTTTATTTTTTTGTTTTTGTTTTTCTTTCATTATGTCTCCCCGAGCAACTTGATGATGTCATTTTTTACTAGAGAAGTAATGACTGGGGCCATGATCTTTTCTTTGCTTTCTATTTGTGTTTTAGTTCTAATTAGTTGACATATTCCTATAAGAGGGGTACCCACTATAAGAGCCTCCATCTCATATTGGATGGCTAGGTGTACCTTGACTCCTTTTATACGGATATGTCAGTAACATTGGTTCTTCTCCTTATCTGTTGGAGTGAACTCTTCATGCTATAGTACATACTGATACTCATCTTGTTAAGTGAATGTATGGGTCACTATGAGTATACCTAGCACATTTTTGTCTCAAGTTACAAATGCAAGGGTTCTTGTGGATAGAATATGTACTAAATACTTGGCATAGGATGGATCTCTTTTGTGTTTGGTGTGTCTTCCATGCAAGCAACATTCTGGTCATCCTAGCATTTATGCTCTAATGCTTATGTTAACTTGCTACATCAAAAGGGATAAATGTTCTATTTATTCTGGATTCTTATGCCTTGAATGCTTACATTTCATTCTGACAAACCTATAAGATATGTCCTATTCATATTTCCATGACTGCAATGTCAGTGCGAATTGTATGACATATGGGATTTTGTCCTTTGCTTAGTGATGATAAATTTTTGAGCCTTGGTAACCAAACCTAGGGTTGTATCTAGTTTAGGGTTTCATATAGCATAGGATTGCATTAATCGGTTCAGCATATGATTCAATTGCAAATCTACTTCCCTCTTCTATGCTAAGGGATTCTTAGTCTCTTCAAAGTATCATGCTTCTCCACAACTGCACAAGTGTTTGGTTCATTGGTTCATTCCCTTGCGCTCCTCCAATGAGATATCTATCATTGCCAAGAAAATACATGGAACACTACATGAGATGTCAATCCATCTACTGGCACATTTCATTCATAAATCTATAAAGTCATTCCATCTACATAAACAAATCAAATCAAACACGCATCCATAATCTCAATATCACATTTTCCATACTCATAGCATAAATAAAAATGCAGACACTAATAATGACATAAACATAGTGAAACTTGGCTCAAAATCTCATATATATATATATATATATATATATATATATATATATATATATATATATATATATATATATATATATATATATATATATATATATATATATATATATATATATATATATATATATATATATCTCAAGGACAAAAGAATGTGTCAATACAAAAAAGAGCACTACTCAAATGCTATCAATCAAAACTTATATATAATGGTGTTGGCACACCAATTAGTACATAGCTAGAATCACAAAACTCACAGGTAAGAGCATCAAAAGTCTAACTCTATCCACCACCCTCAGCTCCTGGAGGAGGAGGATGAGGCATGTCTAGCTTGGCTAGTGGGTGCACACCTCCAGAATCTCATGCATACTGAGAAAAATGAGACACCTACTAATCCTCATCGGACACCACTATGGAGTACGGTACAAAATAGTAAGCCGCTCAGGTTGCCTGTAGTCTAACCTCATCCTGTAGCATATTTTCCCTCCACTCAACCACCTGCACCTGCTCTCATAACCACTAGATCTCCTAATCACGTTCTATTATCCACGTGTCCCTCACTGTCACCTAAATCTACAACTCTCCCAACTGTCGGGAGGCCTCCCTAATCCTCTCCCTCACCCTCCTCAAGGCATCTTGAGGCCCTATAGAAAATTTCTCTTACATCTCCTCATCAAGCATCTTGGGTTGCTGCTCAGGTGCCTGCTCCTCCACCTACAGTCTCTACCGTTGGCCCTACTCCCCATTACTACCACTGGTACATGGATTAGACCCCATCTGGCATGGGGGAATTTGCTCTTGTCAGTGTAGACACCTAAATCTGATTACATCACTAAGTAATCATATTTAGTCATCTCCTAGGACATTATTGATTAAATATTTACTATTTAATTAATTAATCATCATCCCGTATTTAATTTATTTATTTAATTAACTATAGTCCAATTGATAAAATCAAATGATAACCCAAAATCAATTTATCAATTAAATTCTTATTCCTCTATTAACTTGAATAAGTCATTAGATCTACTCAAATTAATTCCTTAATCCCATTTTATTGAATAAATCATTTAATAAAATATCTAAAATCCTAAACCCTATCCTAACCCCTAATCCAACCCATTCACCCATACTAACCTCACTTAGCCACCTAACCCATCCCATCAAAGCTAAGCTACTTGCCCTCCTAACCCCCTTTCTAAGCTAATCTTAACCCCCCTCCTAAGCATGTGCACAACTTTGAACAAGGGTTAAGATTTGCTAACCCAAGCCAAAGTCAACAAACTCAACCACACCACTCACATCCCCAAAATATCTCTTACACCTCTCTTAATGACTCTTACATCCCTCTTACATACTCAACCTCCCTCATTACTCCTTTGACCAACCCTTACCCTATCCTCTCACACTCATCCTCCTTGTGACAAGTGTCACCTCCCTATTGGTGCTAAAAAAGCACAATCCATGTGCTCCCTTTTGAGTGCATCTTGACCCTCCCTCAACATCTCATCATCTTTGAATCTTGAGCATCCATCTCTGTACCCCTTGTCCTATAAATGGGACCCTCTCCCTTCACAAAAATTATCCACCTTTTCATGAAATGTTATAATGCTATTTTGAGAGCCTAAAAACTACCAAAATACCATCATAATGCTGAAATACCTCCATACCTCCATTGTTTGAAACATTCTTATACACATTTGGTGAAATCCCCCCATCCTTTAGAAGCTTGAGCACAATGTGAGCATACATCCCCTCTTATCAAGGAAAAATCCATTGCATCATTCGTTATACCATTAGGAGCCTACCATTCTTGATTTGCTTCTTTTTGTGGTGATAACAATCAATCTTATCATAAGTGCTTTCCATTTTTAGTATTAAGAATTTTTTTAATAGATTAGTTTTGAATTTGCAATACTAGAAAATAGGTGATATAGTTAGACCCTCTATCACACTTATGGTGGCTACTACTATGGTGCCTACTACTGTGGTGCCATCTACTATGCTAGCTACTAGACTGGTCCCTATATAGGTGCCTATTGTGGCCCCTACACCACCATCCACATGAGATTTGTGAAATGTGGAAAGGGGTGACTAATGAAATATGCCTGGTATGCAGACATCATCCCTACATCTACAATTTCCAGAAGGTAGTTCCACTATGCTGCAACTAAGTTGTGCACATCAATCATAGATCTACCAGGATCTAACCTCACTAGCCATCCCCATGTCAAGTCCCAGGCTAATCTTGCATAAGCACAGTACTCCTAGGAGATATCCTATGGTTTCCTATACTATCTCCACACCTGTGTGATGGGGAATCTCTTAATAATCTAGGTCACTCAGCCTAATAGTGGCCATGAGTAGAACATCCAACTGATCTCTCCAAGAGCGTCATCCCAATTCTTTGTCTCTCTCTAGGGCTGCCATATGATGGAGACTAGGTCATTGAGATGAGTCCTCTAATGCTCTATCTTAGCTAGTCCTACCTCGGTAAGCTTCCCTCTGTATCTACATATGTACAACTCCATAGGCTCATAGGCATCCTCAAAAATGGGCCTTTTCATTGGTAGGTGCTCCCATGCCCATATCTACAAAGCATATACTCCAACAACTATGCTCTTCTGCTCATGATAAACAATCTCATGCATCTCATAGAACATGTGTGCTAGCATGCATTGGCCCCATCTGAATCACTCAAAAGAATTGAGCATCTATTGTAGCATGATCCCCCATCTGTACTCTAGCCCATGCTATCCTCTGTCAAACACCAGGAAGTAGCTAATGAAAATGGCTAACATTGATGCCAACCTATGCATGGTCCCATATGTGTGAATGAGCTCATCCCATACGATGGATTTCTCTATGGAAAACTCTCTCTGAATAATGGCCCTCAATGCCTTTGTACCTACTCGGGGCACTATTTCATAGACTACCCTTGGCCCATGGAAGGGCATACACAATATCGGGTAGATGTCCTCTGGTGTGATCGTCATCTCCCCCTATGGTAGATGAAAGGTGTTTATCTCTAAATGGAAACACTCCACTAGTGCTTTCAAGAGGTCATGATTCACTAGCATTGCTTGGATTTGACATAGAGAGGTTAGACCCAATTGATCAATATGAGCCATGTCTACATCATCAAGGCTCCACAACTAAGCCCCATATGGCGGATAATATGACCTAAACATGACATCATCAAAGACCATCTGCACACACAAACAAAAATAACATGCAAATAGTCAATTTGCTCAACAAGCCAAAAAATGACAACACAAAAGAAAATTTTGGATGAAAACATCAAAAATGTAATCTTTTGACACCATTTTTTTGTGCAACGATTCATGCGCTTCCACGAGAAAAAAAGTCCTCATGCAAAGAAACATGATCTCACATGAGAGATGACTAGAGTATGATTGAAAAGTGCCCAAAATCCCATGCATCTTGCACAAAAGATGGGTATCTCCCATCAGAGATTCCCCACCGATGCACACAAAGAAACACTAGGT
Source organism: Cupressus sempervirens (assembly GCA_028749045.1). Taxonomy (NCBI): domain Eukaryota; kingdom Viridiplantae; phylum Streptophyta; class Pinopsida; order Cupressales; family Cupressaceae; genus Cupressus; species Cupressus sempervirens. The sequence continues at coordinate 817,279,550 of CM053789.1, read as the reverse complement.
TAGTGAAACTTCACACGAAGAAACACTAGGCTTGCACAAGGAAGGACACCCTTGTGCACAAACCAATTGACCAAACTTGAAAACATAATAAAAGCATGTTAAAACTACCTCAAAATGCATGAAAACTTAAATGTGAGGCAAGGTTATTGACCACCCACTGGAGGTCTATAATTCACTAGATATTTGTGTTGCCAAGAGCACTCGAAATGATGAAATTGCACAGAGACTACCATCTTCCTCTCAGATCTCTCCTATTCACTAAATAAAAAAGCACAAATGATTTGAAAATGACCCCTTGGGCCCTTATATAGGTTTTGAATTAATTTTTCAAAGTGCTCCTATTTAAGTGAAAGTCACCCCTTGGCTAATTTGACTATTTTGAATCCATTTTTGGATCAAATTTAAAATCTAACACACTTAAGTAGCTCAAAAACACATTTTAAAATTTTGGGACCAACGCTATCGAATGCTTGTGCAGTCCAAAATTTTATAATACTTTGTGATTCTTGGAATCTTTTCAACTCAAATTTCTTCAAATTTTCAAAATTTTCTTGGAAAAAGTCAACTCAAGTTAACTACAATCAAATATGGTCAATATTTGGTCAAACCTAGTCTTCTTGACCTTGAAATCATGCTGAATTGACTCTAAATTTTCTTCTGATCATTCTAATATGTTCTACATTCTGCTAAATCTCATATTTCTTCTATATCTCTTTACATACTACTTTATATCATATTTTTGGTGTGTCATCTTTCAATTTTTCTCCTGAGGGGGCAAGATGATTACATCATTGAGCTAGAATTTCAAATGAATCTCAATCTTTATTGCTCAGGAGCATCTTGTTCCCATATTATGTCCTCATCACTCAAGGCATCTCATCACTTGGAGCATCTTATTCCCCTCTTTCTCGCATCTTTGTCACCTATCACATCTTATAAAGAGTTCAATGGATAGGTATTACAACAATCTAAACCTCGACTCCTAAGGATCAAGCCTCATTCTGGGGATGATTCTATGACTCATAATTTGATCTTGTTATCTATCAATTTCAGGTATCTAGATGTTCTATCTAGATCCTTAAAGTTTAAGCTCCATTCTGGAGAAAATCTTTTAAAAGCTATCAATCTTGGCTATCTACTTGTTCTATCTGGATCCTTAAAGGTTAAACTTTGTTCTAAAGAAAACCTTTAAAATGCTATCAATCTTGGGTATCTAGGTGCTCTACTTGGATTTCTTAAGATTAAGCTCCATTCTGGAGATGGTCCTTAAAAGCTTATCAATTAGTCTCCATGACACCAACTTCAGAACCAATCTTATTTCCTAATCTGTGCATATTTCTAATTTTCTTTGAATCAAACGTGTTGCTCGCATCTTCACTCGAAGAGGGCCAAAATGTAATACCCCAAAATTGGCTCATTGCCATGATTACCAATTTTGGTCTATTATGATCAATTCTGAAGTCTAATTTCTCTACACAATTCTTACTCTGATATTCGCTACTTGACTTAATTGTCAATTACAAAAAACCCTAATTTGCATTAATCATGCTATTTATTTAATTCCTAAAGTATTGACTCGTATTGCTCACATTAAACCCATTGATTAAGATTTAATTTAATTTAAAGTATTTATACTTTAATTAAATTAAATTATCTCCTAAGGCTAATGTGCTAAGGAATAAAAAATATTTAATTTAATAACTATGCTTATTTTAATTAATTGAATGTAATTATTCAAATAAATAGAAAATGCATTCATGAGGTCATATCTCATTTTATTGAATTGAATATCTTTCCCAAATTCTATTTCTCAATTCAAAATGGAAATTCTCAGTTAACTACTTCTAGAATTAGAAGTGACTTAATTCACTTACTTTCACACTAAAGTGGATCTAAGTTAACTATTTCTTGCACTCAGGATCTGAGTCAGTTGATTGCATCTATATTGGGAATCTTCCACTTTAACTAAATATTGGCTTTAGCCCTGACTATCGATCTAAGTTTATATCAACCATTGATGGATTTTAGGAATTCTATTTAAAGAGACTCCTAATTCTTCATTATGAAGGTTGGATTTTGATTTGCATCAAATTTCTGTCAAATTGTGCACTTATTTGCTTACTATCATCATAGCTTTTCATTTCTTAAATTTTAATACCATATACACTCTAAATGCACTCATATAGCTTAATATGCTTCATATGTTATTAAATTAATTGCATTTTTCATCTAGAAAAATTTCACATCATATAGATTACTTGTATTCCAAATCCTTCATTCTAGAAAGGTCTAGTTTCCCGCATCTCACTATAAGATTTCATATGCAAAATCCTTCTGGATAGAAGGAAATGGGTCACACTGTCAGGTTTCTTGGATAAATGACTTCATGTTTATTCTAGGATGATTCCATAGATAATGACCATGTTGAAGTGTGTGTGAGGTTTAGAGGCCCACAAATTCATGTATACAAGTATTACCCCCATCAGGGCTTTCCTTGTTATCAACATATGGTGTTATGAGTTATCTATGTACATTGTTACTATCATTGTTCAACATTATTTTATTACTTTGTTATGCATGGTTTAAAGTAAGAACTAATATCCAATTGGTGATTAAAGTTTGTAAATTATTGATTTACCACACCCCCTCCCCCCTCTCAATAATCCCTATTTCTAACAATTGGTATCAGAGTGCAGTTACTTTAAAGAGTCTGAACAAGTTGAGTAAGATCCCTATGGATATGGAACAATTGACGAAGAACCTTGAAGAAGATCTTGAAAAAATTGATCTCCTTATTGAAGAAAGAGATAAGTTGAAAGATAGATATGAAGAATCCAAAGTATACATCAGTCAATTGAAGAAAAAAATTGAACTTCTCAAATCCAAACCTAAATATACTGAATTTGGAACTAGTGATGATGATTATTCAAAGTTGAAGATAGAGTACAAAATCTTGAAGCATGAATTGAAGATTATGAATCTAAAGTTGACTTTGAGAAATGGTCCTAGCAAAGTTGAATCTGATTTGAAGACTAAAAATATACATCTAAGAGAAATTCTAGCAAAGAAAACATCTGAGTTTGAAACACTAAAATAATATCATGATGAACTTCATGAGTACAATACTATTGTGAAAGGTGACTTAACTCAGTGAAAGTAACAACTTGAGAAACTTTATTCTAGTAGTGAAAAACTTGATGATTCAATGTCTATACAGAGACCAACCTATGGTAAGATTTTTCTTGATTATCTAATTAACATGTTTGTGAAGAAACCTAAGATTAGATTAGATCTGAATGAATAGATAAATCTAATGATAAGATTGAATCTAGTCAATCTTCTGATAAACCTAAAGAAATTGAGCAAAACAAGGAAGTTGAAATTTTGGATGAACCAAAGAAAGTGGAATCTCCTAAGTAAACTAGGTATGAATTTAGAGGTAAGCTTTTTTTATGTAATGATATAGGTCATATGAAAAGAGATTGTATAAATAAGTCATTTAATCATGTTAAGGACTTGTATTATCATAATTGCCATGGTATAGGTCATAATGATAGAAGAAATAGTAGAATGTCTAGAAATAATAACCCTATAGATAGAAGAAGATCTAATGAAAGGACATTGAGAGAAGGAAGATCTTATGAAGATAGAAGAGAAATCGTGTGTTATAAGTGTAACAACTTAAGATACATTACTTGGAATTGCTGTGCACCTAATGATTAGTAGAATCCTAGAAGCAAAGCACCAGTATGTTAGTTATGCAACAACTTTAGACATTCAAAAAAGTACTATAAAATGGACAAAAAATTTAGAGATAGATGGAAAAATGGAAGAAACTTTGGGAATAGAAGGAATAATGGAAAGAACATCAAAAATGATAGAAGCAACCATGAAAGGTACTCTAGAACTAATAGAGATAATGAGGAACATAGAAGAATTATTATTAAACTTTGAGAAGAACTTAATGGGGAATTTGTGAAAGAAGTAGATATCTCAAAATAAAAGATAGATGATGATGAGATAGGAAGATCAAAGTTAGATGTTGAGTTTGATTCAACTAAGTTGAATTAAGCTTGTTCACAGTATTAGAATTTGTAAACTTCATCCACAGATTGAATTAGTGGTAACAAATTTGGGAAAAGATATATTCAATTAAGTTTAGATGGTACCTAAGCTCACTTGTAATTTGGATCTTATCTAAGAAAGTTATAAAAGAATTAAGAGTTACTAGTATTATAGAAAAAAAAAAGTTAATTCTGTAACAGCAGATGAAAAGTATGTTTTTGCAAATAATTTTGTGAAGCGAAGTCTGGTAGAGTTTTTTCATGATGGATAATAGCTATGGAAAACCTCGGGTGGTATCTAAAGATCGGATAGATGATATTAAGCATTTATTTGATTGCAAAATGTAATTGACAATTTTTTCATTTTTATAAAGTACACAATTAATGCAAATTGAAGTCAATGGAATAAATGGAGTACAAAATTGATTTTCACTTCATTATGAATACATCTAAAGAAAAGAGCACTGAAAAGAAACTTTTCAAAGTGATTTTGAAGCAAACCCTATTTTTAGAAAGAGGCATTTTACCATTTTTCAATAAATGTGTTTAGTAAAAGTAAAATATTTGATAAGATCATGGATATGTCAGTAGTGTACATTGTTTAAAATGAGGATAGACCTAAGTTGAAGGTTATTTTTGTAAAACCTATTGAAGAAAACCCTAGCGTAGTGTTATCCATCACTCCAAATAACGTAATATATCCTAAGGATGTAGGAAGTTATCTGAATAGTAATTTTGAGTCAATCGGTAGTGAATACATGAACAAGGATATGGAATTAGTTTTCAATTATGACATGACTATGAGGCCTAAATTTGAACATTTAAAGGAACTAGATATGTTTAAATATCATTTCTACCATGAATTGGACACAAATCATATTAAGTAGGATACATGATGGGAAACTATGGATGCAAGATGATGTAATTAATATTTCTACCAACCATATTAATGAGGTAATTGGTCTTAGTAAATAAGGTAGTGTACCTATAGCTAAGAAAATCATAAGAAACAAAGTTGAGAGTTATACTAAAGTAGTATATAATGGAAAGGCTATGGTGATCACCACCATCAAGCAAGATGATGTAAGATTTTTGAGTAGAATTATTTCCTATTATGTATGTGCAAACTCAAATATTGATGAAATTTTAGTGGGATTCATTTATGTAGCTTATAAGATATGTGTAGAGAAAGAACAAGTGAATCTTAGTGAAATTCTGAGAATGCAACTCTTATAAATCCTAAAAAAGATCAAAAGGACAAAGAATGGTGTGTTTAGATTTAAATCATTGCTCAATCACATATTATTTCATGTACTTAAAAGATTTCCTTATTTATCAATCACTGATATAATGAGAATTGATAGATGTACAATGCAAAAAATCATAGAAGTATGGAGAAGACATCCTGTAGATAAGATATTGGATAGTGGTAACCTGATAATGAAAACATGTCAGAATGAAATGAAATAGAGATTCAAAATTTCACCTACAATCATAGATAGATTTAAGGAAGACATTTGCATCATGGTTGATACAAATTTTAGCTATATTCAAGTAGTGGAACCTCAAGAAACATTTCCTCATCCCTTGGGTTATGAACTAAATGATGATATAGTAGTCAGTTATATTGATTTACTATTGAAATCAGAGAAAGAGAAAGTAGAATACAGATTTATAACTTATGATGAGATTACCTAGTCATCTCATTAGGTAACCTTAGAGAAGGCATCACACAAAAAGATAGAATCTATTATGGAGAAAGAACTATCAGAGGTTGGAATGACTGAGAGTGAGTTTGAGGCCGTAAGATAAACTATGAAGCAAGGAATACTAAATGTACAACCTTTGTTAATAACTATTGTAGTAATATCTTTGGAGCAAAGCATTTTGTATGTAGTAGTGTTAGATGTGTAGTCAGGTGAGCTGAAGAGAAAATCTAAAAGATTGGTGGAAGTAGAGACCACTAAGAAAAAGAGGGTCAAGCAACAAACCATTGGACTAGGCAAAAGACAAAAAACATTGTTGAAAATTGTTGAGTCTAGTGATGAAGACAAAGAAGAACAAGAGACCAAGAAAATAGAGAAAGTGACAATGACCAAGCAATCAAGAGGCAAAGCTCGGCAACCTTGGAAGCCAAAGATAGAGAAGATGAACACAACTATTGCTAATGAAGGTAACTTTGTTCAGATGAACAAATTTTATGATTTGTATAATAGTTTTAAGAAGGAACAGATTGATATCTCTACTATGAGATATATTATAGAAAATAATCTAAAAGTGAAGTATATTGAGGGTGTAGTAAACTAGAAATTCTATGAAAGATTCATAGAGAAAAAGGCTCATGCAAGAGAAGAAAATCTAGAACTTTGGAAGTCTATGCTTAGAACTCTTTGCAAGAATGATGATGAAGAGGAGATTAAGATATTGTTGAATAATCTTGCACCATATTTAAGAAATAAAGTGAGACTATTTCTATTTATTACTCATGAGAAGGATAAACTAAGAAGTGAGACTGCAATAGCTATCAGTCAAATGTTAATAGAATCAAAGGCAACATCTCCTCTAGCACCTAGAACCTCAGAAGTATCAGGGAGTGATGACACTATGCAAATTGATCATACCAATGTTACCATTAACATTGATGACACTAATCCATTTGAAGTTTTTGAACCTAATGAACCTAATATCAAGGATATTGAGGAAAAACTAAGATGGATTGCAAAGGAGAAAAGGCTACTTGAAGAAGAAAAGAAGAAAATAGAAGAGGCCAAGTAGAAATTGCTTAAGGAAGAGAAGAGAAGAAAGGAAGAGGAGGAAAAGAAGTGAATGGAAAAAGAAGAAATGAGAAAGAAAATAGAGGAAGATTAGAAGAAGAGATTGGAAGAGAAGAGAGAAAAGGAAAGAGAGGAAAGAGAAAAGAAAGAGGAAGAAGAGATAACAACAAAAGATGAATATAAGAAACAAAGGGAGGATGATACTAAACCATTTAGTTAATCTACTCTGTGCTCTCTTGCCAGTTTAGCTACTGATGATGATGATCAAAAAAATTTGATCTCATCCCTATCAAAAAGCTTATATAGAAAAATAGAAAGGTAAAGAGCTTACATAAAACTTTGATGGAGGTTATTGATAAACTACACAACACTTTGGCAGTACACCACATGGAATTAGATCCTAGAAATAGGATACAAGAAGTGTTAAAAAAACTTGACGATGATTTTACTAACTTGTTAAATGTTGTAGTAGCTAAGACATAGATCTCACATGATGCTAACTTGTTTAGCATCATCTATTAGAACATTAAGAATGATTTGATTAATCTTGATACTTGTATCAAGGAACTTTGGAAATGTCAATAGGATAGAAAAAAATTGTATACCAAGTGTACATTATCATACAAGCTAACCAAGGAAATCAATAATCAAATAGAAGGAAAGATGAGTGAGCTAGAGGCTTTATCTAGCCAGATCCAACATCCATCTTGCAAATTTGATGATTTTGAATGACAAGTGGTTAATAGAGATTTGTAATTATTGTCATTTATGCTAACACATGACATAAATGTTGGATTGTATGTTTTATTTGATGTCACAAAAATGTGATATTAGTTGTCAAATAGTGCTTACCAAACTCACTTGGTCTACAAGATAGTTTTCCTTATCTACCAAGCATTCTTGAAGCTTATTTTGCGAAGACAATATGTACTGAGCTCACTCAGGCATCAAAGGAAATTATGGTAGAAAGCTGTGTTAATCAAGTTCACATGGTTAATGAAGAAAATATGGATAGAGTTAGTGTTCACCAAGTTCACTTAGTTTCCAAAGGATTTTTCAAGTTCATAGTATTAACCAAGCTTCGGTTGGTTAACACAAGAAATCATCTCAGAACTAGTGTTTACTGAGCAATGTTAGCTAATGAAGGATTTTTTTATCTTCGCATATGAAGCTTAATTATTTTAAGTATTGTTTCTAACTACCTATTATGGTGAATATTGGTGATTGTAATTTGTATCGAGCTGACTTGACAATCTAGAAGGTATAAATAAAAGGTCAAGTTGAGATTTCTAGTGTGTTTGCAAGTGTGTTGATTGAATTGAGAAGGAAAGAGTGGAAGCAAACTTGAAGGATAAGAAAGTATTCTTGTGGAGCAAAAAAATTTTATTTGATTAGGAAGGATCGAGTATGAACTAGAGTAGAGATATGTAATCAACAATTCAATTGCTTCACTATCAGGTCATTTCATTGTTACTGTAGCAGTGATCTAAAATCTCTTAATAGAGCTGGTTTAACATCTAGTTGTAAATCCTCTAAGAAGGTGACAGTTCTATTGAATTTTTTTAAGACCTCTTGAAAGGCCACTCCTAATAGGTTTATTAAATCCTCTAACAAGGTCACACCTAACAATGTGTTTTGTAACCTTTAATAGGGTTGGCTCCTACCAGGGCTCACTTCAGAAGAGTGAAAAATAGCAACAAGCTACATTGGTGGTTTTTCCAATATTGGGTTTCCATGTTAAATCTGGTGTCTCATGTGTTCATGTTATTTCTCTTGTGCTTGCAAGATTAATTACTATTAATGTGTTAGGATCTAATAAAAATAATTCACACTCTGCATTTATTGAATTATAGCATTGACAGTGTGTTTACCAAGTAACAATAGTAATCAATTTTCTAAGTCTAAATTTATTGTTGACATCTAAGGGATCTCAGATTTATTTTAGTGGTAACTAATTCACCCCCCCCCCCCCCCTCTTAGTTACTCCTATATTTCCAAAAATTCATATTAGAGCATTTGGTGCTTGCTGCAAAGGTTTCAAGGACCTAAGCTAAAGATCAAGATGTCTTACAAGAGAGAGATTCCAAAGCTAAACAAAGATAACTTTTTAGCATGGTAGGGACTCATGAGACTTCATCTAACCACCATTAGTGATTCAAGCTTGAAATACCTTGATGAAGAATACAAAACTCCTACTGGTACATTATCTATTGGAGATCTTGCTGAGAAAAAGAACCAGAACATCATGATGATTGATATTGCATCTACTCTCAGCTATGATGAATTTGATGAGATCAAAGGCTGTGAAACTACTTTTGATATGTGGAACAAGCTAAAGGACATCTATGGTAGTGATGACAATGTAAGGAGAGCCAAAGTAGAAAGCCTTAGAGGATAGTTTGATCATATGAGAATGAGAGAAGATGAGAATGTTCCCAGAATCAAAGCTAGTGTCTATGCAATCAAAGCTTCTGGAGGACAAATCAAGGAAGAAACTATTTTAAGTAAAGTTCTTAGAACATTGCTTCCTATCTATGTAATTAGAGTATTTTCTATTCAAGAAAAGAGGTGTGATCCAAATCACAAGTTAAGTTTGGATGCCTTGGTAGGAAGATTGATAACTTTTGAGCTAAAAAACTTTGACAATTATGTCCTAGCTTCCAAAAATGTTGAGTCTACATTTTAAGCTAAACTTTCACTCAAAGAAACAAGCAAGAAAATAAAGAAAATCTAGTCAGAAAGTGAAGAAGAAAAAGAGGAAAGTTATGATAGTAATCTTGAAGTTTTTGAAGCTTTATTTGAAAAGAAATATTCTAGAAGCAAAGGAAAATACAAAGGTAAGGTTCCCTAAATTTATTTTTCATGTGAAGAGATTGGTCATATTGCTACCAAGTGCCCAAACAAAGAAAGCAAGGATGAGAAGAAGGGTCACGAGTACAAAGGAAAAAAGGATTTCAAAAATCACAAATCATACAAGGACAAAGGTAAGAAGACTTATTTTATGGCTAAAGATTCTGATAATAGTGAAGATGAGATATTATACATTTTTGTAAAAGATGAATTTGATGAAGAAGAAGATAAGATGACACTTATCTCTCATGTTAGTAAAACTGACACATGGAGCATAGATAGTGAATGTTCACATCATATGACTGGAGATAGAAATTTTTTTGAACATTTTGAACATTATGATGGAGGTAGTGTAAGGTTTAGAAACAATCAACCATTTTGCATAAAAGAGAAAGGTTGAATCTCATTAACCAAAGAACTTGTATGTGACAATGCCTATTGGGTTGAAGGACTAAAACATAATCTACTAAGTGTAGCATAGCTAATCAAAATTGGATTAAAGGTAGAATTCATGCATGGCAAGACAAGATTTCTAGATGACAAAGGGAATCTGATTGGATCAGGAAAACAAACAAGAGGTAACTTATTTTACCTTGATCTTGGTGATTGCTCATGTTTTATTGCTCAAATGGAAGAAAGTTGGTTATGGCACATAAGAATTTATCATGTAAAATTTGATAATATGGTCAAGATAAGAAAATTCAAAAAAGTAAGAGGTATCCCTAGTTTGAAGAAACCAGATGTTGGTTTATGCAAAAATTGTCAGATTGGCAAAATGGGAAAGACTAGTTTTAAGAGCAAAAACTATCAATCTGAAGATGTCTTGGAAATTGTGCATACTGACCTATGTGGACCCATTGGAATAGAAAGTTATAGTGGAGAAAAATTATTTATTCTTTTTGTTGATGACTACTCTAGAATGATGAATGTTATGCATCTTAGAGAGAAGTGAAAAGTATTTGAGAAATTCAAATGATATCTAACAAGAGTAGAAAAAGAAACTAGAAAAAGATTGAAATTCTTAAGATCAAATAGAGGTGATGAATCCATCTCTAATGAATTCAATAACTTTTTCACTGAAAGAGTTATTAAAAGATAGGTCTCAGCCCCAAGTATTCCCAGGCAGAATGAAATAGCTAAAAGAAGAAATAGATCCATCATGGATTGTGCAAGGACACTAATTATTGAAAATAATGTTGCTATCAAATACTAGAAGGAAGCCATCAATACTATAGTTCATACTTTGAACTGAGTATAGTTGAAGAAGGACTCACATAAAACTCCCTATGAATTGTGATATGGCTACAAACCCAATGTAAGTTACTTGAAAGCATTTGGCAATAAATTTTATATCTTGAAAGAGTCTAGAAAATGCAAGTTTTATGTGAAAGGTGATAAAGGTATATTCTTAGGATATTCTTGTAGAAGTAAGGCATATATATGTTTTAAATTAATCTACTTATAAAATCATAGAAAGTGCACATGTGAGAATCAATGAGTGTGTAGAAAAGACTAAAGAAGAAAACAAAAGGGAACTAGAAGATTATAGAAGATTTGTCTCCTCTAAACCTTATACAATTCTAGGCACATCTAACAATAAGAAGACTTCACCTCCTGAGTCTTCCTTAGCTACTAAGTTGCAAGAAGTACAAACCAAGTTAGAGGGACCTGAGTCACATTCTGATGCTACCAAGCTAATGCCTACTAAGTGTGAATGACCCAAGCTAAAAGTTGAAATTCAAAATGAAGATAGTGTAGTTCATTCAAAAGATAAAGAACCTGTATTGGCCAAGTATGTCAGAAGGCATCATGCACTGGATCAGATTATTGGAGATAAATTAGAAGGTACTATGATCAGATTACTTGATTATTCTGAACCTAGAAGTGTTAAAGATGCATTGGAAAATGAAAGTTGGATCAAGGCAATGAATGAAGAAATAGAAAAAATAGAGAAGAACAAAACTTGGACCCTTGTTCCTAGGCCTAAAAATAAAAATGTGATTGGAAAAAAATGGGTATTAAGAAATAAGTTAAATAAAGATGGACAAGTATCAAGAAACAAAGCCAAATTAGTGTGCAAAGGCTATTCTCAAGAAGAAGATATTGATTATGGTGAGATTTTTATCCTATTGCAAGATTAGAAGGTGTTAGGACCCTACTTGCATATGTTTCTCATATAGGATTCAAAATATATCAGATGGATATTAAATCTATATTTCTCAATGGTATTCTTGATGAAGAAGTCTACATTGAAAAACCAGAAGGTTTTGTTGATCCAGACAAAAGATACATGGTCTGTAAATTACACAAAGCATTGTATGGTCTGAAACAAGCTCCTAGAACATGGTATCAAAAGTTACATAACTACCTTATATAGATTGGTTTTCAAAGAACTAATGATAATAGTAGTTTTTATATTAAGAAAGGACCAGATAAAAAGATTGTATTGGTAGAGATATTTTTGGATGATGCTCTATTTACAGGGAATGATGATCTATGGAAAGGATTTTTAGAACAAATGAAAAAAGAGTTTGAAATGTCCATGTTTGGAGAGATAAAATTCTTTGTTGGATTATAGATATAGCAGAACAAGAATGGTATCTACATTACCCAATCTAACTATATCAAGGAGCTACTCAAGAAGTTTGGAATGGAAGATTCAAAACCAATTGGAACCCCTATGTGTACTAGACTCAAGCTTACCAAAGATGATGATTCCAAAGAGGTAGATTAGACCTTATACAGATCAATGACTAGAAAATTATAGTATGTAGTTCACACAAGGCCTGATATTGCTTTAGAAGTTGGGATAGTGGCAAGATTCTTAGCTAGACCTAGAGAAAATCATATGATGGCAATCAAAAGAATCTTGAGATATTTGAAAGGCATTGAAGACTACGGTTTGTAATACTAACTTGGAGGAAAATTAGACCTAAAGGTATTCACTGATGTTGATTGGGAAGGAAATCTTGATGACAGAAAAAGCACAAGTAGTCGAGCATTCTTTCTTGGTAAAAGGTTGGTATCTTGGACAAGCAAGAAGCAAAAATGAACATCCCAATCCATAGTAGAATTAGAATATGTAGCAATAGCAGTGAATTATTCTAACATTGTTTGGTTTAAATAATTTTTGGAAGGCATGAAGGTTGAGATCAAAGAGCTAGTTGCCATGTTTTGTGATAACACTAGTGTAATTAACATATCAAAGAACCCAATGATGCATTCTAAAAAAAGCACATTGCTATAAAATATCATTTTGTCAGAGAATTGGTGTAGGACAAAGAAATTAGATTGAAAAATGTTCATACAAAAGAATAGATTGCAGACATATTTACCAAGCCATTACCTAAGGATGCATTCTTGTATCTAAGAGGTAAGCTAGGGATCATTCTCCTATCTGAACCTCACCAAATGAAGTTTTAGTGATGCATCAATAGGAACCAAGTTGAACATCAATTAGTTGATAAAACATAGTCAAAATATTATTGCATATGAATCAGTACACAAGGTACATTGATACTATTTTGGTATGTGTTGTCTTTGGCATGTGTTGTCAAAGAGGGAGAAGATTACTATCATATCTTTCTAAAATTTGTTGATATCTTTCTGAGGGAGAAGTATATTGTCATAGAAGTTATGTAATTCCTTCATAGAGGGAGATTACTACATGTAAGACAATTTTTTTTATGGACAAACTAAGAGGGAGAAACTTTCTATCAAAGAAAGTGTTGTTCTCAAATTTTGTTATGCTATGACATGTTTTGTTTTCATCAATACTAAAGAGGGAGATTTTTGGATTGTGTGTTGTCTTTGATATCACAAAAATATCATATCAATTGTTAGTTAGTGCTTACTAAGCTCACTTGGTCTAAAAGATAGTTTTCCTTGTCTATCAAGCATTCCTAAAGTTTATTCCATGAAGTCAGTATCTATCAAGCTCACTCGGGTGTCAAAGGAAATTATGGCAGAAATTAGTGTTAACCAAGCTCACATAGTTTGTTGGATATAATTGTTCAATTGTGTGTTGTCTTTGATGTTATATAAATTTAATATTAGTTATCAGATAGAGTTTACTGAGCTCAGTTGGTCAGCAAGGTAATTCTCAGAGTCTACCAAGCTTAGTTGGTTAGCAAAAAAAATTATAGAGTCTACCGAGCATTCCTGAATATACTTTGTGGAAATAGTTTTTACCGAGCTCACTTGGGTGTTGAAGGTTTCTATGGTAGAAGTCAATTTCTACTAAGCTCACAAGGTCAGTGAATGAAAGTAAATGTTTACCAAGTTCACTCTATCTCCAAACAATTTTATAGAGTTCACAGTGTTTATTGAGCTTCAGTTGGTTCACACTAGAAATCATTTTTGAAGTAGTATTTACCGAGAAGGGTTGGTCAATGAAGCATTCATTATTTTGGAAAATAAATTTTAATTGTTTCATGTAATGAATGTAGCCAACTAATGTAAAGATTATTGATAAATGTAACTTGTAAATGAGCCAACTTGATAATTTGTGAGGTATAAATAGAAGGTCATGTTGTGAATTCAAAAGTATGAATGAATAGATGTAATGAGTGAGCATGCAAGTGAGTTAATTGTGTGAGAAATTTTTAAAAAAGGATTAGATATTCATATAGAGCAGCAAAGATTTATTTGATCAGAAAGGATCTAGTAAAGCAAAACAAAGATCTGTAATAGAAAATTTTAGTTGCAACTCATTCAGATCACTCATTGTTACATTCTCACAATTGTAGTAGTGATTTTCTAAATATCTTAATAGAGTTGGTTTAACAACTATTTTTATAAACCCTCTAACAAGGTGGATAGTTCTATTGAATTGTTCTTAAATCCTCTGGCAAGGGCACTCCTGGAACGATGATTAAATCCTCTAACAAGGTCACACCTCACTTGTGTTTTGTAACCTTTAACAAGGTTGGCTCCTAACAAGGCTCACTTCAGAAAACTAAAAATTGGTAGCTAGTTACTTGGTGGTTTTTCCCATATTGAATTTCCACATTAAATTTGGTGTCTCTTGTGTTGCTATTATTTCTTTTATGCATGCATGTTAAATCTCTGTGAATGCTTAAAGATCAGTAATAAGTTAACATATATCTACCGAGTGACAGCAGTAACTAAGTTTTAAGACATCTAAGGGATCTATGGATTTGTTTTTGTGGTAACTGATTCACCCCCCCTTCTCAGTTACTCCATCTATATTTCCAACAATTTGTATCAGAGCTTTTGGTGCTTGCAGGAAGGATTTCAAGGATCTAAGCTAAAGATAAGGATGTCTTACAAGAGGGAAATTCTAAGGCTTAACAAGGATAACTTTTCAGCATGGCAAGGTCTCATGAGATTCCAGCTGGATTCCATTGGAGATATGGGATTGAAATATCTTGATCAAGAACATGTGACTCCTTCTAGTACATTATATGTCAATGACATTATTGCGAGGAAGACTCATAACACCATGATGATAGACATTGCATCTACCCTAAGCTATGACGAATTTGATGATGTCAAGGACTGCAAAACTACCTTTGAAATGTGGAACAAGTTGAAAGATATCCATGGAGGTGATGAAAATGTAAGGAGCACCAAAGCAGAAAGTCTAAGAGATCAATTTGATTAGATGAGGATGAGAGAGGATGAAAATATTGCCAAATATGTTGAAAAAGTCAAAGTAGTTGTCAGTGCAATCAAGGCTTCTGGAGGAGACATTGAGGAGTAAATAGTTGTATGTAAAGTTCTTAGAATATTACTTCCCATTTGTGCAATTAGAGTTTCGAAAATTCAAGAAAGAAGATGTGAAGAAAATCACAAGATAAATTTAGAAGCAAAAGTAGGAAGATTGATTGCATCTAAGCTAGATAACTATGAGAACTATATTCCAGCTTCCAAGAACATTGAATCAGCATTTGAAGCCAAGATTTCACTCAAAGAAAAAGGAAAGAAAATAAAGGATTCTCAGTCAGAAAGTGAAGAATAATTAGAAAAAAGTTTTGACAATGATCTTGAGGTGGTTGAAGCTCCACTAGCAAGGAAATATTTTAGAGGCAAAGGGAAATATAAAGGTAAAATTCTCCTAATCTATTTTTCATGTGAGGAAATTAAACATATTGCTATTAGGAGCCCAAACAAGAAAAATAAGGATGAGAAGAAAGGTCATAAGTGCAATGGCAAGAAAGATTTCAAATCATTCAAGGAAAAAGGTAAGAAAACATGTTTCATGGCTAAAGATTCTAATGATTTTGATGATGGTGGAGATGAAATTGTTTACATTGCTATGAAAGATGAATCTAACAATGACGAGGAAGATAAATTGGCACTTATCTCTCGTGTAAGCAAAAATGATACATGGATCATAGATAGTGGTTGCTCTCATCATATGACTGGTGACAAAACCAAGTTTGAACATTTTGAAGAGTAAGATGGTAGTAGTGTGAGATTTGGTAATAATGAAGCTTGTTGCATAAAAGGAAGAGGAAGAATCTCACTAACCAAAGAGCTTGTGTGTGATAATGCCTATTGGATTGAAGGACTAAAACATAATTTATTGAGTGTGGCATAGCTAATCAATAGTGGATTCAAAGTGGAATTCATGCATGTAAAAGCAAGACTACTAGATAATAAAGGGAAGCTGATTGGATTAGGCATAGAGACAAAAGGTAACTTGTTCTATTGTGAACTTGGTGAATGTTCTTGCTTTATTACTCAAGTTGAAGAAAGTTGGTTATAGCACAGAAGGTTATGTCATGTGAACTTTGATAATCTGGTGAAAATAAGAAAATTTAGGAAAGTAAGAGGCATTCCTAGTATAAAGAAACCTGATGTTAGTCTATGCAAGAGTTGTCATATTGGTAAGATGGGAAAGACTAGCTTTAAAAGTAAGATTTATCAATCTGAAGAAGTTTTGGAAATTGTGCATACTAATTTATGTGGACTTATTGGAATTGAAAATTATACTAGATTTTTTGATGATTACTCTAGAATGATGACTATCATGTATTTGAGAGAGAAATCAGAAACATTTGAGAAATTCAAATGGTATTTGTCCAAAGTAGAGAAGGAAATAGGGAAAATACTAAAATGCTTGAGGTCAGACAGAGGTGGTGAATTCATCTCCCATGAATTCAATAACTTTTGCATTGAAAGATGAATCAAAAGATAGGTATCAGCACCTAGAACTCTTGAGTAGAATGGAATAACTAAAAGGAGGAATAGATCTATCATGGACTATGTAAGAACTTTAATTATTGAAAAGAACATTTCTATCAAATACTAGAACGAAGTTATCAGCACTACAGTTCATACCTTAAATCGAGTATAGCTAAAGAAGGACTCATTTAAAACCCCCTATGAATTATGCTATGGCTATAAACCCAATGTAAGTTACCTAAAAGTATTTAGAAGTAAATGTTATATTCTGAAAGAATCTAGAAAAGCTAAATTTGATGTGAAGGGTGATGAAGGCATATTTTTCGGATATTCTTGCAAGAGTATGGCATTTAGATGTTTGAATTTGTCTACTCACAAAGTCATAAAAAGTGCACATGTAAAAGTTGATGAGTTTGCAGAAAAGACTGAAAAAGAAAGAAAAAAGGAGCTAGAATATTATAGGAGATTTATTTTCATTGAACCTGATATAGTGCCAGATACATCTGTCAATTAGGAAACTTCTACTCCTGAGTCTTCAATCTCTGAGTTTCAAGAAGTTCAAACTGAGCTACAAGAACTTGAGTCACATTCAAATGCTACCAAGTCAATCCCTACCAAGTTTGAAGGACTTGAGCAATAGTTAGAGAAGCTAGAGCTTGAAATTGAAATTCAAAATGAAGATAGTGGAACTCATTCAAAAGGCAAGGAACCTGTATTAGCAAAGTATGTTAGGAAGCATCATGCTTTAGATCAAATCATTGGAGATAAATTTGAAGGTACTATGACAAGAAGGTAAGTTAAAAGGTACTTGTTTACTTGTTGATTTTGAGCCTAGAAATGTCAAAGATGCATTAGAAAATGAAAGTTGGATTGAGGCTATGAATGAAGAGATAGAGAAAATAGAGAAGAACAAAACATGGACTCATGTACCTAGTCCTAAAGATAAAAATGTAATTGGAACTAAGTGGGTATTCAGAAATAAGTTGAATGAAGATGGTTAGGTGTCAAGGAACAAAGCTAGATTGGTATGTAAATGTTACTCTCAAGAAGAAAGAATAGACTATGAAAAGACTTTTGCTCCTGTTACAAGATTGGAAAGTGTCAGGACCTTACTTGTATATGTTGCACACAAAAGATTTAAGGTAGATCAAATGGATGTCGAATCTATATTTCTCAATGGTATTCTAGATGAAGAAGTCTACATTGAACAACCTAAAGGTGTTTTTTATCCAAACAAGAAGGACACGATCTACAAATTACACAAAGCATTGTATGGTCTGAAACAAGCCCCTAGAGCATGGTATGAAAGATTGCATAACTATCTTATTCAGATTGGTTTTTAGAGAACTAATGATAACAATAGCTTGTATATCAAGGAAGGACCAGATAACAAGATTGTTCTAGTAGAAATATTTGTGGATGATACTTTGTTTATAGGAAATGATGATTTATGTAAAGAATTTTCAGAGAAAATGAACAAGGAATTTGAGATGTCAATGTTTGGTGAGATTAAATTCTTTGTTGGTCTTCAAATTCAGTAGAGTAAGAATGGTATCTACATCACTCAGTCTAAATATATCAAGGAGGTACTTAAAAAGTTATGTATGGAAGATTGTAAACTAGCTGGAACACCTATGTGTACTTGACTAAAACTTACCAAGGATGATGAATCAAAAGAGGTAGATTAGACAATATATAGATCAATGATTGGAAAGTAGTAGTATGCAGTTCATAAATGGCTAGATATTGCTCTTGTAGTTGGTATTGTAGCAAGATTTTTAGCAAAACCAAAAGAAAATCACATGATGGCAATCAAAAAAATCATAAGATTCTTGAAAGGAATTGAAGATTATGCATTGTATTACAAATTTGGAAGTAATCTAGATTTGAAAGTGTTCATTGATGTTAATTAGGTAGGAAACATTGATGACAAGAAAAGCACAAGTGGAGGAGCATTCTTTCTTGGGAAGAGGTTGGTTTCTTGGACAAGCAAAAAGCAAAATTGCACATCTCAATCTATAGCAGAAGCAGAGTATGTTGCAACAACAGTGAATTGTTCTAATATTGTTTGGTTCAAACAATTATTGGAAGGCATGGAAGTGGAGATCAATGAACCTATTGTTATGTTTTGTGACAATACAACTGCAATCAATATATTCAGGAATCCAGTGATCCATTCAAAAACTAAGCACTTTGCAATAAAATATCACTTTGTCAACGAATTGGTGCAAGATAAGGAGGTCAGATTGGAATATGTCCATACAAAAGAACAAATTGCTGACATATTCACCAAACCATTACCCAAGGATGCATTCTTGTATCTAAGAGGTAATTTAGGGGTCATTCCCCTATCTGAGGCTCACTAAAATGAAGTTTTAGTGATGCATCAATAGGAACTAAGTTGAAAATCATTTAGTTGATGCAGCATAAACATAGAAACATTGTATATGAATCAGTACTCAAAGTACACTATTACTCATTTGTGTTGTGTTTTCTTTGGCATGTGTTGTCAAAGAGGGAGAGTATACTATCATATCTTTCTAAAATTTGAATGTATATGAGGGATAGTTAACTATTTGAAATGAAGCTATGTAATTCCTTCATAGAGGGAGATACTATATTTGAGAAGTTTGTGTCATATAATCTAAGAGGGAGAAATATTTTGTCAAAAATAGACTTGTTTTCAAATTTCTTCTGCTATGACATGTTGTGTTTCCATCAATGCCAAAGAGGGAGATTGTTGGATACAATTGTTCAATTGTGTGTTGTCTTTGATGTTACACAAATTCATATTAGTTATCAAACAGAGTCTATAGAGCTCAGTTGGTTAGCAAGGCAATTCTCAAAATCTATCGAGCTCAGTTGGTTAGCAAAGAAGATTATAGAGTTTACTGAGTATTCTTGAATATACTCTATGGAAATAGTTTCTATTGAGCTCAATCAGGTGTTGAAGGTTTCTGTGGCAGAAGTCAATTTCTACCTAGCTCACAAGGTTAGTAAAGGAAAGTTAGTGTTTACTAAGTTCACTCGGTCTCCAAAGGATTTTGTAGAGTTCACAGTGTTTACCGAGCTTTAGTTGGTTAACATTGGAAATCATTTCTAAAGTAGTATTTACTGAGTAGGGTTGGATAATGAAGGATTTCAATGTTTTGGGAAATAAAGTTTAATTGTTTCATGTAATGAATGTAGCCAACTAATGAAATGATTATTGGTAAATGTAACTTGTAAATGAGCTGACTTGATAATTTTTAAGGTATAAATAGAAGGTCAAGTTGTGAATTGAAAAGTATGAATGAATAGATGTGATGAGTAGCATGCAAGTGAGTTAATTATGTGAGAAAATTTTGAAGAAGGATCAGATATCCTTGAGGAGTAGCAAAGATTTATTCTATTAGAAAAGATCTAGTGAAGCATAATAGAGATCTATAACAGAAAAGTTTAGTTGCATCTCATTCAAGTCACACATTGTTACTTTCTCACAATTGTATCACTGATTTCCTAAATCTCTTAATAGAGTTGGTTTAACAACCATTTTTGTAAACCCTCTAACAAGGTGGATAGTTCTATTGAATTGTTCTTAAGTCCTTTAGCAAGGCCACTCCTAGCAGGGTGATTAAATCTTCTAATAAGGTCACACCTCACAGTGTGTTTTGTAGCCTTTAACATGGTTGGCTCCTAAATGGGTTCACTTCATAAGAGTGAAAATTGGTAGCTAGTTAGTTGGTGGTTTTTCCCATATTGGGTTTCCATGTTAAATCTGGTGTCTCTTGTGTTGATGTTCTTTCTTTTATACATGCATGTTAAATCTTTGTGAATTCTTAAAGATCAGTAATAAGTTAACATACACCTACCGAGTTACAACATTTTTCTATGTGGCTACCGAGTGACAATAGTAACTAATTTTTAAGACATATAAGGGATCTATGGATTTGTTTTTGTAGTAATTGATTCACACACCCCCCCCCAGTTACTCCATCTATATTTCCAACATGTTAACAAAGAAAAGATGGAAAGAATCAATGTTCACCAAGTTCACTTAGTTTCCAAAAGATTTTTCCAAGTTTTTAATGCTAACCAAGCTTCTATTGGTTAATACAGAAAATCATCTCAAAACTAGTGTTTACCGAGCAGGTTCGGCTAATGAAGGATTTTGTTATCTTCACATATGAAACTTAATTATTTTAACTGTTATTTCTAGCCAACTATGATGATAAATATTGGTGACTGTAATTTGTATTGAGCCAACTTGATAATCTAGAAGGTATAAATAAAAGGTCAACTTGAGATTTCTAGTGTGTGTTCAAGTGTGTTGATTGAATTGAGAAGGAAAGAGTGGGAGTGAACTTGAAGGATAAGAAAGTATCCTTGTGGAGCATAACATTTTTATTCAATCTGGAAGAATCAAGTATGAACCAAAGTCAAGATCTATAATCAAAATTTTAGTTCCATCACTATTAGGTCATTTCATTGTTACTCTCTAACCATTGTAGGAATGATCTAAAATCTCTTAACAAAGTTGGTTTAACAGCTAGTTGTAAATCCTCAAGAAGGTTATAGTTCCATTGAATTGTTTTAAGACCTCTTGCAAGGCCACTCCTAATAGGGTGATTAAATCCTCTAACAAGGTCACACTTAATAGTGTGTTTTGTAACCTTTAACAGGGTTGGCTCCTAATTGGGCTCACTTCAAAAGAGTGAAAAATAGTAACCAGTTACATTGGTGGTTTTTTCCACATTAGGTTTCCACATTAAATCTAGTGTCTCATATGTTCATGTTATTTCTCTTATGCTTGCAAGGTTAATTACTATTAATGTCTTAAGATCTAATAAAAGTAATTCACAATATACATTTACCAAAATACAACATTTATAGTGTGTTTACCAAGTAACATCAATAATTAGTTTTCTAAGTCTAAATTTATTGTTGACATCTAAGGGATCTAGGATTTATTTTAGTGGTAACTGATTCACCCCTCCTCTCAGTTGCTCCTTCTATATTTCCAAAAGTACTTGCTCACAAGAAACCTCTGAAATAAAGATACTTAGTGTTTGAAAATTAGAAAATTGTCTAAGTATCAAATTTGGTTTGCAGCAATGTATTGTTTTGTTTATAACTTATTGCTGACATCATATTATGACTAGAAAAGTTAGATGGAGCTAGTATACATGTTTATGAAGAAATTTATAACCTTAGAAGTTAGTAAAGATTGTACAAAATAGAGATAGTCATGTTTTAATGAAATAGTACAACAAAATTGAAGGAAAGGATTTTTTTTTTACAAGATAATTGCTTGTCGAATTAGGGCCAACATCCTAGATGTTTACTCTAAGTTGGAAAAGTGGATTGTGGTCTTAGCATACCCAATAGCAATTTGTGTAAAGACGCGATATTTAGGAAAAGGACATCTTGTAATGAGAAGTGTGATTACAAGTGCTATGATGAAATTGTGATGTTGTGAACTTTTGTGGAAGCAATAAATGAAAAGTTTTGTACAAGCTACTTTGTGATCCAAGATCAAGCTAAAGATCAGAGATCAGCCAAGGAAGAAGATATAGTACCTATATTCAAGAAGCTTGATTACTTGTTTGGGTAGTGAGCTCTTCTTGTAATTAGAAGTCCATGTTTGGGGGCTCATCTTGCATTTATTGTACTACATCTCCTAATAGGGTTGGAATCTCCTAATAGGGATTCAAAGTTTCCTCACAAGGACACCTTATACTAAATTTTCTCATTCACTCCTAACAAAGTCCATCCCCTAGTAAGGAACTTATATATCAATATATTATCTAGCTAGTATCATCCCCACTAGGGTTTCCCCTTGGCAAGGGTTTCCTTAGTTAACAAATGATGGTGTTATGAGTTATCTTTGTACATTGTTACTATTACTATTTAGCATTACTTATTGCTTTGTTATGCATCATTTAAAGTAAAAATACTATTTTTTTGGTGACTAAAGTTTGTAGATTACTGATTCGCCACCCCCTCTTAGTAGTCCCTAGTTCTAACAAGTTTGTGCCCTAGTCCATTTTGAATTTTTTTCCCTAACCTAGGATCATTCAAATGTTCTATGACTTTAAACCTAGGTTTTGTTTGTAGTAAAAGATTGCATTTTATTTGTAAACTTCACTTGTCTCATTATGATCTCATGATTAAATTCATTAGCATGGAGTCATAAGTCTTAGGTTTTTGGTCTCCTGATGTTAGGAAATAAGGTTTAGCATGGAGTCATAAGTGGTAATTCATGGGTCTCATGAGGTCACGACATCTAACATAAATGTAAAGTTGTAGAAGTACTTTACATGGGTTTTGATCTTACGCTCATGTCATAATCATTGCATCATAAGTGTTTTTATGAAGGTCAATAGGTGTTATGATCTTACGATGAAAGGAGTAGCCTAGAAGCATATATTATTTTCAATAGAGTCATGGCCATACACATAGACCAAAAGTGGGAGATCATAAGGTGTAAAAATTTTAAGTTATATGATGATTGTGATCTTACAATGAAGGGCCTAGCGCATAAGCATAGTAGAATTGAGCACATGAGAATAAAGTTTTCCATGGATATGAAAAGTGGAAGATCATAAGATCATAAAGGTAGACTATAAAGACTTTTGAAGCTATGAGATAATGTGAAGCTTAAGGTTGGAGGATGAAATAAGAATGGTCTTATTGCTATGGTAAGGACTTAAGCATATCTTAGAAATTTCAGCATAGAGAGGAGATTTGGGAAGATACAAGGATGGATTAAATCGACACAAAGAGGAGGATTGGGGAATTTCAAATTCAACCATTTTTAATTATTGATGTAGCTTATCTTATACAAGAATGTGGGATACATTAATCTAGATTTCATTGATTAGAAATTTGATGAGAATGGAGAGTTTCCAATACAACTTTGGACATAAGTATGGGATAGATACTACCACTACTCTAATTCTATCACCTTTTTCAATAATTTTACTATAGTAATAATGAGAATGTTAGACCTCAATTTCTTTCAGGCCCCTAAAATTTTCAAAAGTTTATTAGGATTAATCCTTTTGCCTAAACAGAAGAGACTATATAACATTTAGGGTGATATATGTTACAGTTGATGAAATCCAACTCCAAAGATGCCCAAGATCACCTACATGCAAAAACCTGTCAAAGGGAAGCCAAGGAAGGAAGAGCGTGGAGCTAGGGAAAAACCTTAAACAAACATAAGAGACCACAAGATATTGCAACACAAGAAAATATGTATTTACAATATGCAGAAAGTGATATGAAATACAATGAGGGAGAGACCACTTATAAAGGCCTCAAGAAATCTCCTAGAACAAGCTAGAAGATGATAGGAGATAAGTGCGACAACTAAGCATACATCCACATAAGGTGGAAATTCCTTGAACAAGGTGAGAGGATAAGTATGACTTAGGAGAGAAAAATCTCATGTATTGTCAAAAACTTATAACAAACTTCTAGACTACAACTAATAAATAAATGCATTTACCTAAGTAAGCTTAAGTAAATAGAATAAATAATAAATAATAAATAATTTACTCTAACACCCCCCCCTTAAGTGAAACTTAGGGAAATGCCTTAAGCTCACAAAACCAAGAAATGCAGAATGGGTCCTGGTAACAAGGCCATTTTAGGTACCCATGACAAATGCAACAAGATGCAACCTCTGAAAATGGGGAAAGAGAGAAAACCACATGGGAAAAATCCTCTCCAAAAGAGAGGTAAGAACCTAGTGAAGAACTAAAGAAGCCTCCAACTAGGGGAATATCCCCTAAAACAGGAACAAGGAGTGATCATGAAGAGCATAATTGAAGCTTGAAGAAGTTGCAAAACTACCAACAGAAAGAAAACTACTAATCTGAAGAACATCCATGGAAGAGGAAGGCATGAACTAAGTGTTTCTATATGGTAGATGATCCATCTCACCGAAATGCATAGGTAGCCAGCCACTGCAATCGTCTTGTATATAGGATCAACCACTAAATACATAGCTCACACTAATGAGCCATTGAACCAAGGATGCATTAGAATAATAACATTGCCCCCCCTTAATGTAGACAGGGTGAGATGATAGGCAACTGAAAAGGTGAACCAAAAATATCTTGCAGACAAACCAAGAACAATGAGAGAGGATAAGGTACAAACACCTATAAAGACAAGGTTACACTGACGCTGCATGGGATAATGTCATGGAAGGGACACTTATTTGACAAAGGGAGAATGCCTAAAACAATAAACAACTATCCCCCCCATGGTGCTTTATAAAAATGGTGCATGTACAACTGACTCAAAACAATGTTCATGACCCTCAAAATGCAAGAGTGGCACTTTATCTCAGTGTGATACATAAAAGTGCTTCAAAATGATAGCTACAATGATCAAAACAAAAAACAAACTGATACAAAACATAGTACAGTCCAAAACAAAGGATCTCATACCAAGAAAATGAACCTTGGACCTAAAACACCCAAGATATCCAACATGGACCGAACATGCCAAAATAATGATAGAAAGAGCATGGAGTAGAATATGAAGGAAATGACAACATTTCTAAAAAGTAGAGAAAACTAGCTTTCCAAAAACATAACATTTTCAAAAAATGGACATGGGATGCAAAAGAAAAGCTTGCCAGAGTAAAAAATGGGACTTTGAACTTCAAATAAAAAGGGCAATAAAAATGCATCAAAACCTAAAAATACCCACACCAATGTCTCTATCTTGGAACCAACTTTTTGGTGCTTCTTTCATATCGAAAAAATACCTTTGTATGCTCAAGTTATGACCAAAAAATTTAAGGTAGGTCAAAAAGGTTTGGTGCTGACATTAGCATATCACTATCCTAAATTTTGCATCTTACGACATGTCAATGCAAAAAAGGTGCCACATGGCAAGTCCATGTGGTAGCCATGTGGTAGAGGAGTGTTGTGGTAGGGGCTACATAGCAAAGTGCCATGTGGTAGACCTACCACGTGTCACACCCTAACAGGTGTTGAAAAGGCTGAAAATCCTTAATAGCAGGTGCAAACATGTACACTAATGGAATAGAGCCGCGGGCATGTGGCAGACGAGAAAAAACACCAGCGGAGGCAGAGCGGCGCTACAGAATAGAGGCGTCGCTAGGAGGGCAGCAAGCTAGTTGAGCGGTGGGGGCCACAGAGCGGTGGTTGCACAGCGACTGCGCCATAGCTACACTATCGATGGTGGTAGTGCCTAGGTGGCACATGAGCGGGGCCATGGTTGTGCGACAATGACCTTGCAATTTTTTTTAAAATCATAATAAATGCCCAAAAATTGTCTGTACAACAGCCCTGGAATGAACAAATTTTGCCTCCTGGGTCCAAAATTGATGAATTTTATATGGATCCTAGTTGAAAAGTGCCTTATGAATCCAATAGTAGTGTCTGTTTGGGCTGAAAGTGCTCCAAAAATTTGCTGATCCTTTGATTTGAAGAAAAAATGCATAAACAAACTAAGGTTTGTGATTCTAAATCATGGCTTCAAAAATCCTTCAATGAAGCAACAATAGAGAGGCTCTGATACCATGTTTGAGTTGATGAAATCCAACTCCAAAGATGCCCAAGATCACCTGCATGTGAAAACCTGTCAAAGGGAAGCCAAGGAGGGAAGAGCATGGAGCTAGGGAAAAACCCTAAATGGACATGAGAGACCACAAGAAAATATGTTTTTACAATATGCAAGAAGTGATGTGAAATACAATGAGGGAGAGATTGCTTATAAAGGCCTCAAGGAATCTCCTAGAACAAGCTAGAAGATGCTAGGAGATAAGTGTGACAACTAAGCATACATCCACATAAGGTGGAATGTCCTTGAACAAGGTGAGAGGATAAGTATGAGTTAAGAGAGAACAAACTCCTATATTGTCAACAACTTATAAAAAAATCCTAGACTACAACTAATAAATAAATCCATTTACCTAAGTAAGTTTAAGTAAATAGAATAAATAATTAATAATTAATTATTTACTCTAACAATATCTTCATGTTCCAAAGTTTTTCTCTTATAAGAGTTTATGCTTTTCCCTAACCACAGTATATTCCACCTAGGCTTGCAATCATTGATTTTTTATGGTAGATGATCATGGTAAGTAAGTGATACTTAGGGCAAAAATTTTAGAAATGCACCTTTTTGTGTAGATGGTTTAAGATGAGACACTTTTTAATTGGAAAAGAATCTCTTAATCAAATTCATGTTTTCCTTAAGAATTATAACCTATTCTCTACCCATATAGGATGTATGATCAAGAAAATTTCATGAGAAATAGTTTGAAAGAGACCAAAGGCTATGTATTGCCTATTACTAAGGAGTTTCTCCTTGAGGAAATGATTGCAAACATTGTAGTTGAAGGGGAAGCCACTGAAAATTAAGGAAATTTGATAATATCTAGAGTGATGGCCTAAATTTTCAACTAGCCAAATTTTTTTTTATATCTTATGAAAATCAGAAAGGCAATATGTATTTTATGCTTAGGGTTTCTAAAAATGTTGTCATCTCCATGAAAAAAACCATAGGGCAATAGTCGTACCTTATCTTTCAATGCATTATTCATAAATTGACATGCAAAGTTCAAAATAGGGATACATTGAAAACTTTGGTTATATGTTTAAATTTTAATATCCCTTAGTCCATTGATCATTTTCATATATTATAAGTCATATCTCTAATGTTGTTTAAGTTATGATGTTGCAATATTACTTTGATCAGCCCATCACTCCTTTATCATCACTAACTATTTTGGAGGTTGTGAAGATGTGAAGAAGTCAAGAAGAAGGTCATCATGATGTCACAAATGTTAAGGATAATTTCAAAGTTAGGGTTGCAAAAAATTGATAACCTGAGGATTGCAGGGTCTTCATTTAGCTTTGGCTTAAAGTCTTTTAAGTTGTGATGTCGGAAAATCCTTTTAATAGCTTCATTGCTCTAGTTTTCTTCCTAATTTATTTGAGGACTATAGAGTTGCAAACAATTCTTCAATAAGGTTATCACAATGTCATGACTTTTTTTTTTTACTTAAAACATTCCAAGTCATGATGGTGTGAAGGGTAATCATAATGGTCAATGTTTAAACCATCACTACCTCACATGTAGTTAATGTTAACTTGGGATTAGAGTTGTAAGTGGAAATGAATCATAATCATGACTTTGTAAGGTTAAGAAGTGAGTTAAAGTCTTTAGTTTCAAGACTGTGAACAAGGTAATAGTTAACTCTAAAATGGTTTTCACAACATCATGGGTGGAAAAATGGATAAGATATTTCAAGTTACAAAAGTGCAAAAAGTAACTAGGATAGTTAAAGTTCAAAGGCTATCACTCCATTGCATTTGGTTAAAATTGACTTAAGATCAAGGTGGATAAATAGCAAAAACATATCATCGCAACTTCACAGAGTTTAGCTATGAGTTAGAGTTTTAAGTTGCAAAGCCATGAAGAGGATCTAATAGATAATGAAATAAGCTATCATACCATCAAAAAGTTTGAATTGCAGTTAAATTCTTTGGTCAAGAAACTGTGAAAAGATAAAGGTCAATCAAAATAGTCATCAAAAAATCGAATGTTGTAAAAGAGCTATATGTCTGGGGGTTGCAAAGAGGTGACATGCTTAATCTAAAGGCTTTCACTAGTTTGCAAGGGTTAAGTCATAATTTGATTTTAAAATAACGATGATGTAAAGAGATGTTAAGTGGAAGTTTCACTTGATCATCATAGCTAATCAATTAAAGGAAATAAGATAGTGAAGCTATGAGATGATCAAGTTCTAAGAATTTCTCCACTTCACAAGGTATTCATAGAAAATTTGTTTCAATGTTGTGATGCAACAATACGGACAATTTGATGGTTAGCATCACTTTACAGTGATTAGTAAAATAAAGTGATAAATAGTTGCAAGGAAGAGATATGGGATAGAATAAAGAGATCATTATTTTACAAGCCCATGTGGTGACTAAAGAAATAAGGTTGTGAAGAGGAGATTTACTTGCCATTGTAGCATCACACAGTTAACATAATAGTTAGGGATTCAAGTGATGAAGATGCAAAATAGTTAAGATAACCATATTCCCATGGTCACAACTAGAAATAAAGAAAGATAAGAAATCCTAGTGAAGTAGAAATAAAAGGAGATCGCTACTTCATGGCCTTCATTTTTAAAAGCATAAAATAGAATTAACTGGCCATGTTTGAGCAAGAAATAGAAATATGAGCTAGAAGTATGAATAATAAAAAATTGAAGAAATCATCAACTTTTCAAAGACTGATAGGATTTCAAGCATGCCAGTTTTAATGTCACTAATCCCATTCTCCCTTTTCTAGAAATAGATAAATTCTAAGAAGAATAGATATTATCATTACTAGTTGCATAAGTGTTTGAAATTTCAAAGCAGAGTTCAAATTCCATAGTGAATTTGAGAAAATTTCAGCATACAACATTCAAAATTATTGTGATGCTTTGAAATAATGGCACAAAAGGAAGGTGAATCAATCACACAAGCACAAATACAAATCTATGTTGAAGGAAAAAGGTCCTAGCCCTTTTGTAGATAAGAGGTTGCAAATTCTACTAGGGTCCTCCAATGCACAATCTATGAATGACCATGTATTTAGGGGACCCCATAATTTTTACAAAGATGCAGAGGTGCCAGATATAAATGGAAGGGAATTATTTTTGTATTTTTACAAGAACATGGTAGAGAAGGTTTTGATTTCAAACCCTTGGACCATAAACTTGGGAAAACTAATCATGTATGGGGTCTTTGTGAATGTTGACCTAGTCAAGATACTAATAAGGTCATACAATCTAGCTAGGAAGGATTTCCATAGAAAAGACAAGAGTATACTCTGTGCACTTGACAATGAATCATTTATTGAAGCTTTTGACTTAGGAGAACCTTTGTCATTACCAATTTACGTAAAGGATCTTAATAAAAAAATCAAAAATTAAAAGAGCTTCTACATGGGTAGAGCCATGACTAGACACATTCTAATGTCAAGGAAAGATGAATTAGAAATAATAAAGAAGAAGGAGGGGGAAGACCTTATGCCTCTTGAATATTTTCATAGGTATCTTCAAAATACTATCTTTGGTTCAAACAAGGTCCTAGGATTATATGGAACCATGAATGCTACTGGTGCACACTACATTATGAGATTAAACATTAAGGACCCATACACAAATGTTGGGAATGATTTTGTTACATACATAATCACCAGGATTCATGATGAGATTGTTGCAACATAGAAGGGAAAGATGGAAGATTTCAAATTTCATCATTACTCACTGCTCATGCATTCGACAAGGGTATGAAAAATATTATACCCTTACTCTAATACTATTTATTTATATAATGATTTTGTTTACCCTTTTATGAACTTGTTAGGGGCTATAGTAGAAAGAATACCTAGAAGTATTAGAAAGATAATTAAGGTTAACATGTGCTATGATGAGGGAAAATAGATAGGACATAACTATAGAAGTTTTTTTCTCTTTGAGAATTATATAGTCATTAGCATTTATGAATGCCCTCGGTAACCCCATTTTCTCCCAAAGTATGGTCCAAAAAGATTAGGAATTGTAGAAGTCTTTTGGTAATTTATTTCATTAAATAGATAATACTTAGGCTAGAATGTCAAGAAGGGAACATTTTTATGTAGATGTACCAAAGTGAGAGATTTTTAGATTAGAAAGAATGCAATAGAGGAAAATGATGCTTTCCTAAGAAATTATAAATTGCCAACTAGTTCTACAATAACTTATGACCCATATAGTGTGGTTAGGAATGATTTGAAATAGATGAGAGGTTACAATTTGGCTCCAACCAAATGTTTATGGGAGGAAGATGTAATTTTTGACTACCTTGATGAGAATATGTATAGAGAGAGATTGATAACGTCTAGGGATGTAGTAAGTTTTGAAACAAAGATGAAAATGGCTAATCAATATTTTAAAGGATCCTACCATGAAGAGGACTATTGGTCTAAATTTGATAAATGCATTAACAATTTTGATGAGATAGTGGCCCAAGTTCCTAAAGAAATAAAAAATAGAGTAGATCATAGCTATATTGGTCAAGATACTATTGTGGAGATTAGTGATTATGAAGACCAGGCAAAGAGCTCAAAATGGACTCTTCAAAAAAGGAAGAGGCATAAGATGGTTGAAATCCCATAGAAGCCTGAAGAAAAATCCTTGTAGAGTATGCCAAGGAATAGTCAATACTTTGACAATGCAAGGAGAAGATGATTGATAGCTCAATACATTGAGGATGAACAAAGGGTAAAAAATTTGGAGCTTTTGGCTTAAATGATAGATGACAAAGTCATTCAGGCTACTAAGTTCATGAGTGATGAAAATTTCATCAAGACTGAAGAATTCAAAAGTTTTTTCTTCAAACAAAAGAAGAATGAACTATTTCTATAGATGAAACTAGGTGACTTTGGTGAGGTAGTTATTTGTGATGGTTTAAAAACTACAAGAGTATGACACTTCTAGTGAAACCCTTATTGTAGAAGAGGCTAGAAAGTTGATATAGAGGAGTGGAATGACTATATTCCTAGGTTATGATATCAATTCCTCATTCTTGCTAGATCAAATAAGGAGAAAAGAGAGGATAATCTCATTTGAAGATGAGAATTAGTAGGGGTAGTTGAGAGGGTCTAGGTGAAACATTGATGCCCAAACTATGGCAATACAAAGTTTAGCTCCAAAAAACTAGAAACCAACTCTCATGGAGGCTAAGGATTCCCCTAGGGGAAATGTGATATTCTAGAATGTCCATTCCACCTCAAGCAACCAAATTTATGGGTTGCAAACTTTGGCATCACTATTAGGGAAAAAAGGTATTGATTCACTTCAAGAGAAACTTGAAGGAGCCTATTAAAGGTACATTAGGACCAAGAGGCACTATGAAGAGGAGATGAAGAAAACCTATGTTTACAATAGAAAAGTCTCTAACCTTAGAATGAAATCATAGCATTCAAAAACACTATCAAATCTACTACAAAGGTTGAAGATAAGGGCATAGAAATAGAGGTTAAGCACCTAAAATAAAGGATATGATAGGCTAAGCCATATATATTGATGAAGAGGAATTGGAGTCTAGCAAGGAGATAGAGATCAAGACCATCAAGAACTTGTTGATTCACAAGATAAGTTCCCTAAAACTTGTTTCTCAGAATGTAAATAGCACTTGTCTTTTTTGTCAAGGGATGGAGTATAAGTGTTCTAAGGAAATTGCATTATTATATCTCTTATTCACCACATGGGGCCCCTACACCCAATTCTTTGAGAACCTTGTGCCCATGCATCCCTAGAAGAAGGACTTACTAAAAGGGAAAATTATTTTTGTCAAAAATTTGATTCATAAGGTAAAAGAGTTAAATGGTTTCTTTGTAGGAAAGTTACAATTTAATTCAAAATAAAATGAAAACATTTACCACAAGAACAAAAAAAATTGTACCCAACATTTTGGGTAATGATGGAAGATTCAAGGAATGGCTAGAATGGTCATCCTTTCTTTTATAACATTTTGTATCACTCCAAGTTTTTGCCATACTGCAATTGTGAGAAAGATGTTGTAGTAGTATATGATTAAATTGATATACTATATAAATTATAATTAGAAATGAGTAAGATAACTATAGAGGTTAAATCTATAATAGATGCTGAGTAGAACAATTGCCTCAAGGAGATAAATGGAATTAGAGATGTAACCTAGCTAGATGTCACCACTAATATAGCCATCTCAGAAGTTATAGTACGAATAAAGGCCCTACAATCTAAGGATAGTGACTAGATAGTTAAAGACACAAATAAAGGAAGAAGAGACAAAGTGAAGAAAAGGAAAGGAAAGTGGTAGGTTGTTATAGTATGAACAAAATTATGTTCAAGACACCTATAGAAAGTGCCACCTGCCAAATTTAGAGCTACTTCTCAAACTTTTTCCAAATACAAAGAATGTTTTGTAAAGTAACAATGTAAAAATATATATGTATTTTCTTCCAAATCAAATTTGGACATGTACCCTCCCTTTTGAGGCTTGTTTCAATCCTTTTTTATTAAAGAATTTTGAAGATGTGGAGCTATGGTTCGAAGTTTGAAGAAATTTAGTGTTTTTTCTATTATAGTTGGTCCAGTTATTATGTTGTCTTAGATGTTATCTCAAATTTTGTACTTTAATTATATAGTGAATATTGAATGATAGGTTTTGTCATATCTTGAGTTGTATCTTGAGTTTCATATCAATATTTTGTTATTTTCAAAGAAATTTGTACAAAGAGGAAGTTCCAAGAATCTTTGCCTCTATTTTCTGTCTCCACTTTCATTTGTTTTTTATTTTGAGACTGAATGAGAAAATTTCATACAATTTAATGTAGTTGGGATAGGTTATATGTCAATTTATTATTTCTTTTAATTCAAGAAATTAATTAAATGCTTCCATAAATTGATAGGGTTCATTAGCATATGAGAGGGATATCAGAAGAATGGGATTTAGGGTTACCAATTGACACATTTAATTACAAGTCAATTAAAATAGGTCAAGAATTATTGATTTGAATCTGTGCAACAACAGATAAGACATTGGTCAATTAATTTAGATGCAAAATGATACTTTCATTCACTAGTACATTTGGGGATCATTTTTGACCAAATTTTTGATGGTAGGCCAATCTGGGTTGTCAAATTCATTTTTTTTAAAAATGTGATCCCAATAACATGGAAGTTTTGATGTTGTTTGGGATATAAACAAAAAAAAAGTGAAAATTCATTTATTCATGTAGAAATTTTTGGGTAGGATGGAGGCTTGTCAAAGATTTTTACAATGTCATTGAACGTAAGGGTTTTCAAGAAACAATTTGCAAGGCTTATCTTGTTTTAAGCCAAGTTCATTTTTTCTTTGTCTAGTACTCTTTTATTTTCTTAAGTTCATTTGTCACATTATCTAGGAGGAAATTAGTATTTCATGTTTCATGCTATTCGCAAGTCCAATATTGAAGATTCTATCCTTCATATCTTATTTACCTAGCTATAAGTTGTTCTTAGCTTCTTAAAAATTGGATTTTCCCACAAGCTGAAAATCCCACCAAGAGGTCTATTGAGTGAAATCACACTTGATAAGGAGCCAAATTTCCATTATTTCTCCATATCTTTGGTGTCTTTATAGACCGACCTTTAGAGATAACCTTGTCTTTATAGACTAGTCATTAGAGGATCTTGATTCATTCAAAAAGCAACAATCTCTACAGATTGATTGTTAGATATATCCTTGAATGAGATTTAATCTCTTCGACATGCAAATATGATTAAAATATATTAAAATCCCTATAGTGATTGATTCAAGTTTTAAGATAAATAATAAAACTAATGATGGTTCACCAGACTCTAGGGATTCATTATAAACTTGCATGATATTTACATGAATGAAAAAATCTAATAAGGTTGCAGTTGGAAAATTCTATTAGACCATGAAATTTAAAGGAGACCATGAATATTTTTAGACCATGAAACTTGTTGGACCCAAGACTAGAAAAGCCATAAATTTCCTTAAGAAAATTGACCTTGAGTCTTGAAATATACACTTACGTTGAAACTTGAAAATTTATTCAAAAAATGGAATGAGACAGTATTGTACCCTTAATATGGATTAAAATGTTCTTCTAAGACTACTAAATAGAGCATCCCAAGCAATAAGTAGACATAGAATACTCATAAAAAGGATTCATGAATTTCATTAAGGAAAAAATAAGTAGCATTTTCTCCCATAAGGCCACTTGGGCTAAAAAATAGTAGTCCAAACATGTTTGATTAAAAAATGATGAAAACATATATATATTGCCCATGATCAATTAGGAAGAGTAAAGCCTTTCTCGCATTTATTGTCACTAATCAATATTGTATTTTGAAAGAACTAGTGAAAGATATTTATTTTAGGAATTAGAGAATTAATCCAAGCTTTAGATGAAAATGAACTCTCAAAGTTTTTAAGATTCATAGATAAAATAGAGGAAAAAAAGAACCTTCCATCAAAATTGTGATTGCAAAACATATTATCATTAAGACTTGGTCTAGTAAAATAGGAATTTTGGATTTTAGTTAATAGGAGGAAGAGAAGGATTCACATTCTTAAGTATGATTCATTCATTATTTCTCTAGTAGTTTCTAACTTCAATCCCTAGCAAATTCTTGCATTTTTCTACATGCTAGAAGAAGATAAGATCTTTAAAATTAGGATTATCCACAATCCAACTGTCATCCCTAAACTAGATCCTCCTTCCATTACCAAGATTCCATCTATTTCCTTGTGTAACATGTTCTTATCTTTATGGATACTATTCTAGATTTGGTAACCATTAATCCAAATATCTAAATAGAGGTAATCCTCAAGGTTATGATCTACAAAGACATACTTTTTTTTTTAATTAGAGAGTTCCATTCTTTTTCCTCTTCAAATATTCTTGAAATTTGTTTAAAGAGAAGAAATTTGTTAATCATTCTGATAGTGTTGATGCCATTACAACCCTTCTTAATTGGTTTGTAGTCATTTCCCTAAGACGCTAACAAAAATGAACCTTCTCCTCTATGTCCATCCAAAGAAACTTCCCCTAGATTTTTTAATTATATTAGCATACTTAGCAAAAATATAGAAAAGGCTTAATGCATAAACATGCATATTTTGGTGAATAGACTTCAAAATTTGGATTTTCCCATCTTGACTTAAAAGGGCTCCATTCTAACCAATCAACTTTCTATTAATTTTGTCAATAATGGAATTCCAAAAAGAATTAAAATCCTTGATCCCTAATGGGAGACCAAGATCATAAAAAGGAAAAAAAATCAATCTTACAATCAAGGATTTAGATATTCTTTTTTGTCTCTCTTCTGGATTATTGATAAATAAAATGGAACTTTTGGTCCAATTGATAAGTTGGCCCATAGAAATATTCATATGGAAATATTTAGTATTTCTATCTTTGGCCTTCAACCATAAATCTATCGATCTTTTCCTTTAGAATATTTACTCTTTAGATGTTATATTGTGGTACTTAACTAGAATGTCATTCTGAGAATTTATTAGATATTCAGTCTAATAGAGGATCTCATTATCCCTAGCTCACACTTTAGAGAAGTTTATTACTAGGACAATTACTGGATAATAAGGTCTTTTTGAGATTTCTATGCTTCTATCTTCTATAATGTATAAGAGTTAATGTTATATCCATAAATAGATAATCATTCATAACCACAACTATCTAGAGAATTGTAAATGCTTCATACACACTTGATAATTTGGATTCCATCTTCTTAATCATTGAAAAATTGAATTCTTATTATATATTTTTTGTTTATCTATTGAATTGGTCACTATCATAAACCTTCATCTCCATGTATTCGTTGTCACTACATAATTTTGTTTTGTCATCTTATCCTTGAATACAAACACTAGTGTCTCATTTCTTAGCCAACTAGTAAGTCACTATTCTATTTCATGAATATTGAAACCTCCTTTAGATGTATCACTAGAATCATGATCATTTCTTCCCCCCCTGTTATGACTTTGTTTTTTGGATTATCAGGCTTTTTATTAAATTTTTAATTGTCTTCCTAATATGATGTGGCAACATTATTCCATTTTCTTATATTATATATGAATTGTTCACTCAAAATCTTGTCTTTGTCTTTATATCACTGTATTGGAGCACTAGCGACATTATTGAATATAATTGTCCCATTCTTGATGATAACTATTTACTCTTCTAAAGATTTTCAACACCAACATGGATATCCATGTAACAAATGATGACTGAGAGGTTATTCCTACTATATATTTATGTCATATATATGTGTTTTGTTTTAATTGCCACTCCCAAATAGTCACCTGTTTATGTCATTTAGTATTGTCATCAATTTAGCTTCATGTCCACTACCTGATATATTTATCATAATCTTTGTCTTATTTAAGTCTAAAGAATTATATAGAAGCATTCATGTCCTTTACACAAAGTGATGTCTTCTTCATACCAGAGGGAAAAGATTCATTTTAAATCTATATGTTGACTATTTTATTTCTTAAATATTGTTTCTTTGATTACCTGTTTGGAAATAAATATTATTTCATTAAATAAATCTTTACTTTATGATAAACGCTCATAAATTTTTGAACTACAACTCATCAAAATCAATTTAAAAATCAATCATCATGCGGTATCCCTAAAGAAGTAAAAAAACCTTGGATCAAGAGGAGGCACATAGTACACTATTGAGACTTCATGTTGATCACAAAATAGATTAAATTACAATTATGGCCTAGCCCATTATAGATGTTGAAAACATGTAACCAAGGTATGAAATTTATTATAATTTTTGTAAAAATAGTTTTGATCATGAGGTAGTATCCATTTCACATGAACTCGATAACATGGTTGAGTCTTCCTATGTTCATACTGGTGGTTTGATTTTTCACAAGGAATCTTTTTTTCTCAATTTAGGTGTAAAAATCAAGTAAGGGTTTAGTTTTTTTGTAACTTCAACCCTAGGTGAAACCCTACTAAAATAAAATCTCATGTCCCAAATAAACATGTTAGGTTTGTTGCTTGTATTTTTCAAATATTTTTTGGGCGAGCAATTTGTTTTCAAAATAAAATATCTTTTCTAGAAATCATTTTAAATTTCAAACTTTTTAGTCTTTTCTTCCCAAGCTTTTCCTACCACCAAATCTTTCCTAAATCTGTGGTGGTTGTCATGTCACATAATGAAGTTGCGAGTGTTTTATCCTATGCAACATGGTGACCATTGTGAAATAAGAAGATGATGAAAAAAATAGAAAATGGGGTGCCAGCTCTTCATTAGTTTAAAAGTTCTCAGTGGTTAGGTTGATGTCATTTTCACTTAGCCTAAAGCTTGTTGCATCTCACACTATATAACTAAGATCCTAGGGCTAGAGAAGGGGTCTGAATTATTATCTTTTTAAGTCTTAACTAGGTCTATTTGGTCCATTTTTTTAGATATAATTTATGATATTTTTCTCTGCAAATTTATGAGAATTGTATCAATGTGATAGGATCTAAATTCTTGGTCTTAACTTATTCTAAATTTTATTCAATTATATGCAAACTTTTCAAAAGAAATCAATGCAAAGATGAACTGTCACCACATTTTTCTAGCTGAATCTTGTCTCCAAATCTTATTCAATCGAATTCAATTAAGTCAAATTGTATGCCAATTCTCTATTGCTTTTAATTCAAAGAATTAAGTAAATGCTTCAGTGTAATTGATAAGATTACCATGATAATAGAAGAGATGTTTGTAAGAATGAGTTTCAGTTAGAATTACTGATAATATTGATTGTAATGCAATCAATAAGATCTAGGAATTGAGTAGACTCTAGATCCCAATAGATTAGGAACTTATCCAATTATTTTGGTCTGCAGAAGAACCGTCAAACTTAATTTCAAAATTCATTTTATTTTACTGTTGAAGATTATCAATGCCAATAAGCACTCATTTTCATTTGATGTCTAGGTCTTAGTTAGATACTATTGCTATAAATATTTGTAAAATTGAGGAGAATTATTCCCAAATCTTCTTATAAGGGATGTATATCATTTTAAAATATCATGGAATGAAAAAACTATGTACATGTCAGAGTAAGAGATGAGAATTAGAATGAAACTAAAAGATTCTTACTCAATAGTATTCATATGAAATATCCCTCAAGTATACCCACCTTGGTTCTGCAGAGCCTAAAGAGTAGAAAATCCATCTTGATTTCATTGCAGTTGGGTCTAAATAAAGAACACATTCAATTGTTTATAGGAAGTAGCTAACCCTTTGTTTTTTTTTGTTTTCATTATCTTTGTATTGAGCATTTTGTTTCTTAGTAGTTGAAAAACACCAACACATACTCAAGTAGATAGTGGTGTACATGCGATACATATTTTGGATTCGAGGCATAGAGGTCATGATTTTGTTCATCACACTATCAGAGATGTTAAAAGTACACAAGATATCTATATAAGTGGTCAGAAAAAGGTGAGAAGGCCAAACTACTTATTGCCCAAGCAAGACAACACTTACAAAAGATCTAGGAAGGCCAATTTTACATGTTTTCATTTCTAATTGTTATATAAGGAATCTATCATTATAACTAATGAGTTTTGCAATTCACCCTTTCATATGAATTTTGACTATAGGGAACTATATGTCTTCGCAAGATGACATCTTAAAACATATTATGTGGCTTCATCTATTACATTATCTCTACTTACTTTCCCTCGAACTAGATACTACAAGTAGGTGGGTGTTCTGAAAAAAGAAATTAAAACATTCATCTCCATACTATACCCCTTCTACACAAAAAAATTAGGGTTTTCCAACATGGGGATTAGGAAGGAGACTCCATTTCAATTAAAACCCTAAGCATAGATTAGGCTAACCACTAGACACAAAAAAATCAAAACTACTTCAATCTTAACCTACATGCCTCAAACTAATTAGCACCTTTTCTAGGGAGAAATATCATAACTTTTCATAATATAAGCATATACCTAGTGTAAAACTATAACGAGGTCTTAAAATTATACTTGATGTGTGCATATATTTCCCACCAAAATTGCTTGCTTATTGATTCAAATACGTACATATCAACTCCAACCCTTTCCTAGGTTGAAGAACATTCATTTATAGGCTATATCTCTTGACCTTACATATTCATTCCTAATTGTTTGATCAAAAGAAAAATCTGATTGTTAACCTTCCAAATTTCCAAAAAAACATTGCTCAACAACAATATTTATTGCATGACAACTTTTTGTCAACTTTTGCAACTTTTCCATATTTCTAATCAAATGCCTTCCAAGGTGATAAAATTGAATATGAAGATGTATGTATATATGTATGTGCATATATGTATGTATGAATATGTACGTATCTATATATATGTATATATGTATGTATGTATATATAAAGAGAGATCTTGTGGATTATGGTGATCAGTGGAGATCCAGAACTTCATTGTCATGGCCTTGTGATCATTGTGTATGTATGTATGTATATAAGAAAAGAGATCTTGGCACAACAAGGAGATCAGGCCATGAGAGAGCATTTGAGTTATGAACATAAAATTGGGAATAAGTTATGTCAAGTCTTTTTTTAATATAAAAAATCAACTTCACATTATGTTGTAACTCTGGCATAGGTGTTTTAAGTGGTTCCAAATAATAAAACAATGACATTACCTCTAATCCAAATAATAAAACAATAAAAATCACTCAACAATCCAAGAATAATTTTTCAAAATACATATTGACCAATTGGAGATTGAGACAACAAATTGTAAGAATTATTGTGCCAAAAGTACTAACAAAAATGTTTGTGCATGATAATCATATTTTTATTATAATCATCCTTTTACGTTCTTTTTGCCACAATTATTCTTACATGTAATAATTTTTTCAAGATAACAAAATTCCAAACTAATCAGCTAGGTGATCCAAAATTAAATCATAATTGGTTGAGGAATGTTTGAATATCATATTTCACATGTTATTAAATGTTTCTTGAATGTTCAGGGTAGTAACTCATTACACTCAACATTTCACTGAACTTATTCTCACTACCACAATGAAATCACCTCTAAACCATGCAAAGGATGTTGAAGTGGATCCCAAGCTTGAAACAGTCTTATAAATTAAGAAATGGAAAAGAAAATATAGATGCAATCCATGACAAAATGCACAACTTGTAGCTTTTATATATTTACAAAGATCTTTTATAAGTTTCTTAATACATATTAGCACAATAGAAAAATTGTTCCAAATGCATACATATTCCATAATCCAAATAATTAAATAATAAAAATCACTCAACCCATGCTAAGTGACAAGCCATAACCTAGTTCAATTGGTGTAGTTGCTGTTTAGCTACGTTGATTACAAATTCCTATAGAATTGTCATTAGATTAGGTACAATAAAACTAGAAATTAGTCATTCCCAGCTAGCATTAACTTGAGTGGTCTATTTAGACCAATTGATTATTGTCACAATATTTTAATCATAACTTTATAAAGAGTTAGTTAGGACATATATAGGTTAACCTTACATTAACTGTAAACTACAACACAAATGTTTCACTAGGGTATTACAGGATTGTAATTATAAAAAACTATTTGATTCATACAAGTGGGTGTATGATGGCGAAGATGTGTATTAGGTGAGTAAATATCACCAGTGGTTTAAGAGTCTTGATCCCATATACACAGGTATGTAGGCAGTC
Organism: Cupressus sempervirens; assembly: GCA_028749045.1. Classification (NCBI taxonomy): domain Eukaryota; kingdom Viridiplantae; phylum Streptophyta; class Pinopsida; order Cupressales; family Cupressaceae; genus Cupressus; species Cupressus sempervirens. The sequence goes on along the minus strand of CM053789.1, from coordinate 817,238,426 downwards.
TAGTAGGCAGAGTATGCCTTTAGTGTACAGATTGTATGCCTAAAATGTGAGCACACTTCTATGAGTAATTAAATCCAAGATTTCTCAAAAATGAGGTCTCAAATGGTGGCTCATAGCTCTCTAGTCATGGAGTGCAAGGGTTTGTAATGGAGGCCCTCAGCTTGACCTAGTTTGTGTCCATGCAAGTACACCATGAAACAAGAGATTCAAGGATCCAAAAATATGCATGCAAATGAAAATGCAAACTAATCTAAATGATAACAATGTTAAACAATGCAAGAAAGGAAATCTAATAACAATACATTACTAATCTATGAAAATAAATATGAGTCTAAGATAATAGGAAAATGCAAGGATGAAACTTGATGATAGAAGCCATGGATGCAAGAGAGAATAAGACAAGAATATAGAAGTTCTCCACAAAAAGTTTTGACGCTCAAACTCCTTCTTCAAAAATTGCTCTCCAAACCTGTTGCATAACAATAGCATAATTGTGGATGAATTGCAGATATATGGTGGATGAATTGTGGATGAATTGTGGATGTCTAAAATGAGGAGAGGGCTCTCCCTTATAAAGGAAAATATGGAGGTGAGAGGCTTCTCACAACCAATATGGGATAATAGAGTTTGACCCATGTGAGACAAAATTCCACCAATGAGAAAAGAGGAGTGTTTGAGAAGAAAGTGGAAAATGGAAAAAGAGGATTCCCACTTAGAGATATGTGCATTTAAGTGTAGAGAATTTTTTTTTAAAAAAGATTTATTTAATCTTTTATTTATTTTCTTTTTCTTTTTCAAGTGGGTTTATTTTTTATTTATTTAATTTCCTTTTTCATCAAAAAGAGATATTTAAGTGGGAATTTTATTTAATTAAAAGGGAACAAATTCTTTTAATTAAATAGAAAATATTTAATTAAATTAAAAGAGGGTTTTTTCTCTTAATTAATTAAATGTGGATGAATTTAATTAAAAGAGAGGGTTTCTTTCAATTAAATGGGGACTTATTCTATTTAATTAAAAGGGAGATTTTCTTTTAATTAAATAAAACTTAGGATAAAATGATCAACCTTAGAAAAATACATAATTGAATTTGATCAAAGAAATCTATTTGTTTGATTTAATAAAATATTGCAAACCATTGATTCAAGAAATTTGATAAATTGATAAATTGAATAATGGGGGCCAATACTCTAGGCAACCATTTTAGGGTGCATACACAGATGCCTTGCACATAGCTAGGTAGCACTTAACCATGTATGTATGTATGTATGTATGTAACTATTCTCTACTTAATAATGCCATCCACATGCGGTGAGGGAGTAGTTGAGGTTGCACCTTTGACAATACTTCATTTCCATTATTTACACTTTCTGAATCAAAGGTATATAACTTTATCACTTCTAACTATGATTTTAAAATAGTACAAACCACAATAATTTCTTATAATTATATGGTTCTCTTTATAAGTTTATAAAATTGAAGTTTAAAAATTAATTGCATTTATATACATATTTTTCAAGTTTGATATTTCTCTTTTTCCTAACTCACAGTCTAAGAATAATTTTTCAAAAAATATACTAACTAGTTAGAGATTGAGCCAAAAAAATTGTAAGATTGTGCCAAAAGAGATTTTAAAAAATTGATTGTCCATGATAATCATCTTTTTACAATAATTATCTTTTACATTCTTTTGGCACAATTATTCTTACATTTTACAACTTTTGGTGAGAATAAAATTCCAAACTAATCACATAGGTGATCCAAAATTAAATTATAATTGGTTGAGGCATGTTTAAATACCTTATTTCACATGTTATTGAATATTTCTTGTTCATGTTCAGGTAGTAACTCCTTACACTCAACTCTTTATTGAAGTTATTCTCACTACCACAATGACATTATCTCTAAACCATGCAAAGGATGTCGAAGTGGTTCCCAACCTTGGAACACTCTTATAACTTAAGAAATGCCAAGGAAAATGTAGTTGCAATACATGAGAAAATGTACAACTTTTAGTCTTTATATATAGAGAGAGATCTTTTTTAAGATGCTTATTACATATTAGCACAATAGAAAAATGTCCCAGCAACATACATATTCTAGAATCTAAACAATAAAACAATAAAACTCACTCAACCTATGATAAGTGACAATCCATAGCCTAGTTCAATTGGTGTAGTTGCTGATTAGTTGGGCTGATTACAAATTCATTTAGAGTTATCATCAGATTAGGTACAATAAAATGAACAATCAACTCTTTCTAGCTAGCATTAACTTGATTGGTCTATTTAGACCCATTGATTATTGTCACAAGCTTTTAAACATAACTCTATAAGGAGTGAGTTAGGATATATATATAGGTTAACCTTATATTAACTATAAACTATAACACAAAGGTTGCACTAGGGTATTATAGGATTATAACTATAGAAAACCCCTTGATTCACCTGAGTGGGTGTATGATGGGTAAGAGTTGTATCAGGTGAGTAAAGCTCACTAGTGATAATAGGAATACAATTACATCAAAAAAATTAGAAACCAAAACTAAATATTAGTTAGAGTGAGTAGTTCAAGGGTCTTGATTCTTTGTATACCAGTATGTAGGCAGCCTGGTAGATTGAGTATGTCTATAGTGTACAGATGCCTTGGACATAGTTTGGTAGCCTTAGAGATAGTTAGGTAGAACTCAACCATGTATGTATCAAGTAGGTGATCCAAAATTAAATCATAATTGGTTAATGCATGTTTAAATACTTTATTTCACATGTTATTGAATGTTATGTGATTATGCACTACTGTTAATGAATGCTAAAGGATGAATGTTCCAAGCTATTGTGCCAGTTCTTAAGCCCAAGATAAATAAATCATGATTTGAAATGAAGACCAACAATACTATCAAAATAATAAATTTAAATTATTAAATATATCCATTTTTATCCTCATGGCTCAAAATGCATTGTCTAAGTAATATGTACGAAATTGGTTTAAGAAAAAAACACCAATAGTGTTGTATACATGCTAGTCCTAGAAGCATCTCTCGCAATCACAATCAATGTCCAATATTTTTAGACTTGGTAGCAACATCTCCAAACTAGTATCTTCTTAAAAAAAGTACTACATGTACCAATAAAAGTAAAATGGGAACCTCAATTAAAGGTCCAATAGTTGTAGCTAGGGCTTCCTTAGAATCTTTACCAATACTTACAACAATAATAGTTATTGCTACTTCAAAGTTGTTACTTGATGTAGTGAAAGATTGTTGCACTAGGGTATTATAGGATTATAACTATAGAAAACCCCTTGATTCACCTGAGTGGGTGTATGATGGGTAAGAGTTGTATCAGGTGAGTAAAGCTCACTAGTGATAATAGGAATACAATTACATCAAAACAATTAGAAACCAAAACTAAATATTAGTTAGAGTGAGTAGTTCAAGGGTCTTGATTCTTTGTATACCAGTATGTAGGCAGCCTGGTAGATTGAGTATGTCTATAGTGTACAGATGCCTTGGACATAGTTTGGTAGCCTTAGAGATAGTTAGGTAGAACTCAACCATGTATGTATCAAGTAGGTGATCCAAAATTAAATCATAATTGGTTAATGCATGTTTAAATACTTTATTTCACATGTTATTGAATGTTATGTGATTATGCACTACTGTTAATGAATGCTAAAGGATGAATGTTCCAAGCTATTGTGCCAGTTCTTAAGCCCAAGATAAATAAATCATGATTTGAAATGAAGAACAACAATACTATCAAAATAATAAATTTAAATTATTAAATATATCCATTTTTATCCTCATGGCTCAAAATGCATTGTCTAAGTAATATGTATGAAATTGGTTTAAGAAAAAAACACCAATAGTGTTGTATACATGCTAGTCCTAGAAGCATCTCTCGCAATCACAATCAATGTCCAATATTTTTAGACTTGGTAGCAACATCTCCAAACTAGTATCTTCTTAAAAAAAGTACTACATGTACCAATAAAAGTAAAATGGGAACCTCAATTAAAGGTCCAATAGTTGTAGCTAGGGCTTCCTTAGAATCTTTACCAATACTTACAACAATAATAGTTATTGCTACTTCAAAGTTGTTACTTGATGTAGTGAAAGATTGTGTAATAGACTGGGGATATGGGATTTTCTAAAAAAGTGCATATAAGTTTTGAACAGCCCAATCCATGTCAACATCATTGGCTAAAACCCATTAGTGGCATAAAGGATAATACCAATTGTGGGCTACAGAGACCTAGGCAATGACCATGTTCCTCAACTGGGAGTAGAAAAATCTTTGGATTGGAAAGTAGAAAACATATTCAAAATGTTGAGGAATGAGATAGATCAAAAGTTTTTCTATTTATTCTGCAACATTTTGGCTATCCAAGGATCTTTAACATTGAGGTTGCAAATATATACATTGGCAAGAAGAATTAATCCACACTCTCTGCATATACAATCCTAGCATGTGATATTGCTTGGCCACACAAGGTTTCCAAGGCAATTTCCATGCCTAAAATCCTCATTCCTTTATAATAATATCCAAAACTAAAATTTAATATTAAGAATTGGAATAGTATTGACAGAATAAATTGCCTAAAAGAAGCTATCTATTTTATTTATTCTTGGGAAATAAGAAACCAATTAACTTAAATGAACTATTTATTAGACTATATAAATATACAAAAGAAAGGAACAAGTAATAAATAATTTAGTCAAAATTGTTATGTCAAGAATTAGATGATTACAACTACTAATTCAAAGAATGAACGATACACATGGTGTGCCATGAGTAAAGTAAACTGGAACATGATAAAATTCTACATTCATATTCATATACTTACAAAGAGTCCTAAATTGAATCCCAAAATGACAATAGTGGGTATGGCAATGGCAGCCAATTCTAATTCACCTAGGTGTCCTATAAAATTCTAAGTCACAACACTTGTTCCATTCAGAGCTAGGATAATGAATATGGAAGGCCATGCAATAGTCCATATTCTAATTCATTCATTTGAAATCCTCTTTCCTAACTCACTTGAACATGTAAATTACCCACTTTCATTGCTCCACTGCAAATTACACGAAACTTCATTTCCCCCTACAAATTACAAGAAACTTCTACATCCCCACTCTGTTCATCACAAATAAGGGAATCTTCTAAAGAGTCAGCCATATCTCCCATCTTTACAGCCAAATTTTAACACAATAGAGTTAAACACACCAAAAATATGAAAAATATAGCCCCAGTGTGCTAAATATACAACACAATTGTACATCAATAGGGATTTTGACAATGTTGGTTGAAAAAATGACAATCCTCACAAGTGTCATAGAATGAACATGTCATTAATAGTCTTCTAAATAGTAGTCTATTATCAGAAAATACAAAATAAAAATGAATAATAACCATAATATTCTCTAATCAATATTTTCAATGAGTAAAAATAGAAATCGAATAATGTTCATTGATTTTTTGTGATATATAATGAATCTCTTTCACATTTTTCATGGCTTTAGAAACTTCTTTATTCTCATGGAGTTTTTTGAGGACATTAGAAACTTGTGTACTATACTCTGTAAGAGATTATTTGTGAAAGCACAATCTTCTCTACTCTTTTGAGAAAGATAGTTTTATGCAGACAAATACAGTTCAAGATCTAATGGTCAGAAGTCATCTTCATTATAATTGACATTTTTTGAAATATTGTAAGAAGAAACCATAAAATCATTAGGTTAGCTTCTCTCAGTCCTTGCATGTTAAAATCAATGTTATTTTAGTGTGTTGATTCCAACCAAATCAGTCATTTTCAGCTTTTTTTTAATCATTCTTATTAGCCTATTGTTAGTTTGATATACAATGAGAATATTTCTTCTTCTTTTTGAAAACTCTAGTTGTCCTCAAAATTTTGACATAGTTTGACATTGATGGTATAACAAACTCATCGAATCATCCTAGTATCAATAGTTTGATGGGTTTGTTGTCGATGGTATAACATACCTATTGAATCATCTCTCCCTAGCATTGATAGTTTGACATTTTGAATTAGTTATCTAGTGATGGCATGTGACATAGATGGGGATGCTTTTTGACAAATCTTTCGATCGATACATCAATAGTTGTGGAGTGCATCAAACTTTTAACACAATTCTAGAGATGTTGACTTTCAATGTTTAACTAGCAAAATTTTGATCAACACCATGTCAAAAAATTGGTCAAATTTACTAGAGATTGGGTTGCATAATATATATTTATTCAAAATCAATTGTTTAATTTTGTAATCAAGAACTATATTGCTGGTCATCTACTTAATTGTAATAGCTTTCGTTTGAATTATAGTTGGCTACTATAAACTAGTAAATTCATTATAGTTTCTAGAAGATTACTGACCATTTTTTTCTATAAGGGATAGGTCAAATAAGAAGAATATTAGTGAGTAAATATTGAAGAATAGAATTAAAAAATAAGCTATCTTAATCCCTTGGTGCACCACCTTGGCCCTCCAGAGCCTAAAAAGTAAAGAGTCTTATTTTCTTTGTTGAAGTTGGTTGATATCTGAGTGAATTCATGTTGAATATGGGAAATAGATGACCCCTAGGAATTCTTTTTCATTATGTATCTTGGTACTAGGTTTTCAAAACCTATAGTTTTAAAACACCAAAAAAATGGTACCTTTACTCGAGACTTATGCAAAGAAAGTTATTGTATGAATTAGTGCAGTCTCTAGTGTTATTTGTGCATTTCTAGTCTAAATATCAATCATCATTTTTGTCTATATACTAGTCCTTTTCTAGTGAAAAACCTTGAGAACCTAAAAAATTGCAATGAAATACGAAGAAAATGATGTGGGTTTTTCAATAGTGCCTTGTTTGAAAATATAGTTTGTATTCCCCAAAGTGAGCAGTATTAAAAGTTCTTCTGATAGGCTTTATGTGTCAAATATGCTTTTAAAAGTCTATTTTTCTCATAGTTTTTTTCCAATTTTCAAAGCCATTTAAATTTTTTTCCCCCTTATAGGGTGTTGACTCAGTCAAAAGGTTTTGTAGCTAGTTCTATATATATTTCAAGTAATTCTAACAAAATGGCAGATAAAAGGAAAATTACACAAGAATTCACAAAAGCCTATCCATAAGTGTCATTGCACACAAAATTACCTTATGGGGGTAGGAAGAACCAAGAAAAAAGATGGTAGATCCTAATCCTACATTGAATCCTAAGGTAGTGTGCCAGTCCATTCATAGTACCAACCTTTGGTGGAAAGAGAATCCTTTTCCTTAAATTTTGAATCAAAAACTACTAGACTTTTGGGAGAGATGTTCACAACCCCATTACAAGAAGAAAGGATTTTCCATGATAATTAGGATATTTCTTCTATAGGGGACATTCCTTTTAGATGATATGTGGTGAAGGAAATGAACCATAGGTGGGGATATAATGATAATCTAGATATTGGCTTTGATCCTAGATGAGTCCCATATGTTCAGAGAAGTCTCATAGACTTACATGACCTAGTGGATTCAGAAGCCATGTTTGTAGACCCGGGTGAGTTATTCTCAGAAATTGAGACTCTAAGAAGAATGGTTGCTGAAGAGGATGCTAAATGAATACATTTAGAGAAAGAAAAGGCAGCCATCACAATGAATTCCCTAATTGAAATGGAATCTCTATTAAAAAGGATGGAGGTCTTGTAAGAACAAAATATAAAGCTATAAGAAAGGTCTTTTACATTGAATTCTAAAGCTTTTGGTGATTTTGATAAATTGAAGTCCAAAATTCAAGAATAGGAATGCCTATTGAAAGAAAAGGAAGGGTTATTTATCTCTCAAATACAACCTTATAAACCTATTATAATGGTTTCACAATGCACATCCCATTTATCCTAGAAATGGGGAGCCCCTAGTAATTTTGTTTTGTATCCAGACCCCTATTCTAGGGCCGAGGTCATTTTGGGAACTCCTCTTGGAGTTTGGGTCAAGCCCTGGTCCTCTAATTGAGAAACCCAAAGCTTAAAATTGGAAAATTTGAGTGTTAAAGGGTCTTTTAGTGCTAAAGGGTGCCCTAGTGCAACTAACTCACATGAACTCCATTGTGGGGTGCACAACTACACTATGTATGGAAGTGCACACCTTTATTCATACAAAAATGTTAAAAACTTAGAGGAAAGGTGTATGTGTGTGCACCTCCCCAAGGCATGCACATGAACACCTTTCTCTAAAAAAGAAAGGCATACACAAGGGTGGGCATGTGGGCAACCTTTGTGCATATAAAAACTTAAATGAAGTATACCCTTTGCACATATTGTGCATGTGTTTAGTTGTGCACATGCACATGTGTATACCTCACTTAGGTGTGTACGTGTACAGGTGCACTATTGTGCCCAAATAATGAAGGGTGCTCCCCTTAATACCATAAACTCATAACAAAAATAATGTAATTACAACAAATGCAAGAACAAAATATGGACTTCCTATTTTCTCTGTAAATATGAAATTATAGAATTTAAAAGTACAATATGGTAACCCACATGGGTGCCTTCATTACTATAAATTGCAAGACAAGCTATGAACTATCACCTAGAGCTATTCTAGACAATATTTGGGCCTTTCTTAAATAGGCAATTTTATTTTTCTTGGGAAGGTTCTAGATATTGAAACTTAGTAACTAGGACTGAAAAATCCTAACAATACATATAGAGTCAGCCAAATACATCTTTGACATTTATTCTAGATATTTTGGGTAGCCCAACTTTGAAAGCCCATTACTCATGAGCCATTGCTCTGATTGGCTATTATACCCACTTTTCAAAAATGTCAGATCTTAATCTACAAGCTTGGAATGGTGCTAGCACCCTTCCATCAAGTTTTTGGACCTCATCTGAGCACTCTAAGGCCTCCAATGTGAGCCTGAAGATTTTTCTATAAATTTTTCCACCAAAAATATATAATAACTTTTCTGATACTTATGCTTGAGCAATGAGATTCTTATTGTACACTTACAACTCTAAAATGAACCTTCCTATAGAAAATGAGAGCATTCCAAGCTCATATGACAAACTACTAAAAAAAACAAGTTCCCATAAATAGTAACCACACTATCTACTAGTCCTTATTAAAATAGAAAAAACTAAAATTAAAATATTTTTGGATGATGCAAGATTGCTCTTACACCTAGGATGCTTCTGCATCAGACACCTTGGGTAATTTGAGAAGTGACATGTCATGTCTCAAGTGTTCAAAGGATAACCAATATAGTTAACCTCCTCCTTTACTAGTGATGATTAATTTTCTACTACCCTCCCTTTCCATTTGACCATGTATTCCTCATAATTTTTGTTCTTTGTACTTTTTCCAACTTGACTGTCTAGTATCTCCTCAATCTCCTTTCTAGTTGAACTAGCTACTGGAATACTCCAGTATGCTTTTGCAACTTCATCTCCATCACCTCCTTCATAATACTCTATCAAATCTAAAATATTAAATACTAATTAAATATTCAATTCATTAGGCAACTCCACTTCATAAGAATTTCTAGAATCACGCCTTTTCACTATCTTTCACAGTCTAAACTTCTTTATCTTTAGTTTATTATATGTACCGACTAGAAAATTCTCCTTTCTCAAATGAACCATGACTTCATCCTCAATTTGAAATTCCTTATACCTCCTTTTCACATCTACCTTAACCTTATACTATGTATTCATCTTTATGATGTGCTTCCTCACCTCCTCATGGATGTTCTTCAAATGTTTAGAAAAATCTTCTACTTCAACACTACTTATCTCTCTTTTATCTAACTACCTCAATATAGAAGCATTTCTAGGAGTACTCCCATATACAATCTGGAATGGTGATTCACCAATACTCCTATTCACATAATTATTATATGCAAATTCTATCTATGGTAAAATGAGATACCATCCTTTTGACTTGTCCCCAACCAAACATCTCAACAAGCTTCCCAAACTACAATTTACAACTTCTATCTGTCAATCAGTCTATGGATGATGTGATGAACTAAACTTCAAATCTATCTTCAACTTCTTCCACAATGTACACCAGAAATACCAAACAAATTTGGTATCTAAATCTAAAACTATACTCTTTGGCAGACCATGTAGTCTGACCACTTCTCTGAAAAACAACTTTTCTACATGAATAGCATGACTAGTCTTCTTGTAAGGAATAAAATGTGTCATTTTTGAAAGCTTATCAATCACCACAAAATAAGAATCATGCTTGCATTGTGTCCTCAATAATCCAAGAACAAAATCCATGCTAACATCCTCCCATTGCTTCTTTGGTAAAAGAAATGGATGATACAACCTTGTATTCTACTTCACTCCTTTTGTTATTTGACATACTCTACAAATTTGTACAAACCTCTTCACATCTTGCTACAACTATGGCCAATAATAATTCTCAGCAACCAAAGCTATGGTTTTATCTCTGCCAAAATAGCTAGCCAATCATCCACTATGCTTCTCCTTGATGAGATTCTCTCTCATTGAACTTATGAGAATACATAATTGCCTTCCTTTGAACAACATATTATACTAGATCATGAAATCCAACCACTTTGTCCTCTCAAGTGTAATAGGTTTTGTACAAGCCTTCTGTGCTTCACCAAAATCAGGATCATTTGGATACAAAGTATTGATTTTCTTGAACCCAATCACCTCTATCTACATTTTTGTCAACAAAATTAGACTTCTACTAAGAGCTTCTGCAACTTTTCTAGACTTCCCACTCATGTGTTTCAAAAAAAATGTATAACTATACAAAAACTCAACCTACTTCAAATGCCTTTGGTTTAATTTTCCTTGACTATTTAGATATTACAAAGCTTGATGATTAGTATACAAAAAAAAATCATTAGGGTCTTCACTTCTTCAATGCTTGAACTATAGCATAAAATTCATCATCATAAAAAAAATATTTTGTTTTGGCATCATTCAATTTCTCACTAAAGTGAGCAATAGGTCTACCTTCTTAGCTTATAGTACCTCCTATTACAGTACCACTAGCATCATAGTCTACTTGAAATACCTTGTTAAAATTAGGAAGTGCTAAAATAGGATGCTCAGTGACTTTCTATTTCAATAGATTAAAACTCTTATTTTCTCTTATGGTCCACTTAAATTCTTTCCTATCCCCTCTCATTTTTTCAGTCAAGGGTCCATAAATACTGCTAAAACCTCTTATAAACTTACTATAAAAGCTAGCTAATCCATGAAAAGACCTTCCCTCTATGACACTCCTTGGAGTAAGCCATTCAAGGATAGCGTTCACTTGTTGGAATATTCAAATGGGAAGAGTACTTCTGAGAGGGGGGTGGGGGGGGGGGTGTGAATTAGAAGTACCACACTTTAATCTTTTCAAATCCTTTAAAAAAAAAAATTGAAAGTAAACTGCATGCATGAAAACATATTAAATGAACATAAAGTAAGCACATGCATCAACACATATAACACTAGAATTTTGGTAACCTAGAAACCCTCTAGGAATAAGAAGGTAAAACTGGGTTGGGGATGATAACCATAGAATCATTGCAGCAATAATTGTTTGACCACTTTTGATGGTCTGCCCTATTAAAAGCTTGCCCTATTAAAGGATTTACATTGTGTCAATAGTGACTTGGTTAAAGGATTTACAAACACTTTACATGAAGTGTCACCCTATTAAAGGATTTAATCACCTCTTCAAAGGATCTACAACCTAATTGTTAAGCTAACCTATTATCATAGGATTTTCACTATCTAATACAATTGCTAGAGAGTATTAGAAATATTTGACCTAATTGCTTACAATCTTAATTGCTGATTTTAGGCATTTAATATGCTCATTTTGATGTAATCCTTACTTGATCTAATATCTGTTTGTATCCCTTGTTCTATTCTGATCAACTGGATGTGCAATTGCTGATCTGTTCACTAAGTCTTTGATACCCCTATTGTTTTGCCCTATTTTGCAATTTTTCTATTTTCTTAGCAACTTCCTTAACTTCCTCTTTTTCTGCAAACATAAAATTGTGGGGTCTAAGCCTTCTTATAAAGGCTTTGTAGACTTAGGTTTTGGTATGGATCTATGATCTATATTGAATCTTTAATTCTCGCTCATTCCTTGCACTTTTCTCATTGGTTGCATGCCTTCTCCATTTTTCTTATTGGCTACATGCTAATTACATAGGAAATATAAAAGATTTGTTCTTATCCTTTGAAATCCATTGAGATCCTTCTATGTCGACTCACAAAATGGTTTACATCTAAGTTTGTGAAGGCACAAACTCGTATGTTGATTCTGTGTTTCTCAGCACATATTGGTTTATTGGTGCTCGACACATGTTTGACCCTAGTTTGCTCATCATCTATTACATTTTGTCTTGCTCAGCACATGTATAGTTTTGGCTCACTCGACACATGAAGTGTTCTAACTTGCTTTGCATCAACCATGACTCGACACCTATATATCACTCGACACCTATATAATGCTTGGCACCTGAAGTCACTTAGAACCTATTGGAATTCTGGCTCAGCACATACTATGGATCAACATGTATAGTGTACTTAGCTCCTATGTAGAAAGTGGTTAAGTGTGTTGACACTCAAATTTCAAAACCATTCTAAGACCAACAATCTCCCCCTTTGACAAGAGTGTCAAAAACACTTAACTAAACATTATTGATCTAACATTATGAGTAAATTAATCATTCTTCTTTGCATATGTACAAAATTTCAAATTTTTTTAAAGATACCTTATAACTCCCCCTGAGCTAATTGTGTCTTGTCTATTCTTGCAACCAAAATTTTGTGTTGAATGTACCTAATATTCCTTGCCTTTTCCCTATTTATGTAATCTATACCTGTGTGTTGAGCTGTTCTCTTTTTTTTGTCTACTATATCTCCCCCAAAACACATTAAGTCTTATCTCCCCCCTTTTGGTTATCTACAATCTTTTCCCTTTTATTTTCAAAAGAATGAATGAAATAATGTAATTACTAAAATATTTAGTATTCTCCCACTTAGTCATATCTTCCTTATTGTTATTTCTCCCCCTAAACCTTATATCTATCTCCCCCTTTTTCATACTTATGTTAAAGGGTGCTAACTAGTAATACCATATTTCACCAAAAATGTGTTGTTTACCTCTATTATCATCTTGAGAGCTACATCCAAATTCTCCAAAGCAATGTCTAGTGGCTTATGTTGGATAGCGATCTTTGCAGCAAGATGTACAAGTCAGTCTAATGTAGAAAGATTAGGATCTTTCTTTAGAATATTTTCAACATAGACTTGTTCCTTATGGATGACCTCCAAATGTGGGGTAATGGAGGACTAAATCTACATCAATTTGGCCTTTATATTGGCCTCTTCACTTGTGAGTGTAGCTAACTCTCTTCAAGTGTAAAGCAATTGGGAAAAATGCTTCTCACTTTGAGTTGGATCTCTTGGTAATTGCATGCTAGAAATATTAAGATTTCTCTCCAAGCTCAATATCATCTGGCCTGTCTCTTGTGTGAAATTGGAAAAATCACATAGCTTTTTGTACATTGAGAAAATATTCTCAAGTACAGTTTTGACCTTTTCAATTTTCTTTGCCAATTCTACATGTGCAGTGCTATGCCACTAGATATTTTCTCATTCACCTTCCCTTGAAACTTCCTCTCAGACCACTCTATAAGTTTGACATTGGTGTCATGGTCTTCGCTTGTCATCTAGACAACTATATCTAATAATTGTTCTAGTATAGACTTTGACTCATCTGGTGACTGCAAGCTGAAGGCATCCATAAAGATGTCCTTAATCTCATGTAGTGCTTGCTTATGCTTATACTCTTTTTCAAATATTTCATGTCTTCTTCTTCTATTTAATGCATCTTGCATTTCTATAATTTGTTCAATGGTGATAGTCTTTGACTCATAAGAAGGTATTACTATCTCTTCATCTAGCTTAGGGTCTCCATAATGAAGTACCTCGGTCACCTTGATTGAGCTTGAGCATGGTGTTGATATTTGTAAACGTATGGCTTGAGTGCTCAGCTTCTGAAGAGTTTTTGTAGGAGTGCCTATTTTGGGTAGCTCTACCAATGTCTAAATAGCGTCCTACTCCTCTTCCTTTGATGTATCCTCCTTCTTCTCATCAAAATTCCCTTCTTCTATACTTGGCTTCTAAATGGTGTCACCTACTACTATTGCAATTATTGGAGATGGTAGTGGAAGCATCAAAATTTGTGTACTAGTAGCTATATAGACAAAAGGTGGTTCTTGTGATTTCACCTTGTCTCTTTTTGGTTCTACTACTACCTTCTATAACTCATCTACACTCACCAATATAAGATTTTTACATAATGGTGACTGTAAAGTTGATTGGTGAACTATCTTGGAGAGATCCCCTATAGTTAGGGGATTGATGTTCTAAACAGAATTGTCAGAAACATCTTTGATTGTTATAGTGTCTACAGGTGTGATAGTTACATGAGGATGGCTAGGAGGTGGCATTTGTATGTCTTGCACACTCTATTCCTCTTGTTGTTGATGCTTAGATATTGCCATGTCTTCTCCCTTTTGTGTTTCCTCCTCTCCTTTTTCTTTATCCTCTTCATCTTCCTTTTTTCCTTCTCTTTTATCTTCTTATTTCTCTTCCTCTCCTTTCTTCTCTTCTTCTCCTTTTGATATTTTTGTTGAGATAATGGGTGTTGCACACATTGCATAATATTGTTATTTTATTATTTTATTTTTATTATGTAATGTTGTACCTAGATGGACGTGCAACATGTAAAGATTCCCATGGAATATTCTTGATGAGTTGTATTGTAACATTGTAATAATATTTCATGTAATTATTTAATATTGGGGAAAAGAATTAAATGCCCAATATTAAATGTGGGGTCAGTGGGTTAGGTAGCACATAGTTTATGTAATACCACTTAGTGGTTTTGTGAGACTTGCTACTATATAAGCAGCCACAAGGGTAGTTGTTGTAAATAGAGAGAGAGTGACAAGGATAAGACAAAAGGAAAGAGTCGAGCAGGACAAGGCTTGACAGGTTAGCCAAGGGAGCATTTGTGAAGGTTGAAAGCATGGCATGGGATGTGTGGATTCATGCTTGTTCACATAGTTTGCTCGGTTGTGGCTATGGCCATGAAGGCTTCTATGGTTGTATGGAAATGGTATTTTTTGCTGAATAATACATGATGATGGATGCTTTTGGAGGCTAGGTTTTTCCCTCAATGAGGGTTTCCTAGGGTATATCTTGTGTCACAATTTTGTAGGTATGTTGTCTATTCTCTTGCATGTGGATTTACTTCCGTATTTATTTTAGATCTATTATGAGTTATGTGGAAACGGTATATTCTTTATTGCCAAGTTTTCTTACAAGTGGTATTAGAGCTATGGTTTTATTATTGTAACCCTAGATTGAATCCATGGGAATGCATGAGAGGATAAAAGAAAGGGCAAGATATATGATTGATTTATTGCAGGTCTGAGGGCTTTGGATTTGCTATTATGATGGGATGTTAAAAGATTTGGGCATGTGAAATTGTTAGACAAAAAAAAGATTTTTCAGATGTTTCATTTAAATGAGGGTTTTTGGAAGGTAGCTTGCAAAAATGACCTCCTGGGTAAAAATAGACCTCACCATTGGATCCGGGTCAACATTTCCATAAATTTTGATATATAATATGCCCTAGTTTGGCCATGTTAAGAGGAAATGAAAGAGTTTTTTTGGTTTCAGCCCATGATGGCCGTCAAATTTAATCCCGTCGGAATTTTTGTCACTGAAAAAAATAAAAAATGAAAAATCGTACTGAAAATGGTAAAAAGACTGTCTTAGTAAAATGGCCATAACTTTCTCTCAGAATATTAAATTTAAGAGTTCTTATAGGCATTGGAAAGCTAATTCAGAGCGCTACAACATGGTGTAGGTTTGGTTCTATGGTTTTGAAATTTTGTCAGGTTTTAAGAGCCCTAAATTTAGATGTTCTTTATTTTGAGCATGAATTAGGGCATAACTTGGGCATACAGAGTCAGATTTTCGACTTCAAGTAGTCAACGGAAAGCTCTTGGAGAGCTCTACACATTAGTTCAAATTTAGTGTAGGTTTGGCATGATTTATTTGGTGATATATTGATCTGAACAGTTTATAGGTATATTTTGACTATGGTAACATTGTGAGTTTATGACATTGGAGATTCAAGATTTGATGTCATTGTATACTCAGTTCATATTTCAGATTGGTCTCATGATGATATGGTTATTAGTGTTTGGTTTGGATATGCATGATGACTTGTTGGATCTACAAGTTGTGCAGTGTTGTAAGTGGTCTATACTTACAAGTTGCATTTATAGCTTGGTTATGGGTTGTCTTTGCCCATTGATCTTTCATTATTGATGCATATTCAAATTGGTGGCTTGGATTTGGGTTGTTTATGCCCTAAGTCACATGATTTTATCTTCATGTAGAAGGGATGAGATGTTGTTACTAGGTACAATCATGGTGGAAGATTGTGGTTGACTATTTTATGCTGACAGGTTAAACATATTGAGAGCTTGATGCTCGGTTCACGGATGTGATCATGGTGTCATAGATTTTGGCATGACATGATTGGATATACAGGTACATCCTTGATGTTCATTAGCTTGGATTTTCTAATTTGGTTATGGTGGTATATCTTCTTGGTTGAGGATCATGGTTATTTGGTTTCTTTTGAGGAGCTCATGATGTGCACTTTGAATTCTTTGATGGTTTGATGCCTTGGTTTATTCTCATGGTTAGAGGATGGATTTGTTCATCATATGTCATGGATAGCTTGGATACACAGTTTAGTGGGAGCTTGTGACGGTGATGGGGTGTAAGTGCAGGATTAGTTCCTGGTTTGATTTGGATCTTTATATAGGAGATGGATTTTATGATGCCATAGGTGACTTGGTACCACAGTTGAGTGGGAGTTGTTGGCATTGATATATTTATTGAGTGTTTGCAGATGTTGGAGGTTTGTCTTAGATCCTGTTGCTGTAGAAGCATCTTTGACATTTGCATGGTGCACTTGTTATCTTATGGTGTTTGAAGATGGTTAGATCTTGAGGACTCATGGAGTTCTTGGTTATCTTCATGGTATGTGGAGATGGTTCTTCCTAGTATGTGGAGATGGTTTTCTTCATGGTGTGTGGAGATGGTTGCATCTTGAGGACTCACAGGGTTCTTGGCAAAGGTGTGGTTTATATTTTTATTTGACATGTTATCCTTGGTGTGAGGATGGTTTCATTATTATTTCATGGTATACTCTTGATACGCGTTTAGAGTTGTGGCATGTTATGGTGTGTTCATCTGGAGCATGTTATCTCTTTGGTTAAGATGGTAAGATCATGTTGTCATGTTTATGTTCTTGAGGCCATGGTTGGAACTTTGACATTGATCTTGGTTTAGTTTCTTGGTATTGAGTACACTGATCATAAGCTGGATACTTCATGATATTGCTATGTTGCATTTGGAGTTGGCATGGATTGATTGGTTACAGGTGCTCATGGATACTTAGAGACGGTGGTGAGAATGATTTCTCTTAGATTAGAGAAGTATTTGTTGGGATGGTTGATGGTTTCAACAGGAAGTCCGAGGGGTAGTCACCTGATATGAACTTGAGAGGAGATTGTTCTTAGATGAGTCTTGGTTGGAGACTTGGGTATCTTGATGAGCATTCTCATTCCCCACTCTTGGTCTACTCGGCGGTTTGCTACTTGAGAGGTATAGCCCATTGTTTCTCTCAGTTGCATTATATTTATGCTTGTCTTTCATGGATATGGATCTTGAGCTATGGTACATGAGTTAGTTCTGGAGGGTTCATTTGAGAGATGGTTTCGCATTGGTTATCTCCATGTGCATACGTTGTTATGCTAGTTTAGTTTGGGAGATGGTTTTATATTGGGCATATTCCTTGGATTAGGAATGGTTTTATGAGTTTGATCTTCTTGTGAGAGGCTTACATCCATGATGAGTTATATGGTATGGTTTGGGTGTTGTTGAGGCTTCTTGTTGGGGTTTTATGGAGGAGATCATACTTGCACAGTTTACATCTAGAGGTGTGTGTAGAAGGACATGATACAGGTTATGATTTGTATGGTTTCTCTGGTCTTGGTTATCTTCTTGGATGTTCAGTTTTTGCCTAAATTGGATTTGAGATTGGTTGGAGATTGTGATCACTGGTTTGTGCTCATGTATGTCATGTGAGAGATGACATGGTTATTCCTTTATCTCTTTCCTCTGTTGGTTGTGGAGAACTTGGGAGAGCATTGGAGACTTGTTATGAGAGTTGTTCTTATAGGATATTAGTTTATGTATTGTGGATGTCCTTGATGCTACATGGATTCACTTCTTTGAGATTTGTTGAGTGGATTGGTTATAGATTTGACATTACCTTTTGCAGCGGGAGCTTCTTGGTATATATGTAGCAGGTATTGCTCTTGAGGCTTGTGATTTCAGGTTATAGATTGGATATGTCGGTGATATAAGATTCACTTGTTATACCTTTGAGGTATGGATAGTTGGATGGGTTTGGCACTTTGCTATGGGTGCTATTTCAGCTATGGATATTTTGACAACTATGGATAGATGTGATTACCTTTGGATCAGGTTATTTGTGCTTGGAATTTTAGTTGGTACAGGATTTTATGATCTTCTAATGTGACAGGTTGGGTGGCTTTCTCTTTGGATGGCTTCTATGTATGTCCAGTGGGAGTGGCATAATAGGAGGTGAGATCATTCATGTTCGAGATGCTGGATACTTTGATTTTGTTGCGGGTACCAGGATGGAGCACTTGGTGTATTTTGATCCATGATGGTGGATGTGCTGGGAGGGATTGTTCCCTTGTTCATTTATGTGGCTACAGATTGACCCTATGCAATGTATACAACAAGTGGGAGATTGTTGAGATAATGGGTGTTGCACACATTGCATAATATTGTTATTTTACTATTTTATTTTTATTATGTAATGTTGTACCTAGATGGACGTGCAACATGTAAATATTCCCATGGAATATTCTTGATGAGTTGTATTGTAACATTGTAATAATATTTCATGTAATTATTTAATATTGGGGAAAAGAATTAAATGCCCAATATTAAATGTGGGGTCAGTGGGTTAGGTAGCACATGGTTTTAGCACATGGTTTATGTAATACCACTTAGTGGTTTTGTGGGACTTGCTACTATATAAGCAGCCACAAGGGTAGTTGTTGTAAATAGAGAGAGAGTGACAAGGAGAAGACAAAAGGCAAGAGTTGAGCGGGACAAGGCTTGACAGGTTAGCCAAGGGAGCATTTGTGAAGGTTGAAAGCATGGCATGGGATGTGTGGATTCATGCTTGTTCACATAGTTTTCTCAGTTGTGGCTATGGCCATGAAGGCTTCCATGGTTGTATGGCAATGGTATTTTTTGCTGAATAATACATGATGATGGATTCTTTTGGAGGCTGGGATTTTCTCTCAATGAGGGTTTCCCAGGGTATATCTTGTGTCACAATTTTGTGGGTATGTTATCTATTCTCTTGCATGTGGATTTACTTCCGTATTTATTTTAGATCTATTATGGGTTATGTGGAAATGGTTATATTCTTTATTTCCAAGTTTCCTTACAATTTTCTCCTCTTCTATCTTCTCTTCTATTTTCTTTTCTTCCTCCACTACTTTGGCTTTCTTTTCCTTCTCACTAGCTTTAGCCTTATCTACTTCTGCATCCTTGTGATCCATTAATTTGTATATTGACTTCCACAATTGTGTGGAATTATTCACTACATCCTCAATTTTATTTTGTAGAATACCAGAATACTAAAGGGTCTATATTTTGGTACAAATTTACCACCATGTTTTTTAGTAGCCTTAGTAATTTGACATCTTGTTAGGTTAGGCATTACTTGTGCTAAGGTAGATTCTCTAATATCCTTCTTCATCTTTATACAATAGTTCCATTTGTTTTCAACTATCTCATATAACTCCCTAGGCATGGTATTGTCTAGCTCTAGAGGTGTGTTCTTAAATTTAGCCATCATGGCATATACAGATTCTTCTATTTTGTTTTGTTCTTCTATACTTAACTTGTTAAATTCAAAACTTTTCAAGTTAGTCAAATCTACATTCTTAATATTTTCACAAATTTTATCTATGGCTGATTTAGGAGGATAACTTACCGCTCTGAATTGGTTCATATCCTCTAACTTTGTTCTCTCCTCATCATCAGTGTCTAGTTGTGCTACATACTTTCTTCTTTTCTTTGGCACCTCATCAATCTATTCAGTGGCCTTCTTTTTCTCTTTTGTTTCCTCCTTGGCCCTTTGTGTAGATGCCCTTGTGGTAGCTCTTGTTACTGGTGCTTTGGTTTGGCTTGTGTTGATCTTGTAGCCTTCTTTTCTTTAGGCTGGGCTAGAGGCTAAGTTTTAGCCTTTCTCATCTTTGACTTGGGTTGTGTAGGTGCTTCCTTATCTTCTTCTTTGCATTTTGAATTCTTTCTCTCACATTCAAATCACAACTTCAAGTATTCTCATGTCATTATCCACATCATAGACTTTTTCTTCAATTTATGTGCACTATAGGCAACTTTGGAGCTACAATTATTTGGAGAAGAAAGAAGGACATGGGAGTTACAAACGGAAAAGGGATTTTTTAATTATGTTTGCTTTCTTTTGATTTGTTTGGATTTCATGGTAGACTAGTGGGTGCTAATATATGTTGATTGAGTTTGTGATTTGCTCATAGTATGTTATGCATTTAACCCATTTTCTAGTTCTACATTTGGTGAACCCGACGTGAACATGCATATCTAACTTTGGTTTTCTTGTTTTGTGCTTGTAGGTGCAAGGAAGGAGCTCACTTGGAAGGCTATAACAACTATTTGCTCTTTCTTTTCACACCTAGATTAATTAGGGGGTCCACTATAATGCTTATATGTTGTTGTTTCATACATTCTATTAGCTTGCTGTCCTAGGGCGCACTTAGAACCCCTGGGAGCAATTTTAGGAGCCCAAAAACCACCAAAATTTCATTCTGCTATTTCCAACTTACCAACTGCACCCATCTAGGCCCCAACTACATCATTGATGTAGTCTATACTATTTGGGTGCACTTGGGGGTGTAGCTTTGAAAATTTTAGTTTCTGGGTCTTGACTAGGCACCCATTTCTCCAAACCCTAAACCTGACTTCCCAACTGCACCCTAAAACTACCAACTATACCCAACTAGGCCCCAACTACATCATTGACATAGTATGTACTATATGGGTGCATGTGGGGATGTTCAGAGCCATTTTGGCCTTTTGGGGAGCAATTTGCACTGTCGGAGCACACCTAGGTTCATAGTAAGCACATGCACCAATCAAAATCTGCATTTCAAGCTCCTATCACTCTCTAGGACATAGATTAGGTGATTTTGTGTTACTAATGATCTATTTGCAACATTTGGTGATCGTTGGATGAAGATATGATCATAACAAACTACTGATGTGTGTGCTTTGCAGGACGTTGTCGAAGACTTTGTGTGTCTTTTAAAACTATGTGTGTGGATTTCCTGGATTAGATAACATTTTGTTTGGTGCTTAAAAAGAACCTTTTTCTTTTCTACCTGGCATGTCTACGGTGTTAGATCCCTAGGAGTTGCATTGGATGTATCCTCTCCCCTCGCCATTCGTGGATCTTGGGTGTAAGAGAAATCCGTGTAACTTCTATAGGAGGCCTGCCTTGGACCAAGATACTCAATATTGGGTATGCCAGGGGATGACCTCAAAGTGGTAATAGGCCAAAGCCAAGTCAACATTCCAGCCACTATATAAAATTTAATTACAGTGAAAGCTGTTTCGGTGGTATTGTTGCGTGATAGCTCTCCTCCAGTACCATTGTGGTGCGTCAAACCTCGATTCTCGGGGCTGGGAGACCTTCTGCGAAATTTTATCATTAACTTGCCGAATGGAATGCCCTTACTAAGAACCATGTTTTAGTGGCCAAAATCCTTTCTATTCATTGGCTCAAGGGGTCACCCATGCCCGTGAAGACATCCTACATTCTTGTGGTCCTTAGTAGAGGCAACAGTCCCTTGGGAAGTCATGCCCCTTGGGAAGCGAATATTGGTAGCCCTGAGAAGTGAGTGCGCTATAAGGGGGAGCCTGTGGTGCCAAGATTCTAGGTTGTCCACTCTGGATAAGTGTGGCTAAACTTTAGTTCAAGTAGGAATTTAGTGGATACAGTCCTAAAAACCTAGGTTGTGGTGTGTTTGTTAACTTTTTACAACAGCTATTCTTGTCTTAATGTGTCTTGCGTGTGTGTAAAACATAATCAAGATAAAAGCCAAAATTTTAAATTTACACATTGGATATCATTTGAACTTGTCAAAACACCACACATTTCCAAAACATTTCAACCTTTATCAAACTTTGCAAACTTTGGTTCAACACACTCAAACCTTGGAAAACATGTTGACTTGTGCTCCTAAATGTGCTTGGTAAAACGTAGATCTCACACTTGCATAGACTTCACTTGCATTCACCCTCATATAGGCCTCATTCATGCATCATATAGACTTCATATTGCACCTTTTAATTCTCATTTAGTATCTATTACCTTTCATATTGCATCCATTTATGTTCAGTTTACTTTCCTTAGTTTTTGCATTCCCATCTCCAAATTAGCACTTTGCATTCACCACCTTGCATCTTTGCATACCTATTCATCATCTTGACCACTTTATCCATCATTTCAAGTAGCCTAGCCATCATTTTGAGCATTCATACTGTCCCTAACATTGTTCTCTACTATTTACCTCTCTGTGACATCAATCCTGAAACCATAGCTCCCAGAATTGCCTCAGTTTCAACCTAGTTTACCATCTGCACCCAAAAACTACCAACTTCACCCAACTAGGCCCCAAATAAATCATTGACATATTATACACTATCTAGGCACACTTGGTGGTCCTAAGATCTAGTTTTGGGTTCTAGATAACATTTTGGTGCTTCAACAGTGTCCTTAGGTACCTGGTTAGCTCCCCTTGCACTAGCATGCCCAGATTTGCATTCTACAGCACCTAATCTTCATCACCTTCACTTAATACATCATTATATATGTCATAACCTTCATTTTTCATCTCTCTACCCATCCTAACATCAACCCCAACATCTTAGCTTCCTAGCATGTCAGTTTGGTAACTATACCCTTCAGAATCAGCAAGCATTCTTCCTAGCTTACCAACTGCGCCCAGAAACTAACAACTGCACCCAAACTGTCTCCAAGTGCATCAATGATGTAGCTGGTACTATTAGGGTGCACTTTTCACTATTAGGGCACACTTAGGTACCTTCATGACCATTTTTGGCCTCCGAATTGCACTTTAGGACCCCAAAATTGCATCTAGGAGACTCTAGACCTACCCATTTTGCACTTGACCCAAAACCTTATCCTACACCCAAAATCCCCTTTTTCATCATAGGAATTTTCTATATCACATATCTTCTCAGCATCACAATCATTTTGAGTCCTCAAAATGTCATTTTGAACCCCCAAAACCTTTGAATTTAGTCAAGAATCTAGACAAAGTATAAGTCTTAGAGTATCTCCTAGTGTTGACGGATAATGGATCTTGACTAGTCTTTTTATCTTTTCTTATCATTTTCTTGGGTCAAAATATGTCTATGTCTTGATATATTTGACCTTTTCATCTTTTATCAATTTGATCTTTTCATATTTTATTAGTTTTTTGGTCAAGATCCAAAGTCCTTTATCACAAGGTTAAACTCCTAGACAAAATATTTTCTAAAATGTTTTACCTAAGTTCAAAACTTTCCATATACCCTTGTCATAGCATAATCATATCCCTAGCATCCCCAAATGTCATTTTGACTTATCCTAGTGGTATATCCCCTTCATCTTGCATGGTCCAAACCTTAGCATCATTCTCACTACCAAACCCTATCAAATTGTCCACCAACCAAATTGTCTTCTTGAGCATTTACCCTCATTTTGCATGTCTCAAACGTCATTACAAACCCTAGAACACCATCCTTTGCATAGTCTACCTTGCATACACCTACCTTTAGTATCATTACCAAGTCCAAAACATAACCCTATTTGTCATTTTGCATACCTTAGAGTCATTTTCATCCCCTCTAGTCAAACTTCAAAACATCACCTTGCATTTGCATTTGCATAACATCCCTAGGACATTCGCACTTTGCACATCAAAACCATAATTCATCTAGCATTTCCTCACATTCCATAACATCCCTAAACACTTAAAAGTTCCAAAAAAAAATCATATCTTGCATACCCACCACTCTAAATCACCCAAAACACTCAAAAATTCCATTGTATTTGCATTCTTAGGCATCATGCCAGCACTTACTAGGACACAATTAGCTCAGAGACCTGAAGAACTCTATCAACATTTATTTTTTGAGGCACAAGCACAACCAAAACCTCATCCAAGACAAAGAAAGAGCAAGAAAAACCAAATCGAGGCATCACAACCATTACTAGCAAACCCCTTGAACATGTTTTCGCAAGATCCTCGTAATCAAGCTATGGCACAAGAAACCTTGAACAATGCACCTACCATCAAATTTACTCCAAACACTTCCCCCACACATGGGATGGTTCAATGGAGTCCTGACTTTGAACCTATATTTGTGCCGATACAACCTAGAGGTGGAAGTGTACCAACCACACCGAAAGATGAACAATCACATTCCTTTGTATTCAGCCAACCTAACACATCAAACATACAACAAGGTACTATACACATAAGTGATGAATCTGACACTAATTATGTCATCACTGATGAAGAAATGGCTAGTGCATGTCAAGACAAAAAATTTTGCAAGAACTTCAAACATTTGGCAGCCCAAGAAATTTTCAAATTTAACCCAAACTTGGAAGGTCCTAGGTCCAAAAATCAAACCAACACAACAATTGAAAACATCCAACCCATGATAAATTTGGACTTAGACAAGGGAAAACAACCTTTGGATTTTTCAAACACAATAATGGCACCTATAAGGTCCCATCAAGAACCAACAATTGAAATCCTCCAAAGTACATTTGAACACATCAATGTTAACCCCTTGTTTGATGAAATACCACCAATCCCTAAACACCCCGAAAGGACATTAAGACTTGATTTTAGTCACATGATGCAACAACAAGATGCACCTAAAGGGACCCATGCTCTAGGGATGCCAGACATACCTTCTTTTGAGGAAAATTAACAAAGCACACCTTTGCTCCTAACTTTACCAAGTGCTACGACATCAAACACTATAGAACCTCTCATAAGTACAACATGTGAAACATCAAATGCAACCATCCCTATGGACACACAATAGAAAAGCCTTATTGACATTACACCCATTCCAAATAGAAATTTATCTCATAGTCAAGTCAATATGATGTCGCAAGCAGGAACATCTAAAACACAAAGGTACCAAAACAACAATACAAACATGACGTTCAATTCTCAAGGACTTAGTCAACCCCCATGACAACAACAACCTACAATGGTACAAGGACTCCACACTTCCAAGGCACAACCAAGTATACATCCACTTAACACACATCCCACATATCAACAAAAACATCAACCACCACGACAACAACCTCAAGTGGGGCAAACATCCAACGTTCCTAATACATAGTCCCATGAGAACCCACTTGAACTACACACAATTTATCAACAACAATTTCAGCAGCAATTCCAACAACAACAAATGATGTTTTCTAAACAACAAGAGAAACTCAAGCAACAATTGGAATACCAAAGATGCCTTGAGCAACAAATCACATACCAGCAACATTTGTTACAACAACAACATGTGTCACAACAACCTCAACAAATACCTCTACAACAACAAGCATGCACATGGTCTCACATACAACCAACAGAGGTATCCAAAAAACAACCACAACACACGACACAACAACAACACATGGTACAACAATCGCAATCAATCCCACAACAAGTGCCACATCAAATACCACAACAAGTTCCCCAACAATAGGGACCTTTCTGTCTTCGAGGTGCCAACATACCTCCACCACCTAGTGACACTTCATCAGACTCATCAGACATAGAAATGTTAGAACCAAGTAGATATAGTTCTCACCACAACAAATGGTCTACTCATAGACACAAAAGACATGAAGGAAAGACCATCATGAAAAACCCCAATGAAGAACTATTAGAACAATTCAAACAAATTTCAAAAAAAGTTGAGGCATTGGGAGTCCAAAAGAAATAGGCTCTATATACAGAAAGGGACCTATGTCCTAATCCATTCAATAAAAATCTATATATGCCTCCATTCCCAAAACACTTTGAAGCTCCAAGGTTTGAAAAATACTGAGGAAAAGGAAACCCTATTGATCACATTTGAGAATTTTGTGCTTCATGTACCAAACTCAGTGATGAGCCCACTTACCTTATGAGATTGTTCCCTCATTCTCTAGGTGGGCCTGCACTTGAATGGTACTCCAAACTTCCTAGTAATATCAAATCTTGGTCAGAGCTAGCAGACAAGTTTATCTCCCACTTTGCCTTTAACATTACAAATGAGGTGACACTTTCTGATTTGTGCTCAACTAAATAGAAGATAGGAGAATCATTCATCACATTCTTACTGCGTTGGAGAAGATTAGTTAGTCAATGCTCACTAGACATTCCTGAAGAACAACAAGTAAACTTGTGCATTGAAAACTTAGTCCTGGACTTAATGTATGAACTCAAAATCAAGAGTCCAAGAACCATTTCTAAACTAATGAAAAAAGGGGCTAGTATTGAAGATTCTCTTATTCCGAAGGGAATCCTCAAGATAAACAAAGAAAACATAAACACCAACTCGTCTAATGACAAGGCAAAATT
Organism: Cupressus sempervirens; assembly: GCA_028749045.1. NCBI lineage: Eukaryota > Viridiplantae > Streptophyta > Pinopsida > Cupressales > Cupressaceae > Cupressus > Cupressus sempervirens. Next base: position 817,211,541 of record CM053789.1, on the reverse strand, counting down.
TTTCTCCAAAAACAAGAATGTGACTAATGATGGCATTGTGGATGCTTGCATGATTAGCACAGCACAACCTCAATTGACTTTGAAAGGTGTAAACCCTACAAATTCACAAACTCCTAATCAAACAACACCTCAACAACAAAAAACTAAGACTTCCACACAAGACAAAAGACATCCTAGAACCAAGGATAGAAAATTCACACCATTGGGAATACCACTTGAGACTGCATTACAAAAGTTACTGAGTAATAACTTCCTACAGCTACCCCCAATAAAAGATGAACCATTAACTAAAGCAAATTGGTGGGATGACAAAAAGTATTGTGATTACCATAGCACCAAAGGACACAAGACTTCATCATGCTTCCAATTGAAACATGCAATACAAGACCTTATTGATGATGGTGTCATCACAGTTGATTCATCACTGTTAGCATCCAAATCTGATCATACTATTTTCAAAGATCCTTTGGGTAATCATGACAAAGAGAAACCCTCAAGTTCAAACTCAAACTCACAAGGAAATGTGAATTATGCACACACCGGCTGACTACACCATCAATTGCTTTAATGAGTCTGACTTTCGCATATCCACATTCACATTGAAGGCTGAAGACCCTCGTTGTGCTATCACTACATGTCATAGCAAGATCACCCTACTTGGAGCCCCATCTAGACCTACTGCTTCTACTAGACCTGCACATCCAAGTAGACCTACTACTCCTACTTCATCTCATTATAGCCTCATTGAAGAACTTGAAAAAACCCCTACACAAATATCCATTTTGGACCTACTACGTGCATCTCCCCAACATCAGAAGATCTTGGATCAAGCCATTAAAGAGTCAGTAGTCCTAGATAACATTGATGTTGCCTAGTTCCAAGCCATGGTTGGGAACCTATTTGCATCACAACATATCACTTTTTCACCCCAAGATATTCCTAAGGACAAACCTAACCATAATGATCCCCTTTATCTCAAAGTCTTCATACATAATGCCAAAGTCATACATGTCTTAATAGATGGAGGAGCAGGACTGAACATCTATACTCTCAAGGTTGTCAATAATTTGGGTTATTCTTAAGATGATGTGGATCCCTCTTGAAGAATCACAATAAAAGCTTATGATAATGGTGAACGCTTCTCAAGGGGCATCATCACATTACCTGTCAGAGTTGGTCCAGCTACTAAAGACACATTGTTCCATGTCCTAGACATTGAAATGAATTGCAACATGATACTAGGATGCCCTTGGCTTCATGCTATGAAAGAAGTCCCTTCTACATATCATCAATGTTCAAAGTTTTCCTATGACAGCGTAGAGGTTACCATCCCTAGCAATCTAGATCCTTTCCAGTTTTGTGCTAATCTAAGAGATGCTACTGCATACCAAATCCCAACAAATAATGAAGCACAACCCACAAATTTATCTAAGTATGTGGATGCTGATATACTACTTAGTAAAGCCAAGGAAAAGATGAAGATTGAAGACAATTGGTGTGGAGAGTACTTAATGTCTCAAGTCTCTCACATTAGGGAATCACCACTTTCTCCCATCAGTACAAAGAATTATACTTCTATCAATGAGAATACATCCATATGTATTGAGAAAGCAAAAGTAGAACGAGAACCCACTTTGATGTCTCCTAGCAAGTATGGATTTGGGTTTACCATCATGCAAAAACAAGGTTATGATGGCTATAGTGGTGTTGGATCTCAAAAAAAAGGAATCATTGAACCTGTCACTACATAAGGACAACCTCCTAGTTTGGGGCTTGGATTTAAACCATTACGAATAGGTCCTCCTAGTACCACAGTACGTAAAATGTAAGACTATGGATGTTTCAAATGATGAAAAGGCATCTGAGGATATCCCACTTGAAACCAACAATCCCCTAGCCTCTAAGCATAACCCTAATGACCCAGTTGAATTAGTTACCCATATATCTACCTTCAACCAAAGCCCATTCAACACTGATGATGACATCTCCTCAAGTTATCCTAAACCTTTGGATTGGGACCAACGTGGACCACCAATTTTTGATCAATTCGACAATTATGGCACTCTTATAATAGAATTTGAAGGCATTATTACTGAAGATCATAAAGAAATAGTTTCTCCTAAAGGGAAAACATTGGCATACTTTGGGGAGCCTACTCCACCTTCTAGATACAAAGAAAAAAGAGAAAGAAATAACTAGCATAGGTCTCTTGGTGAAAATCGAAAGGCACTATTAGACCATAAAAAATCAAAAGCTAAGAAGCTCCCAAGGATACAAAATGAAAAATATGATGCCATGAATATCAATGTTCCAATGTTCAACATGCCACAAAGTATTTTGGAGCTCCCTCGATCAGCATTCATGTGGAAGGTCATTGGTCTCAAACCTCCCAACCCTCCCTTATATCCCTTTTTTTATCCCCCAATCCAGCTACCTAATTTGTCCAATAACCAAGATCAAAGCCTTCTCCAACAAGCCTTTACATATGTCATCATTAGTGACATCCCACATGAAATTTCTATTGACCCAATTATACTTAGATGCCTTGATTCGCAACAGATAGACATTGTCTTGCATATGGTAGACGATGGTATATCTCAAGGCCTTTCTAGTGGTTTAATTTTAGCTACAAACTCGAAACAAATCCTATGTAGTTATGGTCAATCATGGATCCAGAGCTCATCAGCTAGCAACACGAACAATAGATATCTTCTTAGCATTTTTTAGTGACATTCTTGATTCCATCTAAAAGTCCTGAAAAAATATCAAAAAAATAGTAAAAAGTCATGAAAAAAGAAAAGAAAAAAGTGAAAAAAAGTCATGAAAAAATGGATGCCTTGATGAAAACCTAGCAAACAGGTATCTTGGCATGAAAATTTGAGTCAAGAGAAAAATTTTGTCCAAAAGTGAAAACTTGGCAAACAGATGCTTTGGGCAAGTACCATGGTGAAAACCTAGCAAACAGGCACCATGTATAATCAATGTTGCTACTCCATCTATCAGGATTCCATCTAGTCTTTTCCCCCTCCATCATACCTTGATCATACCCTTCATATTGCAAGACATCCTTGGTCCCTTATCATGGCTCATGAACTGGTTAATGTCCTTTGTTACCTTGCCTAAGCATCACCAGTCTGTACACACAGTCTGTCATTAGCCTTTGTACATAGTTTGTGTCTTGTCTGGGGGCATATTACCTACATGGTGCATGAGTTTGAATTTGAACTAGGGGCATATCTCTAAGTGCTTTCTATCAATTAGACCTATCGCATAACAGATTGGAGCTAACACTTGTATATGCTTATACGATCCTGAAAAAATCCCTAAAAATCATAAAATGTCCTGAGAAAATCACTAAAAATCACATAATGTCCTGAAAAAATCCTAAACATTCAAATACGATCCTGAAAAAATACTAAAAATCATAACATGTCCTGAAAAAAGCACTAAAAATCATAAAATGTCTTCAAATAAACCCTAAAAATCATAAAATGTCCTGAAGAAATCAGTTACAAAAAAAATATCAAATATCCCCACAAAAACCCTAAAAATCACAAAACCCATCAAAAATTTGCAATAAACCTTGTACATACTCACTGTGGATAACCACCCCTTTTGTGTAAATACTTGCACTTTGCAGACTGAAAATCAAAGCACTACACTTTCAAGACAATCACACTATCTGACCAACGTGAACCAACAATCAATCCAACATGTCACTATGAACATATCAACTAAATCCACAAACAGTGCTATCACATTATCAACCTATCGAACACCATATAAACACCTAACACACTAAAAAGCAAGTAATAATGGGCAGGGATAGCTATTGGCTCATGCTATTTAGTGAGTGATTTATTTTTTGCTTTGTTTTTCTTTGATCATGTTCCTATGCCACTTGATGATATAAAACTAATCTATGAGACTAGCCGGGATGGTTCATGGTCATCTTTTTCCATTTCTGTCTGTTATAATGTACCTTTGAGAGTCTGGGGCATGTACATATTCTTTAGGAAGGACAAGGTCATTCTCTGTCTGCATCATGCTTGTTTACACAAGAGGCTTGCATTTGCACTCTGGCCCTTTATGCCATGATGTGTTGCATTCCATTTGCCATATCAAAATAAAGCTCCATTTGACATATAGTGCACTTTCTAGAAGCAAAAGTCTTTCCATCATACTAACATCTCCTCATCTCATCTTTCATCTCATTCTCCATCACCATAATCATGTCTTCTGATTCACCAAATCATCTTCATCTCTCATTCATGCATTCATGCATTCATGTCAATCAACTTTCTGTGGCTTTCCATCTAGTTCAACCCCAGTATCACTTTTGTCTCATCATCTTTGACCAAATATGACCATTTTTTATGATTTCACTCATGCTTGGACATCTTTCCATCATTTTGGGCATGCACGCACAGTTTCGGGTCATTCCAAGTCCAATCAGGCTAATTCTAGGCCCTAAAGCCTTTTAGGGCACAATCTGCACTATCAGGGCACAATTGGGGTTCCCAACTATGTCATTGATGCACTTGGTCATTCCAACTATGTCATTGACACACTTGGTAGAGTTTGGGCACACTTGGGGACCTAGGTTATCCAGAACTGCTCCCAAAACCCCTAGGTTGCACTTCGGAGGCCATAACTTTTGTGTTTCAACTCCGATTTACAAACTGTCAGTTGCGTTGGACTCATATCTTTCTTGTGAAAAAAATGAGCTATTATTTTCATTATTTGGTCACTATATGGAGTTTTAATCCTTGCAATTACTCTTGGGCTCCTAGTTGTCCCCTGTCATGTTGATTTTGGCCCCCAGAGCCTTCTCGGGCACATTTTACACTTTCTGAGACCACTTAGGCTTCCCAAGTGTGTCATTGATGCACTTGGTACTATCATGGAACACTTGGGCTTACAAAGTGCATCAATTATGTACTTGGTTGATTTTTGGGTGCAGTTGGGGACCTAGGATACCTTGAACTGCTCCCGAAGCCCCTATGTTGCACTCCGGAGCCCATAACTTTTGCGTTTTAACTCAAAACTATAATTTTTCAGTTGTGTTGGATTCATATCTTCATTATGGAGAACATGAACTATCATTTTCATCACTTTTTGTCTTTCTTGAGTGGTAACCCATGCAATCACTCTTGGGCTCCTGATTGACCCTATTTTGCAGTTTGGACCTCATAACTTTCACATCTTAGCTCTGATTTGTGATCCATCAATTGCTATGGTTTTGTCTTCTTTTTGTCAATAAATTGACTTATCATATGCTTATCTTAGTCAATTTCTCAAGGGGGCACCCATATACATCATCCTTGCTGGGGCATGTTGTGGCTTTCTCATCAGTTATTCCTTGATACAATGCTCTAAATCACATTGTATCAAAGAGTGGCAAAATGTAGATGCTCAAAAATGGTTTGCATCTATGGTTTCATCACTTATTCATACTAATTTGTCCCATTTTATCATTCTACTAACTCTAATCTTTTGGCCAGATTGACCATATTTCATCATTTGTATCCTCTTTCATATCAATTTCATATCAACTTGGAATCATATCAAATCAACTCGAAATCATATCAAATCAACTCAGAATCACCTCAAATCAACCTAGAATCACTCAAGATTAATCCTAATCAACTCAAAACATATCAAACATCCCAAATCAATCATCATTTATTTGACTCCTAGGTATTGTTGTGGGTTTCAGTCCCTTAGAAATCTATCAACCTATCAATCTTATCAATCTAACCTTAGTACTGTCGTGGCTCTCAGTGCTAGGTCAAACTATCATTCATTTCATCCAATCTTTGACATTTCTCAGGCTTTCAATGTCAAATCATGAAATCATCAACCATTTTAATAACATTGACAATGTTCTTCGGTGTTATTATGATCAAACCTTATCAATTAATTTCAATCTTGAAGCATTTACAATGTCAGTTAAATGTTACATATCAACCAATTCATGTCATGTGTCCTTGGCATGTTATCAATTTCAATCTATCAATCAATTTGACCATGGCTTTGGTCTACTTTTCATCATCTTATTCCATATCTATCATTGTCACATTTTCATTAAAAGATAGAGTCACATTCATTCAATCAATTTGGCCAATCATCTGCTAATTTTCTCTATAGGATTAAATAACCCATAATTTAATCCTATTCTTTCTAATTATTCATCCTAGTTATCATCCTCAAATAATTAATCTTATTAATTAATTGATTCATTATCTACAAACCATGGAAATGTACAATTTCCTAAGTTCTATTTTCCATCATTAGTTCCATTTTCTACTAATTCTTATTTTGTGGAATGAGAGGATTTTTAATTCGAATATTCCATAAAATATTGTATCATCATGACACTTGGATATGACACCTCATGGATTCTCCTTCAACACTTTGTTAAGACTTCTCATAATCAAATATTCTTATTCTCTTATGCATGTCTCTATTTGGCTTCTTTGTCATAGATTCTTGGCTTTAAGTGGGTTGAGGTGTCTTATGACACGTCATAGATTATCTTCTGCATTTAGCCAAGTTTGACCTACATGTGTCATAGAATCTCACAATTGGCATATTCTGTCATATGCATCATGGATTCTCAAAGGAATCTCTTGCCACATTGCACATTTATGGGTGACAAATCCAATGCTCTCACTTTGAGTGTTGATTATAAAATGGACACTCTTTCTCTCATCTTGGGTCCTTGAATCCTGGAATGCTAGAGTTTTGAAAATCCAAACCTTTGAGTCTTTGAGTCTCTACTTCTTTGCATTTTGCATTCTTGCTCTCACATTCAAATCACAACTTCAAGTATTCTCATGGCATTATCGACATCATAGACTTTTGCTTCAATTTTGTGTGCACTATAGGCAACTTTGGAGCTACAATCATTTGGAGAAGAAAGAAGGACATGGGAGTTACAAACAGAAAATGGAGTTTTTAATTATGTTTGCTTTCTTTTGATTTTTTTGGCTTTCATGGTAGACTAGTGGGTGCTAATATATGTTGATTGAGTTTGTGATTTGCTCATAGTATGTTATGCATTTAACCCATTTTCTGGTTCTACAAGTAGTATGGTAACAACACAAATATTGGTTTTATGTTAAATGAGTTTAATAACATGAAAAATAACCAAAATGAATCCACCTTTGATTTCAATGTGAGGTTTCAGAAAGGGATGTATAAGCTATTCCAATTAATGAGACTTGGTGAAGATGTGTGTCTTATTACTTACTTCAATTCTTTTGATAGAAAAATGTGATATATCTTAAGAGATAAGGATACTAGGACCTCGAGGGATTCTTATAAGATGGTTGTCAATATAGAGAATAATAGAAAAGAATCTAGCAAGCTTGGGAAAAGAAATGACCCAAATCTTTTTAATCCTCATGGTAAAAAAAGGAAGGTGACAAACCTACTACAAGAAAGAAGCTAGAGGATGATAAGGTAGACCAGATGTTAACCATACCAAAGAACATGAACCCTTAGATGGGGAATTCCCACAAAGAAAATTTTGGAGATAAACCACAATCCGACCATTTTAATAGGAAAATTACAATGCAAAATTTCCCTTATACTACCCAATGGAAGGATGGGAAGCCTATTGTTCCTCCTACTAAGAATGCTAATGAGAAAAACACACTTGATCCTCTACAAAAAACATTTGTCAACATAATTGATGAACCTCAATGGTTTTTAAGTTACCATTTTCCTCATGCACTGAAATATTGTGTTTTTGCATTGTCCTTTGCTGATAATCAAGATGGAAATGAGGAACAACCTAATTGTGAGGGTGGTGTTGAAGATGTGAGATATAATATGGTTGAATTATATTATGATTAGGACTCTGAATGTGATGACAACAACAATGATGTTCTTGAAAGAAAAAAATTCCATAATATAGTACATCGAAAGATCTTCTTAGATGAAGATAATGAGGAAGACACACCTTGTAATATGGTGTCATCAAAGAATGAGATAACTCTAAGGATTGGGTGGGATTCAATGAATCTACCCATCTTTTTATTTTAGTCCCTTCTAGAAACTTCTTCTTCAATCCTCTTTGAATTTTCCTCAAAATGATTTACCATGAATTTTGTGCTACCAACTCATCATTTTTATCTTCCACATGCTTCACAAAGTTCAAGAAAATAACATAGTTAGCCCAAATTCATCAAATCCATGATTTAACATAAATATTGGCACTCAACATTAATATTTTGTCACCATACTTCCACATTATTCTTCCACTCGTCATCTACTAGATAACTCGACAAACACTAAAGTTTGTTGGTGCTCAGCATCAACTAAACTTTACTTGGCTTACATTGTATCACTTGGCATACACTTAACTTTCACTTTTCTCAGCTTCAACTAATTTTCTACTCAGCTTGGATTAACTTTTTCTTGGAACCTACTATCCACTTGGTCAAACTTGGCATACTCAATTCTTCTTACTTGTTCTTCTAGACTTAATCAATGTATCCAACGTTTGCAACCTTAAGTAGATAATTAATGTACTATATCATCACTATCTTAACTAATCTTTGTACTCCTTTTTACATACCATAACTCAACCTTTTCTCTAGGTTCTTTTGTTATCTCATTTGATCATATTCTCTTCATCAATCAAACAAATGATAGTAATCAAATCAACTAAGCAGTTGTCTTACTAGCAAGTAGCAAGTTTAACATTAGTGACAAAATAATGATTGAAACCCATTCTCATACTTGTATCAATTTATTTTCAAAAATCTCCCTCTTTGGCATTGATGGAAAACCAATACCAACAATAATGCCAAAAAGAAAATAATTCCTTGTATTTAAATCTCTCCCTTTATTAGTAGCTTTCATGTTTTGTATAGGTTACAAAATTCTGTTTTAATCAAAAAACAATCAACTCATCCTTATGACTACCTTTTGATCACTTCCTCTTTCTAATATTCAGGTATCTATCTATGTCTATCTGTTCTTATATCTCCCTCAACACTATCTACCTCTCAATAGATATTCCATGTTTCTTCCTTTCTATATTTCTTCTTCTTATGTATTTATTCATTTCTGTATTTCTCCCTCTTTAACAACAATGCCAAAGACTTTTCATCTTAATAAGTAGATAGGAAAAAATTTAATTTCTCCCTCTATCAACTAGCTTGTGACTGGTCTACAACTCCATCTCTTTGATTACTTTAGGTAGCTCCCAAAGTAAGAGCCACTGCATCAATGTGTAACATATGCCAATTATCTCATTTGATGAAGGGCACTTCTCATGCTTCTTAAATAGCCTTGGATAGGGGTATCACCCCTATTTTACATCTTAGATACTCATGAGCATCCTTAGGAAATTCTTTTGTGAAGATATCATATATTTTCTCTTTTGTATTCACATATTCCATCTTCACCTCTTTGTCTTGAACTAACTCTCTCAAGTAATGATATTTGATTGTAATATGATTAGTTTTTATATGAATCATAGGGTTCTTTGATATATTTATAGCACTTGTATTATCACAATAAAGTATCACATGTTTATTGATTTCCTCCTTCATACCTTTAAGTAGCTTTTTGATCCATACTATGTTTGTAAAAATTACTATAGCAATAACATATCTAGCTTCAACAGTAGATTGAGATATGTAGTTTTGTTTCTTTCTAGTCCATGTAACCATCCTTTTTCCTAAGAAAAATTCTCCTCCACTAGTTCTCTTTCTATCATCAATATTTCCAACCCAATCAACATTATTGTAGGCTCCCAACTCAAACTTCTCATTTTTCTTGTAGTGTAGACCATAATCTTCTGTTCCTTTTAGATATCTCATTATTCTCTTAAAAGCCATCAAATCATTCTCCCTAAGATTAAAAGAGAATCTTGTAACTATCCTAATAGATAATGTAATATCAAGTCTTCTATGTACTACATATTTTAGTTTTTCAATCATAGAACTATACAATGTTTGATTCACCTCAGCTAACTCATCATTCTTTGATCATTGTGTTATGTCCCCATAGGTGTATTTACTAGCTCAAAATCTTCCAAACCAAAAAAATTCAGTATCTCATTTACATATTTTAACTCAATGATGTATATATCAAATTTCATCTTATGTACTTGCAAACCCACAAAGAACTTGATCTATCCAAGCATAGACATCTCAAATTCATTCTTGATTTCACTTGCAAAAGCTTTACATAAAGTATCTTGACCTCCAAATATGGTATCATCAACAAAAAAATTAGATAGTAAAATACCTTTTCCTTTTTCTATCTTCATGTACAAATTGCTATTATCATCACTCCTTTCAAATCCAATCTTCACAAGCTAATTTTGAAGCCTTTCATACGATGCTCTTTGTGCTTGTTTCAAACCATATAAATCCTTGTATAGTCTACATACCATGTTTTTGTTGCTAGCATCAACAAATCCTTATGGTTGTTCTATATAGACCTCTTCTTCCAATATGCTATTTAGAAATGCAAATTTAACATCCATTTGATGAACTTTGAAACCTTTGTATATAGAGTAAGAAAAAAGAGTTTTTCTTCCTTCCAATCTTGCAACAAGAGTGAATGTTTATCCATAGTCTATCCCTTCTTTTCGTGCATACCCCTTTGTAAGCTAATCTTATCTTATTCCTTGTGACTTCACAATTTACATCTAACTCTTTTTCGCACACCTACTTGGTGCCAATCACATTTTTATCTTCTAGTCTAGGAACTAAATTCTATTCTTGTTATTTTCAATTTATTCAATCTCTTATCTCATGGCTTTACTCCAGTTCATGTCTTCTAAGGTATCTCTCATTGTTTTAGGTTCATGCATGCTAAGAAAACATGTATCACTTCTCAACTTGTTCCTTATCATTGGTCTTGCATCTTTATCTCCAATAATTTGTCTAGTAGGGTGATGTCTTTTGACATACTCTGACAATCTTGGTTCTACTCTATTTTCCTCATTTTGGTCTATCAACTTTTGAATCACTATGTACTTCTCTATCAAGTAATTCAACATATCTTTCTTGTACACTAATCTCAAAATCCAAATGTGCCTCAACTTCATTCTATAACACAACACCTAACTATATTCTGGTTCCTAAATGCAACTTGGAATTCATTATATGTGACTCAACAATCACAAAAATTTGATGTTGATTTACAATTTAATTTACAACATCTTCATTAGCAAGCATACCTTCATAAAAATATACAAATTATTTGTATTCCTCTGGTTCCTTCATAGGTTTAGCCTCATGTTCTTTTATATATTCATCAGATTTCACATTTTTACTTTCTACAACTTTGTTAGTGTTAGAATTTAAACACTTATAAGCTTTACTTCTTGTGGAATCGACACAAAATATACCTTCTTCACTTTTTGCATCTAATTTACCATTCCTTATATCTTTGAGAATATAACACTTGCTTCCAAATACCTTAAAATATTTTATAATGGGTAATATCCATACCATTATTCAAAATGTGTTGAATGAGTACCTTCCTTGACTTGCACATGGTTCAAGGTATAAAAAACTATAATTAATACCTCTCTTCAATATTTCAAAGCAACATTCTTCTCCATCATGAGTGTCCTAGCATAGTCCATTAAAAACTTGTTCCTCCTTTCAGCAATTCCATTTTGTGGAGGAGTCCCAGGGGCAGATGCATGTCTTTTGATTCCTCTATGATTACAAAATATCTCAAACTCATTTGATGTAATTTTTTTTCCTTTTTTAGATCTCAAACATTTCAAGCTTTTACCTATTTCCTTCTCAACTCTTCTAAGTACCACTTAAACATTTGGCAAGCATCAGATTTCTTTTTTAGAAACATAATTGTCATCATCCTAGAATAATCATCAACAAATAACATAATGTACTTATCACCTTGGTAACTTTTCACAATAATGGTCCACACAAGTTAGTATAGACAATCTCCAAAATTCCTTTGGAGGTGTGAGTTTTACTCTTAAAACTAAACTTTTCCATTTTTCGTAACTGACATTGCTTGCAAATCTTATTGTCATGTTTCTTCAACTTAGGAAAATCTCTAACTCTTCTCGTGTTACTAATACTTAGCAAGTTATCAAAATTAACATGACATAACCTCTTGTGCCATAACCAATATATTTAGTATCTATTGAAATTACAGTAGAAAAGGTAAACTTCTATGAGGGGTGTTGTGAATCAATAGTTTAAACTTCTACCCATAAAAACTCTCATCACACATCCATCTCATAGTTTTACTAAGTAAACTAAAATATCATGTAAATAATGTACATCTAAAACATGAAATCAAGTAAACATTCACACATGTGTGACACTAGATATGATTACCCAAAAAACTTGCAATGAGAAGGTACAACTGGGGTGGTGATGACACTCAGAAATCTTCACTATTGCAATAATAAAGTGTATCTAATGAAGGTTACAATGTTTTGATCATGATACATGATCTACCCGATGAAAGGTCTTCCCTGTTAAAGGCTTACAAAGATTGTTAGGTCTCACCCTACTAGAAGTGTGCCAAGTTAAAGGACTTCAACTCATAATTAAGTAAGTACCCTATTAAAGGATTTCAATACAACCTATTGGGACTACTTTGTTAAGAGATTTAACTAATTAACCTACTAGAATGACTCACCATTGTTCTTGTGATTACAAATTGATTGCCTAGTGAAAAATCACCTCTATATTGATGTACTCTTGATCCTTTTGATTAGATGTTTGACTGTTGTGTACTATTTCTTTCCTCTATTCTCCTTTAACTCATTTCGCAATGTAATCTCAGTTCATAACTCCTTAGCCACCATGAATGCTCTATTTTTGCATGCAAAATCCTCTCTTTCCTCCCTTCACTCCTTCTTAGAAACATAGATAGTTTAGGGTTCATCCTCCTTAAGAAAACTTTGGTGACTTAGGGTTAGGTGTGGATCAATGGCTATGATTTGGGATCCAAGTTAGGGTTTATCCTTATCTCCAAATATCATAATTCAATCTTTAGGTTGGCTCAAAAATTGTTTACATAGTTGTTTGTGCCATTTAAAAAAATTATAGAAAATTTTTCTTACTTCACATCTGAAGTCTCTAATGCGTGGCATATACTATTCTCTATAGTTTGACTTGACATATATATCACTCAGCATGCACTACTTACTTGGCTCTTGAATTACTCGGTATATACTATCTTCTTGGCACTAGAGTGACTCTGCACATGAGTGGCTCGACACTTACTATGGACTTGACATGCTCTATTATATACATGTCATACTTGGCATGTACTACTCAATTAGTAGGAACTAAGTAAATGACTTAAGTGTGTGGACATTCATTACTCAAAACTGATAAGAGATCAACAATCTCCCCCTTTGACATAAGTGTCAAAAATACTTGATCATGCATTAATATCCTTATTCTTACAAGCATAACATATCTCTTATTCGGTTTATAGACAAAACTTCAAAATTTCAAAATTTTGTAACAACTTGTACCTCAAAATCCGATAACTCCCCTTGAGTTGATAAGTCTATTCTATATTCAAAATTATATACTCATGCTGAATAAATGTGCCTCAACTAATACTCTTTGACTTCATGTTGTTTGTGCTTGCTCCCCCATAGCTTATTTATGTTTGTAACAACTTGTACATTTTTCTTACTCTCCCCTTTTTCTCATCTCCCCCCTTTCTCTCTATCTCCCTCTTTTTATTTCTCCTCCTTTTATTTCTCCCCCTTTCTGACATTTATGTCAAATGGGCTATACAATAATAGTGTGTTTATCCAAAAAGGATTTATGGACTTCTAGGATAATTTTTAGAGTTATATGCCAATTTTCACATGCTACATCCAAATACTTAATTTGGGTAGCTAGCTTAGTAGCAAGGTGGACTAGGCCATCTAATGTTGAAAGATTTGGGTCTTTCTTTATAAGTGTTTTAGCATAGCCTAATTCCTTGTGCAAAATTTCCATGTGTGGGGTCACTATTGTTTGGATGCTAATTAGTTTAGCCCTTATATTGAATTCATCTTCTAACAATGTAACTAATTGACTCTGGATTTGTAACAAAGTTCTAAAGTGCTTCTCACTTTGAGCTAGTGTCATAGGCAGTTTTGCACCTAATGCATTAATTTGACTTTTCAAACTCAAAATGTGACTTCTTGTCTCTTGTGTGAGGAGTGTTGGATTGCACAATTTAGTGTACAGTGAGAAGATATTTTCAAGTACCTTCTTCACACCTTCTACCTTTTTTGCCAAAGCAACTTGTGTGAGTGCTATGTGACCTAATATTTTCTCATTTACTTTGCTTTGGAATTTCTTTTATGACCATTCTAATAGTTTTGCATTTGTATCTAGGTCTACATCACTAACCTTCTCCACTATATTTGTCAATTTTTTAATGAGTGGCTTGGTTTCATTTGGACTTGACAAGTTAAATGCATCTAAAAAGATGTCTTTGATATCTTGCAATGCCTGTTTCTACCTATCCTCATTTCTGAGAAATTCTTGTCTTCTTTTTCTTGCTAGGGCTTCTTGTAATATGACCATTAGCTCAATTTTTATTGTATCATAATCATATTTTGGAAAAATAATCTCTTCATCAAGGCTTACATCCCCATATTGTATTACCTCTTCATCCTTTGATGAGCTCAAACTTGGCATTGATATTTGCAATGGTGTTGCATCTATGCTCGGCTTCTGAAGAGTGTGATCAAAAGGGGTGTGAGATTCTAGTAAAGTTACTAGGGCTTGAATTACTACTTGCTCCTTCACCTTTGGTGTCAACTCAGTCTCTTCAAGCTTGTTCTTTACTTCCACAATGCCTTGTAATGCACTTTGTATTTGTGCTAGAGGTGCAAATAAGTTTATCTGACCTATTTCACTCTATGTTTTTATAGTGCTTGAGTTTCCACTATGTCCTTCACAATTGTATCGACCTTTTCAAATGTAGCTTCAGGTACTTTATCCAAAGGTTGTTCATTAGTGACTTGAGGGGTAATAGTAGGTGTTTCTTGCATATTTACCTCTTCCCTTATAGTTTCCGTCACTATTTTCTATATCTCATCTACACTCACCAAAATAGGATTATTACATAATTTTTCCTACAGTGTAGACTGATCAAGTATCTTCTTTAGATCTTCCTCTATTAGGGTATTGATGTTCTAAGTTGTAATATTAGATACATCCTTAACTGTTATTGTTTCAATATTTTCACCTGTTACATGTTGAGGGCTACCATTAGGTAGTTGGTTATCTTGTACACTCTATTCCTCTTGTTGATCTGCCTCAAATTGTTCCCTTGTCATCTATTTTCATTTCTATATCTCCCTCAATAGTTTCTTCATCATTATTATCTTCATTATCTTTCACCTCAATGGGTTCCTGGTCTCCTTCCTTTACTATTGCTAAACAATATGTTAGTTTCCACATTTGTGTGGACTTCTTAACTACACCTTCAATATTATTTTGCAATATGATAAAGTCTCTATATTTAGGTACAAACCTAACTTCATATTTCTTTATAGCCTTAGAAATTTGTACCTTACTAATTTCAAGCATGACTTGTGCAAGTGAAGTGTCCCTTATTTGTCTTTCTAGGTTCAAGCAATTGTGTCATTTCTACTCAACTCTCTCATATAGGCTCTTAGGCATTGCATTAGCAATTTCTAGTGGGTCTTTCTTAAAATTTTCCATCATGGCATATATAGCCTCCTCCACTTGATTTTTCTCAACTTTACTAAGATTATTAAAATCAACAAGTGAAAATTTTGAAAAATCTACACTACTCTTAATATTTTCACATAGATTTTCTAAATCAGATAATGGGTTGTGACTCACCACTTTGAATTGGCTATTATCATCTAATTTTGTTTACTCCTCATTAGATTCAGCTTGTACAATGTACTTTCTCCTTAGTATTTTGTACACTTCACCTCCCTATTTTTTAGGTTTTGTCTTTACTTTTTCCTTTAGTGCAGTGGCACATGCACTAGCCCTTATAGTAGGTGTTGTAGATTTGGGTTGATTCAACTTGGTGACCTTCTTGGCTTTTGTCTCTAGTTGGACCTTAGCCTTCCTCTTCTTTTGATCTATGGGAGTAGGTGCTTCCTTAGCTTCTCCCTTAGCACCTTCAACAAATTCTATCTCTTCTTTTGGCTAATCTTCTCCCATTCCTTGTGTTAGTGCAAGTTGTGCTTGTGCCTAGATGCTTTCTTCCTCTTCATCCTCTTCTTCTTCTTCTTCCTCTTCCTACACAATACCTTCACCAAATTTAGTTTTTAATTTCTTCACCAACTTCTCATTTTTCTTAATAATAGAGGTAGTCTTCAATTCCATAGTGATTTTGGATTTAGCCATTTCATAGTCCAAATGCTTTTGCATTTTTATCAACATCTTTTGCCAGTAAAGCTTTTATAGCTCCAGAGGCCTCATCTATATTGATTTCATATCCAAGTGGCCTCAGCCATCTCACCCTTTGTGTTAATTTTTGAACAAAAGTGTAATAAACATCCACTACAAAGAAAACATCATCATAATGCTTCTCCACTAAGGATACTAGTATTCTCAATCTTTTCTTCATTAATTTCTTAAAGTCCTCAAAATAGCTAGTCACATCTGACTCAAAGTTCTCACCCAATTGTTCAATGAATTCACCTATTTGTACTACCACTAACCTATTGGTTTTCCTTGAAACTATGCCAAATGTGGGAAAATTATTTTGAATATAAAAGAAAATGCATATCAGAATGGAACCAAATTTACATTGTGCACTCTTTGTCTTCGTTATTGCTCCTAAATTCTTAATCAATTGTTGTAGTTGTAATTCTGCAAGATCATATGTGTGATCCTTCATGAAAATTTTATAACCAAAATCTAGTGCAATATAGGGCACATTGTTCAATCTACTAGATTGGAAAAAGTTGTGTGAAATAACCCTTACTACAAAGTCTATTAGAGGATCTATAATGGTATCAATTTTCATTCCTCTCTTATTCCATACAGCTCTAGTGTTTTGTTCAATAACCTCCTTTGAGTCCCTTCTTAGGGTCTTAGGCCAATCTAGGGTTGGATACCTTGTTACCCTATGGATTATCCTTTTGGTTATCTTGATGGGTCCATTATCTAACCAATGTGAATTGTCATGAATTCTTCTTAACACAATCCTAATCCATTTAGTTATGAACATATTCCAAAAATCTAGGTCATGAGTTAACCTTTTATTTTCTACAATTTAGTATTCTTCTCTTAATACACTAGTCTCAAAAAAATTTTCATATGCTTCCCTAATCTCCATATCACCTATACTTCCAATTTTACAGTCATGTCATTTTCCAACATCTTGCACCATTAAAACATTTGGTGGTAT
Organism: Cupressus sempervirens; assembly: GCA_028749045.1. Lineage (NCBI taxonomy): Eukaryota > Viridiplantae > Streptophyta > Pinopsida > Cupressales > Cupressaceae > Cupressus > Cupressus sempervirens. The sequence goes on along the minus strand of CM053789.1, from coordinate 817,194,165 downwards.
CATGGATAATGCCCTGAAGGGGTCATGTTTATAAGAAATGTCTAGTATGGCTTTGAATATTGGTTGCTTGACCTCATTAATAACTATTTGAACATTTAAAACTTCCTTTCCCTCTAAATTCTTTGAACTAGATACCATTGTGCAAAACTAGGGTTTACAAAAATATAAATAGTGTAACTTGGCACTTGATAAATACTTTGCAAGATCCAATGAAATGATGTAGAATCACTAAAATCTTCTACAATCATTTTGGATGAGTTTTCTTATCACCTTCTACTCTCCTTGCTCTTTCTTAATTTTGAAATGATGGAAAATGAGTTGAAATCAATCAAATAACCTTTTGAAACCCTGCAATAAATATTGAGTTCTTACACAGTTGTAAGCTTAGCATAAACCAATTTTAGATTCACTCAGCATCTATTATCATTCCACTTGTTCAACAACCATTATGAGTACAATATCTTCTAGAATTCCACTCAGTAATCATAAGAAACATTTCATACTTGATGGTAACATGAAAAACTTAAAAAATTCTTGGATTCCTAATAACATCTTGCATCTTCATTCATGTTTTTATAGTCTTTTTAGTACTAAGTCCTTTTGGAATTGATGTATGATATAAGATTTAAATATCAATCCCACATACCTCTTGACTTCTTAGTTTGATGAGGTGTGATCACATGACCCATTGGGTGAAGTGATCCCTTCTCTATTTGATGTGTTGCAACCATCCTTTTTCTTCCATGTCTTGTTCATCTCATCTCTGACATTTTCAATGTCTGCCTTGCCTCTGCCATTGTTGGATAGTAGCGACCAATGGGACCAATCTTCAAACAATTAAACATGTGGTTTAACTCAAACACCTTTTTTAGTCACCTTTGAAGTGTGTCCTAATACAATTTTCAAAAATATGTCCATATTCTTGATAATAATGATAGCTGTATCTTGTATTATAATCCTAGTTGTAAGAGTTGCCATTGTTCCTTACCTTTGTTTGCCTATTTGATGACCACATGGGTTTGGATCTACACTCAAAAGCTATATGTCCATACTTCTAATAGTTATAAAAATATCCTTCAAATATTTGTGCATACATGTTATTGGTTCTACATTCATTTGCTTGATGTCCTTTTTTTTACACTTATGGTAGTGTATCATGCCCTTATGCTTGACATTCTAATTTATAGTCTTTCTCCTACACACATTAGTAGTATGTCCTTTCTTACCACAATTATTACAAGTAGGTTTAGAGTTCTTACCTTTGTTGTTCCTTTCTTCAGCACTTTTGGATGATTCTCCTTCTTCAATACTTGTGTATCCTAGTCTAGATGTATCATTATTGGATCTAGGGGATCTTAATAATTGCTCAAAGTATTTGATGGCTTTATTTGGGTTGTTGAAACTTTTAGCAAATTCCTTTTCCCTTTTTAGGTCACTCTTCAATTTCTCATTCTATAGTTTCAATGTCCTTGACATTCAATTCATAGTTGGCATTCATCATTTGACTTAGAGTATCCATTGCATGTTGGAAATTTTGGTTAGCTCTGATGACTTCTCTTCTAGTCTATTTTTCAAAATTATTTTCTCATATTCAATCATGGCTTTGTCTTGCATAGATTACTTTTTCTATTTAGTCACCTCACATAATAGTATGGCTTGTGATTCTTTCTCTAACTTGAGATTTGTGATTTCCTTAGCTTGTTCTCTATTCTTTTCTATTAGATCTGCAACTACTACATCAAATTCATTGGAGTCTCCATTAGAAAATAGCTTAGTAGTATCTATCTATCTTTACTGTGTGTCATTCTCCTCAAAGGAAATTTCCTTCCTTCTCTTGAAAGATTTATTTAGTTGTTCTCTTACTTCATCTAGTTGATGTAGAATGATTTTTATTTCAATTCCTCGATTCTCAATGATCTTTTCCAACTTGTAGATTTCCATTTTCAAACTCTTTTCTCAAAGCTGCAAAGCTTGTCTTTTAGAGAACTAGGCTTTGATACCAATTTTTAGAATTACAATAGGAAAGGTAAAATTTTGAGAGGGTGGGGGGTGAATCAATAGTTTAAACTTCTACCCATAAAACTTTCTAGCACACATTCATCTCACACTTTTACTAAGTAAACTAAAATATCATGTAAAGCATGTACATCTAAAACATGAAAGAAAGTAAACATTCACACATGTATGACACCAGATATGATCACCCAAAAACTCTCCAATGAGAAGGTAAAATTTAGGTGGGGATGACACCCACAAATTTTCACTACTATAGTAATAAAGTGTATCCAATGAAAGTTACAATGTTTTGATCATGAGACATGATCTACCCTATGAAAGGTCTACCCTATTAAAGGCTTATAGAGAATGTTAGGTCTCACCCTGCTAGAAGTGTGCCTTATTAAAGGACATAAACCCATAATTAAATACCCTATTAAAGGATTTCAATACAGCCTATTAGGACTACTATGTTAAGAGATTTAACTAATTCACCTGCTAGATCGACTTAGCATTGATCTTGCAATCAACACTTGATTACCTAATGATAGATTACCTCTATACTGATGTACTCTTGATCCTTTTGATTAGATGTCTCATTTTTATATACTATTTATTTCCTTTGTTCTCCTTTAATTGATTCTACAATGTAATCTTAGTTCATAACTCCTTAGCCACCACAATTGATCTACTTTCACATGCAAACTTCTCTCTTTTCTCCCTTCACTCTTTCTTCACATACATAGTTTAGGGTTTTTCCTCCTTAAGAAGATTTTGGTGGATTAGGGTTAGGTATTAATCAATGGCTATGATTCATCAATTTTTCTACTTAAACCTTCTCTTTTTTTGATTGACTGCATGTAATGCATTGGGTGTTGGATATAATTGATTAATTATGTATTATCTTTGATGTTACACAAATGTCATATCAGTTGACAAAAGATGCTTACTAAGCTCACTTGGTTAGTGAGGATAGTTTTCCTTGTTTACCAAGCATTTATAGGTTTACTCTAAATAGATGAATGTGTCTACCAAGCTCACTCGGGCATTGAAGGAATTAAGGAAGAAAAGAGTGTTTGAGCTCACTTAGTTAATGAAGGGAAAGTTGGACAAAGTTAGTATTCACCAAGTTCACTAGGTTGCCAAAGGATTTCTACAAGTTTGAAGTGTTAACCGAACCTCTATTGGTTAACACAAAGAATTGTTCCAAAGTTAGTTTCTACCGAGCAGGGTCAGCTTTCGAAGGATTTTTCTTATTTTGGCATATGAAGCTTAATTAATTTATGTATTGATTCTAGCTAACTATGATGATGAATATTAGTTATTGTAATTTGAATTTGGGTTGACTTGAAAATCTGGAAGGTATAAATAAAAGGTCAAGTTGAGATTTATAATGTGTGTGCAAGTGTGTTGATTGAATTGAAAAGAAAAGAGAGGGAGAGAACTTGAAGGGTAAGCAGGTATCCTTGTGGAGCAAAAAAGTAATATTCAATCAAGAAGAATCAAGTTTAAGTATAATAGAGATCTGGATGTAGCAATTTAGTTGCATCATAATTAGGTCATTTTATTGTTACTATATAACCATTGTAGCAGTGATCTAAATTATCTTAACAAAGTTGGTTTAATAGCCACATTTAAATCCTCTAACAAGGTGGCAATTCCATTGAATTTTTTTAGGACCTCTTGTAAGGCCACTCCTAATAGTGTGTTTTGAAACCTTTAATAGGGTTGGCTCCTAATAGGGCTCACTTCAGAAGAGTGAAAAATAGTAACTAATTACATTGGTGGTTTTTCCCAAGTTGGGTTTCCACATTAAATTTTGGTGTCTCATGTGTTGATGTTATTTCTCTTATGCTTGCAAGATTAATAACTATTAATGTTTTAAGATTTGCTAAATGTAATTCACACTCTACATTTACCAAGTTACTACATTTTTTATGTGTATAACAAGTAATAGCAGTAATCCATTTTCCCAATCTAAATTTTATTGTTGACATCTAAGGGATTTGGGATTTATTTTAGTGGTAAATAATTCCCCCCGTCCCCCACCCCCTCAGTTACTCCTATATTTTTAACAATTGTTATCAGAGCATTTGGTTCTTTCAGGAAAGGTTTCAAGGACCTAAGCTAAAAAACAAGATGTCTTACAAGAGAGAGATTCCAAAGCTAAACAAAGACAACTTTTTAGCATGGCAGGGACTCATGAGACTTCATCTGGCCACCATTAGTGATTTAGGCTACAAATATCTTGATGAAGAATATAAAACTCTCACTGGTACATTATCTATTGGGGATCTTACTAAAAAGAACCATAATATCATCATGATTGATATTGCGTCTACTCTTAGCTATGATGAATTTGATGAGATCAAAGACTATAAAATTGCTTTTGATATGTGGAACAAGATAAAGGACATCTATGGTGGTGATGACAATGTAAGGAGAGCTAAAGAAGAAAGCCTTAGCGGATAGTTTGATCAAATGAGAATGAGAGAAGATGAAAATGTTGCCAAATATGTGGAAAAAATTATAGCTAGTGTGATTAGAGCTTCTAGAGGAGAAATCAAGGAAGAAATTGTTGTAAGTAAAGTTCTTAGAACATTGCGTCTACCTATGCAATTAGAGTGTCTGCTAGTCAAAAAAAGAGATGTGATCCAAATCACAAGTTAAGTTTGGATGCTTTAGTAGGAAGATTGACAGCTTTTGAGCTAGAAAATTTTGACAATTATGTTCCATCTTCCAAAAATGTTGAGTCTGCATTTGAATCAAAACTTTCACTCAAAGAGAAAGGCAAGAAAATAAAGAACATTCAGTTAGAAAGTGAAGAGGAAACAAAGGAAAGTTTTGACAGTAATCTTGAAGTTTTTGAAGCTTTACTTGTAAAGAAATATTCTAGAGGTAAAGGAAAATACAAAGGTAGAGCTCCTTTAATCTATTTTTCATGTGAAGAGATTGGTGATATTGCTGCTAGGTGCCCAAACAGAGAAAGAAAGGATGAGAAGAAGATCCACAATTACAAAGGTAAAAAGGAATCCAAAAGTGACAAATCCTTCAAAGACAAAGATAAGAAGACTTGTTTTATGGCTAAAGATGTTGGTAAAATAAATAGTATTGAAAAATGAGTATCAACACACTCAACCATTTTCATCATACATGTTGAGTACACAATAGGTGCTAAGTCATAGTTAGTGCTGAGTAGATTACAGTATAACACATGTCGAGTAATAGAATCATTTAGATGCCAAGCAACTTAGAACAATATATGCTGAGTGATATAGGACACAATAGGTGATGATAAAACCAGGAAATGTTGTAGAAGTCAAGCAATATAGAAATAGTATGTGTTGAGCATTAGTAATACTTCATGTGTTGAGCAACATAGGATCAGTAAAAGAATTTGTGCCTACACAAATTAAGATGTAAATCATTTTTATTTTTTATGAAGCTGACTTAGAGAAATTTCAAAGGAGAAAGAGGATAAGGATGAGTCATTTGTATCCCCTATGAAATTTGCATGCAACCAATCAAAAAAATTGTGAAGGCATGCAACCAATGAGAAAAATGCAAAATATGAGCGAGAATTTGAGATTCAATTTGGATCGTACATGCATACCTAACCCTAAGTCTCCAAGTTCTTTATAAGGAAGGTGAATGAAAAATTGTCTGTGTGGAAGAAAAGTTGCATAAGGGGAGATTACAGTGAAATCTCAGTGAAAGGGATAGTAGTTATATTCAGTTGACCATAGCAGTACAGGAGACATATACAGAGATCAGATCAAACAAGGATCAAAAGTGAAAGAGCAGATCAAGTGCCTAAACCCACCAATTTGACATTGCATTCAATCAAGTCAAAAGTTCTAATAATCTCTCACAATTGTATTAGAAGCTGAAATCCTATGGTGATAAGTTAGCTTAATAGCTAGATAGGAATGTCTTTGAAGAAGGACAAGAAAATCCTATGTATTAGGTAGGTTTAACAACCACTATGTAAATCCTTTAATAGGGTGACACTTCATGTAAAGTGTTTGTAAATACTTTCAATAGGTCACTATTGAAATAGTGTAAAGCCTTTAATAAGGTAGGCCTTTAATAGGGAAAACCATCAGAAGTGGTTGAATTCATTACTGCAATAATTTTGGGGGTGTCATCCCCACCCCATTTTTACCTTCTTATTCTTGAAGGGTTTCTGGGTAACCAAAATCACTTGTATTATGTGTTGTTGCATGCTCTCATTTTATATTTGTTTACTTGCATGCAAGTTAATTCAATTATATGCTGTTATGAATTTGAAAGGTTAACAATTGGTACTTTCGATTCACCCACACCCCCCTCCTCTCAGAAGTCCTCTTCCCATTTGAATATTCCAAAAATTGGTGTTAGAGCACAAGTTCTCATAAGGAGAAGCCTAACAACTTGGAGAAAAAGATCAAAAGATGGAAGTCTTCAAACTTGGGAAGATCATTGAGAATCAGGTGAATGATGTGCAAATAGCTCTACGTAAAGTAGAGGAAGCCAAGGAGGAACTGATAAAATATTTGAAAAGAAGGAAGGAGATAGCCATAGCTAAGAATGACATGCATTATAAGGATATTGATACAACACATGTCTTTTCCAATGGAGATTCCAAGAAATTTGATACAAAAATAGCAGAATTAATGGAGAAAAATAGAGCAGAAGCTGAAGAAATCAGATTACTCAAGCTTGAACAAGAATCACAAGTCACAATACTTTGTGAAGTAACTAAATAAAAGAAAAGAGCTATTGAAGACAATTTCATGGTAGAAAATGAAAAGAGAAATCTCATCAATAAACTAGAAGAAAAGACAATTGAATTTGAAAAGATTTCAAACATGCAGCTAGACACCTTGAGCCAGATGATGAATGCTCATATGAGTTGAACATGAAGGACATTGAGATCTCCACCTTGAAGATGTAGAATGAAAAATTGTAGGATGAATTGAAGAGAGAAAAGGAAATAGAAAAAAGCTACAACAAACCCAATGAGGCCATCAAGTATTTTGAGTAACTGTTGAAATCACCAAGGGCTAGTAATGATACTTCAGGACTTGGCCACATTAGCACTGAACAAGGAGAATCATCTAAGACTACAGAAGAAAGAATAAACAAAGGTAAGAACACTAAACCCACTTTTCATTGCTATGGTAAAAAGGGACATACCTCTAATATTTGTAGAAGCAAGAATAGTCATCAGCATGTTAAGCCCACAAATGCAAATTTTTGTCAGAAGTGCAAAAGGAAAGGACATCAAGCACATGAATTTAGAACCAAGACATTGACATTTGAAGGTCATTGCTACAATTGTAGAAAATATGGACATAAAGCTTTTGAGTGCAGATCAAAGCCTATGTGGACACCTAATCGGCTTGCAAGAAGAACCAATCATGCACATCACTACAATTGGGATTACAAAACCAGGTATAGCTATCACTATTATTAAGAGTATGGATGCATTCCTAAAAACTGCATAAGAATGCATTTTAAGGGAAATTACAGTAGATGGTTAAATCAAACTACTTATTTAAGTTGCTTGAAGACTGGTCATGTCAGCAAAAACTGTCCAACAAAAGTCAAAGTACCCAAGAATGAAATTAATAAGGGCAAAGAAAAAGTTAATGAGGAACACATTAGGGAAGATATGAAGAAGAAATGGTAGAAGAAAGGTGAATGCAACACATCAAATGGAGAGATCACTTCACCCAAGAGGTCAAGTGATCACACCTTATCTAATTAAGCACTAGAAAGGCACATAGGGCTAATACATATAAAGATGTATCACAAATCAGCCCAAAAAGAACATAGAAACACTACAAAGAAGAAATTTTCATAAGTTAAGATGCCAAGATAAAAGTTGGAAGATGATGTTGAGCTATCTTTGGTTGCCGAGTAAAACTCTAGTATAGGCTAAAGTTAAAATAGACTAGTGGATGCTGAGTAAAGTGATAACAGTAGCTTTCAAGTAAGTGAAAAATACTTTGTAGGGGGTTGGTCATAGGTTCTAGTCTCCCCTATCCCTATGGTACTGGTGGTCGTGTGCGCTAACACTATCAGTCACGTTAAAAAGTTTACCTGGTGCACTGTAGTTTATAGGGGGGGCCGTGTTGCACCCGATTCCTGCAGTCTAATAAATAAATAAGTGAAAAATAGTTGATGCCAAATTAGAAAATCCTTTGGAAGCTGAGTATATAGTTGTAAATCATAAAAACAATAAATGCTAGGTTTCAAGCCTAATAAAAGTGAAAATCATTCATTTTCATGACATTCAAATGAAGAGCAAAAATTAGAAGAGCTAAGAAGTGATCAAGCAGCCACTTTATAGTCACTCGCACCAAATACAACAGAGATTCGTCACAAACTTATTGATCGAAAGGTATTTATTAAGTGCCAAGCTACGCAAAGTTTTAAATTTTTAATACATTTTAAAGCCCTAGTTTTGTAAGATGGCTCCTAGCTCAAGAAACCCTAAGGCTAAGGGAGATCATGAAATTCAATTGGTTACCAATGAAGTTAAATAGCTTGAATTCAGACTGATACTTGAAGTAGCATATAAAAATGACCCAGCTAGTGCACTATCTATCATTCCACCCAAAGTTATTATGGTTCAAGATGTAAGGAAATGCTACAATTGTAAAATCAGTGCTATAGGTGACATAGAAATCTTTAATGCCTATGATAAGTTATGTGAGAATAAGATATTGAAGGATGAGTTTTCAATCATTGAGAAGAAGGGTTTAACTAAAACCCTAGTTTTTCCCATAGTGTTTAAAATAGAATGGATTTGCATTGTTCTAAGCCGAATTCATGATGGATGTTTGTGGCTAGAGTTAGGACCGGTCAAGAATACTAAGAGGATTGTGCATAGGGTTACTAGTCTTCCAACCTTAGATTGACCAAAAACTTTGAGAAGTGACAAAAAGGAAATAAATGAGAAGAACATAGGCACAAAATGGAACAATAAGGGAATGACTATTGATATTGTGAATGACCCCTTACTTGACTTTTCCATGAGGATAATTTCACATAAATTTTATCAATCCAGTAGAATAAATAGTGTTCCCTACATAGCTATTGATGTGGCATACAAGTTAGTAAAGAAAGATCACACCTATGATCTAGTTGAACTCATGTTGTAACAAATCAATGAGAACTTAGGAGCCATAAGGAGATCAAAAGGTGCACAGTGTAAATTTGGCTCAGTTCTCATGTGCATATTTTTTTATGTGATGGAAGAGTTCCCTTCATTTGGGAAGGTAAACTAGAATTCTAACAAGATAGCAATCAGTCAAATTAATGAGTTCATTGATCAAATGGGAGACAATTTTCAAGCCCAGATGACTAGCTACTTTGAAGATTTTAAGAAGTCTATGAAGCAAAGGATGAGGATACTAGTCTCACTAGTTGAGAAACATGTAAATGACATATGCTTCTTGGTTGATATTGACTTCACATAAATTCAAGCTGCAACACCAAGGGTAAGATGGCTAAGGCAATTAGGATATGAACTGGATATTAATGAAGCCTCAGTAGCAATCACAACATTGTTAGAAGAAGAAATTGATAAAGTAGCTCCTCACTTTGGAACTTATGATGTTGTTAAGTCCAAAATTGAGATAGAACTAAAAACTCCTTCAGTTGTTAAGAAGAAGGATAAAATGGTGAGGAAAATAAAGAAGACATTTGGAGCAAATATTGAAGATGAAGAAGAAGAAGCAGAAGAAGTGGAAGGAGATAGTGAAGAAGAAGAAGAAGAACAAGGGAAAGAAAAGGACAAAAAGGAAGGTGCCAAGGAAGAAGAAGTTGAGGAAGCACTCGCATCTACCAAGAAAAAGAAGAGAAAGGAAAAAACACAGCCTGCAACTCAGTCATAGCCCAAGAAGGAAACAAAATCAGCCCCAACCAAGCTACCTCCAACCAAGCCAACAAAAAAAAGGGTCACAACAAGACCATCAACTCAAAAGGCCAAAGAGGTAGCTAAAAAGAAGAAGAAAGCTACTACATAGCTAGTAGAAGAGGCCAAGAGAAGAAGAAGATATATGGCTTAACTAGACACAGAAGATTGAAAGATGGAATCTGAAGATATTAGTCAATTTAAAGTGGTAAGTCATCCACCAAAGTCTTCCATTGATAAATTATGTGTTAAGATTAAGAATGGAGACTTAAATGATTTGAAGAATGTAAATTTTAATAAGCTCACAAAAGATGAGCAAAATAAAATAGAGACATCTGTCTATAATATGATGGTAGAATATAAGCATACACCTCTTGAACTAGATAGTTCATTGCCAAAGGAATTATACAAGATTGTAGAGGAAAATTGGCATTTTTGTCTGCAAACTAAGAAAGAAATAAGGGAGTCTACCTTAGCAAGGATATTGCCTAATTTGATTAAAAGTCAAATAAAAAATGTAGTTAAAAGGCACAATAGTAGATTTACTCCCAAATACAAGGTATTCAGTATTCTACAAAACAAAATTGAAGAGGGTGTGAATAAAACCACAAAAGTGTGGAAAGTTATCTACAAGAAAATTGATGATGTATTTGATGAAGAATACAAGGCAGAAGCAAGTGCCAAAACAAAGGAAACAAAAGAAGCAAGAAGAAAGATGATAGAAGAGAAGAAAGTAGAGGAAGAAAAGAAGGATGAAGAAGAAAAGGAGGAGGAAATAAGTAAATAAGAAAAGGGGATAGGCGAGCAACACGAACAAAGTGTGCAAGACACACAACTGCCACCTCCCAGTCCTCCTCACTCATCTACTACACCTGTAGTGATAGTCATCATAAAAGATGTTAGTGGCAAAACAATTCAAAACATCAACCCACTCACTATAGAGGATCTCTCAAAGATCCTTCACCAATCTACTCTTCAGGCATAATTATGCACAAATCATATATTGGTGAGTGTAGATGAAATACAAAGAGCAGTAGCAGCACCACAAAGACAAAAGGTAAAGCCAAAGGTACAACCTTTTACATACACTAAAGCTAAAGTTTTGATTTTGCCACCACCACCTCTACCAAGTGTAAATACGGATAATGCTCAGATGTTGAGTATAGAGGAGAGGAAATCAGATGAAAAGGATGATGTAGCAAAAGAAAAGGAGCAAGTCACCATTTAGACATTGGTAGAATTACTAAAGACTGGTACTCCTACTAAGACTATTCAGGAGCTGAGCACTAAAGCTATTCCATTGCAATTCTCCACACCAAGCTCAAGTTCAACAAAAGTGGCCAGGGTACTTCACTATGGAGACCCTAAACTAGATGAAGAAATTGAGATACCCTCCTATGATTCCAAAACTATCACAATGGCACAAATGACTAAAATGAAAAATGCATTGGATAGAAGGATGAGGCAAGAAATTCTAAGAAAAGAGTTTAAACAAAAGCAAGAACTTCATGATATCAAGGACATCTTCATGGATGCCTTTAGCCTATAATCACTAGATGAAAGGAAACAAATAATTAAGCAACTATCAGACATAGTTGATTAGGTGACAATTGAAGACCATGACACCAATGTTAAACTAATGGAATGGTTAGAAAGGAAGTTTCAAGGTAAAGTTAATGAGAAGATATCAAGTGGTATTGCACTTGAATAGGTAAATTTGGCCAAAACAATTGATAAGGCCAAAATTGTTGTTGAAAATATTTTTTCATTATATAGGAAGTTGTGTGCTTTTTCAAATTTCACACAAGAAACTAATCAATGAATAATGAGCTTGGAAAGGAACTTGAAAATCTCTAGTATGCAATTACCTAGAGATCTAGCTCAAAGTGAGAAGCATTTTGCATAGACGCTTCATACACAAAGGGAGTTAGCTATGCTAATAGCAGAGGAGGAAAATATAAAGATTAAATTGATGCAGATCCAGTCCTCTATAACCCCTCATTTAGAAATCATCCACAACGAACAAATCTATGTTGAGATAGTATTAAAGAAATATCCCAATCTTTCTACTCTTGATGGACTTGTACACCTTTGCTATAGAGAATGCCATCCAACACAAGTCATTGGACATTGCTTTGGAAAATTGGGATGTAGCTTTAAAAACAATAATGGACGTAAAAAAATTTTTTTTGGCTAAATATGGTATTACTCCATAGAACCATTTGACACTAGTGTCAAAAAGAGAGAGAATGGAGAAAGGTGGAGACATATATTATAGGGCGAGTAATAACAAAAGGAGAAAAAGATATGTAATTACCAAATTCACCAAAAATTTTGACAAATTTTGATCATTCATTCATTTTGAAAATAAAATGGAATGATTGTATATAGCCAAAAAGGGGAGATAAGGAATAAAGAAGTGAAGGAGAGATATAAATTTCTAGTAATCACATGGAATATAGGCACATCATACAGGGTTAGAATGCAGAATTGATCAAAGGACAGAAAGGATCAGGCATATTGGTACATAATTTCAAAATTCACGGGCATAATCAACTTAGGGGGAGCTATAAGTTAAGTGTTTTTGACTCTCATGTCAAAGGGGGAGATTTTTGGTTAAATAAATAGTATTGACAAATGAGTGTAAACACACTAAACCATTTTCATCATACATATTGAGTACACAATAGGTGTTGAGCCATAGATAGTGTCAAGTAGATTATAGTATAACACATGCCGAGTAATAGAATCATTCAAGTGTTGAGTAATAGAATCATTCAGATACTGAGCAACTTAGAACAATAGATGCTAAGTGATAAAGGACACAGTAGGTGTAAAGCAAACCAAGAAACATAGTAGAAGTCGAGCAATCCAGAAATAGTATGTGTCAAGCATCAGTAATACTTCATGTGCCGAGCAATATAGGATCAGTATAAGAATTTGTGCCTACACAAATTAAGATGTAAATCATTTTTATTTTTTTTGAAGCCAACTTAGAGAAATTTCAAAGGAGAAAGAGGATAAGGATGATTGATTTGTATTCCCTATGAAATTTGCATGCAACCAATTAGAGAAATTGTGAAGGCATGCAACCAATGAGTAAAATGCAAAATATGAGCGAGACTTTGAGATTCAATTTGGATAGTAGATCCATATCCAACCCTAAGTCTTCACATTCTTTATAAGGAAGATGAATGCACCATTATATGTGTGCAAGAAAAGTTGCATAAGGGGAGATTATAGTGAAATCTTAGTGAAAGGGATAGCAATTATATTCAGTTGACCATAGTAGAACAGGATACATATACAGAGATAAGATCAAACAAGGATCAAAAGTGAAAGAGTAGATCAAGTGCCCGAACCTAGAAATTCAAGATTGCATTCAACCGGGTCAAAAGTTTTAATGCTCTCTCATAATTGTATTAGAATTTGAAATCCTATGGTGATAGGTTAGCTCAATAGCTAGATAGGAAAGTCTTTGAAGAAGGACAAGAAAATCTTATGTATTAGGTAGGTTTAACAACCTCTATTTAAATCCTTTAACAGGGTGACACTTCATGTAAAGTGTTTGTAAATCCTTTCAATAAGTCCCTATTGACACAGTGTAAAGCCTTTAATAGGGCAAACCATTAGAAGTGGTTGAATTCATTGCTACAGTAATTTCGTGGGTGTCATCCCCACCCCAGTTTTACCTTCTTATTCTCGAAGGGTTTCTGGGTAACCAAAATCACTTGTGTTATGTGTTGATGGAATGCAAGTTAATTTCAATTAAATGTTTTTATGAATTTGAAAGGTTAACAATTGGTACTTTTGATTCACCCCCTCCTCCCCCCTCCCCGCCCCCCACCCCCCCCCCCAGAAGTCCTCTTCCCATTTGAATATTCCAACAAAAGAATTTGATAATAGTGAAGATGAAATAGTGTACATTGTTGTAAAAGATGAATCTGATGAAGAAGAAGATAAGATGGCACTTATCTCTCATATTAGTAAAACTAATACATGGATCATAGACAATGGATGTTCACATCATATGACTAGAGACAAAACAAAATTTGAACACTTTGAACACTATGATAGAGGTAGTGTAAGGTTTGGAAACAATGAACCTTGTTTCATAAAAGAGAAAGGTCGCATATCATTAACCAATGAACTTGTGATGCAGGAGCTTTTAGTGGCTTTCTAAGAAGGAGCTTTTAGTAGTTTTTTAGTAGTTTTTAATGTTTTTCTTAGCCTTTAGAAAGTTGGTTTCTATTAATAACCTCAAAATATTACTTCCAATTTTGAATGTTAATTGGCAGTTCATCTTATCTCAATTTTAAAAAGCTTCACAAAAAAAAATAGCTTTTTTCAAGTTGTTTTGAAAAATTATCAAAAATGGCAAAAAATAGTTTTATGAAAAAAATTGTCAAAAATGGTAATTTCGGATTTGTATTTAAAATTGTAATTTCTCTCATTGTATAAGGGGGGGATTTGGAAGAATAATAAAGAAGAATTTGGAGTTCTAATATTTACTTTTGTGTTCTTTCTCTCTTATGTTTCTAATAATTTTTTGAGGAATTTTGGCTGCATCATCTGGTACAAGAGCACAGAAGTTATGGGAAAAGGAGATTTTTGTGGTTTTGTGATTTTGAGTTTATGTTTATGCAAGTTGAGAAAAGGAACTAGTTTCCTAAAGACTAGGTAGAGAAGATAAAATCCCTAGGTTGAGGCAAAGGCAAAGCAGAAGCAAGGTTAATGGACTCATTTGAAGAACTAGATTTATTGATGAAGTATTTGCATAAGAGGAAAGAAAAAAATAAAATAAAAGAGAAAGAGAGGAAGAGGAAGGAGGAAGAGATGAGGTGGTTAGAGTTGAAAGAAATGTTTTAAAAATTACAAGAAAGTTGGCAACAATTAAGAAAGCTAATGGAATTAGAAATGCAAAAATGGTACCTACCTGATAAGAAGAAGATCACATGGCCTATTTAGAAAATTATTTAGAAGAAGAAAAGGAAAGAAGAGACACAAAAAATAAAGGAAGAGATAAAAAATAAAATGATGAGTATACCAATGACTTTTTTGACATCAAGAATTGAAGAAGCTAAGATAGACATAGCCATGGAAGAGTCTTTTTGTCATTTTCAGCCTTATGTTCAGATTGAGCAAATAAAAAAGGTTGTTTATAATGAGATTTCTGATGAAGATGTTTCAGAATTTTTTAATGAGATATATGAATGTTCCCAAAGGTATTATTATAACTATGGAAATGGTGGATATGTTGATATATTATATATTGAAGACATAAATAATTGTGGTACAAAGGTTTATATAGAAGAAATAGAATTTTGGATTTTAAAGGTTGAGAAGATATTGAGTATTATATGGATTAAGAAAAAGAAGAGGAATAGGGATCATGTGATAGATGCAAAGATGAATGATAAAATGTCAAAAAATTGGAAGACCAGGAAGAAGGAATAAACTTGCATTCCTCTGAGTCAATAAAATCAATGTTTGATACAATGGAAGGAAAACATCTAGAAAAGAAACTATACACGTTCAAAAAACAACTTGTAGGAGCTACGTTCTTTCAACCAGAGGAGAATGATGCAAGAGCTTTTAGTGGCTTTCTAAGAAGGAGCTTTTAGTAGTTTTTAAAAGGTTTTTAATGTTTTTCTTGGTTTCTAGAAAGTCAATTTTTATTAATAACCTCAAAATATTACTTCCAATTTCAAATGTTAGTTGGCAGTTCATCTTATCTAAGTTTTAAGAAGCTTCACGAAAAAAATCAACTTTTTTTGATTTGTTTTTAAAAATTACCAAAAATGGCAAAAAATAGTTTTATGAAAAAAACTACTAAAAATGGTAATTTTGGATTTCAATTCAAAATTGTAATTTCTCTCATTGTAGAGGAGGATGATTTGGAAGAATAATAAAGAAGAATTTGGAGTTCTAATATTTCTTTTTGTGTTCTTTCTCTCTTATGTTTCTATTAATTTTTTGACGAATTTTGGCTGCATCAACTTGTATGTGACAATGCCTACTGGGTTGAAGGAATGAAACATAACCTACTAAGTGTGGCACAACTAATCAATATTGGATTCAAAGCAGAATTCATGCATGACAAGGCAAGACTATTGGATGGCAAAGCGAATCTGATTGGATCAGGCAAACAAATAAGAGGTAACCCATTTTATGTTGATCTTGTTGATGGCTCATGTTTTATTGCTCAAATGAAAGAAAGTTGGTTATGGCATGGAAGACTATGTCATGTAAACTTTGATAATATGGTCAAGATAAGAAAATTTAGAATAGTAAGGGGTATACCTAGTTTGAAGAAACTAGATGTTGGTTAATGCAAAAATTGTTAGATTGGCAAAATGGGAAAGACTAGTTTTAAAAACAAAAACTATCAATTTGAAGATGTCTTTGAAATTGTGCATATTGACTTATGTCGACCTATTGGAATAGAAATTTATAGTGGAGAAAAATTCTTTATTCTTTTTGTTGATGATTATTCTAGAATGATGACTATTATGTATCTTATAGAAAAGTTAGAAGCATTTGAGAAATTCAAATGGTATTTAGCAAGAGTAGAAAAAGAAGTAAGAAAAACATTAGAATGATTAAGATCAGATAGAGGTGGTAAATTTATCTCCAATGAATTCAATAATTTTTGCATTGAAAGAGGAATCAAAAGGCAAGTATTAGCCCCTGGCACTCTTGAGCAGAATGGAATAGTTGAAAGAAGAAATAAATCCATCATGAATTATGCAAGGACTCTAATGATTTAAAAGAATGTTGCTATCAAATACTGGAAGAAAGACATAAGCACTACAGTTCATACTTTGAACCAAGTATAGTTAAAGAAAGACTCACATAAAACTCCCTATGAATTATGGTATGGCTACAAAACCAATGTAAGTTACCTAAAAGTATTTCACAATAAATGTTATATCTTGAAAGAGTCTAGAAAAGGCAAGTTTGATGTGAAAGGTGATGAAGGTATATTGTTAGGATATTCTTGCAGAAGTAAGACATATAAATGTTTGAATTTGTCTACTCACAAAACCATAGAAAGTGCACATGTGAGAATTGATGAGTTTGTAGAAAAGATTGAAGAAGAAAGAAAAAGGGAACTAGAAGATTATAAAAGATTTGTTTATTTTGAACCTGATACATTTTAAGGCATATCTAACAATAAGGAGACTTCACCTCTCAAGTCTTCCACATCTACCAAGTTGTAAGAAGTACAAACTGAGTCACAAGGACCCAAGTCACATCTGAAGCTATCGAGTCAATGCCTACTGAGTCTGAATGACCCAAGTCTAAAGTTGAAATTCAAAATGAAGACAATGCAATTCATTCAAAAGGAAAAGAACCTATATTGGCAAAATATGTCAAAAAGAATCATGCACCTGATCATATTATTAGAGATAAATCAGAAGGCACTATGACAAGAATCAAATTAAAAGGTACATGTTTTCTTGCTGATTTTGAACCTAGAAGTGTTAAGGATGTTATAGAAAATGAATTTTGGATTAAGGCAATGAATGAAGAAATAAAATAGATAGAAAAGAAAAAAACTTGGACTCTTGTTCTTAAGCCTAAAGATAAAAATGTGATTGGAGCAAAATGGGTATTCATAAATAAGCTAAATGAAGATGGACAAGCATCAAGAAACAAAGCTAGATCAGTGTGTAAAGGGTATTCTCAAGAAGAAGGAATTGATTATGGTGATACATTTTCTCCTATTGCAAGATTAGAAGGTGTTAGAACCCTACTTGCATATGTTACTCATAGAGGATTTAGAGTATATCAAATGGATGTTAAATCTACATTTCTAAATGGAATTCTTGATGAAGAAGTCTACATTGAACAATCAAAAAGTTTTTTTGATCCTAACAAAAGGGATATGGTTTGTAAATTACAAAAAGCTCTGTATGGTCTCAAACAAGCTCCTAGAGCCTGGTATGAAAGACTACATAACTACTTGATACAGATTGGTTTTCAAAGAACAAATGATAACATTAGTTATACATCAAGGAAGGACTAGACAACAAAAAAAACATTTGTTTGTAGAGATATTTGTGGCTGATACTCTATTTATTGGAAATGATGACCTACGCAAAGAATTTTTAGAAAAAATGATCAAAGAGTTTGAGATGTCCATGTTTGGTGAAATAAAATTCTTTGTTGGATTGTAAATACAGTAGAACAAGAATGGTATCGCTATCACCCAATCCAAGTATGTAAAAGAGATACTCAAGAAGTTTGGTATGGAGGATTCTAAACCACTTGGTATCCCCATGTGTATAGGACTCAAGGTTATCAAAGATGATGACTCCAAAGAAGTATATCAGACCTTATATAGATCAATGATTGGAAAATTATAGTATGTAGTTCACACAAGGCTTAATATTTCCTTAGCAGTTGGGATAGTGGCAAGATTCTTAGCTAAACCCAAATAAAATCACATGATGACAATCAAAAGAACTTTGAGATATCTAAAAGGTACTAAAGACTATGGTTTATGGTACAAGCTCAGAGGAAATCTAGACCTAAAGGTATTTATTGATGCTGATTGGGCAGGAAATCTTGATGATAGAAAAAGCACAAATTGTGGAGCTTTCTTTCTTGGTAAAATGTTGGTATCTTGGACAAGGAAGAAGCAAAACTACACATCCCAATCTACAACAAAAGTAGAGTATGTAGTAGTAGCAATGAATTGTTCTAACATTGTTTGGTTAAAAAAATTGCTAGAAGGAATGAAGGTTGAGATCAAAGAGCTAGTAGCCATGTATTCTGATAACACTAGCACAATTAATATATCAAAGAATCTAGTAATGCATTCCAAAACAAAGCAAATTGCTATAAAATATCTCTTTGTTAGAGAACTAGTGCAAGACAAAGAAATTAAATTTGAATATGTCCATACAAAAGAACAAATTGTAGACATATTCACCAAGCCATTACCTAAGGATGCATTCTTGTACCTAAGAGATAAGTTGGGGACATTCCCCTATCTGAAGCTCACTAAATGAAGTTTAGTGATCCAACAACAAGAACCTAGCTAAAGATCAATCAATTGATGCAGTATAATCAATAGAATATTGCACATGAATTAGTACTCAAGGTACATTGATAAATATTTGGCATGTATTGTCTTCGGCATGTGTTGTCAAAGAGGGAGAAGTTTACTGTCATATCTTTATCTTTCTCAAATTTTGTAAAGAAAGAAGTTTGAAAAGAAAATATGTAAAGGGAGAATACAGCATAAAGAAGAAGTTATTGTGTAAAATCAAAGAGGGAGAAATTTTCTATCAAAAGGAATCTTGTTCTCAAAATTTTATTGTGATATGACATATTGTGTTTCCATCAATGCCAAAGAGGGAGATTGTTGGATACAATTAATTAATATGTGTTGTCTTTGATGTTACACAAATGTCATATAGTTGACAAATAGTGCTTACCAAGCTCACTTGGTTAGTAAAGATAGTTTTCCTTGTCTACTGAGCATTCACAGGTTTACACTAAACAGATGACAGTGTCTGCCAACCTCACATGGGCATTGAAGGAATTGAGGAAGAAAAGAGAGTTAACTAAACTCACTCAATTAATGAAGGGAAAGTTGGATAGAGTTAGTATTCACTAAGTTCACTCAGTTGCCAAAGGATTTTTGTAAGTTCACAGTGTTAACCGAGCCTCTATTGGTTAACACAAAGAATCATTCCAAAGTTAGTTTCTCCTGAGCAGGGTTGGCTTTTGAAGGATTTTTCTTATTTTGGCATATGAAACTTAATTACTTTATGTATTGATCCTAGCTGACTATGATGATGAATATTATTTATTGTAATTTGAATTTGGGCTGACTTGACAATCTAGAAGGTGTAAATAAAAGGTCAAGTTGAGATTTCTAGTGTGTGTGCAAGTGTGTTGATTGAATTGAAAAGAAAAGAGAGGGAGTGAACTTGAAAGATAAGTAGGTATCCTTGTGGAGCAGAAAAGTAATATTCAATCAAGAAGGATCAAGTTTAAGTAGAATAGAGACCTGGATTCAATAGTTCAGTTGCATCACAATTTGATTTCATTGTTACTCTTTAACCATTGTAGTAGTGATCTAAAATCTCTTAACAAAGCTGGTTTAAAAACGAGTTGTAAATCCTTTAACAAGGTGAAAATTACATTGAATTGTTTTAAGACCTCTTGCAAGGCCACTCCTAATAGGGTGATTAAATCCTCTAACAGGGCCACACCTAACAGTGTATTTTGTAACCTTTAACAGGGTTGGCTCCTAACAGGGCTCACTTCAGAAGAGTGAAAAATAATAACTAGTTACATTGGTGGTTTTTTCCAAATTGAGTTTCCATGTTAAATCTTGGTGTCTCATGTGTTGATGCTATTTCTCTTATGCTTGCAAGATTAATAACTATTAATGTTTTAAGATCTGCTAGATGTAATTCACACTTTTCATTTACTGAGTTACAACATTTTCTATGTGTTTACTAAGTAATAGCAACAATCAGTTTTCTCTCTCTAAATTTTATTTTTGACATCTAAGGGATATGGAATTTATTTTAGTGGTAACTGATTCAACCCCCCTCTTAGTTACTACTTCTATATTTCCAACATTGGGAATCCAAATTAGGATTTGTCATTATCTCCAAATATCATAATTCAATCTTTAACTTGGCTCAAAAATGGTTTACATATTTATTTGTGCCATTAAAAATGACTATAACAAAATTTTCTTACTTAGGATCTAAAGTCTTTGATGCTCAACATATATTGTTCTCTATATTCTACTCAACATCTGTATCACTCAACATGCACTACTTACTTGGCTACTAAATTACTCAACATACATTGTCTACTCAACACTTGAGTGACTCGGCACATGAGTGGCTTGACACTCATTGTGGACTTGACATGCTCTATTATATACATGTTCTTGGCATGTGCTACTTATTCAACATGAACTAAGTAATTGAATTAAGTGTGTGGACACTCATTACTCAAAATAGATCTAAGATCAACATCATCATCCATATCAAGGTAGAATAGATCACCTCTAGTTTTATCACCTTTTTTAATTAGTTTTCCATCAATATAATATATCTTAGCTATCTTATTCTCAAACTCAACCTTGCAATCTGAACTATTCAATTGTGAAACACTCAAAAAATTATAGTTAAGTCCTTCAACATATTAAGTATTGTAACATAAAATATTTTCTATGAGTTTGATAGAACCTTTTTCTTTTATCAGATAGGGTGCATTATTACTAAAATTTACACTATTTCCATCATAATAATTCAATGTCATGAACTTACTTTTATCTCCAGTCATGTGATGTGAACATCCACTATCAATGATCCATCTATCATTCTTGTTCGCATTAAGACACTAGTGCAGTTGCCTCATCCTTATTAGAATCATCCTTCATTTCAACCTACACCACTTCATGGTCATGATCATCAGATCCATCTTTGGTTTCCTCTTCAACAACATAGGAAGACTTCTTGCCTTCATCTTTGTAATCTTTGTTGTCTTCATCTCTTCTACTTCTATATTTTTCACCACCTCTTTTGTTCTTCTTCTCTAGACATCTAGTAGCATTATGACCAACTTCATTGCAACTAAAACACATAATAGGTAACTTAGCTATGAATTTTCCTTTACCTCTGTGAAATCTACTTGCTAGTAATGCTTCAAGTTGTTCTACATCTTCCTCATTTGTATCACAATCACTAGAAACATATATTTTACCTTTTTTTTTCCTTCTCATTAGGTTCCTTCAATGACAACTTATCTTTGAAAGTAGATTCAACATTTTTATATTTGAAGTTTTCAGAATTAGATAGCTCAAAAGAAGTGAGCCTACCTACCAAACCTTCAAGAGTTAGATTAGAACCTAGTATACATCTTAGTTCTTAATTTGTAGAAACTCTAATATCATAGATGGGCAATAGTGTTCTCAAAAATTTTCTTAATATAGTCTCATCATTTATCTTACCAGTAGATCATCTTATATAATTAACAACATCTTTTATCATAGTGTAATATTGAGCAACATTCTCACCTTCTTCAATCCTCATATCATTGAACTTACCTCTAAGACTTTTAGATTTGGCTCTCAAAACATTTGCATCACCTCCATAGATGATGTGAAGAGCATGCCACATCCCTTGATGTCATCAAACTTGACATAACTTAGGGAAAAGGAAAACTCCAACATTTCCTAATTGTGTTCTTTCTTCTTTTTTAGATCTTTGGCAGTTAGGGCTCCAATAGGATCAACATGCTCATTGGTGATGGTAGATTGTGCATGGTATCCAAGACCTCCTAGATATAGCTTCATCAAACTTTTTCGTGTAGGAAATTTGTCCTTGCTAAGATTGGGTACCTCTCTTTTTGACATATTGATCTTCATCTTCTAGTACCTTCCAACTAGTCCTCTTAAGTAGATGGATCTGGTTCCAATTTTTTTAATTCTTTAGAATAACTAAGTGGGGGGTGAATCATTTATCCAAGTTCTAGATGTACAAATAAAACTTTTCACATCTTAGTGAACCCATATTCATAAAACATATCCATGCATGCATCCATTAGATCATCCAATCACTTAAACTTTGTAGAAATGTAAGCATGAAACATAATAGATTTGATAACACATTTTCCACAATGATTTTACATGGAAACCTAATTTGGGAAAAACCACCAACAACATGCTACTCATTCTCACTCTTTTGAAGTGATGCCCTATGAAAGGCCAACCCTATTAAAGGTTCCAATACACACTGTTAAATGTGACCTAGTTAGAGGATCTTAATTACACTATTAGGAGTGGTCCTTGTTAGAGGACTTTAGAAAATTCACTTAGAATTTTACTCGGTTAAGGTATTTACAAATGACTATTAGCTCAACCTTAATCAAAAGGTTTACCCTAGATGGGTACAATGATTACAAAGTAATAGTAAGGCTTCATCTGATAACAAATTATAACTTGCAAATTACAAATCTTTGTTTCAGTCCGCTATTTTGCTTGGCTTTCACACACTTCATCTCTGATAGCTTGTTCACCCTTCAAGCATCCATACTCTTAATCCTTATTGCTTTGTTTTCCAATACCAATATCTTCTATTTTGTCTTTGAATGAAGTAATACCTTAGACCTCTTGTCTAACTTAGGTTATCAAAAATTGACCAACCTTGCTTCTGACCAGCCATCTATCTAAATAGAAAATTAAGATCCTTTTTCATTTATCCTCTATCTTCCATTTTAGGGTTAGGTAGGATTAGGTAGGATTCAATGAATATACCCATCTTTTCATTTTATTCCTTTCTAGAAACTTCTTTACTCCTCTTTGAATTCACCTCAAAATGGTTTACCATGAATTTTGTGCTACCAACTCATCATAGTTATCTTCCACACACTTCATAAAGCTTAATAAAATAAAATATTCGGCTTAGATTCATCAAATCCATGATTTAACATGAATACTAGAACTCAACATCAATATATTGTTATTCGGCTTCCATACTATTCTTCCACTCATCATCCACTAGATAACTTGGCAAATACTAAATTTTACTAGTGCTTGGCATCAACTAAAATTTACTCAGCTTACATTATATCACTCAGCAAACACTAAACTTTTACTTTTCTAGGATCCAATTGATTTTCTTCTCTGCTTGTACTAACTATGTTTGGCACCTACTATCCACTCAATCAATCTCGGTAGACTGATGCAGAGTGGCATGAAAAAGGTGATGGATTCCCACAAAACTGATTCAAACTCCCAAGGTTCCTATTAGGTTATAAGACACCTTAAAGGGAAAATACCACAAATATGGAATAGAACTTCAACTATCTCTTTGATCCTCACAAAGTGTTTCAAAAAACTCAAAATGACATGTATAAATAGGTTTTACAATCCCAAAACCAAATTCATGCATAAACCCAAGTTACCCCTCTTGACTAGGCTACTCTCTTCTTTAGATCAGCAGACCTTGTTTTCTTGACTTTTCTCCCAAAATTTACAAAAAACCAAGCAAAAAAATATGATTTTTAGATACCCTTTTCAAATTTTTATAACATATTAAAAAATTAGATATCATTATTTTGGAAAGATTGTACGGAATAGGACAGTTTTGTCTCAAAATTAGGCCTTTTAAGCCACTTTTACAAAGCAAGTACCCTTCAAACTTGTCCCCTAACTCTCAAACTTTCTAGAGTATGGTATTTTGATGCCAAACTAAGGATTCCTCAGTCTTTCTTCCAAGTTGACCTTTCTAGGCATGCTTTCCAACAAACCCTCTCATTAAATCGCATAAAACAAGGGTTTTACGGTTCTCCCACTTCCAATCACTTCTAGAATCTGTTCAAAGATGGAACATCATAATTATGGCATGAAATAACTCCAAAAAACATAAAAACCCTATCTCCTTAAGGTAGATTCTCTACTGCTATACTTGTCCCTTTGGATTTTCCTCTTTTTTTCACACCTTAATTGCTTTGGTTGCCACCAATCACTGGTTAAATGCTCAATACAAGGTTAGTAATCATAATACATGTTAAATGGATGGCATTACATGAAGAAACAGTAAACATTTCATGGAAATACCATGAGTAATCAAAGAAAACTGTCAAAAATGCCTAAAATATGACTGTTACAGCCAACAGTACGAAATTTTAATGACCAAATCTTCAAATCTGAGTGCAAAACCCTGTGAATCACCTCAATACATATCTAAAATGATATTACCATTAATTCCAATATCAAAAAATTCTTACAAAATAAAGGATTCTTCAAATTGCTCTTGAAATGAAGCACTTTTATTGCAAATTCTATAACAGTCCATACTATCTTAAGGTACAGGCCGTACCAACACACACACACACACACATATATGTTCAGGAGATAGTTCTCATCCTCCTTAACTAACTCCAGTTCGTTTCACTACCTATCCCTTTATAAAATTCAAATTAGAAGGTTTCCCTCCAAAATGGCTCTTATGCAAAATTTGAATTTTTTAAAGCAAGAAACTATGTCTAAAGGGACTTATTGACTATTTTAACGTATGCAATGACTTGGGGTTGTTATGACATAATACTAGACCCTAACTAATGACTTCTCTACCTTAAACAACCACTAGATCCCATTCCAAGGATCAATTGCAACTCTTCAACATTGGAATCAGCCCATACATCATACAAAACTATAACCTTTTGTTCTTTCAAAAACCATGATGGGTTGTAAAATAGACCAATTGATATCATGAGATGCTCCAAGACCTCTATATGTCCTTGAATCTCCAATGTACCCCAGATGAGTATGGGATGCTCCTGCATCATAGACTCAATTCTTCTTACTTGTTCTTCTAGACTTAAGTAGTGTATCCAACCTTTGCAACCTTAAGTAGATAATCAATGCACTATATCATCACTTTCTTAACTTATCTTTGTACTCCTTTTTACATACCATAACTCAACCTTTTCTCTAGGTTCTTTTTTTATCTCATTTCATCAAATCCTCTTCATCAATCAAACAAATGATAGTATTTAAATCAACTAAGCACGTGTCTTACCAGTGAGTAGCAGGTTTGATATCAATGATGAAGTAATGATTGAAACAAATTCTCATGCTTGTATCAATCTATTTTCAACAAATTAACCATTTCCTTTCAAAAAATTTAAATTCATCCATCAAGATTCCTTCATTACATAGCTTCTCATATGCTTCCTATATCTCATAGTTTTCCACTTCTCTAATCTTACACATAAAATCTCCTAACATCATGGATCATAATAACTTTGGGTGGTATCAAGGATAGCACACCCATTGAATCTTCCAATTTATATAATAGCACAAAATGTTGGTGGAGGACAAGTGTCACCCTTCACCAATTGAATTCTACTAACCTCTTGGCTCATTCTAGTGGTATATGAAGCTTTCATATTCTATGTTAGGGTTTGAAGTTTTTTCTTTCTCTTTTGGATTACTTAACATAGTCCAGATCTTCACTTATTGAGGCTTCTTGTACAAATTACTCTTGAAATCTATATGCAAGATATGAGATAATGTCTTCAAAATTTAATATATAGCTAGCTATCTCTATTGATATTGATGCCTTTGAACTAGGTCTTTACTTTATAGCTCAGTCTCTTTCATATCACTCAATCTCTACCATATCACTTCTGAAGTGCTTGGTCCATGTTGCAATGCTCAGTCAACATAGAAAATTTACTGATGTTTGGAAACCCTGGATAATTCTCTTCTTATGCATCTTTATATATGCAAATATTAACTTTGGCATATTTTATGTAAGGAATTCATGTATTATATATCAATTGAAATATAGTCCCATAGATACCATTGTTTCTTAGTTTGAGATGACATGATCACCTTCTCCATTAGATTAGGTGACCTCAGCCCTATTTTCTCCACTATTTTCATCTTCTACTTTCTTTTCCCATTTTTTATTCATTTCCTTCTTTATTTTCACAATGTCTACTTTTCCTTTGCCTTTATGTCTTGTTTGATTTATTGAATGTACTTGAGTCCTGCAATTCTTGTTTATATGTCCAAACTTGTGATATTTGGAACATGCATTGTTGGGAGCATAATTCTTCCTCTGATTTGTCCAGTAAGGTTTTTTCTGAGATCTACATTCATATGCTCTATGCCCATACTTCTGATAGTTATAGTAATATCCTTCAAATCTAGGTGTAGTAGGTGCATTTCTCATTCTTGACATACACTCATGTATTTGATTTCCTTGTTTCTTGTAGTAAAAATAGTAACTAGTAAATTTAGGTTTACAATTTTGCATACCATGTTTACTTTGACAAATTTTTGTAGTATAACCAAGTTTTCCACAATGGCATTATGTTTTTTTTTCCTTTGATTTTGTATTCCTTAGCTCTCCATTACTAGATGATTCTCCTTTCTTAGTATCAATCTCTTGACCCATCAATGCTTCTATATGACTTCATAAGTTCTTCAAAGTATTGCATTGCCTCTTTTTCTTTGTTGAATCTCTCCATAGATTATTTCTCAATTTTCATTATTTCCTTCTATGATTTGAAACATACAATTTCCATATCCCTGTGATTCAATTTCTAATTTGCAAGAATTAGTTGATTCATCATGTCCAATTGTGTGTTTGTGAGCTTGTCCACACCTGCTATCCTTTCAAGTCTGGTAGACATCACTCTTTTCTCTTCTTCAACCATAGTCTTATCTTCTTCAAATTTCTTCTTTTGTTCAGTCACTTCACATAATCTTACTAATTGTATTGCATGTTATCTTTTAAATCCTCTTATTTCTTCATTTAGGAGTTTGTTCTTTTCAAGTAGATCTATAGATTCTTTCTTATTTGAATTGATTGATTCAAAATGCCCTCTAGTATCAACTTCTTCATAGGAAATTTTTTTATCCTAGATAGCTAATTCATTTCTTCTTTTCAAGGATTTCTTCAGATCTTGTCTCACTTTCTTAAGTTTGTATAGTATGAGTTAGATGTCAATCACCCGATTGTCAATAACCTTGTCCATTTTAAAATCCTCCATCTCCAAGATTTAATCTCTAAGCGTCTAAGCTTCTCTCAGAGAACCAATGCTCTAATACCAATTGTTGATTGATGGAGGTATAAACATGATAACAAGATACTAAGAGGGGGGATAGGGGTGAATTTGAATCTTAAGCACTTTTACTTTTCAAGAATTCATGCACACATCCACCAGCTAACTTTTAGTGCATGTAAAACTTGTAATAATAAACTTGGTGTGACATACAAATCTGATCTACCATTTGCATCAAAATAAACACATAACACAATATTTATTACCTAGAAACCCTCCAAGGTGAAGGTAAAATTGGGGTGGGGATGACACCCATAAATCTTCACTACTGCAACAATAAAGTTAACCTATTAAGGTTACAATGTTTAATCATAATATATGATCTACCTAATCAGGGGTCTCCCCTATTAAAAGTGTTTGAGATTGCTATATCTTACCTTATTAGAGGATTTAACACTTACAATAAAGTAAGGAATCTATTAGCAGATTTACAAAGATCTATTAAGACCCCTCTATTAAGAGATTTACCCTGATTTAAGTTAGTTAGAATTGATTCAGTACTTGACTCTCGGTATGCTCTATAATTTGATTTTGAGTCTTCTCCTTAGTAATTGATCCTCTCTTCTAATCTAATGATACTTTTCTTCCCCTTCACTACTCTAAATAGGTCACTTTCTATGTTAAGAGATAACAAAACACTTTCACTAACTTTTGATTAGATCTTGATCTTTCATTTCACTATTTTCATATTGCTCCTTGTTTACATGTACACTATTCTCTTCTCATCTCATCGCCACATGATCATAATCATCTTCTTACAATCTAGGTTAAGATCTTCTCTATTTAAAGAGTTCCATAAAAAAATTTCTAGATGCTTCCATAATTATCCTCTCCACCTAAATCACTGATCAAAAAACATAGGGATCTATAATCAATGTCATTAACCTATAAAACTCTCTATAACAAAATCTATATATATTAAATGTTTCTTCCATGATGGCTTGAAAATGATTTACCTCAAAATTTGTGTATTCTTGACTTTTATGTAAACTCTATATTTCTCAACCTTTACTATTTTCTGATACTCAATATTATTGATTCTCAGTATGTATTGTGCTTGTCACATACTATGTAACTAAGAACTTGTATGCTTAAAATTGCTTGGTCGATGTTGAGCTCAACTTGTATAGAAAATACTCAGTGATCAAACACTTGGATCCTATAGAGCTTGGTACATACTTACTTATGTACATGACTCTATTGGAAACAATGATTAATTGTGTATTATCTTTGATGTTATACAAAATGTCATATCATTGCCACTTAGTGTATGCTGAGCTCACTTGGGAATTGAAGTCAATTTATTGAGTCTGTCAAGCATTCTAGAGTCTACCTACTTCATAAGACAGTGTCTACTGATTTTACTAGGGTGACAAAAGAAAGTTTGTAGAAGTTGAATGTTAACCAAGCTCACTTAGTTAATGAAGGAAATGTTGAATGGAACCAGTGTTAACCAAGCTCACTTGGTTATCAAAGGAACTTTCTTAGTATGTAGTATTAACCAAGTTCACTTGGTTAACATAGGAAAATTGCTTTGTGTTAGAATCTACCAAATAGGGTCGGCTAATGAAGGAATTTTTTGTTTTGGCATATTAAGTTCAATTGAATTGTTTGTTAGTTCTAGCTGATTGAGAAGATGAATATTAATTACTCTAAGTTGTATTCAAGATGACTTGAAAATATGTAAAATATAAATGTTAGAGTTTTAGATGACTCTACAACACCCCTAGGATGAAATGAAAGACCAAGATAAATTCCACAAGAGAATGACAAGACAATTGCATGAAGATGCAAGAATGCTATTATTGATAATGGACTTGATTGACATCCAATGGATTGATTTAAAATGTACATAATAGGCATCCTTATATAGGAGAGGTGATAAGAGAGAATGATAAGGAGAAGATAAGCTATCACCCACACAAGGTGGAATAACATATCCATGAAGGGTGGATCATCCTCCATTATGTAATGAAGTATGTACAATGATAAGGATGGTAATGTGATACATGCACTAAAGGTGGAATGAGATAACAACTATGACCACCTAGAGTGGAATTCTCCTACACCATGTGTTTAATTGAGGTGAAAACTCTTAAGTATCTTGATCACAAACTATTATGAAATGCATTTTCCTAAGTAAGTTTAAGTAAGTGTAATTAGTGAATATTTAATTACACAAACACACCCCCTCCCCCCCCCTTAAGTGCAACTTAGGGGAATGTACTTAAACTCACAATGCAAGATGGGTCATGACTACAAGGCCATTTTAGGTACCCTTGGACAATATGTAATGTAATACATGAAATGTAATCTCTTATAAAGTGGAGAAAGAGAAAACCTCATGGGAAAAACCCTCCTCCAAAAAGAGAGATGAAAATGAGATGCATGGATGGATGGAGTACTCAAGACCCCCAAAAATTGCATCATCATGTATATACAAAGAATGATTTACCCATAGGAAGGAAATTAAGAGACATGATATCTCCGCCCCCCCCGCCCCAATAATGAAGAAGCTCCAATGTAGATGAAGAGTACCTACAAGAAAAATATAATCCAATGCCTACAAGAAACATGTCTCTCCTTGGGAAGAGATAAATACATCAAAAGATGAAGAAGCCACTCCATGTAAAAAGTGAGGAAGGAGCAAGAAGTTCTCCATGTATGCATCTCTAAAGACTAAATAGGTGTCTCCAAGATCAAAGATTTTCTTACACCATCAAGATGACCTATAAGATGTGAAAAACCAACAGAACATGAAGAGTTGGGAAATCTAATCTCCAAAGAAGGTGAAGAAGTGTCTCAAAGTGAAACTCCCTCAAATGAATTAACCAAATTTGAATTATGAGACTCATCTAAAAGAGCTTTCAAGAATTCATCCTACACTGCAAGATCTAAAACATAAAGATCATCCTATTGAATAGTAGAACTCACGTTTGAAGAATTGGGAGGTAGAGGAGTAAGAAGTTCAACACTTGTTTCAAGAACAAAATGATTCAAGTGTCCAATATTCTCCTCACATGAATTATTCATCCTTGATAAAGGGTTAGGTACATCATAAATATCATCATCATTATCAAAAATATGTGAAAAAAAATACAAGCATGATGTATGATCAACAACTCCCATAGCTATGACATCTCTAGTCTCCATGTCCCTAATATAGACATAATCAAGAGTGAACTCAACAATTTTACCTTGTGCCCCATGAGTAAATTGGTAAATAGAAAGGAGATTAGTGGTCAAGAATGGTACATAGAGAACATCATTAAATGTACCCTCTCCCATAGGAATAGAACCCTTCCTACAAACCTTCATGTATGTATTATTACCCATCAATCTAGAGTTTTAGGTTACTCTATAACACCCCTAGGATCAAATGAAAGACCAAGATAACTACCACAAGAGAATGGAAAGACAATTGCAAGAATGTGCAAGAATGCTATTATTGATAATGGACTTTATTGACATCTAGTGGATTGATTTAAAATGTACATTAATAGGCATCCTTATATAGGAGAGGTGATAAGAGACAGTGATAAGGAAAAGATAAGCTATCACCCACACAAGGTTGAATCACGTGTCCACAAAAGGTGGATCATCCTCCATTATGCAATGAAGTATGTGTGATGATGAGGATGATGATGTGATATGTGCACTAAAGGTGGAATGAGATAACAACTATGAACACCTAAAGTGAAATTCTCCTACACCATGTGTTTAATTGAGGTGCAAACTCCTAAGTGTCTCAATCACAAACTACTATGAAATGCATTATCCTAAGCAAGCTTAAGTAAGTGTAATTAGTGAATATTTAATTACACCAACACCACCGCCCCCCCGCCCCCCCACCCCCCCCCCCCCCCCCCCCCCCCCCCCCCCCCACCTTAAGTGCAACTTAGGGGAGTACACTAATAGACAACAATGCTTGCAAATACCAACAAAGATGAATTCCTTAAAATTGAACAAAAAAATTACAAATCTAAGATTGATGGATTGTAGTATTTCACACACACTAAAATTGATATAGCTAATATAATTGTAATTGTGGAAAGATTTTAGGAAAATATTAAAGAGAAACATTATGCAATAATAAAATGAATTTTTAGACATTTGAAATGAACACTTTATTATGGATTATGGTATGAAATATCACATTATTTCATTTTATGTGCATACACTACTATTGATTGGGCATGAAGTGTAGATGAAAGAAAGAGAACCAGTGGTGGAGCATTATTTTTGGGAGGAAGATTAGTTTCTTGGCTAAGAAAGAAATAGGATTGCATTTCATAGAGTATGTCAAAATAAGAGTACATAGAAACATCAAACAATTTTAATCAGATTATCTAGATGAAGAAATTATTGAAAGATATTAGGATAGAGTTTATTGAACCTATTATCATACATTGTCATAGCACAATTACTATAAGTATGTCAAACAATGGAGTATTACATTCAAAGGCAAAGCATATATCTGCTAAGTATCACTTTTTGAGAGAAAATTTTATAGAAAAAGACATCAGATTAAAATATGTTAGCAC
Organism: Cupressus sempervirens; assembly: GCA_028749045.1. Taxonomy (NCBI): domain Eukaryota; kingdom Viridiplantae; phylum Streptophyta; class Pinopsida; order Cupressales; family Cupressaceae; genus Cupressus; species Cupressus sempervirens. The sequence goes on along the minus strand of CM053789.1, from coordinate 817,162,098 downwards.
AAAGGAGGAGATAGTAGATATATTCAAAAAACCTTTGGCAAATGATATATTTGAGTATTTGAGAGGTATTCTTGGGTTTATGCCCCAACTTACTTCAAAGTAGTTGATGTAGAGATGTTGTCAATCCAGATGGTAGTGGAGCATTGTTTCTTTATCTGGATTAGATGCTTGATGCTTCCTCTATAGGGAAGTATGTGTGTTTGATTTGAATCATTAAGGACTCTTGGTGTTAGTAATCTATTGGAATTTACAAGTGAGAAGATTTACTTTTGAGAGGTGGGGTGAATCAGAAGTAACAAACTTTAACCTCTAAAACTTTTAACTGAGATCATTCACATGCATCTACCATATCAAATTAACATTAAAGAAAAGAAATGCATGAAAATAGATAACACAAGGATTTTGTCACCCAGAAACCCTCCAAAATGAGAAGGTAAAACTAGGGTGTGGATGACACCCACAATTTATCACTGCAGCAATATGTAACTGTTTAAGATTACAATGTTTGACCACTTCCAATGGTCTACCCTATTAAAGGCTTTACATCCTATTAAAAGTAACCTAGTTAGAGGATTTACAAATACTCGCGTGGAATGTTACCCTGTTAAAGGATTTATCACCTTGTTAAAGGTTTACAATAATGGCTATGAAACCAACCTATCTCCATGGGATTTTCATTCCTGATATAATGGCTAGAAAATATTAGAATTTGTTAACTTGATAACTTACAATCTTATATTGCTGATTTGAAATCCTTGTTCTCCTCAATCTAATCTGATCCTTCCTAATCTGATATAACTCTGTTTGTAGTGTTGATGCTCTATTTTGATCAACTTGATTCTACAGTGTTGCTCTTCCTTTTCTAAGTCTTTACACCCCTTCTAACTTTGTTAGCATTCTCCCATACAACTCTCACACACACGAATTATGGGGTTTCAACCTCCTTATAAAGTTTTTGAAGACTTATGGTTAGGTATGAATCCACAATCGATATTCATTCATCTTTTCCCGCTTAAATCTTTACACTTTTCCTATTGGTTGCATGCTTTCTCTATTTTTTTGATTGGATGCATGTTGATTGCATAGGGAATGTAATAGATTTGATCTTATCTTTTAGATCCTTCAAGATTCATCCCAACTTAGCTCAAAAATGGTTTACATCTATGTTTCTGAAGGCACAAACTCATATGCTAATTTTGTGTTAATCAACACTTACTAATTTCTAATGCTCGGCACATACATGAATTCTATCTTGCTTGGCTCCTATAGTAATTCTATCTCACTTGACATCTATACTTTACTCGACACCTATAGTGACTCAGCACCTATAGTGACTTGGCACTTGAAACTTGCTAGGCACTTGAAGTTTACTCAACACTTGTTGAATCTATCACTTGGCACATACTGTAGCTCGACATCTATATTATACTCGACATCAATTTTGAAATTAGTTAAGTGTGTTGACACTCAATTGTCAAAACTAGTTTGAGACCAACAATCTCCCCCTTTGACATGAGTTTCAAAAACACTTAACTAAACATTATGAATCTGATGAACATAATACACCTCTTGTCCGCCATATGTACAATACTTCAAAATTTTGTTCAAAACTTTGTAGAAGATTATATACCTCAAAAATTTGTAACTCCCCTTGAGCTAATGTGCCATTTTTGTATCCAAAATCCCTTATGTTGGATTTGTCTCATGCTGATGATTTTGATACTCTTTGCCTTGTCTACTCTGTTTCTATCTATTGTTGCTCCCACTTTCACACATCATCCCTTGTAGTTCTTGTGTCTTTTTAGCTTTATCTCCTTGTCACTCCTCAAAGCTCAAAAAAAATAGTATCTCCCCCTTTTGATATCTCTCCCCCTTTGGGTATATCTTCTCCTTTGGATTTTGTTTAATATCTCCCTTAATTTATTATATCTCCCCCATATCTTATTATCCCATATCTTTGTTTTATCTCCCTCTTTTTGACACTTATGTCAAAGGGTCCTAAGAATGAATGGAATACTTAACCAAAAAGATTTTATTTACCTTCATTATCATCTTCAGTGAAGCATCCCAATTGTCCAATGCAATTTCCAGTGCTTTGAGTTGGATGGTTGTTTCTAGTGCAAGGTGTACCAGACCTTCTAATGTAGAAAGATTTGGATCTTTCTTCAAAACATTCTTTGCATAGGCCATTTCTTTATCGAAAACTTCCATGTGTGGGGTGATTATAGACTAGATCTCTATTAATTTGGCCTTGATGTTAGCCTCATCTACTGTAAGTACAACTAATTCCTTTTGGGTGTGAAGCATTGTGGAAAAATGCTTCACTTTGAGTTGGATCATGCAGTAGCTATATGCTTAATATTTTGAGGTTCTTCTCGAAGCTCAATATCCTCTAGCTAGTTTCTTGTGTGAAATATGAGGAATCGCATAGTTTAGAGTACAATGAGAATATATTCTCAAGTACTGCTTTTACCTTTTCTACCTTTTTAGCCAATTCAACTTGAGATAGTGTTATTTCACCATTTATTTTCTCATTGACTTTCCTCTGGAACTTCTTTTTAGAACATTCAAGTAATTTAACATTAGTATCTAGGTCTTTATTTTGTACCTAGTCCACTATGTTGGATAGTTTCTCCATGTTAGGATTAAACCATAGACAGAAAATAGTAATTACATGCAAATATAACTAGTAACAAAAAATAATAGATCACACAAAAAAGAACACAAGGCACCAAGATTTAACATGGTTCACCCAATCCTTGGGCTACATCCACCAAACAACAAGTCTAATATTATTACAATCCAGTGATTACAACTTGATTATAATCTATAATCCCTTACACTGCAATATCGCCATAAGAACCAATTTTGCATCACAACCTAATGAAAATATCTAACCCTAAGCCCTTTTATACAAGTAATTTTATGCTACTTTAGGGTTACAACATGTCAGCCATATGTTAGCCACATCATCCACACCCCAAAAATTTATGAAGTATGTATAGTACTTTCCTGATTAGTCACCACAAACTAACAATCTCCCACTTGGGGACTAATTAGAATCCACACTAAAAAACAATCTCCCACTTGGAGACTAATCCTAATGATATGTTGCTACACCATGAGGCTCCCACTAGATCAAACCACCCTAGAATTTGTTGTTCTTTTATTTCATTTATTCATGTTTAGTCTAGAAGACCAATCAAAGATGAAGAGGAGTTCAACTTCTCCCTTGGTACTACCTTTGTCAACATATCTACTAGATTGTCATTTGTTTGTATCTTCTCTAGCTTTAATTGTCCATCCTCCAATACTAACCAAATGAAATGGTATTGCAACTATATGTGTTTGGTCTTTGAATGTAGAGTTGAATTCTTTGCAAGATGAATGGCACTCAGACTATCTATGAATAAATAATTATCCTTCTAAGGATGTGCAAAATCTTCTAAGAAGAACTAAAGCCATATCATCTCCTTGGCTACCTCTGTAGCAACAACATACTTTGCCTCTATAGTGGATAGAGCGTTAATCTTTTGTAACTAAGAAACCTAGCTCATGGTTGCCCTAAAGACATATCCTGTAGTACTCTGCCTAGTATCAATATCCCCTACCAAATTTGAGTCAACATAGTCTTGTAAATTAGTAGTAGAGCCACCAAAGTGTAAACACTTAATGAATATTCCTCTCAAATATCTGAGAATCCATTTGACTACAGTCTAATGCTCAATTCTTGGATGATTCATATACCTACTAACAACTCCCACTGAATGTGCAATATCTAGCCTGGTACATACCATAGCATACATCAAACTTCCTACAACTAAAGCATAGGGTACCTTGGATATCTTATCCCCCTCTTCTTATATCTTGGGGTACATCTCCTTAGTCAGCTTCAAATGACTAGGTAAAGGTGTGCTTATAGCTTTAACATTCTTTATAGAGAAACATTACAACACCTTCTCCACATAATCAGCCTATGATAGCATCAATGTTCTATTCTTCCTATCTCTACAAATCTTCATACCAAGGATTTGTTTTCCTATCCCCAAATCCTTCATAGCAAATGCATGTGCTAACCGATGTTTCAACCCCTTAATGTGATCCATGTTAGACCTAGCTAAAAGCATATCATCAACATATAAACATAAAATAATGTAGCTATCATCATCCAACCTCTTAAAGTAAACACAGTGATCTAAATGACACCTAATGTATCCATGCTCATGCATAAAACTGTCAAATTATAGATACCATTGCTGAGGTGCTTGCTTAAAGCCATATAAACTTTTCTTCAATTTTCACACTAAGTTCTCCTTACCTTTAACCTCAAAACCCTATGGCTAAGCCATAAATATCTCTTCATTCAAATCACATGAAGGAAGGTTGTTTTAACATCAATTTGCTCTAAATGAAAATTTTTAGTGGCCAAAATACTTAAAACAGTATGGATAGAAGTCATTTTAACAACAGAAGAAAATATCTCATCAAAATCGATTCCTTTTTTCTATGCAAATCCTTTTACAACTAACCTAGCTTTAAATCTTTTCTTACCTCCATCCTCTTCTTTTAACCTGTAAACCCACTTATTCTGTAAAGCTCTTTTACTTGTAGGTACACAAATCCCATGTCTTATTCTTTAGCAAAGAGTCCATTTCGTCTTGCATTGTACACTTCAACTAAATCTTAGTATCCACCTACATAGCTTAATCATAACTTTTAGGTTCACCAACATCAGTAAGTAAAATAGAATACAAAGAGGGAGAAAATCTTTCTAGAGGTCTAATTTTCCTTGTTCACTGTCTAACATTCACTAGTTTGTGTGGTATTTGTTGTTGTGGTTGTTGCACATCATGAGGAATGGCTAGAGCTTCAGCTTTTGGAGTATCATCCAACACTACATAATCATCTTCTTTCTTGTCATGTTGCTGCAAAAAATCTTTGTACAACACTTTCTCATTGAATATGACATCCCTACTTCTTAAAATTTTATGATTTTCAAAATCCCAAAGCATATAACCAAATTCATGAATGCCATGTCCAAAAAAAACACACTTCTTTGACTTAGCTTCTACCTTGGTTCTATTTTCAGAATCTATGTAAGAAAATGCTTCACAACCAAAGGTTTTGAGAAAAGAATAACTCACCTTCTTACCAATCCATGCTTCCTCTAGAATACCACAGCCCAAAGGAGTAGAGGGACCTCTATTAATCAAATATAAAATAGTATTGATAGCCTCCACCCACATGTGTAAAGGAAACCCAACATGCCACCTCATGCTCCTTGCAAGTTCCATTATAGTCCTGTTCATGTGTTTAACCACTCCATTTTCCTGTAGAGTCCTTGGAATAGTTTTCTATCTATGAATACCATTAGTGGAGAAATAGTCTTTAAATTCATGAATGCAATACTCACCACCATTATCAGATTTGAGACATTTTAATTTCTTACCAGTCTCATTTTCAACCAAGCATTTCCATTTCTTAAAAGTTTGAAATACATTAGATTTCTATCTAAGGAAATAAACCCATACTTTTCTAGTTGTTTCATCAATAAATGTAACATAATAATGAGAGACACCAAGCGAAGATACTTGAGTTGGTCCCCATACATCAGTATGCAAAAGCTCTAATTTCTCCTTTTTGTTTTCCTTCCCAGTCTTCACAAAACTCACTCTTTTGTTTTTCATACACACAACTTTCACAAAAATCCATATTAACATATTTTAGACCTAGTAAAACTTTCTTTTAATGAAGTACTTTCATACCTTTCTCACTCATATGCCCAAGTCTATTGTGCCACAGCACTGTATCAAAATTTACAACAGCTATTTATTCTCCCTGCTCAACTGTAGCAATTGTTCCTGAACATTTATTTTCTCTGAAACAATATGACCTATACAAAGATATGAGAGTATGTGTAGGATTATGGTGTGCCAAAAAGTGGTGATCTAAAAAATTTATAGTTCTTAAATATCTCAAACCATTTCAAAATTTATTCCAACTTTTTTCGCAACCACCCTGATACTAAATGAAAACAATTAATATCTTTATAAGGTCTACTATATATTTTGTTACCAAACCTATATTGTCAACTTTAAAAACATCTTTAAAATCTGCTTTTGGCCTATTTTTATATGATTTTTACTTCAAACATGTAGCTAACAACTTATTTTTCACCAAATTTTGATGAAATGAAAAGGGTTTCTTAAGAATGTTCTTATCTTTCTATAAATGTAAGGTTTGTTAAATTATGAGTTTAGTAAGTAATTATTACTTATTTTCTAATGGAGTTACATATAAAGTGTTGACTGACACACTACTTGAAAAACAACTATAATTTCCAAATGGTACAACATTTTTTAAATCCAAAAGTTGCATCACATTCTATGTTTCTTCTACTATAAGGAAAAAATTGAAAAATTGAATTTTGCAGAGTTTTGAATTAGTTAAGGTGGTCAGACACGAGAGTTTTTTAATTCTAAAAATACTAAAGACAAAAATTAATTAATTGTTATTTATTTAGAATAAAAATAGCCAAAAATATGTGTCACATCCAAGTGTGAATCTACTACTTATATCTAAAATATTATTAAAAAATATTATCATTTGAATTTGATTAAGATGGTTAGAAATACGTCTACTTCTTATTTTTGTTTTGAAATTTTTGTAGTATTTCATTAGAATTCAAAATTTTGACAATCAATTTTTTTTTTTTTTGAGATAAGTCCTAGTAGTTTAGAAACTAGATTCAATTTTCTAGAGATTCTTTTCTTCCAAATTTTTGATATAAAGTTAATAACAAGTAGAAAATTGCACATCAATTTGACATTACCCTGATTTTCTAATTTTTTATTGCCACTTAAGAGCATAATTTGGTTGACCATGATCCTACACATACCCATAAGGTGCTTGCTTTCACACCTTTTAATACTACAAGGGAACCTTTTGAAACCTTCTAATTTTTATCATTAAAAGTAACTACACAACCCTCATCACCGAGTTGCTCTGCTGAAATTAAATTCCTACTCAGCCTTGGAACATGTCTTACCTCATGTAGTAGCCAATGATTTCCATTCTACAACTTAACTTTAACTTTTCCCTTTCCAACAATCTGACAGGGTTCATTATCCCCCAAATAAACAAGTCCAAAATCCCCTTGGACATAATCAATGAAATAACCTCTATGAGGTGTAGCATGAAATGAAGCACCAGAATCTAAAACCCATGGATCATCAACACTTTCTAAAGGTAGAAGCAAAGCATCCTCTTTGGATTTTTCACTTACTACATTTGCCTCCTTGTCTCCATCTAGTTTATCTCCTTCATTTTTCTTTTGATTCCAATAATATTTCTTTTTGTGCCCTGGTTTCCCATAGTATTAGCAGTCATTTGGTCCTCTCTATTGAGACCTTCTCCCCTTTGACTTTCCTCCTAATTTCCCATGATTTCCAGAGTTACTTCCTCTCTTAGTCATTTTGTCTCTGCTTTATGCATTCAAAGAACTTCCTGATGTAGATCCACCTGAGGTTTTCCTATGAGTTTCCTCACTCAAAATATCATTGATCACATCTTCACATTTTAAGGTACTAGATCCAAGAATAGAATTACTCATAGCCATTACCAAGCCATTCTAGCTTTCAGGCAAAGAACATAAATCAAGAGAAATTTCTTCATCAAAATTGATACCCACAGAAGATACTTGACTAGTAATAGTATTAAACTCATTTAAATGATCTACAATAGATCTACCTTCTACCATTTTCATATTAAATAAATGCTTCATGAGAAATACCTTGTTTGAAGCAGAGGGCTTTTCATATAGTTGTGTTAGGGTTTGCATCAATTCTTCTGTCGTCTTCACTTTTGTAATATTAAATGCCACTGATGGTGCTATGCATAATTGAATACTTCAAAGTGTCCTTTTGTCTAAAAGATCCCATTCATTATTTGACATAGATCCCTGATTCTTTGTTTTGTCTTCCAACGACTTCCATAAATCATTCTAATAAAGATAGTATTCCATTTGCATCTTCCATAACTAGAAGTTTTACCCATTAAACCTGTCAACCCTCAACTTACTCTTGTCTTGCATTGCTCCTACTCAACCATGAGACTCCCACTTAACCATCACTTCCACTCAACCATGAGACTCCCACTTAACTGTGAGACTTTCCTATAGAGGATAAATAAAAAAAAACCTTGCTCTGATACCACTTGTTAGGATTAAACCAAAGACATAAAATAACAATTACATGCAAATATAACCAGTAACAAAAAATAATAGATCACATAGAAAAGAACACAAGGCACCAAGATTTAACATGGTTCACCCAATCCCTAGGCTATGTTCACCAAATAGCAAGTCTGATATTATTAGAATCTAGTGATTACAACCTAATTACAATCTGTAATCCCTTACAACTCAATAACACCGCAAGAACCAATTTCACATCACAACCTAATGAAAATACCTAACCCTAAGCCATTTTATACAAGTAATTTTATGCCACTTTAGGGTTATAACATGTCGGCCATATATATAGTACTTTCCTAATCGGTCACCACAAACTAAGACTCCATGGTGGGCTTTGTCTCATTAGGTACTGGCAAGTTGAATGCATCAAGAAAGATGTCTTTGATTTCAATCAATGCTTGCCTTTACCTATATTCATTCCTGAATATCTCCTACTTTTTCTTCTTCTCTAATGCCTCTTGCACTTCATTGATCTGTGCTATTTTCATTGTCTTGTAGTCATAATTTGGTATGATTATCTCTTCATCAAGTGCAAGGTCTCCATAGTGAAGTACCCTTGCTACCTTGTTAGAGCTTGAGCCTAGTGCTAATGTTTGCAGTGGTACTACATTAGTGCTCAACTACTTAGCAGGAGTACCTATAGTAGGAAAATTTACCAGTATTTGTATTGCCTCTTGTTCTCTCTCCTTAGGGGTCTTCTCCTATTCCTTGTCTTCTTCAATTCTTCCTTGATCAATTATAGTAATCAAAGGAGGTGCACCTTATCTTTGTGCTATAGGAGTAGAGGTATCCCTTTGTCCTGTTTGCTCCTTTGCTTGCTCCTCAATAGTTGAAGTCACTATCACTATGGAATCAACCTTAGTAGATGCATCTTGTGCTTGTTGCTCTTGTGGTTATCCACTTGTAGTTGTAGGAGGTTGTGAAGGTGGTTCTTGTGTATTCATATTCTCCTTGGTTATCTTAGCTACTACTTTTTGAAGTTCCTCTACACTCACCAAAATTGAATTTGTACACAACTATGATTGTAAAGTTGTTTGGTGAAGGATCTTTCTAAGATCCTCTGCAATCAATGGATTAATGTTCTAACTTAAAGTATCAGGAAAATCCTTCACAATTATAGTTCTACAGATGTAGGTGTTGTATGTGGTGGACTAGGTGGTGGCAATTATGTGTCTTAGACACTCTGTTCTTGTTGTTGCTTCTCAGCTTTTGCCTCATCACCTTTATGTGTTTCCTTCTCCATTGTTACTTCTTCCTTTTCTTTCTCTCATTCTTCCTCCTTTTCATTTTCATCTTCCTCTTCATCATTATTTCTTCCCTTAAAGGGATCTTCTTGTCCTTCCTTTACTACTTGAAAGCCATAAATCACTTTCCACATAAGAGTTGACTTCTTTACAACATCTTCAATTTTATTTTGCAGAATGTTGAAGGCTCTATATTTGGGTGCAAACTTGCTCCCATGTTTCTTCCTAGCCTTTCTTATTTGACCTTTAGTGAGGTCAAGCATTACATAAGCCAAAGTTGACTCTCTTATTTCTTTCTCCATGTTTAGGCAATAATGCCATTTATTTTCTACAATGGTGTATATAGCTCCTTAGGCATAGTATTATCAAGTTCAAGTGGAGTAGTCTTAAACTTGGCCATCATAGTGTAGATTGACTCTTCCACTATTTTCTACTCCTATCTACTTAACTTATTGAAATCAATAGTTTTCAATCTAGTTAAATTTGTATTATCCCTAATATTGTCAAAAACATTTTCTATGTTAGATTTAGTGGTGTGACTTACCGCTCTGAATTGTTCATTATCAGATTTGATCCTCTCTTCATCTAACTCTGGGGGTGCCACATATTTTCTTCTCTTTTTCTCTGCTGGCCCTCCTTGTTGTGTAGATTTTTTCTTCTCCTATTTCTTGGCTACCTTTGTTGTAGCCCTTGTATTTTCCCTTGTGGTAGGCTTTGATGGGCTTGGCTTGGCTATTTTCTCTTTTCCTTTTGGCTATGTAGTAGGCTATTTCTATGCTTTCCTCTTCTTAGGTTCTACCTTAGGTGCTTCCTATTGGCATCTTCTTCTTCCTTAGCATCCTCACCCATGCCTTGGTTTAATGCTACTGGCCCCTACCCTTGTTCATCTTCATCATCATTTGCCTTTTCATCTTCTTCTTCCTCTACCTTAGCTACCCCTTCTCAAAATTTAGCTTTGAGCTTCTTCACTAGTTTATCCTTCTTCTTCAACATGGAAGCAGTTTTCAACTCCATATTTACCTTTGATCTCACCACATCATATGTGCCAAAATGTGATCCACTATTATCTACTTCTTCTGCTAACAATGTTGTTATGGCTACAGATGCATCATCAATGTTGATTTCATAGCCAAGAGGTCTTAGCCATCTAACCCTTGGTATGGTTGCTTGAATATAAGTATAATCACTTTCCACATGAAAAAAAACATCATTTACATGCAGCTCAACTAATGAAATAGGTATCCTTAGTCTCTATTTCATGGATTTCTTAAAATCTTCAAAATAGTTGGTCATAAGTGTTTCAAAATTTTCCCCCATTTGTTCAATATATTCATTGACTTGGTCTACAATGGTCCTATTTTTTTTCCAGTTAACTTTTCCAAAGGATGGAAATTAATTCTTGAAATCAATAAAACTAAGCTAAATCTCTATTAAAATCTGCTGAAATGTTGGATTCTCTACTTGAAAATAGTTTTGTACTCTTCTTCGTCTTTTCTCTTTGTTCATGATGAGGGAAAATGATTCAAAATGTGATCATATACCCTTATTCCATACCATTTAATGCTTAGTGCATTTATAGCTATCTATTCGGCTCCTTAAGCTTTTTTTCTTTACTCAGCTTCTAATGGTTTTCAAAAACTTGGCATACACTAGAGTTTCCCTTACTCGGGTTCAACTGAAATTTCTCTTTACTCAACATCCACTACCAACTCAGCTTCTACTAACTTTGGCAAACAACTCGACATGTCCTAGATCTTTACTCAACATCTGAGGGCAATTTTTCTCATTCGATAACACTTGTGAAAACTTGAAATTTTAACTTTGCATCTTTATTTATGTTGATCTCTCCTTTTCAATACTTGCTTGTCTTGGGACTGATGTATGATAAAGCTTTGTATATCAGTCCCTCATACATTCTTTTTCTTAGTTGGATGGAGTGTGACCTCTTAACCTTTTAGGTGAAGTGATCCCTTCATTTGATGTGTTACATTCATCTTTCTTCTTCCATGTCTTATTCATTTCTCCTCTAATGTGATCAACATCTACCTTTCCTTTTCCTTTGTCAAACTCTGAGTTGGGTGCCTTTAACCTTGTTGAGCAGTTCTTGCTAATGTGCCTAGTCTTCAAACAACTAAAACATGTGGTTTGGCTTGCTTAACCATCTATTGTAGTTTCCACTGAAATGTGTCCTTATGCAATTTTTAGGTATGTTTTCATATTCTTGGTAGTAGTGATAGTTATGGCTAGTGTTATAGTCCCAATAGTGATGTTCATGATTATGTTCCCTTGCTGGTTGATCAGGTGTCCACATAGGCTTGTATTTGCACTCAAAAGCTCTATGTCCGTACTTCTTGCAATTGTAGCAGTGACCTTCAAATTTTGATGTTTTGATGGTTCTAGTCCTGCAATCATGTGCTTGATGTCCTTTTTTGTTGCACTTGTGATAGTGACCCATATTCTTAGGTTTTTCATGCTAATTGGCATTCTTACTCTTACACACATTCGAGGTATTTTCTTTTTAAACACAAAAATGACAAGTAGGTTTAGTGTTCTTACCTTTGTCACTTCTTTCTTCTACAGTCTTGGATGACTCTTCTTTTTTAGTGCTAGTGTATCCTAGTCCTGAGGTATCATTGCTAGCTCTTGGTGATTTAAGTAGCTATTCAAAGTACTCGATGGCCTCATTGGGTTTATTAAAGCTCTCTGCAATCTCTTTCTCTCTTTTCAAGGCATTTTGCAATTGTTCATTTTGCATCTTCAGTATGGAGATCTCAATGTCCTTAATATTTAGTTCATGATGTGCATTCATCATCTAACTTAGGGTGTCTAGTTGCATGTTGGAAATTCTTGCAAGCTCAATTGACTTTTCCTCCAACCTATTGGTAAGGTTTCTCTAGTTTTCTTCTAGGATAGCCTAATCCTCAATGGCTCTTTTCTTCTATTTAGTCACTTCACAAATCGTCATGGCTTGTGATTCTTGTTCAAGCTTGAGAGTTCTGATCTCTTCTACTTGAGCTCTATTCTTCTCCATCAGGTCTACTATTGCTGCATCAAACTCTTTGAAATCTCCATTTGTAAACACTTTTGAGGTGTCAATCTCCTTGTATTGTGTATCATTCTTAGCTATGGAAATGTCTCTTCTTCTCTTTAAGGATTGTCTTAGTTCTTCTCTAGCTTCTACCAAATTGAGTAGAATGAGTTGTATATAAATCACCTGATTCTCTATGATCTTCCCAAGTTTGTAGACTTCCATTTATAGATCTTTTCTCCAAGTTGTAAGGCTTCTCCTTATGAGAACTCAACTTTGATACCATTTGTTGGAATTTACCTCTAAAACTTTTAACTAAGATCATTCACATGCATCTACCATATCAAATTACCATAAAAGAAAAGACATGCATGAAAATAGATAACACAAGATTTTGGTCACCAGAAACCCTCCAAAATGTGAAGGTAAAACTGGCATGGGGATGACACCTATAAATTATCACTGTAGCAATATGCAACTATTTAAGGTTACAAAGTTTGACCACTTCCAATGGTCTGCCTTGTGAAAGGCCTACCCTATTAAAGGCTTTACATCCTATTAAAAGTGACCTGGTTAGAGGATTTACAAACACTCACTTGGAATGTTACACTGTTAATGGATTTATCACCTTATTAAAGGTTTACAACAATGGCTGTGAAACCAACCTATCTCCATGGGATTTTCATTCCTAATACAATGGCTAGAAAGTATTCAAATGTGTTTACCTGATAACTTACAATCTTATATTGCTAATTCTAGATCCTTTTTCTACTCAATCTGATCTAGTCCTTCCTGATTTGATATAACTCTATTCATAGTGTTGATGCTCTATTCTGATCAACTTGATTATGCAGTGTTGCTCTTTCTTTTCTAAGTCTTTGCACCCCTTCTATCTTTGCTAGCATTCTCCCATACAACTCTCACACACATGAATTATGGGGTTTCAACCTCCTTATAAAGGCTTTAAAGACTTATGGTTAGGTATGAATCCACGATCGATATTCATCCATCTTTTCTTGCTCAAATCTTTACACTTTTCCTATCGGTTGCATGCTTTCTCTATTTTTCTGATTGGATGCATGTTGACTGCATAGGGAATGTAATAGATTTGATCTTATCTTTTAGATCCTTCAAGTATCATCCTGAGTCAGCTCAAAAATGATTTGAATCTAAGTTTGTGAAGGTGCAAACTCAAATGTTGATTTTTTATTACTCGACCTAATTTTTGATGCTCAACACATATTGGAATTCTATCTTGCTCAGCTCCTATAGTAATTTTGTCTCGCTCAATATCTATACTTTACTCAACACCTATATTGACTTGGCACTTGAAACTTGCTTGGCACCTAAAGTTTACTCAGCATGTGTTGAATCTCTAGCTCGGCACATACTATAGCTTGACATCTGTATTATACTTGTCATCAACTTTGAAATTGGTTAAGTGTGTTGATACTCAATTGTCAAAACCAATCTGAGACCAACATAATCTATAGTTTCTTTTGACACTGGAGCTTGAATATATTATTTTGGAAATTATTGAACTTATAAAATTGGTATAATGATACCTTTTTCATTGATTTCAATGGGGGAGATAGAAGTATCATGGAAAACATCCTTTGGGTGAAAGATGTGCATAGTAGGTTTTGATATTGATTGTTGTACATGAAAAATATTATATTTGGGAGAGATGTTTATTTGATTAAAGAAGTGGATTTATGAAATATTTTTATGTATTGGGAGATTAAAACCTTTCTTATAAAAATTAGTCACTTGACAACATTCATGAGAAACATAAATGGGGGAACAAAGGCAAATGAGGAAGAAGTATATTTGTTATTCTTGGAACTTATATGTTTTTCATCTATGTTTTCATAAATGCCAAAGGAGGATTTTTTAGCATGAATGTTGACGATATTCCTATGGGGGAAGATATTATCATTGTTGGAGACATGATTTACAGAATATGTGTTGCATTCATGATAGTTTTTGGCATTAATGTTAATAGACTAATTATTCAGTGAAGATTGATAGAGTTATAGAGGAAGAAGCATTTGGCCCAATTTGAGGATTAAAGATCAACTTATGTGAATTTGGGATTATGTTCTTTAGTATGTCTAGATTCTGTAGTTAAGACCACGTTCAAAAATATGAAGATTAGATAGATTTGTGATTATTTTTGTGAAGTGATTTTGGTTCAGATAGCATAATTTGGAGATCATTGAGTGAAAAGTTATGAAGACTATGAGTCTAAATTTTGTGTGTAATCTTGGTTAAAGTGTAAAATTATAATGTAACATATACTATAATATCTTAAGATAGTCTTATATTATTATTAATTGGGAATGCCTCAAGGTCGACCAAAGAATTTTTTTAGGACTTAGTATAGAGGAATGATTATTTCTTTGTGGTAGAGAGTGAATGAAAGTTACTATAATCACCTAAAAATGGTCAATTAGACTATTGGCTTCCTTCTCATCATTTTGACTAGATTATTTAATTATTTTCCTAGACCAAATCTCTAAAAATCAATTTATTTGATTTTAACCTATGGTTTGACTATAATATCCTAAGTCCATATTTGACAAAAAGAACATGTCTTCTTTTAATTAAATAAAAGATCTCATTATTCCAACCCACTCTAATGTGCACACATAAAGTCCTTAAACCTATTTACAAATTAAAAGAAAAATACTTTGTCTCATATGAAAAGTCAACTCATTTCTATAGAAGGAGATGAATGTGCATATGGATCATGTCAAAATTCAAACCCCACCCTTGATCATTCACCTCTTGATTTTTATCTCAATCATTCATACATCTTTAAAAGGGAGAACTCTCTCCTCATCTAAGGATCCTAATTTTGAGCTATTGTTATGCTGAGGTTTTCTAATAGGCTTACTTGGAGCATTTTTTGGAGAACTTCTATCTTTTATCTTCATATTCTTTGCATACTCATACTAGTTTAGATCATTTTCATTAGCTTAGTTTTCCTTCTTACAATAACATATCTCATTTAGTTTAATTACCATGGTTGTAACACTCTCACATTCTTAGCTTAGTTGCATCTTTGCATTTCATTCTAGTATAGTAGCATATGAATTGCATTCTTTGAGAATTATTTCACACTAGCACTCTTGATCTTGTCTAAAGAATCTCCAATTTCATGGTTTACAAGTAAGGATTGCATTTCTAAGGCTGATCTGAGAGCTATCTTTATGCTTATTTGTATGCCTTTGCACTCCATGATTAGGGAGCTCTAAGTTGCAATTCAAGCTTTCCAATCTATGGAATACCTTAGATAGAATGGTTTAGAGGAGTGCACTTTCTTAGTGTATAATTACAAGTAATCATATCTTTGTATCTATTGTATAAACTTGGTATGGAAAGTTGTGAAGATTAGAGAAGAGATTGGTGTAGTTGATGCATAGTGAGCTTGCAAGGAACTTTATTTAGCCAAACAAGATTTGTTTGGATAGTTTTTATTTCATAATTTATTATTTGGGAGGAATAGTACAAAAGCTATTTGGAAAGTGAGTTTAGTGGTCTTCCTTTCAACTCTTAACAGGGTTGGCACAACTCCTAATAGGGTTGGAATCTCCTAATAGGTATTCAAAATCAAGGTTTTTCCTTTGATTAATGGTTTCCCTAGTTAACATACCTTGTGTTATTCTGCATGGTTATCTTTCTATAGTTTTTTCAGCTATTATTAACATGTTTGATAATTAATAAAAAACATTAAGAAATATTTTAACTAGATAAATGATTCCCCACCCCTCCATACTCTTAGTTATCTTGGTGGACTTTACTTTCTAACAAAAACACCTTAGGAGACTATTATTTATTATTATAGCTATCTCTCTTAGGTCATATTATTGGATTATATAGTTTTATGATGTAGACTTATCAGATCTTCAAAGTATTACTTAGTTTTTAAATTTTATTGTGTATGAGTTTTCATTGTACAACAATGTTTTGAATCACACACTATTATCTATATATTGGTAATTTGGCTAAGAGGATATATGAGGATGATATAGAGTTTTTATTTATGGCAACACATACCTACTATGAAGAAGGAAAAATATGTTTTGATGTTTTGGATACTTGGACTTAGAAAATTATCTAAGTACCATTTTGGAAAACTCTATATAGTTTAGGTATTTCCTTTAGTGCAATTTACTGGAAGAACTTGAGACTCTATGTGTTTGAGAGAAGGTATTATAGGATGTATAGACTATGTGGCTAAAAGATCTCAAGAACTTTTGTTCCACATAATAAGATATGGACATTATACTAGGAACAATTTATGAAAGGGAAAATAGAGAAAAATATAGAGTACTAAAGGGATTTTGGTTAAAGGGATTGTTTTGGTTACAAGAAAAATGACTGAACAAGGTTGGGACAACATCCTAGATGTTAAACTTCACTTAGCAAAAATTTATTTCAAGTTGTGGAAAATGTGCAAGCTATTGAAGGGCGATAGGTTAAGAAGTTTGGTATAAAGGAAGACACTTTTTGTTTGTAATAAGTTTATGATATTGTATTGTAATGATATAATGTTTAAATGCAAACTTTGTATGATCAATGTTGATGCAAACTTGATGATAGTAAAATACAGTGTGGATGCATGATCATTTTTGTGAAGAGAGTTACAAAGGACAAATCAGATATTGAAGATATCAACATTATCAAAGAGGCTTTTATATCTATACCTTTTGTATACAAATTGTAGCATTATATAGGAATATTTGGGAAGTGGGTCAAACTTGATATTTGTATTGCAATACCAAATCCAAATAGGGTTGAGGCTTCTAACAACACCTAGTCCCTTAACAAGGATAGATACACCATATAGATCTAATAAACTCCTAATAGGGTGAATATATTCCACAATAATGTTGATTAGTGGATCAATTTGTGGGTATCATTCATGTCAAGTTTTCCCTTGGCTAGGGTTTCCTCAGTTAAAAATAAATGATGTTATGAGTTGCATAATGTTATGGTTATTTTTACTTTTTATAAATCATATATGCAAGTTTAAATATTGTTAATAATATCCATAGTTGAGTAAAAATTTGTGGAACATTGATTCAACCCTTTCTTAGTATTCCCTATTTTTAACAATTGGTATCAAAGCATAGTTACTTAGATGAGGCCTAGAAGTTTGAGTAATATCTCTATGGATATGGGTTGGTTATAGAATAATCTTGAGGAAGATCTTAAGGAAATTGATGTAGTTAGAGGAAAGAAAGAAAGTGAAGATCAAACTTAGAGATGCAAAAGATTTTACTCAAAAGCTAAAGGAGTAGATTGAATTGACTAAATCCAAGAAGAAAGAGTCACATCATCTTACCAATGATAGTAATTAAGTTTTTAAGATTAAGAGGGAGAATGAGATTCTAAAACATGAGCTTCATATCACCAATATTAAGATTAGTATGATGATAGATGAGACAAAAAGTCAACCATATTTGAGATGTGAGAATGCAAATTTGAAATCCTAACTTACCAATGTAAAATTTGAGCTTGAGACTACAAAATTACAATATGTAGAACTTGAGAGGTAAAAAAAAATTGTTAAAGGAGAGCTTACACAAATAAAGAAACATCTTGAGAAGTTATATTCCAACACTGAGAAGCTTCATGAGTAGATTATGTCACAAAGACTAGTTTATGACAAGATAGGGATTGGATATGCTGAAGGAGAATTGTCTAAAGGATTTGAAGTGATTGGGGAACAATATTTATTTAATTATCAACCTAATCAACCTAATTAGGAATAAAACATGTAGAAAGAAGTACCTAATAAACCTTAACAACATGAAGAAGTAAAGAAACAATTTAATGGAAGATTTTGTTATGCCCTTAATATTGGTGTATATAGGGTTATGAATAGTCAACTTGTGGCTATCTTAATCCTTTCTCAAGTCATGTTATTATTATTATATTATTATTTAGGAAGGTAGGTTGGTCTAGGTGTTATGAAGGGTTGTGTCTATTCAACCTAAGCATAATTAGGTATATATAGGAGGTAGTGAGCCTTATTTCAACATCATATTGTGAAGTGTGATCTCATTGGAGATATTTGGAGGTTGCCCCCTCGAAGTGACCTATTACTCTTAATTATTGTCAAGTATTTATATAATATTTCATATTATTTCTTCTATTGTGAAAGTTATTTCATCACAAGTGGTATTAGAGCATGACCTCGGCACCATAGAGGCAAGATTTTTTCTCAACATTGGGCTAATTTTGGGAAGAGCATATCTTTCAAATTTTAGTGATTTTTTCAAATATTTTTTAAGGGTTTTCAAAGACCATATTAAAGAAGATATAATCTAAAATTTAGATGATTTGGAGAAAATTTTAGAAAATTATTGCAAAATTACTATTTCTATGCATTTTATTGAGATCTTCATATCTCTCACATCCTACCAAATTAGATTATAACTTGTATTGGCTTTATGAATACATAGTAGAGGAGCCTAAATTCAAAGCTTATATAATTTTTTTAAAAAAAAAGCAAGATATTGTAAAATTAATAAAATTCTCTCTCAAGGCATCAAATATGCTAATTTATTTTTGAATTTTTTCCAAGTAAGAGTATCTTGGCCCTAGTAAGTTACAGTGATAAATAAATAAATAAATTAGAGAATTTACATTTCATTTCTATGATTTATTTCAAAAATATTGGTTTCCATCATGATAGGGCTTTCAACAGGAGGCAAAAAGAATGCTGCCACACTAGGGAAATCCTTTGATCAAGATTAGGAAGCAACATAGGATAGCAATCCCAATGAGGAACTTAGTAAGTTCAAGGAAGAGGTTAAGAGGGATATGTGTCACCCTCAAGGAGATATATTAGATAGACAAAGCATGTTAATCACCTATATGAATGAAACAAGGAAGGGACTCTCAAGCAATCAAGGTGAAACCTTCAAGTCAACTAATAATGATACAAGTTTTATTAATCCTACAGGATCTAGGATTTTTTTTCCAAAGGTGGATATGTGCAAATTTGATACAAGGATCCTCTGACATAGATAAATCAAATCAAGAATTTTTTTGAAGTACATGGATTAAAGGTCATGATGGCTTCCTTATATCTAGAACCAGATCAATTCATTTGGTATCATTAGCTTTGTACTCATAGGAGGGAAAAATGTATCGCTATATCATGGTCAATTTTTACAAAAGTGTTCCAAGCATAATATAGCAATAGTGTGACAAAAAAAAAATAGGACCAATTAAGGATTGTATTCAAAAATTCCAAAATCTATCCTTAAGATTCGATATAATTACAAAGGAGAGCTTGAATGATTTATTCTTGGGTGGTCTCAAGGATCACATTCAACATGAGATATGCATGTTTTGTCCCATCTTAGTAAATGAGTCTTCTATATTGACACACAGGGTAGAGGAGAAGTTCTTGATTCCTAGAAAGCAAGGGCTTAATGTGACAAGAGAAAAAGGATATTCAACACCTTCTCCTCCTCAACCTTAGTACTAGGTTGAATCCACAACAAATTGAGGAGAAAAGAGAAAAAAGGTTGTGTTTCAATTGTGATAGAAAATATAATCGAGGATATAAATGTAATGAATATAAATTGTTATATATTGAAGGTCCAAGTGAGAAATAAGAGGATGAGCTCATAATAGAGGAGGATAGGGAGTAAAGTTTTATATATCCACCCCCAGAGTTTCAAGTTTTGATTGCAAATGGGGGCACAGTTAGTTGTTCAAGGAAGTGCCATAGCATCAAATTATCCATGGAAGATTATCAACTTGATACCCCAATGTATGTGATATGCATGGGTGTAGTGGATATTATTTTGGGAGTACAATGACTTACTACATTGGGAACAATTGAGATGAATTTCCAAGAACTATTCATGCAATTTCAATCAAAAGGAAAGGTAGTGAAGCTAAGGGGAAATCCCCACAGATTGTAATCACTCATCAAATTTTTCTTAAGAAAGGTGTTGATGGATTTATGGCCCAACTATGCTCATTAAAAGTCTATCAATCTAATGCTCTTACTCATCTATATTTAAAAGAAATAATTGATCGTCACTTAGTGATTATTGGTGATATGCCTAAAGGGCTTCCTCCTAAGAGTGATCATAATCATGCCATACAACTAGTTCAAGGGAGCCAACCACCAAACATCAGGCCTTATAGGTACCCACACATACCAAAAAGTGAGATAGAAAAAATTATTGAGGAAATGCTAGAGGTGGGAATTATTAGACATAGCCAAAGTACTTACTCCTCACTTATTGTGATGATGCATAAGAAGGGTGAAACTTGGTGCATGTGTCTAGATTATAGAGTGCTCAACAAGTACACTATTAAAGATAAGTTTCCTATTCTAGTCATTAATGATCTTCTAGATGAATTAAATGGAGCTATGCATTTTACCAAGTTAGATCTTAGATTGGGTTATTACCAAATTTAGATTAAGAAGGAAGATATCTGTAAGACAACACTCTAAACTCATGAAGATCATTATGAATTTTTTGTGATGCCATTCATCTTACCAATGCACCATCTACATTTCAAAGTTTGATGATTTCCATTTTTAAGAAGTTCTTGAGAAAGTTTGTGTTAGTTTTTTTTGATGATATATTAATTTATGGCAAGACTTGGGAAGAACATTTATAGCATGTAAATCAAGAATTACAATTACTCAAAGAACATCAACTCTATGCTAAGCCATCCAAGTGTGCTTTTGGTTTTAAGGATGTGGAATATTTGGGACACATAGTTTCACGTGAAGGAGTAAAGGTGGACCCTAAAAAAATTAAGGCTATCATGGAATGGCCTATTCTAAAAACTATTAAGAAGCTAAGGGGTTTCTTGGGATTGACAAGATACTATAGAATATTTGTGAAGAATTGTGGTCGTATAGCAACACCCCTTACCACTCTATGGAAGAAGGATTCTTTTCATTGGAATGAATCTGCTAATGTATCATTTGAGAAATTGAAGAAGGCTATGTGTACAACTCCAATGCTTGCCACTCCAGACTTCACCAAGGAATTCATTATAGAATGTTATGCTTCTAGAAATGGGATAGGACCAGCTCTCATGTAAGAAGGTTGACCAATTTCTTTTGAGAGTCATTAATTAAAAGGTAAAAATCAACTAAAGCCTATTTACAAGAAGGAAATTCTAGCAATCCTTCATGTAGTTGAAAAATGGAGGCCTTATTTAATGGGTCAAAACTTCAAGGTTAAGACAGATTAGGATAGCCTAAAATATTTTTTGGAACAAAGACTATTGTTAGAAGAGCAACAAAAATGGGTCACTAAGATGTTGGTATATGACTTTGAAATTGTATACAAGAAAGGGAAGGAAAATATTATGGCCAATACACTTTCTAGGAAGGATGAAAAAGATGAAGCCTTATTATGTGCCTTTTAAAGATTACAAGAAATTTGGGTGGTATAAGCCAAAGAAGAGTGGCAAAATGATGTTGCAACAAGTAATCTCACCCAGAAAATAAAAAGTGACCCTAGTAGTTTAGATAAGTTTTCTTTAAAGGGGGATATTCTTTGGTATAAAGAATGCTTGTATCTCTACAAGAAGTCCACTCTTAAACACAAGATTATCAAAGAACTAAATGAGTCCCCAATTGTTGGTCATTCAGGATTTTTGAAGATATGTAATTGGGTCAAGAAAGATTTTTTTTTGGAAGGGCTAAAAGGTGATGCTCAAAAAATTGTGGCTGAATGTTTGGTTTGTCAAAGAAATAAGGGGAAAAAATTAAGATGCTAGGTCTCTTGTAGCCTTTATCTATTCCTAGCCAACATTGGAAGGAGGTATCCATGGACTTCATCATAGGACTTCCCAAATCTAAAGGTCATAATCTCATCATGGTAGTAGTTGATTGCCTCACTAAATATGAACATTTCATTGCATTATCACATCCTTTTACAACAAGTATAGTGGCAAATTTTTTCTTGGATAATATCCAAAAGCTACATGGTACACCTAAGGTTATTGTTATTGATCATGATCCTATCTTTACTAGTCACTTTTGGAAAGATTTATTCTCATGTTTGGGTACTCAATTGGCTTATAGTTCTTCATATCATACTCAATCAGATGGGAAAATTGAGGTTGTTAATAAATGTCTAGAAGGATATCTACATTTTTTTACTTCAAAAAAACAATCTCAATGGATAGATTGACTACCTCTTGTAGAATGGTGGTACAATACTACTTTTCAGAGCTCATAAAAAATGTCTCCATTTTTGGCACTTTATGGATATCATCCTCCTTCCATCACATCATCATTAAAGGTTTCACTAAGAGTTCAAGCAATAGTGGACCATTTGTTTCATCAACAATAGGTACTTTTAGGACTTAAGAAGAATTTAGCTATGGCAAAAAATTGAATGAAACAACAAGTGGACCAATATCACAGTGAAAGAAATTTTGAAGTTGGGGACTGAGTCTTCTTGAGATTGCAGCCTTATAAACAAATATCAATGAAGCAACAAAAAAAGAATAATAATTTTTATCCAAGATATTATGGACCATACCAAATCATGAAAAAGATTGGTAGTGTTGCCTACAAGCTTGAGTTGCCACCAACAACAAAGATAGATCTAGTTTTTCATGTTTCTTATTTGAAGCAGGTGATTGGGATGAATATTCCTGCTCAAATAGAACTACCAGAACTCTATGAATAAGGGAGAATAATTTTGGAACTAGAGTGCATCCTTCAAACACACATGAAGAAGCTGAGGAATAGAACCCTAACGTAGTATCTCATCCAATGGAAGAACATACTAGATGAGGAGGCCATATGGGAGAATGAGGAGTTCATTCAAAAGAATCCATACTTGGTTAGCATTGAGGAAAATACTTCTTTCAAGAGAGGGGGCATGCTACACCCTTAATATTGGTGTATATAGGGTTATGTACAGTCAACTTGTAGCTATCTTAATCCTTAATTAAGTCATGTTATCATTAATATATTATTATTTAGGTAGGTAGGTCAGCCTAAGTATTATGAAGGGTTGTGTCTATTTAGCCTAAGCATAATTAGGTATATATAGGAGGTTGTGAGTCTTATTTCAACATCATATTGTGAATTTTGTTCTCATTGGAGATATTTAGAGGTTGCCCCCTCCAAGGGGGCTATTATTCTCAATTATTATCAAGAATTTATATAATATTTCATATTATTTCTTCTATTGTGCAAGTTATTTCATTATAAATTCCTTGCATGTAATTATCTTAGATGCATGAAGGAATATACATGTAAGTATTCTAAACACTTTTTCTGCTTATTGTTACAATTATTTTGCTTATGGGCATAGAGCTAATGAATGTGGGAAACCTAGGTATAGTAATAATGAAATGTATGAGAGGACTAAACTTGCAACTAGTAGATCATTGGGAATAAAAAAATTCATTAGAAATGGATTTATGTGTTATAAGTGCAAATAATTTGGACATGTTGCTAGAAACTGCACATTGTAGACTAATCAATTTGGACCTAGATATGGAAATAATGTTATAGAATGTCATATTCGCAATAATTTGGGACATGCAACAAGGTTTTGAAGAATTAGAAACATGAGAACACCAAATATGAGATCATAAAACATGAAATTTAGACGGAATACGAACACAATGTAAGAAGGAATGAAAAAAATTATGAAAGGGAGAAAGAAAAAGTGAAAGGACAAGAATACAACTTTAATGACAGATTTTTTAAAGAAAATACACCTAAAAGAACTCATGTATGGGTAGAGAAGACAAATGACACATCTATGAAGAAGTTGAAATCAATTTAAGTAGCTATAAAACCCTTATCAACATAAGTAATCAATTCATTAAGAGAAAATAGGGAATAACACACCCAAAATTCATTTGACCCTAAAATGGTAACTTAACATTTTGTGCACTTGGGAGAAGCTTGGGAATGATGTATACAAATAGATAGTTAAGAATGCATAAATATATGAAGTCATATGCAAGCATGAGAAAGAAATTTAGCCTATTGGATATAAAATCAACTTTTTAGGTTTTGTGTGCTGGGATAATTAATACATATTAGATTTATGGTAGATAAAAGAATAGAAATCAAAGTAATTGTTAGCCACATTTTCCCTCCCACCAAATTTTGAGTTTTCCTATCAAACATGTCCAACGGTCATACATTTTCAAATATTCAAATGATCAAATATTATATAAGGATCTATTTAGAACATTGGCCATGTATTTTTATCCAAAGACTTGTGGCCTTATTTTCATATCATATTTTTGAAACATTTTAAGTTGTGATTGTCTGATCACCCTTTGGTTCATACAGTTGCAGTAGGTTAAGTGTTAACTAGAGTTCAAGTGGTGAAGGTGCAATGGCATTGTGTTTTCATCAAGGTAGAGTTAGTTGACTCAAATAATCTTAGGGTCTGACAGGGCAACTGCATTATTTTTTTCCCAGTTGTAAGGTTAATGTTGTCAAAAAAGCCTATACCCTTGTGCAAAGTTTTTGCTTAAGGACAACCTTGTGAAACATGGAAACAACCTCCAAGCTGTTGGACTTGAACTATAAGGTTGAGTCTCTAGAGAAGTCTAGCTTCCTCTACTATTAGGATGCACTTAAACGATTCTTGACAAGAAAAGGGAGAAGGAATACATGAAAGTAACTACCTATTTCTATTCTAAAGAGGTAATGTGCCAAAATAGGGTGTTTGGAGCAATCTTTGCCCATACATGCAAAGTACCATTATCATGATAGTCCAAAGATATATGGATATAAGCTTGCTTTAGTCTACCAACCACAAAGAGATTAGACA
The DNA here is from genome assembly GCA_028749045.1 of Cupressus sempervirens. Taxonomy (NCBI): domain Eukaryota; kingdom Viridiplantae; phylum Streptophyta; class Pinopsida; order Cupressales; family Cupressaceae; genus Cupressus; species Cupressus sempervirens. The sequence goes on along the minus strand of CM053789.1, from coordinate 817,136,754 downwards.
ACCACATGAGTGACACAACAAAAAAATGCTTCACTTCTTATCATTCATGGACCAATAGAGATACAAAAATGTAGATTATAGATATCCGCAATACATCAAAGAGAGGCAGACAAAGGTTGCACAGTACATCAACAACTGAAAGAGATAAGATAGGATTTTATATAACTCAAAGGAAAAGAGGGAATTTATAGTAGCATGCCAAGGCAATACTAGACAAATAGAAAAGATCTAACACTAAGATAAAGTACAACATTTTCTTTTATAGTGCAAGCATAACTTAGATAACTTCCATTGTAAGACAAAAATCAACCACTACAATCAAATCTATAGAGAATAATCACTGCAAAATGGATGGATGATCTGATCACAACATAAATCCATACACGAGAAGATCACTTCCTCACAAAATAAAGCTCTGAGAGGTTAGGAATGATAGTTATTAAATTTTTATTGAATGGATGGATCAACAAGTAGTGGTAGTGTATCTTTTCATTTAACAAATCTAGGGAATGATGAAAGTGGTTGCAAGATATTGGAAAGATTGGATTCATCATCAAGGAGTTGCCTCCATTGTCACCAACTTTTGAAATTAGCCATTATAGTTGGTCAACTAGAATTATCTATCAACCCTTGTGACATGGATCAAAAATCTCTCAAAATCTTACCAATCTATCAGTATTCAACTTTATACTTCATGTTTGACTACCCATGATCACAACTTTGCTACCACCATTCTTAAATAATACTTTATGCTTGTGAAACCATGACCCATTGGTTATCACTTCTTCACAACCTTCTCTTAACATTCTTGATTAACTATTGCTACTCTACAAAGACATAGATCCTAACCACATCTGCACCATCACCACCTAAGCCATATCATGTTAATATAACCATGCAATTAGGAAAAAACAAAGCAAACATGTCTTCACCATCTTGATCCTCGTTAGCACTTAACACTCTACAACTGTGTGAATCACAAGATCATGAGTTAAAATATTCTAAGGTATAATATGAAATATAGCCAATGTTAAATTAAAACTTTAGGCAACCATTATAGAGAATACTATTTAAATATGAGTTTTTGGGGGGAGGGCATTTTGGTTAACATTTTTGGTGACTCAGAGTAGATGCAAGTTTTCTTGGAATATGACTAGTGACCATTAAAAGATCCATTGGGCCATAGAGTCTTTGAAACCATGAAATGCATCAAATTTATCACTTTTTCCACATTCTAAGCTATAAAACATGCCTTTCTTCCTCTACAACTTTGAAAAACCAGAACCAAATCTCTCTGCTACAAAACAAAACATGTGCTTGTGCACTTCTTGGAAGATAGGAAAAAATAGACAGAAAACTAACTAATTATATACATGAAGATTTATTTCCATTAGAAATAGGGCTCGATATATATTTTATTGGCTAGAATAGTAAAGATTTCACCATTAGGCCTACTTAATAAAAAAGCATTGGCTTGCTTGCAACTAATGATTACATAGGGACCACTCCATAAGGCATCAAACTTTGAGTGCCTCCCTTCTTTTGCTCTGTCTGTATCCCACTTCAGCACAAAATCACCCTTCCTAAAATTTTTGACCTTAGCTTTCTTATCAAAGCTCCTCTTCATCTATTTTTGATGTATTTCTATGGTTTTTATGGTCTAATTTCTTTTCTCCTCTAGCTCCATCAAATATTCCATTCTTACAGACATAATGACATAGTATCATTTTCAATTAGTTCTAACTAATGAGCTAGCTCAAGAGTAGGAAACGCTAATGAGATAGGAAGTCTAGCTTCCCTACCATATACTAACATGAAAGAAGAATTTCCTATGGCTCTCTTGGGTGATGTTCTATTAGCCCATAGTGTTATTTTCAACTTTTGATGCACCTATGGTTATCTTCAATAGTCCTCTTGATGATTTGATCAATTTTTTATTGGATGATTCATCCAATCCATTACCTTGAGGATAATAATTAGAAAATATGCTTAATTAAATGTCATGATCAATTTACCATGCACAAATCTGAGCTCCTATAAATGATTTCACATTGTCTGATATTATGGTGGAAGGAGCACCAAATCTTATGACAATTCCATTAACGAATTTCACAACTAAAGCTTTCATAGAATCTTTCAAGGCTACTACCTTTGTCCACCCTGTAAAATAATTCGTTGTAGCCAAAATCCACCTGTGACTAGAGCTAGAAGGAAGATTAATAGGACCAATAAAATCTAATCCCCACTAGGAAAAAGGATGATCAACCTGGATGGGATGAAGTGGAAAGGTTGCAAGTCTTTGTTTACTTGAGATGAAAACACACTTTTCACACTTCCTTACATGTCTATGGCAGTCATGGAACAAGGATTGCCAATAATAACTAGCTCTCATGATCTTTATTATAGTGGTTCTTGTTGAAAAGTGGCCACCATCTGGACCATCATGAAGCTCTTTAACCATACTCTTTGCTTGATCTACATCAATACATCTTAACAAGGATCCATTGAAGTCTCTCTTGAAAAGAACACCATCGATTATAGCATAGGGGATGGGCTATAGTCTAAACTATCTTCTTTTAGCTTTGTCCAAAGCTTGAGGATATCCATTTCTAGCTAAGAAGGTCTTCATATCATCTATCCAACTCCTTGGATTATCATTTCTTGCCTCCTATTGTTCTTCTAGTATCAAGAAAACTTCTACATCAGGCTCATGACATAAGATCATCTATTTGCACAACCCCTTCTCCCTTACTAATTTGGTAATCCAGATGCCCACATCATATTACATTACCTTAGTGATCCAACCTACCCTTTTCTCACTAATATCTTTATTCAACATGAAATCCTTAACACTAGCATGAGGGACCAGCAAGTGAATTTTTTTATGAGACAGTAGATGTCTAAATTTCTTTAAGGTTCTTATGATTGCAAGGGCCTACTTTTCCACATAGTTTTACTTATTTTCATATTCCTTCAGCCCTTTGATAAAGAAAGAAATAGGATGCTCTTCATTATTTCCATTTAATTGAGTCAAAACAATAGAAATACTTTACTTTCCTCCTAAGATGTACAGAATGAAATCCTTATCAAAATTTGGATTGATGAGAGTAGATGTTGAAGCTATGGTTGCTTTGATCTCTTCAAAATTTGCTTTCCCTTCCCTAGTCCATGAGAATACTATATTCTTTTTAAGCAGTTTTGTAAGAGGTTTCACCATGGTAGCTAAGTTTGGAATAAATATTCTCACAATATTTATTCTACGAAGAAAACTTTGTAGACTTTCTTGTGACTAGGAAGAGAAAGGGAAAGTATTTCTTTTGTTTTCTCTAGATCAATAGTTAGACCATCCTTAGATACAATATGTCCTAGTAATTTCCCTTGATTAGTGGCAAAGAAAAACTTTCTTAGATTCAAGGACACTCCATACTCTCTACATCTTATAAACACTTGTCTCAGATGACCAAAATGCTCTGCTACATCTTTTGAATATACTATGATATCATCAAGGTAGACCAACACAAACCTTTCAATAATACTTTTGAAGGCCATCTCCATTGATTTTTAAAATGAGACACTTGCATTTGTTAGTCCAAAAGACATTTTACTATAGGCACAAGTGCCCCATTTAGTAGTGAAAGTAGTTTTATATCTGTCAGCTTCTTTGACTAACACTTGATTATAACTTGAGAATCCATCAAAGAAGGAGAATCTCTTTGAACCACTAACTTTGGAAAATATTTGTTCCATAGAAGGAAGAAGGTGATGATCTTTAAGGGAAGCTTGGTTAAGATCCCTAAAATCTACACATAGTCTAATCATTCCATTCCTTTTCCTACCATAGACAAGGGTTTCCACCCAAGAGGAGTGCTTAATAGGGAAAATGACATTGGCCTCAATTAATTTGGATAGATCATTTCTCATTAGGGGATCAATATTAGGGTTTATTGGTCTATGTTTTTGTCTAATATAGGCTTGACATTATCAACTAGATCTATAGTATGTTGAAATAGACTAGGGTCAAAACCCTTTAAATCATCATATGTCCAAGCAAATACATCATTAAATTCTTGACATAGATGAAAAAAAATTTATTGCTCTATTTTATAACATACCTTCCCCATGTTTAACGTTCTCCCATTAATAACTACAACTAGCATATAATTTTCTTTATTTGTAGGAAGATTCATGCCTCTATCCCTTGATTGGTCATCAGGGTTGAAGACACTATCTAATCTAACGAGACCCTTAGGAAACTTGTTGGTGCTAAGGTTGATGATTTGATCACCATATTGGCCATGAAATCTTGACTAATTTCTATGTGAGAACTCTTCTTCATTTTGCAGGAAACTCACAATTTGTGCATCAGATTCAACTCTTCAAGGCTCCTTGGGACATCATAAGATGCACCCACTGCCACTAGTCTATCAACATGTCTATTTCCTTTTCTAGAGATTCTCTAAATATTAAATGCATTGAAACTTTCAAGAAAATCCTATACTCTATGCTTATAAGACCTAAGAAAATCATTCTTAGTAGTATTTTGATTCCTCACATGATTGATCACTAGCTCACTATCTCCATATATAGTTAATGCTTGAATTCTTATTTTTTGAGCAAGTAAGAGACCCTAAACCAATGCCTCATACTTAGTCACATTATTAGTACAATTGAATTGAATCCTAAATGGAAAATAGTACCTTTCTAATGCATGCAAGACTAATATCACTCCAACCCATAATCTATTATTATTTTATGATCCATCAAAATACATATTCCATATCCTACTTGTGTCTTCTTTGATTTTTATCAAGTTAGGGACAAGAACATCCTTTTTTGATATACAATAACTGCTCAAGCTTGTCTCCATGGTTTTTGATATAGGATCAAACTGATATGCATTAGCCCATTTATCCAAGAGGAAACCAGGTGTATAAGATAAAGAAGTGGTGGGCTCATTTGCTATATTTTTTCATCTATTTCTAGGATGGCACAATTCATATCGATAAAATTAGGATTGTAGGGCTCAATATGATGGAGGGCTAATGGTTCTTCTCTAATTGAAACTTTGGTCCCATATCTATTTCTAAAAAAAAATATGACCAATCAAAAGATATGTAACTACCTATTTGGGTAGTGAAGTCTCTTGAAAGACAAATGGCAAAGTGTGGTTTGACCTTAACAAATGATATATCTTGAACTACAGTACAACCTAGGCATGCATGTAAGGCCATTTCATCATTTCTAAGGATTCCCATAGTCTTTACAATGCTACCATCTAACTCCAATACCTCCTTAACAATAGGTTCATATTCCACTTCTAAAATATCAACAACACATTTGGGCATTACTGAACTGCTAGCCCCTGAATCAATCATAAAATTGTGGACTAGCTTATCTCCTATAATCAAAGAAACATAAAATGGAGGAGGTCTAACATTTTTTCTTGTTTCTACCTCATTTGATGGTTGTATCAAACTCACTACATTCTCCATGCTAGGTAGCTAAACATTGAGTTCAATGCTATCCAACTCTTGTTGCAGCAACCTCCTTCATGATGGTATAGTAGTTACAACATCTCACATAGAAATGTTTGAATTGGTCTTCCTCATTTGATCTACCACACTAAAAGATGCATTAGATGTTCTGGTAGAAGCCCTATAAGTATAAGTTGAGCTGGAACAATTTTTAGGTTATCCAAATTATCTTTTCTTTCACCCTGCCTTTGTTGTCGAGGGACATTAGCAAGTTGACTAGCATTTTGTTGTTGGGAAAACTGCTTGCATATGTGGTACTACACTTAATGTTGACAACCATCTTGCTAAAAAGTATCAGTAGGTTAATTAGCATTGTATTTATGGGAAACTACTTGCTTTGGTACATTTAAAGCCAAGTAAGATTCTACCTTCTGACACATGCAATATCCATAGGAGTAGTTATAAGAAGTGCATAAATCTTGATCTTGGGAAAGATTGTTTTGAGGGACTAAAGCCCTATTTAGGTTGGTTTTTGAAGACTAGGGGTAGTTGATAGATCTATTTTGATTGTAGGGGACATGATCTAGTTTGGAGGTCAATGAATGGGACCTTGACTGTGGATTTGGAGAGGCTTATTATTCTAATCTTGTTACCTCTTCATAGTTACTAGCTCATTTCCCATCTTTTTTACTATCACACTATTGTCCTCCATTTTTTTTTCCTTATCTAGCATCATCATATCTACATTTTTCATTAGTGTCTACATCATGGCCTCAATCCTATCAATTCCATTAGAGGATGTAGATGCTATTAGGACCCTGACTTATAGAGGTAACATGAATAGAGGCTACAATAGGCTAATGATTAGGCAAGTAGGGGAAGAAAGGCATTGGGGTTCTTGGAGTTAACTTCCTTCCTTGTATCAAAATATTTTCAGCTCTTATGGTAACCTCGTAAGCATTTGGTAGAGTGTTCCCTCCCATAGATTGTAGAGTAGTAGCAATATCATTGTTGAAGGCTTTGAGATAATACAAGAATGCATTACAAAGAGAGGGCTTCATTATTGTAGATATTATATCCCATGTCTTCTTAGATCTATAATTAAAATCAGTTATACATTCATGAGGGGGCCTCTTGATAGTTGTCAGCTATTCTAAAAGTGATAGGTGATCACTTTTTTCCTCAAAATGCTTGCACAGGGCTGCCCCTAACTCATCCTAATTAGTAATAGAGTTATGAGGCAAACCTCTATACTATTGTAGTGCCTTCCCTTTCAAGGAGGAGGCTAGAATCCTGACTACTACATCATCCTCAGTGATACTATGAATATTTCAAACATTGGACACCTCCTAAATATGCTCAATAGGGGAGATGGAGGTTTCACCAATAAACTCGAGTATACTCTTAAGAGTTGATATTGGCATGTCATGCCTTTGGAAAAATAGAAGGGGGCGCATACCTTTAAAGGTGGTGAAAGCATGAGCTCTAGCCACGTATGAAAGTGTTCTATTGATATGAGCAGATTGTATTCTAGGTTAAGACCTAACAATAGGAGGAGTGGAGATAGATCTTGAAGGGGTATGTGTTACTGTTACACTCCTAAATAGTGATAGAGATACTCTAGCCTTTCTTCTTAGATTGGAAAAAGAAAGCTCTTGGTATTGGAAATTACCTTTGGAAGATGCCCTTGTGTGTTTCTTAGGCATAAATCACAACTTTGTTCTGGAAACCAAATTGTGTTTGAAGCTTAGATTCACCAAGTATTTTTGAACAAATGAACCTCTTGAAGGCTTTATACTAAAGGTAGTACTATCTCCTTAGCATGAACATGGAATCTTTCTTCAATGCTAGTGAACTTTAAATATTTTAATATATGATCCCACCGAGTGTGCCAAAAAACATTGTCACAAAAACTTGCATACTTGTCCAAAGTTTTTACCTAAGGACAACCTTGTGAAACATGGAAATGACCTCCAAGCTATGGGACTTGAACTATGAGATTGAGTCTCCAAAGAGAGTCAGCTTCCTCTACTATTAGGATGCACTTAAACTATTCTTGAAGAGAAAAGGGAGAAGGAATACATGAGAGTAACTATCTAATATATTCTAAAGAGGTGAGGCACTAAAATAGGGTGTTTAGATCAATTTTTTCCCATACATGCATAGTACAATTATCATGATAGTCCAAAGATATACAGATTCAAGATTACTTTAATCTACCAACCACATAGAGATTAGACAACCACATGAGTGACAAAAGGAAAAAATGCTTCACTTCTTATCATTCATGGACTAACAAAGATACAAAAATGCATATTATAGATATCTACAATACATTGAACAGAGGTAGATAAAGCTTGCATAATACATTGACAACTAAAAGAGATAAGATAGGATGTCATATAACTCAAAGGAAAAGAGGGAATTTATAGTAGCATGCCATGGAAATACCAGAGAAATAGAGAAGATTTGATGCTAAGAAAGAGTACAAAATTTTCTTTTATGGTGCAAGCATAACTTAGACAACTTTCATCATAAGACAAAAATCAACCACTATAATCAAATCTACAGAGAATAATTTGTACAAAATTGAAGAAAGATCTGATCACAACACAAATGCATACATGAGAAGATCACTTCCTCACCAAACAAAGCTCTAAGATGTTAGGAACAATGGTTATTAACTTTTGACTAAATGGATGGATCAACAGGAACCGGTAAAGTTTCTCTTTGTATTTAACAGATTTAGGGAACAATGAAAGTGGTTACAGGAGATCAGAAAGATTGGATTCATCATCAAGGATCTACCTTCTCTATCATCAATTTTCCAAATTAATTGTGTTATTTGGTTAGGTGGAATTATCCATTAAGCCTTGTCATGTGGACCAAACATCTCTCAACATCTTACCACTCTATTAGTATTCAACTTTATACTTCATTTTTTACTTCTTGTGATTGCAACTTTGCTACCACCTTTCTTAAATAATAGTTTTTATGTGTTCAGGCAAAAAAAACCAAATGTGCCTTCACCATCTTGATCTTGGTTAGTATTTAACCATGTATGACTGTGTGAATCACAAGGTAATTACTTAAAATTTTCTAAGGCATAATATGAAATATAGCCAATGTTAAATAAAAACCTTAGGTGACTGTTAAGCAGATTACTATTTGAATTTTTTGTTTGGCAGGAGGGCATTTTGGTTAACAATTAATTTAACAAACTATCGTTTAAATTATGAAAGTGCAAGAAGGGAAAAACCTTCAACCAGTTCAAAGATGAATTTCACACCATTAGATCTTTTAGATCTATGGCCAGTGCGCTATCGCAGTGTGTTAAGAAGGAATTGCAGTTAGAGTTGTGATCAAGCAATTTCCTTTGTTTTATTTGGTCACAAGGTTAAGAGGCTGAATTTGAGTTAAGGCGGTAATGATGTAAATGTAGCTAAGGATCATTATTTTCATAGGGTCATGATAGTTAATAAGAAATATCGAGGGCATTCCACACAATGGCAATAATAGTTATTCACTCAGTCGTAGGCATTAAATGTTAGTTGAAAGGAAAGGTGGTGAAGCTGCGATCATGGGTGGTCAAACATGAAACATAAAATTGAATACTGGGAGGGTGGTGGAATGATAAAAGATGGTTGGTTCACATGGCAAGGCATGAAGCTGCACTCTAATTAACCGATGACATAGCTGATTTGGTGAACTAACAACAAAGGAAGCAACTCTTTGATGGAAAATTCGATCTTTTCAATCTCCTACAACTACTTTCATCATTTCTCATGTCTGATAAATGGAGAGAGACACTCCATCACTTCCTGTTGGTTCATCTAATTGGTTAGAACATTAATGGTCATCATTTCTATCTTCTCAAGGGCTTTATTTGGTGAATAAGTGATTATCCTATGTTTGGATGTGTGTCATGATAAGATCTTTCCTAGATTTGCAATGACTACTCTCTACCATCTAGAATATGATTGTTGGGTTTCTACCTTAGGGCATAATCTATATGAGTTATGCTTAAGCTATAAAAGAAAATTTTGTAATCTTTCAAAGGGTCAATTCTTCTCTATTTTCCTTGGCATGTTTTGTCAAACACATTGTAAATTCCCTTTGCCTCTAAACTATTTATGATATTTTCTCTTGTCTCTTTCAGTCATTAATGTACTATGCCAGATCTATTTGGCTCTCTTCAATGTGTTGAGGCTATCAACAATTTGCATGATTGAATCTCTTTTGACCTATGAATGACATATAAGTGAACTCTCTTCTTCCTCATGTTACTTGGGTTAGTGCAAGAAGTTGGGTCTCACTTTTGGCCAAAAAGTGAGAGTATTTCTCCTATTTTTGAAATATTTTGTCAATTGATGCCAAAATTTGAGCCATTTAGAGATTAAATATTAAAAAAATTTAGCAATAAAAATTGTAGTGCCTAGGATATTATTTTTGAATATGTAATTTATTTGTATACCCATATGATAGATTATTTTTTTGGTATGGATCTTTAAAAACCACTTTTTCAAAATGTATGTTTCAGGACCATACCACGCTCATGTATGGACTCCATAATTTGACACAAATAAATGAATTTTAGTAAATCCTTTTAAAAGGAGTTACCTAATACACCTAAGATTGATGAAAATATTTTTTTTTACTTTTTTATTGAATAATTTTATTATTATTAATTGTTAATTGGATATAAAGTTAAATTTTAAAACCTCTCATATACGAACACCATAATTTGATCAAAATTTCACTTTTTTCAAAAAAATTTAAACCTCAAAAAGAATTGTATGTAGATTGATGACATATAAATTAATTTAAGAAAAACTCTAAAATAAAAAAGTTATTAAAGTTTTAGTGAATGTCACTTTTTAACATTGAAGAAATAGTTTTGATTAATAAATAATAGAAAAATAGCAAATAAACTAAAAATGCTATAAAATCTACATTTTTGAAATTAGAATAGTAAGACCTATAATGGGTTTTTGTTTCATCAAAAAATTCAATGGGGATGACCATATAAAATTACGACAATCCCTGAAATTGTTAATTAAATGCCTTAGAACAAAAATGGTTCATAAAGGCATGGTTGGGTGGGACCAAGCCTATGCCATGCCTTTTCCCAAGGCAAAACCCCATGCAAAAGTTGTGGCCATTCCAAATTCCCACTCACGTCTCAACAATCGGGCACCCAATTTGTAATTGAAAAATTGGGTGCCTAATTACATGTTAACCATTGTAAGAATTGGTACTTGATTGTTTAAAAATCCAATATCGATTCTTTTAAAATCAGGTACCCAATTTGTAAGCTGGTACCCAATTTTTAAAGAATTGGGTACGCGATTCTAATGTACCCGTTGCGCCTCAAAAGCTACCTCACAGGCCAACTTTCAATGATTGAAATGATTGAATAATAGTTTCAATCTACAACAATGAATTTTTTCATAACTATTCTATTTTCTTGTCTTCTTCTACAATTTGGAAGCTATTGATTCAAATTCAAAACTGGTGCAAACATGGGATCAAAACAATGAAGAAAAAAGAGAACAAAAGTTTTGACAAACGAGGAGATTGCAACAAATAAAGAGAATGAAGCACAATGTCAATGAGAGAGAAGACAAAGGATTAGAGACTTGAACAATGTTTAAAAGGAGAAAGACATTGAGGATACCATGATGGATGAAGAGGCCATAGAAGAGAACCCAATACAAGGAGATTTAGGTGCACATTCTAATCAAACATTCAATATAGGTGTGTCTCCAAACCCTCAAATTTTTTGTCGTGACGAAATTGGTGATTTTTTAGAAGCAAGTTACAATTTAAACGATTTAGATCTTCTTCATGAGAATAAATTGTCAAATGATCATGCACAAAAAAATCCAATGGAAATGCATGCCCCAAAAGAAATACCAAGAAAAATTGAAAATGAGATTCAAATCCCAAATAATAATGAAAATAAAATGTCAATTGAAAATAAAAATTGCATGAATGTAGACATAGAAACACCAACTACTAAACAAACATGTTAGAATGATAGTAAAGTGTCTAAACATAATTTTCATTTTCCTAATGATGTGCTAGATAATCTTGAGGGATTGGTTTCATGGAGACAAATTAAGACACATGCTAATAGATTATATAGAATTTTTTTATATAATAAGAAATTTGGGTTTCAATGTCAGTTGATGTTGCAACTAATTAAAATGTCTAAAATGTGAAAAGTAATGAGAAGTTTAGGAATGTATGCAAAACCCAAGAATAAAAATGAGTCTTTAAAACAAGTTGTATCTAGTTTTTCTAGTGCATTTGATGTTATCGAAAAGACAAGTTGCTCTAAAGATAAGAATATAGTATGACGAGCAATAACAATAGCTTTAGTGAACAAATCAACAACTAACAAAAGATTGATTAACAACATATGTAGATATCTTAATGTGAAACACAAGACTTTAAAAAGAGCTGTAAAGAGAACGGTTAACTTTGAATGTGATCCAACAAATATTTTGTGGACTTCTAGTGGTAGACTCCCAAGATGTGATATGAAACTTACTAGTGAATTCAAAAGTTTGGTTGAAAATTTTTGGCATGATAATACAAGAGTATCACCTAATTCAAGAGATGTTCTGAAATTGAGAGTTGGGTCAAAAATAAATGATCCACATTCTAAACACCTTTTGGACATGACTCAAATTGAATTGTTTAGAAAATTTGTAGATGGTAAGGTATTACATATTACCATTAGTCAAAGATCTTTTGAAAGTGTAAACCATGGTATGTAAGGATTAACAAGGAAAGAATCACATGTTGTTGTAAAACTCATGTTCAATTTTGTTACCATTATGATATATTTCGATCTATACATGGTACCATGCATAGTAAAGAAATGTTGCAGGAATGTGGTATAAAAATGCCACCTCAAACTATAAAGGATTTCATATCAGGTTTGTTTTGTAAGCCACCTAATGATCAATACTTTCTTTTCAATGCATGAATTTTTGGTACATACAATATGTGCGGAATTCTTTCTTTGTTAGATCAATGTTTTCATGAAAATGATTTGACTACTTTTGGACAACAATTAGTTTAGGCAAAATGATTCAAAACTATTGAATATCCATTAAAGGATGGGAAGATTAGAAGAAGGTGTGATCTAGTTATAGATAAAGTTAGTTGTCATGCATTTATGAATGAGTTTAAGACTGTGATCATACCAAAATATGTTAAACACTCTCAATATGCTAGATGTCTTGATGGACAATTTCACATATCTAAGAATACATTTTTAATTGGTACTATACTTTCAGTTGTTGACTTTGCAGAGAACTACATACTTGCACTATAAGATGAGGTACAATCACAATATTACAATTTAGTGCAAGTAACAATTTATGTTCATATAGTTTATAGGCATGCACCTGATAGTACAAAGGAGGATCAAAAAATATTGAGAGAGTACCATTTTTATATGAGTGATGATAAACTCCATTCATCTACGTTTGTCCAATATTGTTTCAAGGTCTTTTATGATAATTTAAAAGAGAGATAAATTCAAATGAAACAACATTGGATATGGTTAGATAATTGTACAGGACAATTCAAGAATGCTAGAATGTTCTATTGGTTGAGTTGGACACATAGGAAAACTAACATCCAACATGTGTGGAGTTTTCTTGAGGCTAGACTTGGTAAAGGAGAACATGATGGTGTTGGTGCATGCGTGAAGAGAGCCCTTAGTAGAAAGAAATTAAATTTTGAGGAAAAAGCTAAATTGAAAAATGCACATGAGATTGTCGAACGATGTAACAAATGTTTATACACGGGATCAAGTGAGAACTCTACAATCAAACATTTCTTCTACCTAGTTGAAGAGAAGAATATCCTTTCAAGATATGACTATGATACAATTAGTGGGTCAGCTAAATGGCATTCATTTAGGAGCTCAGATTCTAACACTTGGACTATATGGACTAGGGAGCTTGCTTATTTTTGTCAATTTTGTCTTACAGGTGAATGGGAAGAATGCAAGAATATAGAATGGGTTGAAGATTGGCAACAAAAATCATTAGCACCTACTGACACACATTTTCAAGATGATATAGTAAATGAAGGCCATAATGTTACTTTTGCATCATAAGACTATGATCGTATTTCAGACCTCATATAACCTAGTATGCACAATTTAATTAGATTGTGTTGTTATCTCATGCTTCAATTTATATAATCTGCATATGTACTCATGTGATTAAAGTGTTTATGTACTTTATCTTATCTTGTAGGACATGTTTATGTTGTTATTGTGTCTATTTATAATGATGAATAGATTGAGTATTGGCTAGCTAGATGTGTGGAACCTAAGAAAAAATTGATATGTCATCAAGTAGATGATGATGGTTTTGAGTATCCAATTAGGTATGTCATTGTAGCTAGCACCTGGCTACGTAGATACCTAACAAGAAGAAATATTTTACCAGCATTTGAAGACTACCAATCCAAAAACTAGATATTACACTATTCTGATTTGTTGTGGCAACAAATATCAAATTAGAAAGATACAAAGGGAGACTCGCCAATAAGGTATTATAGACAATTTCAATGGCTAAGCATGAGACAATCATAGATGCATTGCAAAAGAGAGAGGATGCAGATGGTATAGTAGGATGACTACATTTAAATCAAACACATGTAATTTTTTTCTTTATTGTGTTATTTTTTATAAATGTACTTATATAATTTAATTACATGTATGTTTGCACTATCAATACCAAATTAGAGAACTTGTATATATTCCTCTTATTCAGGTATTAATTATAATTTATGCAAATTTAAATGTTAAAGTGGATCAAACATCAACATCTTGTGCAATTCCACATAGTGAGTACAAACAAATCACACATATATTTACATAGTTCAGATACCTCATATTAATTTATGCATTTATCAACATGTGTTTTTGTTTTACAATTTTATTTTATAGGACTCATTTGAAGAGATGTGTTGAACCAATTTCATATTTTGAGTTCACTTCTATAAATTTATCATTGACATTGTCTTACATATATTGTGAAATATGTTGCACAAACGAATTTAAAAACAAGAGTTTACTTCTATTTGAAAGTTAAAGGTGTGCACTTGATATTATAAATTAATTGTCAATTTAAGTAATGACCTATTTTCTTCCATTACTTTTACATTCAAGCATGTTTAAATTAATTCTTGTTTGAAGTTTCAAATTACTATTGATTGTAATATTAAACCCTTCACTTGTACATGATAATTTAAAGATCATTACGCATTGTATTGATTATATGTTATTGTTATGTTGATAATTGACATGTATGTTTAACCATGTTAACTATGTTAAGTGAGAGGGAGGGAAGGAGGAAGAGAGGGAGAGAGAGGGAGGGAGGGATATGGAGAGGGTTATAAGTGTTTGTAATTTATCAGAAAGGGTTATAGAGGGTTCTAGGTGGTCCTACAATCCATTTGGACCCATTATGACTCCTTAGGACACATTAGGACCCATTAGGAAACCTTAGGAAAAATTAGAACCTTTTAGGACCCCTTCCAACACATTAGTTATTGTAGTCCTAAAAGTAATCTTTTCTAATGTGTCCTAGTACATTCTAATGTTTCCAAGAGGTTTTGATGGGTTATATGTGGTTATAAGAAACCTTAGGACCCATTATAACTCCTTGGAACCCATTCATACCATTAACACACTTCATGAACCCTTAGAACACATTAATCATCATAGGATACACTTTAAGGTTGTCATGTGTCCTATTCAATCCTATTTTTTCCTAAGGAGTTTTAGTGGGTCCTAAGTGGTTCTAGGAATCCTTGAGACTAATTACAACCTCCTAGGAACCATTATGACCCATTATGAGCCTTTATATCATATTAGTCATTGTAGGACACTATTTAGAGGTCTAATGTGCCTTAATGAGTCATATGTTCTAAGTGGACATTAGGGATTTTTAGGACACATTAGTACACATTAGGTCTCATTAGGACACATTAGGGTCCATTCATACACATTAGGTCCCATTAGACCCCATTAAAACCTCTTATAAAACATTAACCATTGCAAGACATAGTAATATGTCCTAAGTGGTCCTAATATCTCACAACAGTTCACAATTGGCCCTATGTGGTTTAAAAACCCATTGATACCCTTTAGGGTGCACATTATGACCATTTCAAACATATTAAAATCCATTAAAGCCTCTTAGATAATCTTAAGGGGCATAAGACACACTAATGGGTTATAATATGCCCTAATGGGTCCTAATGTGTCTTAAGGGGTTATAATGACTTTTAAGTGATCCCATGACCTTTTAGGACCTGTTAGGAACCCTTATAATCCATTAGGGGCCATTAGGAAACATAAGAACCAATTATAACCTTTCTAAAAACATTCACCTTCATACGATACACTACTATGTCCAAAGGCATGATAATAGTTCCTAAGTGGTTGTAATCAATCCTAATGTTTCCTCTTAGATTTTAAGTGGTCTTAATATATCATGAAGGGTCATAATGGTTTCTTAGTGGTCCTAGGACATCTTAGCATTGGATACAATTATCCAATTGTGTGTTGTCTTTGATGTTACACAAATGTCATACAAGTATTCTATTAGCTCTTATGGAGCTTAGTTGGTTTGCAAGAAGGTTTACAGTGTCTACCTAGCATTTTTAGACTTTACCTTGTGCAGATAGCTATTACCAAGCTTTCAAGGTTAGCAAAGGAAATTCAGTGTGTACCGAGCTTACTCAGTCATCAAAGGAAAATGTGGCAAAAAATAGTTCTTACTGAGCTCTCATGGTCAACAAAGGAAATTCAATTCTTACCGAGTTCTCTCAACAACCCAAAGATTTCACAAAATTTGCAGTGTTAATTGAGTTGAGATGGTTAACACAGGAAATTTTTTTTGAAGTAGTGTTTATCGAGCAGGGTCAACCAGTAAAGAATTTGTTAATTTATGATTTAATGCATAATTGCTTTAAGTATTATTTACATCCAACTATGGTAATTATTATAGGTGATAGTAACTTGTAATGGAGCCGACTTGATAATCTAAATGGCATATATGAGAGGTCAAGTTACAAATTTTAAGTGTGATGAATTTGATGTGATATGAATGTGGAGGAGGACTGATTATTATGAGAGTAAATTTTGAACGATGATTAGAGATCATTAAGGAGAAGCAAAGTTATATTTGATCAAGGAGGATCTAATGGTGTAGAATAGAGATCTATAATCAAAAAATTTAGTTCCATCTTATTCAGGTCATTTCATTGTTACTTTCTAACCATTGTAACAGTAATTCCTAAATCTCTAAACAAAGTTGGTCTAATAGAAATTTTGTAAATCCTCTAACAAGGTGAACAGTTCCATTGAATTTTTCTAAAGACCTCTAGCAAGGCCACTCCTAGCAGGGTGATTAAATCCTCTAACAGGGTCACACCTAATAGTGTGTTTTGTAACCTTTAATAGGGTTGGCTCCTAACAGGGTTCACTTTAGAAGAGTGAAAATTGGTAGCTAGTTACTCGGTGGTTTTTCCCATATTGGGGTTTCCATTTTAAATCCAATGTCTCTTGAGTTCATGTTATTTACTTTTGCATGCATATTAATAATTGTGAATGCTTAAAGATCAGTAACAAGTTAATCTACTGAGTTACAATATTTTTGTTAATATCTACTAAGTGATAGCAGTAAGTAACTTGTTTGACATCTAAGGGATCTATGTATTTGTTTTTGTGGTAACTGATTCACCCCCCCTCTTAGTTACTCTATCTACATTTCCAACAATTTGTATTAGAGCTTTTGGTGCTTGCAAGAAAATATTTCAAGGATCTAAGATAAAGATCAAGATGTCTTACAAGAGGGAAATTCTAAGACTTACCAGGGACAACTTCTCGGCATGGTAGGGACTAATGAGACTTCATCTAGCTTCCATTGGAGATACATGACTGAAATATCTGGATGAAGCATATGTAGAACCTACTAGAACATTATCTATCAATGATATTGCTAAAAAGAAGACTCACAACAACATGATGATAGATATTGCATCTGCCCTAAGTTATGAAGAATTTGATGATATCAAGGATTGCAAAATTAAATTTGAAATGTGGAACAAGCTAAAGGAAATCTATGGAGGAGATGATAATAATGTGAAGAGCCAAAGAAAAAAGTTTAAGAGGTCAATTTGATCAAATGAGGATGAGAGAAGATGAAAACATTGCAAAATATGTTGAAAGAGTCAAAGAAAGTGTTACTACAATCAAAGCTTTTGGAGGAGATATCAAAGAGGAAATAGTTATAAGTAAAGTTCTTAGAACACTACTTCTCATTTCTGCAATCAAAGTTTCTACAATTCAAGAAAGAAGATGTGAAGCAAATCATAAGATAAATTTAGAGGCAATAGTTGGAAGATTGACTGCATTTGAGCTAGATAACTATGATAATTATGTTCCAGCTACCAAGAACATTGAATCAACATTTGAAGCCAAGCTTTCACTCAAGGAGAAAGGCATGAAGATAAAGGATTCTCAGTCAGATAGTGAAGAAGAATCTGAATAAAGTTCAAACAATGATCTTAAGGTGGTTGAAGCTTTGCTAGGAAAGAAATATTCAAGAGGCAAAGGGAAATACAAAGGTAAGGTTCCTCTAATCTATTTTTCTTGTGAAGAAATTGGACATATTGCTGCTAGGTGCCCAAATAAGTAGAACAAGGATGAGAAGAAAGGTCACAAGTGTAATGGCAAGAAAGACTTCAAATCATTCAAGGACAAAGGTAAGAAAACATGTTTCATGGCTAAGGATTCTAATGATTCTGATGATGAAGAAGATGATGAAATTGTTTACATTGTTGTAAAAGATGAGTCTAATAATGATGAGAAAATGACACTTATTTCTCATGTGAGCAAAAATGATACATGGATTATAGATAATGGTTGTTCTCATCACATGACTAGTGACAAAACTAAGTTTGAACATTTTGAAAACTATGATGGTGGCAGTGTGAGATTTGGTAATAATGAACCTTGTTGCATAAAATGAAAAGGAAGAATCTCACTAACCAAAGAACTTGTATGTGATATTGCATATTGGGTAGAAGGACTTAAACACAATCTATTGAGTGTGGTACAGCTACTCAATAATGAATTCAAAGTGGAATTCATGCATGGAAAATCAAGACTACTAGATGGCAAAGGAAATTTGATTGGATCAAGAACTCAAATAAAAGGTAACTTGTTTTATCTTGAACTTGGTAAATGTTCATGCTCTATTGCTCAAGTTGAAGAAAGTTGGTTATGGCATAGGAGGTTGTGTCATGTGAACTTTGATAACTTGGTGAAAATAAGTAAATTCAGGAAAGTAAGAGGCATTCCTAACATAAAGAAACCTGAGGTTGGTCTATGCAAGAATTGCCAAATTGGCAAGATGGGAAAGACTAGTTTTAAAAGTCAGAACTATCAATCTGAAGAAGTTTTAGAAATTGTGCATACTAATTTGTGTGGACCTATTAGAAATGAAAGCTATACTGGTGAAAAAAAAATCATTCTTTTTGCTGATGATTACTCAAGAATGATGACTCTCATGTACCTAAGAGAGAAATTAGAAGCATTTGAGAAGTTCAAATGGTATTTGGCCAGACTAGAGTAGGAAAAAGGCAAAAGACTGAAATGTTTGAGGTTAGATAGAGGTGGTGAATTCATTTCACATGATTTTAATAACTTTTGTGTTGAAAAAAGAGTCAAAAGGAAAGTTTCAACACTTGGAACTCCTGAGAAAAATGGAATAGCTGAAAGAAGGAATAGATCTATCATGGACTGTGCAAGAATCTTAATGATTGAAAAGAGCATTGCTATCAAATACTCGAAGGAAGACATAAACACTATAGTTCATACCTTGAACCAAGTATAACTGAAGAAGGACTCATTCAAAACCCCCTATGAGTTAAGGTATGGCTAAAAACCCAATGTAAGTTACCTAAAAGTATTTGGAAGCAAATGTTACATTTTGAAAGGATCTAGAAAAAGTAAGTTTGATGTGCAGGGTGATGAAGGAATATTTTTGGGATATTCTTGCAAGAGTAAAGCATATAGATGTCTGAATTTTTCTACTCACAAAGTAATAGAAAATGCACATGTGAAAGTTGATGAGTTTGCAGAAAGAACTGAAGAAGAAAGAAAAAGGGAATCAGAAGACTACAAGAGATTTGTTTTCATTGAACTTGATACAGTGCCAGGTACATTTGTCAATCAAAAATCTTCTACTCCAAATTCTTCAGTAACTAAGTTGTAAGAAATTCAAACCGAGTTACAAGAACCTGAGTTACATTTTGATGCTACCGAGTCTGAAGGACTCAAGCAATAGATAGAACAGTTAGAACTTGAAGCTAAAGTGCAAGAGGATGAAAATGAAAAGCATTCAAAAGGCAAGGAACCTGTATTAGCTAAGTATGTCAGGAGCCATCATGCACTAGATCAGATCGTTGGAGATAAATCTGAAGGAACTATGACAAGAAGTAAGTTGAAAGGTACTTGTTTACTTGCTAATTTTGAACCTAGAAGTGTCAAAGATGCATTAGAAAATGAAAGTTTGATTGAGGCTATGAATGAAGAGATAGAGTAGCTAGAGAAAAACAAAACCTAGACTCTTGTACCTAGGTCTAAAGAAAAAAATGTGATTGGAACTAAGTGGGTATTCAAAAACAAGTTAAATGAAGATAGTAGGTGTCAAGAAACAAAGCTAGACTGGTATGCAAAGGATACTCTCAAGAAGAAGGAATAGACTATGGAGAAACTTTTGCTCCTATTGCAAGATTGGAAGGTGTCAAGACCTTGCTTGCATATGTTGCATACAAATGATTCAAAGTTTATCAAATGGATGTCAAGTTAGCATTTCTCAATGGTATACTGGATGAAGAAGTTTACATTGAATAGCCTGAAGGTTTTGTTGATCCAGACAAGAAGGACATGGTCTACAAATTACATAAAGCATTGTATGGTCTGAAACAAGCCCTTAGAGCATGGTATGAGAAATTGCATAACTATCTTATTCAGATTGGTTTTGAAAGAACTAATAATAACAGTAGCTTGTATATCAAGGAAGGACCAGATAATAAGATTATTTTGACAGAAATATTTGTGGATGATACTTTGTTTATAGGAAATGATGATCAATGTAAAGAATTCTCAGAGAAAATGAACAAGGAATTTGAAATGTCAATGTTTGGTGAGATCAAATTCTTTGTTGGTCTTCAAATTTAGTAGAATAAGAATGTTATCTACATTACTCAATCAAAATACATCAAGGAGATACTAAAAATTTTTGGTATGGAAGACTGCAAACTATTTGGGACACCTATGTGTACTGGATTGAAACTTACCAAGGATGACGAATCAAAGGAAGTGGATCAAACATTGTATAGATCTATGATTGGAAAGTTGCAATACGTAGTGCATACAAGACTTAATATTGCCCTTGCAGTTGGTATTGTAGCAAGATTTTCAGCAAAAGCAAGAGAAAATCACATGATGGCAATCAAAAGGATCATGAGATATTTGAAAGGCACTAAAAATTATGGACTATGGTATAAACTTGGAGGAAATCTAGATTTAAAAGTGTTACTGATGTAGATTGGGCAGGAAACATTGATGACAGAAAGAGTACAAGTGGAAGAGCTTTCTTTCTTGAAAAGAGGTTGGTTTCTTGGACAAGTAAAAAGCAAAATTGTACCTTCTAGTCCACAGAAGAAGTAGAGTATGTTGCAGTAGTAGTAAACTATTCTAATATTGTTTGGTTCAAACAATTATTGGAAGGAATCAAGGAAGAAATCAAAGAACCAGTTGTCATGTTTGGCAATAACACAATTGTAATTAACATATTCAAAAATCTAGTGATGCATTCAAAAACCAAGCACATTGCAATAAAGTATCACTTTGTCAGAGAATTGGTGTAGGATAAGGAGATCAGATTGGAATATGTCCATACAAAGGAACAAATTGCTAACATATTCACTATGACACTACCTAAGGATGTATTCTTGTATCTAAGAGGTAAGTTAGGGGTCATTCCCCTATTTGAAGCTCACTAAAATATAGTTTTAGTGATGCATCAATAGAAAAAGAGTTTAAGGTCTATCAATTGATGCAGCAAAGTAATGAAGACATTGCATATGAATTAGTACTTAAGGTACATTGAAATTCATTTGAGTTGTGTTGTCTTTGGCATGTGTTGTCAAAGAGGGAGAGTTTACTATCATACTTTCTAAAATTTGCAAGAAGGTGAGTTTATGCAAGAGGGAGAGATTACTATGAAAGAGGGAGAGTTTTCCTACAAATAACTGAAGTTTGAGGTGTAAAATTCTAGAGCGAGAAAACCTTCTACTAGAGAAAGTCTTGTTCTCAAATTTCATTATGCTATGACATGTTGTGTTGCCATCAATGCCAAAGAGGGAGATTGTTGGATAAAATTATCCAATTGTGTGTTGTCTTTGATGTTACACAAATGTCATACAATTCATCTGTTAGCTCTTACTAAGCTCAATTGGTTTGCAAGAAGGTTTATAGTGCCTACTGAGTGTTCTCATACTTAACCTTGTGCAGACAATTGTTACCAAGCTTTCAAGGTTAGTAAAGGAAATTTTGTATCTATTGAGCTTACTTGGCCATCAAAGGAAAATGTGGCAAAAAATAGTTCTTACCGAGCTCTCATGGTCAACAAAGGAAATTCAGTTCTTACCGAGTTCACTCGGTAGCCAAAGGATTTTGTAAAATTTGCAATGTTAACCAAGTTGAGATGGTTAATGCAAGAAATTGTTTCTAAAGTAGTGTTTACTGAGCAAGGTTGGCTAGTAAAGGAATTTCTTAATTTATGATTTAATGCTTAATTGTTTTAAGTATTATTTCCAACCAACTATGGTAAAGATTATAGGTGATTGTAACTTGTAATTGAGCTAACTTGATAATTTGAATGGTATATATGAGAGGTCAAGTTACAAAATTTGAGTGTGATGAATTTGATGTGATATGAATGTGGAGGAGGACTGACTATTGCAAGAGTAAATTTTAAAGGACGATTAGAGATTATTAAGGAGCAAAAAAGCTATATTTGACCAAGGAGGATCTAATGGTGTAGAATATAGATCTATAATCAAAAAATTCAGTTGCATCTTATTCAGGTCATTTCATTGTTACTTTCTAACCATTGTAACAGTAATTCCTAAATCTCTAAACAGAGTTGGTCTAATAGCCATTTTGTAAATCCTCTAACAAGGTGGAAAGTTCCATTGAATTATTCTAAAGACCTATAGCAAGGCCACTCCTAGCAGGGTGAATAAATCCTCTAACAAGGCCACACCTAATAGTGTGTTTTGTAACCTTTAACAGGGTTGGCTCCTAATAGGGCTCACTTCAAAAGAGTGAAAATTGGTAGCTAATTACTTCATGGTTTTTCCCATATTGGGTTTCTACATTAAATCTGGTGTCTCTTGTGTTCATTTTATTTACTTTTGCATCCATATTAATAATTGTGAATGCTTAAAGATTAGTAACAAGTTAATCTACTGAGTTACAACATTTTTGTGAATGTTTACTGAGTGATAGCAGTAAGTAACTTGATTGACATCTAAGGGATCTGTGGATTTGCTTTTTTGGTAACTGATTCACCCCACCTCTCAATTACTCCATCTACATTTCCAACACTTAGGGCCTATTAGGCCCCCTTAGAACACATTAACTATAGTAGGACACACAAATGGGATTTTAATGATTCTAATGTATCATAAGGGGTCATAATGGATTGTAAGTGGCCCTAGGACCCATTACAAAACCTTAGAATATATTAGAACCAATTAGGACACATTAAAACTACCTAAATTGGTTATTTAATTATATAGGTAAACATATTTAAGAAAATGTAACAACTTGATAAGTCATCAAGTGTCTTGTCTAGAAAAATAGATATTCTAGCCAGAGTGACACTTGGGATGTAAGAAAACCTAAGTCAAAGTTACAAGGAACCAGCTAGGTATATAACTTTCCTAGGTACATAATCACATTCATAGTACATAGCCTTGATGAGAAAATGTGTGAAAGGAAGGGTATCATCCATCATTTTATTAAAAAAATCTTCAATCTTTACCTCAATTTTATAAATTTGAATTTTTAGGATGAAAAATATTTATAATAGTAGGTCAATTTTATTTGTATGAATCTCAATGCATAAAATTGATGTGATATTTATCGAATAATCTTTTTGATATTAGTACTAATGCTCTATAAATAGTTAAAATTATTGTTCACGTACAATATATACTTACAAAATGTGTCATATGTTCATGAATAAAATATGTTGCAATAGAGAAAATGGTTTGAATACTTAAAACATGATTTAACACAATAATATATACTATGTACACTAGCATGATAAGAAGTCATAAAAAAATAGCACATGGTCTAACATGTCATAACATGATCTATGAAGTCAAAAAATACATATAATATAGTTAACTGTCCTAATACAAAGTGTATCAAAATAAACAATATGTGCCATAAAAATGCAATCTAAAGGTGCCAACAAGACCTAATCTATCTGATCAAATGTCCTCTTTACTCCACACAAAGAGGACTCAGATGGATCATCCTATGTGATATGAGTTATCTCATCATGTGGGACACCTTGTGAGGTAGATGGATCATATGAGGCACGTCTCATCATGTACATGCTTAATTGAAATGGGTTTCAAAATCTAGCTTGCAAATAAATTAAATATTCACTACATAATTAAATAAATATCACATGAGATGGGTGCCCTCTGTAATGAGAGGAGGTGCACTATGAAAGCTATCAAATTCGGTAGTGGTGAGGTCCTATAATTTACAATACATACATTTTTAAAATTTGATAAAGAGCATAATGAACTATGTATGTACATAAATCACAATACTGACCTTAAAGGATGATGTAGGTACCTCCATCTAGCTTAGTCCCATACTCTCAACAACACTCATGGTGACATAGTCCTAATATTATAGATACATAAATGTACATTCAAAATTATATAGACATGAATAATTACAAAGTATGCAAACTAAAAAGTACATAATTTGTACACTAAATTTTTTATACACTATAAAAACATGTATGTATATATATATCATACCTGAGTAGTAGCCAATGTTACAGATGTGTCTAAAGGTATGCTAGCATGATGATCAAAAGATGGAGTCAAAAATAAACTATATCGAGGCATGTATGGATGAGTACAATCCATCTCCTGTTCATAAAATCAAAACACATTATATATATATATATATATATATATATATATATATATATGAGTCAAAATTGTTCAAATTATAAGTTAATAACAATGTACATACAAAAAAATAGTAAAAATTATTTGTCTTTAGTCAAAATTTCATATCATATGTATTTGAGGTTGTGCCTTAGTGGTAACTAGATCATGACCTACATTGACATCAAACTATGCAGCAGTCGACAATCCCTACAAAATCAAATAAAAGGAACATATGAGCACATGTTATTAAATTCAAGTTTGAATGTACATTTTTATAGTGTAATTCAAATTGCATACCATATGAGGGATGCCAACATCTGTAGGTCTTGAAAAAAGACTATACTTCCTCCTAGGAGGAATAGTATCATCAATCCTTTCTTATTTCAAAAGTACAAATTAATATGGTTAATACAATTACACATGTATGTAGAAAGTAATTAATTATATACTTTATATTTAAATTTTAATTAAAATTTTACCTACTACTCTTGACTATCTTTGAGCTCTCCCTGCATGAGGTCAACAAATGATGACACATCAATCTCATCACTACAATAACCATGGGTAGCATATACATCATCATCAAAATTAGTACCCTTAGCATAATGGTCATCATGTGTTGCATCAACATCGTTGTGGGGGCCTCTTCATATGCCTCCACAGCTACTACAAATATGTCCAAGTGGACAAACATGTGTCGCCTATGTCCACTACTATACTAAATTGCTTGAAAGGGCACTCAAAGAGGTAAGAGAAAATGAAACTGCTCGATGATGGTCTGGAGCTGGTACAATGAGCATGGGAAGAGGAAGGGGTTGAGGTTGTATATGAGCAATGTTAGTATGCTAATAGAAACCAAATTTAAATAAAGCTTCTACAAACTAAACAAAATTCATAAACTTCAAGATAGACTAAGATGAACTCTCAATTGAGAATATGAGCCATTAATGGACTCTCTCAATGAGAAGCTCTCTTGTTTAGTAGCTTTGTCTAAATAGATAGGCTTCAAAAAGGGCTTCAAATGGAGTTGGAATTTGGGTGTGAGTGTATGGTTTTGATGTAAAATGGATTCTTAAAATGGCATTATGACTTTACTTCATGGATTGTGTTATTTTGCAAAGGGGAAGGATCCAATTTATAGGCAAGAGGCTTGAGGGATTGAGGGCTAAGATGCAAGGATGAGAAAAAACTCATGGAGGGCGTAGATTGCATGAGAGGAGAGCACATAGATTGTGCTTCTTTACAGCCAATCAGGGAGTGACACATGTCATAGGGTGAGAGGATGGAGAAAAGGAGAAGGATGAGTCAACAAAGGAGGCTCAAGGGATAAAATCTTCATAAAGACCCTCATAATGGCTTGTAAGAGCAATAAAAGGGCTTGGAAGAGTCATTTATGGCCTAGTGGGCTTCATAAAGTTTAATGGTTGAGATATTTTGAGGGAGATGAGAACAATTTCGACTTGGGCTTGATTAGGAGGGTTTTAATCTTGCTTAGGATTGTGCAAATTATTAGAGGATGGATTAGGATGGTTTAGGATTAGCTTAGGGATAGGCAAGTGGATGGCATTTAATGAGGGTGGGTGAAGGAGGAGATATTTGTTAACTTTGGCTTGGGTTAGTAAGTCTTAACCCATGTTTAGAGAATGTGACAAGGTTAGGAGGAGATTAGGATTAGGTTTAAAGACATCTTCTAGAAGAGTCTAGACTTTGGATGAGGATAAAGACTTTCTAGAATAGTCTAGAATTTCCTAGGATGAGGATGAAGACTTTCTAGAAGAGTCTAGAACTTCTTAGGATGAGGATAAAGACTTTCTAGAATAGTCTAGAATTTCCTAGGATAAATCAATTTTTAGGAAATAAATAAAGTTTTATTTATTTCAAGGGTTTGAGTTGAGGAGATATTTATTAAAACTTTTTTAATGAACATGAGGATTAATATTTAATCTTAATTAAATATTTTGAGTTGGGATTAGGGGTAGGAAATGATGGGATTAGCCTTTAATCAAAATTTAAAAAGGATTAGAAGATTTTGGGAGAGGTTAGTGGTCTTAAGGAAATTGGCCAAGTTTTGGGAAAAAAATAATTTTTTTATTTATTTTGGGTGTTTTGGTCAATTTATTAATTAAATAATTAATAAATAAGGAAATAATGTTTAAATAAGATTTAAACATTTTTGGTAGGGATTCCTTAATTAAATATTTTTAATTAAGATAAAGGAATTTAATGGCATAAAAATAAATTAATTAAATAAATAATTAATTAATTAATAAATGATGATGTCATCAAGAATTTTTCAGAAAATAAAAATACTTTATTTTCTAAAGGTTTTTAGGTGTCTACATTTTGCCCCTCTTTGATGTGGTGCCGCAAGTGGCATGGCATCAAAGATAAGAAAATAAGATGCCCAAGGCTAGAGCAGAAGAGGAGAGAATGGACTGCAAGATGCCCCCTCAAGAAGGTGGCAAGGAGAGAAAGCGAGGCTCGATGACTTCTTGAAAAGTACAAGAATCTGAGATGAGCAAGAAGACTCAGATTGGCTTAAGAGAAGAGGTTTAGTTAGCTCAAACTCTCACTATGGGAGAATGATAAAGGGAGAATCAGAGGCTCAAGAGGAAGCAAGCTTAAGTTCTTAGGGATTGCAGAGGATGAAGGAGTGGAGCACTATAAAAGGAATCTAGGATGGGGAGATGGATGAGGGGATTATAAAGCTGATGCAATAGGATTTCAAAGAGTCAGATTGGCAGAAGATGGGTTTCAGAGATCCCTAGGACTAGGATTGTGGATCTCGAAAGATGAGGCTTGGTGGATCCCTAAGACTAGGATTGTGAATCCCTAAAGCTAAAGGTGACGAGTGATTCAAAGAGATACTAATGCATAAGCTGGGGTAGGAGAGATGGATGCTGGATATGGATGGGGGATAATGGAGATGAAGGAAAACCATTGAAGCTTTTTAAGCAGGGGGATACTTCAAAGAGAAGTACCACCATGTAGGTGAGCACTAGATTTGCTATAGGACTATTGGTTAATTGCCAAGGTTACCAAGAACATCAAGGCCTTTTCACCAACTGTCTAGAGGACTGATGAACTGACTCAAAATAAACACGCAAGGATTGCCCCAGTATCACACATGAATCCCAGAGGAAGCATCACGGAAATGACACTGGGTAACCCACAAGCAAAAAAGAAAACAAGCAAAAGACATGATCAAGACCTTACACTCTGATTGCCCCATTCGTAGTATACCATGATATGGAAGATCGTGGCAACCTTGAGGAGGGAACAAGTAGATTGCTTGGAAAAGATATTTCAAGACCCAATAGGGAAGAGTCCAAATCAAAAGAAAGTGAAAATCCAAAAGAGAACTATTTGCCAATGAGATGGGTAGGACGAGGTACTAATGGACCAAGATCAGACATGAGAAAAGCTATATCCTGCAAGGACCTATCGAAAAGCACCTAAGCTGGTGGATTTGGATGAGTGATGCATCTGGAAAACTAAACTAAGAAAGATAACACTTTTGTGACAGGAAATCTAGCTAAAGGATGCATTGGAATAGCTAACCAAGATGTGCAATGGGTACAAGATGCTGATCAAGGACGAACTGACATGAACGCTGGATAGATACAATGGTACTAAGCTAAAGAGGATGTACAAGTTGATGGACCAAGATATGTTACAAATGTACAAGTTTGTTCATGTTTTGGTTTTTGTGAGATGGAAATGTTTGTGAAGGATGGGATGTCTATAATAGGTGATAGGTGGATAGGTAGATGGTTTGCAAAAAGCTTAAGTGAAAATGGGGTTTTGTGTGTGCATGTGATAGTATACAAGCTAGGATACAAGATTATTTATAGGATGGAATATGGTACAAACTTTGGACAAGATTCGGATATACAAGGTATGGTACAAGATTTACAAGGTATAATACAAGCTTTGGTACAAGATTTTACAAGCTAAGGTACAAGATTTTACAAGCTGTACAAGAGGTATTTACAAGCTCCATTAGATTTTGGATATTTGGTTGGAACACCAAGGGAACAAGCAGGTGTTTTATGGGATGGTGGGTGAATGGATGAGGGATAGGATAGTGATAGATAATGGATTAGTCTTAGTACACAAGGTGCCTGAATTACCAGGTTTTCACCAAGGTACCTATCTAAGGCACTTGAATTGCCAAGTTTTCACCATTGGACGCTTATTTCTCTTTACTATTTTTTTTTGTATTTTTCAAAAGCTGGGTATACCAAGGATCTTCAAGCATAGAACTTCTTGAGATGAATGATGTTAGTAGGATCATCCAAGAGTTCTCCTTTCGGTGTAGATAGCTGATAGGCTCCGGAGCCAAAGGAAGCAGTGACAACATAAAGACCAAGCCGTGTAGGTTTAAACTTGCCTTTCTTTTCTCAATCTGCTTGGACTTTCATGTTTTCTTTGAGGACCATGTCACCTGGCTGAAGGTGTCATGGAAGCACCTTCTTGTTAAAATTCCTTTTGAGACGAGTTTGATAGACTATGAGATGATCATAGGCTTGTTGTAGCTTCTCGTCTAAGAGATCTAGCTGGGTGAGCCGAGCTGCTCTGTATTCTTCATCTGATATTTTCCCTTGCAAAGATATGCACAAGGAGGGAAGTTCAACCTCTATAGGTAGTATCGCTTCGGTACCATAGAATAGGGAGTATGGAGTTGTGCCTATGGATGTATGGAAGGAAGTTCAATATGCCCATAGGGCTGGATTTATTTGTAGGTGCCAATCACGGCCGGAATCATTGACAACTTTCTTTAGGATTTTGAGGAGGGTTTTGTTAGTTGCCTCTGCCTGGCCATTACCTTGTGGGAAATATGGGCTCGAAAAGTGGTGATGGATGCGGAGGGAAGTGCATAATTCTTCCATGTTGAGATTTTCAAAGTTACCTCTGTGGTCAGTGAAGATGGTGGATGGGATGCCAAAACGGCAAACAATGTGGTACA
The DNA here is from genome assembly GCA_028749045.1 of Cupressus sempervirens. Lineage (NCBI taxonomy): Eukaryota > Viridiplantae > Streptophyta > Pinopsida > Cupressales > Cupressaceae > Cupressus > Cupressus sempervirens. Next base: position 817,106,988 of record CM053789.1, on the reverse strand, counting down.
AGATGAACTTGGAGACCTGAACTCCTGTAGCTGAGACTAGGGGAACTACCTCCACTCATTTAGTGAAATAGTCTGTAGCTGTTATTATCCATTTATGTCCATCAGATGAGAGGGGTGTGATAGTTCCAACTAGATCAAGGCCCCAACAAGCGAAAGGACAAGGTGGTGCAATAGGCTGTAGATCTTGTGCTGGAGCGTGCACAAGATTTGCATGCTGCTAACATGGGAGACACTTTCTGACAAAGTCATAGGAGTCTTCTTCAATGGTAGGCCAATAGTAGCCTACTCTAAGGATTTGTCACACTAGGACAATACCACTCATGTGGGCACCGCAAAGTCCAGAGTGTACTTCCTTTAACACCATCGCGGCCTTGTTTTGGTCTAAACATCGAGAGAGAGTATCATGATAACCTCGATGATATAGGGTATTGGCTATGATAACATAGCAAGATGATTTTCAGATGAGGTTCTGGCATTAGGTACATGTGAGGTGAGGGGATATGATACCATCATTAAGGTAAGCGTGAATCTCATGGTACCAAGGGGATTGGGGACCAACCAAGATACAAACACAATTTGAATCCTCATTTGCATAGGCAGGTGTGAGGAGTTGCTCCACTAAAAACTCATACTGTGTAGCTGCTTGGGGAATTTCCAAGAGTGAGCCTATAGTAGCCATAGCATCTGCTGCTTTGTTTTGTATTCGAGGCACTTGTGTAAACTGAAGCCTTGTAAAATGCTGGGTTAGTTGATCAACTAGCTCTTTGTAAGGTAATAGCTTTTAATCTTTGGTTTGATATTCATTTAAGGCTTGCTTGATGATGGGCTGAGAATCGCCAAAGATTTGTAGCTCAACAATGTTCCATTCTGTAGCTATCTTTAATCCTGCTATGAGGGCCTCATATTCAGCTATATTGTTGGTGCTAGGGAATTGTAGCTTGAAGGCTTTTTGAATGTAATCTCCTTGAGGTGTGACCAACAATATTCCTACCCCTGATCCATGAGATGTGTATGAGCCATCAAAATAAAGTTTCCATGGGGGTTGTTCTTCAATTAGACAGATATGCTCATCTGGAAATTTTGTGATCAACGGATAAGCATCTATTAGAGGTGCATCAGCTAGGTGATCTATTATAGCTTGCCCTTTGATTGCCTATTTTTCCACATACTAGATGTCAAATTTGCTAAGGAGCATAACCCATTTGGCCAAAGGGCCTGTAAGTGTTGTTTTGGAGAGCATATACTTGAGAGGGTCAATCTTGGAGACTAGTTGGATGGTATGACTTAGCATGTAATGGCGAAGCTTTTGAGTTGAGAAAACAATTGTCAAACAAGCTTTTTCCATAGGAGTGTAATTGAGTTCATAACCAACTAGGGTTCTACTGATGTAGTAGATGGCTCTTTCTCTGTTGTAGTCATCGAGCTGTGCTAGAAGTGCCCCTAGAGCAGTAGGTGGTGTTGATATGTACAAAATCAAGGGATGACTAGGAACTGGTGGAACCAAGATAGGGGGATTGATGAGATACTACTTGAGATGGTCGAAGCTACTCTAACATAAAGGATCCCACTTGAAGTTCTCATCCTTCTTCAGTAAATGTGAAAATTGTGTACACTTATCTGCAAGCTGGGAGATGAAGCGCCAAATAGATTGAAGGTTTCCCTAAAGAGAATGAAGCTGTCGTAGTGTTTGGGGAGGAGGCATGTCTAAGATATCCTTGACCTTCTTAGGGTCGATCTCTATGCCTTGTTTAGAAACTATAAAGCCTAGAAGCTTGCCAGATGTGACCGCAAAGATACATTTCTTGGGATTCAGCATGAGATGATATTTGGCTAACCTATCAAAGACTTTCTCCAGGTCAGCAAGATGATCCATGAAGGTATGAGACTTGACCAAGATATCATCCACATAATCCTCCAAAATGCTATGGATGAGATCATGAAAAATGGCTGTCATAGCTCTTTGATAGGTAGCCCCAACATTCTTTAGGCCAAAAGGCATCATGTTGTAGCAAAAGGTTCCCCAAGGGGTAGTGAATGGTGTCTTATGCTAATCCTCTTCTGCAATCTTGATTTTATTTTACCCAGAAAATCCATCCATGAGGGAGAAAATTTCATGTCTAGCTATAAGATCTACAATCATATCTATGTTGGGCAAGGAAAAATCATCTTTTGGACAAGCTTTGTTAAGATCTCTGAAATTAGTGCAGATTCTGATGTCACCAGAAGGCTTAGTGATGGGGACCATGTTGGAGATCCACTCTGAATAGTCGATAGGTCAGATAACCTTAGCAGCTAACATTCTTTCTAACTTAGCTTTGACCAGTAATGCCACCTTGGGGTGCATTTTTCTAAGCTTTTGTCTGACAGGCTTGATCTGTGGATTGACTGCAAGATGATGAACTACAAGCTTTGGATCAAGCCCTTGCATGTCCTGATATGACCATGCAAATTGGCCAATGTTCTCTCTTAAGACCTCAAAGAAAAGATCAACTTGGTCTTGTGATAGGGATGTAGCAATGTGAACAAGCCTAGGGATCTCTGAAGAACTGATGTTGACTTCCCTAGTATCCTCAATTAGAATAGAAGATATCTCTAGTCGATTATCTTGAGGAAGTAATGCTAAATCATCATGTTCTCCTTGTGGCTCTAGATGTTCTTGCTGAGGGGTTCTCTTCGCTGCCTTATCTAGTCTCAGATTCACCTTAGTTCCAGTTTTGGGTGTATCGGAACTAGGTTGGGGATTTTCTCCAAAATACCCTTTGGGATCTAGCTTATAGATATAGGCAGAATCTGGCTTTGTTTTCTTGTGAGGTGTTTCAGCTCCCATGAATCTCAGAAGTGCTTCCTCTGATGTGAACTCATCAATGTGTATGATGCTTGGTTGGTCCCAATCTATGAGTTGCGGACGGGTGAGTGGTAGGTCAATGAGGTGGATGGATAGTTCTTGGAGAATAGAGTCTCCGAGGGAGATTTGGTCTAGGATATCGTCGTAGGATCTCTTTTCAACTTCCTCAGGAATGTCTTTGATTTCGACAAGGTTGTGGTGAATGTTTAAAAAAGCGTGACCGTCCGTATTGGTGCCCTCAGTTGTGGGTATGCCAAAGCCAAGACTTGACTTTGATTCCCACTTGTGTGCATCAATGGGGCACTACATACCTCTTTCTTTTGGTCCTAGACCACCACCTTGATAGTTCCATTTGTCAGTGATGAGATTATGTTCTTGGGGATACTTCTGGCTAAAGTGATCAAGGCATGCTTGATTTCTCTGAGGTTTATGTAACCAATTGTTGATATCTGGAGTGAGCTCCTCGTAAAGAGGGATTTTTGAGGATACAAAGGTTGTTGGGCCAAAATATTTGTATTGAGGAGGTGGAATCTCCTTAGCTTTGTGATATGTCAGTCATCCATGGGCATGTGGATCAAGTGGGAGTGCCCCGATAGCAAATGCATCTGACAAACTATACTCTTCACAGCCTTTGTTATTGATCTTCATGGTAGACAAGGTAGAGGCAAGGATGGTTTCTGGGTCATTACAAGTGTGGGATGAGCTGGCGATGGATGTGCTAATATCAATTTCAGGAAAATGGTTTGTATATGAAGCTTCAATTGCATTGCAGTAAGCAAAGGGTTCTTGATCAGCATGGATGGTTACCTTAGTGCCTTGATGAAGAAATTTGGTGCACTGATGGTAAGTGGATGGAACAGCTTTCATGGCATGAATCCATGGGTGACTGAGGAGGATGTTGAATGGTAGGTTTAAATCAATAACATGGCAGAGTATTTCTTGGATGACTGGCCCAACCTTGATTAGCAGCAAAATAGTTCCTTCTATGGTTCTTTCCAAGTTGTCATAAGCTTTGATGGTGATAACCTCACTGATGATATTTGCCTCAGTATACCTAGCTTGTTTTATGAATTTTAGGGTGCAAATATTCAAGGCTGATCCATTATCTAACATTACTCTTTTCACGGAAAAATTGGATACCATGATGGCTATGCGAAGCAGAAGGGTGTGATCTGGCTCGACCACGGGTATGTCGGTGGGTTTGAACAATAGGGCACATGAGGATGAAAGGTGTCCAACAAGATTACAAAAATTGGTAGCATTGATATTAGAAGGGACACAAGATTCTATGAGAGCACTGTCAAGGATGTTCTTGTACACAGGACTAGTGCGAAGAAGGTCTAAAATGGAGATTTGTGCTAGCATGTTCCCAAGGTGTTCCAAGATATTGTACTGGATTTTTGATGGAGCTAATGGTGCTAGTGAAATGGGTGGGCCTGCGATGTTAAATTGGGCTCTTCGAGTGGTGACTGCACACTCATTGTTTGGTCCTTGGATACTGATAACATTGACAGAAGGCTCTTTCTCAGATATACAACCTATAAGGCTACCATAGTCTATATAGGATGAAGTGTGGTCATTGTTCTTCCCATGCTATTGGTTTGGCTGACGGTTGTTGGTTTTGTTGTTGTTGGTTTGTATAGGTGATTTTCCAAGATTTTGATTGTTGTGAGGAGGAAAAGCATTTTGATAGATCTGTAAGCCTGCATTGGGAGAGGTTTGGGCACCAACAGTGATTTCCTTCTGATCAATGAGTTCCTGCACATATTCTTTCAGTTTCATGCATTTGAGGGTAGTGTGACCTTTTACCCTATGAAATTTGCAGTACTCATTATCTTTGTACCATTTAGCTTTGGATTGGCTTGGATCAATTTGCTGGGTAGGAGGAAATTTGATGAGGTTTTCCTTGACTAATTTCTCAAAAATGACATCCAATGGCTCACCAAGGGGTGTATAGTTTCTAGGTGTAGGTTGGAATCTGGGCTTTTGTCCTGCAGCTACATTGATGGCATTAGCTTGATTGCTCGACCCTTGAAAGTTTGGTCTTGAATTGTGGTTTTGATAGCTATGGTTATTCTGCTGTTGGTAGTTGATAGCTTGCTGATTGTTTGGTTGATAGGGTAGGTTGGACTGGTTGTGAGAAGGACCAACAATATTCACATGTCTGGTGTCAGTGACGCCATCTGTTGCAACATGCTTATTTTTGTTCCAATACCTAGACTTGTCATTGGAATGTGATTGATTTTGGTTGGCTTCCTTGTAAATCTTGACCACACCATCTTTAATGAGTCCTTGCTCAAGGATCATTCATTTCTCTTTGATATCTTTGTAGGTTTGTAAACAGTTCATGGTCATGTGGTGAGCCAAGCTAGGATGGGCATTATCAATAAACATTTTCACCAAATGGCACTCTAGCAAGGTGCAAGATATGCGGGTGGTAAGGGTTTTCCATCTTTGCAGATATTCAGGAAGGCTTTCTCCACCTTTTTTCTTGGTGTGGACAAGATCAACTACTGATAGCTCTGTTTCAACAAGATGGGCATATTGGGCTACAAATGCCTTAGATAATTTAGCAAATTTTTTAATTGTGCCATAGGGGATTCTATAAAACCATTCAAGAGCTGGTCCAACCAAGCTTTTGGGAAAGAGACGCAAGAGGAAGACATCATCGTATGCCACTTCTTGGCAGTGCATGTAAAATTCTTTGATATGTGTGACAAGGTCTCCTTTTCCTCTAAATTTGCCAAATTTGGGTGTCTCAAAATGCTTGGGGAATGGTGTCATGGTAATGGCTCTGTCAAATGGGTAAGGGCACACATTCTCAAACTTGAAATTTTTTGGATCATTTCCCTCTTGGATGTTCTTCAAAGCTGTTTTCATGGCTTCCCATTCTAAATTAATGGGTGATGGCTGGGGTGCCCCTAATGTAGGAGTGCCTTGAGGTAGGTATGCACTAGATGGGGCCACTAAATATGGATGGCTATAAGGGATTTGCTGATAGGGATTGTACATTGTTTGGGTAGCTGCATGTTGGATGATGATTTGCTGAGGGGGAGGTGGCGCATAGTGCTGCATGTGTTGTGAGGCTTGCTGTTGATATGGGATTTGAGGTTGGGATTAAGGAACATAAGCTGGCTGTGGGATAAATGAATTGCTTTGTGGAGGTAAGGTATAAGATGGTTGTGAAGCTTGGGGAAAGGATCGGGGGGCTTGTGTGGTTTGACCAAGGTATGTGGGTTGCGCCCCCATTTGGGATGGTACCTGCAAATAATTGGTGGTTGGCTGAATTGGTGGGTTACCTCTTAGAAGTGGCATTGAAAAGTAGTTGGTAATAGGAGGTAATGGATTAGTTGGTGGTGGAGGTGGTGGGAATTGAAAGCTAGGAAATGGAATTGATGGGGTTTGATAGCTTAGTGGCTAGATTTGGAAGCTTGGTAGAGTGGTGGCGGGAGCTTGGGTCACTTGAGAGTTGGGCAGAACATTGGTAGTAGCTTGTGGGGTTTGATAGCTTTGTGGAGTGAGGGTAGTAGCTTGTGGATTTGTGACTAAGGGCACTGAGCTCCCAATACCTAATGGAAATGATGGAATTTTGCTTTGGGTTGTGGTGAACAAGCTGGGGGTGATGAAAGGTTGATTACTTGGCCCCATGGGTGGCATCCCTGTTGTATATTTTTGAGGTTGGCCAAAGATGCTAGCACTGATTTGGGAGATGGGTGGATTTGGAAGGCTGGGTTGGGGAGCAGCAGCAACAATAGTGAAGGGCATGAACGGTGAGGTGTTTTGGGTAAAGGGGGTTTGGAGTGGAGAGGTATGAACAAAAGATGGAGTGGTGGTGGCAGGGTTGGCTTGTGGCATGGAGATTTCAACTTGGGTGGATGATGGTATGTTTGGGTCTGTTGGATCATATGGATTGGCTAGAGGCTCTTCTTTTGGCATATATTGAGGATAATTTGGATCATAAGAGCCTATGGGTGGTGGCAGCTACCCAAACAATGGGTGAGATGGATCTGATAATGGAGGGGGTCTTCCAAAGTCAAAGGTTCCTACATTGTCTCTTTGAAAATTAGCCATGATTGTCTCTTTGTTCTTATCTATAATGGCGTTTACGAATACTGCATTTCCTGGTTGGTTCATGAAAGCTTCAATGTCAGTAGATGATGGCATAGCTTTCTTTGGGCTGAAGGATGGCTGAGTGCTCAATGGGGGTGAGGCTGTTTGATCCAAATGATAGGGCTCCATTATTTCTTTCTTCTTGGCTAAGCGAGTGACGGGTGGCATGAAAAATGCTCCTAGGGATGAGATGCAACAAATACTAGTGGATGCAAAAGGGAGGAAGGCTTTTCTATGCAAATGATTTCCTAGGTTGAGGAAAAGCTATATGAAAAAACCTAAGGAGGATTGGGTTGGGGATTCTAACTCCAAAGATATGTTACCAAAGCACAAAAGGTCTGCTTTCCTATGTACAAGCTTGGTGGTGATTGTGTCAAATTAAGGATAGACTGATGATCCTTTAGGAAGAAAATGAGATTGACAACTTGTGGATCCCAACCTTTAGCTCAAGGTGATGAGGGATAACAAGTGGCAAAGCTAGATTACCCTAGACAAAGCTTTGTCAAAGGGATAACCTTGGTGAGATTGGTGGTTTTGAAAGATTTTAGGAATGGCAAACTTTTAGCAAGGTGACAACAATTTTTGAAGGCTTGGATGTGAAGATTTTGGATTTCTGGCTAGATGGTTTGGTCCTAAATGAGATGGATGAGCTAATAATGCTTAAGGGGATAACCTAAGATGGCTGACTTTTCTACAAAGATGACTCTAAGGTGAAGCTTATCCAAGAAGGTGTGGAGAAACAAGGGTTTCTAATCATAGAAAGCATGCCTAGTTGGTAAGGCATAAGCAGGATTAACTCCTGGATGTTGGCTAAATTTGATGGTGTGCTCTAACTAGACCTCTTGAAGTGCTTCGTCGGCAGCTTTATCCTCTGCTTTGTGGAGTTTGGAAATTCAAGGACTTGGTGTTAGTTCCTTTCTCTTGGCTGAAAGTTCTTGGTATGCCTGAGATGGTTTGAGTTTAACTTTGTGGAACTTCTGTTTGGGTTTGGGTTGCTCTGACATCAATTCTTGAATCTGCTTGGCTTTGAGAGACCTCGATTATTTTGCTTCAAATTGTTCAACTTCTAGAATAGGAAGTGACTATGCTAAGTGTACCCTAAGCTAGGATTGACCAAGTTTGGCAAACATTCATTCAACAAATAAAAAGCAAGCAAAAGATAGGAACAACCAGATAGAAGTTTTTGATTCTCAGAATGTGATACTTGTGCTAAGGAGTGTGTATGTTTTACAAATGTTTTGATCAGTCACTTCAAACACATTAACACTCTAGATGGTTGTCTACAAGGCTAACAGTTGGTTTAGCTAGGGAGTCCTCGATATACCCAAAGGTACGTGAGGCCCAAATCTGTAGATGAAATCAACAAGATGTCACACAGTCGAGAGGAGCAGTAACCCACTTCTCCTCTTTCACTTCTCAAGGGTATAAAGTTCCTTGAGGCTTAGCCCGAGTGACAAAAATCTTGATTCCAAGAGAGGTGTCTTTCGATTCACCTCCCGGTTCTTATACTCTGCCAGAACACTGGAGTTGAGGTCGTCCAAGGGGTGATGAAATCCCCAAGTAGGCCTCCTAAAAAGAAACAAGGTTTTGGATCCTAATCTTATGCACCCAAGATGGCCTCGAAAGACGACAAGGGGAGAGAAGACTTGGATGACCTTGGGCTAAAAAAAAAAACACGCTTGTTCTTTTACCAACTGACTCTTATGTGTGCTAATCTAGACTTTGCAAGCACTCATGTTTAAGAGACAATGTTCAATTCCAACTTGAAGCGCCAACAAAACTAAATCGATCAAAGAATGCAAACAAGAAGAAGAGTTAGGGTCAACAAAAGAAAACTCGTGCACCCAGAGGCCCTCCACATCAAGTATCGATTAATTTCCTTTAAAGCATTCAAGAGTTGGTGTGATTTTGTTTTAAGCCCAAAGCAAAGATGTGTGAGACTCGATTTGTCAAGCGCGTGCCTAGAGGCCCTCCACGTCAATAGTTGTTCAATTTTAGTGCCCAAAATTGAAGTATGATTGATTTAATCTAGAGTTTTGGTCATTTAAAATTTTTGATAAAGTTAAAGCAAACATTCAAAGACCAAGTGAGTGAGTTAGATTGTAGAACATTTAACACCTTTTTCAAGTAGACCCATCCCCATAAATGGTGTTGAGATTGCAACCAATGGTTGAATTGATGGGTGATTAGAAAAGAGGTGAGTCCAAGGAACTACTCAAATTGATTTTTGCAAATTTGTATTTAACTTAACATAGTTTCTTAAATGTCCAAAAATCAAACTTTACCTAAATTGCATGTGGAAAAGAGATTTGTTTTGTTCAATTTTAGAAGCTCCAAATGAAGTGTTTGATATTGCAATGGTTAATTGATCCTTAACATTCCAGATTGGATTTGTTGTTTTAATCATGCATTCAAGGAAAATTTGATTTTAATCTATGGCATTCAAGAGTGTGTTTAGCAACATGCATTCAAAGACAAGTGATTAAACATTCAAGTTTTTTCCTTTGAGCATTCAAGATTGAGATTTTGTGTGTTGTTTTAAGAACTTTGAAGTGCTTTGTTTTAACCTTAGATCATTCAAGATTGTTTTGGACTCAAAAGTGAAAATGACTCTTTGGACTTTGGTTTTCATTCAAGATTTTGTGTTCTAGTTTGCATATTTTAAGCTCAAAAATGATATTCATAGATTGTTTCGATGCATGAAAAACCTAAGAAACATTCAAGATTTTGCAACAAGAAATTTGTTTGAAAAAAATAACAAAGCTTTTAGGACAATTTTTGGCAACCATTTAGGACTCTTAGTTTCCATGAGATTTTTAAAAGAACTTAAAAATATTTGCAAATGAGGTTCATTTTATCCTTGATTGATGCTTTGAGTTTGATTTAGATTTTAGTGTGCACTTAGTGTTGATTTTGAACCTTTTGAAATGGAAACTTGAAGTTCTTTTTAAATTTCCAAAAATGAAGTGTTCCTAACTTTGCATGAATGCATCTAAAACCTTGATGTTGCAAGGATGCAAATGATTGAATTGGTTTAGTTTCACTTGTTAAAAGGCTTTTTTTTTTTTTTTTGCAAATTTTTAGTTTTTTAATGGATTTAAGTATGATTTAGGGGTTCATTTTAAGCACTAAAAAGAAGTGTGTATGATTTTGCTTCCTTCAAAAAAAATGGCCAAGATCTCCCACAAGAAGAAGAAGAAGTAGATAGAATAAGAAGAATATAGACAAGAAGAGGAAGAAGAATTCCAAGTGCTTTGTCACCTATAAGCTTGAAAAATCTGCAAACACTATGAGATAGATTATGAGTTCCTTTGTCATTTTCATGCTCATGTGGACCTACAAAACCAATTTATACAATCCTACCAATCACAAAAACAAACAAAATTAGCCAAAATTAGCAAATGACATACAAAACTTGACTAAAAAAGCTAATGAAGATGACCCATGCGGGGTCCCACCGGGTGTGCCAAAATGTATATGAGCAATGTTAGTATGCTAATAGAAACCAAATTTAAATAAAGCTTCTACAAAGTAAAAAAAATTCAAAAACTTCAAGATACACTAAGATGAACTCTCAATTGAGAATATGAGCCATTAATGGACTCTCTCAATGAGAAGCTCTCTTGTTGAGTAGCTTTGTCTAAATAGATAGGATGTATGCTCAAGTTTATGCTTCAAAAAGGGCTTCAAATAGAGTTGGAATTTGGGTGTGAGTGTATGGTTTTGATGTAAAATGGCTTCTTAAAATGGCATTATGACTTTACTTCATAGATTGTGTTATTTTGCAAAGGGGAAGGATCCAATTTATAGGCAAGAGGCTTGAGGAATTGAGGGCTAAGATGCAAGGATGAGAAAAAACTCATGGAGGGCTCAAATTACATGAGAGGAGAGCACATGGATTGTGCTTCCTTACAGCCAATTAGGAAGTGACACATGTCACAGGGTGAGAGGATGGAGTAAAGGGGAAGGATGAGTCAACAAAGGAGGCTCAAGGGATAAAATTTTCATAAAGACCCTCATAATGGCTTGTAAGAGCAATAAAAGGGCTTGGAAGAGTCATTTATGGCCTAGTGGGCTTCATAAAATTTTATGGTTGAGATATTTTGAGGGAGATGAGAGCAATTTCGACTTGGGTTTGATTAGGAGGGTTTTAAGCTTGCTTAGGATTGTGAAAATGATTAGAGGATGGATTAGGATGGTTTAAGATTAGCTTAGGGATAGGCAAGTGGATGGCATTTAATGAGGGTGGGTGAAGGAGGAGATATTTGTTAACTTTGGCTTGGGTTAGTAAGTCTTAACCCATGTTTAGAGAATGTGACAAGGTTAGGAGGGGATTAGGATTAGGTTTAAAGACATCTTCTAGAAGAGTCTAGACTTTGGATGAGGATAAAGACTTTCTAGAATAGTCTAGAATTTCCTAGGATGAGGATGAAGACTTTCTAGAAGAGTCTAGAACTTCTTAGGATGAGGATAAAGACTTTTTAGAATAGTCTAGAATTTCCTAGGATAAATAGATTTTTAGGAAATAAATAAAGTTTTATTTATTTCAAGGGTTTGGGTTGAGGAGATACTTATTAAAACTTTTTTAATAAACATGAGGATTAATATTTAATCTTAATTAAATATTTTGAGTTGGGATAAGGGGTAGGAAATGATGGGATTAGCCTTTAATCAAAATTAAAGAAGGATTAGAAGATTTTGGAAGAGGTTAGTGGTCTTAAGGAAATTGGCCAAGTTTTGGGCAAAAAATAAATTTTTTATTTATTTTGGGTTTTTTGGTCAATTTATTAATTAAATAATTAATAAATAAGGAAATAATGTTTAAATAAGATTTAAACATTTTTGGGAGGGATTCCTTAATTAAATATTTTTAATTAAGATAAAAGGATTTAATGGCATAAAAATTAATTAATTAATTAATTAAATAAATAATTAATAAATGATGATGTCATCAGGAATTTTTCAAAAAATAAAAATACTTTATTTTCTAAAGGTTTTTAGGTGTCTACAAAGGTCACCTGTGGTTTCTCGTTCTATCACTCAACTTTTTCCCAAGCCTATCCTAATTCATCCCTCCACCAACCCTTGAAATGATTTCATATCAAAATAATTGGGTTTCAAACCCAATTCAAAAACAAACCATAGCTTCCTAAGGAAGTACATGGGCACCTCATGATTAGCCTATGGTGGATGGCCAAATAGCATCCACCACCACTCCCAAAAGTGTGTTGTTATGCATGGATGTGTGCACCATCTAATAGAAATACGAGACATCCTCTCGTTAATCTCCTCACCCATCTTAGGGTTTACAAAATAGATTTTAAAATTTCCTTTACCTATTTTGAGGTTATGGACCTCTCTATATGATTAACCATCAAAGTAGAAGGCATGCATGTTTTGCCTCCATAATCTAAATGAATCAATATCGTAATCCAAATGCTCTATAGATTGAATGACACCTTGTATGCTATCTGCAAGGCGTAGTAGGTGAGGAGTGGGGTGGGGCTTGCACCTAATAGCCTCAATATCTCGCATGAGTTCATTAAGATTACAACTCATGCTCTCTCAAAAATCATTTGCAGTAGGTGGTGGAGGAAGACTAGGTGGTCATGGAGGTGGGGGTGTAGGTGGAGAAGGAGAAGGAGGGAGTGGAGGTGAGGGTGGGGGAGGGGGAGGGGGAGGGGGTGGTGGTGGGTCCATCAAATATAATCTGCATATATGTTTAAACAACATAAAAAATGACAAAATTACTATTTAATAAAATTTAAATCTAAAATATCAATTATATAAATGTGTAGATCTTTAAAACCATATCAATTAAATAAATAAAGTGAAACAATTAATTAAACTTCAATGTTAAGGCTAATTGGACATTATACCGAGTTTAAGTCTAATCATAAAATAATACTCCAAAAAACTATATTAATAAATCAACTATATAAATCTAGTTTTAATGTTAGATACGAACTGGTTTTGTCTATGCAAGTTCAAGAGAACATGTTTTTGATATTAAGGAAAAGGATGTGAAAGTGCCCAATAGTTTAACCATTGTTTTGTTAGATTATGATCTAGATCCTAAATGGAATTACTTTATGAAATATTGTAGTGATTTTTTTACTATTAATATTTTATATTGAATGCTAGAGTAGTTATATTCCTCTTCTATTTATTTTTTAAAGTCTTGTTGAAAAAAATATTATAGTTATATGTTTCCATCCTAGATCCCTAACTGACCATTAAGGATGATTTAGACAAACCATGTGTGATTAAAGATAGAAAAAAGAACAATGATGATGATGATGACTTTAATCAATTCTTTAGTATTGTATAGAAGAATGACTCCTTATGTTAGGAGTTCCCTTTTTATTGGATGCATCCAAGGAGAAATCAAGGACTGACTTCTAGGTAATTTCGTCAATAATGAGCAAAGAAGAAGAGAAGAAACCAAATAAAGTTAAGGATTACAAATGTTGCAGAAGATATTATGACCAAGAAAGAGAATAGAAAGGTAATTAATGAAGGGTAAGCCTTCAATGATTTGCCTTAAAATCTTGTGATTGTGAGTGAACAATCTTTCCGATAAGAGAAGGTGACAGATAAAATGGCAAATATTATGTAGACTGACATTCCTTGTAGTGGTGAGAAATTAGGCATAAGTTTATTGTTGGCATGTGATTTTGGTAAGACATCTTACATTAGCAAAATTTGGAAAGGAATAAGATTTAGAGACATGTATGGTGAGGATCAACTCATGAAACAATTAATGATCCTTTGTGAAGGAAAATGAGAGTTTAGAGAAGAAAATAGAAGAAGATTGTTGGAAAGTGTATTCCATGTGACCATATAGATGTTATCATTGCTGGAAACATATCTCTCGGGTATGATTAGTAGTCATGATGAGTCAAATAAGAATAACATGTCTATGTCTAGGAAGGACTCACAATGTTGCTTGAAGAGATTAATATGATGATTTGAGTTCTAAGTTACAATGTGTTGATCAGAGACTAGTTTTTCTAGTGATGATGGATTTATTATGTAATATTTTTTGGTGCTAACCAAGTGAAGTGTTGAGTACTTGCATGTGTATATCAAGATAGAAAGCTTCATGATTTTTACTTTTGCATGCTATTTTTATTTAAAGATAGATATTTCTATTTGATGGTCATGATGATCAGTGTAGAGTTTCTTTTGGATTATGAAATAGAGATGTGTTTTTTGTTAATGTGGTATTTCACAATGCTTATTTATGTTTCTTAATTGTATCATGTTATTAATATGAGAAAACAATGAGATTTTTTATTATATTCAAAAGGTCTCTTGGAGTGTGTTGATGTATTATTGCCCGACTCAGTTAGTTGTCATGTTGCATTAGATCATGAGTGTGATTGATAGATCGTCACATATTAGAGATTATATAGGTCCTAACTATGTCTTAGTTTACATATCTTGGGTAAAATTGATTATTGTAGTTCATTTTTAAAAAATTAATATGATGGTTAAGATCGACCTTTTTTTAATGTTAATTGCATGTATATAAAGATGAGATTATTTTTTAATGTTAAAAGAAAATGGTGATGTTATGAGTTTATGAGATATAAAGGTGTGTAAGAATGTCATACTAAAGATTGATCTAAGAGATATGACTAGAATATATATTGAGATTTAGAGAGTTGATAACTTATTTAGAGTTGTATTAGCATATCATAGATGCTATCAGTCAGTCCATAATTCAATGGATTTTTGTCCATGATGGATTGTTGTTTGTTCTAAGGTTGTTTCCCTCAAAATTGTTTCCCTTTTCTATATTCAAGTAGCTAGATCAATTTTTATGTATGCTTATTTTGTGACACTAGAGGATTGTATTCTCATTATGGATTATATGTTCATCTTAGGATCAAACAAAGTTTAGTAATGTTACCTTTGTTGGCTCAAAATCTTAGTAATGAATGGGTTAAAAAGATTATAAAATCTAATAGAATCATACAAACTCATAGCTAAAGTTGTAACGAATGTAGACTTCATCACAAGTTGAATGAGTAATGGACAATTATAAAATATACTTAATTTAATAGTTTGATAGAGGAAGTGTATAGTTTGTGTCTAAAAATATCATTGTACCGAGATCTAGTATTTAACTTAAGACAATTATATGTATTAAATAACTACATTAATAAATGAATTTTTATACACAATCCATTTCATTATTTAGAACTAATTATTAATAACATATATTCTCAAAATAATATATTTCATATTATCCATAATATTTCTTCAACCCAATTTAAAATCATTAAATATAGTTTTCAAACTTAGGATTAAAATTACTTTCCATTATACCTACTGTTATGGTTACCTGGCTAGGGATCAAGTGTTAGGGTTAAGATTTGAAGTTACAATTACAATTAAGGTTTAACATTTAGGATTAAGTTTATTAACATGATTAGGGTTAGGCTTAGAATTAAGTTTGTCAATTTTAATTATATACTTTGGTTAAACTTTTAATCAATGTTAGGGTTAGGTTAGAATTATGGTGAAAGTTAGTGTGTAGTTTTATTAAAAAAGATATGGTTTTAAGGTAAGGGAGAAAATTATGTAATGCCCAACCAAGGTATCCAAAGAACTAACCTAAAGTTTTACTAAGCAAGCAATAACATGTATAATAATTTACATAAAAAACATAAGAGATTAGATTCCTTAACGATTCCTTAACAAGCACATTTACATTTCATTTTTAAATAATTATACTAGAAGTAAAATAAATAATACATCCAAATGAAAGAATAACTACAAGTTTAATCCATTTAAATAATATACATTGTTTTCGAATGCCACTTGGCATTAATTGGGAATGCACAATCATCCACTATACATGTCATAGGGTATGAAAGGTTGAAAGAATATACATTTATGAAATAGTTTACATTATCCATTTTTGATCCCTGAAAAAAAGTAAAATACAATAAGTAAAATCATTAAATACTAAGTTTTGTGTTTGGATCCCTTGGCGGGGTGTTACGTGATTAAATACTTAGTTATATGTTTAGGGTTTTATTGTATAGTTATGGTTAGGTCGAGGTTAAAGACTTATGAATATAGTTAGTTTTACTTTCTTTGTTAAATGGTTTACAAACTAATCTATAATTAATCACTATTTATTTGAAATAAATATAAAATATTGAATGTAATTACATGTTTAGACAATGAATTTATATCTATGTGATCATTCAACATTGTAATTTACATATTAAATACATTTCAAAACATCTAAAATAATAATTTTCAAATGAACATTTGTGAAACTATTATTTAAATTAACAGATACAATAATCTAAGGATAATATTGTTAACAATGAAAATTTACAATTTTATGTACATATTAAAACTAAAAACTAAATAAAAAATTGACGATATATAAAATGCAAAACTAAAAACAATTAAATAAAATAGTACAAAACAAAATAAAATACCCAGTATGTCAGAAAATAGGGTCGGTAGAGGTCAAAAATGGGCTCTTGTATTGCTCTAAAATCAGGCTCACATTTTTTAAATGATAAAAATGACAAAAAAAATGCCAAAAATGGGCAGACTTGTAGTCTTTCAAATCAGGGACCTAATATTTTTAGAATTAGGCACCCAATTTTTTCAAAATTGGGTGCCCAATTTTTAAGACGTTCAAGCACCCGATCCACATTTCAAAAATTGGGTGCCTGATTTTTGAAATGTCGATTGGGTGCATGAGTGAGATTTCAAAATTGAGTTCCCGATTCTAAGCAAATTGGGTATCTATTTCTGAGAGGTCCAATTTCGTGGATTTGACTTTCGTGGAATTGCAACCCAACTTTTTGCTCTTACCCATTCATTTTGGTTTTCTAATCTACCTGTGATTGTTGGATTTAAACAAGTCTAAATCTGTATATCTTTTGGTGTCATAATAGTGAATTGTACATGTATGGGAAAATATAGGATTGGACACTCTATTTCAGTGTATCACCTCCTTAAAATATATTAGGTATTTTTTTTCATGCATTCCTTCTTCCTTTTTCTCTCCAAGTGTAGTTTAGGTGCATCCTAATAGAAAAGGAAGTTGACCTTCTCCAGAGACTCAACCTCATAGTTCAAGTCCCACAACTAGGAGGTTTTTTCCATGTTTCACAAGGCTGTCCTTAGGTAAAAACTTTGGATAAGGGTGCAAGCTTTTTTGATAATAGTAATTAACCACCATTCAAAATTTTGGAGCCTAAAGAAACTTGTGGAGGAGATTGAAGAGTGGATTAAAGGTTGGTTGAAGCATTTGGAAGTGAATTCAAACAATTTACATAAAAGCCCTATTTTGTAATTTTGAGGTATTTATTCATGTTGTTAAAGCTAAGCTATGAAGTCATTTGAAATTTAAGAAAATAGATCCCTCTTTACCACATAATATAATGGATAAACTGAGATATAAGTTTAAAAGGAGTTCAATTGTACATTTGGGAGATGACCCTGCTAGGGAATTTTTACAAAATCCTGAAGTAGTGTTAGTTGTGGAAAATGTAAGATCTTAAATACACTATAACTTTGAAACCTTAGGAGACTCAAATATTTCAAGTGAGTTTGACAAGGTATACAAACAAGCAATGAACTATAAGGATGAATTTAGACACATATTAAATAGTGCATAGTTCATATTCCACCATGAATTTGACAATGAAGATTGGGAAATAATCTCTTTAAGTAAAATTCATGATAACAAGTTTTGAATTGTTGAACAAGTAATCTAATTCATGAAGTGGATGGCTTAAGAAACAAGGAAAAATTACCTATTAATGAGACAAATGTGAAGAAACTAGTGTTAGAAAACACCAAGACTAAATGGAATGGTAGAGGCATGATGTTGAGTTTGATAAAGAAAGATGATTTGAGATTCATTAGAAAAATCTTAGCTTATAAAATGAGTTCAGACTAAAGGGAAGATGAAGTCTTCACTAATGTGACATATAAAATGTGTGTTGAGAGAATGGAAGTTAACATGTGTGAGATTCTAAAACAATAAATTGTTGATAATTTTGAGAGGATTAAGAAGAGTAAGTATGAACCATTCATATTTTGATCTTTAATAACATATATATATTCTTTCATGTCATGAAAATATTCCCTATTATGCTAGTATCATATTGGAATTAAATATGTACACCATGGAATCAATCAGTTATTATTATAGGAAATCATTAGAAGATCACTTTGACAACAATAAAGATGTCAAAAGCCTACTAGATGTGATAAATGGAGGAAGAGAACGTGAATTTGGTAAGTGTTGATAAAAGGCGGATTGCTACTTTCCTTGAGAAGATGCATGGGGGAAATTCCTAAGCTACCTAGTTATTCTTATAGAATTGGAATGAGGGTTTCTTGACTATGAATAGAAAGAAGTATTTTATCACTAATGAGTATGTCTCCAAGGTCACAAGCATCTCAATTGTTGGTAAGAAGTTTTATAGAGATAGGAAGATCTATGACTTTGTAGTGCACACCTTCCTGAAGATGCCCAAGGAGAAGAAGAAATTGATGAAGAAAAAGGATATTACCTACTTTCAACCCAATTCTTTGAAAAAATAATGGAGGATTATTCTTAGGGCCATTATTTCCTACATTTCCCTTGATGACCAATTCTTTAGGGTTTATATGTATCATTTTTTTATGTTTAATCACTTTAGGCATAATGTTAAGATTTCTATTCCTTTTTTTTCATATTCTTTACTAAACAATAGCATCAATGAGGTTAGAGATCAAATTATTACCAATCCCCCCTTCATGATGGCCTCATGTTTCTCATTTATGAGGACATTAAAGCTAACATTGTAAGGAAGTTCATTGAAATAAAGACTACAGAGGGTGATGGGGATGATTCTGATGACTATGATGATTCCTCAAAGGAGGAGGATAGTGATAGCCCTGATTCTAATGAGGACTCTGAATCGAGCAAGAGTAAGAAGGAAAATGTGAAAAAGAAAACTTTTAGAGATTAGCTTCACAAAAGGGCGGAAAAGGAAAACTCTGTCGGTTCTAAAGATGATATCAACTCTAGTGAGGATGACATAGGCACAAATATGGAGGTTTCGTACACCACTAAAAGATTAGCATTGCTAGAAATAGAGGAATCTAATTAAAATCCCTTGAAACTCTAGAAGAAGAAAGGGAGATGTCTTGAAGAATGAGGAGGAGGAAGGTGAGGAAGAGGTTGTGAGAAAGACCCCCAAGGAAAAGAAAAAGCAGCCACATCAAGAGGAGATAATGGGATTTGAGGAGGACAGAGAGTAGAGCGCTATCAAAAATATGTACCTGGGAGATCTGTAGGGATTTGAGACTTCCACCAACCCTATGGAAGAACGGACGAGAGAAAAAAATGTTATGATTACTGTATCTACTAAATGGAGGGTCACAACTTGGAAAAACATGAACATGGACAACATCTACTTGGGGATAGGCATAGAAACTATCAACCTACAAATTCATGAAGACCTAAAAGGGAAGGTGGAACTCCAAAAGATCATTAACCCTGCTATGTTGATTATGATTGACTTCAACAAGGAAGATGATTTCAATTTTCCTAACAATGCTAAGAACAACATGATGGAAAACTTCAAGGCCATTAAATGGTCGTTCCACCATATTGCTAAGATTAAGGAGAGAATGAGTCTAATGGAAGGAAAGAAGACCTATGTGGAAGGGGACAAAGCCGAGTCTAACTAGTATGTTGACCTTTTAGCCTTCTATAGCCTGGAAGCTAAAGTGTTGGATCTTACCAACAAAGTAGATGCAACTCAAGCTATCCTATGAGGCATAGCTAACCAGAGCTACCTTATCCTAAAAGCCTCCAATGAAAAACTCAAGGCTCTTATTAGTAGACTCGAGGGCATGGGAATGGAAAAGATGATGATTATAGCAGATGATGGGGTGTTGGAGCTAATACAGAAGGCCCAGGGAGTAGGACTAGGTCCAACAAGAAGAAGAAAGTCTCTGAATACAATAATGAGCTCACTGAGATCAAAGAGGTGGCTGGCAAGATGGACACTCTAGAGAAGGATGCTACAAACCTCCCAATGAACATGGATTCCTAGTTCCAGTTTTTTTTTGTGTTGTTTTGGGATATCCTTATGTTGATGGTCTTTCTAGCTAGACTTTTTGGTTGCTATCCATTTTTAGCTCTATTTCTTGTTAGCTTGGTATTTTAATGTTTTATTCACTAGCACTATAAAGATTTTTAGGGGCCCTTCAAAACCTATTTTCTTTATCAAAAAAAGCATAACATGAACAATTAAGATATTTCATACCAAGATGAGTGAAAGAATGAGGATACCTAAATCAATTCTAGAAAGGTATAACAAGATGATATGTTTTATGGTAGAAACAAATAGGACCCACATAGAAGCAGTTGTTCCAAGAGTCATGCTTGTTGACTGCTTGGGATATGAGGTTATTCAGATAGATATACATGAGTATGTTAAAGCTATTTTTAAGGTAGATGTTGATGAGGGCAGTGACACATAGGGGACTATAGAAGAGATATTGGAAGAAGAAGAACAAACATATATATAAAGCAACCAAGAAGAAAGTAGAGAGTGTTGTGAATAAAATGCTTCAAGACACTAGTATGACAAAGGATGAATATGCTGAGGCTAATTAAAAAATAGTTGAGATGAAGGCAACTGGTCAAAGTAATATCTTTCTAATTCAACCAATTTCAATAGCACCTAGTTCACCACCAACAACAACACCTACCCCTACAACACCTATACCTATAAGTGCTATTTTATCTATAGTAGAAGCTTAGTTAGTAGAAGAAGAAGATATAACAATTATCAGTAAGAAGAGAACCCCTATAATCTCTACAATATCTACAAGGACTTTACCATCAGTAATTTTAGCTCTAGTCAAGGAAGAAGTAGCACCCAAGAGATCTAAAAGAATAAAAGAAATGGCTACTTGTCTCTAGGATCCAATAAGAAGCCTAAAGTTTGGATGGCATTTATGTTGGAAGGAAAACTATAGAGATAGATAAGAAAGTGACACCACCTAAGAAGATAAGAGGGAAGATCACATAACCATTAGTTGAACCATCAACTAAACCACAGACTTAGCCACAACAAGTTGAAAGCAGTGAAAGGAAAAGAAAAAGTTGGAAACCAAAGATTAGTACAATGAATTAGATTATAATTAAGGATAGAAAGCTTATACAATTAAACATGTATTATGACTTGTATGGACCCTTTTAAAAGAGACAATTAAAGAATTCAATCATAAGATATATAATAGACTTCAAGCAACTCCTTGTGCACATTCATGAGAACAAACTATAAGAGCTACACAACTAGTTGGTAGAAAAGAAGGCCAAAATAAAAGAAAATCAAAGAACAAGCTATCATAAAGCTTTTTGATATTAAAAAATGATGATGAAATAGAAGCAATCTTGAAGAATATTAAACCATTATTAAGGAATATGAAGAGACCAAGATTGATAATGGGAAGAGAGTATGAGCTTGTGACCAAGGAAACTGAATCGACAATTGTTAAAGTGATGATATAACCTACTTTCACTCCAGTAACAATAGCAGAAGAAGAAAAGAGATATGATAATATAATAATGAATACTAAGCATACACCTAATGTGGAAGATGACAACATATTTATAGGGGGAGCTACAATTATAATAGATACTAGTGAAGACCCATTTTCTAGAAATTTGAAGACCCCTTTGCAAGTCATCAAGAGTATCAAGTTGGAAATTTGGTCATGAGTAATATAGTGGATCACCCTAGCTCTTATGAAAATGACAATAAAGTGAGTCAACATGAATCTATAGTTGTGTTAAAAAAGGATTCACCAAGAGAGATGTTATTGCTACCTACTTTTGTGAGCGTAGAATTTGATTACTCGCCACATTGATCAAACATAGTGAAAGAGGCCACATAGGGTAGCATTTATTTAAAGAAGATGGAGAGAGAAGAGAAGAAATATAAAGAAAAGAAAGATAAAGAGTAAGATAGGAATAATAAAATGTGGACCCAACTATCACAACTACAAGAAGAACAAAGGCCTACTTTAGAGGAGATGAAGATAATAGTTGTTCAGACACTTGTTAAGGAAGTAGATACTCCACCAGCAAGTACTTCAAGGTCACCTCTTGAAGAACTTATCACAAGATTTCCATAGGATATTACCAAAATGTTTGATGGTAGCATGGATATTCAACAGTGTCTCTAATTGACAACATTTTCAATTAGAAAGACATAAGAAGAATTTGATAAAATAAGTAAGAGTAAATTGAGAACACTTGAGAAGATGAATAAGAAAATGCAGAATACTATTTAGATTCATATCAACAAGCTTGGTGTAGCAAAGAGAGTAGAGAAACTATGAAAGAATTTGATAAGAATTTCTCTATATTAGTGGAAATTGCAGCATAAAAGCTCAAACCAATGATGATGCAAACTATTCAACACAGTTTGCAATAATATCACCAGTGATCTATCATATTTTGATACTTGTATCAAGGAATTAAGGAGATGCTTGCAAGGAGGCAATGACAAATATGGACAATGTGCTCTACCATTTGATTTCACCAAAGGCACTCATAAATAGATTCAAAAAAAGGAGACATAATTAAAGGGTATTGTGGATGAATTGAAAAATCCAAATGCACAGATCAAAGACTTGGAATCAAGAATCAACAATACCCATGATGAGCTAAGGCTACTCAACTTACAAAAGGAGAGAACAATAAAGAAATTTTCACTATTAAGGGAACACTTTACTATGAAAATTGATCATGTAAAAAGACAACTAAAATAATACATAGATGCAATAGAGTCTTATGGAAGATTGATATATTTTGATCTCAATACAGTAGAGTTAGCATTATATGGCTTATGTGTATTGATTAGTATATCTAAGGCAGTGAAGGATATATATGGGAGAAATAGTTCACCATCATAAAGAAAAACTTTGGAGAGTGCATGGTACTCATAAATATGCAAACAACATGAAGGAAGGTAACAAAATTTTGACATGTATATAGATTTTGACTCACTTTTACCATTGATGTCAAAGGGGAAGAGTAAATTAGATAGGAAAATTGTTGTGTATAAGGAGTTATAATTAGGATAAAGTATAATATAAGATGGTATATATTTTTGAAGATGATTCACAATTTTGAAATTTTCACAAGGCCACAATTTTGGAATTTTTGTAACTTAGCCAATTTTCCCACATGTTGCCATCAATGCCAAAGGGAGAGGTTGTTGGAAATTTGGTTAAGATGATTTATGAGGATGATATAGAGCTATCATTTATGGCAACATATACCTACTATGAAAAATGCTAAAATGTTGTTATGTTTTAGATACTTGGACTTAGAAAATTGTCTAAGTATTATTCTAGAAAATTGTAAACAATTGAGGTATTTGCTTTAGTGTAATTTACAGAATCTTTTGACACTATGTGCACTTGAGGGATGGTAGTATATGATGTATAGACCACATGGTTAAAATTTCTCAAGAAGATTCATTGTACTAACATAGATATGGTCATTTTACTAGGTACAAGTTATGACAACAAAATAAAGTAGATGACAGAGTAAAGGCATTTTGGATAAGGGATTATTTTGGTTTACCAAAAAAATGACTTAAGAAGGTTGGGAAGACGTCCTAGATGTCCCTTACTTAGCAAAAAGTTATTTCAAGTTTTGGGAAATGTGCAAGCTATTGAAGGCTTGCATGTTAAGCAGTTTGGTATAAAGGAAGACATTTTTTGTTTGTAATAAGTGTGGCATTGTATTGTAATGGTATAATGTTTAAATGCACACTTTGTATGATCGATATTGATGCAAATGTGAAGATAGTACAATACAATACATATGCAAGATCTTAGTTTTGTGAAGAGAGAGACCAAGGACAATTAGATATTGAAGATATCAGAATTGTTAGATTTTTTTTTATATCTATACCTTTTGTATATAGATTGTACCATTGTATAGGCATGTTTGTGCAATGGGCACAACTTGCTATTCGTATTGCAATACCAACTCCTACCAATGTTGAGACTTCTAACAAGGACAAATACACTATACAGATGTAATAGACTCCTAATAGGGTCAATATCTTTCACAAGATACTTTTGATTAGTGTATCATTTTTTGGGTACCATCACCACCAGGGTTTTCCCTTGGTCGGGGTTTCCCTAGTTAACAAATAATGGTGTTATGAGTTGCATTGTGTTATGGTTATGTTTACTTTTTAGTTTGATCAGACATGCAAGTTTAAAGATTGTTAATGATATGGACATAGTTGGACAAAAAATTGTGGAACACTAATTCACACCCCTTGCCCCCTCTCATTATTCCCTATTTCTTACACCACCACCAAGATTTAAAAGAGCTATAGGAAGAAAGAAGACAAAATATACAACAGTGCTTGTAGCAAATATGGTTCTAACATAGATGTTTATTTTAGGCTTCACACCCAAATTCTTCAAGATTGGGTGTTATTTCATTGAATCTATGAATTTTCTCTATGTTTTAAGTGCACAATGAATATCTCAAAGTTGTAAAGAATAGCTATATGTCACACAACTCTAGATCTAAACTAATATGACCAAACTTATTTTCCTCAAGTAGAAGTTTTGTGATGTTTGCTAAGCTTGTAAGGATTGTGGTGTTTAGAAACACCCTTTATGATTTATTTTTTGGCTATATTTAAGGCCCATTTAGTTAAATTCTTGGATTAACGAGCTTTATGATTTTGAAGATAGATGAGAAGAAAACATACATAAACGCACATGTGGTATATGAGATTATAACGTACACATTTCATTTTAGTATGAGTTTGACTTCTTATTCTTCTATCTATTTTCAAGTGCACAATGTATGTCTTTAAGTAATGAAGTATAGCTTTGAGTCAGACAAATTTATACCAAATCTAACCATAACATCTAATATAAATAGATTAAAAAAATTAGAATTGAAGTTTGATATAATTATTATAAATTAGTAAAATAAACAAAGAAAAAATCTCACAACAAAGTCAAATTTAAAAGATTATCTAAAAATAATAAAAATATAAGCTTTTAAAATAAACTTAAAATAATAATAATTAATTTTTTGGGGGGACATAATATATTACTCCACCAAACATTGATGTACCTTCTAAACAAATGAGTGGATACCCCTCTATGTTGTGTGTAATGGGAATAACGGAAATCATCATGATGGTTTAACCAACTGCAAAAGTCCACTTTCAAAATAAAGTGGAAGACAGGATTAGGTGTTGGATTAATCCAAACCTTCCTTATACAAGAAATAAAAAATACGTAAACATTAATAGAAATACCAATTTGGGGTCCTTCCTCTTGCAGCGTATTCTGTTTTGTTTACAATATACCGTGTAAAATGTTGCATCGTTCCATGTTCCGTGATATTAATATGAAGGTTGACAACGACCGCGGGTATTTTGCGTTCTATTTCGAGCTCTGATCTATGTAATTAAAAGCCTTAATTAATACAAACTTGTTTCTTTTGAGCAAAACTGGCCATGCCTGCCAAACCCGTCAAGTAACAGAGGGTGGGAAGCGACGTATAGAAATTAATTATGCTAGATTACCTGCAGGTCGATAGAGGAGCAGAGTGGAAAGCAACGTCTCACAGGTGATGATAACATCTAACCAGAGTCTTAACTGGGGTTCATGGATTCATTGATTACAATGTAAATACATGCATGGCTGCTTCCCTTGCGTTAACTCCTCTTCTGTACCGTTCCGTTGGGCAGCGCCAGTTGCATGTCATGTCTCTTTTTTCTTCCATCCGCCTGCCATGCCGTCTCTTTCACACCCTCCATTCCTTCCTTCTACTTTATCAACTCCGAATTTTGTAACTTGTTTCTCTCGCTATTGCACTCTAACCCAAAAAGTTGAAAATGAAATCTTGAAAGGCTTGCTTGGTTTTCTTTCTTTCTTAGCCAATCTGCACAATCATCAGTACTTTGGCTCCTCCATTGTATTTGGGTCATCACTTTTTTCACTGCTCTCTACTTTGAGCGCTTTGCTTTATTAGGTTATAAGCACAGAATGTCTGTTAACCAAGCATAAAATCAGCAACTAACATCACATTTCCTTCTATCTCGCTCACCCGCCATTTAAAACTGTCAACAGTAATGTAAGAAGGAGACTGAGACAAAAAAAAAAGCCATTTAAGTGCTCTATTCAAATAAAGATCTTTTCTTGTGTCCGACCGGGTGTTCATCGATGAGTGGCTTCAGAAGCCGGTCAGACGTAAGGGTTTCGTAGAGATCCTTCGGGTTATAAGGCTCTTCGTATTCTTGCACAGGCTCTGAGAATTCAGGCAGGTTTACTTTAAATCTGATGCTCACCCTTCTTGCAGTGTTTGTCATGCTTTTCTTGTTTCCAGGGCGGAGAAATTAGGTATGGACGGTCTGGTTTACGCGATTACAATAGATTTTTGCTTCTTTGTTCGAGTTTACGAGACTCTGATCTTTTGCTGGCTTTTTCAGGATTGAGCTCAAGCCCTATTTTGGCCCATAGGAAATTATCAAGCGTGGATTGTCCAGTACAGGTAAGTGGGATTTCTTATTTTCATGTCTGGAATAAACTGCGATTCGATGAAATTTCTCATGTGTGAGGTTGTGCTTGTGACTTGGCTTTGATGTAATTTCTCTGGATGTTTCGTTATGCTTGTGAAATCCGTGTGCCGTGTTGCTTGAATATATGGCACGTTTCAGTCGTTTTATCTAATGTCCCACGAAATCTAAATCTTTTCTGAAATTTATGTACATGGTCGGTCAGGAATCCATAGATGATGGGTTGAATTGAGCACGGGATTGGGCTGCTGCATGACCTAACCCTTTTTCGTCTTGGTATACAGAAACTATATAAGGAAAGGCTTTTGTGAGATCTAGATGAGCCTGGAGGCGAGGCAGAAAAGTGGGTTGTTCTTTGTAGTGATTTTCATGGGCCCTGATTGTTTTGACATCTGATTAGAGTAATCTGTGATGGAATTGGGCGAGGCGGATGGCACGGTCCTTTTGGAGGACAAAAGTGCCTCCGATCCGAACTGTTCCTAAGATTTCGTCGAAGCGAGGCCGCCATTTTCAGAGGGGAACACGGGGTAAAGGAAGCAGCAGTATCAGCAGCGGAAGGAGAAGAAGCAGTAAACGAGCTGGAGGCTCTGGATCCGGCAAGTTATCTGAATCCCAAGAAGAGGGCGCTGGAGGAACCGCACGGGTTTGGCGACATATTTAGCATAGGTTCATCACGATACTCATCCGAGAAGAATGGAGAGGAGAAAAAGGTACAGCAAAGAAAACGGCAATTTGTAGACGGAGGGCTAGGGAATGAAGATCCAGGGCGCTATTCATGGCCTAGAACGGTAGCAGCAGCAGCAGTATCTCAATCTCACGATCATCCACAGTTAATGCCGTATGATGATTTCGAGTCCTTCGTAGTACAGGGAAGCGAATCTTCGTCTTTAACAAGTCACAGGAAGACGGGTGCCTCAGATTCTGTGAAAAATGCTTCGGAATTGGCACGGAGAATGGCTGAGAAGGATTCTCACAAATCGACCCGTGGAAGACCGGCGGGAGCCAATCCCAGGGCGCCGCCGCCAATGGGAGAAATAGTGGAAGTAGAAGGCGGTCACATAGTTCGATCTACAGGCCGTAAAGATCGGCACAGCAAAGTTTACACCGCAAAAGGCCCAAGAGATCGACGCGTCAGGCTCTCCGCTTCAACCGCCATTCAATTCTACGATCTGCAAGATCGATTGGGCTATGACAGGCCCAGCAAAGCAGTCGCCTGGCTGATTGAAAAGGCCAAGTCCTCCATTGATGAGCTCGCGAAGCTTCCTCAAACCCGGATTCCGACCTCCGAGCCCAAACCCGCGCAAAGCAAAGACAAGGAGCCCGCGGACGGAAGCCCTAATGAAGCCCAATCCAGCGCAACGGCGGCCTTTAAAGCCGAGCATTCTAGAGCAATAGCCAGAGAACGGGCCAGGGAGCGAGCCAAAGAGCGGGTTCAGGAACGAGATGCCAAATCTTTGCCCCAAAATGCACAGCCTGTTTACCCCGACCTAAATCTCTTCTCAAACTCCATTCTCCAGGCTCTGCAGTTACAGAACGCGGCCTCTAAAGGCTTCACCACCGGGCAGAGCACCCAAATCTTTCACCCTCCTCTTCAAATGGATAACATTTCTTCAGATTCAATCTCCAGAAGCCTCCATTTAGAACCCTCGCAGTCATTTTACCAGCCCTTGTTAGCACATACTACTCAAGCGGTACAGAATTTTGCCCCAGAAACTTCTCATTTCGATTCTTCCGCGGTAGTGTTCAGCGAGGCGGCAGAGAATTCAAATATGGTCAGAAACCAGAACCTGTTTTCTTGCTCGACTGCCTCGGCATTCCAGGTCCCGTTCATTGCAATGCCCGAGCAGCAGCAGCAAAACCACCATGAGTTTGGCGCGCAGCAGACCAGCGGAATATTAAGACCTCCATGGAACCACAACAATAACAACGGCATGAGCTTAAGCAATGCAGGAGCCGATCATTTCGGTGCCTATTCGCTTAATATTCGAGGGCAGTTGCAGCCGCAAAACTCATACACAGTCAGGGGAACCCTTCAGTCCAGTTCAAGTCCCGTTCGCGTTCGGCCAATGCCGTCAGCTCGTGATCTTGCCACCGATCAACTTCTGCACAATACGGCGACCACATCCGGCGGCAATTTCTCGGCATTTCGGATTCCGGCGCGAATTCAGGGCATCGACGAGCCCGACGATGTAAAGCCGTCGGCCGCCTCGTCAAATTCTCAGCTTTAGTCACCCTCTCTTCTCTCCCAGGTAAATAAAAATCGATTTCTAGGAGTTGAGCACTGAAATTTAAAAGTTTAAGCGCTGTAGACTGAATATTTAAAATTTCTCGGTTTTGAACACAGAAATTTAAAATTTTAAGCGCTTTGAACTGAATATTTAAAATTTCTCGGCTTTGAGCACTGAAATTAAAAAATTTAAGCGCTTTAAACTCAATATTTAAAATTTCACGGCTTTGTGCACTGGAATTAAAAATTTTCAAGCGCTGTAAAGTGAATATTTTAGATTCTAGGTTTTCAGTCTCATTTCTTCTGATAAGCTTTTCTGCAATCTCGTCGATTATTAGGAATATCAAGTATATGCCGTCTGTTCTGCTTCAGTAGATCCTGCACTGGCGTGGAGAAGAGATTTGGTGCTACGAGACTGAGAACAAATAATTTAGACCTTCGATTTTATCAGCAGACGTGTGTTTTAAATTGCATTTCTTGAAGTTACAGCTTTGGAAGATTGGACAGTTTTTTACTGAACTTTGATCATGAAAATGATACATATAAATTTACGATTTTCTTTAATTCTCGCTGGCATGGCTTTCCTTATTGAGATTTCCAGCCCTGCCTGCCGATTTCTTTATGTGATTTTGAAATTTGGCTTTGCAGATGAGTTCGTAATCTGAAACGTGCAAGGATTGTAAAAGTTTGCTTGTTATTTGTGGCTAAATTTCGTTTGTGCCACCGTTTGCATATTTGTATCTGAATTTGTTCTTTGCTTATCTATTCTTTCCGTTTCATGCCCTGTCTGACAAATGGATATGCTTGCACTTCTCTGTTAAAATATTTGCGCTTCTCTGATATTTTTTTGGCTACTATAGTGCTTTTCAGTGCGCCATTCAAAGGAAAAAGAGGTCACAGCACTCAAGTATTGTATGGACCACAAACATGCACTCCATTGTTGAGCGGAGCATAACAATAATAATAGTTATTTTCGATTAGATTAGATTTGAAAATAATTTATCCAACTTAAGTTCATTTTAAGGGTATATTAAGATTTAAAGAGTTTTCAGGTTCAGATATATATAGTACAGATTATTTGGTGTGTTGGATATCAATCATCGGTTGAATCATTCATGACATTTTTGTTGAGCTGTCTAAATTTATCTAAATAGTAATTAGATTAAAATAATTGTATCAGATTTAATATTATCAATATTTGTTTTTGAAATAAAAAATGACCAAAAACTAGGGGGTCGACCCTTACAACCAAAAAACTAGTAACTAGCACATCACACATCACCAGCAGAGACCAATAGTGAACACTACTGAAGTGAAAACATAGTAAAGTTCAACTTAACCACAATAATATTATGCAAGTAACTAACCAGCATACTACTATGAACAGAAGCAAGTAAACTATAATAGAAGTCTTTAGCTATACGAGTTAAGTTCATCATAGAAGCTGTTGGCACAACTAGGCCAACCCAATTCTGAGCAACAGCTGATACCAACAAAACAAGCAACAAAAAATTAACATGAAACAACTTGGATCCAAAGATCCCTTAAAACTTAAAAACTTAATTCTCAGTTTTTTCCTTTACCTTCCCAGCCAGAAGAACTCGAGCCCAGTCATCAACAAGGAATTTAAAAATGAGCTTATGATTATGCATATCCATTCCAGTATTTTCTTTCTCTTGTGCCAGCAGTTGGAGGGTGGTGGCAGTAGCATGAGTGACCTTTAAAGCAAATTTAGAGAAGGTGATGAACCCGTTATCAATATTTGTTTTTTATTTATAATAATAAGAATATAGTTACACATTAATTTTAGTAGTTTTATCAATCATTTAGTATGATAAATTGTTCAAATACATAGAAATGATAAAAAATAATATTTGAACTAAAATAACTAAACATATTCATTATTTTCTAGTATCACCATATAATTACATCTATATGTTCAACATGTATTAGTTCCTTGTTATTTTTTTAAAATATATTTATTATAGCTTAAGCTATTATTTTACATATTTAAGCTCTAACTCCAAATATGTGGCCCTAAAATAATAATTGATTTACTTTCATGTTGTATCATTAGTTTTAATTTTCTTTATAAATATGTCAAGATTTAAGTAAGCTCTGGGTTATATATATATATATATATATATATATATATATGGCTCATTTGGACTTCATAATTTAGGCTTTTGGGTATCAATCATGTAGTATGATCCGAAACATTGATGGCAAAAAAACTTACACAATCATTCCCAAAAATCTAATATAACATTATATATGGATTGTGGAAATTTGATAATCTTAAAATAAATGTACTAGATTCAAATATTATCAATTGTTATTTGTATGTGTACCATTAAGAATTTAATTACACAAATTTTAGTATTTGAACTTAAAGTTGAAAGACTTTTTTTTTTGTATTTTGAGTATCACACATATAGTATGGAGAGTTGTTGAAATACATGTAATTAATAACTAGACTAAAATAAGTGTACCAAATCCATTTTTTCTAATATCAATTAAAGTATAAATTATCATATAATTGACTTTAAAAAAAAAAAAAATTGATTTATTGAGAATATGATTACATCTATATATGCGATGTGTATTAGTTCCTTGTTAAAAAATTATAAGTTTATTATATCTAAAGTAATTAATTTTATGTTTAAAATATAGCCTAAATACAAAGTACTAGAATAACAATCGGTCTTCTTTCATCATTGGAACTTTTTATTTAATTATAAAATTATTTAGTAATGACTAGCTATTAGCAATGATAGTTGTCACTTATGACATATTCATCATCATAATAGATCATAGGTTATGATCCAAAATGTTAATGTCAAAGAATGTTGGATAGTTGAATTTTAAAATATCTCTATATTCATATCATCTATTATGAAATATTATGATTTTCAAGAGTTTTAAATTACATAATGTAGAAGAGAAAGACATATAAAAAGCCTAATAATACCTTGCAAAAATACATAATTTTAAATTGATAAGGATAATAGTTCTTAATTCTCAATGATAATAATTGGATGCATTCATTATAATCGTGAGGCAAATATAGAGCATATTCCAAATTCAAGATTATCATAAACAAATGTCAAGTACAAAACAATTTTGTTACAAGGAGAGCATCCACATTCCTTAATAAGCTTCCTCCACCTTGGCCTAATGAGTTTCTATCTCTCCAAGTGCCTCTACTTCACCTTCTCCTCCATCCTTCTTTGAAACAAAATCACCCAAGTTTTGAGTGCCACTTAGGTTAATAAAAAAAATCCATATTCTTAGTGGAGGGTGGGGGATGAATGGTGGAAGAGAAACATTAGGGCCCAGGATAAAAATTTAGTAAAACTCCCACTGGGGATGAGGGATAGAACTTGAAATTTATGTTTTCTTCTTGATTCTTTCAAGAGCAATTTGTCTGGCATTACACATCCTATGTTTCTAAAGGCTTTGGTGCACAATTTAAAGGAAAAATATTTGGTGTTCCATTTAAAGGAAAAAATGGTCACACCAATCAAGTGTTGTATGTAACACACACATAGACCCCATTGTTCAGTATAGCTTAGCATCATTAATTAATAATAATTATGTAATGTCCACCCATAGTTTGTTTTTCTATTTTATTATCAAAATCTTTTAGGCCTATTTTCATGGATGTGTTAGTTTCGAAGATATTGGAAATTTACATTTACGCGACATTATTTCATGATTACTTATATATCCAGACTGATTACATAGTTGATTTATTCCATGCATTATTGGATGATGCTTTAATAACTCTTAGTAGTAAATGTAGTAGCTTTCATAATGATGAGTTTCTATGTTGGATTGTGATGCTATTTATGTTTATGATTTATTATAGTACTTATCTCATACTTGTATGTGTATGGTGTGCATGTCTGTTTTACATTTTTGTTTGATATGTCTAATATGGTTAAGGAAGGGAGTTGTAGTCACCTACCAGTTGAGATCTACATGATGCACCACTTCATGTCACTACTTATTTAGTTTAGATATATACATGCATATGTATATGTTCATCTTATAATGTAGGTTATAGGTATTGAGCATCAACTTTCCTTGAATTACTAGGATAAGTGTGTCTTATCACAATAACTCAATGGTCAGAATAGGGAGATAATGACGAGGTCCAATCCCAACCATAGCCTAATTACTTGTCTTGAGAAGGAGGACTTGATTGGACCATGTACCCTTTTTAAACCCATAAGTGATCTTTGCATGTGTTGTTTTATTTTGACTTTAGTCTATTTTGCTCGTGCAATTTTTATGTGATTTACCTAGTAAATGATTTAATTATAATGCTAGGATTTATCTTATGATATTTAGATTATTAAATATTATTTGATGTAAAAGAGAATTCAAATAATAAAAATTTAAAATTGTTTTATAATAATTGTTTAAATAATAATGAATAAATTAGAATCACTTTTAAATAATGAGCTTTAATTATAGTTTTTGATTAAAATAATAAACTATGCTTTAAATAATGCTTGCACAACTAATAAGTGGAGAAAAGAAAAGAAAAGATTATTTTAATTAAATAATGCATGGAATGTGTATGAAAAGATTACACAGTTAAATTATTTATATTTTAATAAACCATATGACTTTTAGAGAATTAGGGAAGATAAACTCTAGTTAGGGTTATGGTTTTTTTTTATAGGCATGTAATTCATTTTCACACATAGGTTTTAGGAGAAATAATTTAGAGATGGAGAAAAAGAATTGTTGAAAGTTTCAGAAGGTTCAGATTTGAGTGCATTCATAGATTGTTTTAAATTTTAACTATTATTTGGAGGTAGGGCTTGAAATCCTATTGTAGAATCACATTTGAAAGATGTTTACTTCATGTCTTTCTAGGTGCTTGCAAAATGATTATTGATTTATGGTATTGTTTTTATTGGATATGAAGAATTATGTTGTAGATTTTGGGGAAAAAAACTTGTTGATTAGGAAAACTTGATTGAAAAAATTGTAAAAAATCTAGAAATGTATTATGATTGTATTCTTCTAAAATCCTTTTTAATATTAAAAATTCTAAATATAGAGATTTGCAAGAAAACGATAAATTAAATCAATTAGCATTTCAACTTTAAATTTTGCCCATAGAGTCATATAATTATCATGAATTTTATGAATAAAGATAAATATTTTTCTTATATTTAAGATAAATTTGGCCACGAAATTTATTAGAAAATAAAAATAAAAATTGAGAAAAGTATGTTGTAACTAAAAATATACATGCATGTGGAAACAAATACATTAAATATTGAAGACTAAGTATATAATGCTTGCATATTTTAAAATATCAAAAACATGTGAAAATAATAACTGCATGGTTATTGTTATTAAAAAAAAAATTTAATTTAAATTTTAATATTTTTATTAAAAAAAATTATTATTATTTATTAATTACCAATTTTTTAAAAAATGTTATTATTATTTATTTATTTTGTTAAATTTAAATAATTTTTTTTAGATGCATTTTAAAATAATAAAAATAATGTTTCTATTTATGCAAGGTTAGTTAAACTAATGGTTAGATATAATTATGATCTATTTATATTTAAAAGAACTTATAGTGGAGTTCACTATATAGTTATCTAGTTATAATTAATTGATATTATGAGTAAGATTATAAATAATTTAATTATAATTATAATTTCAAGTTTGAGTTATTTGCAGTTGCATTTTGGATTAAAAGAAAAGTAAATATGAATATTGGACTTATTAGAAGTCAAATTAACATTTTATAAATAAAATTGATATTAATATTTAATCTAGCAATCCACATGTATGTTATTAATTATGTCATTTATGATTTAAGATTATTTAAATTAATAACATGAAAATATTTCATGACATTTTGTATGCACAAAGAGATTTGACATTTAAATACTTATCCATTTAAATAAGTATATTAGTCTAACAATTTATTTAAACATGTATAGTTTTACTTTATTGTTAAACACATCCTTATGACCTAATCTAAAAATAGAAAATGATGGAATTAAATCATATGGCTGAAAACTATGTGTTTTTTAATATATTGTATAAAGTCTCGTGCTATTTATTTTCGATGGTTTTATGTGATTTGTGTAGTTGTCCAAACTAGGACATATACCATAGGCTTTTGGCATTTCTTTTATGATGATTATTTGACTAGATGTCATGATGTACTTTATTATTTGAATCAATATTTATGTTGTTTGATATTTGACTTGGGTTCGAGAACCAATGCTTTTTCGGGTTGCCTATTATGAAATTGAACTCAATCTTTATTTCTTTTGTGGTATAGGACACAATTTTAGTTTGTAAACTTAGGAGAGGTTGTCTAGGTGCATGTCTATGGGAGTAGCTTACAATAGGGGTCCAGGACCTGAAATGGTTAGTATTAGGGTAACCTATCATAAATTGTGAAACAAGTGATATTATAGTAATTAAAATCTTGTCTCACTTATGCCTTGAGATAAATTAAAAATATAAGTTAAAGATATTGCATCACTTGTGCCTTGAGTGATTGCATAGGCTAAGGATGGGAATAAGATGATACATAATGAGAGGTATCACTAGTATTCCTTATCTTCATGAGAGGATATTTTTGGTTCTACATGTGTCACATTGAAGGTCTGGTGTCTAGAGTGACTAGTTTAGGGAAACTTAGTTCTTGAGGGTCTAGGGTCTAGTGAGAGACCAATTTAAAGTAATTCAAGTAGTTTGACCATGTGATGACACTCCTCAATATGTAACTTGAGTCTCCTCCATAGATTTTGTATTTGTCTCTAGTGGTGTATTTATTGTTGGAGTTATTGATTGGTGATTTACTTTCTTTATTGACACTTGTTATATGTTGGTTATTGTACTTATGACATTTGGAACTTAGTTTGGAAATGATTATTGTTTCAATGTTTTATCTCTTTGGTTTTGAAAATTGTTTTATACTTGGTATTTGTTGTTGACTTTGGTGTGTGATGTGTGTTTGGTTGATAGTCTTTTCAAATTTGGTTCTCTTTTCTTTATTAGTAGTTTGTGTACCCTTTAGGTAGATTTGGCTATCAGAACTCCTTCTCTAGGATTGATTTATGATTTGATTTTTTCTATCTATATCATTCATTATCTTCCCAAAATGGTGGGTGTGGTGCTTGATTAGGTGACCACAAGGTTGGGAGGTAGTGACTTAGATTACTCCCATAGATTGGTAGTTATTGAATGCTCATTAATGCAGTTGTACCTTTATCATTCTTATTCTTGTCTTGGAGACTTCTATTTATTTGATGTATTTATGTATGATGTACTGAGATCCTACAAGATGTTGTATTGTATATATTGATGCAATTATATTTATTATTCCATACCATGCAACACATACAGTGGATGTACTTCATTATGGGTGAATGCACCAAGTTGTGTTGTCAAAAAGATGACCATATTAGTTTTTCAAAATTTACTATAGCATGCATGCACTATGGCCTAGGCTCCACAAGCCTTAGGACCATTTCATTTTCTCCCATATCTTTCGCTAGTTTCCTTCTCTACCACTAACAACACATACACATTTTCTCATTCTCCTCCTCAAAATGCCTCCTCATCACCAGAGATCAAGATTGGGTTCATTGAGTATGTCTTCTAACCTTGTGTTTGCATTGTTTTGTATGTTTTAACATTGTTTGGTATATATTTTTGTAGAGTTTCTTCAAGTTTATTTAGTTTTTAAAAATGCAATTGGTTTCTTGTTAAGAAATGTGAATAATCAACCACCAAATCCCTAGCCTCATTAACAAAATCCTCCACAAAATCAAAATGAAAACCCTCTACAACATCAAAATGAAAACCCTTGTGAGGAAGAGCAAGAACCTCCACAACCTCCACCGATTACAATACTTCCTCTTGGAACCCAAGACAATATAATGAATAAAATAGAAAGAGGCAAAACTCAATTAGAAGCAATCATTGGTAGGTTAAAAGCTTATGGAAAAACTAATCCTACAAGAGCACAATTGGCATCCTCCCTTGAGTCTATTGTGAGCTAGGTAGCTTCTTTTAGTGGTCATTTGGATATTTGGCATGTTAAGAGAGAAGAAAAAAGAAGATATTATGCAAATAAATTATCCTATGAAGATGTAAAAAACAAGGACATAATGAAAGATGTCATGTGTGCATTGTTTAAAAAGTCAAGAGAAGAAGAAACTATTAAAACTACAACTAAAAGGTTCCCCATCCACTAGTGCATCCATGATGATATTATAAATAACTTTTGGGATAGATGGTGAATGTTCTTTGATGCTCCTCCCTTCAATAATCATGAGGTTCCAATATAATTTCTTAAGGAAATTGTATTGTGAATTTTTCCTCAAGGAGATCCCCAATTATTTTGATATGTTAGATTCTCAGGGTAGAGGTGGGGGGTCTTCATTTGAGAGGTCATGGGCACACCAAGACCCTAATGCAGTTAGGGTGCTTATTGTCAAGCCATAGGGTGAGCATGTCATTATTCCTTCAGTTGTAAAGGAGCATCTAGAGACCGATACTCTAGGGACTATCAATTCTTTAATACAAACCCTCGTTCATTGTGACAATCCATTAGTTGAGGAGGAGCCTTCTTTGTGCCTTGGTCACATGTGCATGTCATGTGGATCCTTATGCATATTTGGTAGTCACATTAGAGACACTATGGATGATGGGCTAATTACTAATGACTTCCTAAGTGAGCCATTAGGCATTGACACACAGATAAATTATAATTATAATAAATTAATTTGATCAAATTTTGTGTGTACAATGAATGACAAATAAATTAGCATATCTTGACATTGTTCAAAATTCAAAGAAAGAGTGTTGATGGCCCTAGTATAGATTCCTCGACCCCATTTTATGTCTCATCGATAGGTCAATAGGCATGTATCAATTTAATCATTTTGATTAATACATATATTTATTAAGTAATCATATGAAGGATTGACAATTTTTTTAATCCATGTGCATTAGTTCTCTATTGGACCATTGACATTCACAACAGACTTTGAGCCTAGGCATGATACAAGCTTTGTAGAGATCTATTTGTTTCATGTTAATTTAATTCATTTGGTTATATTATATTCTATAAAAAAAATTAAAAAATTAAATTATATGATTTGCAGTTGTTGACGTCAGGGACTCCTCATCTTTGCCAATCCATCGATCATGGAGTTGCTTCTATGATGGCTAGTTTAGAGCCATTGAGTGAGGTATGAAAGAGTTTTCATAGTTTTAGTTGTTATTTATAATAGTTATTATTAAAATTTCAAATAGTATTCATAAGTATGATTGAGTGATTATATTGATTGAATTGTTGTAGAGCCTTGTTACTCCTAATCATCCATGAGCCTTTGAAGTGGATGTGTAGAGTGAAAATTTGATGATGGTAAAAAAATAATTAATTTTGTGTGTACACATATTTTATTTCAATGTATAATAATTATTGATTCATATATACTTTGTTTGTATCAGCTCCATTTAGAGAGGAGTCTAAACAAGAGGACAGGGGAGCGTGTGAGGAAGACCCCAACATCCCCATCATCTCCCTCCACACAATGACCAAAGACCTCTAGGGATTTGTTTCCTTCCCCTCATGGGAAGGAGAAGATATAGGGATGGACACATGTATAGGCATTAGTGGACATATATCTTGGATTTTATGTTAGTGGACCTATTCGACATACATTTGATGTATACATGATATTATATATTTGATGTATGGCATATATTTGATGCATGACATTATTAGACTTACAAATTTGATGCATCGGTTTTTTCATGTATAACATTATTGGTTATCCTAATATATATATATATATATATATATATATATATATATATATATATATATATCTTTTTTTTTCTTTTTTAGGTTTTAAGTATTTAATGTATTTCATTTTAATTTAATTTCAATCCAAAATAAGGGTAGAAATCATTATAATAAGCTTTGATAGTATCATTTGACATGTAAATAAGGCTATGATATTAATTTGTATTTAGATTGTACAAGTTATGAGTACTTTTGATTATGAGTAACTTATTTAGAGTTTTTGTTGGGGTGAAAACAATGAAACTTGAATGTTACTACATTTAACATCAAAATTTGAATCTTGAGTTGGTTACATTATGTAAACATGTAAGCTTGAATCTTAGTGTCATCATAAACATCTCAAGAGTTTATATATGCTTTATCTTCACAACATGAGAAGACTTTGTTGGCCTGGTTTTCAACATGGTAAAAATCTCTTAAATTATGTTGAGAAAATCAAAGTATCCTAAATGTGATTAGGATTTTTTCTTTTCTTGACTAATTTGTGCCCTATAAAATCCCTAATTATTATGCCCTAATATTAGTTGTGTCCTAGTTCCCTTTTGAAACTATGAAATTAATCACACTCTTCGAATTAAGGAGGGAGTTCTTGTTGTGATGTGGAGCCTAATCAGCCTCAGAGGTTTATTTGGCATGATTTTCTCCCCATATTATTTCTATGGGGGTTTGGGGGCAATGCCCCTACGGGGTCCTAGGGAAATGCCTAGGTGCACTCCCTATTAGAGTACAGGTTGGGGTTGAATGCTATCTAAAAATGATTTTATATTGTAAAAGGCATCAAATGCTATTTTTCTATTGGACGACTTATTCTAGCCCTAATTTTATAAGTAGTAAAAAACTTGTATAAAAAGGTTTAGGGTTAGGGATTTCATAATGTAATGGTGATATTGTAGCTTCTTGTGGTGATATTGAGCTTTAAGGGATTGTGGATTGTAATCAGTAGACCATAATAATATTGGACTTGCTATTGGTGGACATAGCCCAAGGATTGGGTGAACCATGTTAAATATTGGTTTCTTGTGTTCTCTTCTATGCAATTTATTATTTTTTGATATTGGTTATATTTGCATGTAACTATTATTTATGTCTGAGGTTAATCCTAACAAGTGGTATCAGAAATAGATAGCCATTTTTTGTTTTGTGATTCTTTGTAGGAAAGTCTCACAATTGAGTGGGAGCTATGGAAGATGAGGGTAAGCTAAAGGTTGACAAGTTTAATGGGAAAACTTTCAGTTATGGAAGATGCAAATGGGGGACTATCTTTATCAAAAGGATTTATGGAATCTGTTGGAAGGAAAATTCGAGAAACAAGGAACTATAATAGACGAGGACTGAGAGATTTTAGATAGAATGAAACTTGGAATCATTTGATTATGCTTGGCACCATTAGTGACATTTAACATTACATAAGAAAAAACAATGGAAGAGTTGATGCAAACCCTAGCAAAACTGTATGAAAAGCCCTCTGCTTCAAACAAGGTATTTCTCATGAAGCACTTATTTAATATGAAGATGATGGAAGATGGATCTATTACAGATCATTTAAATGAGTTAAATACTATTACTAGTCATTTATCTTCTATGGGTATTAACTTTGATGAATAAATTAGGGCTCCCTTGATTTCGCATTCTTTGCCTGAAAGCTAGAATGACTTGGTAATAGTTGTGAGTAATTTTAATTTTGGATCTAATACCCTAAAATTTGATGATGTGATTGGTGTTATTCTAAGTGAGGAAACTCATAGGAAAAACTTAGGTGGATCTATATTAGGAAGTTCTTTGAATGCTCAAAGTAGAGGCAGAATGACTAAGAAGAAATAATTTTTTAAATCATGGGAAATCAAGAGGAAAGTCAAAGGGAAAGAGGTCTCAATCTAGAGGACCAAGAGATTTCTAGTATTGTGGTAAACTAGGGCATAAGAAGAAAGATTGTTGGACTAAAAATAACAATAAAGGAGATAAACCAAAAGAGAACAAGGAGGAAAACGTAGAAAATAATAAATCTGAAGAGGATGATTTTCTTCTTTCTTTAGAAAGTATTGATGATTCACGGGTTTTAGATTCTAGTGCTTCATTTCATGCTACACCCCATAGAGGTTATTTTATTGATTATGTCCAAGGGGATTTTAGGCTTGTTTATTTGGGGGATAATGAACCTTGTCAGATTTTTGGAAAGGGAAAAGTTAAGATTAAGTTGTAGAATGGGAATCATTGGCTACTACATGAGGTAAGACATGTTTCGAGGCTAAGTAGGAATTTAATTTCAGTAGGATGACTCAGTGATGAGGGTTATGTAGTTAATTTTAATGATAAAATTGAAGATTTCAAAAGGTTCCCTTGTAGTAGAAAAAGGTGTGAAAGTAGGCACCTTATATCTTTGTACAAGTCATATTGTTCCTTCTACTTTGATTGTTTCAGAGAAAAATGAATGTTTAGGAATAGTTGCTACAATTCAGAAGGGAGAACAAAGTATTGTTGTAGATTCTGATACAACACTATGGCACCACAAACTTGGACACATGAGTGAGAAAGGTATGAAAGTACTTCATTCAAAGAAAGTTTTACCAGGTTTGAGATGTGTTAATATGGGTTTTTGTGAAAGTTGTGTGTATGAAAAATAAGAGAGAGTGAGTTTTGTGAAGACTGGGAAGGAAAAGAAAAGTGAGAGATTAGAGCTTGTGCATACAAATGTATGGGGATCAACTGAGGTATCTTCCCTTGGATGCTTTCATTATTATGTTACATTTATTGATGACAAAACTAGAAAAATATGGTTTTATTTCCTTAAACAAAAATATGATATATTTCAAACTTTTAAGAAATGGAAATACTTAGTTGGAAATAAGACTGACAAGAAATTAAAATGTCTCATATTTGATAATGGTAGTGAGTATTAGAGTCATGAATTTGAAGATTATTGCTCCACTAATGGTATTTGTAGACAAAAAATTGTTCCAAGGACTCAACAGGAAAATGGAGTAGTTGAATGCATGAATAGGACTATAATGGAGCATGCAAGGAGCATGAGGTTGCATGTAGGATTGTCCTTAAACATGTGGGCATAGGCTATCAATACTATTGTATATTTGATTAATAGAGGTCCCTCTACTTATTTGGGTTGTGCTATTCTAGAGGAAGCATGGATTGGTAAGAAGGCGAGTTATTCTTTTCTCAAAACTTTCAGTTGTGAAGCATTTGCTCATATAGATTCTGAAGATAGAACCAAGTTAGAAGCTAAGTCAAAGAATTGTGTATTTTTTGGATATGACATTGATGAATTTGGTTATAGGATTTGGGATTTTGAAAATTGTAAAAATTGTAAGATGCAAGGATGTCATATTTAATGAGAAATTGTTGTCCAAAGATCTATTGCAGAAACATGAGAAGAAAGAAGATGATTATGTAGTGCTGGATGATACTCCAAAAGATGTTTCTCCAAGAATTCCTCATGTTTTACAACAACTAGAACAATGAATACCACACACCCCAGTGAATGCTAGATGGTCAACAAGGCTAAGTAGACCTCTAGAAAGATTTTCTCCTTTTGTGTACTCTATTTTACTTACTAATGCTCGTGAACCTAAATGTTATGATGAAGCTATATAGGTGGATACAAAGAATCAGTGGGAGTCTACAATGAAAGAAGAAATGGAATCTTTGTTGAAAAATAAAACATGGGATTTGTGCAAGTTGCTTGCAGGTAAAAGGGCTTAATAGAATAAATGGTTTATACGTTAAAAGAAGAGGATGCAGGTAAGAAATGATTTAAAACTAGGTTAGTGGTAAAAGGATTTGTACAGAAAAAGGGCATTGATTTTGATGAGATATTTTTTTCTGTTCTTAAAATGACTTCTATTGACATTATTTTAAGTATCGTGGCTACTGGAGATTTGCATTTGGAGCAGCTTGATGTTAAAACAACCTTTCTTCATGGTGATTTGGATGAAGATATATATATGGCACAATCACAAGGATTTGAGGTCAAAGGTAATGAGAACTTAGTGTGCACATTGAAGAAAAGTTTATATGACTTGAAGCAAGCACCTCACCAATGGTATCTGAATTTTGATAGTTTTATGCATGAGCATGGATATATTAGGTATCATTCAGATCATTATGTTTACTTTAAGAGGTTGGATGATGAAAGCTATATTATTTATGCTTATATGTTGATGATATGCTTATAGCTGGGTCTAACATGGATCAAAATAAGGGGTTAAAGGAAAAATTAGCACATTCATTTGCTATGAAGGATTTGGGGGCAGAAAAACAAATCCTTGGTATGAAGATTTGTAGATATAGGAAGAACAAGAAATTGACATTATCTTAGGCTGATTATATTATGAAGGTGTTGCAACATTTCTTTATAGAGAATGTTAAAGTTGTCAACACACCTTTACCTAGTCATTTGAAGTTGACTAAGGAGATGTGTCCACAGACACAAGAAGGGGAGCATAATATGTCCAAGGTATCTTATGCTTTAGCTATAGCAAGTTTGATGTATGCAATGGTGTTTATAAGGCCAGATATTGCACATGTAGTGGAAGTCATTAGTAGGTATATGAGTCATCCATGGCTTGAGCATTAGAATGCAATTAAATGGATTCTTAGATATTTTAGAGGAACATCTAGTAAGTGTCTACATTTTGGAGGCTCTACTACTAATTTACAAGGATATGTTGACTCAAATTTGGTAGGGGATGTTGATACCAGGTGAAGTACTATAGATTATGTATTTACTATTGCTAGGGCAATAGTGAGCTGGGTTTCTCGATTGCAGAAGGTTAGTGCTTTATCCTCTATAGAGGCAAAGTAAGTTGCCTTTACAAAGGCATCCAATGAGATGATATGGCTTCAGTTCTTCCTGGGAGAATTGGGACACCCTCAAAAATATAATTATTTGTTTACAGATAGCCAAAGTTCCATTCATCTTGTAAAGAATTCAGCTCTGCATTCAAACACAAAACACATATAGCTGCGGTACTATTTCATTCAGTCAGTTTTGGATGATATACAGTTAAAGATGGAGAAGATACAGATAGATTATAATGCAGTAGACATGTTTACCAAGGTAGTAACAAGGGAGAAGTTGAATTCCTCTTTAGCTTTAGTTGGTCTTTTAACTAAATAGAATAAAAGAACATCAGAGTATATTCTGGTGAGCGCTACAAGCTTAGCAGTGTTATGATCAATCTCCAAGTGGGAGGTTATTATTGTGG
This sequence comes from Cupressus sempervirens, assembly GCA_028749045.1. Lineage (NCBI taxonomy): Eukaryota > Viridiplantae > Streptophyta > Pinopsida > Cupressales > Cupressaceae > Cupressus > Cupressus sempervirens. The sequence continues at coordinate 817,063,088 of CM053789.1, read as the reverse complement.
AGTCTAATCAGTCTCCAAGTGGGAGATAGTTGTGATGTGGAGCCTAATTAGAATCAAAGGTTTATTCATTGTGGTATTCTCCCCATATTATTTCTATGAGGGTTGAGGGGCAGTGCTCCCAAGATGGGGTCAAGAGGCAACACCTCTGTGGGGTCCTAGAGTAGTGCCCTAGGTGTACTCCCTATCGCAGTGCAGGGTGGGGTCAAGGGGAAGCACTCCTGTAGGGTTTTTCTAAAAATGATTTTATATTTTAAAAGGCGTTGGCTGCTATTTTTCTATTTGACAACTTATTCTAGCCCTAATTTTGTAAGTGGTAAAAAGCTTGTATAAAAAGGCTTAGGGTTAGTGATTTCATAATGTAATGGTGATATTGTAGCTTCTTGTGGTGGTATTGAGCTATAAGGGATTGTAGATTGTAATCACTGGATAATAATAATATTGGACTTGTTGTTGGTGGATGTAGCCTAGGGATTGGGTGACCCACATTAAATCTTGGTGTCTTGTGTTCTCTTCTGTGTGATCTATTATTTTTTGATATTGGTTATATCTGCATGTAACTATTATTTCTATCTAAGGTAATCCTAACAGTTCTAAATAATGCCCTAATACCTTCAAAAAAATTCTTATTAAAAGGTTCTTCTACAATTTTATGGATTTTTTTTCACAAAATTCCTCTTTAACCTATCTCGTAGATTACTCTTAACCTAAGGTCATCTTGTGGTTAACCCATGTATTATTTTTCCTTGTATCCTTCCATTGAGTTACTTTTGGAACTATTGATTTCTTCCTAGATCAAAAATTGTCACATTCTCACATTTTCAAGATGCAAGGAGTTTACCCAAAGTGAGAAAGCGATGACATAACACCTATCTAGTGGGACCTGAAGAAGTTCAGAAGTTAGTTGTTTAGTGACAACTATTGATCTCTTTTAGATCAAAGGATGTCATATCCTCACAAATCCAAGATGCTCATTGTTTTAAAAGTGCAACATTGCAACAAGTTGACAAGTGTCACTATAGACCCTTTTGGTTTCAAACAGTATAGAAATGAGCATTTTTCCAGTTGTGGATGTAGATGGAGATCAATGATCATTGCATTCTCATAAAATGAAAGTACTCAAGCTTTAACCAAAGCAAGGTTGTGACATGCTAATATGTGGAACTTGTGGGACTAGAATGAGTTGTGAGCCACAAAAGAATGTTGTCAGTATAGTTTTCCAAGTGGTGCATTTTGAATGGCCGCTCATGTTGACTATAACAAAAAACATTGATCTCTCAAAACCATCAGATCTTTAGTTGATTGATGGCTGTCACATTCTCACAAAATAAAGTTGTGTAAAGTTTAGCCAAAGCAAGAAGAAGTTTCCATGTATCCATGTAGGCCACACTGTGCATATAGCTACAAGAAAAGATCTTAACTGTCTATTCGATGAAGATCAAGGGATGTCACTTTCTCGCAAAATGAAGTTGCATGGTTTGTAACTAAAGTGAGAAAGTGACATGTTGACATGTGTCTTAGTGGGCCCAAGTCTTAAAAGGAATGAAGCAATAGCTAGGATCTTTTATGATCGTAGGATTTGAAATGATCAAGAATCATCGTATTCTTGCATATGAAAGTGCCTAAACTTTAGCCAAAGTGAGAATGCAAGGTCTTGACATGTGTCCAACTTGCCAAAAAGGCAATGTTGTCATTAAGTTTAAAACAAGACTATCCAATCGTGCCTAGATCGATGGGCAAAATTCAAATTTTTGGCATAACATTCATAATTTGACTACTGGAGCATTGATGGTGAATCAAAGAGAATTTGTGTGAAGGAAATTTGCATAAAATTTACAATTCAATGCATAATCAGTTACAAAGTGAAAGACAATTGAAGTGCAAAGACCCAAAGCTCAGAGTGTAACTTTTTGAAGTAGTGAATTATTGCGGAGAGAGTTTTAGTTGAAGGAAGAAATTTGTGGGTAAGTACATAAAGCTTTTGATTATCTAATAAATTATAGTCTGAATCTTATTAGATTGATAAGATGCCTCTACGAAGGGATTTTTCTAGAAAGGTGGATTACCAACATAGGAATGTGCATGATGGCTTTTTGGAATAATTGCCTTTCTCCACTAATAATCAACTAAAGGAAAAAAATTAGTCCCCAAAAACCCTAGATTGTTGGTTAGTGAGGGTTTTTATGACATAGATAATTGGTTAAGAGATGCTAAGACATCTACTAGTGGTTTGGAGCTATTTAGAAAATGGTTCTCTAAGAGGAAACATGACACTCCTTTAAGTAATGGTTGGCAGTTTGATATTGGAAAGTTGACTATTCTTGGTGTTTTCTTCGACAATGACTTGTTAACAATGATAGCAAAAAGATATGACCCTATGCTAAGGGTTTTGAAGAATCATGCAAAAGACAACCTTTTTAGGGTCACATATGAGACAATTAGGGAAATTTTCATGTTAAACCCTAACCACGCTTTGCATGAGAAAATTGACCTAGATGATCTGTAGGCACAATATGATGCCCATAGGGTATACCTTTGAAGAGGACCATTGCAGGAACATTTTGTTAAGATAGGGCATCTACCATTAGTGACAACTAGTACCCCTAAGCCATTATTAAAGAAATAATTTAATCCAAGGGCATAGACACTTTACTTTTCCATTTGTAGACTCATTGGGATGGGTGAGCAAGATCACATCTAGGGATCCCTAGTTTTCATTACTACTCAAATATTGCAGTATGGCATGAGCTTTATCTTTGATTTTGCATCATATCTTGTAGAGGAAATCCATAATGGATTAATTGGCATTAGTAAGGCCAAGGTTGAGAAGCCTTTCTACTGGTATTCATTGTTGATGTACATATTTCTATTCGAAGGGGTTTTCGCTTTCTCTAAAGAGATGAAGCTAGAGTTGGAAAAGGATAGGGAGAAGCTATCTATTCAGCCATGGAGTTTTGACATGACCTAGGCGGTTAAAGATGCCAATTTTTTTTTTTGGTTTGACAAGTATTTTGCCTCAAAGTTGAGGATTTTGTTAACTAGAGACAACCCTAGGATACCCCAGCCCTTAGTAGAGTTGATCAAACCTAAAGATCATGCTAAGGGATTGAAAGTGAGCCACAAATGGGGGGATATCATCTGATACTATATTTCTACTATCTTTAGAGTATATGTTTCCCAAGGGAAGCCTCATGTTGTTCCATATTAGGTTTCTTTGAAGGTTGGAACTACAAAATTCCTATGGCCAATAGGAGGACTAGAAGAAAAGGAGCTAATGGGTAGGTCCAGAGGAACCATCTTCCCAAACTTCATAGTGATCCACAATTTTGTATTTACAAAAGGAGGATGGAGAAACCTAGGTAAGTTCCTTGATAGGTACCAAATGGCTCAGTCCCATCCTTATTTCATCGATCCAGAGAGGTTTTATGATATGTTTAGAGATAAAGCCAAATCTAAATCTTATGAGCATTTTGTTTAATTTCTCGAGGACATTATTAGAAATGAATTTTCATTGCAAGAGCATTAAGAAAGAAAAAGTCAAAAGTATATAGTAGAATTATAGAGTTAATTAATGCTTTAGATAAGAAGTATGATCCCTCTGGTCACATTACATATTAGAGAGATAAGATTAATAAATGCATGACCAATTTTTTTGGGTTCATGCAAACCTTTAATGAGAGAAAGGCAATCTTGATACAAGCCTATCTAGACCAAGCCATAAAAATTGAGAAGAGGCTGGAAAATAGAGAGATCGTAATTCCAGGTTAGTATACCTTGTAGAAGAAGCTAGGATATGTTGTGGATAGAAGTGTAAACATACAACCTATTTCTTTACACAAGAGGCAAATTTTAGACAACCCTCCCCCAACACCAATTGCTAAAAGGTAGGAGTTAGAACAAGGATCATCATCTAGACCTAAGGTGTACTCCCCCTCATGAACCCCCATCCATACTGATAATGAAGATTCCTTAAAGGAAAAATTAAAATAGATGGGAGGGCAAGGTGAGATTGTAATAACTAATTCAAAGGTAGAAGAGGGAGCACCTAAAGAGCCTCTAATGCCACTCCTTGCCCTCACTGTAGAATATTTCACAAGGAAGCAGATTGACCTTGTTATGGAGAAGGCAACAAATAAGTTTTTGGATGATGAAATTTTTGTGAAGTCTAGGGCCTTCATCCAAATTTTGTGGAAAAAAAAAATTGGAAATTTTGAGGCAAAGTGCAAGAAAATAAAATTAGAGCAACCTACCAAACATGAATTTAACATTGAAGAGGAGGTAAAGGAAAATTTAATGTAAGAGTTCAACCAAATAACCCCTATAGGGGGAAGACAATTATTGAAGGATTCATGAATAATGATACAACCAGAATGGGACATTGCTAATGCAATGATTTTTAATGTGGTGAGGAAGGAGAAATAAACTAAATTGATAATTAAAGAGGAAGTAATAGAAGCCCATAAAGGGGTAAAGTAAAATGATGATGATAAGGCCCTAGTTATGTGGTCTATCCAAAAAAGAGAAAAAGCCAAGATCCAAGAGGTATCAGATATAAAGCATATAGGGAGCCTCATGGTATATAGGGTTGAAGAAGTGGATAGTGAGCAAGTAGCTCAGATGAATAGAGAAGTAATAGATTTTGGTGTAGTAGTGGCTACTAAGGATAAGCCTCTAATGCCACTCATTGCCCTCACTATAGAATATTTCACAAGGAAGCAGATTGACCTTGTTATGGAGAAGGCAACAAAGAAGTTTTTGGATGATGAGAATTTTGTGAAGTCTAGGGCCTTCATCCAAATTTTGTGGAAAAGTAACATTGGAAATTTTGAGGCAAGGTGCAAGAAAATAAAAGTAGAGCAATCTACCAGATATGAATCTAACATTGAAGAGGAGGTAAAGGAAAATTTAATGTAAGAGTTCAACCAAATAACCCCTATAGGGGGAAGACAATTACTAAAGGATTCATGAATAATGATACAACCAGAATGGGACATTGCTAATGCAATGATTTTTAATGTGGTGAGGAAGGAGAAAGAAACTAAATTTAGAATTAAAGAGGAAGTAATAGAAGCCCATAAAGGGGTAAAGTACAATGATGATGATAAGGCCCTAGTTATGTGGTCTATCCAAAAAAAAGAAAAAGCCAAGATCCAAGAGGTATCAGATATAAAGCATATAGGGAGCCTTATGGTATAAAGGGTTGAAGAAGTGGATAGTGAGAAAGTAGCTCAGATGAATAAAGAAGTAATAGATTTTGGTGTAGTAGTGGCTACTAAGGATAAGCCTCTAATGCCACTCGTTGCCCTCACTATAGAATATTTCACAAGGAAGCAGATTGACCTTGTTATGGAGAAGGCAACAAAGAAGTTTTTGGATGATGAAAATTTTGTGAAGTCTAGGGCCTTCATCCAAATTTTGTGGAAAAGTAACATTGGAAATTTTGAGGCAAAGTGCAAGAAAATAAAAGTAGAGAAACCTACCAGACATGAATCTAACATTGAAGAGGAGGTAAAGGAAAATTTAATGTAAGAGTTCAACCTAATAACCCCTGTAGGGGGAAGACAATTACTAAAGGATTCATGAATAATGATACAACTAGAATGGGACATTGCTAATGCAATGATTTTTAATGTGGTGAGGAAGGAGAAAGAAACTAAATTTAGAATTAAAGAGGAAGTAATAGAAGCCCATAAAGGGGTAAAGTACAATGATGATGATAAGGCCCTAGTTATGTGGTCTATCCAAAAAAGAGAAAAAGACAAGATCCAAGAGGTATCTTATATAAATCATATAGGGAGCCTCATGGTATATAGGGTTGAAGAAGTGGATAGTGAGCAAGTAGCTTAGATCAATAGAGAAGTAATAGATTTTGGTGTAGTAGTGGCTACTAAGGATAAGAAAAAGTTCCTTGAACTTAATGAAAGATTTGAAAAGGTTCTTGAAACATATGATGAAAGGGGTAGAAAAATAAGTGAGATGGAGAAAATCATCTCAAACTTTCAAAAGAAGTAGGGCAAAAGAAAAGTAGGGGAAGAATCAAGCCAAATTTTGATTGCTTCTTCCCCAACTCCTCCAGCACCCATTGGACCCATAATTGAAGTTCCTAATACACCTCGACACTAGGGAAGTGTAACTATAGAGTAAGTAGCTAAAGAAGAGACAACAAAGCTATGGGGAAAAAATGTAGAATTGAGGACTTAGAATGAGGATAAAATCAGAGATACAATTTTGTATTTAGTAGATAGAGTAAATTGGTCCCTCTTTCACTTGGAATTGTCAAGGTTGGTGGGCATATAGAAAGATTTGAATAATAATGAAGTCACATTCAAACCAATTTTGAATAAATAGATTAGTAGAGATGGTGTCATTACCACTTTGTACTATTCTATCATCGGTAATTCTAATGACTAGATAGAGAGGAATTTTGATCAGGCTAGTGATCTTTTGAATTTTGATTAGAAAAGGGATTTTCTGTAGAGAAAAATAGAAAACTATTCTCAAAATATCCTAGTAAAGATTTTGATATTTTCCCACATGCACTCAAAGGCATAGGTATTATAAAAAAATAAAGAGGAATGGGTAAATGAATTGAAGGAATTAATGAGTATTCAAATGAATAAGGTGATAAATAAAGAAAATTATATCTGGTTCACAATAACCATAGAAGAAATTATTCAAGCCCAATTATTCTTTGATTCTTTTAAGCAATATTTTGTTGAAATAAAGAAATTAGGGAAGGATACTCTAAAGAGAGAAAGAAAAAATGGACTTCAACTAGCTAGATGAAACACTTTTCAATAAGTGGATGACATATTATTCTCCAGCAACATCATTGTTGCAGATGGTAGCTGAAGATAAAGGTGTGGACAAGGCAACTACCATAGAGGAAATATAGTTAGTTGATGAAGTTGTACAAACAGATGATAGAGAAAAGTATCAACAAACTACCACTATTGATATAGCCACCTAGATTGATGATTTGGTGGATAATCAACAACTTACAATAGATATCCAAATGTTAGAGCCTAACACAAAAGTAGAAGAGAAAATGGTCCCACAACCTAAGGAACAACAAAAGGAGGAAAATCAATCTTTAGGTTCAATGGATGCACAAGAAACATCCAAAATAGAATTGGCCCCACCACAAAGTGACCAATAAAGGAAATTTTTTGTTCCTAAGAAAAAGATCAAAATTTTTATCTCTTCTCATTCAAATTTTGTTGATGAGAGTTTTTTGTCCCCTTATATTCTTTTTTGGTTTAATGATAGTTTTCCTTTTCCCTCTAGGCTTGAATATTGTTGCAACTCAAACTATATAAGTGAGTTTCCAAAGCTAGAGGATGGTCCAAATTTGTTTCATTACATGAGTCCATGTAAATTTTGAGTCAGTCCATGCATACTATAAATTAGTTCCAAAATTGAATACAAAAAGTTAACAGTTGTTGGTCTATGGGTGTTATTTTATGATAGAGATGATCAATGAAATTGTATATAGTTTCAAAGGAACTAATAAAAATATTGAGAGTTGATTTTCTTACTAGATCTTGTCTCTTTCCTTGCCTCTATTGTTTTCTAAAATTTAATAGCAAAGTTTATTAAGTTTTAGTTGTAATTCATTCTGAATTATATTTCAATTTTTTTTAGTGCAATCTAATGAATTATGTAAATGCTTAATGTATGCTGAAAGAACACTATGGTTTTAAGAAAAGATATGATAAGTATGAGATTTGGAAATTAACATAGATAACTCTTAACACAAACTGTTAAGGTAAGATCCAAAAGTAAGTGTGTGATCTTTGTGAGTTATAGTCCAATGGATAAGACACTAGCCATCCTTATGAATTGATCTGATTGGAATGGTTTGCATAATGTAGAAAAACTATATCAATCAATCTTATAATGTTTTGTTATTTAAGAAATTAATATTAGCTTGTACTTGATTCATGGTGTCTAGGGTTAGATAAAATAGTTGGTTATCATCTCTTCATTTCTAATGAGTTAGAAGAAAAAAGGCTAAATGATATGTTATTTTGGAGTTCATATTGAGAAATTTGATATTGAAATAAGAAAGAGTGAATTTCTAAGGTAAACTTGCCTGAATCTTGCATAATTCAAAGTGCAGAAGACCCTAAGGTCTTGTTAGTTGGTCCTTTTATTTTATTTTAGAGCATCCAATATGGTTTGTAGTCAATTCCTAGGTTTTCTAATCCTTTAAAAGGTAGTTGAAATTTGGTCAAATTAGGAGCCAATAGACTTGAAATAAAGTTTTTAATTTATTCATGGATTTTGATATCAGGATTGTTCTATTATCAATCTCTTTGAGAGGTTCATTCATGGAAGCACATTATATATACTCTTCTTATGATTCTTGTAGCTATAGTTGTTGCACCTTTTCTTGCATATCTTTTGTGTGTCATTATCCACCACACATTAACTACACTATCTCTTTATTTCCTTTGCATGGTGATGGATTCTATACCTCTAGGATGCGATCTTCAACTTGTATATTTTTCATTCTTCCAAGTATCGACACACAATATTTAGTGACTCTTAGGGTCGATTATGTCTGGCATGCCCAAGAATGTTCAAGTAATCAATGAGGTTGGATGAGATTGGAACAAAGGTCTACCTAGCCACTCAAAGCTAACAAAGTAGACAGTTTGATCTCATGATGAATGATTAGAGAGATTCACTAATTGGCAACTTTGTACTAGCCAACACTACAAGTTTCAACATCACCTGAGATGGGGATGCAAAGTCAAAATGGAATCAAATATCCAAAAATAGAGAGAGGTTATTGCATTTTTAGACAACACAATTCTATAGCACCCAATATTACATATATACCTTGCATGATCTCTGAGATATACCCTATCAAAGATCACTGCCCTACCATATGGTATTTAGTGACACTTAGGATCAATTACATTCAACGTGCCCAAGAACATTCAACTAGTCAACAAGATGGAATGATCTTGGGAATAGGGTTTACCTAGCCACTTAGAACTAATGGAGAAATTAGATAGATCCAAAAAAAAATGGTTAAATAAATTTAGTAGTTGGAGACTTTGTACTAGCCACTACAAGTTTTAGCATCACTCGAGATGGGGCTGCAAAATCAAAATGGAACTGAATGTCCAAAAAGAGAGAGTGATTATTATAGATGTTGACAACACAATCCTATAGAACCTAAAATTGCATCCATACCTTGCAAGAGCTCCAAGATATTCCTTATCAAAAATCATTTCCCTATGCCATTTAGTGACTCTTAGGGTCAATTTCATCCAACATGCCCAAGAACGTTCAAGCGGTCAATGAGATAGAATGAGCTTGGGACTAGGGTTTACCTAGCCACTCAAAGCTAATGGAGGTAATAGTTTGATCCAACAATGAATGGTGAGAGAGATTTAGTGGTTGACAACTTTGTAGTGGCCAACACTAGAAGTTTCAACATCACCTGAGATGAGGCCAAAAAATCAAAATAGAATCTAATCTCTAAAAATAGAGAGGTTATTGTAGGTTCCAATTCACAATGTCCTAATTAATTTTCCTAAATTGATTTAGTTTAATTTGAATCACTGATCTAACAATTTAAATATCATTTTTTCTCACCATCACAAACTATCCATTTTGTGTCAAGAGGCCTCAAGATCGGCCTATTTTTTTTTGACAAAATTAAACCAAGAAGCCCTGAAAAATTTGAATTTATGTTATCTAGTAAACATGAATTTACCCTAAAAATTATTCTCTTTTGACATCTAGGTCAAAAGATATTGACCATCAAAGTTGCTCACTTCAAACTATCTTGCAAACTAGCATGTTAAAAACTTAAAAGTGCATTCAATTTTGGCTTTGAAAATTGGTCAAATTATCACTTGGGGAAACAAGATTTGGGGTATTGATTCATTGTCATGTGGAGTATATAAGTCTATGATTCAAGCTCATGATGAATAACTAGGAAAATTTGGAAAATGGATGAAGTTGGCTACTTAGAATTGCACAACTAGGAACACTAGTAGGTTAACAATTTTTGCAAATGGAATGACCTGATAAAGTGTGTAAATGGATTCATCAAAACTTGAAAGCTAGCACACTGGAAGTATTTTCAAAGTAAAAAACAAGGGTACAATTTGTTTGGTCTCAACTATGATGGTTAAAATTATAATTTTGTGAACAAGGCCATCAATCAATCTGCATATTTTGTTACTCATAAAAATTTAGAAACTACATTTGGAATCATGTTTGAAAACTAGTCCAATAGATTCGTCATAAGCTCAAATTTGAAACAAGGCAAGTTTCTAAACCCTAGAATGTAATGGAAAAATAATTTTCTCAATAGGGTCATTTCGGTCAAAATTTTGATTGGGTAAACAGGGTTACTCAGAATTCTGAACAATATGCATCAACATGACAATAGTAAACAACCAACTTTGAGGGATACAAAACCTAGTCAAAACATATCAAAATTATTTTAATTTTGAACAATTAGTTCTATGATATGCATACTAAATACATCCAAAGTGGTTAGTCATGAAACACAACTCGGTGCAAGATATTCAATTGAAAACTAGGCTTCATGTCATGTAACACTTAGGGAAAGAATGCAAATTTGAGCAATGCTCAAAATGACACTTCACAGAAGGATCTAAAATGGAAATTTATCATTATGGAATGTATGAATATACTGAATGAAAGGAGTTAAACATGTGAAACACATCATAGGCCTCAAAATTATAGCTAGGTACATATGCATAACAAATCTTATAAGGGCTTGATTAGACTCAATTATCAAATAGGGTAGTCAAAATCACTACTTCAATTTTGAGTCCCAACAATAGCTCTCTTTGGGGATGCATGTCCCTTGTGAACATGGAAAGGATTTAGATCTCTGGAAGAAGAAAACCACTCCAAAAATTTCTCTCTCAAAAAGCTTTATTGAAAGTTGTAATACCCCAAAATTGGATCATTTCCATTATACCAATTATGGTCTATTTGGATACATTCTAAGACCTATTCTAATAGGCAATTCTCATTTTGGAATTCACTACTTGACTTAATCGTCAGATGTAGAAAACTCTAATCTGCATTCATCATGCTCATTATTTAATCCCTATAGTACACACTCATATTAGCCACATTAAACCTATTTGATTTCAATTTAATTTAATCTAAAGTATTCATACTTTATTAAATTAAATTATCTCCTAAGGCTAATGTACTATGGAATTAAATTTATTTAATTTAATAAATATGCCTATTTTAATTAATTAACCAAAATTATTTAATTAAATAAAAAATTTATTTCTAATTAATTAAGCAAAGTTATTTTAAAATTAAATAGGAAGCCATTCCTAATTAATTAAATGAAGTTATTTAATTAAATAAGAAAAGTGTCTCTAATTAATTAAATAAAACTATCTAATTAAATGGAAAAGGTATTTATGAGAGCATATCTCATTTTATTAAATAAATATTCTTTCTAATTCTTCTCTTCAGTTCAAAAATGGAAATTCCTAGATAATTACTGATCAAATTAGAAGTGATCTAGATCACTTGCTTCCACACTAAAGTCTATCTGAGCTGACTGACTCTCACACTTAGATATGAGTCAGTTAACTTCCTCTAATTTGGGAATCTTCCACCTTAATTGAACCTCATCTTCAATCCTGATCATTGATTGAAATCGATCTCAATCATTGATTCATTTCAGGAAAATCTATTTAAGAGACCCTCATTTCTTCATTTTGGGAGGTTGAATTGAAGAAGTATCGAATTGCTGCTACATTTTACACTCATCTAGCTTTAAGATATTCTCATATATTTTTATTCTTAGCTTAATGTCATCTAGATTTAATATGCATATATTTAGTGTAATTTCTTTTACATGTTTTTAGATTAAAAATGCATATTTAATTCTAGATTAATCTGCATACTCATATAGACTAATTGCATTCTCAAATCCTTCATTCTTAGAGGGGCTAGTTTCCTACACCTTGATTTTGAGGATATTAACAGGTAAAATCCCTTTAGATAGGAGGCGATAGTTCGGCTTGCAGGGAAAATCTTAGGTGAACAATCTCATGTTTATTTTAGGATGAATCCACAAATAAGGACCGTGTTGAAGTGTGTGTGTTAATAGAGGCCACATTTCATGCATAAAAAAGAAAGAAATCTAGTCGTAAACTATACAAATGATGGCTTGGGGCCACCACAACTTCAACAAAACTTCTTACCTATGTCATAGACCTGATTTTCTAGTGTAGGAGCACTTAGGGAATTCTTAGAAAGTCTAAAAGTTTTTTTTTTTTTTTTTTTGTGTGTGGGTGTGAACCTTAGGGAATTTTGGATGTGTTCAATATAAGGTCATGTTGACCATAGTGGTAGTAAAAGTCAGCTATTGCTCATAGGGTCTTAAACCTTTTGGCTAGGTGCAATTAGGGGTTAGCAAGTTGTAAAGCCCATTAATTGGCCCAAAGCATAGTGATGAAATCATAATGAGGTAAATAGGGTCTAAGATGGATTTGGATGTTGTTTTTAACCTTAGATGAGGTTCTTGGTTGAGTTATGGAAGAAATAGAGGTCATTTGGCTAAAGTTGGGAAAAGTTGCATTGTGCAACTTTGCAACTTTGAAAAGTTTCTCAAGCAAAATTGACAAGAATGTTGAAATTTGATGGAGAAGAGCCACAAGGGTTAAAAAATTACCCAACCACCCTATAGAAGGCATGCCAAGACCTGTAAACAAGGTTGGATGCTCATTGCACAAATTAAGTGTTTTTTGGCAATCAACATTTTGAAGAAATTTGTATGCAATTTCATTGTTATTAATGACAATAGGTAGTTAAATGTTCAATATTCATTCTATAAATTGTGTATCATTTGGATTTTAGGTTTTATTGATTCAATGTATTGGTAGATAGAGATTTTGATCATTTTTGTTGCCTTTTGTGAAATTTTTTTGATTTTACATCATCACTGGTTTTGTCTAGGTAGTTGTTGAAGATGGAGCTCTAACTCACTTTCACACCATCCATTTTATATAGTCTCTTGTGAATAGTGATTAGAGTCCATGTAAATAATTTGTATAGAAGAAAGGATCCTAAAGTGTAGAGGAAGTATTTTTAAGGTCTTGCCCTAAGTGAGCCTATGGTGAGTCTGTCCAAGGAAGATAATACAAGAATAAACATTACTTGCAGAGGAGCGAAGGTAGAATCTAAATTCCTTTTGGAAATGGAAGAAGGAAGTCTTACCCACATTACATGAAGTGGCAAGGATCATACCAATCTTAGAACAAGCTTAAAACAATCTTGATTGTTGGTTCAACCTTTGAAGCATAAAAAGCCTAATTTTCACCTAATTTGGGTTAGGGCCATGGATGGAAGAATATGACCTCAAGAAACCCAAAAAATATTTAAGGGGATGAATAATGAAAAAAGAAACTTAGAGAGTATTGTAGGGTTCCTTTGGAAGGTATAGGAGAAAAACCCCATTTTCTCAGAGTAGGAGACCTAATAGGGTTAATATACCTAATAGAGGAATTTTGTGAGATTGGGTATGAAACTAAACTAGGAGGGATATCTAACACCCCTAGTTGATTTAATTGGAGTCCCTTAGAAAAAATCCATACCTATGTAAGGTTAGTTGGATAACATGGATTATTTAGGCCTTTGAAGATGGTTTAAGGGCTATGAAAAGTGAGCAAGGATGAAACAAGAAGTGGAATGAGCATAGAAAAATTATTGGTAGTTAGGTTGGATTAAGGAAACTAGGGGATCCTAATGAACAATGTGTCTTATAGGTGCTAGTGTAGGAGATAGAAACACCCTAGAAGTCTTCAAGAAGACCAAGAGAATGAGCAAGTGATTGGTTCATCTAATCTCCCTATCGGAGTGGTATTAGAGCCTCAAAATATTAGGCTTGTGGTTAAAAGTTCCATACCAAGGAATTAGTAGGAGAAACTAAAATGGTGACAAATGAAGAGTTAGCAAAGAGGGTGATTGAGCAAGATGAAGAGAAAAAATTTGTTACAGAGAGATTAGACTAACTAGAGGATAAGTTGGACCAGGTGGAAGAAAAGACTAATAAAGTCAATGAGAAAGTTGATGGGAAGAATCTAGAGGTTTCTATAGAGAAAAAGGTCCCTACACCAAACCCTATTCTCATAGAGAATCCTTTCTTGAAGGAATTGAAGGCTACGAGTGGGAAGACACTTGAAGGCATCCCTCTGTTTAGTAGAAAGATGGAAATAATATAGTCATGGACTAGATAGAGGGAATGGAGAACCATTTTGAAGGTGATGGAGTCACTGAGCCACAAAAGGTTAGGGTAGAAAAATCAAATTGAGAGGCTTTGCTCCGACATGGTGGAAGTTCATCCAGAGAAAAAATAGAGAAGGAATGTGAGAAACCCATTTCTATTTGGAAGGGAATGGTTCATAAAGTGAGAGAGGCATACATGCTATAGGATTATGAAATCAAATTGCATTAGAAGGGAAAAATTCTTAGACAAAGGGATCTTGATGTGAATTCCTATATAGAGGAATTTCAAAATCTTTAGATGAGGTCAAATATGGCAAAGGATGAAAACCTTAAGGTTGCTAGATACCTCACTAGCCTAAAATGGAATATTCAAGAAGAGATGACTCTTCTTAGTCCTAAAATAGTACATCAATGCTATCAATTGGCTATAAAATTTGAAGAAAATAACAAAAGAAAACATAATCAATCCTCCAAAGGTAGAGGCAGAGAGAGAGAGAGATCGTAGAGGTCATAGAGGTGGTTAACAAGGTTGGGGACAGAGTAGAAAAATGAAGGGGTGTCAAAATCTATAGTGCATGGGTCTGAAACCACTCCAAGAGGAGGCCATGGAAGAGGTAGAGGATCTCAAGGAGGCTCTTGTTGGAAATAAAAATAGGAAAGAAAACTTTGAGAGTGGGGGTGGGTGAATCAACACTTCAAAAATTTAACAATAAAACTTTCACCACACATCCATCTCACAATTTAGCATGTAAATTGAAATAGCTAACTACACATGTTAATCCATAACATCAAAAAATTAACACATGATACAAAAAAATTGTTACCCAGAAACCCTCCAATGAAAAGGTAAAACTAGTGTGGGGATGACACCCAAAAATCTTCACTACTACAACACTAAAGTGTATCTAATTAAGGTTATAAGAAGCTTGACCATAAACTATGATCTACCCTACGAAAAGTCTACCTTGCTAAATGTTACAAAGACTATTAGGTCTCACCTGTTAAAAGATTTAAACACCATGTTAAAAGCATGCCTTGTTAAATGACTTAAACTTGTTGATACCTAATTGAAAAGATCACTTGATTAGAAAGATTGCTAAAGAAGACTATGTGTTTCAATCACTTTTTTGTCATTGATGTCAAACCCGCGACATGCTAGTAAGACAATTTCTTATATGTTTCAAGTACTATCACTTTGTTGATTTTTGAGGAGGATTTGATCAACAAGATGTAACAAAAGTACCTAGAGGAAAGGTTGAGATATGATTATGTATTGAAGTACAATAATCAATTAAGACAATGATAACATAATTTATTGATGATCTACTCGAGGTTACAAAATGACTCACTACACTTAGAAAGTTTAGAAGAATAAAGTTAATCAAAGTTCATTTGCCAAGCTTGACCAAGTGGATAGTAGGTGTTGAGAAAAGTTAGTGCAAGCTGAGAAAAAATTTAGTTGGAGATGAGTGAAAGAAAATTCTAATGGATGCCAAGCAAGTTAGTAGATGTTGAGTAATTTTTAGTTGATGTCAAGCACCAATAAAATCTAGTTTATGCCGAGTAACACAATATGTGCTGAGCATCAAAAGATTGATAATGCTAAGCTGTTGCATTATGACAAAGATCAAAGATTCACCAAATAAAAGCCAACAAGTTTGTTTTCTTGAAATTTTTGAATTAGGAGGAAGATAATATTGATGAACTAATGGCACATAATCTTATGTAAACTATTTTGGAGGCAAATTCAAATGGATTCTAAGAGAAGTTTCTAGAAAAGACAAGATATGATGTAGATACATTGTATCCTACCTAATCCATTCAAAACCCTAATTTTGATGATGGATAATGAGCAGGAAATTTTTTCTAAATTCATATATCTAGTCATGAAGCAAAGAGTTAGAGAGTTTTAGGAAAAAATTTGATAAGGTGAAGAAATAGGGTTTTGCTTCATTAACTGACCCAAGTGAAGAATTCTGCAATGACATACTAAGCTAGAAGACTTAAAGAGGATGAATGCTTGAAGGGTGAACAAGCTATTAGAGGTACAAAGATTAGAAGCCAAGTAGAGTTGAGAATTGAACATTGATATATAATCTGCAAGTAAGGTTGTTAGTTGTATCAGATCAAAGCTCTACTATCACTTTCTAACAATTATATCAGCCTAGGGTAAATCCTTTGGACTAAGGTTGACTTAATAGTCATTGGAAAATCCTTTAATAGGGTGGAATTCCAAGTGAATGGTCTAAAGTCCTCTAATAGGGCTCACTTTTGATAGGATGATCGAAATCCCTCAACTAGGTCACATTTAACAATGTGTATTGTAACCTTTAACAGGGTTAGCCTTTAATAGGGCATCACTTCAAAATAGTGAAAATAGAGTATCATGTTACTGGTGGTTTTTCCCAAATTGGGTTTCCACGTTAAATCATTGTGTCAAATGTTCTGATGAATGTGTTGTGTTTCATGCTTTACATTTCTACAACTTGATTTGATAGTAACATATCAATTTTAGTTAACACACAATGAATGCATGCATGGTTAAGAATTTTTTATGGGTTCACTGAATTATGAAAAGTTTTATTTGTACATCTAGACCTTGAATAACTAATTCACCCCCCTCTTAGTTATTCTAAAACAATTCCAAAAATTGGTATTAGAGCCATCTGTTTAAGAGGATTAGTTTTAGGGTACTAGAAGCACAAAGATCAAGATGTCAAAAAGAGAGGTACCCAAGCTCAATAGAGATAACTTTCCTGCATGGAAAAGTAAATGATGAAGCTATAGCTTGGAGGACTTGGATATTATGCATAATCTTACATTGCAGTAGAGCATGTTGATCCAGTAGGAGCCCTAACTGCTAAAAATTTGAAGGAAAAGAAAGAACACAATTAAGTGATGTTGGAGATTGCCTCTGCCCTAAGCTATGCTAAATTTGATGATATAGAAGGCTTTAATAGTGCAAAGGATATGTGTGATGACCTAGACACCATCTATGGAGGAGAAAAAAGCATTCAAAGAGCCAAGTTAGAGAGCCTCAGAGGTAAGTTTGATGACATGAGAATGGAAGAAGGTGAGAATATTGCTCAATATGTTGTTGGAGTAAAAGAAGTTGTTAGTGCAATAAAATGTGCTACTGGTAAAATAGATGATGATACTATGCTAAGTAAAGTCTTGAGAATTTTTTTTCTTGTTTATGCCATTAGAGTATTTGCAATCCAAGAGCTAAGATGTATACTAGGGAATGATCTAACCCTTAAAGGTCTAGTAAGGAGACTCACTAATTTTGAGCTATCTAATTTTGACAACTATAAACTAGAGGGTATTGAATCAACTTTCAAAGAAAAATTATTATTGAGTTCTAGGGAGGTAAAGTAGAAGAAGAAGAAAAGAAAGATAAAGTATGCATCCAATGATAGTAACATATATGAGGAAGACATTGAACAATTGGAAGTATTTCTAGCTAGAAGATTTCATAGAGGAAAATACATGTTCAAAGGTAAGTTATGTTAACCTCATAATGGTTTTTGACACTTGAGTGCCAACACACTTAATCACATTCCACATTGGAGCCGAGTACACCATGCATGCTGAGCCACAACAAATGTCGAGTGATCTTCATGTGCGGAGTAGTTTTCAAATGTCAAGTGAAGATCAGATATCGAGTGAAGTGTAAGTGCCGAGTAACATAAAGTACTGAGTGTTAAAAAGTGTCGAGCAACATAAGGTGTTGAGTGTTTATAAGTGTCGAGCAACATAAGGTGCCGAGTGTTAACAAGTGCTAAGCAACATAAGGTGCTGAGTGATACAGTTTTGTTTAGGTGTCGAGCTATCCAGGAAACAACATGTGCTGAGTATCAGCAATACTTCACGAGCCGAGTAACTTAGAATATTAGCATAAGAGTTTGTAATTGCACAAATTATGATGTAAACCATTTTTACAGTTGACATAAGGTAAATCTCAAAGGATTTAATGATGAGATCGAATCTTTTATCTTTCCTATGCAATCTACATGCAGCCAATAAGAAAAATGATAAAGGCATGCAACCAATAGAAGAAATGCAAATAATAAGCAGAAAATGGAGATTGAATATGGATCGTAGATCCATACCTAATCCTAAATCCTCAAATGTCTTTATAAGGAAGACAAAATTTCATTGTAAATGTATGAGTGGACATACAAGGGCGCACAAGGAAATCTATTTTCAGAAGTGAGGTTTATCTGATCACAAAAGGATCAAGATCAGAGAAAGCGGAAAAGGTTCCTGCATTCAGCAATCAAGGATTGTAATCTATTAGGTTCATTATACCTAATACTTTCTAGAAATTGTATTAGAATGAAAATCCTATGGTAATAGGTTAGCTTAACAGCTATTTCATAGATCCTTTAATTAGGTGATTAAATCCTTTAACAGGGTGACACTTCATGTAAAGTGTTTGAAAAGCCTCTAACCAGGTCACTATTAATATAGTGTAAAGTCTTTAACAGGGTAGGCCTTTAACAAGGTAGACCATCAGAAGTGGTTGAACAATATTGCTGTAGTAATTTTTGTGGGTATCATCCCCACCCCAGTTTTACCTTCTTAATCCTGGAGGGTTTCTGGGTTACCAAATACTAGTGTTATGAGTTGTTGATGCATGTCTTAATTTCATGTTTATTTGATGTATTTATATGCATGCAATTTACTTTCAGTTAAAATTTTTATTGGCTAAAGTGTGATACTTCTGATTCACCCGCCCACCTCTCATAAGTATTCTTTCCATATTTGAATATTCCAACAATTGGTATCAGAGCGTCCAAATTCTCACAAGGAAAAGCCTAACAGCTTGGAGGAAAAGATCTAAAGATGGAAGCTTTCAAACTTGGAATGATCATTGAAAATCAGGTGATAGATGTGCAACTTGCTCTACATAGCTTGGAGGAATTTAGAAACAAGTTGAGAAACTCATTAAAAAAAAGGAAGGATCTAGCCATAGCTGAAAATGATATACACTACAAGGAGATTGATACCACCAACATATTTTCCAACAGAGATACAAAAGAGTTTGATGCAGCAATAGCAGAACTGATGGAGAAAAACAAAGTTCAAGCAGAGGAGATAAGATCTCTCAAGATGGAACATGAATCATAGGCCACAATGATATGTGAAATTATTGAACACAAGAAAAGAGTAGTTGATGATAAAGCCATGATGGAAAATGACAAAAGAAATCTTGCAAACAGACTTGAAGAAAAATGTACTGAATTGACAAGGATCTCAAACATGCAGATGGATACACTTGCCCAAATGATGAACCTTCATCATGAACTCAATGTAAAAGATATTGAGATCTCTACTTTGAAGATGAAGAATGAACAAATGCAGAATAAATTGAACAGAGAAAAAGAGGTAGCAGAGAATCTCAACAAGTCAAGTGAAGCCATCAAGTATTTTGAACAGTTGCTGAAATCTCCAAAATTTGCCTATGATACATCAGGACTAGGATACAATAGCACTGAAGTTGGGGAATCATCAAAGAATGCTGAACAAAGAAGTAACAAAGGTAAGAATTCAAAACCCACTTGTCATCACTGTAATAAGAAGGGGCATACAACTAATGTGTGCAGGAGTAGAAGATTCAATCAATCAAACACACCCAAAAATAAAAGTTTCTATCACAAGTGCAACATGCAAGGACATATGACACAAAATTGTAGATCCAATGTCACAAGGACTCAGAGATTTGATGGGCATTGTTATAATTGCAAAAGGTATGGACATAGGGCATTTTAATGCAAATCAAAACCTATGAGGACATCAAATCAACCAACAAAAATAGAAGGGAATGAAAGTCATTATCATTGGGATTAAAATACTAGATATGGCTGTCATTATTGTTAAGAATATGGACATATACCATAGAACTGCATAAGAACACATTTCAGAGGAAAATACAAAAGATGGTTGAATTAAACTACATGTTTTGAGTTGTTTGAAAATTGGTTATATCAGCAGAAACTGTCCTACAAGATCAAAGGCACCCAAGACTGAAGAAAACAAAGGAAAACAAAAGATTGATGTCAAAAAGACAAGGGGGCAAATGAACAAGACTTGGAAAAGGAAAGATGAGTGCAACACATCAAGTGGAGGGATCACTTCACCCAATGGGTCAAGTGATCACACTTCATCAAACTAAGCATGAGAAGTACACAGGACTGATATACAAAGCTATATCACACATCAGTCCCAAGACAAAGAAGCTAAGAAAAGTATAAACCTACATGAAACAAGATGTCAAGACAAAAACTAAATGTTGTTGCCAAGCTATCTTTGGATACCAATTTAAACTCCAATAGATGCCGAGCTCCCAACATCGACCAAACTGATAACTGATGCTAAGTTGGATAACTCCAATGGAAGCCAAGTAAAGTGGAAATATAGTGCAAGACGAGTTAGGTTAAAATTTCTCCAGAAGCCGAGTTGGTAGTTGAGCATTTAATGTGAGGGAAATAGGGTATATTATCACGATTTCAATTAGTTTTACTCATCGTGATCAAGAAGCAAAGAAGAAGGAAGAGAGCTGAGTGACTTCATAGCAAGAATCCAGTGTATCAAGCAGATTGCAACTGCATTCAACACATTTTTCATCGATCTTGAGGTATTTTCATTTGTGTCGAGCTACATAGTTTCATATCCTTTTGTTGTGAAAACTCTAGTTTGCATAAATGGCGTCAAGTTCGAAGAAAACCAAGGAAAAGGAGTCTTTTGAAGTTCAGTTAGTTTCAAATGAGGTCAAGTAACCTGATTTTTGTCCTATTCTCGAAGTTTCCTACAAAAATGACCCAGCCAGAGCTCTCTCCCAAATTCACCCAAAAGTTGTAATGGTCCAAGACGTGAGAAAATGTTACAACTATAAGATAGGTGCTCTAGGAGACATGGAAATAAGACAAGCCTATGAGAAATCGTGTGTAGATAGAGTCTTGAAAGATGAATTCAAAATCATTGAAAGAAAGGGTTCGACCTGAGTTTTAAGCTTTCCCATTGTATTCAAAATAGAATGGATTAGACTTGTGCTGAGCAGAATTCATGGTGGAAATTTGTGGTTAGAAGATACTCCCATCAAATTGACAAAAGAAATCATACATAGAGTAACAGTGTACCCAACCCTAGAGTGGTACAAAACCCTGAGAAGTGAATCAAAGGAGGTTATTGAAAAGAACACTGGTGCCCAGTGGAAAAAAAGAGGAATGACAATTCACAACATACAGGATCCTCTAGTTGAGTTTGTTGTTAGAGTCATCACCCATAAATTCTATCAATCCAGTAGACTCAACAGTGTACCATGTATTGCAGTAGATGTAGGCTACAAATTGGTGAAAAAGGATCATACTTATGATCTTGTAGAACTGCAACTACAACAGATCAATGAAAACCTAGCTGCCATAAGAAGAACAAAGGGCACTCAATGCAAATTTGGAACAATCCTAGTTTGCATATTCTTTTATGTTCAGAATGAGTTTCCTTCTTTTGGAAAAGTGGCATGGAGGAATGATAGAACCATCATTGCCCAAATCAATGAATACATAGAGCAAATGGGATAAAATTTTGATACCTTGATGGCAAGCTATTTTGAGGATTTCAACTAATCCATGAAGCAAAGATCAAGAATACCAGTTTTCTTAGTAGAAAAACATACTAGTGATATATGTTTCTTAGTTGACATTGATTTTACCTATATTCAAGCAATAATACCAAGAGTGAGATGGCTAAGGCCATTTGGATATGAAATTAATATTGATGAGGCATCTACAACAATAATTGCATTATTGGCAGAAGAAACAGATAAAAGTGCTCCACATTTTGGCACTTATGATGTGGTAACATCAAAGATAAACATGGAATTAAAAATTGCTTCCACATTGAAGAAGAAAGACAAATTATTAACGAAAATTAAGAAGAAATTTGGTAAAGAAATTGAGGCTGAAGTAGAAGAAGAAGAAGATGATAGTGATGATGAAGATGAGCAAGAACAAGGGCCAATGGAATTAACTCAAGGTCTTGGAGAAGACAAGGAGGAAGGTGCACAGGAAGAAGAAGCCAAGGAAGCACCAACTAAAGCTGAGCCAAAGAAGAGAAAGGCAACAGAACAACCTTTAGCTAAGCTTAGATCAAAGAAAGCTGCCACACCATCACCTCAAAAGCCAACAACACAAGCAGCAACAAGGACCTCCACTCAAAAGGCTAATGAAGAAGTTACAAAGAAGGAACAAAACAAGGAAACACAGGAAGAGCTAAGGAAAAGAAGAAGATATGTGGCCCAACCTGACACTGATGAAGAAGACCAATCTAAAAAGGTAAGCTATTCTTCAGTTGATACCTTATGTAAAAAGATTTGAAATGGTGACTTAAGTAATTTAAATAAAGTTGATTTTAGTAAATTTACTAAAGAAGAATAGAATAAGATAGAAGAAATAGTTTATGGAATGATGGCACAGTTCAAGTACACTCCACTTGAATTAGATGGACAATTGCCAAAAGAACTGTCAAAAATTGTAGAAGACAGATGGCATTTCTGTTTGAAAATGGAGAAGGAGATGAGGGAATCAACCCTAGCAAGTGTATTGCCAAATTTCACTAGGGAACAAGTAAAGAATGGAGTCAAAAGGCATAATAATAGGTTTACACCTAAATACAGGGCATTCTTAATACTCCAAAACAAGATGGAAGAAATTGTTCAAAGAACAATGAAATCATGGAAAAACTTGTACAAAAAGATTGAAGATTTTCTTGAAGAAGAATACAAAGAAGAAGTTGCTATACCAATAGAGGAGAGGAGAAAAAGGAAAGAAGATGAAGAAAAGAAAAGAGAAGAAGAGAGAAAAGAAAAAGAACAAAAGAAAAGAGAAGAAGAGAAGAAGGAAGAAGAAAAGAAAGATGGAGAGGAGGAACAAACACAAAAAAAGGATATAATGGGAATAGCTGAGCAAGAGAAGCAACCAAATCAGAGTGTTCAAGACACACAATTGCCACCCCCTAGCCCTCCTCAAGCATCCATCTCACCTGCAGACACTATAACTATTACTGATGTTCCTGATACTTCTGGTTAGAATATCAATCCATTAATTGCAGAAGATCTTAAAAGAATTCTTGACCAATCTACACAACAAGCAATATTATGTACAGATCCAATATTGGTCAGTATAGATGAATTGCAAAAACTAGTAAAAAGTATAGTCAAAGATAAGGTGAATCCACAAGGACCACCTTCTATCATCTCTACAACTACTAGTAGTCAATTTCAAATGCCAACAAGCATAGTTGATGCTGCAATACAAAAGCCAAGTGTAGCTGTAGAAAAAGGAACAAAACAAACAAGACAGACTATTACATCTGATCCTATAGCACAAACACAAGGTGCACTTCCCAAGATTACAATAATTGATCATGGTAGACAGAAGGAGGAAATAGTGAAAACCCCTAAAGAACAGGAGGCAATACAAACATTAATAGATTTGCCTACCTCGGGAACTCCTTCACACTAGCCATTGCAAATATCTATACCAACATCTAGTACTACTAGAGTTGCAAGGGTACTTCACTATGGAGACCTTGAATTAGATGAGGAGATAGTCATACCAGGCTATGACTCAAAAACAATAACCATTAATCAAATCAATGAGGTGTAGGGTGCACTGAATAGGAGGAAAAGATAGGAGATACTTAGGAAGGAGTATAAACATAAGCAAACACTATATGAGATTAAGGACATCTTTATGGAAGCCTTCAGTGTGCAATCACTAGATGATTCAAAGCATATCATGGAGAAATTAATAGATATTGTTGACCAGGTGACAAATGAAGACCTAGAAACAAATGCAAAACTTATGGAATGGTTAGAAAGAAAATTTCAGGGGAAAGTGAATAAGAAAATATCAAGTCAAATTGCACTTTCACAAGTTGAATTTGGCAAAGCTTATTGACAAAGTGAAAAAGGTACTTGAGAATATATTCTCATTGTACAAAAAGTTGTGTGATTTTTCATACTTCACACAAGAAACAAGCCAAAAGATACTGAGCTTGCAAAGAAATTTAAACATTTCAAGCATACAATTACCTAAAGATCCAGCTCAAAGTGAGAAGCATTTTTATCAATCGCTTCACAATCACAAAGAAATAGCTGTATTAACAGTAGATGAGGCTAATATCAAGGCCAAATTAATACAGCTCCAATCCTCCATTACCCCACATTTAGAGATACTCCATAAAGAGCAAGTATATGCTGAAATTGTTATCAAGAAAGACCCAAATCTTTCTACATTAGATGGACTTATTCATCTTGCTGTCGAGACTGCCCTCCAGCATAAGTCACTGGAAATTGCTTTGAACAATTGGGATGCAACTCTTAGGATGATTATGGAAGTAAACAACACATTTTTGGCTAAATATGGTCTTAACCCTTAAACATTCTTTGACATAAGTGTCAAAAAAGGGGGAGAAAAGAGACATAATAGGGGGAGATATAGATATTATGAGATGAATTAATGGGGGAGAAAAGATAAAAAGATACAAATAAGGCATAGCACAATCAACTCAAGGGGAGTTACAAATTTTTTAAGGTATATATATTGTAAGCTACAAATTTTGATCAAGTTTTCTTTAAATCTGTATATACTAATCAAATTAGTAAATATACTTATAAGGTTTGTTAAGTGTTTTTGTCACTCATGTCAAAGGGGGAGATTGTTAAGCTCATAATGATTTTTGACACTTGAGTGCCAACACACTTAATCACATTCCACATTGGAGCCGAGTACACCATGCATGCCAAGCCACAACAAATGCCGAGTGATCTTCATGTGCCGAGTAGTTTTTAGATCCTGAGTGAAGATCAGATACCAAGTGAAGTGTAAGTGCCAAGTAACATAAAGTGCCGAGTGTTAACAAGTGCTGAGCAACATAAGGTGCTGAGTGTTAATAAGTGTCAAGCAACATAAGGTGCTGAGTGTTAACAAGTGCCAAGTAACATAAGGTGCCAAGTGATATAGTTTTGTTTAGGTGCTAAGCTATCTAGGAAATAGCATGTGCCAAGTATTAGCAATACTTTAGGAGCTGAGTAATTCAGAATATCAACATAAGAGTTTGTAATTGCACAAATTATGATGTAAACCATTTTTATAGCTGACATAAGGTAAATCTCGAAGGATTTAATGATGAGATCAAATCTTTTATCTTTCCTATGCAATCTACATGCAGCCAATAAGGAAAATGATAAAGGCATGCAACCAGTAGAAGAAATGAAAATAATAAGTGGAAAATGGAGATTGAATATGGATCATAGATCCATACCTAATCCTAAATCCTCAAATGTCTTTATAAAGAAGATGAAATTTCATTGTAAATGTATGAGTGGACATACAAGGGTGCACAAGGAAATCTATTTTCAGAAGCAAGGTTTATCAAATCAAAAAAGGATCAAGATCAGAGAAAGCGAAAAAGGTGCCTGCATTCAGCAATCAAGGATTGTAATCTATCAGGTTCATTATACCTAATACTGATAAGTAGGAGATGATTTCCACAGCTAGTCAAATTGTGATGTGAATATCAGGATTTAACTGTGTGATTTTTGAGTCAAACTCGATGACCCATGTTTCATGAGTAGTGATTCAACATGAATCCATCTCTCATGAGAATAAATGGAACACTTAACACTCATTAGATCTAGGTGATGCTCACAGGGGTGAAGCACCAGGACTTCCCGGGAGGTCACCCATCCCAGTACTACTCCAGCCTGAGTGCACTTAACTGCAGAGTTTCCTTCACAGTTAAACCCAAAGCTTGCAAATGCTTTGGGTTTAACTGTGAAGGAAACTCTGCAATTAAGTGCGCTCAGGCTGGAGTAGTACTGGGATGGGTGACCTCCCGGGAAGTCCCGGTGCTTCACCCCTGTGAGCATCACCTAGATCCAATGAGTGTTAAGTGTTCCATTTATTCTCATGAGAGATGGATTCATGTTGAATCACTACTCATGAAACATGGGTCATCGAGTTTGACTCAAAAATCACACAGTTAAATCCTGATATTCACATCACAATACCTAATACTTTCTAGAAATTGTATTAGAATGAAAATCCTATGGTAATAGGTTAGCTTAACAACTATTTTGTAGATCCTTTAATTAGGTGATTAAATACTTTTACAAGGTGACACTTAATGTAAAGTGTTTGAAAATCCTCTAACCAGGTCACTATTAATACAGTGTAAAGCCTTTAATAGGGCAGGCCTTTAACAGGGCAGACCATCAGAAGTGGTTGAACAATATTGCTGCAGTAATTTTTGTTGGTATCATCCCCACCCCAATTTTACCTTCTTATTCCTGGAGGGTTTCTGGGTTACCAAATTCCAGTGTTATGAGTTGTTGATGCATGTGTTAGTTTCATGTTTATTTGATGTATTTACATGCATGCAATTTACTTTCAGTTAAAATTTTTATTAGCTAAAGTGTGATACTTCTGATTCACCCCCCTCCCCCCCCCCCACTCTCATAAGTATTCTTTCCATATTTGAATATTCCAACAAGTTACCTATCATTTGTTTCAATTGCAATGAATTTGGTCATATTGTTGTAAGATGTACATAGAAGAAGAACTACAGAGAAGGAGACAATCACAAAAATAGAAGAGAAGATGATGGAAGAGACTACAAACACAAAGGGAAGAAGTCATGCTTCATTGTTGATGAACATGACTCTAATGAAAATGATGATGAAGTGGTATATGTTGCAATGAATGAAAAATCTAATTCGGATGAGGCAACTACACTTATGACTTGTGTGAACAAGAATGACAAATGGATCATTGATAGTGGATTGTCACATCACATGACTAGAGACAAAAGTTAGTTCATTACCTCAACCTGTTATGATGGAAATAGTGTAAGATTTGGTAATGATGCACCATTTTTGATAAAAGGAAAAGGGCCTATCAAACTCATAGACAAGATTTCATGTGACAATTCTTATTATGTTGAAGGATTGAATTATAACTTATTAAGTGTGTCACAATTGAATAATTTGGGATGCAAAGTTGAGTTTGAAAATAAATCAGCCAAAATATATGACACAAATGGAAACTTGATTGGAAAAGGTGATCAAACTAGGAGTGATCTATTCTATCTAGATATAGAAGATGCTACTTGTCTTATTGCAAAATTTGATGATGTATGGCTTTGGCACAAGAAACTATGTCATGTTAATTTTGATAATTTGATTAGTATCAGCAACATGAAAAGAGTTAGAGGTTTGCCTAAGTTGAAGAAACTAAAAAATATAATGTACAAACAATGTCAATAGGCAAGATGACAAAGTCAAGCTTTAAAAGTAAAGCTTATACCTCTAAGAAAATACTCTAAATTGTTAATACTAACTTGTGTTAACCTATTGAAGTGCAAAGCTACAAAGGAGATAAGTACATAATGCTATTTGTTGATGATTACTCTAGGATGATGATAGTCATGTTTCTAAAATGAATGTAAGATACTTTGAAAATGATTAAGTGGTACTTGAAAAGAGTGGAAAAATAAATAGGTAAGAGTTAGAAATGCTTGAGATCAGATAGAGGAGGAAAATTCACTTCAAATGAGTTTGAGATGTTTTGTAGTGATAAAGGAATCAAGAGACAAACATCTTCACCTAGGACCCCTCCACAAAATGGAATTGTTGAAAGAAAAAATAGGTCTATAATGGATTGTGCCAAAAAACTCATAATCGAGAAAAATGTTGCTCTAAAATATTGGAGAGAAGTTGTAAGTATTGCTGTATACACCCTGAACTATGTGCAAGTCAAGAAAGGTACTCATTCAACACCTTTTGAACTATGGTAAGTATATCCACCTAATGTGATATACTTTAAGGTATTTGGAAGAAAATTTTATATTCTTAAAGATGTTAGGAGTGGAAATTTTGATGCAAAAAGAGAAGAAGGTATATTCCTTGGTTACTCCACAAGAAGTAAAGCTCATAAGTGTTTAAATACTAACACTAACAAAATTGTGGAAAGTGAAAATGTGAATTTTGATGAGTTTATAGAAGTACATGAGGTTGAACCTACAAACGAACTAGAAGCATACAAATCATTTGTATACTATTATGAAGGAAAGACTACTAAAGAAGATGCTACAAATCATGTTGCAAACCAACAACAAGTCTCAACAATTGCCGAGTCACAACCTATGAATGCTAAGTTGCATTCAGATGCCGAGTTGCAGAAAGAGGAAAATGCACAATCTAACTTTGAGATTAATACACATGAAAGAAATCCTAAAACACCTAACAGAGATGTTGATAGTGACACTAAAGTTGAGAGATAGAATGTAACTATAAGAACTGAGCCTAGAATGTCCAAATATCTCAAAAGGCATCATCTTGCAGATCAAATCATTGGAGAGAAAGATGCAATGCCAATGACAAGAAATAGATTGAGAAGTGAATCATGTTTGTTAAGCATGAAGGAACCTAAGACAGTGAAAGATGCATTGAAAGATGATGACTTGTACAAGGCCATGGAAGAAGAAATTCAATAGATAGAGAAAAATAATAATTGGAGTCTAGTTCCTAGACTAGAAGACAAGAATGTGATTGGCACAAAATGGGTATTTAGAAACAAGTTAGATGAGAATGGTGAAGTGACAAGAAACAAAGAAAGACTAGTTTGCAAAGGGTATGCACAAGAAGAAGGAATTGGTTATGGTGAAACATTTTCCCTTGTTGCAAGAATGGAAGGAGTAAGAATTCTTCTTGATTACACTGCATACAAAGATTTCAAAGTTTATCAAATGGATGTCAAGTCTACATTTTTGAATGGAATATTAGAAGAAGAAGTCTACATAGAACAACCAAAAGGTTTTGTTGATAACAATAATAAGAACATGGCATGTAGACTACACACAACCCTATATGGATTGAAACAAGCACCAAGAGCATGGTATGAGAGACTTCATACTTATCTTCTAAAAGATTGGATTTGAAAGAATAGATGATAATAACAATTTGCACATGAAGATAGATAAAGAAAAAGGTATATAGTTATATGAAATATTTGTTGATGATATCATATTTGGAGGACAAGATGCTTTGTGTAAGGATTTTACAAATCAGATGAAATATGAGTTTGAAATGTCAATGTTTGGTGAGATCAAGTTCTTTGTGAGATTACAAATATATCAGATTAAATATGGTGTATATATCACTTAGTCAAAATATCTCAAAGAGATATTGAAGACATTTGGACTAGAGGATTCAAAACTAGTAAGTACACCTATGGTGACAACACTCAAGCTATCAAAGAATGATGATTTAGCTGAGGTAAATCAAACATTATACAGATTCATGATTGGAAAATTGCAATATGTAGTACATTGCAGACCTGATATTGCATTAGTTGTGGAGATAGTTGCAAGATTCTTTACTAATCCAAGAGAGAATCACTTGATGGTTGTGAAAAGGATAATGAGATACATGAAAGGAACAAAAGAGTTTGGTTTATACTATAAGAAGAATGAAAAGTTTGAACTGAAAGCCTACACTGATGCTGATTGGGTTGTAAATATTGATGACAAAAAGAGCACCAATGGAGGAGCATTCTTTTTAGGCAAAAGACTTGCATGGACTAGCAAAAAGCAGAGTTGTACTTCCCATTCTATTGCTGAAGCAGAGTATGTTGCTGCTACTATTAACTACATAAACATTGTATGGATCAAATAGCTACTTAAGGGATTGAAGGAAGAAATCATAGAACCTATGACACTTTATTGTGATAATACAAGTGCTATCAATATATCAAAGAATCTTGTGATACATACAAAAAAAGGGCAATTGCAATCAAGTGCCATTATGTAAGGGAATTGGTTCAAGATAAAGAAGTGAAGATGGAATATATTAACACAAAGGAGAAAATTGTTGATATCTTCACAAAAGAATTAGCTAAGGATGCTTATGAGTATTTGAGAGGTAAAATAAGGGTGATACCCCTGTCAAATGCTATGTAAAAGACCTAGGGAGTACCCTACATCAAATAAGTTGACATTCATTTCATACAAATTGATGCAATGGATCTTACTTTAGGAATTGCCTAAAGTAATTACAAAACTAGAATTACAAATTAGTCACAAGCAAACTGATAGAGGGAGAAAAATTGAAGAGCTTGCAAAAGCCTATACCTACATATATTAAAAATGCCAGTTAAATATATGTCTTTGGCATTGTTGTTAAAGAGTGAGAAAGTACATTTGATTGATCAAGTGCGAAAGGAACAATGGAGAGAGTACACCATCAGAAGATCAAAAGACTAAATAAAAGAAAGAAGGAGAAAGTAGAAAGTAATTAGAGGAAGGATCAGCTTTCAAAACAAAAAGAGGGAGTTATATTTTGTAACCTAATCAAAAGATAGAGCATGCTGATAGAGGGAGAAATTTCAAACACAAGTTTTCTTTTTGGTATTGTCTTATTATTTTTTCCTAGTTAGTTTGATGGAAGAAGATGCTCATCATTTTTTTGATTGGTTGATTAGTTTGGTTTGCCATCGATGCTAGAGAGGGAGATTGTTGATATCTGATTGAAAAGATCACTTGATTAGAAGGATTGCTAAAGAAGACTATATGTTTCAATCATTATTTTTTCACTGATGTCAAACCAGCTAGATGGTGATAAGACAATTGTTTATATGTTTCAAGTACTATCACTTACTTGATTGATGAGGAGGATTTCATCACCAAGATGTATCAAAAGTACCTAGAGGAAAGGTTGAGTTATGATTATGTATTGAAGTACAAGAATTAGTTAAGATAGTGATAACATAATGTATTGATGATCTACTTGAGGTTACAAAATGATTGGTTACACTTAGAAACTTTAGAAGAATAAAGTTAAACAAAGTTCATTTTCCAAGCTTGACCAAGTGGATAGTAGGTGTCAAGCAAAGTTAGTGCAAGCCAAGCAAAAATTCAGTTGGAGCCGAGTGAAAGAAAATTCTAATGGATGCCAAGCAAGTTAGTAGATGTTGAATAATTTTTAGTTGATGTTGAGCACCAGTAAAATCCAATTGATGTTCAGTGATTTTACAGTTGATGTCAAGTAACACAGTATGTGTCGAGCATTACAAGATTGATAATGCCAAGATGCAGCATTATGACAAAGATCAAAGGTTTGCCAAATAAAAGATGACAAGTTTGTTTTCTTGGAACTTGTGAATTAGGAGGAAGTTAATATTGATGAGCTGGTGGTACATAATCTTATGTAAACTATTTTGGAGGAAAATCCAAATGGATTCTAAGAGAAGTTTCTAGAAAAGAAAAGATATGGGGTAGATACATTGTATCCTACCTAATCCATCAAAAACCCTAATTTTGATGATGGATAATGAGTGGGAAAAATGTTCTAAATTCCCATATGTAGGAATATCTAGTCATGAAGCAAATATTTAGAGAGTTTTAGTTAAAAATATAATAAGGTGAAGGAAAGGGGTTTTTCTTCATCAAGTGACCCAACTAAAGAAGTATGTAATGGTGTACTGAGCTAGAAGCCTTAAAGAGGATGAATGCTTGAAGGGTGAACAAGCTGTTAAAGCTGCAAAGATTAGAAGCGAATAAGAGTTGAGGACTAAATAGTGATATGTAATCTACAAGTAAGGTTGTAATTTGTATCAAATCAAAGCTCTACTATTACTTTCTAACAATTGTATCAACCTAGGGAAAATCCTTTGGAGTAAGGTTGACTTAAAAATCATTGGAAAATCCTTTAATAGGGTGGTATTCCAAGTGAATGGCCTAAAGTCCTCTAATAAGGCTCACTTTTGATAGGGTGATTGAAATCACTTAACCGGGTCACATCTAACAGTGTGTATTATAACCTTTAATAGGGTTAGCCTTTAATAGAGCATCACTTTAGAAGAGTGAAAAAGGAGTAGCACATTACTAGTGTTTTTTTCCCAAATTGGATTTCCATGTTAAGTCATTGTGTCATATGTGCTGATGATTGTGTTGTGTTTCATGCTTTACAATTCTACAAGTTGATTTGATAGTAACATATTAGTTTTAGTTAACACACAATGCATGTATGCATTGTTAAGAATGTTTTATGAGTTCACTAAATTATGGAAAGTTTTATTTGTACATCTGGACCTTGAATAACTGATTAACCCCCCCTCTTAGTTATTCTATAAGAATTCCTACAAAACTTGCAATAAAACAAGCACTTGGTTAAGAGATTTAGATAAGCCTATTAGGACTATTCTATTAGGATATTTTCTCTACATCACCTATTAGAATGATTCAACACCATGAGCCTTTGGTTAACACTCTATTGCTTGATATCAAATATTTTCTTTCCTAATGTGTACATGATCCTTCTAACCAAATATGTATCCTCTGTACTCTATTTGGTTTCCTTTGTTCTCTCTAACTAATTCTATAATTCATAACATTATCACAACCTTCATAGCCATCATGAATTCTCTCTCTACACTTAACATTCATCTCTCTTATGTCTCCTTCTCTTCCTTCACACTTTCAAAATGTTTAGGGTTTATCTTCTTAAGTAAACATAAGTGGACTAGGGTTAGGTTAAAATCAACGGCTGAGGTTGATCCATTTTTTCGCTTAGAACATCCCTCAATTTGATTGGTTACATGTAATGCATAGGGATTCATAATATATATCTATATACATCTTCTATAGTCATAAATAAATTGCTAAGCTAGCCCAAAAATAGTCAAAATAGAAGTTTGTGCCATTACAAACAACTATTTCCAAAACTGTTCATTCAAAAATTAAAGTCTCTAATGCTCAACATTCACTATATCTTCAATTTTGTAACTCATCTTCTAAATGACTCAGCATACTCTATTTACTTGGCTCATGAGTGACTTGGCACAAACTATCTTTTTGGCACACTAACTAAGTATATTACTTGGCATGTATATTTTGGAAATTGATGCTCAACATTCTTTGATCACTCAGCCTCCTTTGATCACTTTGCTTGCACTACAATACTTATAAATAATGACTAAGTATTTTGTCACTTCCTTGTCAAAGCCAATTTGAGATTAACAATATCCCCGTTTGACATGAGTGGCAAAATCATGTTGTTATGCATATACAATCCTTATTATGAGCATAACTTAGACAACATATATGTGACTCAGGTTTTATACAAAATTCCAAAACTTCAAAATTTTGCAAAATGGATGACTAACAATCATACCTCTAAAAAATTCAATACTATATTACTCCCCCTGAGTAAATGTTTCCTTACTATATCTATAACTAATATTCCTGCTGAGTGTATTTGATGAACCCTATTTCTACATAAGTTCTCTCTATTATCAACAAAAAGTTTAAAATCCCCTTCACTTCAATATCCCCCTTTTTTGACATTTATGTCATGGGTAGTACATAGATAGTGTTTTTATCCAAAAATGATATATGGATCTCCATTATGATTTTCAATGTTGCATCGCAATTGTGCATGCTATCTCTAGAGATTGATACTGAATGTATATCTTGACAAAAAGGTTTACTTGACCATCATGAGTTGAAAGATGAGATTCTTTCTTCATCAATATTTTAGCATAGGCTAGTTATTTTTGCAAGACTTCCATATGTGGGGTGAACATGGACTGGATGTTGATCAAGGTAGCTTGAATGTTAGCATCTTGTACTTTCAGCTCAAAAATCCTTCCTTGAGTGGATAGCGATCTCTTAAAATGTGACTAACTATGACCAAGAGATTGTCTTAAGGTATTACCTATAGTCTTTAGATCTCTCTCTTGTTAGGTAACAACCCTCTGAATCTCCTCTGTGAAAAGATTTATATTACATAAATTGGTGTAAAGAGAGAAAATGTTCTCCAACAAATTCTTCACACTCTCCATCTTGGTTGGTAAACCAACCTATTTTAGTGCTATGACACTAGATATTTTTTTAAGTACTTTAGTGTGAAATTTTATTTCAAACCATTCTAAGAGTTTAGTATTGGAATCCAAATCTTCATCACTAATCTTATCGACGATATGTACCAATTGCTCAATAATTAATTTGTCTTCATTAGTAGCTAGAAGACTAAAAGAAATTATGTGTAGTCACTCTTACTACAAAAGAAATTAGGGGCTCCAAGATAGAATCTATAAATATCCCTCATTTATTGCACACTACACCTATGTTTTTCTCTATTTTCTCCTTTTAATAACTTCACATGCTCTTAGGTCTTTCTAGGGTAGGATACCCTATCACTTGGTTGATGATCCTTTTGGTGATCTCAATTGGTCCACTTGCTAACCATATGAAGTCATGAATCAACACTTCAAAACTTTAATTATAAAACATTCACCTCACATCCATCTCACAATTTAGCATGTAAATTGAAATATCTAACTACACATTTTCATCCATAGCATGAAACAAATAACACATGAAACAATAAATTTGTTACCTAGAAACCCTCCAATGAGAAGGTAAAACTGGGGTGGGGATGACACCCACAAAATCTTCACTAGTGCAACTCTAAAGTGTAGCCAATTAGGGTTACAAGAAGTTTGACCATAAACTATGATCTACCCTATGAAAAGTATACCCTATTAAAGGATTAAAAAGATAGTTAGGTCTCACCTTGTTAAAGGGTTAAAAAACCCTACTAAAAGTGTATGTTGTTAGAGGACTTAAATGTGCAATAAAATAAGCACTCTGTTAAGAGATTTACATAAGCATGTTAGGATTACTCTATTAGGAGATTCTCTCTGAATCACATGTTAGATGATTCAACGTGCCATGATCCTTCAATTAACACTTTGTTGCTAGATGTTAGATCTTCTCTTTCATGATGTGTACATCATCCTTCTGATCAGATTTATCTCCTCAGTCCTCTCTCTTTTTTCCTCTATTCATTCTAACTAATTCTACAATTCATAACATTATCACAACCTTCATTGCCATGATTAATGCTCTCTCTACACTTAGCATTTGTCTCTCTTCTATCTCCTTCTCTTACTTTATGCATGAAAACTATTTAGGGTTTGTCTCCTTAAGTAAATACAAGTGGGCTAGGGTTAGTTTAGAATCAATGATTGAGGTTGATCAGTTTTTCTACTTAGAATATCCCTCAATTTGATAGGTTACATGTAATGCATAGTGATTCATAATATACATATGCATACATCTTCTAGAATCATAAAAAAATCACTGAGTTGGCCCAAAAATAGTTTAGGTAGAAATTTGTACCATTACAAATAACTATATCAAATTTCACTAGTAAATTTGGACCCAATTTTTGACCAAGGTTCATAGCTATTTTTTTCATCAAAATTTTGACCAAATTACAAGTTGGTCAAAATTTTGACAAATGTGTTCATCAAAATTTTGACCAACCTACAATTTGGTTGAAATTTCGATGAGAAAAATAGTGATGAACCTTGGTCAATAAATTTGTTCACTTGCAAATTAAAGTTTTTGATGCTCGACATCCACTATATCTTCAATGGTGTAACTCATCTTTTAAATGACTCAACATACTTTGGTTACTCAATTCATGAATGATTTGACACTAACTATTTCCTTGGCACATACTAGCGCTAGACACTAACTAAGTATATTACTTGACATGTATTTTTCGGAAACTAATGCTCAACATGCTTTGATCACTTGACTCACACTGATTTCTCATCTCACTCTGATCACTCATCTTGCATTTTTATACTAATAAATAATGACTAAGTATTTTTCCACTAGCTTGTGAAAACCAATATGAGATTAATAGTTCTAATAGAGAGAGGAGTTCAAGAAGAGGTAACTCATACTTTTCTAACATGAAATGTTACAATTATGGATAAATGATACATCCTTCTTATAGATTCCTTGAGAAGGCATCCTCTTATAACAATGAAAAAAGGATTGGATATTCTCAAGAAGACATCAAGTTTTAGGTCACCTAAGATCAATTGCATTGAGTCAAAAATAGGGGAAGACCTAATGTTCAAGAGGGTTTTGGTTAGACAAATTGTGAAGGAGGAACCAAAGAAAAGGAGAGCATTATTCAGAATAAGGTGCAAAATACTTGGCAAAGTTTACAAGGTTATTATGGATTTAGGGTCCACAGATAATATAAACTCTGAAGAGGAAGTTAAGAAGCTCAAACTTGAGAAGATACCCCATACCAATCTTTGCAAGGTGAGATTTTCCAAATCAAATTGTGGCATCTCAATATGTTCATCCAAACTAACTTCACTATCTAGTGAAATGTCATTTATTTCTTTTCTCTTCCTTTTCAATGAACGGGTGTTGCTTCTCAACATTGCCTTAAGAGCAGGCAAAGGAGTGTCACTAATTTGTCTTGCTTATGCATCGGTACTCGAGACAACAACAATAGCACTTGGTTCAGCCTTATTTAATTCTTTATTTTCCTCAATTTGAGGTGCTAAAACAATCTTATCATTTTCATCTTCATCATCTTCTTCTCCATCAGTAAACTTTGACTACTTAGATTCTGGAGTACTAGGGGTGTCAACATGTATAGGAGACATAATGCTTTGTACACTTGATACACGTAAGCTTTCTCCACTACTATTTTCATCATCAATATTCACAATTTCTACCTTCTTTCTTGTAAGCTCAAAAATGCTTTTCCACAACAATTCACTCTACTGTCATACAACTATTAGAAACAATACTCCACCAAGATAACTAAGGGATGGGGGGTGAATTAGTTATCCAACAATTAAAACATTTATTATCTTTAAACAATCTTTTCCATTCATCCAAAGCAAAAAAAAACCATACAAAGATGCATATACACAATTACACCAGATATGTTAACTAGGGAAACTCTTGATCAGAGGGAAAGCCCTAGTGGAAATGATGCCCACCAAGATGATGTACTAATATAAATATTCCTCATTAGAGGATGGGCATTGTTAGGAGTCTATTACAACATTTAGGACATATGAATCCCAAATAGGAGATCTTAAATCCTTGTTAGAAGATTCCAACCCTATTAGGAGTTGTGCGAACCTTGTTAGAAGTTGTAGAAGATAGAAGGACCCACTGTCCAAATAGATTTTAAGGCAAGATCAAAAAACTCACTATCCAATTGATCTCTCAACTATTCCTATCACAAAATTTTTATGTACCATACTTCAACTTCTTTCTTCTATCCTCTCAAATGGACCAATTACTATTTGACCTTGTAGACTATGTCATGAACCTCAGATCCAAGTATCCAACTTTAATCAAACAATAAGACCTTGGAAGTGAAGTTTCCTTCACCTTCACTCTGCTCTGATCAACTTCGCATTCAAATCTTTGTGCTACTTATAATCACTTTTCATACATACTCATGATAATGAAAAATTTTCGTACTTTATATTGAATCCTTAAAACAATTCCCTTTAACCTTAGTGAAAATGCTCAACTATCTATCCATACCAACCTGATCTTTACATTGTTCTTTTGTCAATACCATAGAAAATTTCTATGACATCAATGAAAAACATAGTCATGAATGTAACATATCATCATGATAATGAACCAATCATGTTTCCATAATACTCCCCCATAGGAATATCATTAGTATCCATGCTTTCAACAATAACTTCCTCTTTATTTTGTAGAATCAAGAACATTTTGTATTTAGGAACAAATCTGGTACTATGCTATTTCAAAAATGTGTCTTATTTTTCTTAAGATAGATCAGACATAACTTTGACTAGTGTATTAGTTCTTATCTAATTTTTTGTTCCTTTAGCCTATTGCCATCTTCTTTCTAATCGATCATATAGATCCTTTTGCATCTTCTTCTCTATTTCACTAGTAGATAGTTTTTGATTTTCAATCATTTCTACCATAGATTCCTTAACATTATTTTTATCATGATTATCTAGTGTATCATATCTCACATATTTGAAACTAGATAATATTATAGATCTTCGTAGGCTGTCACATACCTCTTCGATAGTCTTGATCTTCTTGATAGGTGGTCCTCTAACCAAACTTCTTCTCTTGGCTCAAGGTTCACTTGACTTAGTAGTCTCTGCTACTTTTAGCTTCACAAACTGCTTCACAATAGTAGCTTCCTTAGTCCTTGGCTTAGTTGGTGGTGGAAGTGTCAGTGCCTTCTTCTTCTTTAATATTTAATCCTTCTTGCTCGATGACATGACAACAAATAGGGCTTCACCCTTGTCATTTTCTTCCTCTTCTACTTCTTCTTCCTCATCACCACTATCTTGTTCTTTGTCTTCATCAAGACCTTGAGTCAATTGCAATGGTTATTTTCCCTTACCTATGGTGCCTATTTTAGCTTCTAGATATTTAATCATCTTCTTTATTTTCTTTTCTTGGAAAGCAATCTTTATGTTCACGGTTATCCTTGCCTTTTCTTCTTCATATCTTCCAAATGGTTCTGTGTCGGCATCTATCTCTTCTTTTAATAATGCATCAATGTTTGCACTAACATCATCCTTTTCTATTTCCTATCCAAAACTTTGTAGCCACACCTTCTTTGTCTTTACTTCTTGTAAAAATGTATTGTTCATATCAATAAGAAAACAAATATCACTATAGTATTTTGTGATCAATTCCTCTAGAATTCTCATTCTCCTTTTCAATCTCATCTTGAATTTCTAAAAATATGTATTCATTGTAATATTAAAATTGTCTCCCTATTGTAACATTACCAATTTCAAGAAAATACTTCTAAATATTAAAGAATGTACAAACAATTTGGGAACCAAACTTACACATTGAATTCTTTGCGTTTCTTATGGATGGTGGGTTTTCTACCAATTCTACCATTTGTAGCTCAGCAAGATCATACTCATGATCTTTCATCATAGTCTTCCATGCTTGGTCCATAGCCATACTTGGCACACTATTTAATTTCCTAGATTAATAAACTTTGTGAGAAATGATTCTCATTGAAAATTCTATAAGTGGATCACAAATTCTTGTAATGGATAGACCTCATCCAATCCACTCAACTCTTGTATTAGCCCCATCTTCCCCTTGTCTCAAGCATCGCATGGTTTTCTTCCTATTTAGGGTTAGATATCAATAATCCTATGCATTATCATCTTTGTGATTTCAACTTGTCCATCCTATAGCTAGTACTTCATATCATGAATTATTCTTAAAATTACTTTGATCCATTCCACTCTAAAATTTCTCACAAATTCTAGGGCTTGAGTTCTCCCTTTCCTTTCAATAATTTGAAACGCATCCTTCAAGATTCCTTCATCACATAGCTTCTCATAAAATTTCGTAATCTCATAGTCTCCTACTTCTCTAATTTTACATATGTAGCAACTTCTAACATCATGAATCATGATTACTTTAGGTGCTATCAAACATAACACACCCATTGAGTCTCCTTTAACAACAATTTGTAGAATAGCACAAAATTTAGGTGGAGGAAATGTGTCATTCATCACCAATTAAGATTTACTAACCTTTTGGCTCATTCTAGTGATCAATGAAGCTTCCATGATCATAATAGGGTTTGATATATTTCCTTCTCTGGATAGTCAACACTCAATCATGCTCTCTTTCAATCTTTTTATTAAATTTGCTCCTTGAAATATCTATTGGTTTTCTTGAATTCACTTTATCGATTGATCATTTATTGACTCAAATCTCTTCAAATATTTAGATGCAAGGTATGAAAAAATGTACTTGAAATCT
Source organism: Cupressus sempervirens (assembly GCA_028749045.1). Taxonomy (NCBI): domain Eukaryota; kingdom Viridiplantae; phylum Streptophyta; class Pinopsida; order Cupressales; family Cupressaceae; genus Cupressus; species Cupressus sempervirens. The sequence continues at coordinate 817,023,140 of CM053789.1, read as the reverse complement.
ATTATATACCTCATCTTTTGATCAATTAGGTTTTCCATTGGTGGTATGGCTTTCATTGAGTGGAATTCAACTAGAAAAATACGTCACTTTCTTCCATAGCCTTCGGTGTTTATTAGAATGTTTAATCTATGTTGCAATTCTTGGTCAACACAGACAATATACTGATACTCGGAAAACTTTCACAAAATTTCTTCTCATGCATCTTACATATGTAGATATGATCTTTTGGCACAAATTTATGTAAGGATATTATGTATGATATATCATTTAAGAATATAGTTCCATACACACCTCTTTTTCTCATTTAGAGATGACATGATCACCTTCTCCATTGGATTGGTTGACCTCAACTCCATTAACTCCACTATTTCCATCTTCTCATTTCTTTTTCCATTTTTTGTTCATTTCATTTTTCACTTTTTCAATATCCACTTTTCTTTTTCCTTTGTCTTTTGTCTGATTGTCTAAATGTACTTGAGTCTTGCAATTCTTGCTTTGATGTCCAAGCTTGTGACATTTGGAACACACATTATTTGGTGCATAATTCTTCTTTCTCTATTTTGGCTAGTAGGGTTTTATCTTTGATCTACATTCAAATGGTCCATGCCAATATTTTTGACAGTTGTAGTAGTATCCTTCAAATCTAGACGTTGTAGGTGCATTTCTCAATTTTGACCTACATCCATATATTTGATGTCCTTGTTTCTTATAGAAAAAATAGTAACTAATAAAATTGTGTTTAGTATTTTTATTTTTGAGATATTATTGGAAGCATGAATGTTGATGATATTCCTATGGGGGAGTATTGTAGATATGTCACTATGATGATATGTTACATTCTTGATTGAGTTTGTCATTGATGTCAACATAGCAGTTTTATGTGGTGTCTGACAGAAGAACAATAGAAAGATCAAGTTGGTGTAGACAAATAGCTAAGTATTTTAACTATCTAATGTTATGAGAAATACATTTGAGTATGCAGCATATATAGTTAATGTTAGAAGAAGAAATGATAAGTCTAGAAGATGTTATGTAAGTTTTGGTGATGTCTATTTTGAGATAGAGTTTATAGAAGCATGTTTTGGTAAACTTGTTATATCTCTTAGCAGAGTTGTTATTTTGAGAATCAAGGTTGAGGATTTGTAGAAGATATGTTTGTGATGACATGGCTAAGTTTTCTCATCATAATATTGCATGTACAAAATTTTTTTCAAGTTGCAAGGTGGAAGACTTGTTGGGGTTTTAAAACTATTAAACAACAAAAGTTCAATACCAAATTGATATTACTCACATAAACTAAGGATTAGCCAATTCCTACTAGCAATTACATGTACAAATCATTCAGACCCAACTTTAACAAAACCAAAGGTAGTTTTCTACTCTTTAGGGTCTACAAAACCAGGGTGGGTATACCTAGGGATGATTCAAGACTAGAAGATACTGTATGAGAATTATTTTAGTTTCATTCTAATTTTCATCTCAAATCCTCAAATACATGCATGGTTCTAACATTTTGAATAAACACATTCCAAATAGCAGATTTGGCCAAATTTCTTCTATAGATTTGCAAGTGTTCCCAACAATAGTGGCTAACTAAGGCTAAAACATTCCATGCAAACAAGTGCTGACCATTATTTAAAATCTTCAAGAAATTTAAATTAAAGCTGATTGTGATTATAGAATTGATGCTCCTTCGCAATGTATCTATTTTGCATACTGAGTAAAATTTGATCAGTGCCTATTCCATTGGGATTCAAAGTCTACTTTAATTTATGGATCTAATCTGGAGCTTTACAATAAGAATGATTAGCAATTCTTATTAAATTTCATTCTTATATACATCCTTTTTATTACCATGACAACCCCATCAAATTCATCAAAAGCATTTACTTAATTCATTGAATTAATAGTGTTGGACTTTTAAAAAAAACTACTAAGCAATAGAGTGCTTCAATTCCAAAATGATGACACTTATGCAACCTAAGGATTAGCCATTTCCTATTTTCAATTACACATGCAAACCATTTGGATCCAACATTAAGAAAATCAAAAATGGTTTCCTTCTCTTTAGGCTCTGTAAGACCAAGGTAGGTATACCTAAGGGATGACTCAATCTGACTATTGTTGTATGAAAACTATCTTCGTTTCATTCTGATTCTCATCCTCAATCCATAAACACATAGCTAATTCTAAATACATCCCATATAATAGATTTGGTCATAAATTCTTCTATAGATCTACAAATATTCTTTGCAATAGTTGCTCACTAAGGCTAGACTATTTCATGCAAACAAGTATTGACCAACTTTGAAGATTTTTAAGAAATAAAAGTAAAATTGATTGTAAATTTTGCATTTGATACCCATTTATGATCTATTTCTCTTCCAGTTGAGTCAATTTGACTTGTGCCTAATCCAATAGGGTTTAGAGTCTACTAAAAAACTATAGATCTAATTTGTTGCCTTACAACAAATATTATCAACAATTCTTACTGGAATTCATCATTCAAAACATCCTTCCCATTACTACAACAACCTTATCAAATTCATCAAAGCTCCTACTTAATTCATTGAATTAATAGTAGTGATGAAAAGATATACAACCTAAAGGATTGCATTCAATTGAACAAGTTTTTACTCATAAAACATCAAGATAGCTAAGTAATGAATAGGAGACAAAATTTAGAAAGAACTAGTATGGGGAAAGCTCATAATTTGTATTCATTTTCTTTGAAAATTGTATACACTTGTAGTAAACTTAGAATGACCTTAGGAATAAACATAGATATCATTTTGTATTAATGTATTCCTAGAAACTTATAGAGAAAATACATCATAACGCTTGCTCAAATTATTTGGACTAAAAAAAAACTAAGCATATGACTAAAAACCTTAGAAATTAGACCCTCACATTGCCTTGAAAACTCATTCATATAGGCATGAGTTGCAACAAGAAAAGGGAAAATGTGATTAATAGGTGTCCTTCAAAAAGATAATTACATACACCTGTCACAAAAAGGACAAAACTGTACATTCTCATTAGCTGAGACAAGAGTATATGATCTAATCCTTTATTTATTTTGCATCCTTGGAGTAAGTAGCTATTAAGCTTGAAAGTGATGAGTCATCTTCAGTTACCTACAAACTTACTTTAATCTGAGGATTCTCCTTGTCTTCATCATCAACTACAAGGGTGACTGTTACCTCAACATCATCATCTGCCTCATCACCTTGTACCATCTACTCTATAGACATAAATTTATCTTTCCACTCATTAAAAGTAGTATCATCCGGCCAATCAAAACTCAAGACCTCCCTATGTACAGTTATCAAGGAATTTGCAATTGCCTCTAAATCAATAAGATCTTTCCTGAAAGCACTATAAAATATCTATGTCTTTACTAGTTCCTCATTGGTCATTTCCCATAACAAATGACCAGTCTCATTTATAATTTTATTTATCCTTTCACAAAAAATCTTTTCCAACTCTCTTTTCTAGTCTTCCTTATCTTTCACTTTATCAACACTCTTTAGAGCAAAAGGAAATAAATCAAATTTTCTTGCAAAATACTTGGAAAAACAAATTGTTATCCTCTTCTGAAAGGAATCTTGCTTATCATAAAAACCTAGCAATTTACTTAACAAGTCAAAAATCTTTTAAATTTGATGACAAGATAGTTGAATGATAGATATACACATTATAGTAATATCATTATTCCTTTCTATCCATTTTTGTACAAGGGGTTTGAATATGGCTTCATTTCTCTTCAATTCATCCCTAATGGCTGCAATCCATACTAGTAAATCAAAAAATGATGGCCACTCAATTCTGTCTACCATATACATGACACCTTGTCTCAACTTTTCTTCATAATGATTATTTAGTTCCACATGCAATGCATATAATTTATTCTTTTCCTCTTCAAAGTCATCTTTAGTGTAGAACTGAGGCCTTTCTGGGGTCTGTGGTATTTTAATAATTGGAGTTGATTTGAAGGGTTCAACAGGTGGCCTTGGGGGGTATGCAATTCTAGGTCTACTAGTTTCTCCCATTTTCCTTTTTCCAAGTACTTTCTTCATTTGAGCTACTTGATTCTCTAGTGACTATATTTGCATGACAATCTCCTCATATGCTTTTAAAACCTCTTCAAATCTAGCATTGAGTTGTGCATATTTGTCTTCTTCTTGGCCATACAATATCCTACCAAATTTTAACATTTCTACAACCATTCCAACTACTTTCTTACTACCAACCTCACTAGCCCTATATACAATCAATGCACTAGTGTATTTTGTAGTAGAAATCTCATGCATTTTGGTATTGCTCATTTTTTCCATAGACCAAATAACAAGGGCTTGGTGGTCATCACTAAAATTGACTCCTCTATGAGCCTATAATATCTCTTCCTCAGTCCTTAATTGAACATCCTTTTGTTTTCTTACTAAATAAAAAATAATGGCATTCACTATATCCCATTCTGGTAGAAGGAGGACTTTTGACTATCTAACTATCTGCCTCCCAACCTCAGGTGTAAATTGAGAAAATTCATTCAAAAATTTAGACTTTACCTCTTCCTTAATAGCAGAGTTAGGTTTGTCTGGCTATTCTACCTTTATCTTCTCACAAGTTTTCTCAAAATTTCCCATGTTTAATATCCACAAAAATTGAGAAAAAGCCCTAGATTTTACAAAATTCTCATCATTAATAAATTTTTCTAAGGCTTGGGAAACTATGGGATCAATCTCCTTACCTTAATAATTAGCCACAGTGAGATCCAAGGAAGGTGTAGGTGGTTCTTGAGGCTCTCCAATCTCCAAATCTATGGAAGTAATAATTACATCTCCCTCTCCACCAATTTGTCTAAGCTGATCCCTTAGAGATGTTTCATCATTAATTTTGATTGGGGATTGGCTTGGGGAATATTGCTCCACTTGGGAAGAAGACCCTTGCTCTAATTTTTGTCTTTTTGGAGTAGTGGCTGCAGATGGGCTTCCTAGGCTTGGTCTCCACTAAAGAGGAACCTATTGCACATTATGAATCATTACATATCCTTCCCTTTTCTATAAGGTGTATAGGCTAGGAGCCACTACATTTCTTCTATTAATCCTCATTTGCACCTCTGTAGCCTTGTCTGGATATGTGTCAACATATATGGCCTTCTTCTAATTCATAGTTTGGATAATCACAACAAAATTTTTCATTAATGCTTGCATCTTGGCTCCCTAATATTTTTTTTTATCTCTCAATAGGTCATAATGGGGGTTGAAAGCATTTATGAATTCTAGGGTCTTGCTAAATACTATCCATTTCTCCTTTCTCAATTCTTGCTCTTGCAAAGTAAAAACATTCTTGATCACATCCTTCGGATAGTAAACTTGTTGCACCATGTGGGAAGCTTTTACCCTCTCTCTTAAGAGGTCATAAAATCCTTCAAAATCAATAAATCTAGCATGAGATTCTGCCATGTTATATCTATCTAGGAACAAATTCAGGTGCTTCCACCCTTTCCTCACAAAGACAAAATCATATACCACAATAACAATTGGAAAAAAGGCACCCTCCTTAGGCAACTCTGTGCCCATTTTCCATAATAGCTTAGTTATTCCCATCTTCAAGGGCACATGAAATGGAAACACATGTGACTTTCCCAAAAAACCATAGACTTTGATTACTGTTGAGACATTATCAAGGATTATATCACCCCAATTGTGACTAGCCAATAGCACTATTGCATAGTCCTTAGGTCTGACCATTTCTAACAATGCTTGTGGAATCCTAGGGCTATCTCCTCTCAAGAGTATTTTGAGTTTTGATGAAAAATATTTGTCAAACCTTACATAACTAGCATCTCTAGCCTCTAAGGTCATATCCACACTCCATAATTGAATTAGATTCCTCTCTCCATCCCTACTTATTTCCAATTTCATACCTTTGGAGAAGAAGGTATACCCCTTATATAAGCATATATACATGAGCAATGAATACCAGCAGAATGGTTTATCTACTTTCCCTTGCGCTATCCCTATTAAACCCGTATGAATTTCTTGTGCTAGGAAAGTACCAAAATCAAGAATTGCACTCATCCCAAATTGAAGAGTCTGAGCTATAATGTAAACAATAGAGCCTGGGATTCACTCTACTTCATCCATTCCAAAGATCTTGTAGAGAGAAAAATACAATGCTTGAGCCCTAGTGTTAAAATTTCTTCTTATTAATGTCTCAGGTGTGATAACAGTGATCATAGATAGTGTTCCAATCTTAACAGCATGCTCTTGCAATGGCCATGTTCTCAAGTATGTTGCTTGGGCATCATATCTTGCTTGGAGGTTACCCATGTCAATTTTCTCATGTACAACATGGTTGGGGTTCAAATTGAAAACTTCTTTGATTAATTCAAGGCAAACTTTAAAAGGGTTTGCCCCAGAATGGTTCTTAACCCAATGTTTGATAAGATCATACCTTTTAGCTAGGTCAACTAACAAATCATTATCAAAGAAAAATGTGGGGATATTCAATTTTTCAATGTCAAATTGCCAAACATTGCTCATAGGGGTATCTAAATCTCTTTCTAAGAACCATTTTAAAAATAATTCTAGGCCTCCCATAGATACTCAAGCATCTCTTACCCAATTTTCTTTGTTATAAAAACCCTTTGCTACAATTACCCTAGGATCTTTTGGAATAAGCTCCCTCCCCTTAGTTATTTCATGCACAGATAAAGGGAATTGCTCTAGAAAATCATCATGTATAGAACATTTCAAATAATCCATTTTTCCTGTGAATTCCTTTCGGGGAGGCATTTTTAAATAAACCCTAAAAATTTTATAATAGAAGAAACTTAATTTTGAGAGGGCACAAAGCACTTACCTGCTGAAATTTGCACTCCTTCTCTGTATAATTCTTACTACAACTCACTGAATCACTAAACAAAAACTTGTGTGCCCTAGCTCTGAAAATTCTTTATGCTCTAATACTCTTTTTTCACTTTGATAGTTTAATAATGGAAAATTCATGAGTTTTATTTCATCACACAAATAAGATCTGCTTAGAATTAATTTCCTCTAGCCATTATTTGCATGTTGGATACAAATTTGAATATCATCCATTGATTTCCTCATATCAGACAATCCTTATTCAAAAAATATATTTTATTTACCACTTTAAAGCTTTGCCATGTGTCAATTAGGTGCATGCTTGCATTCTTTAAGTTTCTTGCATCTCAATATTGTAGGAATGCGCTAGCTATTGATCTTTCTCTAGATCAGTAGTCACATCAAATTACACCCTTTTATTACAGCAGATAAAAAGTGAAAAACAACTGGCTTATTAAATACTCTATCCTATCATGCAATATCTACCTTGGTAACAACTAGACCCACATTGGACACAGGTCACAAATCTGCTTACCCACATTGCTTAGATTTCTTGCATCTTGAAACTATGGGTATGTGGGAACCATTGATCTTGATTGAATCAATGAATACAACTTATCCTACCTTAAGCTAAGTGAGTTAGCTATACTAACCAATAAAATCTTACCATGTGAGTATCTTCTGACAAATTTCCACATTTGCGTGTCCCATGTCACCTCCTAGGCTAGTGAGTAGTTGACGTGACTTTTTCCATGTGTCAAACTGGCACATCCTTGCATTTCTCATCCCATGAGCCTCTTTGAAAAGTGGGCTTACGCTAACCATTGATCTTGAGAAGATCAATGACTGATAGAATATAGATCTTTATAACCTTATGAGACAAGGATATTGACATCATTAGGGACATGTGTTGATGTTGCATTCTCGCTTTACTTAATCTTTATGTAGGTTCACAATGCAGGAAAGTGCCCTTTGTTGATCTGATCGAGATCAATGGTAGGATAAAATTGTTCCTTTCAAAACTTATGTCATCCACTTGGACCAATGAGAATCCTCCTCGTAATCTTTTTAGATTCAGCATCTTATCACAATTTTGGCCCCATTGTGACATGTGTTTTCATTCTATGTGCCCGCATTATTTATCCTTTGTGCAACTTAAAAGTGTGAGCATGCACTAACCTATGGTTTCACATAAATAAATAGTTATAAAATCATGTACCTTGGGAGTACCATGTTAGCTTAACTGATGAATAAAACATTTCCCTTCAATCGTACTCATCTGCCAATTGCCATAGAGAACACCTCCACATTATCCTTGGAAATAGTGGGCCCCTATTGTCAGACTATGCCACGTGTCCTCTTTTTGCTTCCTCGCAATACTTATTCTTCGCACTCTCCAAATTGCAAGAATGTGGTAGCCATTGATTTGATGGACACAAAAATTTGCATTTACATATGGTATTTCAATAAAGTGATTAGGCCAAAATGTAGGCAAAACACAATTAGTGAAAGCTTAAACCAAACTTTAACAAGGTCTTTTATTACATAAGCCTACCCTTACAATAAATTTGATACACCTTAAAATTTTTGGAAAAGGGCTTTACAAGGTTAGGGAACAAAAGTCTAAAGAACTAGGGTTTTCATAAATTTGAACAAGAATTTTATATTATTTCAAAATTTTAAGGCACAAGATTAGGGATTTTTTCACTATAAAATACATTAGGTAGAGAGGGTGAAAAATCAGGCCAACAAATAGCAATAATGAATTGACATACAACCTAAATGAATTGCATTCAACTAAGCAAGCTTTACTCACACAATCTCAAAATAACCAAGTAACAGCTAAGGAGACAGGATTCAATAAAAACTGATATGGGGACAGCTCATAACTTGTATTAATTTTGTTTGAAAACTATATACAATTGTTGTAAACTCGGAATGATCTCAAGAAAAGACACAAAGATCAATCCATATTGACATATTCTTAGAAAAAATGTAGAGAAAATACATCATAAAGTTCTGCTGAAAGACTAGATCGAAAACATCCTAAGTGTAATACTAAAATGCATTAGAAATCAAACCCTTCTCTAGCCCTAGGATCTTACTTATATACTATGAGATGCAATAAGCTTCAAGCATAGAGAATTGACAAGTGTCCTTTACAAGAGATATTTACATACACCTATCAAAAAAAGACAAAACTATGAGTAACAGAAAGATTTCTAGATCAAATATTCTTTTGTAGGTCCCTTTCTATTACATCCTTTTTTATGCCAATTATTGATTGGCTACTATTTTAAATCCTCAGCATATGCAGTTTCCAAACTTTCCAGTGATGTGTTAGAATTTGAATTGTGTAGCTTCACTTCTACTCTGGCATTTTCAATCATATCATCACGTGTTACCACAAGGAAAATTACTTTTGACTCTATATTTGCTGGGTCATCTACCTGATCCATTGCTTCCTTTACACGAGATGACTTCTCTTCTTCTTTTACGAGTACTGATGGAGGTGGATCGATGACTTGTAATTCATCTTCATGCATCTCATTATCATCACTTTCAACTTCTTCTAGTTGCTCACCAAAAGAAATATCCTCCATCCACTTTTTATCCTTCATCCACTTGTCAAAAAGTGCATCGTCTAGCCAATCAAATTGAAAAATATCCTATTGCCTTTTGATAACATATTTTTCCTCCCTATTTATTTCAACAAATTCTTGTTTCAAAGAATCAAAGAATATTTGGGGTTTCACTATTTCTTTAGTTGTGGTAGCCCACCAAGCATGCCCTATTTCATTGATAATTCTATTCATCCTTAAACAAAATAGATCATCAAGTTCTTTTGCCCATTCATCTTTTCTTTTTAAATTATTTTTCCTATCTAGAACATGAGGAAACAAACTAAACTTTTGGCTTTTGTAATTATTGAAGTAGCCTATTATTATTCTTGGTAAATGAATTCTCTTATTGTCAAAATCAGAAAGATTAGAAACAATATCAAAAGTTTTCACAATTTGATCATAGGAGGTTTTTATGATAGAATGTCATCTCTTTCTTCCTTCTTGCCCATTTATTCACAATAGGCTTCAAAGCCTCATCACTTGCTTTTAGTTCCTCCCAAATACTGATCACTCTAGCCAACTAATCATAAAAAAGTGGCCATTCAATTTTGTGCCCCAAATATGTAAGAGCTTTTCTTAATTTATCTTCATATTTTACCTCTAACTCCACATGTAATGCCCACAACTTTCTTTTTTCTTCTTCAAAATCTTCTACTATGTAGTACTATGGCCTTTGTGGGGTATCTGACATCTCTATGAGAGGAGTGGATTTAAAAGGCTCCACTGGAGGGCAAGGATATGTTATTCTAGGTGTTGTAGACCTTCCCATTAATTTATTCTCTAGTTCAATCCTCTTTTGAACCTCCTTATTGTAGGCCTCCAGAATTGCTTCATATTTTCTCTATAAATCAAACATGGCCTATTCTTCCTTCTTAGTAGTAGCCAAAAGAAATTGTGATGAATCTACATTTCAATGTGCTACCTGCACACGAGAGGTATCAGCCACTCTCCTAAAAATGATATTTCCTATCAGCCCTAATTCATCTAGCTATGATGAAATAGCCCTAGATCCTCTTCTCACTGACCACATGACTAGAGCAGCTTGATCTTCACTAAATGAAGTCCTTGTAAACTCCTTTTTATTGGGGTCTTGTAATTCCAATTTATTAGAAATAGAATAAAAAATCAATGCATTTGTAATATCCAATTGGGCAACAATAATTTATTAGAAGCCTTTACCATTTGTCTCCCCTCTTAAGGGTTTATGTTCTAGAACTCTTGCATAATTTATTCCTTTATTTGGTTTTGGATAGAGGCTTCATCCATTTCTAGATGCTCTACTATCAATTTTTTGCATCTTTCCTCAAAATTGCTCATATTTGCCCTACACGCAAATTGATGGAAAGCCCTTGATTTTAGAAAACTATCATCAAACAAAAATTAATAACTTGCATGGTCCAACATAGGGTCCAATTCCCTTCCCTTGTAGTCTACAACTATTAATTCAAAACTTGGCACTAGAGGCTCTTGGGGTTCTCCTTCATTTATTTTTGACTATGTGACAAAGACTTCCCCTTGTGATCGCATCTGTTCAATTTTCTCTTTAGTGAGCTATTCCTCTTCAATTCTTAAGGGGGTCTATGAGGGTGAGCATTCCTCTACTTGAGGATCCTCTTCCCTTATTATCTTTCTCCTCTTTAGAGAGGGTTCAGAAGGCCTCTCTTCCACAACAGCACTAGTGAACACCATTATTTATTTTGCTTTGTCTACAGTGGCCCCTTTATTATGAATAAGAGTGTACCCTGGCCTTTTCTAGATAATTGATTGACCTGCCCCTATATTGGGAGTAAAACCCAATTTTATCATTACTTCCCTGGCCTTGTCTGGGTAAAATTTAATAAAGAATTGTTTCTTTTCATTCATTGCCTCTATTATTTCAGGAATACTATTCATAAGTTTCCTTATCTTATCTACATTTGTAACTACATCATCCAAAGGACTATAATCTAGATCAAAACAATGAATGAAATCCAAAATTTTAGAAAAGATTCCACTTTTCTTTCCTAGTCTCCTGCTCTTGCAGGGAATACTCATTTCTTATTATATCTTCTAGGAAGTAAAATTCATGCTCAATTTGTCCCAACTTAATTCTATGCTTCAAGGCCAAATTAAAAAATCCCTTAGAATCACAAAAATGAGGGTTAGAAATAGCCATCTTGTAGGGATCCAAAATTTTGTTCAAAGAAAGCCAACCCCCTTTTGTGATTATAAAATGATGGGCTACTATGCAAGTGGGGAAAATTGACCCTATTGATCTTTTCAACAAAAATGTTTCCTCTACTCCTCCCAATTGCCACAAAAACTCAGCTACTCCTACCTCCAAGGGCACCTAGTAGGGTAATACATGAGGACTTCCCTTAAAACCATAAATTCTAAAAATAGTAGAAACAGAGTATGGGATGATATCCCCCAATTATGTGAAACTTTAAAACCACTAGGGTTATCCATAGGCCTAATGAGACCCATTAATTCTTTGGGGATTCTGGGATTGTCACTTAATAAAAGGCATCTCAGCTTGGAAGTGAAATACATATCAAATCTAAAAAAACTAGCATTTTCTGCATCCGAAGTCATATCTGCACTCCATAATTGGACTGGCAATGCTTCCCCATTCTCCTCTCTATTTAATTTCATTTCTTTGCCAAAATATGTAGCACCTTTAAACAAAAACATATGAATCAACAAAGAATAATGACCAAAAGTTTTTTCTAGCTTGCTTTTGGCAATCCCAATTAATCCATTGTGAATTTCTTTAGCTAAATAAGAAGTAAAATAAAAAATGATGTCCACACAAAAAGATGAAATCTAAACAACCATATACATGAAATCCTCAGGCATAAATTCTTATTTGTCTCTCCCAAAAACTTTGCATAGGGTCCTATATATCTCTATAGCCCTAGAATTGAAATATGCCCTTTTGAAGGGTTCCCTAAAGGCTGTTGTTATTATTTGTAGGGTTCCAATTTTACCTATATGTGCCTTCAATTCACCTTGTCTAATGATATCTTTCTTGGATTTGTATTCCTTTTTCGATCCTTCCAAATCAATGGGTACATGGTAATCAGTGATGAGCCCTAAACCAAAAACTTCCCTAATCTCATTTGGGCTGACTGTAAGTAGGACTTGGCCATAAGTTCTTCTCACAACTCTAATGGCTTGGTCATAGTTTTTTGCCATGGCTTCAAGAAGATCATAGTCCATGAAAACGCTAGGAACCACCAGTTTCCCTAGCTCAAAATTCTAGATATTGGCATGTGGGGCAAAAAGGTTCCTCTCTGAAAACCATTTTTTAAACAATTCTAAACTAGTTTGAGAGGTATTGGCATCTCAGACCCAATTACCCTTGTCATATAATCCATCTACTATTTTCAACCTAGGGTTTAACGTAGTTAGTTTTTTTACTTGCACAGTTTCAATAGTGGAATTAGGAAGCAACTCAAATAAATCATCATGGACATTCTTGTCCAAGTAATTCTCCTAACCAAAAAATCCCTTTTTTGGAGGCATTTTGAATTGTAATTTTCAGAATTAAGACACTACAAAGGTTATAGTGTAAATACTTGATGCTTTGCTTATTTCTCTTTGTAACTCTGCAATGTCTTTGTGAACACTAGAAATTTGCTTCATGCTCTTGTTTATCTCACAACCTTCTCAGTAATGGCTTCTGCTTAAGGAAAAGCTTGAAATATTTGTTCTAATGGGATGAGATTAAGAAAATATTCTATATTATTCTTTGTTTCCTTTCACATGTGAAGCTTTCAAGCTTCATAAATGCACAGAGTGGAAAAAATAGTGTGGCATCATCTTTCCTTTAAAATTTGTGCCATTGATCTTTGAAAAATCCTATGATCTAGGGATAAAAATGAAGCTGACTCATCTTTCCTCTTAACATGTTGGTAGTCAAACCAATGAAATGCTTCCATTTGTACCTTTCCTTTGCAGCTAACATTCCATTCTGGGCCCACTGATGACTGGGGACACATGTCATCAAGTCACTACCTCACTATACATAAACTATGAGCATCTTGCTATAGCGAAGTAGCGACAACCATTGATCCTGCTTTGATCATATGGAAGACCTTTGATACAAATCTTAAGAGAAATATGGTGGGTCCTGATAGGCCAACACTAGGGCAAATAATAACAAAAGAATTAACAATTAATGATGAAGTTTGGCTGGTCTATACGTGTCAATCCGAGAGCGTAATCTTGCGAAAGGTGTCCGAGAAATATGCTATCAAGGGATGATAGTTGTGAGATGAAGGATTATGAATGCATCTACCACACATGAAATTAAATCTATGAAAAGTAAAAGAAATCCTAGTGACAAGAACTGTCACTTCTTGGCGATAGGAACATTAGAAACATAAATGAACAAAAAAAAATACCAACACTATAAATAATCTAATACAATAATTTACTAATATAAATCTGATATAGCTATAATATTTTGACTCTTTATGAAAATATGATATCAACTTCAAAACTTGAAACAAGTTGCTAATAATCTATTTACTATTAAATAAGTTGTTCTACTTAGCTATGTTATTAATCAGATTGTGGACATATTAATATAAACTAACTATTAAAAAGAAACCTTATTCTATGAAAGAAATAGACATGCTAAACTTGAATTATAGAAATCACCAACATTCTGTGGAGTAGGCCCTTCCTCCCTAGTTTGCTGAGTGATGGAATATTAAAATCTCCCTACCTTAAGCAATTTTGATCATGCAAGGTTTTATATTTATTGATCAAATTTTTTTCATACATATTCTTTGCTCAAGCTAGTATATATAGCTTCAAGACCATAACAAATGTTATTTAATGTTTCCTGAAAATAGCACAATGTAGTATTAGACTGTAACAATATGTAGCAGCTTCTACACTGCTGTTATAATAGCATATAAAAGGAGTATATTATCACAAGTTTCCAACTTCCCTGTTGCTCATGCTTCCATGTGATTTTTCGTAGAAATGGTATAGGTAGAATATATCCTGTGCTAGGAATAGGAAATTAGTTTGATCATTCCAGCAAAATAATATGTATTTTTTGATTAATGGTTCAGCCAAAATGGATTTTGTTTCGTGCAAAATGAGCAGCATTGGACTCCACACAGGCAGGATAACATATATTTTCCTTGAAGACGATCAAGTAATGACGTGGCACTTAATTTTTCAGCATGTATCCATGTAGTTTGTTGTAGGTACAAGTTGAATCTATATATGGCATAGAACATAAATATATTATGTGCCAAGAATAGGCAATTAGAATGATATTGTCCTTATTCGTTGCTGATTCATGGTAGAGAAAATTATGGTCAAAATCCAAACCTGTAATAGAAAATCCACATTTTGAAAATGGTCTCTAACTTTTCCATCTTGCATGTTCTGAAGATTTTTTCGCGAGGATTGTAATTGGGCACATTCTGGACAATACCCATGTCTTTGATTTTTGAGATTCATCCGTATCTGTTTGCAAAAGGAGATGCAAAATTGGCTATCCTTATTTTTAGTCACTAATTTTCTAGCTAAGTTCTTTCTCAACATACTCCTTGGTCAATACTCTTGGAAGGAATAATGCTTTAAATTGTTAAAGAAATAATGAATGCTAATAAGATATAGCAATACATTTCAAAGTGGATGGAACTTTATATTTCTGAAATAGCTATATGAACATGCATAGTGGGTGATAGGAAGAACCATAACTTGTTAGATAAATACAATCTCATCTATTTATTCACATATTGTATCTAATAACTATATTAAATATTACTCATAAATATTCGACCATATGCAACATAGAAGGAGAAAATGGAATAGAAGATGGGGATTGAAATGCATGTGAAGGCTTATACAAAGGTTAAAATATGGTATAATTTGGGACATAAAATGCTCTCATCAAGTCCCTCTTTCGCTACCTCACTATACATAACTTTCGAGGATCTCTTTATAGCAAGACAGTGGTGGCCATAGATTTGAACTTGATTTGATGGCATGGAGATTACATGAACTTCTTAAGATGTGGTGGGTCCCATATTTGCTATGTCACATAGAGTCAATAGCACACATCTTTCTATAGTGAGATAGTGAGAATCATTGATCCTAGTTTGATTTGATGATTATAATCCCTCATGTGTTTTATGAATGGGGCATGGGTCCAGGATATTGATGGCATGAGAAATCCAACACAACTGGCATAATAAAAACATATTCTAATCCTAGTCACCTTTCCACATTTCTTGGGTCCCACCACATGTTCATTTCATGGTAGCTCACTATGTCACTAATGGTGAGATGCCTAAATTTTTTGATAGTGAAGTAGCAAGCTTCGATGTCTTAACAAAACACGGTCCTAGAAGAATAAAGGGAAGTCAAGTCACCATCGCCCCTATTAAATACTTCTAACATAATAGTCATTACTCACCATTGCAATTTGGAAATTTTTATGGTCACCAAGAAGTTTGGAGACCATCATGTCATATATTTCCTGACTACTTGCTATGTCACTAACAGTGAGATGTTTAGTTTTTTCGATAGCAAAGTAGTGAATCATTAGAAAAACCATTATTTAGGCGACTTCTTTTGCCCACTTTTTATTGGGTTCCTTTTCCTATTTTGATAGTACCGACAAAGTGCACATGACTGAAAATTTGGCCACAACACATTCTCCAACTGCCAAACCTTCATTTTACAACACCATTTTTAAATTTTACAATATTTGCTACCTCACTATACATAAGAAGTGTGCAACTAACCATAGCAAAGTAGCAAATACTTTAGATCTCATTAGAATTTAATGCTGAGGAACATAAGAGAAAAAAACCACTTGGGGGCGCATAAAATTTAAAAAGAAAATAGAATATTTGTAACATATTAAAAGGATTTCAAGCTTGAAGGTTTCAAAAGGAACAAGACATAGGGTTTTAACAAGTTTTTTCAAAGGTAAACAAAATATGGAAGACTAAACTAGAAACCCTGTTCACCAAAAATGGATTCAATCTAATTTTTTAAAATCTAGGCTAAGGAAGTTTTACCATGCAAAAACTCAAACCAACAGTGGCTCTATCTAGGGACATTGAATTATGTAGATTCAAATGAGGGCTTTGAATTTCTGGGAGAAGTAGACCACCTAGACTTCCTTCAAACTAACCACCATAGGAAAACAACAAAACATAGGAAGACTATATATAGGAAACTGAAAAAAGATCAAGAATTTACAAAAGTGTACAAGAAACCCTAAACTACTATTCATGGAAAAATGGATACTATTAGGAAAAGTATCTCTTCAAAAATTGTCCATGAGCTGGAAGTTTAAGAATGTTTTCTGATAAATCCCTAATGATATAAGAATCTTCACCCCATTGACTTTCAATTAAATAAGGTCCTAGCCAGATAGGATCAAACTTACCATGTATTCCTTTATCCTCAATTCTAGCATTCCACATTAGGACTAAATCTTCATTTTCAAACTTTTTACTCACTATCCCTTTATCATATAATGTCTTAACTTGTAATTATAGCTTTTTATTCCTAAGAGATGCTTCTCTTCTAGTTTATATTAACCCTAAAATTTCATCCAACCTTTCTTTCATATCATCTATAATATCTTCATCATACAACTAGATGTAATTATAGAGCCCTACTAAATTATTTTGAGGCATCCTAGCTTGAATTCCATATACTAGATCAAATCGGGATACTCCAATGGACTTCTTCATGGTCACTCTATCAGGCCATATTGCAAGTTGCAACTCAGAGTCTCATGCCTTCTTGTTATCATCCAAGGTCCTCTTAATGACCTTTAACAAGCTCTTATTTGTGGATTTAGCCTGTCAATTCCCTTGTGGATGATATGGGGAAGATGTTGATTTGGTTATTCCATATTTGTCATAGAATTTTATAAATTCCTTAGACCTAAAGCATATGGCATTATCTATCACAGTTCTATGAGGGTAGCCAAATCTAGGAACAACATTACTAAGCAAGAAATTGTTAACAACTTTACTTGTTTCATTTCTTATGGGGATAGCTTCTACCCACTTTGAAAAGTAGTCAGTAGCAACTAGAATCCAAGAACAACTAGTACTAGATTTAGGAGAAATATCACCTATGAAATTCATACCCTTCTATTGAAATGGCGCTTGAACTTCAAATGGCTTTAAAGGAGTATTAACTGAATTTTTTAGTTATCTAGCAAACCTTTGACTAGAATCACACTTCCTAACCATGATTTGAGCATCTTTAAAAAGGGATGGCCACCAGAAACTAGCTCTCATCACTTTGTGTGTAGTAGTTTTGGCCATATAATGTCTGCCACACACTCCGATATGCATCTCATTTAGAATTTCTTTAGCCTTTTCTTGATCAACATATTTAAGTAATATCCCTTCAAAATTTCTCCACCACAAGATTTCTTGGATAATTATGTATCTGATGGCTTGTAATTTAGTGCTCATTTTCTCATTTTTAGTCAAATAAGGTGGAGCTTCCATATGTTGCAGATAGTGGATAACTTTTGCATACCAGTCACAATGATCCACATCACATAAATAAGATTTGAGTTCATCTATCACCATATTTATCTGATTTGCATCCAAATTATATTGAGCCATGAGTTTAGCTAAACCTTGACTCCTTACCAACTTTTTTATTTGTATCTCAATGTTGAACTCCTGGATCCTATTGACCCACCTACACCTTCTTCCTGATACTTCTTGTTGAGAAAAAATATCCTTTACAATATCACTAGGCACAAATGCAATGACAATAGCTCCTACCAAATATCATATTAAAGCCTTGACAACCTTTACAAAAGCATATGCTTGTTTTTCATTTATGTCATATTTTAATTCAGCAGGCTACAATGACTTACTAAAGAAAGCAATGGGTTGTTCATATCCCTCATCATTCTTTTACAACAAAACTACATGTATAGTGTGAAAAGATGCAAAAGAAAATATATGCATTGGTTTAGTCTAATCAAGGGTCCTCAGGACTGGGGCATTCTTTATAGTAGTCTTAATATCTTGAAATGCATGTGAAGGTTCACCATCCTCATAGAATCAACTTGCCCAAAGAAAGACTAAATTCATTTTACATTCTTTGGCTTAGGGACCTTATCGGTGGCTACTACTCTTATAAGATCTATCTTTACCCCATCCTTTGATACTATATGTCCCAGTAACTTACCTTCAGTTACCCCAAATGCACATTTCTTAGGGTTTAATGAAACTCCATATTCCAATGCTTTGATAAAAATCTTTTCCAAATGCCCACAATGGTCCTTAGCCTTTTTTGAATACGTTGTGAGGTCATCTTGATACACAACCATAAATTTATTTATGTACACATGGAAGGCCACATCCATGGCTCTTTGAAAAGTGGCACCAACATTAATCAATCCAAAAGACATCCTCACATATACATAAGTCCCCCAAGGAGTTGTAAATGTTGTCTTGAATTGTTCTTCTTCTTTCATTAGGACCTAGTTATATCCTAAAAATTCATCCATCATTGACATAAGTTCAAACCCTATTACCTACTATAACATGGCTTCCATATTGGGTAACCCATAATTATCTTTCAAGGAATCAATGTTCAAATTTCTAAAATCTACACAGAGTCTAATAGCTCCATTCTTTTTTCTGATAGGTACTAAATTAGAGACCCAAGTGGAATTTCTAATAGGCTTAATTATTCCCCCATACCTTAACCTCATTAGTTCTACTTGCATTTTAGGGGCCAAAGTGGGGTTAACTGGTCTCTATTTCTACCTAAAGGGTTTCACATTATCCTTTAGAGGTATGACATGCTGAAAAAGATCTTCTCTATAAGCCTTTAAATCATCATATGACCAAGCAAAGACATGTCTATACTTTCTCAATAGGTTAATGAGAGGCTTTCTAATTTTAGCTGACAAATTCTGGCCGTTATTAAATTTCTTAAGAGCCTCATTAGTACCCAAATTTATCTCTTCTAGCTCTTGAGACTTACATTCTTTAGTACAAGGCCTTACCCTATCTTGGTTATCAAACATATTCTCCAAAACAACCAAAGCTTTAGGTACTTTATTAGTTTTTAACTATATAACCTCTTGACAAAATTTTTTTTCCCTCCCTTTTATGGTTTTAACCAAATCACTATAGTCTAACTCTTGTCCATGGTATTTATCCTCATTTAGCAAGAAAATTACAATGTCTTTATCATCTTCAAAGACTTTCCAATGCTTAACATTGTTAGGTATTGATGGCCTATTTTAAACTTCAATTTATGATATCCCTACAAATGATATCTCCTAGGGCTTAATTGCTACATTTTCTAACAAGTCAACCATTTTATTTTGAGTCCTATCTCTACATGATATACCAAATGCATCAAAGAATTTAATCTGATCCCAAAAAACATTTCTATACTATTTCAACCTTCTATTCTTAGAAGCAAATGTTCCCTTTATCTATGACATAATCAATTTAGAATCACCTATGACATGTAACTTCTTGATCCAGTGATGGGTAGCAACTTTCAACCCTAACAACAAGGCTTTATACTTAGCTATATTATTATTACATGAAAAATTCAAGGTAAAAGAATATCTGAGAGTGTTTTTCTCTAAAGAAATAAAAACAACCCCTACCCCTACATCTTCTTTAGAAATAACCCCATCAAAGAACATTGTCCATAATTGTGGTGAGTCTATACAACACTCAACTTCATGTTCAATAACAATAGGCAAATTCTCAACTTCTTGGATAATCAATTCAGCTCTGAATGCATTCACACCAGTATCTAAAAAGCAATTAGCATATTTGTCAATTTCTTCACCCAAAATATGACTAACCCTTGGCTCTCTATTTGCTTTAATAGCTTTATCACCTATGTGAAAAGTTGCATAAGTTAACACTACAAGCTACCTCCCATAGCAGCACTCCATTTTCTAGAAAGAAACATTTCATAGTGTGGAGGCATATCAACTACAAGCACTAACATGGTCAACTCTACCTTAGGATATGTAGCTAGTTTAAATGGCAAAGCATTTATAGTAATTATGACTGGGACTTCCCTAGCATCCATACCTTTGCATCTGCCTTGTGTAGTGTCTACTTTCAACCCTAAGGCTTCCATTACTTTGAAAAGCATTATGGTGTTAGAGGTTCTTGAGTCTATCATGCAATTTTTAAGGGTCTTTCCTTTTATAATTAGACTGAGAAAGAATGGGTCAATATCTTCTATTTATGCTATTGATGAGTCATCCAAGAACATTTGGGGAATTTGGGACATGATACCACTATCTTCTATTACTAAGGGGGTTTGTTGGGTAACATTTTGTTCTACATTGTTATTACTTTTTCGTATCCCTCCCAACCATGAAAAGGCTTTACTCTTATGTTCTTCAATTCTAAAGAGTTTAGACAAAGGTACCTTAATAGTGATTTGGGACAACATGGATATCATATCAATTTTCTTAGACACGGTGGGTTTAACAATCATACCTAGAGTAGGAGCCTTCTGAGCAGTAGAGATTATTATTTGCTTGGAATTATTAGACCCTGATCCCTTCTCTTGCATGATTTCTTTTGTTGTCCCATTAGCTTGGAATTGCACTTTCTTCTTAGGTTCCCACATCTTAGTTTTAACATCTTTAACCTTGATTGTCTCTATACTAGCCTTCTTGTCTTCATCTTTCATCTTATGTGTGATATCTTTTATGAATATACCAAAAGGCTTCCCAATTTCATTGTTAACTATTTTGTTTCTCAAAAATAATTGCTATATACTTGGGAGATCATTTCTGTAGTGATCATATCAATTTCTTCTTTAGAAGGCATTCTTAAACTTAAATGATCAACTTTAGAAAATGTAACGTATACCTGATCTTTGTCATAGCCTTCATTATCTAAAAAAAACTTGTTGATGATGTAATTGATAAGCAATTTTCTTATTCTCTAGATCACTTTCTATTTCTTCTAAATCAAAATCAATATATTCACTACACATGCTTACCATATTACAACTTACATTATCATGACTCTTCTCTTCTTCCTCCTCCTTAGTTTGTAAACTATGATTAGAAGAAAATGATTAAGCAACTACACAATATTCTACTGAGTGGGGTGATTGAAAAATAATACACCATGGTACATTATCATTCATATTTACTGAACTTCTTTGCAGAGGATTCGGTGTACCCTTATCTTTCACATTTTGAGTCTAGTTAGGGATTGGCTTGCCATCCTTTCATTGGGTAGTATAAGGGTAATTTTGCATTCTAGGTTGTCTATTCAAATTGCTATTATTGATAGGGGTTTTCTCAGCAACATTTGGCTTATTGAAACTAGTGGGATTCATCTTTTTTAGCAATTCCAACACCTAGCCTATTGTAGGCTTTTCTAGCTTCTTTCCTATAGGAGTTTTATCACTCTCCCTTTTGTTGTTATTCTTGGGACTGAAAAGCTTTAAATTGGTATATGCCTTCCTATTATTCTCTATATTTACTGCAACCTTATAGGCATCCCTTAAAGTTTTAGGATCCTTATCCCTCAATTGATAAGCCATTTTTCTATCAAAAGAATTAAAATATGTTGTAAGACAAACATCTTCATTCAACCTCATAATTTGAAACAATTTGTACATACCTTTCTAGAATCTTACATTAAAATCAAATGTGGACTCATTAGGATTTTTCTTGATGTTATTGAATTCATTTAGCATGAATCCTACATTAGTGTTGTCTCCATATTGCTCCTTCAACAATTTTTCCAAGTCACTCCAAGAGGTAATATTATCATCATGTAACCTTTTGAACTAGTCCTTTGCACCCTTAGTTAGTGAATAAACAAACAACTTCATGACCACATCCTTATGTTCAACTTCATAATCATTTAACATGCCTATGAAAGCTCTCAAATGTTCTTTACTAGTAATAGCATTATTTTCAAAAAACTTAACCACTTTATCTCTTAAATCAAAAGATATGGGATGTGGAGCACTAGGAATACTTGTAAATGATATTTTTCTATACTTTTCCATGAATACAAGTTTCTTCTAGAAACTAGGAACATTTGAGGTGCTTGCTATATTGGCTTGGTTAAGAGGAACACTTTGGGATTGTTGGGGTTGAACAACAGGGACTTGAGTATAAATGGTGGATGATGAGGTAGGAGTAGATTGAGATATTCCCTGAATTGAAACTATTTGTCCACAAGGAGGTACAAAAACTAAAGCTAGGGTGGATAAATTAGGCCATGAGCCTAATGTAGAATTAGACTAATAAACTAAATTTTTCTCCTAGTTTCTATAGCTTGAGCTTCATTCTCCACCTTCTCAAGCTCTTTTACAAGATCTTCCTTCTCCAGATCTAGATCTAATTTTCACATGGAAGGTTTTATGGGTTTTCTTGGTTGAGCTTGAGGTTCATTTATTTGGACTATTAAAGCTTTAACCTTACCTTTGTCTACAACTTTCACAATCAGTTTTATAAGATTTACTTGTACAGGTTTATAGTCTTTTACTTGAGCAATAATTGGTTCTTTCTTTTGATTCAATCATTTTTCTTGTTCTTGAACTTTAGCTCTCAGACAGTCTACATCTCAAAAAACATCAGTATGGAGAGTTGTAGTTTCCTCTTCTAACTTTTTTATTCTATTCTTTTAAGGAAACCATCCTTCTTAGCAGAGTATCTCTTTCTACTATAGCATCCAAGGTGGCTTGCTCCTTCTCTTTTTCAAGATGAATGCACTTATCTTCTTCCTCAGCAACCCATTTCTTTAGAAATCTTATCTCTGATTGTATTTCTCTAGGATCTATAGAAGTAGCTTCTGATTCAATAGGGTTATCTAGATCTATGAGATTTGGTTCATAATATGGGATTATTTTAGGATTAGAAGGATCTCCAAAAGAACTCTTGAGTCCTAACCTATGATGTATTTCAGCTATGAGACCTGGTCTAGGGGATATAGTCCTTACTAGTGACATATCCTTATCTTGATACATTCTTTCATCTAGTACTGGGGTAATAAATATCCTTCCTAGGATTCTTGTTCTTTCTGATTCAGAGCTGAGTGATTCTCTCCCTATCACTGGTTGATACTGGGAATTGATGGACACACTACTTCTAAGTTTCTAGGTGGGATTTGGATATGTCCTTTTCTTATTTAGGTTCTACCTACCACCTTTAGGTAAATTAGTATACATTGGTTCATCAGGATGCATTCTTGTGTAAGATCTTGTGTCTTTTCTTTTGCCAGTCATTTCACTATATACTAAATAGGCACTAGCTTCAAAACCTTGACTGAGTCACCACCCTTTTCTTGGGAAAATACACAATTATAATTATTCCTAGCTTCAAAGGAAAAAACACAAATAGAAATGGAAATATCTAACACAAGTGGACCAATTACTTAGACTATAAGACTACAACTCTTGCTTATTAGATAAGACACTTGGAAAGGCTGGATATGTCAGTGTATCTCTATGGTATTTGGGTTTTTCCTTCTTTCTTTTTAAATTCTCAAGGTTTTTCACTAAAACACCCCCTTATAACCATAAGTTATACTAAATAGTCTAACACACATGTACATAGTAGGACCAAAGAAATTGCAATACTTTTCACAAATGTGTTGGACAACTCCCTAGTAGAGTTGTGATTTTATTGGAGTTTTAAAACTACTGAACAACAAAAGTTCAATACCAAATTGATATTACTCATATAACCTAAGGATTAGCCAATTCCTATTAGCAATTACATGTGAAAATCATTCAAACCCAACTTCAACAAAACCAAATGTGGTTTTCTACTCTCTGGCTCTACAAAACCAGGGTGGGTATACCCAGGGATGATTCAAGACTGGAAGATATGATGTAGGAAAAATGATGAATAACTAGGGCCAAAGGTTCACCCAACTATCCAAACCACCATGAAAGAGTTAACAAAGTGGAAAATACAACACAAATACAATACCAAGGAGAGAGAACAAGATATCTTTATTTAATTCATCATGTAAACAACATACATGCCTAGCTGTAAGGCCTTCTGGGTTATGACCAGATATAGAATACAACTTCTAGATCCATAATCCAGCTTCAAATTCGCATTTCTAGACTCATACCCTACTATTTCTAAACTCTTCCCCAAAATTTTCCTTTAATCTAAGCCTAATCACTCTATTTATACTTTCCAAAATGGCTTACAGAACATTCTAGAACATAGAGAAGCCACAAGTCAACTCTCAACAAATATAACTACCTATACCAAAATTAAATGTGAGAAAAGTCAACCCAAACAGGAAGCAAACACAGACAAATTAGCACCCACTAGATGATTTTGCATTAACTAGAAACTAGCACTCGGCATCACTCGACATCCACTAGAAATTGGCACTTGGCATCAACTAAAAAATGGCACTTGGCATCACTCGACATCAATTGGAAACTTGCACTCCGCATCAACTAAAAATTGGCATTCAACATCACTCAACATCAAGTGGAAACTGGCATTTGACACCAATTGGAAACTAGTCACTCGGCATCAACTAGAAACTAGTCGCTTGGCATCAACTAAAAATTGGTCACTCGACATCAACTGGAAACTAGTCACTCGACAACATCTAGTAGAATGAACAAAAGTGCAAGATTACAAAGAAACCAAGGATGCTCCTACATCAAGATACTGTATGAGAATTATTTTATTTTCATTTTGATTTTCATCTCAAATCCTCAAATATATGCATGGTTCTAACATTTTGAATAAACACATCCCATATAGTAGATTTCACCAAATTTCTTCTATAGATTTGCAAGTGTTCCCAACAACAATGGCTAACTAAGGCTAAAACATTCCATGCAAACAAGTGCTGACCATCATTTTTAATTTTCAAAAAATATAAATTAAAGTTGATTGTGATTTTAGAATTGATGTTCCTTCACAATGTATCTATTCTACATACTGAGTAAAATTCAATTAATGCCTATTCCATTGGTATTTAGAATCTACTTTAATTTATGGATCTAATCTGTTGCTTTACAACAAGAATTATCAGCAATTCTTACTAAATTTCATTCTTATAGACATCCTTTCTATTACCATGAAAACCCCATCAAATTCATCACAAGAACTTACTTAATTCATTGAATTAATAGAAATAATGAATTGACATACAACCTAAAAGAATTGCATTCATCTGAGAAAGCTTTACTCACACAATCTCAAAATAACCAGGTACTAGCTAAGGAGACAAGATTCAATAAAAAATGATATGGAGATAGCTCATAACTTGTATTAATTTTCTTCTAAAATTGTATACAGTTTTTGTAAACTCAGAATGATCTCAAGAAAAGACACAATATCAATACATATTGACATATTCTCTAAACACATGTCGATAAAATACATCATAAAGTTCTACTCAAAGACTGGACCGAAAACATCCTAAGTGTAATACTAAAATGCATTAGAAATTGGAACCTTCTCTAGCCCTGGGATCTCCCTTATATACTATGAGATGCAATAAGCTTTAGGCATAGAGAAATTGATAGGTTTCCTTTACAAGAGATATTTACATACACCTATCACAAAAAGAAAAAATTGTGAGTAATAGAAAGATTTCTAGAACAAATATTCTTTTGTAGGTCCCTTTCTATTACATCCTTTTTTATGCTGATTGTTGATTGGCTACAATTCTAAATCCTTAGCATATGTGGTTGCCAAACTTGCCAGTGATGTGTTAGGCTTTGATTCATGTAGATTCACTTCTACTCTAGCATTTTCACTCATATCATCATGTGTTACCACAGGGACAATTACTTTTGACTCTATATTTGCTGAGTCATCTAACTGATCCACTACTTCCTTTGCATGAGATGACTACCCTTCTTCTTTTATAGGTACTGATGGAGGTGGATCGATGACTTGTAATTCATCATCATGCATCTCATTATCATCACTTTCAACTTCTTCTAGTTCCTCACCAGAAGCAATATCCTCCATCCACTTGTCAAAAAATGCATTGTCTGGCCAATCAAATTGCAAAATATCCTATTGACTTTTGATAATATATTCTACCTCCTTGTTAATATCAATAAATTCTTGTTTCAAAGAATCAAATAATATTTGGGCTTTCACTATTTCCTCATTTGTGGTAACCCACCAAGCATGCCCTATTTCATTGATAATTCTATTCATCCTTAAACAAAATAGATCATCAAGTTCTTTTGCCCATTCATTTGATTTTTTAAAATTATTTCTCCTATCTAGGGCAGGAGGAAACAAACTAAAC
Source organism: Cupressus sempervirens (assembly GCA_028749045.1). Taxonomy (NCBI): domain Eukaryota; kingdom Viridiplantae; phylum Streptophyta; class Pinopsida; order Cupressales; family Cupressaceae; genus Cupressus; species Cupressus sempervirens. The sequence goes on along the minus strand of CM053789.1, from coordinate 816,996,371 downwards.
TTTTGTCTCTTGTACTTGTTCAAGTAGCCTATTATTATTCTTTATAAATGAATTCTCTTATTGTCAAAATTACAAAGATAAAAAACAAGATCAAAAGTTTTCTTAGTTTGATCATAGGAGGTTTTTATGATAGAATAACATAAAAATGTCATCTCTTCCCTCCTTCTCACCCATTTATTCACAATAGGCTTCAAAGCCTCATCACTTTCTTTTAGTTCCTCCCAGATACTAATCACCCTAGCCAACTAATCATAAACAAGTGGCCATTCAATTTTGTCCCCCAAATATGTGAGAGATTTTCTTAATTTATCTTCATATTTTGCCTCCAACTCCACATGTAATGCCCACAGCTTGCTTTTTTCTTCTTCAAAATCTTTTTTTGTGTAGTACTTTGGCCTTTGTGGGGTATTTGGCTTCTCTATGAGAGGAGTGGATTTAAAAGGCTCCACTAGATTACAAGGATATGTTATTCTAGGTGCTATAGACCTTTCCATTAATTTGTTCTCTAGTTCAATCCTCTTTTGAACCTTCTTATTGTAGGCCTCCAAAATTGCTTCATATTTGTTCTATAATTCAAACATGGCCTATTATTCCTTCTTAGTAGTAGCCAAAATAATTGGGATGAATCCACATTCTAATGTGCTGCCTACACATGAGAGGTATTAGCCACTCTCCTCACAATGATATTTCCTATCATCCTTGATTCATCTGGTTGTGATGAAATAGCCCTAGATCCTCTTCTTAGTGACCACATGACTAGTGGAGATTGATCTTCACTAAATGAAGTCCCTGCAAACTACTTTTTATTGGGGTCTTGTAATTCCAATTTATTAGAAATAGAATTAAAAATTAATGCATCTGTAATATCCCAATCGGGAAACAATAATATATTAGAAGCCTTTACCATTTTCCTCCCCTCTTCAAGGGTTATGTTCTGGAACTCTTGCATCATTTTTTCCTTTATTTAATTTTGGATAGAGGCTTCATCCATTTCTGGATGGTCTACTATCAATTGTTTGCATCTTTCCTCAAAATTTCTCATATTTGCCCTCCATGCAAATTGATGGAAAGCCCTTGATTTCAAAAAACTATCATCAAACAAAAATTGATGACTTGTCTGGTCCAACACTGGGTCCAATTCGCTTCCACTATAGTCTACAACTATTAATTCAAAACTTGGCACTAGAAGCTCTTGGGGTTCTCCTTCATTTATTTTTGACTGTGTGACCGAGACTTCCCCTTGTGATCCCATCTATTCAATTTTCTTTTCAGTGAGTTGTTCCTCTTCAATTCTCAAGGGGGTCTATGAGGGTGAGTATTCCTCAACCTGAGGATCCTCTTCCCTTATTATCTTTCTCCTCTTTAGAGAGGGTTCAGAAGGCCTCTCTTCCACAACAACACTAGTGGATGCCATTATTTGTTTTCCTTTGTCTATAGTGGCCCCTTTATTCTAAATAAGAGTGTACCCTAGCCTTTTCTAGGTAGTTGATTGACTTGCCCCTATATTGGGAGTAAAACCCAATCTTCTCATTACTTCCCTCGCCTTGTCTAGGTAAAATCTAATAAAGAATTATTTCTTTTCATTTATTGCCTCTATTATTTCAGGAAAAGTATTCATAAGTTTCCTTATATTATCTACATTTGTAACAACATCATCCAAAGGACTATATTCTAGATCAAAACAATGAATGAAATCCAAAATTTTAGAAAAGACTTTCCACTTTTCTTTCTTAGTGTTTAAAGTAGTGAGCTTTTTTACTTCCACAGTTTCAGTAGTGGAATTGGGAAGCAGCTTAAGTAAGTCATCATGGACATTCCTGCCAAGTAATTCTCCTGACTAGAAAATCCCTTCTTTGGAGGCATTTTGAATTCTAATTTGTAGAATTCAGACACTATAGTGGTTATAGTATAAATACTTACTTGATGCTTTGCTTATTTCTCTCTATAACTTTGCAATGTCTTCATAAACACTAGAAATTTGCTTCACACTCTTATTTATCTCACATGCTTCTCAGTAATGGCTTCTCCTCAAGGAAAACCTTGAAAAATTTGTTTGCATGGGATGACACTGAGAAAATCTTTTGTATTATACTCTATTTCCTTTTGCATGTGAAGCTTTCAAGCTTCATAAATGCACAGAGTGAAAAAAATAGTGTGGCATCATCTTTCCTTTTAAATTTGTGCCATTGATATTTGAAAAATCCTATGATCTAGGGATAAAAATGAAGTTGACTCATGTTTCCTCTTAACACACTTGCAATAAAACCAATAAAATGCTTCTAGCTATACCTTTCCTTCATTGTTGGCATTCCATTAGGGGCCTACTAATGAATGGGGACACATGTCATCAAGTTGCTACCTCACTATAAATAAACTTTGAGCATCTTATTATAGCGAAGTAGTGACAACCATTGATCCTACTTTGATTATATGGAAGACCTTTGATACAACTCTTAAGAGAAATATGGTGGGTCCCTCATTCGCTACCTCACTATACATAACTTTTGAGCATCTCTTTATAGCGAGATAGCAATGGCTGTAGATTTGAACTTGATCTGATGGCATGGAAACTACATGAACTTCTTAAGATGTGGTGGGTCCCATATTCACTATGTCACATAGAGTAAACTATGCACATCTTTCTATAGTGAGATAGCGAGAACCATTGATCCTAGTTTGATCTGATGATCAGAATCCTTCATGTGTTTTATGAATGGGGCATGGGTCTAGGATATCGATGATGTGAGAAATCTTACATAGTTGGCATAATAAAAACATATTCTAATCCTAGTCACCTTTCCACATTGCTTGGGTCCCACCACATGTTCATTTCATAGTAGCTTGCTATGTTGCTAATGGCGAGATGCCTAAATTTTTTGATATCAAAGTAGTGAGCTTCAGTGTCTTAACAAAACTCAGTGTTGGAAGAATGAAGGCAATTCAAGTCACCATTGCCCCTATTAAATGCTTCTAACATAACAATCATTGCTCACCATTGCAACTTGGAAATTTTTATGGTCACTGGGAGGTTTGGAGGCCATTGTGTCATATATTTCATGACTACTCACTATGTTGCTAATGACGAGATGTTTAGTTTCTCCAATAGCAAAGTAGAAAATCATCAAAAAAGCCATTATTCAAGCGACTTCTTTTGCCCACTTTTTACTTTCCTTTTCCTATTCTAATAGTACTAACAAAGCGCATGTGATTGAAAATTTGGTTGCAACACATTCTCTGGCTATCACACCTTCATTTTATGGCACCATTTTTTAATTTTGTAGTATTCACTACCTCCCTATACATAAGAAGTGTGCAAGTAACCATAGAAAAGTAGTGAATACCGTAGATCTAATCAAAATTAGATAGTGAGGGACATAAGAGAAAAAGACCACTTGGAGGTGCAGAAAATTTAAAAAGAAAATAGAATATTTGCAAATTATTAAAAGGATTTCGCACCCGAAGGTTTCAAAAGGAACAAGACATAGGGTTTTAACAAGTTTTTTCAAAGGCAAAGAAAATTTGGAAGACTAAACTAGAAACTTTATTCACCAATGATGGATTCAATCTAATTTTTTGTATCTAGGCTAAGGAAGTTTTACCATGCAAAAAATCATAACAACAAGACTAATATTACCACTAAGTGTAACATGTTCTTAATGTGGTCCGATAATGATTAATTGAGAAGGTCTAACAATCGACTCAAGGAATCATTTTATGGACTTAGCATAAAGGAAGGTTCATTTATTAAGAAGCATGGTATTGTATGGAATTTTATTGATGTGAAGTAATTGTAATTAGTAAAAAGAGTTGAATGAAAAGTTGAGTAGAGTAGAGTTGAAGTGAAGGAAACTTTATTGTTGAGTGATTCAAGGTTTGATATTTGGATCCAAGGTTTGTGATCTAGTCAACAAGGTCTGATAGTGATTGGTTTAGTTGATAGAATAAATGAAAGAGGAACATAATAGAAAATTGCATGTTTGAGTAGTGAGCTCTTCTTATAGTTGAAATTGCATGTTTGGGTAGTGGGTTCATCTTGCATACATTGTACTACAACTCCTAATAGGATTCAGAGTCTCCTAACAAGGACTCATGTAATAGACTCCTAATAGGGTTCATCCTCTAACAAGGAATATTTATATTAGTACATCATTTTATGGGCATCATTACCACTAGGGTTTCCCCTTTGATCAAGGGTTTTTGTAGTCAACAAATCTAGTGTAATTGTCTATGTGCATCTTTGTATGGTTGTTGTTTACTTTGGTTGAATGGTTAAATTTTTTTAAAGAAGATAAATGTTTTAATCATTGGATAACTAATTAACCCCCCTCTTAGTGATATTGGTGGACTATTGTTTCTAATAATTTCTATTAGAACATCAGGTCCTTAAATATAGAGTTTAACAACTTTGGGAGATCCATGGCAAGCATGTTCAAGAAAGATAGTTTGAAGTTTGATGGAATGAATTATGATAGTTGGAAGGAAAATATGTAGACACAATTTTTGTTTATGGGTCTGACATATTGGATCTTGACAAAAATAGAAAAGAAAATCAATGCTAAAAAGGATTTTGAAACTTGTATTGAGATAGAAAGAGATCTTTTTATGTGTGACATGAGAGCTAGAGAAGCATTATTGACCACACTTCCTGAAATTGAATACAATTAGGTAAAGTCACTTGCTACTTCACATTTGATTTAGAAAGCTTTGGAACTCAAATTTGAAGGTGATGAACATTCTAAGAAGTTGAGGCTACAAAGTTGGATTTGTGCTTCTCAAGATGCTAAAATGATGGAAGATGAATTCGTATAAACATTTTTAGGTAGAATATCAAAGATCATTTTAGGTATTAGATCTCAAGGAGGAACCAAAGAAGATGATGAGGCTAAATGGAAGATACTAAAGAGCTTAACACCACTAGTTAAGCTAGCAGTTCAAATGATACAATTGTTGATATCTTGTACCAAATATTTCACAAAGGAAAAATTTCTTAGAAGAGTTGAAGAAATTGAGAATGAGCTTAGATAGTCTAGAGAGTTGACAAGAATAGAGATAGCTTTCAGTGCCTTGAATATTCAACCTAGTTTATCAAGAAGCACAAGTTCTAGATGAGATTTTTCTAGTAGTAGTAGATCTAAGGAAGACAAGATAATTGAAGGAGTATCCCTTTTGGTAAGAATAGGAAAATGAGGTAAGAAAATCTTTAAATGTTGGACTTGTGATGAATGTGGTCATTATGCATCTAAGTGTCCTAAAAGCGAGAAAAAGTAAAAAGAAAATTACAAACCTAGAAAAGACAAAAGGTGTTTGTATGTAAATGATGAAAATGATTTTGATGATCAAGCAATAAGTGCTAGTGATGATGAAACTAAAATTGTGGCAATTAAAGAAGAAAATCTAGAAAAAATAGTATTGGGGTCATAGGTTGAAAATAAATATGATGGATAATTGACAATGGTTGTTCACATCATATGACTGGTGATATGAACAAGTTTGGTGACTTTTAAAGTCAAGATGGAGGCATTGTTAGAGTTGGAAACAATACAACATGCCAAGTTAAAGGTATTGGATCTATAACTCTTGATGGTAAAACTAATATGAAGGATGTATATTTTGTTGATGGTTTGAAGCACAATATTTTGAGTGTAGGACAACTAGTAGACAAAGGTTATTAGTTGTAGTTCACTGAGAGGACATGCATGATTAGAGACAAAGATGGAAAGGTAATTTGAATAGGAACCTGATCTAGAGGTAACGTATTTTGGTTGAATCCTATTGAAATGACATGTTTGGTTGCAAAGGTAGATGATAGTTGGTTATGGCATAAGAGATTTTTTTCATATAAACTTTGATAGTATTGTGAAGACTTGTAGTATGTTTGCAGTTAGAGATTTGCCTAAGATTGTAAAGCCTACTAACACAATTTGCAAGGAATGTGTGTTGGCAAAGTATAACAGAACTTATTTTCCCTACAAGAAATTTAATACTATAGAAAAGTTGGAGATTGTACACATAGATCTTAGAAGTCCTACAAAGACTAAAGAATTCTATAGTGAAATGTATTTTATGATTCTAGTTGATTACTTTTCTAGAATAATGTGGGTTGCATTCTTAAAGAGAAATCTGAGGCATTTGATTAGTTTAAGATATTCAAGAATAGAGTTGAGAATGATTCTAGTATGAAGATTAAATGTTTAAAATTAGATAGAGGAGGAGAATTTACTTCAAATAAGTTTAACATGTTTTGTGAATAGAATGGAATCAAAAGATAGTTATTAGCTTCGAGAACCCTTGAACAGAATGATATTGTAGAGAGAAGGAATAGATCAGTTACACAAGCAACAAGAGTTATGTTAGCTGAGAATGATGTATCTAGGTTATTTCAGAGAGAAGTTGTAAACACAACAGTCTACACTATAAACAAAGTGCAAGTTAGGAAAGACACAAACAAGACCCCTTATGAATTGTGGTTTGGTCACTCACCTACAGTCAAGTATTCCAAATTTTTTGGTACTATGTGTTATAGAAAAAGATATTATGATATTGGTAAGTTTGATGCTAGAAGTGATGAAGGTATGTTTCTTTGTTATTCATTGCAAAGCAAGGGTTATAGATGCTATAATATGAGAACCAAGACTATTATTGAAAGTAAAAATGTGAGAATTGATGAGAAATTTAGGATACAAGAGAGAATAGTTGATTACAATTTAGATGATGATGTTGTTACTAAGTTGAGGAATGATGAACTATTTCTTGAGACTAATAATGATTTGCAGAATGAAGGAGAGATAAGGTAATAACAAAGCTTAGAACCTTTAGTAGGACCAAGAGATGAGATAGCAACTACTACTTCAAGAAAGAATATGATAAAGAATCACCCATCTGAGTAGATCATCAGAAGTATAGATAAAGGTGTGATGATAAGAAGTAGAGTGAATGAAGAACAATGTTTAATATCCAAAGTTGAACCTAAGAATGCAGATGAAGCATATAAAGATGATTATTTGAAACAAGTATGAAAGAGGAATTGGATTAGATAGTAAAGAATGACACACAAGAATTGGTCCCTAGACTAGCAAACAAGAATTTGATAAGAGCTAAATGGGTATTTAGGACCAAGATGAATGAGAAAGGAAAATTTTTAAGGAACAATGCAAGATTGGTATGTAAAGGTTACTCTCAAAAAGAAGGAATATACTATGATGAGACAAGCACCTAGAACTTGCTATACAAGGTTGGACAAGAATTTAGCAAAGCTTGGATATAGCAAAGGTATGGAAAATAGTAATCTATATTGGAAAGAAACTAATGATGGTTTGATGATTTTGGTAATTTTTTTGATGATATCATATTTGGAGGAAATGATGATGAAAGTGAAAAATCCACTGAAGAGATGAAGAAAGAATTTGAGATGAGTATGATAGGAGAAATGAAATATATTCTAAGATCACAAATTATACATAATGAAGAAGGAATATTTATTTCTTAGACTAAGTGCTTGAAGGATTTATTGAAAAGGTTTGGTTTGGAAACATGCAAACCCATTGGAACACCTATGGTAACTAGACAAAAGTTATCTAAAAAGGATGAGACACCTACTATTGAGAAAAAAAGTATAGATCTATGATTAGAGGATTGAAATATCTAACTCACACAAGGCCAGATATAGAAGATGCAGTTGGAATTATTGCAAGATTCCAAGATGATCCTAGAGAAGCACATTATGAAGTAGTCAAAAGGATATTTAGATATATGAAAGGAACATTAGAGTTTGGATTGTGGTATGATAGATCTAATGATTTTACTCTAAGTTCTTATATTGATGTTGATTGTGTAGGTAGTATGGATGACAAAAAGAGTACTAGTGATGGAGCCTTCTTTCTTGGAGGAAGATTGGTTTCTTGGCTAAACAAGAAGTAGGATTGTACATCACAATGTATAGAAAAAGTAGAATATATTGCAACAACAAATTAATTGTAATCAAGTTGTTTGGATGAAGTAGATGCTAAAGGATATAAGGATAGAAATTAGTGAACCTATTGTCATATATTGTAACAAAACAAGCATGGTAAGTATGTCTAAGAATTCAGTTTTGCATTTGAAGACCAAGAACATTTCTATTAAGTATCACATAATGAGAGAGAAAGTTGTAAAAAAGGAAATTAGATTGGAGTATGTAAGAACTAAAGAGAATATTGTAGATATATTCACTAAGCCTCTTCCCAAAGAGACTTTTGAGTATTTGTGAGGTATGCTAGGGGTTATGCCCCTTCCCACGTCAAAGTAGAAGATGCAAGAATGCATCAGTCTAGTGTAACAGAGCACCATTGTTGTCTAAATTGGATGTTTATGCTTCCTATATGGGGGAATATTTGTGATGGATAGAGTCATCTAGGACTCTTGTTGGATGTTTCTTTGAATAGTTTCTTTGGATACTTGAGCTAGTAATAATTAGTTGTTGTAGAGTTTGATGGTTACTAAAACCTTTGACATTAATGTAAATGGGGGAGAAGTATTGCATGAAAAAAATCATGAGAAAATCAAGAGGAAGAACAACATGTTTGAAAGATGTACAACATAAAATGATAGTTTGATAGAAAGCACATTGAGGCATATCAATGGGGGAGAATGATTGATGAAGATAATTTGAAAAGAATATGAACATTCTTTTGTTGGTGTTCATGGAACTAGATGTTTTTCATCTACATTGCCATCAATAGCAAAGGGGGAGATTGTTGAGATATTTTTGGAAGCATGAATGCTAATGATATTCCTATGCAGGATTATTATAGATATGTTACATTCATGACTGAGTTTGTCATTGATGTCAACATAGTAGTTTTCTATTGTATCCAACAAAAGCAAAATAGAAAGATCAAGTTGGTAAAGATGGCTAGTCAAGTATTCTAAGTGTCCAAGGTTATCAAAAATACATCTAAGTATCTGGTATATGCAATTAATGTTGGAAGAAGAAATAATAAATCTAAAAGAAGTTATGTAAGTTTTGGTGATGTTTGTTATGAGATAGAGTTTATAGAAGCATGTTCTAGTAAGCTTCCTAAATATCTTAGAAGTGTTGTCATTCTAAGAATAAAGGTTGAGGATGTGAAGGAGACATGTTTTTGATGACATGGCTAAGTTTTCTTGTCATAATATTTCTTGTATGGAAAGTAATTAAAGTTGTAAGACAGAAGACAAATGTTATCACTGAGTGTAACATGTTCTTAATGTGGTCCTATAATGATTAACTAAGAAGGTCTAATAGTTGACTTAGGGATTTGTTTTATGGAATTGGTATAAAGGAAAGACATTTTCTTTATCATGAAGCATGATATTGTATGGAATTGTATTGATGAAAAGTAATTGTAAGCAGTGGAGAGAGCTAAATGCAAAGTTGAGCAAAGTAGAGAAAAAGTGAAGGAAACTTCATAGCTGAGGTTTTGCTAAGTAATTTGAGGTTTGATATTTGGGTCTGAGGTTCATAACCTAGTCTACAAGGTCTGACAGTGATTGGTTCAGTTGATAGAACAAATGAAAGATGAATATATAATAGTAAAGTACATGTTTGAGTAATGAGCTCTTCTTGTAGTGGAAATTGCATGTTTGGGCAATGGGCTCATCTTGCATACATTGTACTACAACTCCTAATAGGGTTGGTACAACTCCTAACATGGTTGGAATCTCTTAACAAGGATTCAAAGTCTCCTAATAGGGACTCATATGTACTAAATATTGTAATAGACTCCTAATATGGTCCATCCTCTAATAAGGAATATTTATATTAGTACATCATCTTGGGGGCATCATTCCCATCAGGGTTTTCCCTCTGATCAAGGGTTTCCCTAGTCAACAAATTTGGTGTAATTGTCTATGCGCATTTTTGTATGGTTGTTGTTTACTTTGGTTGAATGGTTAAGTTTGTTAAAGAAGATAATTGTTTTAATTGTTGGATAACTGATTCACCCCCTACCCAACTCTCATTCATCTTAGTGGACTGTTGTTTCTAACATTTTTCATACCATGTTTTATTGAAGAGATATTTGTGGTATGACTAATTTTTCAATAGTGATAGCAAGTTGTCTTATCTTTTGGCTTTTAATTTCCCATTTCGCCATTCCTAGATGATTCTTCTTTATCAATGCATGAATGTCCTAGCCCATTAGAATAACTTGATGATTTCATAAGTTCTTCAAAGTACTTCATTTCTTCCTTTGGTTTGTTGAATTTCTCCATAGATTCATTCTCATTCTCCAATTCATTATTCAATATCTCATTGTGAGATTTTAGATTTGCAATGTCCACATCCTTGTGATTTAGTCCCTAATTTGCAGTCATTAGTTGATTCATTAGATTCATTTCTGTATTTTTGAGCTTCTTCATATTTTATATCCTTTCTTCTAGTCTAGCAATCATTACCCTCTTGTCATCTTCTACCATAGTTCTATCTTCTTCAACTTTCTTTCTCTATTTAGTCACTTCACATAGTCTCACTAATTGGATTTCATGTTCTCTTTTTAGTGTCCTTATCTTTTCACTTATGAGTTTTTTTATTTTCAAGTAGTTCAGAAAATGATTTTTCATTAAAATTTATTGGTCCAAATAGTCCTTCAGTTTCAACTTCTTGATAAGAGAAATGATTTATCTAGATGACAATTTATTTTCTTCTTTTTGGGGAATCCTTTAGATCTTGTCTTGGCTCGTCTATCTTTTGCACTATGAGTTGGATGTTAATCACCTAATTCTTAATAGATTTATCCAATTGAAAAGCCTCCATCTTCCAAGACCTAATCTCCAAGCCTTTAAGCTTTATTCATAGAAATTAGCTCTAATACCAATTGTTGATTTATGGAGGAGTAAACTAGATACTAAGGGGGGGTTAATTATAATCTATAACAATTTATACCTTTTCAAAAATTCATCCACATTCAATAATAACTCATGCATGAAAATCTATAAATGTAAACTTTTTATAACATGTAAATCAATTCATCACATGGATGAAAGTAATAACACATAACATAGAATTTGTTACCTAGAAATCCTTCAAGGTGAAAGTAAAACTAGAGTGGGGATGACAACCATATTGTTTACTACTATGGTAATAAAGTTAACCAATTAAGGTTATAATGTTTGACCATAATATATGATCTACTCTGTGAGGAGCTTTTCTTGTTAAAGACTTAAAAAGTTATTAGGTTTAAACCTTTGATGCTCCTTATACTGCTTGTAGCCTTCTTACTTCTTACTTTAGCCCTTATTATATTCACAAAATATATTCTCTTTGTTGTTGTTTCAATGTAATATAATAAACTACATATATACCAATCCAAATCATAATTCATCAAAGTTGGCTAAAATACAAGTTTCACCAAAATACACAAAGTTGGCCCAATTGCTAGTACTTGGCTTCTAAAGAAAAAATTGATGAGGTTTTGATACTCAGCAACCATTTTCAACACTTGACATAGTCATTCTCTTGGTAGATGTAGAAGCTCCGTTCATACTAATCACTTCCAAGTAGTTTGAACTTGGTCAGCACTGGTGACTTGGTGAACACTCTGAAACTTGACATATAAACTGAATCACTTGGTTGACACATCCTAACTCAATCAAAACTAGATTCTCATCATTTATTTTGTAAACTTGGTAAACACTAGAGACCATGGTTTGCACTGTGAAACTTAGTAAACACTATGAAGCTTAGTTTACACTGATATTCATCAACTTAGTAGATACTACTCGATGCAAGTTGAATACTGATTATGGAACTCAATAGAAATTGTAGAACTTAGTTAACACTATAAATTGTAAGATAAACTTGTAGCTACTAACCATTTGACTAAGTATGAGTCACTAAGTAAGATAAACTTGTAGCTACTAACCATTTGACTAAGTGTGAGTCACTAATAAACAAACTTTACCATAATGTCAACAATATCCCCCTTTGGCATTAGTGACAAAAACACTCATCAATCAAAAATTGAATTCTCAAAATTTCAAGTTCAAAACAATCTTTAGTCTCTATTCTATGTCTTCAACTTGGTCACATACTCTGTTTTTGAGATTTTTCAAAATTACTTTTGTAAAGAATGTTTTCTAATTATGTGTACATGTATATGCATGATATTATGTTGCTCCCCCATACATATATACATTTTACTTACTATATACATTACTCAAATCTTATTCTTTTCCTTTTATATTACTTCTTCTCCCCCTTTATATATCACATCTTATATTTCATCTTCTCCCCCTTTTTGGGATAATACCAAAGGTGTATGCTACGTGAAAATGACAAAATGTGACAAGAAGTTAAAGTTTACTTTCAAAATCAATGACATTGTCTTGTCCCAATTTTCTTATAACACCTTGCTTGCATGTAATGCAATCTATACTTCTACTAATAACTCCATCATGTGATCAGCTATGGATAATTTATTATCATGGATGAGAGTTTTAGCATGTGTCATGTGTTTCTACCATGCATACATGTTTGGAAGAATCATGCCTTGAATGTCTAAAAGTGTGGCCATGATCCTAGCTTCTTCCCTTAATAATTCTACTTGCATATTAGTCAGAAGTCTAATCTTTGACTTGTGAGTAAAATTGTAGCTCGGGTCAAGTGAAAACTAGTTTGCACTTGCCTTCAAGTCTCCATCTATCTTAGATAGTTTATCTTTGATTTCCTAAGTGAAGATAGATGTATCACATAGCTTGCCAAATAATGAAGTAACATTATTTGCAAAGGTTTCTAATGAGCTGAGAATAGTAGATAGTTCTTCTTGATAAATTGAATTTTTTTGTGCAACTTGCTCCAATACTTTGTTCTCAAATTTCTTATCTGCTCTATGTAGCAACTTTTCTTGCCCATTTAGATCTTCATTGAATTTCTAAATAAATTTTTCTAACTAAATCAAAATAGGTTGTGTACTAACAACCTTAGTACTAAGTGCATCTATAATATGTTCTTCACATCTTCAAGAACTTGGTTTTTTCTTATTTTCTCTTCTCTAAGCCTTTGTTGCTTAGCTTTCTTCTACAATAATTCACTTATGATGTTCATTTGATAAGGATTTAGAGTAGATATATCCCAATTCAAGATAACTATATCCTCATCAAGATCAATGTCTTCTTCTTTACCTTTTCCCTTACCTAAAACTTTAGTACTCAGTTGAGATTGCTCTCAACTATCTTTGTACTTACTATTTGCATACTAGGAATTGTAACAATAGTAGAAATAGAAGGACTAGCAAAAACAATAGATATTTTATTGATAGTAGAAATACCTAGTTATTGTGTAGCCAAATCTAATAAAGGAGGAAGCACTAGTTGCTCGGTAGGTGAAGTGCTGATCACTTTAGTCAATATGGTACTTAGTTAAATAGGTGCAAAGTTTGGTTGGGTGCATGGACTTGCAATGGTTTCCACAACCAACTTTGCAGAAGCTTTTTCTAAGCTTGATTTCTTTAAAGCTTTTCTTAGAGAGTGAGGGAATAAGCTCATAACTATTATAGTAATGTTCTCTAGGTCAATTTCCTCAATACTCTAAATCTCAAGGAAATTCTCCTCTGTAGCTTTATGCTCTTGCTCCTCATCATCTAGATTTACATCATCTATTTCTATATCTTCTTCATCATTATTGTCCTTTTCTTCCTTATCATCTTCATGATCAATATCACTGAAATGAACAAAAAAATCACTATTTTGATGAAGATCAAAGATTATTTTCCATGTAGTTGTAGTTATCTTCACCACATTTTCAATGTCATTAACCAGTATCATGCAAGTGTTAAATTTCAGAGCGAGTTTCTCTCCATTTTTCTTCATGGATTCTTTGACTTCTTTATCACTAACACTCAACATGAGTGACCTTAGAGTATGTTAAAATATATCTTTTGTAGTTTTCTTAGGATTTTCCCATCTAGGTTTGATTCTTTCCATAAGCTCACTGGGAATTTGTTGTGCAAGTTGATCAGGTGAATATTTCCATTTACCTAAATTGGACATAATCATGTCTTCAACTTGCTTCTTCTCATCTACATTCTTGGTCTCATATCTAAGAGATTGGAAGCTTTCCATGCTAGATCCTACATCAATCTCTTTTATTTTTTCTTGAAATGTAGGTGGAGGTCTTTTTGAAAATAATATCCTTTTCTTCTTCTTCACCTAATTTCAATTTCTTTCTAGATGTGGATGCTCTTCTTGTAAATACTATAGTAGATGACTTGGTAGTTCTGGTTATGATAACCTTACCTTTCTTCCTGATTGGTTCTTCTTCTTCAAATTTAGTTTCTTCTACCTCATCTTTTGCATCATCTTCTTCTGCATCATCTCCTTTTCTTTCTATCAATAGAAGAGTAGAACTTGTTTTCCTTAGTTTTGCTATCCTCTTCTTTCCTTTGTTGAGTGCTTGAGGAAGCTTGATTTGAAGTTCTATTCTAGCTTTGGCTTCATCATAAGTACCAAAATATGTGGCCTTAGGATCCACAGGTTCATTCAATAGTGCCTTAATGATTTCCTAGGTGTCATCAATGTCAACCTCATAGTTTAGAGGGTTAACCCACACCACTCTAGGTTTCATTGCTTAAATGTACATTTTGTCACCATATACTATAAAAAAAGCATCATCCTTGTAATCTTCTACAAGTTTCTTAGGAATTTTGAATATGTTATTCATCTTTTCTTTGAATGAATCAAAATAATTATCCATGATGCTGACAAAATTTTCACCCATTTCTGCTATATACTCATTAATTTGATATTTTACTAGTACATCTTTTCTCCATATGACTAAACCTTTTGAAGGGAAAAAATTTTGCACAAAGAAGAATAAACAAGTTAAGAGTGAACCAACGTTACATCATCTATTCTTTGAAATCTTGATGCTTTCCATGATCTTGTTTAATTGAATTAGCATTAGCTCAACAAGGTCAAAAGAAATGTTGTTCTTCACCACCTCGAGAGTTATATCAACTACCTCACATGACACATTGTTGAAGCAACTAGAGCTATAGATCTTATGTGCTATCACATTAATACCAAATTTTAGCTCCACATCAATCACACTACTAATATTCATGCTTCTTCCATCCCACTTAGCAAGAGTTTTTCTTTACATTTGTACCTAAATTAGGATTTTGGTAGTCTTTGCCTTGTTCAATATTGGGAGTTATGTGATTTTAAGAACCATTTCCTTTTTTATTTGAATAGGCTACTCCAATCATAGCTTACCATCATGTACATGACTAAGGATAAACCTTATCCATTTAATCTAAAAGTCTTGTAGCATATGCAAAATGTGTGTTAAACCCTTGGTTTAAAAGTGTTGATGCTCAGGCTTCAATGCACCATTTACACATCACTTTTCTAGAGCCTCATCCATCTATATGGTTCTAATGTCTTGTATCAAATAGTGAAACTATGAATGAATATCATTAATAAGTAGTACCTTTGGTTGAAATTGTGACTAAGCTCCAGATGGATCAAGTGCTTCTACAATTGTCAGACTCAATTTGAAGTCTAGTGCCTTCTAATTGACTCCTCAAACTAGCATCTCAAATCCTTTCTTGCTTTTGCTGCTAGAGGATACCATGCTCGCCAGGGTTTATGAAAACATGAAATCTTCAACAAAAAATGCATAGATCAATTGGAAGCACATAAATCACTCTCAAAAAATATCTCCTAAAAAATTCATAGTGATAAATGAATTTGATTTCATTTCTTTTAATAATTTTCACTTTTCAATTACCATAAATTCTTGCTATGATTACTTATTTAGTGCCAAACTTTCTTCCACTTGGTTTGACCTTGGTGCTTGGAAGAGTCATTCATAACTTGGTAGGGTCTTGTAACCTGACCTAGCTTGGTAAGGTCTATATTTTTCTTAGACACTTAGTGACCCCTTTGCATCTTGAATGTTGATATGGATCATTCCTTCTAGCTAATTGGAACTAATGGAAGATGTCTACTTTAGAGTCTTAGTTCTAGTTATCCTTGTAGGAGATCAAGTAGAAATGCTTGAGTCACCCAATTCTTGAGTGATATGTGCTTCATTGCTCAGACTTGCATTCTTAGAAGATTTTGGAATCCATTGGTGCCTCATCTACTTTCTAATGTTGTCAACCTTGGCTTTCTTTTCATATTCAATCCTTCTAGCGTGTATCCAATTCTTAACAAGGTGTCCAAGTTCTATACAAATAAAACATCTTCTAGTGGTGTCTCTTGTTCTCATGCAATGTTTCAAATAGTTTGTTCCAATGTATCCAAATTCTCCATAGTAGTGGCATTTACATCATGTGTTGTAGTCCCAACCAAATATAGCTTTCACAATCTATTTAGTTGGGTTCAATATCTTGATTTTTCATTTACAATATTTGTGCCCATGCTTCTTGCATTTGTAAAATTTTCCTTCAAATTTGGGTTTCTCTTTGCATTCATTAGCTCTATGACCATGCTTATTACAACTGCAATATTTTCCATTAAATTTAGCTTTAGCATTATTCCAACATTTATTTGATGTATGACTTAACTTACCATAGTGATTGCAAGTAGGGCTTTGATTCTTTTGAGCACCTTTCTTGGATGATTCACCTTCTTCTTTGTATCCTATTCTTGCTTTTCCTTTCTATATATTTTGACTTTTCTCATTCAATTGATTTATGTCTACTTGAGATTTCATCATTCTCTCATTCATTTTCTTTTCAGTGTTTAGATCATTTTGAAATCTTTCATTCTCTAATCTTAGATTTATGACTTCTTCATTTGCATTAGTAAGCTGATCAATGAAGTATACCTATTGAAGGGATAGATGCTGAATTTCATTGTTCTTTTCTTCTATCTCTTCTTTGAACTTATTTTTTCTTCTATGACTTCAGACAATCTTATTGGCAGAATTTTGTGTTCTATTTTTAGCTTTCTAACTTCTTCTTGAAGATTAAAATTCTTTTCTTATAGTTCTTTGATTTCCTCGTTAGCTTTATCCAATTTATTTATAAATATATATCTTCAATTCTTTCTTCAGTGTAGAGTTTTTCATTCATTTGTACTGCAAGATCTTTTCTTCTTTTCAAAGATTGAGAGAGTTTCTCCTTTTCTTTCTTAAGTTTTCCAATAGCTAACTCCCCATTTTGTGTTCTTTTGTCAATAGCCTTATCTAGTTTTAATACCTCCATTGCCTCTAATCTTTGCTCAAGCTATAAAATTATTCTTTGAGAACCATAAGGATTTGATACAAATTATTGGAACTGTAAGATAGGCTAGGTTACTAAGAGGGGAGGGGTGAATTAGGAACCAATAAAAATTATTCTTATTCACCAATTAATCCTTCATGTCTATTCTAATATAATTACATGTATGAAATATTGAAAGCATTAAAACATTCATATCACTCTAACATAAGATATGGTGACCTAGAAACCTTCCAAATAGAAAGTAAAAACTGGGGTGGGGATGATACCCACAAGCTTTAGTACTATAGTATAAAGTTGGCCTATTCAAGCTTACAATTGATCACTTCTAATGATCTTCCTTGTTAGGAGCAATAAGGATTGCTATGTCCACCTTGTGAAAGGATTTACAAAATATACAATGAAGTATGCACTCAATAAAGAAATTTAAAAAAGACTGTTAAGTCTACCTTGTGAATGGATTTAACTATTCCACCTATTAGGATGAAGTAGTGGCTGATCTCTGATCAATAAATCTAATTTGTTAGTTGAGATTCCCTTGGAGTGTAATGATCACCTTATTGTGATAGATAAATATTTGTTGCTCCTTATACTACTTGTAGCCTTCTTATTACACACTTCTTCTCTGATTATATTTGCATCATATTTTCTCTTTGTTGTTTCTTTGATGTGATATAATACATTACATGTATACCAATCCAAATCATAACTCATCAAAGTCAACTACAATACAAGTTCCACTAAAATACACAAAGTCAGCCCAACTGTTGGTACTTAGGTTTTGAAGACAAACTCGATGAGGTTTTGATACTTGATAACCATTATCAACACTCATCATCACCATGCTTTTGGTAGATGTAGAAGCTTAGTTCATACTAATCAATTCCAAGTAGTCTGAATATGGTTAACACTGGTGAGTCGGTAAACACTATGAAACTTGGAATATAAATTGAATCACTTGATTGACATTGCATGGCTTGGTCAACACTAACACTATGAGCTCAGTATAAACTAAATCACTTGGTTGACACATCCAAACCCAATCTACAATAGATTCTCATCATTGATGCTATGAAATTTGTAAATACTGGAGACCACAGTTTACACTGTGCAACTCAGTAAATACTATGAAGCTCAATTTACATTGATATTCATTAAATTGGTAGACACTACTTAGTGCAAACTAAATACTAATTCTAGAACTCAATAGAAACTTTAGAACTCAATTAACACTATAAACTACAAGATAAGCTTGGTAACTGCTAACCATTTGACTAAGTGAGTCACTAATAAGAAAACTTCACCATAATGTCAACACACTCTATTAAGAGATTCATCCTAATTCAAGTTTCTTAAAAATAACTTGGTACCTGACTCTTAGTTTTCTTTGTAAGCTAATTTTGAGTCTTCTCCTTTCTAACTAATCCTCTCCTCTGATCTAATATTCTTGTCTCTCCCTTTCACTTTCATTGCTTATGAATGGGTCACTTGATTTGTTAGATGATAATAGAACCCTTGAATGACTTCTAATCTTCTCCTCTCTAATATTCACACATTCGTACATGATCTCTTCCACACACTCTTGATCTAGGTTAAGATCATCTCTATATAAAGATTCCATATAGAGTTTTCTAGATGGTTCCATGTTTTGCCTCTTCATCCTGATCATTAAACATAAACATTGGGATATGCGATCCATGCCATGTAAATTTTCTATACCAACCTCAACAAGTATTAATTTTTCTAGAACAACCTCTTTAAAACTTAACTAATCCTTCCAAGTTGATTTGATAATCATTTTTCCTAAAACTTTGTTCCATTCTTGACTTTCATGTAGACTCTTATTTTCTTAGCCTCTAATGATATTGATGATCGGCATTATTGTTTCTTAACCTTTATTAATCTTCCTGATGCTCGGCATATACTATACTTGGCACATACTATATCACTCTGTACTTATATACTTGGAATTTCACTCAGTCATTGAATGAGCTCAATCTACTATAAAAAATTCTTTGTGACCATACTTACTCAATTTCTATAGAATTACTCAATACATACTATCTTATGTATATAATGACACAGAATATGTAGAGTAGCTTGGTCATAGTGATGACCATATGACTATACCTTGTAAATGACTATGATTGACACTAATAGAAAATAATGGTTAGAGATACCAACACACCCCTTCCCCTCCCCAAGAAATAAATAAATCATATATTTATATAATAAATTACCCTCTCATAGAAAGGATGATAAGGGACATGATATCCTCCTCCCCCATAATGAAGAATCTCCTATAAGAATGGTGAGTATTTTAAGGAAAAACATAGTGTGAAATGCCTCCAAATAACATTTCTCCCCTTGAGAAGAAGATATACCAAGTACAAATACAAGAATACTTCCCATTCTAGTTAGTAACTAGGAAGCAGAATCCGAATCAAGTGTGATGATGATGCCATGAACTAATTCACATCTAAATGAAAGAAGAGATGTGATCTCAAAGTATGCATCTCTAAAGGGTAAATAGATCTCTTCAAGCTCAATGAACTCATCACATCATCAAAATGAACCATGAAATGTGACAAACCAAATGAAGGAGATGAATAAAGAATGTCAATATCCAAATAAGTCAAATAAGTATCTCCAAATATGATGAAATTTTCATTAACAAGGATATAAACCCACTCAAATATGTCTTCCCAATCTATAATATGAAACTCCAGAAATAGTGAACCAATACTTGGAAAATAGGAATCCTAGTCAAGAAGACAAATATATATCTCTTGTAATTAAAATTTGGAATCACCAAAGAGAGATAAATATATGATCTCAAATAGAGAAGTATGAACTAAAAGAGGAGTCACTAGACCATACTTAATCTCAATATATATATTAGACTCATTCTCATCTAATGTAACATTATCATGGAGAAAATTATCTACATCATCAAGTGAAATATGACAATCTACAATTGGACCTTTTGAGAATGAAGGAACATATCTCCAAATGCTCCCAAATAAATTTTTGAATTGTGTGTTGGTAATAAATATCATTGATTTTAGAGTAAATTAGAAAGTTTAAATATGAAAAAAGAGACTCATACTAGTCACTCCGTTAATATGGTAATTTTTAGTTTTCTAAACTGTTTTCTTCCACTTTTTCTTTGGCTCAGGAATGGGTCCATAAAGAAAAGGAAAGATATTGGGCCATCTACAATGTATGATGATTCCTTTCCCCCAATAATCATAATTATCCCTAGTAAAATCTATTATAGTATGATGTCTACCATATCTCATGATTACATTAATGATATAATTTACAATTTGAGGTCACAAATGATTATATCCCATAGTTAGCCTATAGTAGATTTGGATCACTATGAAAATGATCAAACTAAGGACTACGCATTATAATTGAAACACTAAGCCAAATTTAGAAATTAATTTTTTTTATCGAGTCACTAAAAACTAATATCAAATCTAGAAAATACAAAAAAAATATGCACTTGTAAAAATAAATAGACCTAAAAATGAGTTCATATTGGCCCAAACAAGCTTTTAGAAGTTGTAAAATTTGAGATTTCTATTTTTTACAAAAACTAAGGGAGAAATAACATATATAACTCATACCACTATGTAGATCACATAATTTTACCATAAAAAATAAAATAAAATAAATCTCCAAAAAGGATTATGTATTATTGAGATATTGTTAAATAATTGAGGAGAGGAGTGAATTAATTATAACTAGTTATAATACAAATCTTTTAAACACTTTTCCGTAAAATTGACACTTTAAAATTCCCAATAACAAGATTGATAAACATATCAAACTTCAAAATATCAACTTATTCAAACTTTACAATAAATTACTAACTTCATATATCAAGTATTATAGTAAAATTCAGATATCTACCATGAATATACAAAGTTGCAACCTGAAATGAAAAAATGAAAAAAATATGAAACACAATCAATAGTCACTCATTTTGACACAAGTATTTAATGTGAAAACTATGTAAAGGAAAAAACCACTTCGAACCAATAATCCAAAATTTCAAATCTTTTGATGTGAGCTCTCTATTAGGAGCCAACCTTGTTAAAGGTTACATACACTTTGTAAATATGACCTTGTTAGAGAATTTGCACCAAAGATCATCTAAATATTTGCACTCCCCAATATGTTTTGCATCTTTAAAGGAATTACAAATATTCAAAGGAATATCACT
The DNA here is from genome assembly GCA_028749045.1 of Cupressus sempervirens. NCBI lineage: Eukaryota > Viridiplantae > Streptophyta > Pinopsida > Cupressales > Cupressaceae > Cupressus > Cupressus sempervirens. The sequence goes on along the minus strand of CM053789.1, from coordinate 816,974,954 downwards.
ATACAAATAGATTTACAAATAAGACTATAAAGTCCACTCAGTTAAGAATGTTTCTACTAGAATGGTTAGAGAGTAACAATAACATGATTTTTTAAAAATAGAAACCACCCTTTCTTGATTAGATCTCCATTTAGCTCATTATTTCTCTTCTATTCATCCTACTACTCCCTTCTAATTGATCTACTGGCATACTATACCATCTTAAATTGGAAGAACTCCAATTTAATAAAAGTTTAGCACCTATTTAATGTGTGATCATTAATCTCCTTCTCTATTTCATCTCTTCTTCCCTTTTACATCCTTTTTCCTAGGTGCAATTGGGGTAAAACCTAATAGATTGTTTTTAAAGGTCATATTTTCATGGTACTAAGCTCAAGGAAGAGTCCATTTACTTGGTGGACAAAATTGTTGGCTGACTTTCTATGAGCTTGCCTACTTGATGTTGGGAAACTCAAAGTGATTTCAGCTAATGAAGAAGATTGAAACTTAACTTTTTTCAATCTCCACACTTTAGGCTCTACAAGACCTAGGTGGTTGTACCTATATTGAAATGATAAATGGTTATGAATGTAGACTTAATGATACTCTTGAGTTGGCTAAAGGTTCTCAAGGAGAAATCAAATTTTTTGAGTGATTTAAGAAAGGATGAAAGTATTTGAGGATAATATGTGCAATATAGATGGATTGAACCTCATTGACCTATAACTATACATATACACTCACAAGAAGCATATAATGACAAGGCCTAAGTCTCTTTGTAAAATAGAGTCTTCTCCCATATATTCTCATTATTTTAACCTTTAGAGATAGTGTGCACCCCATCAACTATTGGATAAAAGGAAAGGTAAATGCAATACAAACCCTAGATGATTTTAACCTAAATTAAGGAGATAGTGTCAACAAAATCATGCAATTATTATCATTCATTTATACAACAATATTAATCCAAGATAAATAATTAAGAACATGAGACATTTAATACACCATGAGCCAAAAGAGATTTAATTAAACTATGATTATTTTCATTTCTTTATAAGGAAATACAATAGAGGAGTTTGGATTCAAGAGCCATTTAGTAAAAATAGAGAAAAGATATTCAATTCCTACTAAAAACTTGTTACTACTATTACTTTGTGTTATCAATATATATTTCCCTCTTTCAAGTTTGTATTATAAATATAGGTCTTGGTACCCTTTCAAAAAAGTGAAAATAAGATCTAGATCTTTACATAATTATAACTAATTAACTAATTATGAAAATAACCAAAAAAACATAAAGCAAACATTAGACTCCATCAACCTCTTCTTTTGTAGCAACATTTTTGGCTTCCTCAAGTACCTTCATGTACATTTCTATCCATTTGGATATTTGGGCATGAGTCAAACATGTGAAGGTAGAAATGGTAGGATTAAAGGTCTACAAATCACTCCATCTCTTGCCTTGGGCTATTTTAACCTTGATGATGACCTTGAAAAATGTATTCTTGATGTAGGAGCATCTTGGGTGTAATAGAAATCTTGCATCTAATGATAGCTAAAATGAAGCAACAATTCATTCCCACAGATAATGAGCTTGATCTATTAAAGAAAATTGAAGGGTTGAAGCAAGTAAGAAAATCTATTCAAGACTATACTGAAGAGCTCTATCGAGCTCTCAATAGAATCGGCCATGTAGAAGCTAATAAGGAGAAAGTTCCCCATTATCTTAAAGGGTTAGGGCCAAGAATTCAATATGAGCTGAGTCTAGTTTGAATGAATAGTATTGAGGAGGCATACTAGTTTTCCCTAAGAGTTGAAGAAAAAATGAACAAGAAGTTTGACAACAAGAATAGTGAAAGAGGTTGCGGTGGAAGATTTGGTGGACAATCTTATGGAGGTTGTAATGATGATCAAAAGAACAAGGATGAGATTGGAAGTAGTAGTCAAAACCAAAGGGGAAATAATTCCAATCATTTTCATGATCAAAATAATAAAGATTAGAGAGGAAGAGGTAGAGGATAAGGATCTAGAAGAGGAGGCTTCCATGGAAAATGTTTTCACTATATAGAAGAAGGGCATAGAGCATTTGAATGTTCACAACATAAAGGAAGGATAGATCAAAGAATAGAAGGCTAGGCCAAAGTTGCACATGTTGATGAAGATGTCATACCCTCACATTCTGAAGATGCTGAAAGAGGAGAAGTCATAGTTAATAAAAGAGTCCTACCGAGTGGTGAAAATGAGCCTGATCAAAGAAGCAACTTGTTTTTCACAAGGTGTAGATGCGAAGATATGTGTTGTAATGTGATTATTGATGGTGGAAGTACTAAAAATCTAGTGTTAGAAATGATGTTCACAAAGTTGAAGTTTAAGAGATAGAAACACCTGCATCCATATTGTATTGTTTGGGTGCAAGATGACCACAAGGTCATGGTCAATGAGTAGTGCTCATTGAAGTTCAAGATTGGAAGTTATGAGGATGAGGTACTAAGTGATATCATACCTATGGACATATGTCATGTGTTGCTAGGTAGGTTGTGGTAGTTTGATAGGCATGTTGTACATGATGGGTGAGAAAATACCTACACTCTAACCAAGGATGGAGTGAAGCATAAGTTGAAGTAGTTGAAGGAGAAAGAAGAAAAGGTATATAGTGCTGCCAAAATATGTTTTGTTAATGGAAAAGAGTTTCTCAAAGGTATGAAGCATGAGTATATGTGCTTTTCTATAATTCCTAAAGATAGTAAAGAAGAAGTAGAGGAGGTGCCTACATAAGTTGCAGATATGTTGGGAGAGTTTTTTATATTGTATCAGATAATGTACTTGATGGATTTCCTCTAATGAGGAAGATAAGTCACTAGATGGATTTGGTTCCAAGAGCTAGTTTTCCAAACAAGGCAGTGCATAGAATAACATTAGCAGAAAGTGAAGAGTTGAACATACAAGTTCATGAGTTGTAAAAGGGGTTGATTTGAGAGATTATAAGTCCATGTATTGTACTAGTTGTATTAGCACAAAATGAGAATGGAGAATGAAGGATGTGCATAGATTCTGGCACCATCAACAAGATCATGATCAAGTACATATTTCTATTGCCAAGGATGGATTATATTATGGACTATTTGAGTGGAACAGAGTATTTCACAAAGATATATATGGAGAGTTGATACCATTAGATTTGTATTAGAGAAGGTGATGACTGGAAGATTGCTTTCAAGACAAAAGAAAGACTATATGAGTGGTTAGTTGATGGAGGAGCATCTTGGCCATCACATTATCCTGTATTGTGTGCCAAGTTTTATAGTGTGTGCTGAGGTATTTAGTAGGTGTCAAGTTATCTAGTGTGTGTCAAGTGATCCTTCACGTGCTGAGTTTTCCTATTCATGTCGAGTGTCAACATTTTGGATGCATTTTCTATGTTTTTGGCACAAGTTGACTTGCAAGATTTATTTTGATTGTGACATTTATGATAAGATCTTGTCTTGGGATGTGTCTAGACCATTTTTGGGTCAGCCTTTCTATTTTGTAATGTTCTAGAATGTTTTGTCACCCATTTTGGCGAGTATAAATAGTGTGTTTTGGCTTAGAGTTAGGAAAAAAATTTGAGAGGAGCAATTTCAGGAGTAGTTGAAGGGAAAGTTTTTCCTAAGTCTATGAAAAAAGTGTTGAATGTGAGGTATTTTATAGAAAGATTGTGATGGAGTTATGAGTGTGTGGATAGAGCACCAAATGTGAGGTAGTTTATAGTTGGATGTTGGATAAAGTTGGAGAAGAGCTAGTGGTTATGGTTTAGAAACATGGAGGTTGTTTGGTGGCTTGTGAGCATAAGTTGAGATCATGGAGGTTTCTACCAAATTGGTATTGTGTTATAGATCTAGGCTAGATAGAATAGGGTTTGGATTGGATCTTGAGGGATCTTGCAAAACTATTATTGTAATTGCTACTATATTTGACCCTAACCTAGAAGGCCTTACTACTAGGCATATTACATGTAAACAGTTATTTTATAAATAAAGAGTTGTGATTTTGTATAAGATCTTGTTATCTTGTGTTGTGTTTCTATTATGTGGTTATATCATTTGGGGCTAGAACATCTCCTTTTTTGGGATTCTCTTGCCTTGTACTACATTAGGTGGCATCAGAGTGTAGGTTGTTCCCAAGTGTGTAGACAAATTGACAAAGCTGAGGTAGTTTGCACTAGGACTTAGGTTAGTAAAGTAGATCTGAGAAGATCTTGATCTAGTGGTGGATTTTCTTTCTGGAACCCTATATCTCTTGGTTGTGAGGTGGCAGATCATGGTTTTGACTTGCAATTGGAGAGGGCTTGCAGATGGATCGATGGATGCAAAGATGGAATATTGATCTTGTTGAGGCATAATCATAGAGAGTTTTCATATTACAGATTCATATTTCTAGAATTATGATTTGGTTTTTGATTGTTTGTGTGGGGTGGTAGGTTGCGATCTAATTTTTAAACAATTTAGTTTTATCACAAGAAGCATAGGAAGGATTTGTTGCAGAGGGTTTATGAAGATCTTGGGAGAAGGCTCCAAGAGGAATGGACCCTGAGATGACCGAAAATCTCCATGATGTGGTAGAGAGGAGGTTTTCTAAGATGTCTACTCAATTTGAAGCTAGGTTGGCTAATTGAGAAAAGGAGTAGGTTGCTCAGTTTAAAGCTAGCTTGGCTAATAGAGTTAAGGATGGGGTGAGGAAGGAATTCTATTGGAGTCTACCAATCTAGAAGAGAGTTGACTAGTTACTTAAAAGACTTGTTTGTGAGAGAAGATGGCATAGAAAGGTTGAGGTTGGTTTTATTGATCAGTTTGTGGAGTTTGATACAGAACATACAAAGAAACTTGAGGTTGTTGCTAAGGATATTCATAACCTTGTTGATATTGGGATGTAGATTGGTTTTCATGATCAATTAGTTGAGTTTGACATGGAGATTGCACAACACTTGGTCTTGGATGATATGGTTGATTTTGATGATAACTTTACGCTACAGAATATCTTTTTATGAGCAATGAGATTGTTGGGGTTGTGAGTTTGGCATTTGTTGGAGATCTACATATTACTGCTAATGTGAAGCTTGTTGTTGCTGGTGTGGATTCACTAGTTGTTGGTATGGATGAGGATTTGATGTTGAAGCATTATGCTCAGTTTGTTTCTAGGAGTGAGCATGTTGATTGGATGGTTGAGATTCTAGTGTTTGATAGAGTGATGCAGATGCAGATGATGTGTAGATTGGTTTTCTTGTCCCTGTTGGATTGGAAGCCTTTGGTGAAGATGAAGATGGTTGCTGCTCTTTCTTTGGGAAACAAAATGTGGGACACACTTTGCTATTTATGTAAGGAATCTAATGCAAGAGTATCTTGGTCGTCATGTTATCCCACTAATTTTGTTGGTTGCTACCAAGTTGCAACAATTGCCAAGTGCCAATAATTTTTTAGTTTAAGCTGAGTTCAGGTTATCCCATGTCATGTTAACACGCAGGTTCACATGTTATTCCATCTCACTCTGTAGTGTGCGCTAAGTTCTACAATGTGTGTCAAGCTCTCAAATGGGTGATAAGTTATCTAGTGTGTGTTGAGTGATCCTTCATGTGCTGAGTTTTCCTATTGATGCTAAGTGTTAGCATTTTGGATGCATTTTATGCATTTTGGGTGTGAGCCAACTTGCAGGATTTATTCTAATCATGACATTTATGATAAGATCTTGTCTTGGGATGTCTCCAAACTATTGTTGGGTTGGCCTTTCTATTTTGTAATGTTCTAGAATGTTTCATAAGCCATTTTAAAAAGTATAAATAGGGTGTTTTGGCTTAGAGTTAGGCAAGCAATTTGAAAGGAGTGATTTTGTGAGTAGCTGAAGGGTGATTTTTCCTAAGTCTATGGATAGAGCACCAAATGTGAGGTGGTTTATAGCATGAATGTGATGGAGTTGTGAGTATGTGGATAGAGCATTGAATCTAAGGTAGTTTATACTTGGATCTTGGATTAAAGTTGGACAAGAGCTAGTGGCTATGGTTTAGAAACAAGGTTGTTTCTTGGTGGCTTGTGAGCACAAGTTGAGATCTTAGAGGTTTTTACTAGATTTCTATTGTGTTATAGATCTGGGCTAGCTGGGATAAGATTTGATTAGATCTTGAAGGATCTTGTAGAACTGTTATTGCAATTGCTATTGTATTTGGTACTAACCCATAAGGCCTTAAAGCTAGGTGTATTCCATGTAAAAAATTATTTAATAAATAAAGAGTTGTAATTTGGTATCAAATCTTGTTATCCTATATTGTGTTTCCACTGTGTGATTATATTGTTGGAGGCTAGGACATCTCATTTTGGGGATTCTCCTACCTTGCACTGCATCATTAGTCATTTCTTTTGGGATAACCAATGCATCAATAACTTTCATGCAGCTCATGAATGAGGTACTAAACGAGTTTCTAGGAAAGTTTGTCATTATTTACCTAGATGGTATTTTGATTTTTAGTAAGACATTAGAGAAGTATTTGATCCATATTCATAAGGTGTTTGATAAGTTGAGAGAAGAAAAGTTGCTAATAAAGAAGAAGTGCAGTTTCATAAAGAAGGAGTTGGTGTACTTGGGAATTGTAGTTTTAGAAAAAGGTTTGAAAATGGACCCATAAAAAGTGAAGGGTATCCTTGAATGGCCTACTCTAAAGATTGTAACTAAGGTAAGATCGTTTCGTGGATTGGCTAGCTTTTATAGAAAGTTCATAAGAGATTTTAGTAGTATTTTTGGACCCTTGACTAAAACAATGAGAGGGGATAGGAAAGAATTTAATAGGACTATAGGAGCAGATAAGAGTTTTAATCTATTGAAACATAAAGTTACTAAGTAGCTTGTTTTAGCACTTCCTAATTTTGACAAGGTGTTTCAAGTAGATTGTGATGCTAGTGGTACTACAATAGGAGTTATTATGAGCCATGAAGGTAGAACTATTGCTTATTTTAGTGAGAAGTTGAATGATTCAAAAATAAAATATTTTGTTTATGATCAAGAATTTTATGCTATAGTTAAAGCATGGAAGAAGTGGAGTTAATATCTTCTTCCTAGGGAGTTTTTTTTTGTATACTAATCATCAAGATTTTTAATATATGAATAGTTGAGGAAAATTAAACCAAAGGCATTTAAAGTGGGTTGATTTTTTGTAGAGTTATACATTTGTTTTAAAATGTAAGAGTGGGAAGTCTAAAAAAGTTTCAAATGCTCTTAGTAGAAGACACCTTTTTCTAACAAAAATATAAATAGAGGTGGTTGGGTTCAAGTAACTCAGTACTTTGTATCTAGATGACCTTGATTTTGGTGAAGTGTGGAAGGCTTGTACATAACCTGTTACACTTGATAGGAAAAAGTGGTTGGATTTCATGATCCAAGATAGTATGTTGCTCAAAGGAAGCTAGTTGTGCATTCCAAGACGTTCAATGAGAGAGAATCTCATCAAGGAGAAGCATAGTGAAGAATTGGCTGGACATTTTGGTATAGATAAAACCATAGCTTTGGTTGCTAAGAATTATTACTGGCCACAGTTGTAGTAAGATGTGAAGAAATTTGTATAGAATTGTAGAATATATTAGATGGTGAAAGGGGTGAAGTAGAATACAAGGTTGTATCAACCATTAGTGGTACCAGAGAAGTCATGGGAGGATGTTAGCATGGATTTTGTTCTTGGATTGCCAAGGACACAATGCGAGCATCATTCTATTTTTGTGGTGGTTGATAGGTTTTCAAAGATGATACATTTTATTCCTTGCAAGAAGACTAGTGACGTTGCTCATGTGGTAGAGTATTTTTTTAGAGAAGTGGTAAGACTACATGATTTGCCAAAGAGTATAGTTTTCGATCGAGATATCAAATTTGTTATCTATTTCTAGTGTACATTGTGGACAAAGTTGAAGATAGATTTGAAGTCCAATTCATCACATCATCCATAGACTAATGGATAGATAGAAGTTGTGAATTGTAGTTTGGGAAACTTGCTAAGATGTTTGGTTGGAGCCAAGCCAAAAGGATCGGATATGATTTTACCACAAGCAAAATTTTCATATAATAATTCTGTCAACAAGAGTACTAGTAAATCACCATTCTAGATTGTATATGGGAGTAGCCTCAAAAATGTTTTTGAATTGTGGTAGTTGGATAAAGGAGAGATAAGTAGTGCCGAAGAAGAATAATTAGCTAAACATTTGAAGAACATCCATGAGGAGGTGAGGAAATACATCATAAAGATGAATACATAGTATAAGGCTAAGGAAAATGTAAAAAGGAGGTATAAGGAATTTATTATTGGAGATGAATTCATGGTTCATTTGAGAAAGGAGCATTTTCTAGTGGATACATATAATAAGCTAAAGATGAAGAATTTTGGACCATGCAAGATAGTGAAAATGAATAATTCTAGAAATATTTATGAAGTTAAGTTGCCTATTGAATTGACTATTTCACCACTATTTAACATTTTAGATTTGATAAAGTATTATGAAGGAGGTGATGGAGATGAAGTTGCAGAAGTGCAGTGGAGTATTCTAGTAGCTAGTTTGACTACAAAGGAGATTGAAGAGATACTAGATAATCATGTTGGAAAAAGTATAAGGAAAATAACTTATGAAGAATACACGGTCAAATGAAAAGGAAGGCTAGTAGAAGATTCATCATGGCTAGTAAGGGAGGAGGTTAATTGTCTTAGTTTTCCTCTAAACACCTGAGACGTGATGGAGTCACTTCTCAAATTATGCTGGTGTCTGATGTAGGAGCATCCTAGGTGTAAGAGAAATCTTTCATCATCAAAAAATATTTTATTTTTAGTCTTTTCTATTTTAATAAGGACTAGTAGACATGGTGGTTATTATTTATGGGAACTTGCTATTTTTAGTAAATTTTTCATATGAGCTTAGAATTTTCTCATTTTCTACATGAAGGTTCATTTTAGACTTATAAGCCTACCATAAAAATCTTATTGCTCCAACTTAAGTATTAGAGAAGTTATTGCAAATTTTTGGTGTAAACATTTGCAAAAAAATCTTCAAGCTCACTGTTGGAGGCCTTAGATTGCCTGAATGAGGTCCAAAAACCTCAAAGGAAGGGTGCTTTTGTCATTTTGTGCCTATAGATTAAGAACTGGTGTTTTTGAAAAGTAGTTATTATAGCCAATCAGAGCAATGGTTCATGAGTTATGGCCTTTCAAAGTTGGGCTACCCAAAATATCTAATATAATTGTGAAAGATGTATTTGGCTGACTTTATATGTATTTTTAGGGTCTGTTGACCCTAGGTAATAAGTTTCAATGTCTAGAACCTTCTTGAGCAACATAAAATTATCTATTTAAGAAAGGCCCAAGCATTGTCTAGGAGAACTTTGGGTGGTAGTTCATAGCTTAGTCTTGTAGATTACTATAATGAGGGCACCCATGTGGGTTAGCATATTGTACTTGTTAATTATGTAATTCTACATTTGTGGTGCATATAAGAAGTCCATATTGTGTTCTCACATTTTTTGTTGTTTCTTTGTTCCTATTATGGTTTATGGTATTAAGGGGAACACCCTTCATCAATTCTCAAGGGTAAACAATTGGTTGAGAAATCTATGGAAGGTATCAATCTAAAAATCCTTATCACTTTTATACTTCTTTATTATCAGATGTGAAAATATATTGAATTCTTTCTTCAAATCTTGTAGTGACTTAACCTTCCTATCTTCACCCACAATTGAAGGGATACATGAGTGTTCCATATTTTTTATTGTCTTTTGTTTATCTACAAGTTTCTATTTTTCTTTATTCATATAAGCTAGATTCTTGGAAACTACATCAAGGAGATCAATAGTATGCTTTATTTGGGCATGTGCATCAAGATCCCTTTTGGTAACTTCGTATAATCTATTTAATTCAAATTTCAAAGGATTTCACTTCCTTTCAATTTTAGTCAGCTTTTCAATTCCTTTAACAAAGAAGTCAAACATATTTGAAACACAATTATATCCTTCAAAAACTTCATTACATTTTTCTAAAGAAATATTCACCTTGTAAGAAAGGACTTCTTCCAATATTTTAAAAGCACAATCATGGTGATCAACCTTCTGGACTAATTCTACATGTGGAACTTCCTCTTCAATCATAATAGAGGACTTCTAAATAAGCATAGCACCTGAAGTCTCACTGTAACTCTTTTCACTCAACTATTGTTCCAATATTCAATTCTTCATATGCATCTTATTGATAAAAGAATCCATATCTACTTTTGTTTTTTGTAATTCTTTGATCATTTCTTTCATATTCTTGATTTATGTTTAGTTTAACATAGACTCATGAGTGAGTCTTGCAGCAATAAGTTTTGGGTCTGTATTCTCCACAATTTGAATTAGAGTCATCCCTTCTTCACCTTTTGAAATATCAACCAGTTTTGTCTCTTTTCCTTTGAAGTCACCCAAGTGGCCAATGTTTCTATTTTTGGGTCATATCCTATACCTTCTACCTTATGAAGTGATCCAAACTCTGATAAAATTGTGGAATCTTCTTATTTTCTTACCTGATCAAGTAGAAATAATTCTTTGAGAGCCAAGCCTGGAAGAATCAAGATACCACTTTTCTTTACAATTTCTCCAGCTTCTTCCTCTGTGTATGTGATATTATCCAAATCTAGTTCACTCATCATGTGTTGTATTATTATAGTCTGTTAAGACTCATCAAATCCTTCAATTATGTTAGCCTTCTTCTGCTCAAAATATTTGATCTTGTATTCAGTCCAAAAAGATTTGAACTCTTGTGACTGAATTTTTTTTTCTTGTTTAATGAAATTCATATAAATATCCTCTCTATCATCCTTAGTTTCAATTGGAACATCATTCTCCATTGTTTGTGCATAATACCCATGCCTTTCTTCTGAATATTTGAGAGAAGGTCCTAAAAGTCTAGATCTTGTCATTCTTCATGCTTTCAAGAACTTGGGAAATCTCCCTCGATCCTTCATCATCAAAATCATCATATTAAACAAGATATATGTTGGATTCTACCTATTACTATGATTGGGATGTGAAGAGACTAGGGAAATACTCTACTTTCCTCCTTTTTACTTGAAGGGAAGATGATATGTTTTCAACACTCTTTTCTTTCTCCTAATCAGTGTACTCTTGATATAATTCATCATAATTTTAAATACATTTTCCAATCCTTATCTATTCTAATTCTATGTTTTAATAGAACTATGACATGTCATTACTTAATCTTCTCTCTTAAATCCTAGACAAAACATGTCATCTTTTCAATATTTGGTAGACTTAAGCCAAATCATTACAATTCCTCATAACATCATCTTCTAGGTTCAACTGATGAACAAATCTAGCCTTAATACTTTTAGTATGCCCTTCAAGGTCATGTTCTCTACTATTCTCATTGGTCAACTAGTAGTCATTCTTGATATACTCTTGTACTTCTAAAATCATTTTGTATCCAATGATAAAACCATCAAATTTCATAAAATTAGGAAGCATGTTTCCCTTCCTTCTAGGTTGAGCTATTTCTCTCTTTACCCACATCATCTACCAAATAAATTCCAAAAACCCTAATCTCTCTAGGACAAATAGTGGAAAATTATGAGGAGGCTATCTGCATCCATATATTCTTAGCAATGTATATTTAGGTTTACAAATCCACTCTCCCAAGTTAACTATAAAGCCCTTATCAAACTCATAATCTTGAGGCCTCAACATATTCTTTATTGCTTGAGGGATCTTCTTTCTATGTGTTCAAATATCATTCTGATAATTCATTGTACAAATACATCTCTAAAGACTATAAAATTGCCATCTTTGACATGTACATCCCAAAAATGGCACCACACCTCAATGGGCATTGGTTTTCCATCATTATCTATAGTTACTACCTTTATAGAATCTTTAAATTGGTCAACATTATTATACAATATCAAATGACACAATAAAGAATACTTTTATAAGGACTTTGAAGTCTTTCATTTGATTTATGCATAATCTTATCAATCTAACAAGCAAAATTGAACTCCAAATACATGTGTGGATTTTGGATCTTCTCCTTTTCATCTTCTCCAAAAGGATGGAGCCATACATAAAAAGCATTTTTGAAAAAGGTCATGAAGGAATCTATAGGATGATGTCCCATATTATCTACATACATTAGTTTGTTATTATGACCTCTAGACATAAAATTTGCAATCTCCCTAAATTTCCAAAACTTCATAGTCTATCTTGATGACATCTTAAGTGATTAATTTGAAACATTTCTCAACACATGATTTAGTAGTAACTTGTTGGGACTCAAACTTGAAGCATTGATCTTGAGTACCCTATTTGACAATTGAATCTAATCAAGCCCCTTTAAGAACTTTTTATGCATATGTACCCAACTATCATTTTGAGTCCTATGATATATTTCATGTGCTTAACATAATTCATTCAATACATGTGTACATTCCATAATTATTAATTTCCATTTTAGGACATTCTATGAAGTGTCATTTTGAGCATTTCTCAAATCTACATTTTTTTCCTAAGTATCAAAGAATGAAAGGAAGCCTAGTTTGGAATTTAATAACTTTCACCCCAATAAGTTTCATAATCCCAACTTTTGGAGTATTTAGTATACATATCAAAGAACCCACTATTAAAATTTTGAATCATTTCAATATGTTTTGACCATCTTTTGAATCCCTCAAAGTTGATTGTTTACTATTGTCATGTTGATGCATATTGTTCAGAATTACGAGTAGCCCTATTTGACCAATCATAATTTTGACCTAGTTGACCCTATTGAAAAAATTATTTTTCCATTGCATTCTAGGGGATAGAAAATTTCTATGTTTCAAATTTGAGCTTATGACAAATCCATTTAACTAGTTTTCAAACATGATTCCAAATGCAGTTTCTAAAGTTTTATTAGTTACAAAATATATAGATTGATCTGTGGCCCTATTCAAGATGTTATACTTTTAACCATGATATTTTAAACCAAATTGATTGTAACATTGTGTTCTATTTTTAAAATACTTCCAGTGTGCCATTTTTTAAGTTTTGATGAATCCATTTACACACTTTCATAGGTCCATTCCATTTGCAAAAAATGTTACTCTACTAGTGTTCCTAGTTGTGCAATTCTAAGTAGACAACTTCATGCTTTCCTAATTATTTTTCATGATCCCAAATCACATACTTATATTCTCCACATAAAATGAATCAATATCTTAAATCTCATTTCCCCAAGCGGTCGTTTGACCAATTTTGAAAGCCAAAACCAAATGCACTTTTATGTTTCTAACACAGTGGTTTGCAAGATAGTTTGAAGTGAGCAAATTTGACAGTCAATATATTTTGACCCAAATTTCGTAAAGAGCCAAGAATTTTCATGGTAAATGCATGTGTAATAGAGAACATAAATGAAATTTTTTTAGGGCCTAGTGATTTTATTTGTCAAAAAAAATTAGGCTAGTCTTGAGTCCTCTTAACACAAAATGGACAGTTTGTGATGACAACAAAAAATGAGTTTTAAATGGTCATATTAGTGATCCAAATTCAACTAAATTAGTTAGGTTATTGGGAATTAAAATTTTTCAAAGGATGTTATAATGACCCTAATCTTTGAAATGCATGATCATAACAAATCAAATAGATGTATAAGTTGTATACATAGTGAATAATAAAAGAGAGAATGTGAAATACCATGGCGGTCTAGTGGCTCAAAATTGTGGAGGTCCACATAACAAGTTTGACAGATAAAAATGAGAAAATTCAGCACTATTTTGGGAAAGGTGTGAAACAAAAAGGATAATGTTTAAAAAATAAAATAATGTTTCATAAATAAGAGATCTTTGGGGCTATTATATTTTTCCAATAATATTATTACCTGATGCTAATACTAACCTAGTGAATCTCAGAGATTATATATATGTTCATGCAAGATTTTTGAGTCTCACATTTATGAAAGCATATACATCAAATTGAGGGTATTTTTAGTGGCCACAATTATAAATATTGAGTTATAAGTCAATATGAAATATGTGAGCTAGTTATGACATTGACTAGTTTGAAGGATTTCTATATTTGAGTTTTCATTCCCAATTTGATCATAAATTTTCTAAGATGTGGAGAAGATGTGAATCTATCTTCAATGATGATGTAAAAAAAATTCAAAACCAGGGACTCATAAAAAAGCTTCTAAGAATGATAAAGTTTTAGAGTATGCAATGTCCTAGTACAAATCTATCCCAGAAGATGTGTTTTATATGAAACATTTGGAAAAGGTTGAAGATTTTGAAGGTAGAAAGACTAGAGAATTCTTTATATGATTATTATTTTATATAGAAGGAAGAGGAATGTACCTCACATAAATTGATTGAATGAAGAAGATCATGATTCTAATTCCTCCTTCAAGTAATAAGATGATGCAAAGGGAAAGATGGTTAACAATGAGCTACTAGATGGTTTTGGTTTTCAATTTTCTTGAAGCCATTCATGCAACTGAATAGAAACAAATGTATTTCCTCTCAACATGCATCCTACCCTAGAAAACATAGATCAATGACACAAGAGATATAATAATGATTTTCCACATGGTTGAATAAATTTTGACTCCTATATTGGTTGATTTTTAACTAAGATTTGGAAAGGTTGAGACTGATAGGAAATTACATTAGTAGAACCATGTTTTGAATACATGGAGGGGATATGCTATGAGATGTTGAAGTTGAACAAATTTTTTTAAAAATGGGACAAGTTTCCTGTTCACATTTTTTATGCCATTTTTTTATGGACATTTTTTTATTTAGGTTTATACATGGTGTACTAAACTCTTTTACCATCTACTTGTTTAGAGATGGAGAGATGTAGATGTGTCAAGAAGTTCCAAGAAGAGGTTGTTCTAACACAAAGGTCAATGGTATATGAATATGGGATAAACCTTCACAAAGGTTGCATATTTCCATGACACCAAATGGTCAAAGGGTTAACACATGATAAGTGATCTATATCTGATGGGGACCCAACCCAAGAACAGAATGGAACCAACAGAAAGGGAAAATTATATTAACTGAGAAAATAAGCTAGTACAAATAGTGTAGAGAAAATAAACTTCAAAACATGCCCTAAGGGCTTACAATAGCATAAATCTAGAGATAATTTCTCCTTTTAGTACCTCCTCTCAAACTCCACTCCGAACTGCCTTTTACAATGCCAGAAATCTCCTTAAATAGACCCTAGAGGGTTAAGGACTAGGAGTACATTCTAGAAAGTGCTAGTAGGCATCCACTGACCAAATAGAAGGTTCCGGAAGCTTTGTTAGAAGTCAGTGCAATTCTAGAAAAATTCAGAAACGGTAAACGAACTTTCAGGAGGCATAACTTTTAAACCGTAGCTCCGATTGACGAACCATTTACATTTTCGAAAAGCTCTTGAAGCGCTCTATAGCCCTATGGATAAGCTTCGCTCATCCCCCATTTTTTGACCCTTTTCAAGGTCATTTAATGCCCCAAACCTGACTTTGAAGCATTCTTAAGAGGTCTCCAAAACCCAAAAAATTGCAATAACTTTCAAACCGTGGGGCCTATTGACCTGATTTTTTTTTTGGAATGCTCTAAATCATGATTACATTCATCTGGCCAATTTACACCTTCTAGTTTACCAAAATGATGGCCCAAATACATGCTCCTATTTTTTAAGGATTTTCAAATGCACTGATAGTTGAACTATGAGAGTTGGAACCTTTATTTGAGCCAAATGGGTATCCAAAAATGTAAAGACATGAAATAGAAACTAAGTCTAAGTACATTTTTTTTTGGGTGACACAGGATTGCCCTTATACCTCTGGATGCTCCTGCATCAGACACCCAGGGTAGATTGAAAAGTGACCCTGTCACTTTATGGGTGGTAGAGGAAATCCCAAATGGGAAACCTCAGCTGCTGAAATCCAAGTTGAGTCCTCGATTGGCCGTCCTTTCCATTTGACCAAATACTCTTCATACTGCCTGTTTCTAGTACTCCTACCCACACGATGATCTAGAATGTCTTCTATATCCTCCTTCTTAGAAGCAGGAATTGGACATGGCTCTAACACCAGCTCCTCATCTGCACCATCGTCATGATACTCTGTTAAATCTGCAATGTTGAAAATGGGAGAAATCTGAATACCATCTGGCAGCTCCACTTCATATGCAGTTCCTGAGTCATGTTTCTTCAAAATTTTGCAAGGGCCAAATTTCTTCATTTTCAGCTTGTTGTAAGTACCGGCTAGAAATCTTTCTTTTCGTAAGTGTACCATGACTAAATCTCCTACTTGGAATTCCTTATGTCTTCTCCTTTGATCAGCCCTAGCTTTATACTCTTGATTCATCTTGGTTATGTGTGCCTGAACCTCCTCATGTAGATGATTGATATGTTCAGCAAATTCCTCAGCTTCAACACTTGTCTTCTCCCCTTGTCCTATCTTCCTCAATTCTGGTGTAGTCCTTGGGCTATTCCCATATACAATTTGAAATGGTGATTTTCCAGTACTCCTATTTACAGAGTTATTATAAGCAAACTCTGCCTGTGGTAGAATCAAATCCCATCCCTTGGGCTTATCTCCAACTAAACATCTCAGCAAATTGCCCAGACTTCTATTTACCACTTCTGTTTGACCATCAGTTTGTGGGTGATGCGTGGAACTGAATTTTAAGTCTATTCTCAACTTTTTCCACAATGTCCTCCAGAAATATCCCACAAATTTAGTGTCTCTGTCAGAAACTATACTCCTTGGAAGACCATGTAGTCTTACCACCTCTTTGAAAAACAAGTCTGCAATATGGACAGCATCATGAGTTTTGTGGCATGGAATGAAATGTGCCATTTTGGAGAACCTATCAACCACCACGAATACTGAGTCATTACCCCTTTGTGTCCTTGGCAATCCAAGAACAAAATCCATACTTATGTCCTCCCATGGCCTTGATGGAAGAGGCAACAGATGATATAGACTAGTATTATGACTAAACCCCTTGGCAACTTGACAAACTTGGCAACTTTGTATGAACTTCTTCACATCTTGTGAAATTTGAGGCAAAAAATAATGTTCTCTAAGAATGGAAATGGTCTTATCTCAACCAAAATGTCCTGCCATCCCTCCACTGTGTTTCTCCTTAATCAAATTTTCCCTCATGGAACTCCTTGGAATGCACAATTGACTACCTTTGAACAACATGCCATCCTGAGTCAAATAATCTAACCACTTTGTTCTATCTATAGCAACAGGCTCTTTACAAGCTTTCCATGCTTCAGCAAAATCAGGATCCTCGGGGTACAAATTCTTGATTTCATCAAACCCAACTACTTCAACCTGCATTACTATAAGCAGTGACTGTCTCCTACTTAGTGCATCTGCAACCCTGTTAGATTTTCCACTTCTATGCTTCAACACAAATGTATAGCTCTGCAAGAACTCTACCCACTTCATATGCCTCTGATTCAATTTACCTTGGCTATTTAGGTACTGTAATGCCTAATGATCAATATACAAAAAAAATTCCTTTGGCAATAAATAATGCCTCCATTTCTTTAAGGCCTGAACTATTGCATAGAACTCTTGATTATAAACAGAATACTTCTTCTTTGCATCATTCAATTTTTCACTAAAATATGCAATAGGCTTACCTTCTTGGCTTAATACAGCCCCAATAGCACTGCCACTAGCATCACAATCCACCTGGAACACTTTTCTAAAATCTAGAAGTGCCAACACAGGCTATTCCGTCACCTTCTTCTTCAGCAATTCAAAACTTCTCGCAGCCGCTATAGTCCATTTGAACTCTTTTCTATCCCCTCTTATTGTATCAGTTAGGGGTGCACATATGCCACTGAAATTCTTAATAAAATTCCTGTAAAAACTAACCAGACCATGAAATGATCTTACCTTAGTAGCAGTCCTTGGAGTAGGCCATTCCAAGATGGCTTTTACCTTCTCTGGATCCATTTTGAAACCTTCAGGTGATATAACAAACCCCAAATAGACTAAATCCCTTTTTGCAAAGACACACTTCTTCAGATTAATTAATAGTTTCTCTTCCCTTAGCCTTTCAAGGACACTATGAACATGCAGTAAATGTTCTTCCAAAATCTTGCTGAAAATTAAAATATCATCCAAATAAACAATAACAAATTTTCCCAAGAACTTCTTAAGTACCTCATTCATGAGCCGCATGAAGGTGCTTGGGGTGTTCGTTAATTTAAAGGGCATGACTAACCACTCATAAAGACCCTCCTTGGTCTTGAAGGCTATTTTCCACTCATCTCCTTCTCGAATCCGTATTTGATGATAACCACTCTTTAGATCTATCTTTATGAAGTACTGAGCTCCACTCAACCAGTCCATAATATCATCCATCCTTGGCAAAGGAAAGCGGTACTTGATGGTGATCCTATTTATAGCTCAAAAATCTGTACACATCCTCCATTCTCCATCCTTCTTTGGTGAGAGTACTGCAGGTACTGCACATGGACTCAGGCTCTCTCGAATCAAGCCCTTCCTCAATAGCTCTTGAACCTGTCTATTTAGCTCCTCTGTTTCAGTAGGAGTCATCCTATGAGCAGCCTTGTTAGGCAAACTAGCTCCTGGAATCAGATCTATCTGATGAATGATTTTCCTTACTGGTGGCAATCCATCTGGAACATTATCAGAGATAATATCTCCAAACTCCCCTAGTAAATCTAAAACTTCAAGTGGTATTTCAATACTACCTTCTTTATCTTTCCTAGGAATCAAAGCATAGCACATATGCTGATGTTTCATGCCATCTAAGAACTTCCTTCCATCAACAAGACAAATCCTAGCATTGCTACATACCTTTTCACCTTCCTTTTTCATGGGCTTCAATTTGTGGCAAACTCCATCCTTTGTCAAAGAGTATGTGTTTGCATGTCTATCAAATTGCCATGGTCTACCCAACAATAGATGGCAAACATCCATCGAAATAACATCATAGAGAACTTCATCATGGTAACTCCCAATTTTGAATTTCACTAGACATTGTTCACTTACCAGGACCTTATGATCATCTTTTACTCAAGAAATCCGATAGGGCTGGGGATGTTTCTCCCTCTCAAGCTTCAGCTTAGAGACCATCTCTTCTGATACCAAGTTATCAGTGCTACCACCATCAATGATCACATCACAACATTTATCCTCACACTTGCATCAGGTACGGAACAAACTCCTCTATTGTCCTAGTTCATTCTCACCACTTAGTATGACTCTTTCATTTACCAAGGTCTCTCCTCTTTCTGCATCCTCTGAATGTGATGATTGTGCATCCTCATCTAGATGAGCAACCCTAGCTTGGCCCTCAGCTCTCCTATCTGTCCTTCCTTGTCATTAAGGGCATTCAAAGGCACGATGACCTTCTTCATTGCAATGGAAACAGGTTCCATGGAAGCCTCCTCTTCCTTGTCCATGTCCTCTACCTCTTCCTCTTTGATTTTAAAAGTCTTGATCATGGGAGCGGTTGAAACCCTCATTCCTCTAGTTTCTGCTAGTACCCACATCTTCATTTTTCTTTTGGGTTTCATTGCGGCCTCCAGATGATCTACTGCTTCCCCTTCCTCCTTGACTGTACCCTCTTTGTCTTCCTTCAAACCTTTTATTCAGCTTCTCTTCAACTTGTAGGGAAAACTGGTATGCCTCTTCAATGCTGGTCATTCTTACCAGACGTAATTCCTCCTGGATGCTAGGTTGCAACCCACTGATATAATGAGCAACTTTCTCCTTATTTGCTTCTACATGCCCTACTCTAATCAAGAGTCGGTAAAACTCCTCTATATATTCTTGGACTGATCTTCTTGCTTGCTTTAACCCATGCATCTTCTTAAACAGATCAAGCTCGTAGTCCACAGGAATGAACTGCTTCTTCAATTTGTCCACCATGTGATCCCATCTTGCGATCTTCTCTTTCCTCTTCTAAGTCTTTCCAGTTGAACCTCTTGCCACCAGATTTTGGCATGGCCTTTCAGTTTGGCCTTTGCAAACTTAACCCTATCTGGGTCCCTTATATCCTCATACTCAAAGTATTCTTCCAATTCATTGATCCAATCGATCAACTCATCTAGTTTCAGATTTCCTGAAAATATACCCACTTCAATTGTAGGTCTTTTCCAAAACTTAGTAATGGCCCTAAAAAGCCTTTCCTCTATAGGATTCAGAACTTCCCCGTCAACTTCCTCTTCTGGTCCCATTACTTCCTCTTCATTGTCATCCTCACTGTTGTTACCTGCGGCAACATTTGCTCCTCTACGAAGCTCCTCTTGCAATGCTTGTACCTGCCTTTGGAGGCCTCTAACCTCCTCAGGATTAATAGCTCTAGCCCTTTTGCCATGCTCTCATCATGGAGGCATCTTCTAACTCGAACCCACAACCATACAGTCCTGGTGCAAACTGCCTCACAGTCGGCGCTCTATCTACACACTCAGGAAAACCCACTTTGATACCACTTGATGGGGACCCGACCCAAGAACAGAATGGAACCAACAGAAAGGGAAAATTATATTAACTAAGAAAATAAGCTAGTACAAATAGTGCAGAGAAAATAAACTTCAAAACATGCCCTAAGGGCTTACAATAGCATAAATCTGGAGATAATTTCTCCTTTTAGTACCTCCTCTCAAACTCCACTCCAAACTGCCTTTTACAATGCCAAAAATCTCCTTAAATAGACCCCAGAGGGTTAAGGACTAGGAGTACATTCTAGAAAGTGCTTGTAGGCATCCACTGACCAAATAGAAGGTTCCAGAAGCTGCGTTAGAAGTCGGTGCAATTCTAGAAGAATCCAAAAACAGTAACCGAACTTCCGGGAGGCATAACTTTTGAACCGTAGCTCTAATTGACGAACCGTTTACATTTTTGGAAAGCTCTCGAAGTGCTCTATAGCCCTATGGACAATCTTAACTTTTCCCCCATTTTTTGACCCTTTTCAAGATCATTTAATGCCCCAAACCTAACTTTGAAGCATTCTTAGGAGGTCTCCAAAACTCGAAAAACTACAATAACTTTCAAACCGTGGGGCCTATTGACCTAATTCTTTTTCTGGAATGCTCTAAATCATGATTACATTTATTTGGCCAATTCACACCTTCTAGTTTACTGAAATGATGGCCCAAATACATGCTCCTATTTTTTCAAGATTTTCAAACGCACTGATAGTTGAACTATGAGAGTTGGAACCTTTATTTGAGCCAAATGGGTATACAAAAATGTAAAGACATGAAACAAAAACTAAGTCTAAGTACATTTTTTTTTGGGTGACACAGGATTGCCCTTATACCTCTAGATGCTCCTGCATCAATATCATTTGTTATGGATGATAAGCTTCACTTGTATTAGTTAATGGTGAATTCTTTACCACCTATGACTGTATTAGAGTTGTGGGTGAAAAGACAAATGAAAATATGTTTATTTGGTTAAGAAATAAAGTGGATTCAGCATATATTCGAAAAAGGAGAAACAATATAGCTCCCTTATAGCTATGACTCCCTGTATACCAAAGTCAACCCTGTAGCTTCCTCTATTACTATTTTCTTTCAATATCCCTTATGCATCATCACTACTCTATGCAATATTAAAAGAAGATAAAAAGTCATTAAGGATCATAAAAGGAAATCCCTCAATATTGATCTAGTATGTACCATGTTATGGGCCTAGTCTTGTAAATCTATTCAAATGAATGATGGATTGTTATAACTTGAAAAACTATCAATCCATTTTGTTCCTTTTTAAATTGGTGTTAAATCCAAAAGAATTCGTATAAATGAGGGGAAAATTTTCCTATGGAAGAGGCACTGATAAGGACATATCTCCTGATGGGATATTGTTAGATTGTGGTGACAGATTAGGGAAGTAGGGCCCTATTTTATCAAGATTTTGGGCCAATGTGTAATTATTAATTATAACCCTAAAGAAATAAAAATACTTGTATAAAAGGGCTTTGGGTTAGGGATTGTTTCATTGTGGTAATGTGAAAATTAGTTCTTGCGGCAATATTGAGTTGTAAGGGATTACAGATTATAATCATGTTGTAATCACTAGATCATAATAATATTGGATTTTTTGTTTGGTGGATGTAACCCACGGATTGGGTGAACCACATTAAATCTTGGTGTCTTGTGTTGTTTTCTGTGTGATCTATTATTTTCTAATATTGTTTATATTTTTATGTAATTGTTATTTTTGTTTGTGGTTTAAGCCTAACACATGGTATTAGAGCCTAGCTATTTTTTAGTTATCCTCTATAAGAAATTATCATGGTTGAGTGGGAGTGATGGTAGAAGAGCGTAAGCTAAGGGTTAACAAGTTTAATGGGCAGAACTTTCAGTTATGGAAGATGCAAATGGAAGACTATCTTTATTAGAAGGATTTATGGAAGCCATTGGAAGGAAAAACCAAGAATCAAGGATCTATGTCAAATGATGAATAGGATCTTTTAGATAGAAAGGAACTTGGAAGCATTTGATGGCACTTAATATTACAAAAGTGAAGACAATAGAAGAGTTGATGCAAACCCTAGAAAAACTATATGAAAAGCCCTCTACTTCAAAAAAGGTATTTACCATGAAGTATTTATTTAATATAAAAATGATAGAAGATGGATCTATTGTAGATAATTTAAATTAGTTTAATACTATTACTAATTAGTTATCTTCTGTGGGTATCAATTTTGATAAGAAATTGGGGTTCTCTTAATTTTGTGTTCTTTGCCTGAAAGTTAGAATGGCTAGGTAATGGTTGCGAGTAATTTTGTTCCTAGATCTAGTACCCTAAAATATTATGATGTATTTAGTGTTATTTTGAGTGAGAAAACTCATAGGAAAACCTCAGGTGGATCTATGTAAGGAAAGTTAAGGTAGAATGACTGAGAGAGGAAGTAATTCCAAAAATTGTGGGAAATCAAGAGGAAAGTTAATGTGGAGGAGGTCTTGATTGAGAGGACCAAATGACTATTGGTACTATGGGAAACTAGTGCATAAAAAGAAAGATTGTTGGACTCAAAAGAAAAATGAAGGAGATGAACTAGATGGAGACAAAGAGGCAAATGTGGTAAGTAACAAATCTAAAGAGGATGCTTTGCTTTTTTCTTTAGAAAGTGTTGATGATTCATGGGTTTTAGATTCCAATGCTTCATTTCATGCTACACCTCGTAGAGGTTATTTCATTGATTATGTCCAAGGGGATTTTGGACTTATTTATTTAGGGGATAATGAACCCTATCAGATTGTTGGAAAGGGGTAAGTTAATATTAAGTTGTAGAATGGGAATCATTGGCTACTACATGAGGTAAGACATGTTCCAAGGTTGAGTAGGAGTTTAATTTCAATAAGGAAACTTGGTGATGAGGGTTGTGTAGTTACTTTTAATGATAAAAATTGGAAGGTTTCAAAAGGCTCCCTTCTAGTAGCAAAAGGTGTGAAAGTAGGCACCTTATATCTTTGTACAAGTCATATTGTTCCTTCTACTTTAATTGTTTCAGAGAAAAATGAATGTTCAGGAATAGTTGTTATAGTTGAGCAGGGAGAACAAATGGCTCCTATAGATTTTGATACAATAGTATGACACAATATACTTGGGCACATTAGTGAGAAAGGTATAAAAGTAGTTAATTAAAAGAAAGTTTTATTAGTTTTGAAATGGTTTAATATGGATTTTTGTGAAAGTTGTGTGTATGGAAAACAAAAGAAAGTGAGTTTTGTGAAGTCTGGGAAGGAAAATAAAAAGGAGAAATTAGAGCTTGTGCATACTGATGTATGGGGACTCTCAGGTATCTTCCCTTGGTGGTTCTCATTATTATGTTACATTTATTGATGATGCAACTAGAAAAGTATGGGTTTATTTCCTTAGACAAAAATTTGACATATTTAAAACTTTTAAGAAATTAAAATACTTGGTTGAAAATGCAACTAGTAAGAAATTAAAATATCTTAGATCTGATAATGGTGGTGAGTATTATAGTTATGAATTTTAAGATTATTTCTCCACTAATGGTATTTGTAGACACAAAACTATCCAAGGACTCCACAGAAAAATTGAGTGGCAGAATGCTTGAAAAGGACTATAATGGAGTGTGCAAGGAGCTTGAGGTTGCATGTTGGGTTTCCCTTACACATGTGATTGGAGGATATCAATACTATTGTATATTTGATTAATAGAGGTCCCTCTACTCCTTTGGGTTGTGGTATTCTATAGGAAGCATGGACTCGTAAGAAGGTGAGTTATTCTTTTCTGAAAACCTTTGGTTGTGAAGTATTTTCTCATATAGATTTTGAAAATAGAACCAAGCTGGAAGCTAAGTTAAAAAAATGCATTTTTTTGGATATGGAATTAATGAATTTGGTTATAGGATTTTGGATTTTGAAAATCATAAAATTGTAAGAAGCAAGGATGTAATATTCAATGAGGAAGTGTTATACAAAGATCTATTGCAGCAACATGAGAAGAAAGAAGATGATCATGTAGTGCTCGATGATACTCCAAAACATTATGTTCCAACCATTCCTCATGATGTGTAACAACCACAACAAAAAATACCACACACACCATTGAATGTCACACAGTCAACAAGGCTAATTAGACCTCCATAAAGATTTTCTCCCTCTTTATATTTTATTTTACATACTGATGCTAGTGAACGTAAATGTTATGATGAAGCTATGTAGGTGGATACTAAGATTCAGTGGGAGTCTGCAATGAAAGATGAAATGGACTATTTGTTGAAAAATAAGACATGGGATTTATGTAAGTTTCTTGCAGGTAAAAGGGCTTTATAGAATAAGTGGCTTTATAGGTTAAAAGAAGAGGATGGAGGTAAGAAAATATTAAAAGACAAGTTAGTTGTAAAAGGATTTACATAGAAAAAGGGCATTGATTTTGATGAGATATTTTCTCCTTTTGTTAAGATGACTTCTATCCATACTATTTTAAGTATTATGGCTACTAAAGATTTATATTTAGAGCAAATTGATGTTAAAGTAACCTTCTTTGATGGTGATTTGGATGAAGAGATATATATGGCTCAACCATAGAGATTTGAGGTCAGAGGTAAGGAGAAATTACTGTGCAAATTGAAGAAAAGTTTATATGGCTTGAAGCAAGAACCTTGGTAATGGTATCTAAAATTTGATAGTTTTATGCATGAGCATGAATATATTAGGTTTCATTCAGATCATTGTGTTTAATTTAAGAGGTTGGATGATGATAGCAACATTATTTTATGTTTATATATTGATGATATGCTTGTAGGTGGGTCTAACATGGATTGGATTAAGGGGTTGAAATGCCAGTTAGCACATGCATTTGCTATGAAGGATTTGTGGGTAGTAAAACAAATCCTTGGTATGAAGATTTGTAGAGATAGGAAGCATAAGAATTTGATGCTACCTTAGGCTGATTATATTGAGAAGGTGTTGCAACGTTTCTCTATGGAGAATGCTAAAGTTGTTAACACATTTACCTATTCTTTTGAAGTTGACTAAGGAGATGTGTCCCAAGACACAAGAAGAGGAGGATAAGATGTCCAAGGTACCTTATGCCTCAGTTGTAGGAAGCATGATGTATTTTATTTTATGTACTAGGCCAGATATTTCACATGTAGTGGGAGTCATTTGTAGGTATATGAGTCATCTAGGAATTAAGCATTGGAATGCAATTAAATGGATTCTTGTATATCTAAGAGGAACATCTAGTAAGTGTTTACAATTTTGGGGCTCTACTACTAATTTACAAGGTTATGCTAACTCATATTTGGTAGGGGATATCAATACTAGGAAAAGTACTATAGATTATGTCTTTACTATCGGTGGGGTAGCTATGAGTTGGGTTTCTAGGTTACAGAAGGTTAATGCTTTATCCACTATAAAGGTAGAGTATGTTTCTGCTATAAAGGTAGTGAAGGAGATGATATGGCTTTAGTTCTTCTTGAAAGAATTAGGAAACCCTTAAAAGGATAATCATTTGTTTATAGATAATCAAAGTGCCATTCATCTTGCAAAGAATTCAGCTATACATTCAAAGACCAAACACATACAGTTGTGGTACCATTTCATTTGGTCAATTTTGGATGATGGACAAGTAAAGATAGACAAGATACATAGAGATGAAAATCTAGTAGACATGTTTACAAAGGTAGTAACAAAGGAGAAGTTGAAATCCTCCTCAGTTTTGGTTGGTCTTCTAGATTGAACATGAATACAAGAACATCAAAGTCCAAGGTGGTTTGATCTAGTGGGAGCCTCATGGAGTAGCAAAATAGATACCAGATTAGTCTCCAAGTGGGAGATTGTTAGATTGTGGTGACTGATCAGGAAAGTACTGTACATACTCTATAATTCCTTTATGGGGTTTAGGGCTAGGCTGAGCCCCAAGTAAGGGTTTGGGGATGGCAATGCCTAGTATAGTGGGGGTCATTAGGCCTTGGCTATCTGGGGGTCATTAGGCCTTGGCTATCAGGATTTTGGGCCAATATTTAATTATTAATTATAACCCTCAAGTAGTAAAAATACTTGTATAAAAGGGCTTAGGGTTAGGGATTGTTTCATTGTAGTGATGTGAAAATTGGTTCTTGTAGTGGTATTGAGCTATAAGGGATTATGGATTGTAATCTGGTTGTAATCACTAGATCATAATAATATTGGATTTGTTATTTGGTGGACATAGCTAAGGGATTGGGTGAACTATGTTAAATCTTGGTGTCTTGTATTATTTTCTATGTGATCTATTATCTTTTGATATTGTTTATATTTTCATGTAATTGTTATTTCTATCTATGGTTTAATCCTAATAGATATTTGCAGAATGAGAGCAATGGATAGTCCAAATTCCTAGCTATTACATATCTATTGTGAAGATGTTGTTGTGACCAAGTGTGTGAAAAATGCATTAATTTTTGGCATGATTGGAGTGTAGAACACCATAGATCAAAAGAATAATATTGATCAATCCTTATCATGTTTGAAACATCAAGGATTCTTAATTAACAAAGTGTTGTGAATCTATAGGTCATGCCCATGTCTATTTTGAGGGTAGTATTGTATTTTTTTGTATCCCACATTCACCCTATAAAGAAACTTGGAGTCTTTTTATATGTGAAGAAATGACTCATAGTTTTCTTAAAGGCATGATCTTTTTGAGATGCAAGGAACATGCACATGGGGTCTATGAGCCAACTCGATGATAGTGACATAATTTTTACAAGACACATAGACTAAGAAGAAGATGTGTTAGACCATCAACCAATGAGAATTTGACACCTAGCACAAAGTTCAAGGTGGATGACTCAGCAAGATAGAAACATGGTGGAATGTCACAAAGTCACAAATGATGTGGTGATCGGCTAATTTAGCACACAAGAATGCGACAAGTTACCACATGGAAAGAATAATGATGTGGCACTAGTGACATGGCACAAAATTCAAGTTGTTGAGGTGGATCAAGAGTAACATATGTCACGTTGTCACTATGTCTCGATGATGTGGCATATTTTTGGCTATTTATGTGACAAAGAGACATGCTAACATGTGGTAGTGGTGAAGATGTGGTAGTTTTTAGAATTAATCACCAGATTGTGCTATGTGGTAGTGAATTGGTGGCTATCACTTAGTTTGGATGAAAATTTTCTCAAAGTTAAGAAAAGTGACATAGTGATAGGTTGCCATGTGGTAGAGGGTCAAATGTGACATGATAGTCCATGAATGAATCAAAAGTCACCACATGGAACCTAGGTGGTTGTGATTGTGTAGAAGGACCAATTAGGTGGCAATACATGGTGAAGTGCCTAGTTCACATGATAAATTAGGATGATTGGATAGAGATGAATCGATGATGTATTTCCAACTAGATTTGACCCAAAATGAAATAGAGGAAAACTACAAAGTTCTAAAATAATTAATATTTTATTATTTCCCCTCATTCAATGTATAGGTCAATTTAAATTGAAACTAATTAATATTGTATAGTTCAAACTTTGAAAATGGTGAAATATTTGGAAGTAAAAGGGTCTGTAATCAATCTTGGATCTAGAGTTTCAAATGGAATCCTTGGGTGGACTTTTATATATTGTCAGAAAGATCTTAGAGTCTACTTTCCATTTCTCACATTATATGTTGCATAGGTGTTAGTGAGTAAAAGTTATACTAGATTTTTTCTAAGGTTCTCAATATGAAACTATATTATGGTATGAGTAGTTCAGATTTAGTTTGTGGCCAAACGATAAGATGGGTATCCACCAAATTTAGATGGGTATAAGTGATATTATTGTTCTTGCAAAGTAGTTAAATGTGGATTTGACAACATTTTGATTCCATATCTGATAATTTATCATAAAGGATCTTTTCTCGTCATTCTTGAGATATATGTGAGTTTGTTGGGTACAATGATGAGATTTGATGTAGTTCTTAATTCTAGAGAGAAGAATGAGTTTTGGCAACAAAAATGGCAGGAGATTCAAGTGGAAAAGTGTCAATTCTAGATTAGATCCTAGATTTCTTCCTCTTCTATATCTTTCCTTTTCTTCTCTTTGTATAGGGTTGGCTTTAGTTTGTTGGATGTTGTTGGTTCCCAAGGTTTGGAGAAGCTTCTCAAATAGGTTTCCAGCATTCTTCAATATTTATCTCTTGTATGAATAACATTAATGGAGTTTTAGTATACAGTTATGGTCTCTTATGTGTTTCATGAGCCTTTCCGTGCATCTAGAATGTATTTGCTTCAAAGAAATGAATACGAAACATCAAATGAGCTTAGGTTCATTTTGATTCTTGTCTCCTATCTCTTTTATTTGTAACCTTTGGTGGTTTGTGATCAAAGATTATAAATCCACTTGCACTTCATTTTGGGTTGTATGTTTTGATTTATTTTTTCATCGATTCAAGTAATCATGTAAATACTTGATATATCTTAACAAAGTTGTAGATTTCATAGAAGGATGTAATGAGTATGAAGTTTAGTTTAAACATAGATGTCTAATTTACAAAGTAAAAGGATAGATCACCAATATCCTGATGTATGTGGTAATTTGTGGAATACCTAATGGATGGCACACTAATCAGCCATAGGATCTGAAAGTATATTGTTGTTTCATATGTGAGTTATGTTGATATCAATCAATTAATCAAAATTATTTTCCTTTTCATGTTGTAGAGTTGAAAAGGAAACCCACACTTAGCTTGTGAATCTCATAGATCATGTTAATACCTATTTCATATCTATCTCATTGCATAAGCATATAAGATTTTAGGATTTTCATTTTCTAAATACAAATTCAAATTTATGTTTTAGGAACTAGTACTATATAGATGAATCCGAAGTCTACCCACCTAGGTTTTACAGAGCTTGACATGAAGAAGGAGTTCAACCTATATAGTTGGCTCAAGTTTTAGAAAAATTTTGTCCATCATAGGAAATAGCTTCCCTTAGATGAAACCTTTTCTTGGCTATCTGGTAGTTGAAATATATGTTAAATAAAGAACCAACAAAATGGTAACTCTATTAGGGAGTGTATTGAATATTTATGGTAAACAAACCTTGAGAATCTAAAAGGGAGATTCAATACAATAGGAAGAAAGACCTAAAGAATTTTCTAGAGTAGTAAGGTTATGATTGTTTGTTCAATTTCCTTATTAAAAATTCATGTCTCTTAGTAATGCTTTATTCATGATAGCAATAGCTCTAAGAGCTAGATGAAAATTGTGTGCTATAATAAAAATAATCTTATCATAAATTAGTTCAACTTTCTCAAAGTATTGTTGAAAAATTCAATGTCAAGAGTAATCATATGTGTTTTCCTCTTTTCCAAGTGTGTAAATCTCCAAGAGTGGTTTGATGATTTTCAAGTTCCTCACAAGTTGAAGATCTGGTTCTCATTTGTCAAGTAATGAATTATGTTTCAAAATCTTATCTCACAAGTGTGAGTGGTGACTCTAGAGATCTTTGTACTAGTTCTAAATTGAATTTAACAAAAGATTTAAAAGCCTTTCATCTTTTTGTTGGGAAGATCTAAAGCTTTTGTGAGTAGTTCTTTAAAAGAGAAGTTATACATTCTTAATTAGAAAGTTAAAGTGTTGTATACATCTAATATTTATGAAGAGGAAGTGTCAAAAAGAAAATCATAGTAGTGATTTCATTATCCTCTTCAAAGAGATGGAATTTCTACAAAGTTTTGTGTATAGTGTGAAGGAATGCATGTTTACATTAGTGCCCAATTAGAAAATCTAGTTGCGATATCAACACTTAAAGGTACTTTAATTTTCATGTGTTTTATTTTCATGAAAATTAAGTGACAAGAATGGTTGCCTCCAATTAGTAATTTCAATACTAGGAGAAAGAAGTATAATTTTTAAGATGGATTCAAACTTTAGATCTGAAGGTAGTTTACCAAGTTATGAAACTATGCTTGAGGAAGTTTTTATGTTGAGAAGAAACTCCATAGTCATCCCATTTCTTTCATAAGAAATATAGTAGGAGTTGTACAAGGAATATTGATGTTCAATTTTACTTGAAGTTTAAATTAGCACTTATGGATCTTCATGTCTATATAAGACCTCAAGATTCTTCATGGACCATTGTCTTCCTAGAAGATTTTATGCCTAATTCAATTGATTGGCCAACATAGTTGAGATTAAAAAAGGTTATACAATTTGAAAAAATCATCAAGAAGATTGAGAGTGATTTTTATAAAAATATATATTATACTGAATCTTTTAATAAATAAAGTGAATGTGCTAAA
Organism: Cupressus sempervirens; assembly: GCA_028749045.1. Taxonomy (NCBI): domain Eukaryota; kingdom Viridiplantae; phylum Streptophyta; class Pinopsida; order Cupressales; family Cupressaceae; genus Cupressus; species Cupressus sempervirens. The sequence goes on along the minus strand of CM053789.1, from coordinate 816,944,208 downwards.
AATAATAGGGAATGTGATGAATCCAGAAAGGATGATAATTTATCTTCTAATTTTGAAGAGAAGGATTCAAGTTTTAGTGAATCAGATGATTGCATTCAACATAAGAAATATGGATATATAATTGAAAATGAATCATGTGGCAATATAAATGAGAATGAAGAAATCTCTAACAGGTATAGGGGTAACTCTTCTTGTGATAAAATTGAGAATGGTGAGGTACCTAGTGTTGAGGTATTGTGTAGAGAAAAGGAAACATGTTATGATTTGACTTCTAATTTATGATACTATTTTTCTAATTATACTATTATTTGAAGTATTTTAGATCATCTAGATTTTGATCATAGCCAAGGAGAACAAACTTGTGACAAAGTCTTATTGAATACTAATGAAATTTTAGTACTATTGGCTCATGACTTTGAAAGCTATGCAAAGCTTTATAAGGATTCTCATGTTGTTGATAATTGGGTAATGGAGATATGTAATTTTTGTCATTTATGCCAGCATACGATGTACATGCTCATAGGAAACCTTGAAAATAAAGATACTTAGCTTTTGGTATTTAGAAAATTGTCTAAGTATGAATTTGGTATATAACAGTGTATTGATTTGTTTATAACTTGTTTTTGATGTCATATTATGGCTAGTGAAGTTATATGGAGATTATATACATGTCAATGATGATGTGTATAACCTTGGAAGTCAATACAAACTATATAGAACAAAGATATTCATGTTGTAAGTGAAACAAGATGGAAAAATTGAAGGAAAGGATTATTTCATTTACAAAATAATTACTTGTCCAATTAGATCTGACATCCTAGATGTTTACTCTAAGTTGGAAAAGTGTATTATGGTCTTAGCCAACCTAGAATCAATTTGTGTGAAGGCATGGTATTTATGCAAAGGACATCTTTAGAATTCAAGTGTGCTATTGTATAATTGTTGTGTTGAGCAATTGATGTGAACTCTTGTGAAAGAGATATATGCAAAGTTTTTAAAAATCTATTAAATGATCTAAGATCGAGTTGAAGATTAGAGACCAGTTGAGGAAGAAGTTACAATACCTATTTTAGAAGTCTAATTGTTTGAGCAATGAGCTCTTCTTTTAATTTGAAGTGCATGTTTGGGAAATGGGCTCATCTTGCATCTACTGTACTACAACTCCTAACAGGTTTGGAATTTCCTAATAGGGATTCAAAGTATCCTAATAGGGACTCGTTATACTAAATTTTCTCATTGGCTCCTAATAGGATCTATCCTCTAACAAGGAACTTATATATTAGTATATTATCTAGTGGGTATCATCCCTACTAGGGTTTTCCCTTATCCAGGGTTTCCCTAGTTAACAAAATATGGTGCTGTGAGTTATCTTTGTGCATGGTGATTGTTACTATTCAACATTACTTTATTACTTTGTTATGTATGGTTTAAAGTAAGAAATAATTCTAGCCGGTGATTAAATTTTGTAGATTACTAATTCACACCTCAACCCCCCCCCCCAGTAATCCTTATTTGTAAAAAGTATTTCTCCTAATTATGTTTTCTCATATGATGAAGTAAAATCCCCAAAATTTTATGTTGAAGGAAATACAAAATCAGAATATTTAGTGTCAAGTTTTGGAGGTTTATATGATAATAGTTCAAATGCCAATACACATGATGACTTATCTAGTGTGGATAATACTACTAAGGGGAGATTTAGTACTGCTTCAAATTCTTCTTGTGTTTATGATGTTGTAATGAATTGTGATTGTTCATATGATGAAAAGGAAAGGGTTGGAAGTTGTGTTTCCAATTCTATTTTTTCCTTTTGTGCTGATGAGTCTTGTGATGATAAGTTTGATAGATTCAAGATTCATTCCAATGGGTTGTTAAAAAAAGAAAATGATAGTAATCAACATATTATATAAGAACACTTTCATAATGTTTATTATAACTTGGTAACTAATCCATTATTTGAGCTTGAAGAAGTTTCAACATATGTTAAGTCTAATTGGATGAGTAACAAGATTGCAAATGAGGAGAAATCAGATTTCATATACCCTTCACATCTAGTTACACAAGGTGAGTTACAAATCCATTATGTATGTGACTCCTTGAATCAAGTAGAGTATGTCCTTTGTGTTTCCATTGGATAGCATGCATAATTCATTTGATAGAAATGAATTTCAGTTTGATATTGAAATCCTAGAGTTGTTAATCCATCCTTTCATACTGAGCATTATGATGATTTTTATTCTAGTTTATCCATGCACTATGAAAGTGAAGAGGCTGATTTTATTTTTCCAAATGATTTGATTGAATATGTTAGTGTGATTTTTCAAACTAAATGAGTGATTTTTCTAGCTTGATTCATGAAAGTACAAATAAAAATGATAAGGAGATTGGATGAACCAATTGCTTGCTCATGATCCTAGTCTTCTTGAAAACTTCTAGGGTGTCTTTCTCTCCTACCCTATCACCTATAGGACCCTTTGTTCATTAGGATCCCATGGTTTCCTTAAGCTAACCTACCTACCAATAATTTTTGTATGCTCATTCCACTTCTTGTTGCATTCTTGTGCACTTAAACCATCTTCAAAGGCCTAAATCCTCCATGTGCTTTAGCCAACCTTGTAGAGATATGTAGGTGTCCTAATGTATTCTAATTCAATTAGCTATGGGTGTTAGGTATCCTTCCTAGTCTATTTTCTTACTCGATCTCACCATATTCCCATATTAAGTCTCCTACTCTGAGAAAATAGGCTTTTTCTCTTATGCCTTCCAAAGGAACCCTTAAATATTATCTAGGTTTCTTGGTTCATTAGACATCCCCTTAAATATTTTTTTGGGTCTTGAGGTTATATCCTTCCATCCATGGCCCTAACCCAAATTAGGTGAAAACTAGGCTTGTAGGCTTCACAGGTTGCTCCAACAATTAATATTATTTTAGGATTGTTCTAGGATTGGTATGATCCTCTTCACTTCATGTAATTTTTTAAAGAATTCCTTCTTCCATTTCCAAAAGGAATTTTGAGTCTAGCTTTGCTCCTCTACAAGTAATGTTGATAACTATATAGTCTTCCCTAGCCAGACTCACCACAGGATCGCCTAGGGAAAGACCTTAAAAAAAATTCATCTTTGTTTGAGGGCCCTGTTTTTTGTACACATTATGCACATGGATTCTACTCACTATTCCTAAGAAGCTATATAGAATGGATAGTGTGAAAGTGAGTTAGAACTCCATCTTCAACAACTGCCTAGACAAAACTAGTGACAGTGTGAAACCAAAAAAAATTCACAAAAGGCAAAAAAAATTATCTAACAACACAATGAATCAAAAAACCTACAGTCTAAAGCATACACAAGTTAGAACATGGATCTTGATCTTCTAACTATCTATTGTCATTATTAATAATAAAATTTCATACAAATTGCTTCAAAATGTTGATTGCCAAAATACATTTAATCCATATAATGAACATCCAACCTTGTTCATAGGTATTAAAATTCCTTATATATGGTGGTTGGATGCTTATTTCCCCCTTAGGGATCTTCTCCATCAAATTGCAACTTTCTTGTCAATTTTGCTTGAGCAACTTTAATCAATGGCAAGATTTTTTAAATTTCCTGTCTCTACCCATGTAGCTTTAGCTTTTGGTTGTCCTTCCACTAGATTAGGTACTCCATGTAGGTCTTGTACCTAGTATACTTCTTTACCATAGATTCCAAGATCCCTTCAGCTTTTTGTTTAAACTTAGTAGGTAAGGCTATAGTACGGACATCTTCTAGTATCTCCTTGCTATTTTGACTTACCTCTGATAGTGATCCTTTGTATTTGACCAAATCTATTACATTGAACATTGGTGAAATGTTAAATTCTATAGGAATCTCTACCTTGTAGGCATTCTATTCATATTTTCTTAACACCTTGCATAGACCTACTTTTTTCATTTGCAACTTTTTTGGCATTCTTTTCTATAGTCTAGATTTGTTGAGGTGGATTGTAACATAGTCACCTACTTTAGACTATATGTCCTTTCTTGATATCTCTCCCTTGGCCTTCAACTTATGAGTAGCCTTTGTTATATTCTTCTTCACTAGTTCTTTTATCTCTTTCATGGTATAGGAGGAATATTCTACATGTGTACTTCTATAATCCACAACTCCTAGATCTTTAAGTTCACACACACCTCTTAGATGCATACCATATACTATCTCAAAATGACTTCTTTGTGTTTTCCTATTCACACTATCATTGTAGGCATATTCATCTTTATGGATGATCAAATCCCATGTTTTTATATACTCCTCAGTTAGGCATGTGAGAAGGTTACCTAACACTCTATTGACCACCTCAGTTTGACCATCAATCTATAGATGGTAAGCTAACACAAATCATCGATTAATTCCTATTTTTCTCCATAGAGTCTTCAAAGACTATATTTAGGGGTAATCCATAGATTCTTTTAATCCCTTTGAAAAATAAATGAGTAATGTAGCTAGCATCATGAGTGTTTTTACGAGGGATAAAATGACTCATCTTGCTAAACCTATCTACCACCACATAGATGTTGTCCAACCCTATTTTAGTTTTAGGAAGACCTACCAAAAATTCCATGCTAATCCACTCCTATGGCCTATTAGGAATAGGTAGAGGTTGGTACAAACCTAAATTACTAGCTCCTCCTTTTATTTTCATGCACACGACACATTGCTCTACATACCTTCTGACATCTCTTGGCAACTTGGGCCAATAGAAGAATCTCTTAACCAACACTAGTATCTTATTAATACCAAAATGACCACTAAGTTTCCCATTACACTTATCTTGAATGAGGCTCTCTCTCATTGACACTTGAGGAATAGATAACTGATTCCTTTTTAAAAATAATCCACTTTGTAGAGTATATTCAGAGAACTGACTATGAAAATGATTTTGAAACCTAGAACATGCCTTATATGTTTTATAGAAATATTCATCATCCTTGTAGAGGTCCTTGAAACTTTCTATGCCAATGCTTTATACTTGAACCTCTTGTACTATTAGAATTCTTCTTTTTAGTGCATCTATCACCTTATATAGTTGTCCCTTTGTGAATGTGAAAAATTTAGGTATTCCATCCACTCTAAATGTTTATTGCTCAATTTATCCTAAGTGTTAATGTAGCTAAGTGTTTGGTAATCAGTAAACACCAAAAATTCCTTAGGTAGGAGGTAATGTCTCCACTTTGTCAGTGACTGCACTAGAGCATATAACGCCAAGTCATAAGAAGATTACTTCTTCTTTACCTCATTGAGCTTCTCACTAAATAAAGTTATGGGTCTTACTTCTTGACTTAGTACTCCTCTTATTTAAACTCCACTTGCATCACACTCCACTATGAATAACTTATCAAAGTTAGGTAATAATAGGAAAGGTTGGGTATCCACTTCTAGTTTCAATATTTCAAAGGCTTTTCCTACCTCAGAATCCATTTGAACTTGGTCTTCAATCCATCTTTGATGGTGTCTAACACTGGAGCACAAATACCACTAAAATCCCTTATGAACTTCCTATAAAATTGGGCTAACCCATGAAAAATCCTTACCTTTGCCCCTAGTTTTGGTATTGGCTAGTTCAAGATAGCCTCCACCTTTCTTAGATCCATCCTCAATGAATCTTGTAATCCTAAAAACCCTAGATACACAAGTTCTTTCTTGAGAAATTCATACTTCTTGTAACAAACAAATTTCCATAACTAATTTAAATCTCCTAATAATCTATTTTAATTAGAAACTGATTCTATTTCACATGACAATGACTTCCATTAACTAAATATAAATATAATAAAAGTAATTGTTTCTAATCTAATTGTGCTTCACATTTAGTTGATATATTGAGATTAAAAGGAATAAATAAAAATATACAAATACATTGCTAACAATTTAACCATTTCTAACTGATAACATATTCAGCTGAAAATAAAGTAATGACTAACTTTATTAATTTTATTATATCAACTAAAATATTTATTCAATGTAAATTTCAATATTTACTTTATCTAGAAAACCAAACTATCTAATTATTCTTCTAAGGGTTAAAAATAAAAGTGTAAAAGATACATATAGTAATAATGGAAGAATCCCTTTATCTTGTTGTTCAAGCCTCGACATTGATGAGAGGAGAAGCATTGACATAAGTTTAACCTCCCAACCTCATACCATACTTAAACCCACACATCCTAACTTATTAGAATGGCCCTCCTTACCTCGAGATCAGTCTTGGGATGTTCTTTAGTCCAACCATCTGAGCTACCGGGTGGTTGAATGCCCAATCAGTTATACCTGTATAAATGACATCTATGGACAAACAAAAGATCTTAAGATTGGCACATATGCCTAAAACTACCTTGGTCAAGGATTTTAGTTGGGTTCATGAACCTAATCTCCACCACTAGACATGACAACATATTTCATTACTAAGACATGCATGAGCTATTAATTATTCATTATCTAAATTTGATTTCATTATTGATTCTTGTAGGTTAATTCCACCTCTTCACCCTTCTATGGCTTCTATGCTTAGGTGAATCCTAGGTGTCTAAAAGATTATGATCACCTTGTTATTATATACACCTCTTTACCATTCCATGGCTTCTTTGCTAGTGAATTCCTTAGTGTTCATAATATTATGGACATTCTAATATTATTTACACCTCTTCACCAATTATATATAATCTTATCAGTGAATTCCTTGGTGTTACAAGTACTCTAAATGTGTTTGGAAATTGTGATAACATGTGCATTCATGTTGATTCATACATTTCAATCAATCTTTCTATAGCTACCATTTGAATTCATAAATGTTGATACTTGATGAGGATCTAAAAGTATCTAAATGTAATATAGGGAATTAATAGAAAGGTACCAAAAATTACCCTAGACTACATGTAAAGCTGACTATGGTTGGATATGGATTTGAAGAGAGTTATGCTCTTGAAAACACATTTAATCTCAACCTATTATTTAAACATTCTAGAAACAAACATTATAATCAATGAAATCAAAATATGAACAACATTTCTTCCTTGGTATACCATTCAACATTTAAAGAGGGAAAGTCATCTGCAGTTGGGCTTAGAATTAGTAGAGATAATAAAATAGAACAAGACACATGACCTGCGATTTGAATATGGCTCTTCCTCCCATGATTAGAACTCTTGTTCTCCCATTGTATGATAAATTTCTCACACTTCCTATCACCGATATATTTAAGGAAAAATGGGAAATTAGGAGTATGAAATACTAGATGGTTATTTTGTCAAGAACATCTAAACTTGGCTTGGTATATTTCATAGCAGAAGGGGAAAGAAATAAAGAGGGAAAGGAGTTGAAGAGTTTTAAACTTATTTTATTATTATAATATACTCTTATATATGTTCACATAAGTATATTGATGAGGTGACATCATTAGATTATATTATTATAATTTATTGGTGCCATTTCATTTTTATATTTATGTGCTCATATTTAAGTGTTTATTATAATGATAAAATAAGAAAACTTAATAATAAATTTCTAAAGGTATGAATTATATTTTAATTTTGATTATTTTATATTTTTATTATATTATTTCCCTAATAGCTCATTTAGTCCCATAATGTAACCTGTGGATAAGTCTTTGTATCATTTCCAAGGGAGTCTTAGGTCATACTTGTTGATCCTGATGACTAAACCAAATGACCATCCCATTTAGCAATGCTTCCCCTCTCTTTAATCTTCTCCTCCAATCATCCAAGCAAAACATTCTCACCAAAACATTAATTCAAAAATATATTGATCGTTAATTCAAATCAAACTATTGCTAGTCATCTTATATCAATTATAGGTTGCTGATAATTTCATCAACATCTATAAATAACTAACACATTTCACATGATTATGAAAAGAAATAATTTTTTAATAGTTGGTACAACATATATAAATAACTAACTCATTTCACATGATCAGGAAAAGAAATAATCTATTAATAGTTGATACAACATATATAAATAACTAACTCATTCCACATGATTAGGAAACGAAATAATTCGTTAAACCAATAGTTATGACCAATATAAATTTAGGAAAAAATTTGGGATGTAACACTTCTTGAAGTTGATAGAGAGTTTTTCTTCTTGCAATATTTTGAGCACAATCTCTAAGTATTCCATATGCTCCTCCTTGGTTTTGCTAAAGATTAGTATATCATCTAAGTAGACCACCACAAATCTTCCAGTGTAGTCTTTAAGCACTTCATTCATGATCCTTGTGAATATTCTAGGAGCATTTTTAAGAAAAAATAACATAAATATCCACTCATAGAACCATTTAGTGGTCTTAAATATTGTTTCCCACACATCTCCCTTGTTGACGCTCAAAATTGTAGTCCAAATTTTGAGCACTTTTGAGAAAATTGAGCCCTATAAATGCTTTTTGATGCATCTGAACCTAGTTGTATCTTTGCACCTCATGAGGTGTTTAATGTTTCTAACACCTTCCATTTAGTGTGTCCACATGTTCCATGAAGTTAAACTATCATTTTGAGCTATTTCGTGAAGTCCCATTTTGAGTAATCGTCAAATCTGCATTTTCACCTAAGTGTCAAATAGTGACAGGAAGTTGTGTTTTCCATTGAATAACTTGCACCCAAAAATGCTTCATGACTTGCCACTTTGGGAGTTTTAATTGTCCATACCAAAGAACCTATTTTTTATATTTTGAGTCATTTTGAGTCTTTTTGCCTAGGTTTTGAATCCCTCAAAGCTGGTCATCTAATGTTGTCATGCGTCAGCAAAATGTTCAAAATTCTGGGAAGCCTTGTTTAATGAGTTATAACTTTGAACCAGTTGACCAAAATGTTAAAATTCCATTTGTATTTCAATTTAGATGATAGAGACTTGTTATCTTTCAAGTTTTAGCTCATGAAAAATCCATTTGATTAGTTTTCAAATGCAAACAAGATTTCTAACTTTTTACTAGTGTCAACATTTGCAAATTTGTTAGTACCCTATTCGTGATGTTATATCTTGAGATTCATGATTGGTAAGATTGAATGGATTATATCCTTGTGTTGTCCTCTCAAAATACTCCAAGTGTGTCAGTTTGCAAGCCATGACAAATCCATTTGCACACTTTTTGAGGTCATTCCATTTGCAAAAATGCTTTCTGCTAGTATTTCAAGTTTGCAAAATCCAGGTAGCCCACTTTGAACTCTCATTATTTGTGCCATGTTATTTATCATGAGCCCAAATTACAGATCCATAATGCCCTCATGACATAAAAACAGCACCCCAAGTTTCATTTTTGCAAGTTTCCATTTTCCCAGATTCTAAAGCCGATTTTGAACCAGTTTATTGCTTTCTAACATGTTTTCTTGCAAGTAGTTCTAAAAGTTCAACTTTGATAGCAAAATATTTTCACCCTGAATTCATCATGAGATGAGATTCAACATGGTACAATTATGTAGAATAGACATTTAGTGTGTCAAATTTTAGAATCGGTTAGAGGTTTGGATAAATTTTTAAGGCTAGTCAATGAACCTCCTAGCACAAAAATGATAAGTTGCAGAAAGTGATAAAATGAGTTTTTAACAATTAGTCAGTAATCAAATTTGATTCTAGTCAACTCAAGATGATCAATGGGTTAGTTTGATAGTTCAATCAATTGAAAATTAAAATCTTTTTAGCCAAACCCGCTTTGGGGTCTAACTAAATTATAATTAGATTGATATGAACATTGAGGTTTTTTTTTTAATGTTCTAAGGGGAAATTTAAAATGATGATGATTTTTAAAATTAGAATGATTATGCACCAATCATTATTTAAGAAGTAGAAATCTAGCTTTCAATTGGATTGTTGACTTCAGAATTAAAAGAAAAGAACACATAAAAAATTGTACAAGAATATGGTGGGAGCATATAATAACAACAACTATGCATAATTGTGTGACTATATAAAGAATTGAGGTCCCTATTGCTATAGATTGAGAGGTTGGAGCCCAGAGTTTTTCACTGTCATAAGGAAAGGAAATGGAAAAAACTAGATGAATTTAGTGCAAGGACTATCTTGAATGTATTTGTATTATCCTTGATTTTCAAGTTTGTCTCCTACTAGTAGAGACTGGCTTAGCTTTCAGAAAGTTTGGCTTGGAAGGGGAATTGTGAATTGAGAGTCTCTAAAATTTTGCAAGAAACTCTATTCAACACAACTTTTAATTATGGTATTCCAAGAGACTAAAAATTTATGAAGTTTTCTTAGAGACCATTAAAATTCATTGTTGATGCATCCCCATTTGGATGAAAATCTATGAAGCAAGGCACAACCATATTTTTTGACAAAAGGAGACTCACACTTGTCAAAGTAAATCCACATAGGCACATTTGAGGCAAACCATGACAGGGGTAGTCAATAAGAAGCATGCATAGAGGCAACACAATATATGTGTCATGTAAAAGTAGATATGCACAAGTCAGTTCCCTTTTCATGGGTATCCTTATACTTGTTCTTTTCTTTGCCTTCACAAACATGAAAAATAGGAAACATGGTGTGCGTGTTGAAGTTGGTGGAGAACTTGGGTATGCAATTCACAATAGTAAATTTTCTCATCTATTAGAAATACCTTTTGAAGGCACATCAACTATTGCCACTCTATTTGAACAATCATGAGCAAAGTCCACATAGTTGAAAAGAATAGGGAATTGGCATAATAAAAGCCATTGCATAATGATGGTAAGCCACTGCTAAATCCAAAGTATAGAGGGCCATGCATAGGAGGAACCCAGACACATTAAAGAGCAAGAGAGCCTGCTAAAACACAGTGCAAAAGAAAGCAGAGGAAGCCATGTCTAAAGAGGCCCACACCTTTAGAAAAGGGAGCTCACATGAAATAGAGGTAGAAGTAGTCAGCAGGAACAGAGGAGAGTTGAAAGTAAAAAGAGATGCTAGCAAGACATTTGGAGGAAGCCAATCCACATAAAAAGCCATCCTATGTAGCAAACAAAGGAAAGAACCTGACTTCAAAGGGAGAGCTAGCTAAAAGCTACCCATGTCAATGCAGAAAAAAACTCTGTGCCAAACATCAAGTTTGAAGCTAGTCTCAACACATTTGAGATATTTATCCCACATTGGGGATATGGAGGATTTACAAGATATTTAAATGCCCCAACACAATGACTGTTAGTAACTAAAAGGCAGGCGGCTTTTAGGGCTCGGGCAGGAGTTGAGGGGCTTGCGAAGGTTGAAGTCAACCTCATTTTGACATGTGAGAGTGAAAGTTAATTGCAAGACATCTACAAGCTTTTGCTCAGCACATATGAGTGGAGGTTAATATATTGAGGCATTTCAATCTTCTAGTGATCCAAGCTTCACATGTTTATGTAAAAAAAATTTTGAAGACCTTTGGTGTTACATTTCAAAGACCAAGCATATGAGCATAAAGGTGTGATTCCCTATGTGATCATAAAGGCCCAATCCATAAGAGAATAAAGGAAATATTAAAAGGCTTAGGGGATACGCTCGTGGTTGTAAAGGCGTAAAGGGAACTCACCCATGTGTGCACATAAAGAGAAATTGGAGGGGTTCTGACCTTACGGGATATGGGAGAGATAAATAAAATATTAATATCTTCATGGTGCATATGAATGTAAAGATAAATTCAAAGGCCTCCGGGGCTATGGGGATGGAATTAAGGAAATTAATTAATATTAAAGTATTACTTAATAAAAAATATCTTAAATAGTGCACATCTAGTCAGATTTTGATAAGTGGCAAGGTGGGAAAAGTTATTAAAATGAATATAAAATGAAGTTTAGAGATGACTTCAATGCATGATTTGTTCAAATTTTAAATTTGAAAAATTTAAAAAGTTTATATAGTTCAACTATGTAAATTTTTAAAATTTTGAATTTTAATGCTTGTTCATAGTCCAGGACCCTGTTTTTCAAACTGCTACCATGGGGGCATTTTTATCCAAAATAGGCAGTGTAGTATACTATTGGAACTGGGAGGAAATGAACTATCTATTTTTGAGGTCAAATTATGCACAAGTCTTCACCAATATGCTCTAGAAGTAGATTTGCAATTTTAGGGGTATTCTCAATAAAAGGGGTAGAATTCATTATGGAAAGTCAAAATCAATTGGGGAACATATATTGGAGTCTTTTGAGGCTAAAATGAATTTTGGAAAACTTTGAATGCTTCTAGAATTCATATTTTAACTAATTTTTGTTGTTGTTGTGAGTTAAATTTAGGGATAAAATCGGTTATTCTTTTCATCAAATATCTAAGATATTTTGTGTTGTTGAGAGCTAAATGATGAAGATTTGATATGCAGTTATAGAGAGAAGGTAGAGAGAACCTTTCTCATCTTCTTGGAAAGGAATTTTGAGGGTACACATGTTAGTTGTAGATTCAATCAAAGAATTGCTTCTTTTCTATATCTTTCATCCTTCTTCTCTTTTGCATGGTGGTTGGTAGTTTTCTTTGGGTAATACCAGCTATTTTCCAATGTTTTACTATCAAACCATTCTTTCAGCACATTCTCTCTTGTATGAAGAGCATTAAGAAGGTTAATACCGATAGTTTAGATCTATTAGGTTGTTTCATATTTTTCATTTCATGCATATTACTATATAATTTTAAGGAAATAATACAAAGAGCAGAAGAATTTCATTAGTTTCATTCTGATTCTCATCTTTAGTCTTAGTGAATTTTCAATGTTTTATGATCTTTGAACAAAGAGCTTAGGTCATAGTTGCAGTCCCTTAAGGTTGTATGTTGTTTTATTGTTGCTTGTGACTCAAGAGGTTATGTAAATGCTTCAGGGAAATTAATAGGGTTGTGAGGTTACTGATGGGGATATCATGTAAGAATGAGGTTTAAATTTAACATTTATGTCTATTTACAAGTTGAATAGATAGATAAGATATCTGAAGATACAAATAGGTATCAGATATACATATTTGTGTTTTTGATTCATAGATTTTCCCAATGGATAAGGCACTAATCAATTTATAGGATCATTAGGTCTTATTGTTGCATATCTGAGGTTTTGTTGAATTCAACATTATTAATCAAATGTGTTATACCCTTTTATGTTGAAGAGTTGTCAAAGTTTAACCCTCACTTAGCTTGTACATTTCATAGAGTTGTAATTAGCTACTACACTTCTTTGTTATTGCATAAAGCTTTAGGAGATATAAGGGGTTTTCATCTGCTTAATAGGTTCACAAAAATGGGTAAAAGCATAGATTTGTATCACCATTTTTGATACAATAACCTATTTTGATCAAATCTCATTTCTCTATCAAAACTCATTTTTTTTCAAAAACTAAAAATACCCTTTTATAGATCTTAGATTCAATATCATCATTATATAAATTTTTGAGTATTTTGAATAGTTGTAATATGTTATAATCTCAAAATATTATAAGTCGATATTTCAACATTTCAGAAGATGCTCTCTCAAAAAATGAAAAAAAATAGTAAATCATATCAAAAAAATCAAAAAAATAATATTTATTACTAGAGGAGAGAATCCTCTTCATGAATATATAATTTTTTTTCAAGAGGGTATAGATTTGATAGGGAAGTTTTGATAGGAGGAAAAAACTATTGGATTCTGACAAGGTCGAACTTGAGTACTTATAACAAAGAAAATATACATCAAAAATAATTATTTCTTTTTTTTTTCACTATCTATACATGTCATCTATAAAATATTTTCAAATCAAAACAAAAAAAAATGATTTGCACATAGTTGTTTGATAGGAACTACATCCTATATTTTTTATAATTAACAAAGGGACTTCAAAATAAAATAAAATGAATAAATTCTTAATCAAAAAAATTATAAAAATTATAGGCATAAAATTCATACAATTCTACACATTTCATCAGTTTACATCATCTTCATATTTTAAACACAAATACCATTTTTTTTGTCATTGATGTTGAACTGTCACATTCTAATATCATGTTTCTTTATAAAAAGTGACACATGTTTGTGCTTTTACCCATATGTTTTTGCACTGGTACGATATTAATTGAATTTGAGGTCCACCTGCCTAGGTCTTGCAGAGCCTGAAGTGAAGGAGTTATGCCTTATAGTTGGCCCGGTGTCTGAAATGGCATGTTGAAAATGGGAGTTAGCTACCCCTAGATATGTCATATTCTCATTGCGATAATTGAAAACCCTCTAGCATTTTCAAACACCAACAAAATGGCAACTTTGCTGGGGAATTGTGTTGAGATTCATGATAGACAAACCTTGAGAATTTAAAGGGATTCAACACAATAGAAGGAGAGAGGCAGAGAAATTTTTCATACAACAGTAAGTTGATGTGTTAAGTCCGTTTCCTTGCTACATTTTCGTATTCCCTAGTAAGTTTTATTCTCTTACAGCAGTGGTTCTTGAATTGGATGTAAATTGTGTTGAGAAATGTGTGTACCTTCAATCAGTTCAATTTTGTGAGTTGTTGTTGTAAAAATCAGAGTCCAAAATCTAAAAATGAAGAGTATCTTGTGCTCTTTTCAAAATGTTTGAGGATTTGCATGTTTATTTCATGCTGAAAGTATGGTTTAGAATTAGATCAATAATAATTTGTGTTTTGAAATCTTTTCTCACAATTGTGAGTGGTGACTCTATCTCTGCAACTAGTGGCATTTAATTGTATGTGTATTTTTTGAGGGCTCTTAGTAGATTGTTGAGAAGATCTAAATTTGTTGTTGAAATTTTGGTTGAAAAGAGAAGTGTAGTTTGGATCTGATGGTGTTGAAGAAGTCATGTTTCAACTTTGTTTAGGGATTTCAAATTCAATATAAATTGAAGAGGTTTCTTCTATCTACTTTTGTTTCAAATCAGTTTGTAGTTCTGTTCAAATTTAATGCAATTCATGTCTCACTTAATGTGAGTGGTGACTTGAAGTTAATCTCTGTACTAGTGTAGTTCTATGCATGAATTGTGATTAGTTACTGTAGGAGAAGAACATATCTGAAGAGGTTGAAACATCTAAATGGTTGCAAGATTTGTGGTGTGTTGATTCAAAAGGTTCAGTAAGGATTTGATAAAACTTTGGGTCTACTATAGTAAAAGGTAGATAGAGAACTTTCAGCCATCCAAATCTTGTGGTATTCTCATTTTCAAGTATTTTCTTTTCATGAAAATTGGTTGTGAAAAGTGTATTCTCCATCAAGTGAAATTTAGCACAAAGAGGAGGAGAATTATTTGATAAGTTTTATACACTTCATTAGATCAAGTTTCAGTCAGTTGTATTTAAGTTTTTGAAGTGTGTTAGAAGTTGAGATTGGTAGAAGGGTATGGATCTGCTAAAATTAATGAATACTAAAAGTAATCTTGGTGATTGAGCTTTAAGTTTAAAGGATGTCAAGATTCATTTCACCTAAGATGTAACTAGTTAGTGAAGTTCCTAGATCCATTTCTACCAAGCAATATATGCCATTATGTTTTGATGGTATGCATGGTTTCTCAAATGTCATTCCTAATGATGTTAGGAAATGTTTGCCTAAGTTTAGTGGGAACCATCTTGTTTCAGCTACTCATCATGTTGAGTTGTTCAGTGATTTGATGGGTGACTATAAGATTGCTCATGAGGATGTGCACATGAAGTTATTCATTCAAACCTTGGAAGGTGATGCTAGAGACTAGTTTTCTTTTTTACCAGCATGTTCTATTTCATCTTGGGTTTAGTTGCATTCTCCTTTCATGGAGAAATTTGGAGAAAGGGTTAGCATACCTGATTCTAATGATAAGTTCTTGAAGATTTACATTGAGTGTGATGAACTAGTTCCTCAATTTAATATCAAATTTACGAAGGTTTTGAATGAAATCCCTAAGAGTTATAGACCCGATGATCAAGTGTGTTTAGCAGTGTATTTTGATGCATTTGAAAAGAAAATGTATTATCTACTAAGGGATAAAGAACCACAAACATTATATCAGGCTTTTATGACCACTAGGGATATTGAGAATAATATTAAGTATGGATTGATTAGAGGTTGTTTTGCTATGAATGATTGCCGGTATAATGTGTTTGAAAGAAAAGTGGAATATAGTGTTGATTCTTTAATTTCAAATAAGAATATCAACACCCTTGCTGTAGGTTTTAATCAAGTGGAAATTTTAGATTAGAATATGTGTATAAGTAAGGTTAGTTTGGTTACAAATGATGAGACACATGTTCATGATGTTACAACAATAAGATATATTTTAGACTTTGATAAGGATCAATGTTGTGGTGATTTTATGAATCAAGGTTTAGTTACAATAGTAAGTTCTTCTCATGATAATTATATGTATGATGATGTAACTAATGCTTCAAATTTTGAGGATGCTGCACCTAAATCTCAATCTTATGTAAGTGAGAAGGCTGAAAGTTATCTCTTTGATCATGAACTTGATGTTTCTGACCTGACATGTCATGGAGAGATGATACAAGATGAAGAATGTGAGTCACATTTATCTTAGTCATAGTCAGAAGAACAAAATTCACATGTTTCTAATGTTTTAGCAGTGGATGGTAATGTGGATTCAGTTGATTAGTTGGATAAGAAAGAAATGAATTCTCTTATTGAGAGGTTGCACTATGTTGAGAATTTTTTTAAGGGTGAAGTGGAAAGATATACATCTCATTATGAGTATGAAGAAGCTGAAAGTCATTTTTCAAGTGATGATAATAAAGTTGCTGATCTGATGTATAATCAAGAAGCATCATATGAAGGAGATGATGAGAGTGTTAGTTTAGTTTTTTATTTTTTCTATTTTGCTAGGTTTTTCCTACACTTTTAATAATCTCACTTAGGTTAATAAAGCATGTCTTATTAGGTGAATGGTTGTGAGGTGTCACCTTCCTACATGTGAGCATCCATTAGCTATCTTGGGAAGATACTTTTCTATCTTTAGTCCAATAGATGGTTGCTCCTCATTGGTTGGTGTTGCCACCTCCTCCCTCTTCCTAGCCAATATCAGCATGCTACCTGGCTTGTATTTGTATCTCTTGTTTTTGCATCCTCTTAATGCTATTTTGCTTCCAGCTTTTGCATTACTCTCTTGGAGACTAACTCTATGATGGTATTTTGATTTTGTATCATTTGCATTCATAGTTTAGATATTTACTCTTTGCACTAGTTTTCTGGGTTACTAATCTTTTCAGATTCTAACAGAGAGTGGTTACTCAAATCATAGTGAGGAAAATGACACAATATGTTTACCTTCATATGAGTCTAATGTTGATTGGAAAGAAGAAAGCAATGATGGTAGTGAAAATTCATCCAAAGGTGAAGGTATGACTTCTTTTTTTGAATCTGAAAAGAAAAGTGCATCTCAATTTTTGCCTCATACAAATCAATTAGCCAATAAAGAATTTAGGAGTGATTTGTCCTCAAGGTATGAAGATAGAGAAATGTTGAGTCTAGTTAATGTTAGTGATTTTGAAGACTTTAGTAAAGGGTTGTCAAGTGATTTTACATTAGATAGTCAAATTCCAGCATGTAGTGAGGGGTTTAGAAATTATTTAAGGTCTATTCATAATGGTTATCCTAAACAAGCTGATGAAGGGGATGTAATTATGGACACTATATGTTTGGTAGAAGAAATGGAAAGGGAGTCTTCATATGGTTCTGACTTTTCTTCATACGCTAAAAGTTTGCATGAGAGTAAAATGGGTGGTGAATTTAAAGTATATGATAATGCTTTATATGATGATGCTTGTGAGGATGAGCAACCCATGTTTTTTCCTAATGTTCAAAGAGGATCACTACATGGAGTCATTAATCCATTGTTTGAAAAGGACATGGAGGTTTTAGATTTAGCGAGATTATATGCAAATGGTGATATACTATCATACTGTTGTAATAAATCAGAATATTATTCTTCCATTTTTGATATTGAATCTTCTAATGATACTGCATGTTGTGAGTTTGAAGATGAAGTGTTCAATGGAGTTTCCTTTGAAGATAAATTGACACTTCATAGCAAGTATTATGATGATTCAAATGAGGTAAAAGCCAATCAACATTTTGATTATGAAAATACATCAGAAGGTTATGAAATGATGTCATATTTTGATGATGATTTTATGTGTGAATATGAATCTGGCTGCTCATTTGACATTCAGCCAGCAACACTTGAGGAAATGTAAAGTCAAGGTGAGTTAAAAATTCATAATATATTTAACTCTTTCCATGAAGTTGAATATGAGTACTTTGTGTTTCTGGTAGACAACATGTATGAATTAGTTAGTAAAGATCAGTTTTAGTTTGATGTTGACATTCATGAGCATGTTGACATTCTTTTTCATAGTGAGCAAGAGGTTAAATTTATGCCAAGTTTTTAGATGCACTATGGAAGTAAGGGTGATGATTTTGTGTTGCTAAGTGATTCATTTTATGATGTGTATCTAATTGGTGAAACTAATATGAGTGATAATTTTAGTTTACCTTATGGGGAAAGGAATGAAAATAGAGTATATGGCAAAGTTAAATAATTTTGCTGAAGTTTGGTGGCCTAAGGTCATCATATGTACATAGTAATTGTAGTTGTTTCCTGTTTTCAATAAAGCTGATCGAGAGAAGTGTTTGAAGTTTTTGGGAATGGTTTGCTTCTTCCAGAGATCTAAATCCTTGCAATTCCCACAAGGGGTATGCATCCCTAGACAGAGCCACTATTGGTGCTCAAAATTGTAGTCCAAAATTTAAGCACTTTTTATAAAATTGAGCCCTATAAATGCTTTTTGATACCTCCGTACCTGGCTGTACCTTTGAACCCTGTGAGGTGTTTAATGTTTCTAACACCTTCCATTCAGCATGTCCACATGTTCCATGAAGTTAAACTATCATTCTGAGCTATTTTTTGAAGTCCCATTTTGAGTAATTATCAAATCTACATTTTCACCTAAGTGTCAAACAGTGACAAGAAGCTATGTTTTCCATTCAATATCTCACACCCAAAAATGTTTCATGACTCACTGCTTTGGCATTATTTAGTGTCCAAACTAGAGAGCCTATGTTTCATATTTTGAGTCATTTCAAGTCTGTTTGCCTAGGTTTTGAATCCCTCAAAGTTGGTCATTTAATGTTGTCATGTTGATGTAAAATGTTCAGAATTTTGGGAAGGCTTTTTTGACAAGTTATAACTTTGAACCACTTGACCAAAATGCTAAAATTCTTTTTACATTGCATTTTAGATGTTAGAGACTTGTTATGTTTCAAGTTTCAACTCATGACGAATCCATTTGATCAGTTTTCAAATGATATTTCTAACTTTTTACTAGTGTCAGCATTTGCAGATTTGTTAGTACCCTTGTTTGTCATGTTATATCTTGAGATCCATGATTGGTAAGATCAAATGGATTGTACCCATGTGTTTTCCTCTCAAAATACTCCAAGTGTGTCAGTTTGCAAGTCATGACAAATCCATTTGCACACTTTTGTAGGTCATTTCTATTTGCAAAAATGCTTTCTGCCAGTGTTTCAAGTTTACAAACTCCAGGTAGCCCACTTTGAGTGCTTGCTATTTGTGCCATGTTATTCATCATGAGTCCAAATTGCAGATCCATAATTTCCTCATGATAGAGATCCAATACCCCAAGTTTCATTTTTCCAAGTGTCCATTTGCAAAGTTTTTGAAGCCGATTCTGAACCTAGTTTATTACTTTCTAACATGTTTTCTTGCAAGTAGTTCTGAAAGGTCAACTTTGATAGTGAATATATTTTGACCTTGAATTTGTCATAAGATGTGATTCAACATGGTACAAGTATGTAGAATAGAGATTCAGTATAGATTTTAGAACTGGTCAGAAATTTGGATCAGTTTTTAAGGCCAGTCAACAAACCTCCTGGCACAAAAATGAAAAGTTGTAGAAAGTGATAAAATGAATTTTTAACAATCAGTCAGTAATCAAATTTGATTCTAGTTAGTTCAAGATGATTAGTGGGTTAGTTTGACAGTTCAATCAATTGAAAATGAATTTTTTTTTTAGCCGAACCATTTTTAAAATTAAAATGATTATGCACCAATCATTATTTAAGAAGTAGAAATCCAGCCTTCAATTGGATTGTTGACTTTAGAATTAAAAGAAAAGAACACAACATAAATTGTAGAAGAATATGGTGGGAGCATATAACAACAGCAACTACCCATAACTATGTGACTATATAAAGAATTAAGGTCCTCATTGCTATAGACTGAGAGGTTGGAGCCCAGAGTTTTTGATTGTCGTAAGGAAAGGAATTGGAAAAAATTGGATGAATTTAGTGCAAGGATTATCCTGAATGTATTCTTATTATCCTTGATTTTCAAGTCTATCTCCTAGTAGTAGAGAGCGACTTACCTTTCAGAAAGTTTGGCTTGGAAGGGGGATTGTGAATCGAGAGTCTCTAGAATTTTGCAAGAAACTCTATTCAGCACAACTTTTAATTATGGTATTCCAAGAGACTACAAATTTATGAAGTTTTCTTAGAGACCATTAAAATTCATTTTTGATGCATCCCCATTTGGATGAAAATTTGTGAAGCAAGGCACAACCATAGTTTTTGACAAAAGGAGACTCACACTTGTTAAAGTAAATCCACGTAGGCACATTTGAGGCAAACCATGATAGGGGTGGTCAATAAGAAGTATGCACAAAAGCAACACAATATATTTGTTGTGTAAAAGTAGATATGCACAAGTCAGTGCCCTTTTCATGGGTATCCTTATACCTATTCTTTTCTTTGCCTTCACAAACATGAAAAATAGGAAACATGGTGTGCGTGTTGAAGTTGGTGGAGAACTTGGGTATGCAATTCACAATAGTAAATTTGCTTGTCTATTAGAAAT
Source organism: Cupressus sempervirens (assembly GCA_028749045.1). Lineage (NCBI taxonomy): Eukaryota > Viridiplantae > Streptophyta > Pinopsida > Cupressales > Cupressaceae > Cupressus > Cupressus sempervirens. The sequence continues at coordinate 816,923,373 of CM053789.1, read as the reverse complement.
ACCTTTTGAAGGCACTTCAACTATTGCCACTCTATTTGAAAAATCATGAGCAAAGCCCACATAGGTGAAAAGAACAGGGAACTGGCATAATAAAAACCACTACAGAATGAAGGTAACCGACCGCTAAATCCAAACCACAAAGGGCCATGCATAGTAGGAATCCAGACATGTTAAAGAGTAGGAAAGCCTACTAAAACCTAGTGCCAAAGAAAGTAGAGGCAACCATGTCTAAAGAAGCCCACACCTTTTAAAAAGAGAGGTCACACAAAATAAAGCTAGAAGTAGTCGGCAGGAATAGAGGAGAGTTGAAAGTAAAAGGAGATGCTATCAAGGCATTTGGAGGAAGGAAATCAACATAAAATGCTGTCCTATGTAGCAAACAAAGGAAAGAACCAAACTTCAAAGGGAGAGCTAGCTAAAAGCTGCCCACGTCAATGGAAAAAAGAGCTCTACACCAAATGTCAAGTTTGAAGCCAGTCGCAACACATTTGAGATATTTATCCCACATTGGGGATATGGAGGATTTACAAGATATATAAATTCCCTAGCACAACAACTTTTAGTAACTCAAAGGCAAGTGGCTTTTAGGGCTTAGGCAGGAATTGAGGGGCCCGTGGGGGTCGAAGTCAACCTCATTTTGACCCACGAGAGAAAAAGTTAATTGCAATGCATCTACTAGCTTACACTCAACGCATATGAGTGGAGGTTGATATGTTGAGGCATTCTAATCTTTCAATGGTCCAAGCTTCGCGTGTGGATGTAAACAAAATTTTAAAGACCTTCAGTGTTATGTTTCAAAGACCAAGCGTATGAGCATAAAGGCGTGATTCCTTGTGTGAGCATAAAGCCCCAATCGATAAGAGTGTAAAGGAAATATTGAAAGGCTCTAAGGATATGGTCATGGTCATAAAGGTGTAAAGGGAACTTGCCTGCATATGCACGTAAAGAGAAATTGGATTGGTTCCGACCTTATGAGATATGGGAGAGATAAATAAAATATTAATATCTTCATGGTGCATATGAATGTAAAGATAGATTCAAAGGCCTCTAGGGCTATAGGATGGAATTGAGGATATTAATTAATATTAAAGTATTAGTTAATAAAAAAATCTCAAATAGTGCATAGCCAGTCAGATTTTGACAAGTGGCAAGGTGGGAAAAGTTATTAAAATGAATATAAAATAAAGTTTAGAGATGACTTCAATGCATGATTTGTTCAAATTTTAAATTTGAATAAATTTAAAAAGTTTATATAGTTCAACTATGTAAATTTTTAAAATTTTGAATTTTAATGCCCGTTCATAGTCTAGGACCCTATTTTTCAAATTGCTACCATGGAGGCATTTTTTTATCAAAAATAGGCAGTGTAGTACATTTTTGGAACCGAGAGGAAATAAACTATCCATGTTTGAGGTCAAATTATGCACAGGTCTTCATTGGTACACTCTATAATTAGATGTGCAATTTCAGGGGCATTCTCAGTAAAAGGGGCAGAATTCATTATGGAATGTCAAAATTAATTGGGGAACATATATTGGAGTCTTTTGAGGCTAAAATAACTTCTAGAAAAGTTTGCATGCTTCTAGAATTCATATTTTAACTATTTTTTGTTGTTGTTGTGAGTTAAAATTAGTTATTCTTTTCATCAAATATTTGAGATTTTTTGTGTTGTTGAGGGCCAAATAATGAAGATTTGATATGCAGCTATAGAGAGAAGGTAGAGAGAAGCTTTTTCATCTTCTTGAGAAGGAATTATGAGGGTACACATGTCAGTTGTAGATTCAATCTAAGAATTGCTTCTTTTCTATATCTTTCTTCCTTCTTCTCTTTTGTAAGTTTGTTGGTAGTTTTCTTTGGGTAATACTAGTAGGGTTCTAGAGTTTTACTGTCAAACCATTCTTTTAGCACATTCTCTCTTGTATGAACAACATTAAGAAGGTTAATATAGATAGTTTAGATTTTTTAGGTTGTTTCATGTTTTTCATTTCATGCATATGACTGTACAATTTCAAGAAAATAATACAAAGAGCAGAAGAATTTCATTAGTTTCATTCTAATTCTCATCTCTAGTCTCAGTGAATTTTCAATGTTTTATGATCTTTGAATGAAGAGCTTATGTCATAGTTGAAGTCCCTTAATGTTGTATGTTGTTTTATTGTTGCTTGTAACTCAAGAGGTTATGTAAATGATTCAGGGAAATCAACAAGGTTGTGAGGTTACTGATGGGGAAATCATGTAAGAATGAGTTTTAAATTGAACATTGATGTCTATTTACAAGTTGAATAGATAGATCAGATTTTTGAACATACAAATTGGTATTAGATATCCATGTGTGTGTTTTTTATTCATAGATTCGCCCAATGGATAAGGCATTGATCATTTTACAGGATCATTAGGTTTTACTACTGCATATCTGAGGTTTTGCTGAATTCAACATTATTAATCAAATGTGTTTTACCCTTTTATGTTGAAGAGCTATCAAAGTTTAACCCTCACTCAGCTTGTGTAGTTTTTACAGTTGTAATTAGCTACTATACTTATTTGTTATTGCATAAGTCTTTGGGAGATATAAGGGGTTCTCATCTGCTTAATAGATTTAGGGATATGTTTTTACAATGGTACAGTATCAATTGAATCTGAGGTCCACCCATCTAGGTCTTGTAGAGCCTGAAGTGAAGAAGGAGTTATGCCTTATAGTTGGCTCGATGTCTCAAATGACATGTTGAAAATGGGAGTTAGATGCCCCTAGATATGTCATATTCTCATTGGGATAATTGAAAACCCTCCAGCATTTTCAAACACCAACATCGCTCTTGGATCCTAATCTAATGGTAACTACTCTTTAAGTCCAAATTAGTGAAATACCTAGATCCTCCTATACAATCCATCAAATCCTCAATCCTAGGTATAGGAAATGTATATATGAGTGTGATCCTATTGATAGCCCTAAAATAAGTACGAATCCTCCACTTACTACATTTCTTGGATGCCAATACCATTGGTACTACACAAGGACTAATGCTCTTCTCTATCAGTCCGTAGTTTAGAATCTCTTGCACTTATCTAGCCATTTCTTGGTATTTCTTTGGAGTGAGCTTATAGGATTCCTTGTTAGGTAATGGAGATCTTGGAATAAATTCAAACTAATGACTAATGGACCTCTTATTAGGTAGTGTTGTTGATGTCCCATCACTAATAATATCTTTGAAGTTACTAAGAAACTTCTACACCTCCTCTGGTAGTTGTATTGGCATGGTCTTCTCTTTTTCCTTAGGTTGTACTATAATAGAATATCCTTCACCATCTTTTTGTAGGATGTTGGGAAAAATCCTATCCACTACTCAACATAAAACTATTGGTTGTTAATTGTGGTTCTTTATCCTCCATCAATGACAATATTTTGAATGTCCTACCATCCTTCTTAAAAGAAATGGTGTTCTCTTTCCCATCATAGATTACACATCTATAATATTGCCATGGTATGCCCAATAGGAGATGGCATGCATCCATTGGAAAGACATCACAAATCAACTTATCTTTGTATCCACCAATAAATAACTCCACCCATGCTTGTTCATTCATAAGAAAACTTTGACCCTTATGCAACCATGTCACCTTGTATAAAAAAAATTCACTACAAGAAATTTTGAAGAAGAAAAAGAGGAAAGTAGAGCTTAGGAGACAGCTAAAGTAGAAGAAGACACTACAAGATATAAAGAATATTCGTGTTGATGCTTTTGACCTACAAAATGTAGATGAAGAGACACGAATCATTGATCAAGTGAGTGCTAATTTTTTTGAATCAAATAACAAGTTAATGGATTGGTCAACAAGAAGGGTTGAGACCAAGGTTATTGATAAAGTTTTCATAACTATAGCAGAGAACAAAGTACTATTATAGGAAAAATAAAAAGTAATGATGAATCTTATATAAAGGGTACAACAAGTGTACACAATTTTGTCAGATGTGGAAGGATCTACAGACAATATTTAGGCATAGGTAGATAAGGCTCAAGCTAAGATAATGTGTAATGCCCCTCTAGGAGATCCCTAGAATAAGAATAAATAAAAGCCAATATAATTTATTTTTTAATAAGCATGGAATTAAACAAAATCAACTGAAATCAATCATAAGATTGCAATAGAAGACTTAACCAACCAATAGGCAACCAACAAATCTCCAAGTGTCACTACTTGCTAACACATCAAAAACCAGCTATGAGATTTTTTACAAATGAGAAACCAAAAATCTCTAACCTGTTAAGACCTAGGAAGGGATGCATCCCAAAAGGGTACCAAAACTACCCTTCATCTCTCGACCAACAAGTCTGGATCATATACCTTCTCTTTGCCCAAGAAAGTTTTTATAAATATATTAGGCAATACTTGTGTAGTATTGTATGACATTTCATAGTACTACAGGGTGATACTTCTCTGGTATCATGCAATACTTCTCATAACTATCGGGTGATAGTTTCAAGGACTACATGATTGTGTTTACTATTACCATGTGATACTTTACCAATGTCAAATGATAGAACTTATAACTATTGTGTGATAGTTTCTAGTATCATAAAATATATATCCTTAAGGCATATGATACTTTATAGTATCATCCAATGGTGAACCATTGTCACCCATGAATGCAAAGAAACAACTTGATGAACAATCAAAAGGAAAAATAGTTAGAACCTTGAAACTAGGGAGTATTAGATCCATAATAATCAAGGCTTGGACACTCAAATATAGGAAATACAAGACATCTCCATGCTATAGGGAGGAGAAAACATCTATCCATCTAATCCATAATAACATATGCAAGAACATGTAGAAACCAACATCCCAAAATACATACATGGTTCATAAACAAAAACATCTAAACTCATGCTCATTTCCTTCTAACCGTAATGGCATCATGTAATTGAATGAATCCTAGCCATTCCCTAAGAATAACATCCCAAACTACCAACTAGACAGTTGGAGCTGTCTTATGAGGGTGTTACTAATAAAAATGTAAGTAACATCATAAGAAAAAGAAGATCTAACATGCTAATCCATCAAGCATAGATACCCCAACTAGTAGTGAATCACACCATCTAACCATATGCTAAAATATCATAATAAGGAATGCATAAAATGAGGCTAACATCATTTAACATAATATCAAAGTATTCCAATTAAAGCATAAATCACAAGGAAACATACTCTAGAAACCCAAAATACCAAGTGAACATCAAGCACCAGCCCCAACTAGAGATAGACTATCTCTGTATATTAGTGCCCAGTAATGGTATTGGTAGCTATGGCTCCTAACCACATGAAACCTATAGGCCCACTCCCACCATGTTGATAAAGATAATGACCCAACCCCAAAAACACATTAGAAAATGTCCATGGCTAACACTCATGCTAGATAATAAAGAGTATTGAAACAAGGATCATGAGACAATGCAAATATGAAAGGTCTTTGTTCAGACACTTTATGGGTCAACTATGTACAAACTCTAGTGGGGAGTAAGTTTCTTGACATCATAAATCCCCAAGCTAAATATTGTATGGAATCAACTCCCTAGGGAGGCCATCATGCCATACCCTTAGATCACCATTGAGTACTCACATTTTAATTATCATAGATTTATTACCTAGTAATTTTTTTAGTTATCATTTATTTAGAAACTTTATCATGCTAACCCTCTAGGAAATAGTCACCAAGGTTATGAGAGACACCCATCCATGGTCTACCCTATGTACCCATTCTCATCACATGATGAGTTCCCATAGGAAATGCATATTTCCAACCCAACCCTAATGAAAATAACTCCATTGATGACAACTGGGAGTTTGGGCCTCATAAGCACCCAAAAAATGCATGCACACATGCTCATGTGTAGGTGCACCAACAACATGAAGATCATAACAAGGCTGGATGAGAATACAAGCAAAACAACACACAACTGAATACAAGATTGAGAGTATGAATATGGCATGCAACCCAATACAAACATAAAAATGCAAAAGTGGGTAGATTAACATCCAAAAAACAATCCAAATTCATTACCAACACCATGGAAAGAAAACTTGAGAAATATAAGTGGCATGCAAATCAAGGTGAAAACCTCAAAAATTGAACGTTGACAAAAAAAAAAAATATATCCTTTCAAAAACACCGTATGCAAAAACAACCAGCATAACATTATAAAACCCCAAACCCCCTGTTGGTTTGATTTTTCACAATACATAATTTTTTTTGAAAATTTTAGTGAAAAAACTTTGAAGGCATTGTATCTTGTAGATTAGGGTTCATTCCTTGTATTTTTTAAATGCTTAGGTTGCCCTAGTTTGTGTCCTAGTCTATGTGTCATTGGAATTTTACCAAATTCTCAACGTTTGTCATTAGAGAAATTAGTTGCAAAACCCTAAATATGGAAACCCTAATGCCTTATTTTTATTTTACCTTAGTTTTGAAAACCCTCGAAAATAATATTCCAAAAAATTATTTTAAGGCATATTATTTCTACCCTAAGGTTGGGCTCAAGCAAGCATGACTTTATTAAAAATATTTTTAAACCTTTATTGGTCATGCTTTGCTTGCAATTTTCTCAATTATTTTATTGAGAAATATCCTATGTGATGCAAATTTTATGTGATCGTTGATCTTGTTCATATCAACAAGTATCACATTCCCACAATGTTGAGATGCAAGGTATTTAAAAAATGTGGGCTTGTTCTTAACTGACACGTAGCCCTTACCTTTTTTTTAAAAAAAAGTCTCAGTGAGCCATAAATTTTGTGATGAGTCATACGTTATCAAAACCTTTTTTAGACTTGACAGTACTTTGCGTGCATGTTCTAGAATTCCTGCAATCTCATTGGTTGAGTTACTAATAGAGGTAGTCTTTTATCACCAAGATTCATCAACCATTGATTTCATTTAAATCAAGGGTTAGTGCTTTCACACAAGTAAGAGATGCTCAAGAATTAAATAATGTAGGGAAGCACAAATAGGACACATAGAATAGTCTGACAGCATGGGCTCACCATTTCCAAGGATGATGTTGAGATGTCTTCTATGGCAAGTGTTAGATGAGTTGGACTAGAGGGAAGTATTTTATTCATCAATTTAGATGACATGGCATTTAAGGCACATGATTCTATGGCTATTGATAAATAAAGTGGGAAAACAATTTTTTGACACATAGCAAGGTGGAGTCAAGAATCTCTAGTGTATGCTACTGTGTGCCAAGCTGTAAGGTGATTGATGATATGTACTACTAGTTTTACCAATGAAGAAGTTTGTCTGCTAGATAGGATCAAAGTTTTGTCAACCATGGATATTTCAAAGATTGAGGACTTTTGCATGCTTGCATTATGAAACTACTCATCCAATAAAGAAAGTGGGGATGCACCTTTGTGCTGCATGTCATAGCAGGGCCAAGATTAGGTGAGAATGTTGAATCACACTTTGATTATGTCAAATGTGCTCAGCTGGAAGTACTTATGCTATGGGCATAGAAGTTCCAAGAATTAATTTAGTAGTTAGATTATTCAGAGTATGAGGATTGAGGCATGTCATTTCATTGGTCCAAGTGGATGATGCAACCATAAAAGTGTAAAGTTTCACCTATCGTCAATCTTGATCAGATAGATGAAAGGAGCATGCTCACATTTTAAATTTGAAATGAATTTAAGTAAAGTGTGTATGTGCTATGAGGACACATTTCCATGGTGATGTCACTATCCACATCTTAGAAGGTTTGTAAGATTTGAGTAGTGTCACCATTGATCTTTCCAAGATCAATGACTAGCACAAATTTGCAGTTTAAAGATGCTCATCCAATAAGGAAAGAAGGTATGCACTATGAGGGCATGTGGAAAGGATGACATCAAGCACCACTTCATTCAATTTTAACATGGGACCCACTTGCATGGAGATTTTCAAGAGGCATGGATTCACATAGAGACTTCCTATTGGTTAGTACAACTAACTAGGCCTTTTTCAATTGTAAACTTGTGTGATCATTGATTATATCTTGATCAATGGATAGCACTTACCCGTAATTTGAAGTTACAAGAAATTTAAGGAATGCAGGTAATAAATAATATGACACATGACCACTTTCTTAAGGTCATAAAGCTTGTTACCCTTTTGATTTAAAGCCATCTGATCCGTGAAATCGATGGATAAGATTTGAATCTTTGATACAACTTAAGAATAATGGCTACTAGAAGTTAATATGGTTTAGAACTCATTTGTGTGACTTCAATGCTTGAATATAATCCATGATCTTGCTATTACTAAACCATAGAATTGTAAAAGGTTATCAGAGCACAAAAAATTTCTTGAGCTGGGGCACAAAATTTTGCAAAGAATACCAGTGAGTTGCAGCAAAGAATCTCATAGAGTGAAGCAGAATTTTGTGGGTAAGTGCTATTAAAACTTCTAAGTAGCAAGAATTTGGTGTGATAGAAATTTTAAATCTCAAAATTCCTGTAGAAAAAGAGTTTACATGACATACTGATTATCTAAAGCGCTCTATGCATGATGATTTTCTGGAACAATTCCCTTTATCTATACCTAAAATAACTAAGGGGAGGGAGTTTATTCCTAAACACCCTAAGGTAGCCATAGTAGAGGGTTTTTATGAAAAAGCTAACTAGGTATGAGATGCCCAGGTTTTCATAGGAGGTCTAGAGTTATTCAAAAAATGGTTTTCAGAGTGAAAACTAGACACTCTTATGAGAAATGTTTGGGAGTTTGACATTGGGAAATTAATAGTCCCCATAGTTTTCTTTGATAGTGACCTATTCATGGATTTGGCCAAGAAATATGATCCAATTAAAGAGTGGGCAAAGAACCATGCCAGAGTGAATCTTTTTAGGGTTTCCCCTAAACTAATTAGTGAGGTTTTCAACCTCAACCCTAACCATGCCATGCATGAAATCATTGATATGGATGACTTTCAAGAAAGGTATGATGCACAAAAGATTTACTTAAGAATAAGGCCACTGCAAAATTGGTACTTTGCCTATGATTATAGCCAGCACCCTAGAGCCATTGCTGAGAAGGCATTTTAACCTTAAGGCTTAGGCATTATACTTTTCTTTTTGCAAAAATTTTGGAATAGATGAAGAAGATCAAATCCTAGGCTCAATTGTCTTTATAATGGCTCAAACTCTTCAATTTGGGATGAGCACTATTCTAGATTTTGCTACTTTTCTTGCAAAGGAGATTCTCAATGGTTTGGTGGGGATAGAAAGGGGAACAGTGGACAAACCATTATGTTGGTATTCATTACTTATGTATTTATGCTTGTACAAGGGATTTACCTTTTTCTCCAAGGGTATGGAGTTGGAAATAACTAGGGATGGAGAGAGGAATCCAATGTAGCTATGGAGTGTGGATATGACTTCAAAAGCTAGAGTTTCTAGTTATGTGAGATTTGAAAGATACTTTGCATCAAAGCTTAGATTACTTTTGAGAGGAGATAGCCCCAAGATTCCACAAGCATTGTTAGAAATGGTCATACCTAAGGACTATGCAATAGGGCTATTGATTAGTCACAATTGTGAGGATATAATCCCTTATAATGTCTCAATAGTAATCATAGTCTATGAATTTTTGGGAAAACCACATGTGCTACCATTTCATGTGCCTTTGAAGATAGGAATAGCTGAGTTGTTATGGAAAATAGGCACTATAGATGAGAGGGAGTTGCCTAAGAAGGGTACCTTTTTCCCAATTGTTACTGTGATATATGATTGTGTCTTTGTGAGGAAAGGGTGGAGGCACCTGATTTTGTTCCTAGATAAATATAACATGCCAGAATCTCATGCCAGATTTATTGATCTTGAAGGATTTTATGACCTCTTAAGAGAGAGGGTAAAAAATTTCCACATGGTGCAACAAGTATACTATCCAGAGGATGTTATTAGGAACACTTTTTCTTTATAAGAGCAAGAATTAAGAAAGGAAAAATGGATAGTATTTAGTAAGACTCTAGAATTCATTAATGCTTTTGACTCTAGCTATGACCCATTGAAAAATAAGAAATAATGGGGAGCCAAGATGCAAGAACTAAAGAATAATTTTGTTGAGATAATCCAAACTATGAATGAGAAGAAGGACATATATATCAAGACCTATCCAAACAGGGCTGCAGAGGTACAAAGGAAGATAAATAGTAGAAATGTAGTGGCACTTGGTCAATACATTTTGCAAAAAATTGCAGGTTATGTGATGGTTCAAAATGTGAACTAGGCTCCCCTTCAGCAAAGACCAATTCTAGGAAGTCCATCTACAGCTAGTGCTCCAAAATGACAAAAGTTAGAGCAAGGGTCTTCTTCTTCTCAAGTAGAACAGTACTCCCCAAGTCAGTCCCCGATCTAGATAGATGATGAAGCATCTTTGAGGGAACAACTTAGATAGATTGGTGGAGAGGGGGATGTAATTGTTACTTCCACTGATCTAGAAATTGGAGAACCATAAGAACCTCCTACACCTTCCTTGGATTTAACTATTGTTGATTACCAAGGTAAGGAAATAGATCCTATAGTTTTCCAAGCCTCTAAGAGGTTTATTAATGATTAAAATTTTGTGAAGTCTAGAGCATTTGCACAATTTTTGTGGAGGCTAAACATAGGAAATTTTGAGAAAAATTGTGAGAAGATAAAGGTAGAACAACCTGATAAATTAGATTCTACTATTAAGGAAGAGGTAAAGTCTAATTTTTTGAATGATTTTGCTCAATTTACACCTAAAGACAGAAAGGAAATAGTTAGACAGTCATGAGTCCTTATTTTTCCAAAATGGGATATAGTGAATGCCATGGTTTTTGATTTAGTAAGGAAACAAAAGGATGTTCAATTCAAGACTGAAGAAGAGGTACTATAGGATCATAGAGGAGTCAACTTTAGTGATGATCACCAAGCCCTTGTTATTTGGTCTATTGAAAAAAGGGATGAGACCAAGATGTAGGAAATTTCTACTACAAAGCATACTTTTGCATTGATAGTATTCAGAGATGGTGAGGTAGGTAGTAAACAAATCATGGGAATGGCTTTAGAAATGCTAAAATTTGGTAGTGTTGTGTCTAGTCAAAAAGAAGATAGATTTGCTCAACTCAATGCTAGGTTTGAGGAAGTTCTAAAAGCATATGAGGAGAGGGGTGTGCAGATACAGTCATTAGAAAACAAATTTTCTCAAATGGAGAAGGTACTTGGGAAGAGAAAAGTAGAAGAAATTAGTAGACCAAGGATTGCATACCCCCCACAACCACCTGTTGAGCCTTTCAAATCAACTCCAATTATTGAGATACTAGATACCCTAGAAAGGCCACAGTTCTACACTATAGAGGATTTTGAAGAAGAGAAGAATAAATTGTATGCAGTGCATGTAGAACTAATAATCAATTTGAAGAGAAATTGAGGTAGGGTGTAATGTAGCTAGTGGACAAGACAGAATGGCCAACATTTTTTGATCAATTCACAAGGATTGTAGCTATCAGGGATGAATTGAAAAGAAATGAAATTGTATTTAGACCCATTGTATAGAAGTGGATAGAAAAAATGAAGATAATATTGCTATGTGTATATCTATTATCTAGCTGACATGTCATCAAATAGAAAAGATCTTTGATTTTTTAAATAAATTGCAAGGTTTCAATGATAAAAAAGATTCATTCCAAAGAAGATTAACTATTTGTTTTTCCAAGTATTTTGTAGAAAAATTTGATGTATTCCCTTGTGTTTTAAAAATAATTAATAAAGTAAAGGAAAAGGAAGAATAGAATAAGGAGATGGATGAGATCTTTTGTTAAAGAATCAATAAAGTTATAAATGAAACAAGCCATTTGTTGTGGGCAATTACAAATGAGGAGCTAGTAAAAGTATAGTTGTTCTATAATACCATCAAAAAAGATTTTGTTGATATAGAGGTAATTGAAAATTCATTAATAACTATACAAAGAGAAGTTCTAAATTTTGATTGGCCAGATGACACTGCTTATAATGAGTGGAAAGATAAGTTTATGTCTATAGAGAAAATGGGAGAAGATGATGAAGCAGAAGATGATGAGGAAGAAGGTGCAAAAGTAAAAGTCACCTTTGTAGTTAATGATGAAGACAAGGAAAATCCTCAAGTTAAAGTAAGTTTGTAGGTAATCAAAGAGGACTCATTTCTTTCAAGCTTGATGGCCACTTACTCTGAGGAATCAAAATGATAAAATAATTTGATCATAGTGCCTTTGTCTTTCCAAGAGAAGTAACAAAGAAGGGACCCACAAAGGAATGTTCAATGTAACAGTCTTTCTATTATTCACAATTTTGTTTTCTTGTGATACGTGTATGTAAGAATATTTTTGAAGGACACATATCAATCACATTGGCCCTTTTCTTGTTGTAACTCATGTCTATATAAATGAGTTTTCAAGCCAATGTGAGGGTTTAGTTTCTAATACATTTTTAGTGTCACACCTAGCATGTATTCGGTCCATTAATTTGAACAAATTTTATGATGTATGTTCTCTACAAGTTTTCTGAGAAAACATAAATATAGAATGATCTTTGTGTTTCATTCTAAGGTCATTTTGAGTTTACTGCAAATGTACACAATTTTCAAAGAAAAATGAATACAAATTATGAGTTGCCCCTATATCAGTTATTTTTGAATTCTGTCTCCTTTTGATTACTTAGTTATCTTGATGTTGATTGAGTAAAAGCTTGTGCAATTGAATGCAATCCATTTAGGTTGTATATCTTTTCATCACTGCTATTATTTCAATGAATTAATTAAAAGATTTGATGAATTTGATAAGGTTGTTGTAGTAATGGGAAGGATGTTTTGAATGATGGATTCCAGTAAGAATTGCTGATAATATTTTTTGTAAGGCAACAAATTAGATCTATGGAATTGTAGTAGACTTTGAACCCTAATGGATTAGGCATTGGTTAGATTGGTTCAGTTGGAAGAGAAATAGATCATATATGGATATCAAATGCAAAATTATAATCAGTTTTACCTTTATTTTTTAAAGATTTTCAAAGTTGGTCAATTAATTATTTGCATGAATTTTTTTAGCCTTAGTTAGCCACTATTGTTGATAGTGCCTACAAATCTATAGAAGACTTTATGACCAAATTTTCTATATGGGATGTAATTTTGTTTGAAATGACAGAACCATGCATGTATTTGAGGATTTGAGATGAAAATCAAAATGAAACTAATATAATTCTCATACATTATCTTCCATTTTTGAATTATCCTTGGGTATACCCACCTTGGTTTTGCAGAGCCTAAAGAGAAGGAAACTACTCTTGGTTTCATTAAAGTTGGGTCAAAATAGTTTGCATATGTAAATTGAAAATGGGAAATGGCTAATCCTTAGGTTGCATAAGTATTATCATTCTGGTATTGAGCACTTTGTTTCTCAATAGTTTTAAAACACCAACACCCCCATCCAAAAAAATAGGGAAATGCTCATACCCACCCAACCAGGTAGAGCTAGCACTTAGAAATAGAGGGGAACACTAGTTCTCAACCTTCAAACAAATGACTACCAAAACAAGAAGTAAAAATGGAGCTGAAACAGTAAAGCAAGAGAGCCCTACGTGACACCCAAAAAGGAAAATACGAGAATATGAATAGTAAAATAAAAATCCTGGAGAAATTACCAAAAATTACAACAATCTAAGGTATCCCTAATTTGGATCCAACAAGATCAATCTTGTGATGATCCCACAACCATAGCTCCTACAACAAATAGAAACACAATCCTACAGAAGAGGATTTGGAAATTTTCTCTTAAATTTCTATTTCCAAAAGTTAAAAGTAAGGAATAAAATTCCTTTTGGATATATATTCACTTTTCTAGTGAATAATGGAATAGGGTAATTAACTAAGTCACCTAGTTAAACCCTAAATCAACCAAAATGAAAATAGGCTACTCCAAGCAATAGGAATTCCACTATGCAAAAGATGTTGGAAATTAAATTAAATAAGACAAATATTGAATTTACCTTAAACCAAAATAACATAATTCCTTAATAACTTTCACATTAAATGTAAACCTGTAAATGCACAAATACTCTTTGTAATGCCCTGCCTAGAGATCCTTGGAAACAAGGATGAAATATAAGCCAAGAATTTGTTTTTACAAGTATGAATGCATAAGACAACATCATCCAAGGATCACAATGATCGCAACATAAGACTTCTCCACAATCCTGATAAACAACGAATCTTCGAATGCCACAACCAAATTGACACACACAAGATGAGGGCTCAAGAAATAAATACTCATCAACAAAACACCAAGCTAGGGTAGGATGTAGAATCTTGAAATTTGGCTAAGTCTAGATTTTTGAAGCCCATACATTTCCTAGAATCTTTATCTCATCTCTGAGAGGTCTAAAACCTATCTCAAAAGATTTGTCGCATATATTAAAATATATTTTAAGTATAAGTTGACATATATTTTAAGTATAAGTTGATATATATTTTAATATATGCCATTTAAGTATAAGTTGACATATATTAAAATATACATCAACTTATACTTAAATGATATATTTTAAACCCCCTAGAAAGACTATTTTGAACTGGAAAGGTGCAAAATCCAAAAGGGTGTTCAAAACCAACTTTCAAAAGTTCTTTGGCCAAGCCTAACTGCCCCTCATTTCTCACACAAGAAAGTGCACTGGTCTCAAGTTTTGCACGAGACCTTTCAATGCTTCACATGAGAAAGTGCATGGCTTCACATGAAGATTTGCAGCACACCACATGAGGACTCACATTTTTGTGTGAGGAAATGCATTCTCATGTGAAGAAGTAAATTCTTGCATGAGGAAGTACATTCTCACGTGAGGAACTACCTAACCATGTGACCTACACAAAAATGCAATAATAAAACAAGAATAAAAAGCATGAAAACATGAAACCCTCCACACTGGGGAGTACTGGATCCATGCAAATCAAGGAATGAACCCTCGAGAGAATAAACAACAAAAAAGAAGAACATCTATCCATCTAAATCATAACAGTAAAGAACATACTAAATGCAACATTGCAGTGAACAAAAGTAACATCGCAATGTACAAAAATAAAATCACAAAAACTGGACAACCAACTAAGTACATGGTTCCTCCCAACTATCAGTAGCATCATAAGACCATCGTGGGTCCTAGCCATCCCCTGGATGCAACATCCCAAGCCACCAATTAGATCATCGGTACTATTGTAATAGGAATGTCACTACTAAAACATGCTACAATATAAGCATAAGGAAATCTAACATGCTAATAGTAAAGCATACGATAATCCTACAAGGTAGATAACATGACTTATCACATGCTAATTAGCATAATAAGGAAATCTAACATGCTAACCAAGAAGCAATGGATAATCCAATACAACAATTCACATCATCTAGTCATATGTTAAACATCATAATATGGGAATGCATCAAATAAACTAACATCATCCAAACATGATATCCAAGCATTCCAATGAAAGCATAAATCACAAGAAAGCATACTCTAAAAATCAAAGCATCAAATGAAAACATCTAGCAATGGTCACACTACGATAAGAGAGCATCTCTGTACATTGATCCCTAGTAGTGGTGAAGGTAGCTATCCCTCCCAATAATTTGGTACCCATAGCTCCACACCCACCGTGTTGAAGGAGATAAAGATCCAACCACAAACACACACAAAAAATCCATGGCTAACACTCATGCCAGATAGTATGATGGTTGTAACTAAGAACCTAAGACAATGCAAGGAGTACAGATCCTTGTCAAACACTCAATAGGCTACTAAGTAGGGGCTGACATAATGGAGAGTCACTTGACATCAAAAAGCCCAAGCTTGGACTTGTGCAGATTCAACATCCCTCAATGAAAAGGCTCTAGCACCCCACATTTTTACTATCTTAAGTTTTTATTACCAATCACACATTTTATTTAGTTATCACTTAGTTAAAAAATTCCTTCGCTAACCCTCTGGACACAATGATCACCAGGCTACGAGATAGAAGCCCCCTCCATATGCTACCCTACCCTACTAATGCTCATCCTATGACAAGTGTTGGTGGGCATGCATATTTTCATCCCAACCCCAATGATCATAACTTCTAAAAGTACCATGGAAGATCGAGCCTCAAAAATCACCTGACAAATGTACACACATGTACTCATGTGTGGCACACCACCATCAAAAAGATCAAAACACAAAGACTTGATGAGAACACAATGCAAAAGATAACACCCAACTGAAAGCAACATGGGAAGGATGGATTCTACATGAATCCCAAAGCTAATAAAATCAAACATCATGAAATCACTCAATCAACCCCAATCCAAGAGTATGGATTCTACATGAATCTCAATGATGCAACAAGCCCAAACATCATGAACTCACTCCACCGGCCTCAATCTAGGAGCATAGATTCTACATGTATCTTAGTGTCCATGAAATAATAACAAAGGTCCAAAAGAAACTAGGTATAAAATCACTCAACCAACCACAGTGCCAGGAGTACAGATGTGGCATGCATCCCAATGAAACATAAAAGTGCAATAGTGGTCTGATTGATATCCAAATAGACCATCCAGGCCCACAACCCACATTGTGCCAAGAAAACCTGACAAAATAGGGTAGCATGCAAAATGAGGTAAAAATCCCAAAATTTTGGAAAACTTCAAAATTAAAACCCATTTGGCCTTTGGGCACAAAAACCCAAAAAGTCCAAAAATAATCAAGTTCGAACATATTATACAAAAATAGCCAATGTAATGGCGTAAAACCCCAAACCCTCATCCTAAAAAATAGGAAAATGTTCATGCCCATCCAACCAAGTAGAACTAACATATAGAAATGGAGGGGAACACTAGTTCTTAGCCTCTAAACAAATGGCTACCAAAAATAGAAGCAGAAATGGAGTAGAAACAATAAAATAGGAAAGCGTTACCTCACAGCTAGAAGGGAAAACTAGGAATCTGAACCATAAAATAAATATCCTATAGAAGTAGCTAAAAATTACGGCAATCTAAGGTTTCCCTGAGCTAGATCCAATGAGCCCAACGTCGCGATGATCCCATGCCTGTAGCTCCCACAACGAACAAAATAGTAAATCCTCATGAAGAGGATTTTTGGGTTTTACTCTCCAACTTTCTAATTTGAAAGTGAGAAATGAGGAATTAAATTCCTTTTTGGATATTTATTCACTTTTCAAATGAATAATTGATTAGGGCAATTAACTAGCCAACCTAGTTAAACCCTGAATCAACCCAAACGAAAATAGGCTATTCTTAGAAATAGGAATTCATCTATGGAAAAGCTGCCAAAAATTAAAATAAATAAATTAAAAGGCCTGAAAACCCAAAAACACAAATTTCCTTAACAACTTTTGCGACAATATGAACTTCTAAATGCATAGACACACTTACTGGTCTAATCACATAATGCAAATGAGTTTAGATTGAATAATCATCGATAGGTTTAATAAAACAATTAAAATAAGGATATGTCGATCATATAGGGATGCCATTAGTAAAATATGAATGAATGAATCACTAACTCCATGTGCCACTACTAGAGATATAAATCCTGCACACTAAACAACACGATCAAGTGCAATTGCATAATAAATGCATTAAATCACCTAATTTAACCATTTATTTAATTATATTAAAATAATCTATTTACATCACTCACATTCGCATAGAGCATAACAACGCAGGAATGAAGTAAATAACCATAGCATTAAATCCAACACATAACATAATCAGTGATATGTCCAAATACTAGATAACCAGATATCATCATAAAACACACTGTCATCTAAAAATGGCATTGTCATGCAATATGATCAACTGAAAAAAATAGTAATCTAACATCTATGATACTGAAATCAAGGTATAACATCTGACCCTCATGTCCTCTCAAATATAAAACATCACGTAAGTAACTGATATCTCTCAAATCAAAATATAACAAGGTAAATGTCTACAACACATAACCAAATAATCCAACATGAACAATCCATTCCTAATTACTTAAATATTTAATAATGATTGATTACTCTGCATTAAAAGGGCATTAAAAACACATAAAAAACCATATTCATAAACATGACTAACCATTGCTACATGAACCTAGTCTAGTGTAGCATGGTAATAATACATAGTGCAATCTTTGCAGACATCTCATGGTAATCATGAAACAACCTCATGATACCACATCGATCCTGGTAGCCACTGGCACAAACCTTAGTGAATCAAAAATCACATCATAATCTCATAAATCAGCCATAAGCATAATAAAAGCAACTGATACAAAAACATAAATCCAAACACCTCACTGGTGTAGACCACTCATGGTCACAATCATGATCCATCACAACAAAAGATAAACAAGGTTGCATCCATTAGGATGACTTATAGAAGTCAAATGGGAGGGGCACTACACTCTCATAGGTCTAATCACGTAATGCAAATGAGTCTAGATTTATTAAATCACTTGAGGGTTTAATTTAAACAATTAAATATGATATGTTGACCATATAGGGATGACATTGGTTAGATATGAACAACTAAATCACTAATTCCATGTTCCACTATTGGGGATATAAGTGCTACAAACAAAACAATATGATCAAGTGTAATTGCATATAATAATATAGTTCAAGTGATAATGCATTAAATCACATTTAATAACCATCTAGTTAGTTGCACTAAAATAATACATTTACATCACTCACTTTAGCATAAAATATCACAAGGCAAGAATGAAGTAAATAACCATAGCATCAAATCCAAGTATCTAGAATCCAATAATTCCATCATATAAACATAAACATATTATCTGTTTGAATAAAAATAACTAAATATCATCATAAAGCATTATGTCACATCAATACACATCATCATGTAGATATGATCAAATTTAACAACATAGCATCAAACATCTATGATAATGGTAATCAAAATATAGTATCTGACCATCAGGTCATCTCGAATGTCATTTGACATGAGTGTCAAAGTTTCTCTTGAAATCAAAATATAACAAGGTACAAAATAAAAATACTAGAGGCACTACATCCTCCCCTAGTAGGCATATGCTTACTCCTAGAAGCATGCAAAAGGATAAGGGTACAAATCTCTCAATTGTGCAACATCTTCCCAAGTAGGAGAAGTCTCATCACTTGGGTCACACTTGACCCTTAACTATTTTATGTCCTAACCTCTGAGGGTTAGCCTCTAAAGCTGAAGGATATGAATGGGTTTCAAAGAAAGTTTCCTATCCTCCACCTGCAAAGCATCTCAGTCAAGAACATGGGTCACATTAGGAATATACTACCTCAAAATAGAAACATGGAAAATATTGTAGATGCATGATAGGCTAGGTGGCAATGCTAGTCGACAAGAAACAAGACCAATCCTCTTAAGGATCTCAAATGGTTTGATAAAACATGGTACCAACTTAGAGTCTTAACTCAAAAAGATATAAATAAGCCTCCCACTTCACCTACTTATCCATCACATACATGCATAGCATATCTTCTAGAACCTGGTTCATTCTCTCTGTCTGATCATCAATATCTGGGTGGTAAGCTAAACTAAAATTGAGTTGCACACCCAAAGAATGTTAGAGGGACACCCACAGTGCTGAAGTAAACACTTTATCTCTATTTGATATAGTCTAATGAGAGATTCCATAAAATGGAACAATGTCTTCCAAGAAAAAATGCGCTATAGAAGAAGCTATGCAGAATGTTCTCATGGATGAAAAATGTCCTACCTTGAACAACGTGTCCATTATCACCATGATGAAATCATGTCATGATGACATAGGAAACCCTATGATAAATTCAATAGATAGAGTATCCTATTTCCACTCAAGAATGGTATGCAGCTACAAAAGACCAGTCAAATGGTGATGCTCTACCTTCACTCTCTCGAACTTGAGACATTGAGCAACAAAATGAACAACATCACATGTCATCCCTACCCAAAAATACAACTAGCTAAGATCGACATGCATCTTCTTGACACTAAGATGTGTAGAATACATAGCATGATGTGCTTCCAAAAAAATCAAGGGACAAAGATCACCACATATTGACACATAGATGGCCCCCAAATATTTCAGCACTCCATCATACTCTAGAAAATAACCTCAAAACCTCCCCTCAAGGGTACATCTAGAATCAATCTCTACCCTCAACTCTTGATACCATGTGTCACTAGGAAAAGCCTCCAAGATACAGCCTCACAAATCCAATCTTAGTGAAAAAATTGATATCTCATGTCCCCTCCTACTCAAGGCATGCATGATGAAATTTTCTTTCCCTTTTATATAGTGGACATCAAAATCATATCCACATAGGAATTCCATCCAATGAAATTATTGTGCATTTAGGTTTGACTAAGTAAAGATATACTACAAGCTACAATGATCACTATGCATCTCAAACCTATGTCCCAAAATGAAATGTCTCGAATGCACAAGTGCATGCACCATAGATGCAAGTTCCAAATCATGAGTGGGGTACTTAAGCTCTTGGTCCTTGATTTTTCTAGACTCTTATGCAATCACATGACCATCCTACATCAACATTGTACGCACACCTTCCAATGAAGCATATGTGCAAACCATAAAATCACCTAAAGGATTAGGCACTACAAAGACTAATGCACTGGGAAAACAATCTTTAAGAGAAATAAATGGTACTTTAGACTGGTCTGATGAAACATAATTCTTCCCTTTTTGCTGGAGAGAAGTGATGGAACAAGAAACATCTAAGAAATACTTATTGAATCAATTGTATTAGCCTAGTAATCCTATGAAACTATGAACCTTAGAAACATTAGTGGGCATTGGAAAATCCATGATAGCTCAAATTTTCTCTAGGTCAACTATAGTACCATCACCTATGATGATATGTTCTAAATGCTTCACCTCAGACTAGAAGAATCTACATTTATCCAAGTTTCTATATAACTGATGATCTCTCAAGCACTACAACACTTGGAATAAATGGATCTCATGTTCCTCTATAGTCTTCGAATAGATCAATATGTCATCCAAGAATATAACGAAACACCAATTGAGGTACATGCAAAATACTCCATTCATTAGACTCATAAAAATGGATGGCACATTGGTTAACTCAAAGGGTATGACCATAAAGTCATAATGCCCATAGCATGTACAAAATGCTATCTAATGAATACCAACCTCACAAATACCAATTTGATGGTATCCCAACTTAAGTTCAATCTTTGAGAAAAATCTCATTCCCTTCATCTAATAAAACAAGTCATCTATCCTCAAAAAAGGATACCAGTTCTTCACCGTCACCATATTCAACTTCTAGTAGTAATGCATAAATGAAATAATCCATCTTTCTTCTTCAAAAAGATGACTGGTGCACCCCATGAGGATACACTAGGAGGAATATGGCCCTTGGCTAACAATTCCTCCAACTATAACCTAAGCTCACTCAACTCCTAAGTAGTCATGTAGTATATCGGCTCTACTCCTAGAATGAGATTTATTTGAAAATCAATGTCATAGTATGGTAGTATACTTGGTATCTCATTAGGAAACACATCTACATACTTACGAAGGAGTGGATGATCATAAAGTGTTACTGTATGACTCTCTACCTTCTCAAGGTCACTAAAAGAGACTATAATTATCTAACATCCTTTTCACACACTCTACTTTAGTTGATTAGTTGAGATCATCTAAAGAGAGACTAGCCTCTAGACCCCTACAAGCTCCACCTACCCACCTGGTCATCAACACAATATACTGACTTACACAGGAAACCTATATTCACCTGATGGGTGGCTAACTAATCCATGCCCAACACAATTTCATCCTATCCTAGTAGTAGGATGTGAAGATCAATGGTGGTGGTGAAGCTACCCAAGTCCAATTTACAACAACTAGCCAAAGAGTCCACAACCACTTTGGATCCTATGGCTAATTTGACTTTCCATCTATCAACATGCCATGCTACTACTAGCCCATATCATTGAAAAAGAGATGGTGAAGTAAAATAATCTGAAGCACCTGAGTCAAATAATACTAAAGATGAAATAGCATGAAATGTACATGTAGCCTCAACTATAGTACCCTAGTGCTTAGCTTGATGGTAATCAACTACCACAAAACTTGATGGATTCTACTTACATCTCCCATGGTAGGATCCAAACTAAGTGCACCTCTACTAGGTCCTACAGATTTATTTGAAGGATATTCCTTTTCTCCATGGCCAAGCTAACTGTGTGAGAAATAGGCTTCTTTAGTATCAGAGCCCTATCCACATCCACCCTAAGAAGTACTCGAATAAGGTGCACTTCCATTGCTAGAGTTCTGTTGACTACTCTGACATGGGCACCAATTTTTTTCCCCTTTCATCCCCTTTCTTCTTTGAGGCACCATTTTTTTTCCAACCTTAGTCCAACACCCTCATTGGCAATTCCCATGATGATGACCACTTTTTGAGGGTGTTGATTGGGTTTGACTCACCCCTTGAGGACTATGACTAAGGTGCTATACATCCTTCCCTAAAGTTGATGCATTATGGCTCTAAGAACCAAATTTTCCACTAAAACCTTTAACCACATTTCTCCCTATAATCATTTCCCTTTTGGTAGCAAAGGAAAGTGTCCTAGGTTGATGCATCCAAACATCTCTACTAATGGAGTCCTTAAGACCTTGGATAAAATGTTGAGTAAGCAGTATCTCATCATGGTTATAACATGAGTACTTCCTTATCTCAAAGAATCTCATTTTTTATTAATCCACTGACATGTTTTCTTATTTAAGGGGATATGAACCTCTCTCTAAATCTCTCATCAAATATCTCCTAGGTGAGCTTTTCTATACTAGTCAGGAGCTTCTACCCTTCAATATTCCATGAAATAGATACATGATCTCTTAGCTACATGACAACACAAAAGGCTCTCAAGTTGGTTGCATATGGATACATGGAAGAGAAACATTCCATGTCAAATAACCAAGTCTCATCCTTGAGGTCACCTCCCATACCATCAAAGTATGGTGGTTTAGACTACTGAAGGGAATTCATCATGTCCATGTGGATGAGATCCTCACAATCATGATCTTGACCTCTCTAATGGTGCCCTCTACCACTAGGTGGTGTACATGAATGTTCACACTTAAGTTCTTCTTCCTCTTTATGATCTGGCATATGAGAATCTCTATGTTGAGATCCCCCTTCTTGACTATGGTCATGTTGGTATATCTCAAATTAAGGTCCCAACTATGCTATAGTTTGTTGTAGCAAAGGAAACAATTCCTCAATGTCAACATAATCATTGTTACCCTTCTCTTCCCCACCATCCTAATGTTCATCCTCATGGTTTTGTTCTTCATTGTTATTTCAATGGTTATTACCCTAACCACTAGGTATATGTACAAGAGGCATCACTAAGGAAGCAATACGATAAAGATCAGAGTCATATGTAACAATCAAAAGGGTCATAAGCAGAAGCTAAAATAATTTATTGATGTATGAAATAAAAATAATATCATAATGGGAGTATAACACAAAGATCCCAATGTTGTAACATGGGCTCTGATACTAGATGTAATGCCCTATGTGAAGATCCTTGGAAAAAAGATAAATAAAAGCCAATATAATAATTTTTTAACAAGCATAGAATTAAACAACATCAACATACAATTGATCATAACATCACAATAAAAGAATTAACCAACTATTCTAGGCAACCAATGAATCTTCAAGCATCACTACTTGTCAAAAAATCCAGAACCAACTATGAGACTTTTTTCAAATGAGAAACTAAAGATCAGGACCTAAGAAGGGGTACATCCCAAGAGGGTATCCAAAATACCCTTCAACTCCTAACCAAAAAGTTTAGAGATACCTATTGTTTTCTTGAGCAGATTTTTACAATGATATTAGGTGATACTTTTCCATTATTGTATGACATTTCACAATATTACTAGGTAACACTTTTCCACTATCATTTGATACTTCTCATGACTACCAAGTGATACTTTTGGGGATTGCATGATAGAGTGTACTTTTATCATGTGATACTTTACTATGTCACGTGATAAAACTTATAACTATTACACAATACTTCTTAGTATTGTATAATATTTCTCCTCAATATGTGTAATACTTTACTAGTGTCACGTGATAAAACTTATAACTATCATGTGATACTTCTTAGTATAGTATGATATTTCTCCTTATTGTGTGTGATACTTTTTCAGTATCACCCAATCCTAAACTACTTTGAACCAAGAATACAAAGAAATAACCCAATGAAAAATTAGAGGGGAAAAAGAGTTCGAAGTTTGAATCTAAGGATTATTAGATCCACAATTATTGAGGCTTGGATAGTCAAAACTAGTAAATATAGGACACCATGCCACATGGAAGAGAAAAAATCTATCCATCTAATCCATGACAACATATGAAAGAACATGTAGGAACCAACATCATAAAATACATATTACAAAATACATACATGGTTCATAAACCAAAACATCTAAAACTCATGCTCGGTCCCTCACAACTATAATGGCATCATGAGTTTGCATGCATCCTATCCATCCCATACTGTAACATCCCAAACTATCAACTAGATAGTCAGAGCTATCTTATGAGGGTGTAACTACTAGAAACATAAGATCATAAGAACAAGAAGATCTAACATGCTAATCCATCAAGCATAGATGCTCCAACTAGTTGTAACTCACACCATCTAACCATATGCTAAAATATCATAATAAGAA
Source organism: Cupressus sempervirens (assembly GCA_028749045.1). Taxonomy (NCBI): domain Eukaryota; kingdom Viridiplantae; phylum Streptophyta; class Pinopsida; order Cupressales; family Cupressaceae; genus Cupressus; species Cupressus sempervirens. Next base: position 816,898,569 of record CM053789.1, on the reverse strand, counting down.
ATACATCAAATGAAACTAACATCATCTAACATGATATCAAAGAATTCCAATTAAAGCTTAAATCAAAATAAAATATACTCGGAATACCTGAAATACCAAGTAAAAATCAAACATAAGTCTTAATTGGAAATAGAACATCTTTGTACATTAGTCCCCATTAGTAGTAAAGGTAGCTAAACCTCCCAACCACATGGAACCTATAGGCCCACTCCCACTATGTTGATGGAGATAATGATCCAACCACAAACACACATAAAACAAATGTCCATGGCTAACACTCATGCTAGACTATAAAGATGACTAAAACTAGGATCATGAGATAATTCAAATACAATAGGTCCTAATCAGACACTCTATAGGTCAACTATGTATGGACTCTATGGGAGAGTAAGTTACGTGGCATCATGAAGCCCTAAGGTAAATATCATACAAAATTAGTTTCCCATGGATGCCATCACATTGTACTCTCATATCATTGTCGGCTACTCACATTTTTATTATCTTAGATTTATTACCAAGTAATTTTTTTAGTTACCACTTATTTAGAAACTTCTTCATACCAATCCTATGGGAAATAGTCACCCAAGTTATGAAATAAGCCCCTCCATGATCTACCCTACATACCCATGTTCATCACACGATGAGTGCCCATAGGCAATTAATCTTTCAAACCCAACCCTAATGAACATAACTCTATAGATAAAACCTAGGAGTTTGGGCCTTGCAAGAACCCAACAAATGCATGTTCATGTGCTCATGTGTAGGAACACCAAAAACACAAAGATCATAACAACAAAGGATGAATAAGAACACAAGAAAAACAACACTAATCTGAATACAAGATTGGGAGTATGGATGTGACATGCATCCAAATGCAAATATAAAAATGCAATAGTGGTCAGATTGATATCTTATGGATAGTATAAATCCATGACCAACACCATGCCAAGAAAACTTGAGAAAAATTGGTGGCACACAAATTGAGGCAACAAACTAAAACATGCAACATTGATGAAGATCAACAAAAGTAAAACCCATTCTACCCTTGGGTAAATGAGCTACCAAAATCTAATAAAGATTGGGTTTGAACACCATATGAAAAAACAACTAGCATAATGATACAAAGCCCCAAATCCCCAACCTAAAAAATAAGGAAATTCTCATACTTGACTAACTAGGTAGAGCTAGCACTTAGAAATGGAGGGGAACACTAGTTCTTGACCTCCAAACAAATCGCTACCAAAAATAAAATAAAAAATAGTAAAATAGGTAGCCCTACCTAACAACCAAAAGAGAAAATACAAGAATATGAATAGTAAAATAAAATTTTTATAGAACCTACCAAAACTCGTGACAATCTAAGGTCTCCCCAAGTAGGATTCAATGAGATCAATCTCACGATAATCCTATGCCCATAGTTCCTACAATGAATAGAAACACAATCCTACAGAAGATGCTTTGGAATTTTTCTCTCAAATTTCAACTAGTAGAATTTTGGCAAATAAATGACTACATGAGTAAAAATTTTAGTCACAAGACTAAAAATTTTAGTCATGTGACTAAAAGTAATCAAATTCTAGTAATATTTTATAGTTTATAAGTACAAGTGACTAAATAAATGACTAATTTGATCATTAAGTAAAATAAAAAAGTTAGACATAGATAAGTGAGAAAATAAATGATCAAATAAGTGACGAAATAATTGGTCATTAATAATTAGTATCCCAACAAAATGACTCAAAGGATTTTTTTATCATATTAATAGATTCTAATGAATGTTACTTATTTCATTTAAAAATTTATTAGTAAATAATGTCTTTAGAATTATCTCATTAGGGTTAAATGACATTTGTACATTTTTTCTATCTTTTAGAATAAAATGCATGGGCCAAACATGTATAGAGTCACATCACATGATGACAAGGTATAAGGTTGGCAGATTAAGAGAACCAATAAAGTTGACATTCTATCAACATAAAAATGATCAAATTCCTTCAAACTTTCCTCCAAGATTTCAAATTATTCTTAGAATCTATATTATGCTTCCAAGGATAGTTCACGATGCATTTGATTCTAAAACAAAATAAAAAAGATAGTAATTTGGATATGACTATTATATAATAGATATGATAAGGCAAAGAGATTTTATTTGACACCATGATCCATTCACATATATTTCTTATGGGATTTATTCAAAGTAGAAGGTCTTGGAGGGCTTTTGACTCACTTGTACTCCATACATCCTTCAACATTATTTTCACATACAAAAAAAATAAAAAATTGAGTGACTATACCAACATATTTCTCGTGGCCCTCAAGGGAAATTTTGTGATTTTTATAGACTAATTGCAAAGGCTACAAAATCTTTAAATTTGATATGATTTTATTCCATTTTGATGCATTCATCATGGATAGAAGTTTTGAAAATGGTTTGAAATTCACTGCAAAGATCACTGCCGCAAAATTTCTATATATGTGGACATTGAAATAAAAAATATACTTTATTCCATGAATTTCTTTTCAGATATTATGACAATGTCAATGGAAATTTTCAATTCTTCCATGTACCAAAGACCCTTGTAATTTGTGTATGAGATTCGGTTATGTTTCCTATGGAAGTATTTAAATTTTATCAAGAATGTTTTATTAAATTACAAACATTTTAAATAAATTAATAAAATTAAATATAAAATATTTTCATTGTTTAGATTTTAAAATTAAGTTATGTTTGAAAATCTAAAAGATATTATTAAATAAATAGTAATGATAAAAAGATTATTTGATATAATTATTAAAAAATTATGTATATATGATATTATATAGTTTCTTTATTTTTGTTAGCAATATATTTTCTCAATTAATGTAGGAATAAAAATTAAATTGAAGAAAAACATGAAAGCACAAATGGAGACTAAGCAGAAAAATAATATCATTGTTAAGACCTAATTTTAGTGTTGAAGTAAATAATTATGATATTAAATCAAAGTATAATTTTAGTGCTTGAGCACCAACCTCAATGATCTCTCTCAGTCACATCTCGTCATGTCATTATTGATGATTGGTGGTTGCATTTTGCTTAAACAGATTTGATGAAAAGGCATGAATATATCTATTAATATATTCATAGGGTTCACCCATAGTAGTGTGAAAATGTGTTCCAATCACTCCAAATGTTGAATACCCTAGTGAATTGATGTACAAGAGATGGAAACATGATAGTGTTTGAGAAGATGCCCAAATCACAATAGGTGAACACAATGAAAATTTTCAATGATCTTAGAACCTTCGAGTAAATGCAAGGTAGGAGTAAATCAAGATTTCATATTCATTTCCAATTTTTCATCCATGCCAATCTTGTCAATTTAACTTGGGGCTCCTTTTTGTTCAGTTAAAAGAGTATGTTGAAATGATTTGGAAGGTCTAACAAATGCGATTGATAGGTGTAGAACCTATTCCACATCCTTTTCCAACTCTCTCTACCTCTATAATTGCGAGCTCTAAAACATGGTGTGAAATGTTGTCAAAGTATGTACATTTTAGAGGATGTTTTTATCTTAAATATACTTTTAAAACCCTATCAGATATGTATAGGAATTGTGGTGGCATAATTTTTTTTTTTGATTAGGCATCACATCTGGGGAGCTTTGAGTAGGGTATGGACACACATAGATAGATTAAACTAGAGAAATGTGAAAACAAAGACAAGGCAAGTGAATTTTTTGATAAAATGCCTCAAAGAACTATTATAATTCAAGTAGAGGAAAAGGGTTTAGAAATTTTTTTTATTACTCTATTTACTGCATTTTTAGTTTTGTATTTTGATGGATCCCTCCTAAAAAATAAATATTACATCTATTTGTGGAAGAACTAAATGTCACAAGTGTAGAGTATTGACATAATGTAATTTGGTAGCATACTCATGGCTATCCAAAATAAGAGCCCTACACCTGCATCATAGGAAGCATAGAAAAGGTATGTGAATTATTTGACAAAATGTTTTTTTTTCTTATTGGCAACCTATATTTATCTTGCACTCTTACAAGTAGGTTCTTTAAGTTCTATTGTGAGAGTACATCCATATCCTAGGTAACCTATAAAGATCTCTCTTATTTTCTAAAATATGCACAACTAAATCCTAGCTTAAGTGCATTTTACATGAGACATAACAAGCTATCAATTTAGGTATGATTCAATCTCTTCCAATCCTAAGAGAATCTTTCCCTTATGACTTCTAGTTCTGTAATATGCATGAATATGATCACAATATATCAAAATAATAAACACACCTAAATATCAAACTTGAATTTTCCACAAATCAACTGCTACAGATAATTCTTTATTGATTTATTCACTCCTCACTAAGGCCAATCAACTTTCTACAATGGAAGTGAGGAATATCCAGTAATGATGATGGAGCGATAATGGTAGGCAGTGCAGGCTGCAATGAACATGGATGTAGAAGCCAACTTTAAGCACTTATTAATGGCTTGTTGAGTTCCTTTAGTCCAGATAGCAATGAGAGTAGCCCTAAGATGAACTCATCATTTTTCTTAAGAAAAAATTATTTTGCTCACTACCACTTGAAGATAATACAAAACTACATCAGAAAATACAAACATATTTGTTCACTATACATTTCAGATTTGAACTAGATGTCAACTTCATATGTAGTCACCATTTTTTGGAAACAATTAATGTTTCCATGCTTTATATATGGCCAAACTATCAATAGATAGTCAAAAAAAGAGCAACAACTTTGAATGAGCCAAATTTTTGTTAGCTTGAAAAGGCACCACATAATCAACAATTTTGAATACAATAGCTACTATAGTTAACAATATTGAAATAAATTTAAGAGCTATAGAAAATATGCATCTTCAATCTAAATTTTATATAAACATAGTAGGGTTTAAAATCTAATAGCTCTGAAAAGGGTTATTCCCTAATTTACCTCTTTTTTATTTTTATCCTTTTCCATATTCTCTTTGATCACAAATTAAATACTTTGTTAATACTCCTCTTTCCACTTCCTTTCCGTGTGTTTCCCCCCACCTTTCACACCTTTTCTATCTTAGCATCCCTTGCAACATTCCTTGATTTTTTACCTTGTTGCCTTTGTTTTTCTCTACTGCCCTGCCATGCCTTCCACTCTATTGTTGTGCCCTACTGACCTCTTCTCTCCCTTTCATTAGGTGCCTCCCTCCTCCTTCCCTTGGCTTTAAACCTTTTCTTGCTTCTTCCTATCATGCTCTTCCATCTATGCCATGGTATTCTCCTTCTCTTACCTATCATCCTACAATTTGTAGGTCACCTCCTTCCACTTTAGAACATTTTTTTTTCTTTGCGGCTGCACTCCTCTCCTCTTTGGTATTTATAGTCTTAGATAAATTTTTTGGCCAAACACTATAACTCTTTACTACTCCTCTCTCACATGGCTAGCTACATTTTGTGAAACATTCTTATTGTTTGTCTTTCCCTTGTGACTATTCTCACCTTGCAAATCTTCACGTTATTGTTATTAAGCTATCACTCTATTCCTCTTGCTATTATTATTGTATTTATTTATTTTTTTCCTCTAAGTTGGGTGCAACATTTTTTTTGGGACAACTCTCTACAATAGATTTTTTTTTTCCAATTAGCTCTATGTCCTCTATTTCTCTATTTGCATTCATTTCTATTCCTAACTTTTTGTTTGGGCATTCAATCTAACATCTATCAAAACATTATAGTGCTCTGTGTGCTCTTTCCTTTCTATATTCTTTCTCCCTTCTATCCTATGTATTTTCTAATTGTTATAGTAATATTGTAATGCTTCCATTTCAAAGTGAAATTATAGCAACATTAAAGTGTGGAACACATTTCCACATTATTTTAATTCCTCTATCTTGTAAGTTTTTTGGTCTTTCTTTCCTTAGATTTCATGTATCCTTTTTCCATATTCTCTTTGATGCCCTCTTAGCAAAACTTGCATTCAATATTTATATTTTTTAATTCTAAGAGTTGCATCTTTTCATAATGCTATTGCCTAGACATTGTGGATGACCTTGACACATGACCTCTCATATCAATTGTAATAACCCTTTTCATGGATATTAGATTTTAAACCCTACTATGTATATATATATATATATATTTTAAATTTTTTGCTACTAGATTGAAGATGCATATTTTCTATAGCTCTTATTTACCAAGATTTTGCTGTGCATCCTTAATCCACATTCATTCTGAATTTCTTTCAATATTGTTAACTATAGTAGTTATTGTATTCAAAATTTTTGATTATGTGGTGCCTTTTCAGTCTAAAAAAAATTTAGCTCATTCAACTTTGATGCTCTTGTGTTGACTATTTTTTGATAGTTTGGTCATATATAAAGGATGAAACACATTAATTGCTTCCAAAAAATGGTGATTGAATATGAAGTTGAAATCTAGTCCCAATCTGAAATGTATAGTGACCAAATATGTGTGTATTTTCTTATGTGATTTTGTATTAACTCCAAGTGGTAGTGGTCAAATTAAATTGTGCTTAAGCAGAACGATGAGTTCATCTTAGGGATGCTCTCATTACTATGTCCAAACTTTGGAAGCCTCACAAGAAGTTCTAAAGAATTGGAATATAAGAACTCAATAAGCCATTAATAAGTGCTTGAAATTGGCTTCTACATCCATGGTCATTGCAGCCTGCACTGCCTACCATTACTGCTCCATCATCATTACTGGATATTCCTTACCTCCATTATAGAAAGATATTAACTTGGGCCATCTATGGCTAAGCCAATAGGAGCAAGGCCTCTTAGGCCCAAGCCCATGTTAAATGCCTTGTGTATGATTGTTCTTTATATTAGTGTTGATGCTCTATTTATATTTCATGATTTTAGTCTAGATATGGGGAATAATAGCTAGCTGTATGCTCTAGATAAGAGAAATTTCCTTGTTGATGGTAGAGATTTTGACACCCATGTTCCAACTGGTTGGATTTGTAATGGTTTACTCTTTGCAGGTTTGGACTGATGGACTGTCACACGATTATATCACTCCCCTATCATCAAGTTAAATACCGCTTACTGTAAATTATATTTAATTATATTATGATTAGTAGTATATAGTTATAATTGTTTCTTGAAAAGTTCTTGCACTTTTCTTAACTGACTACTTGAATCTATGCATCTCTATTCTACTCTCAATATAAAGATGATCTAAATATATATATTAATATTGATCTTCAATGATAAAACAATCTACCTGAATATATAGGATTTTCATATCTATACAGAACCACTACAAGTATATAATCACCAAAAATATGAATGCAATGTATTTCTTTATAGTTGTCAATTGTCAATTTGTATTTCTCCTCCTTTTATTGGGATTGATACCTTGAGCATACATTTTGTCGATGTTCAATCCATTCAAGCCCCAATTGGCAAGGAGGTCAGCTACATAATTCCCTTCCCTGTAGATATGAAAAAAATGACAAATTTTAAATGAGTCCAAGGTATCCCATATATTAGACATGATATATCTGATTCTCCAGTTAAGATTTTTTCTATTAATGCAAGCATTGGTGATAAGAGACAAATTGCCTTCTGTTTGAATCTTCCGGATCCATATTTTTTTAGCAAGAATCAATCCATGAAGTAAAGCATCCACCTATGAATTGGTTACATCCATTTTTGTCATCCATGATGGAATTTTCAACCTGGTTCAAAGAATTGTTGTGAAACTTAGAGTGAAGGAGCTTTGGGAGAAGCATGTTTAGCTTGAAACAAGTGGTGGCTACTATGGTTCTTTAGGGTGCTGATGTTATCTATTAATGACTAATTTCCCAATGCCATTTTTAGAATCATCTTTTGTCTATGGTCTAAAATATCAACATGTGTGGTTCTTGGGTTTTCATTTTGTTTCAGTGAGCCCATATATATCTCCAAGCAGATTGTGTAACTAGATAAGTTATGATAAATTGAATACTAGTTCTAATATACTTTTTCATATAGAGACCATGAATGGCATTATTTTTGTTTTTACCTCTATAACTATTTGCATTTATTCTAGATCCAACATAAGAGGCACCTATAGAATCCCAACCTATTTGAATTGTGTGTGTGTGTGTGTGTGTGTGTGTGTGTGAGAGAGAGAGAGAGAGAGAGAGAGAGAGAGAGAGAGAGAGAGAGTGAGAGAGAGAGAGAGAGAGAGAGAGAGAGAGAGAGAGAGAGAGAGAGAGAGAGAGAGAGAGAGAGAGAGAGAGAGAGAGAGAGAGAGTCTACAATGCTAAAAACTTTCATTGATAGGTTCATCTCAATTTTATTTTATTTTAATCCTTTCCATAGTTAGGTATCATTATTGCTACAAATAATGAAAATATTGGATTACAAAGATCCCTCTCATGAATTTCAAATCACCACATTACCCAAAAAATAATGCATAAAATACATAGCATTTATGCTTTTTTCTATGTTAATCTTTCTTCAAACTATTTGCAATGCAAAATTTCTAAACCTATATACTCTATGATTCCTAGAAAGGTTAAACACATAACCACATCATCATAGCATAATAAAAAAACTATGATTATTTTTGTCACAATTGCCACATAGTCTGCATCCTATTAAAATGCATAGAATTATGCTTGTTTCTGAGTTAACATAACCCTAGGATAGTTTTGCAATGCCAAAATTTAGAACACATGTAGCATTTGATTCTTTCCATGAACAAAAGACCATATCTTCATATTATAATTAGGACCTATGCTTATTTTTGTGTTAATCTCAATTTCCACATAATCGACATCATACTAGAATGCATGCATTTATGCTTATTTTTGTGGTGCACACAATTCTAGGATAGTTTTGCAAAGCCAAAAGTACAAACCCATGTACCATCTATTCTTTCCATGAACACAAGACCATATCATCATACCATAACCCAAACCTATGCTTATTTATAAGTTTATCCCAATTCCCACATGGTCTACATTCTATTAAAATGGAAAATAATTATGCTTATTTATGTGCTAATCTTGATTCCCACATAGTCTGATTGCATGCCTTATAATCTGATTGTAGGATAGATATCTAGACTCATAATATAATTGCATTCCAACTAATACAATAGTTTTAAGAAAGAATAGTTGGCTAAATACATTCAAAAAATTAAAATTTAATTCCATAGAATTTACTTCTTTTTGGAGTTTAATGTCTTTTTCCTACTATTAAAACATTATATATATATATATATATATATATATATATATATATATATATATATATATATATATATATATATATATATATATATATATATATATATATATATATATATATATATATATATATATATATATATATATATATATATATATATATATATATATATATATATATATATATATATATATATATATATATATATATATATATATATATATATATATATATATATATATATATATATATATATATATATATATATTTGTCATGCTTTTATAGTCCATATTTGGACCTCTGCAATATTAAAATATGAGAAAGGAAAATTATATACGGGACCTTATAAAGTATTTCTATTTAGGTAAAAATAATAGAAGTTGAAAAATTCAAGCTACCTTAAGTTGCTAACACATATGTTATATTGGCATCAACCTAACGACAATTCTGTGAACTAGCTACCTTTAAGGATTTTGATTAAATAGAGATTACTTGCAAAGTGCTAACAAGGAATTGATTTAGATTTGTAAGAAATTATATCAAAATATCAATCAATTGGTTTTCTAAGGAATTTTGTTCATGGGGTGAGCATGGATGATGTTCTATGAATACCTCCATATCAGTATATGGTGGGGCTCTTGAATGACTATTTTTCCATAATCTTAGAAAAAAATTTAATGATTTTTTTTTACTCTCTTCTACAACTACAACTATTGTGCTACTATGTGTTGAAAACTTATGTTTCATGGCAACATTCTACTGGGCTAGGATCAAGTCAAGCTTGCAAACTTTTTCTATAATCATATATTTGACACCAAGGGTCTTCCTGTGGCATAAAATAAGTTTGACTAAATTATAGAGAAATCCTTGAAAATCTCTTTCACCTAATGGGAAGTGAACATTGTAACATAATGGGTGCAATATCATTTCTTGAAGCCATGTCTACCTAATTTTTAAAAAAAATTGCCATGGATTATGCTTAATGTTTTTGTTTTTGTTTTTTCAAGACTAATTTTTATATCTTCTAAAGTTAAATCCTTATATGATTTTGATTAGTTTTCATTTTTTTTCCACAAATGATAACACCACTTGATGTAAAATTTAAATGTAAATTTTGGATTTGGCATCTTAGTTGTTGTATAAGATCCTCATAATTGTGTGGTTGCCATGGAAATCAGTTGGTAGGGAAAACTTTACACCATCTTAGCATGCAAGATTGAATATTTTATGCATGAGTTAGCTGGTCATGATAAGCTAGATCAAGTCATATTGACCCATGATTAGATTTTATTGGGTTCAAGGATGGCTGCATCTATAGTCTTGAAAAAAGATTGAAAATATCTTTATATATTTGGTTTGGAGGACTGTGGAACAATGAATTTTGTAATATTTTGACATGGGTTAGTGAATGTATGGAAATATCTAAAGATGAGAATTTTTTTTTCCATTATAGCCAAGAGTACACAATCTTTCATGGCAAGTGTCTACGATAGGTAGAGGTACTTATTGATAAATGTGGAAATTCCCATGAAAAATATTTTTGTATTTTTGTAGTACTTGTGGTCGATATAGTTTTGTATCTATAACTCTTCAATAGTTAATATGAAATTTGGGATTTTTTGTGATATATCATTTAATTTCTTATAAGTATTGCCCTTCATTTGGTAGTGAGTATAGATAATAGATTGCAACATATAATATCTCACAATAACACTTGATACTTTTAACTACACTAGGACATTGTTTCCTTAATTTAAAGTATTTAGTTATTCATTTATCATGAGCACCTCAAAGAAGAAATGATGGTGCATTGAGGCTTTATCAAGAAACAAGTGTATGGACCAAATTTTTGGGTTGAAGCTGCCAAGAAAAAAATTCTTCTATTACTACAATGGATGTTTAGGCTAAATAATGTTTTGGTTAATTTATTGGACCATTCAAGAAAGTTTTTGATTAATTTTTAGAAACTTTAAATCAATTAGAAAGTCTATAGTGGAAAATAATAATGAAATTCTTATAGGAGTTTAATTCAAAACACTGCATTTAAATTGTTTAAGGTAATTATTGTTATATAGTCATAAATATTTGTTTCTCTCTTATAGGTAAGTGCATTAATGTTATTAGATAAAATTACACATAAACCAATTCCTCTCATTAAAAAAAATTAAGAACTTGGAACAATAGTAAATTGTCATCCAAAATCTTTCGACTTGGTCCCCTTTATTGCACAAATAAATATTTCTTTCTTTGTTCCACAACTTTATTATAATATGAACAACAAGTCACATTTAATGAATCTGAAAATGAAAATATTCTCTTTATCTTCATATTATGCATTTAATAACATCATTGTTCTTTAAAGGGTATTAGCTCAATGGAAGAGCACCTACTTTACAAGTAGGAGGATTGTGGTTCAATTCCATCATGCCCTAATATTGATTAAAGTAATGATTAAATAAGCTACCAAATCAATTATTAAATAAACTACCAAATATAGTACCAAATAAATTACTAACTATACTACTAAATATACTACTAAGTATACTTCCAAATAAACTACAAAATAAATTACTAATTAAACTACCATATATATGACTAGATATACTACTGAATAAAGTACCAAATCAACTTCCCAAAATGCTAGCAAATATACTACTAAATCAAATATTAAATATACTCCCAAAATTATCAAATAAACTACTAGATAAAGTATCACATAACAATAATAAACAACCAAATCAAGGACCAAATTATTGATGAAAATAGTTTAGTCATAAATTTGGTTATGGCTTAATGACTGAAAATAAACTACCAATGGTCACATGATCAAAATTGGTCATATATCTAAAAATTTTGGTTGTTTATTTAATCATATATTGTTGGTTTTGTACTAGTGTTCTATTTCCAAAAGTGAGAAGTGAGAAATAAAATTCCTTTTTGGATATATATTTACTTTCCGAGTGAATATTGGATTAGGGTAATTAACCAAGTCACCTAGTTGAACCTTAAATCAACAAAAATGAAAATAGGCTATTCCAAGTAATTGGAATTCAACTATGAAAAAGCTACTAGGAATTAAATTAAATAAGAAAAAGCCCAAAATTCCCTTAAGACAAAATAATAGAATTCCTTAATAATTTTCATAACAAATGTGAAACTCTAAATGCATAGACATGTTCATGGGTCTAATCACATAATGTAAATAAGTGCCTATTTATTTAATCACTAGAGGGTTTAATTTTAAAAAATAAATATGATATGCCAACCATATAGGGATGACATCAACTAGATATGAATAGTTGAATCACTAACTCCACATGCCACTTCTAGGGATATAAATCCTTTACACTAAATAACATGATCAAGTGTAATTGTATATAATAATATAGATGAAGTGATAATGCATTAAATCACATTAAATAACCATTTATTTAAATGCACTAAAATAATACATTTACTTCACTCACTTTTGCATAAAATATCACAAGGAAAGAATGAAGTAAATAACCATAGCATCAAATACAAGTATCCATAATCCAATAAGTCCATCATATAAACATAAATAGAGTATATGCCAGAATACAAACAACTAAATATCATCATAAAGCATCATGCCACATGAATATTCATCATCATGTAGATATGATCAAACTTAACACCATAACTTCTAACATCTATGATACTAGAAATCAAAATATAGTATCTAACCATTAGGTCATCTTGAATATCATCTAACATGAGTGTCAAAGTATCTCTCAAAATCAAAATATAACAAGGTACAAAATGCAAACATGGGAGGAACTACATGAAGGCATCCAACAGTGTGATCAAAAAATAAACAGGATCTAACATAAATCACTACAATATTTTTCTAAATGCTCAAGGTACAATGACTAAGCTTTAGGTAGGTAATAGGACTATGAGATCAAAATTAGTCTTAGTTTAGGCAATGTTGATATATCATTTGGAGGTCATGTAGAGAGCATTGAAAACAACCTAGAATCTTATCATAGAATATCATAATCTTTCAATAGCTGAGAGTCTAAAAGATTTAGTCATGGAAGACTAAAACTATAGAATCAAATTTTGGAGGTAGCAAGAACCACATGGAATCATGCATTGGCCATGATTACTAGAGTTCACAAGGAATTCATTAACACATATGGATTACTTCAAATCTTTCAACCCCAACAAAAGTGACATCAAGTGGTCAAAAATAAGGGGTAAATGTATACAAGGGAGAAATATATATAGAAGGAGTATCATGTACAGGTAATGAATAAAGGTTGTAATGAATTTTTTGTATTTATTTTTCACAAGTCATAAGACTTAGGGGTATAGCTCAATTTTTGTATTGATATGATAAAGTTCTTTTTCCACTAATGTCAAATGGAGAGATTGTTGTTGTGATGTCGAGTCTAATAAGACTCAGAGGTTTATTCAACATAGTTTCCCTCTAGAATATTTTTGTGGGGGTTTGGGGGTAGCACCCCCAAGATAGGGTAGAGAGGTAGTGCCCCAAGTGGACTCCCTATCATAGTATAGGGTGGGGTCAAGGGGAAACACCTCCATGGGGGTTTTTTGGGGGCAGTGCCCCTGAAGCCAAAAATGCCCTTATATTGTAAAAGGTGTCAACTACTATTTTTTTATTATTGTAGCCCAAATTTTTTTAGTGGCAAAGATATTGTATAAAAAGGCTTAGGGTTAGGGATTTTTCATAATGTGTGATGTGAAAATTAGTTCTTGTGGCGGTATTGAGCTATAAGGGATTATGGATTGTAATCAGGTTGTAGTCACTGGATAATCATAATCTTGGACTTTTTGTTGGTGGACGTAGCCCAGGGATTGGGTGAACCATGTTAAATCTTGGTGTCTTGTGTTTTCTTATGTGCAATCTATTTTTTTTTATATTGGTTATATTTGCATGTAACTATTATTTCTATTTGAGGTTAACCTTAACAAATATTAGTATCTCTAATTGTTATTGTCTTGACTCAATTACTCTACATAGGCTAAGTCATATAAGATAGTATGTACTAAGTAATTCTATAGAAGTTGAGTACATAGTCTCACAGAGTAATTTTCTATATGGAACATGCTTATTTAGTGATCGAGAAATTCATTCAATGACCAAGTGATATAGTATGTGCTGAGCATAGTATATGCCAAGCATCAGGAAGGTTAATAAAGGCTGAGAAACATCAATACCAATCATCAATATTAGTAGAGGCTAATAAAAGAAAAGTCTAGATAAAATTTAGGAATGGAATAGATTTTTAAGAAAAATGATTATCAAGCTAACTTGAAAGGATTAGTCAAGTTTTGAAGAGTTTTCTATAAAAAATTTAATACTTGTTGAGGTTGTTATAGAAAATTTACATGGTGTGAATGACATATCCCCATGTGTATGTTCAATGATCATGATGAAGAGGAAAACCATGGAACCAGCTAGAAGAATCTTTGTGGAATCTTTATTTAGTGATGACATTAACCTAGATTAAGAGAGTGTGGAAGAAATCATGTGTGAGTGTGTGAAGATCAAAGAGGAGAAGATCAAAAGTCATTCAAGGGGTTTTTTATCATCTAATAAAGAAAGTGACATATTCTTAAATAGTGAAAGTCAAAGGTAAAGACAAGAAGATCAGGTTAGAGTAGAGGATCAGTTAGAAAGGAGAAGACTCAAGATTACCTTACAAATAAAACTAAGAGTCAGGTATTGAGTAAATGTTAACAAACTTGAATTAGGGTAAATCTCTTAGTAGATGTTGGAATTAAAGATAGAGTAACTAAAAGGGGGGTGAATCAATTACTCACAAAAATTAATTCATAAATCCCTTAGATGTCTAAATGATCTAGTTACTACTTTTATTTAGTAAAAAACTATTGTAACTAGGTAAATTAAACTATTACTTTCTTTTCAAGCATTCATTCATGTAACTGAAAATAAAGTGAACGCAAGAGACACTAGATTTAATGTGGAAACCCAATATGGGAAAAACCACCCCAAGTAACTAGTCACCAATTTTTCACTCTTCTAAAGTGAGCCCTATTAGGAGTGAACTCTATTAGGCGTGACCTTGTTAGATGATTTAATCACCCTATTAGGAGTGGCCTTGCTAGAGGTCTTTAGAACAATTCAACTAAATTTTCACCTTGTTAGAGGATTTACAAAATGGTTGTTAAACCAACTCTATTAACAGATTTGAAATCACTACAACAATGGTTAGAAAGTAACAATGAATTGACTTGAACAAGATGCAACTGAATTTTTTGGATACAGGTCTCTATTTAGCATCATTAGATCCTTCTTGATCAAATATGGCTCTGATGCTCCTCAATGATCTCTGATCATCCTTTGAATATGCTTAAAAAATAATTAGTCTTCATATCATATTGATTCCACATTCTTCCACACCATTTTTTTGAATTCACAACTTGACTTCTTACTTATATCATTCAAGTTGTCAAGTTGACTCATTTACATATTACATTTACCAATAAACCATTCAACAGTTGGTTACAAATATTATTCTTAAACAAATAAATGTCCTTTACTGGCCAACCCTGCTTGGTAAATATTGCTTCCAAGAATCTCTAGAGTTAACCTTCTTGACTAGGTTAACATTACAATATCCTTTGGTTGCCGAGTTTACTGGGTAAGAACTGCTTTTACCAAATTATATTTGATGATTGAGTGAACTCGATAAGAACTATTTCTATCATATTTTCTTTGATTATTGAGTGATCTTGATAAGAACTACTTTTGTCATGTTTTCTTTGATTACTGAGTGATCTTGGTAAGAACTACTTTTGTCATACTTTCTTCAATTATCGAGTGAGCTCGGTAAGAACTAAATTTCTTTTATTACCTTGGAGGCTTGGTAACCAGCTTTCTACTTGATAGACACTACAAGATATCTTTACTAACCTTTTGGGCTTGGTGGATACTATCTATTGCCTTGCTGACCTTCTAAGCTCGGTAGACATTGTCCTTTTCTATGTTGACCTTCTGAGCTTGATAGACACTATCCTTTGCTATGCTAACCTTCTGAGTTTGGTAGACATTTTCTAATGATTGATATGACATTTGTGTGACATCAAAGATAAAACACAATTGAACAATTATATCCAACAATCTCCCTCTTTGGCATTGATGGAAACACAACATGTCATATCAGAATGAAATTTGAAAACAACACTTTTAATGACAGAATACAAAACTCCCTCTTACATTTAATCTCTCCCTCTTATGCAAACTCTTATTATTTGAAAATTTTAGAAAGATATGACAATATATACTCTCCCTCTTTGACAACACATGCCAAAGATAACTCAAAACAAATGAATAATATTGTACTTGATGTACTAATTTATATGCAATGTCTTCATTGGTTTACTACATCAACTAATAGATCTTTAATTCTATTCCTGTTGATCCATCACTAAACTATATTTTAGTGAGCTTTAGGTAAGGGAATGACCCCTAACTTACCTCTTAGATACAAGAATGCATCCTTAGGTAAAGGCTTTGTGAATATGTTAGCAATTTGTTCCTTTATATGCACATATTCCAATCTTATTTCCTTTTCTTGCACCAATTCTCTAACAAAGTGATACTTTATGGAAATGTGCTTAGTTTTTGAATGCATCACTAGATTTTTGGAGATGTTAATTGCACTTGTGTTATAAAAAAACATAACAACTAGTTCTATGATTTCTTGCTTCATACCTTTCAATAATTGTTTAAACCACACAATGTTTGAGCAATTCACTGCTGCTACAACATATTCAGCTTCCGTTGTGGACTGAGATGTATAATTCTACTCTTTGCTTGTCCAAGAAACCAACCTTTATTTTGAGAAAGAAAGCTCCTCCACTTGTGTTGTTTCTGTCATCAATATTTCCTGCCCATTCTACATCAATAAACACCTTTAAATCCAATTTTCTTGCAAGTTTATACCATACTCCATAATCTTCAGTTCCTTTTAAGTATCTCATGATCCTTTTGATTTCCATCATGTGATTTTCTTTTGGTTTTTCTGAGAATCTTGCTACAATTCCTATTGCAAGGGCAATGTCTAGTCTTGTCTGCACTACATATTACAATTTTACAATCATAGATCTATACAATGTCTGATCCACTTCCTTTGATTCATCATCTTTCGTGAGTTTTAATCTAGTACACATAGGAGTTCCAACTGGTTTGCAATCTTCCATACCAATTTTTTTTAGTATTTCCTTGATGTATTTGGATTGAGTGATGTAGATGCCATTCTTATTCTATTGAATTTGAAGACCAACAAAGAATTTTATTTCACCAAACATTGACATTTCAAATTTCTTGTTCATTTGTTCTAAAAATTCTTTGCAAAGATCATCATTTCCTATGAACAAAGTATCATCTACAAATATTTTTGCCAAAACAATCTTATTATCTAGTCCTTTCTTTATGTACAAACTGATGTTGTCATTAGTTCTTTGAAAACCAATCTGAATATGATAGTTATGCAATCTTTCATACCATACTCTGGGGGCTTGTTTCAGACCATATAATTCTTTATGCAACTTACAGACCATGTCCTTCTTGTTTGGATCAACAAAACCTTCAGGCTGCTCAATGTAAACTTCTTCCTCCAATATGCCATTGAGAAATGCTAACTTGACATCCATCTAGTAAAATTTGTATCCTTTGTATGCAACATATGAAAGTAAGGTTCTGACACCTTTCAATCTTGTAATAGGAGAAAAAGTTTCTCCATATTCTATACCTTCTTCTTGAGAGTATCCTTTGCATACTAGTTTAGCTTTGTTCCTTGATACCTTACCATCTTCATTTAGTTTGTTACTGAATACCCACTTTGTTCTAATCACATTCTTTTCTTTAGGTCTAGGTACAAGAGTCCATGTTTTATTTTCTCTATCTATTCTATCTCCTCATTCATTTCTTCAATCCAACTTTCATTGTCTAGTGCATCTTTGACATTTCTAGGTTCAAAATTAGCAAGTAAACAAGTGCCTTTCAACTTACTTCTTGTCATTGTTCCTTCTAATTTATCACCAATGATCTCGATTTGGTGCATGATGCTTTTTGATATATTTGGCTAACATGGGCTCCTTGCCTTTTGAATGACTTGCATTGTTATACTTCTATATCTCAACTTCTAGTTCTTATTTAGGTTGCTCAAGCTTGGTAGATGCTAACTCGATAGCTTTTGTTTGCAACTTGGGTTCTTGAAGCTCAGTAGATGCTGACTTAGTTTGAACTTCTTGTGACTTAGTTAATGAAGACTCGAGAGTTGAGGATTCCTGATTGATAGGTATACTTGGTAGTGTATCAAGTTCAATGTAAACAAATATTCTGTAGTCTTCAAGTTCCTTTTTGCTTTCTTCTTCTGTTCTTTCCATAGAGTCATCAACTTTCACGTGTGCACTTTCTACAACTTTGTGAGTAGATAAGTTCAGACATCTATATGCTTTGCTTTTGCAAGAGTATCCCAAAAAAATTCCTTCATCACTTTTTACATCAAATTTTCCTTTTCTAGATTCTTTTAGAATGTAACATTTTCTTCCAAATACCTTTAGATAACTTACATTGGGTTTGTAGCCATACCATAATTCATAGGGTGTTTTGAATGAGTCCTTTTTTAGCTATACTCAGTTCAAGGTATGAACTGTAGTGCTAATAGCTTCCTTCCAGTATTTGATAGCAATGCCTTTCTCAATCATTAAGGTTCTTGCACAATCCATTAAAGATCTATTCCTTCTTTTTGCTATTCCATTTTGTTCAAGAGTTCTAGGTGTTGAAACCTATCTTTTGATTCCCCTTTCAATGCAAAAGTTATTGAACTCATGTGAAATGAATTCACCACCTCTGTCAGACCTTAAGCATTTCAGTCTTTTTCCTGTTTCCTTTTCTACTCTAGCCAAATACCATTTGAACTATTCAAATGCTTCTAATTTCTCTCTAAGGTACATGATAGTCATCATTCTTCAATAATCATCAACAAATAGAAGGAAATTTTTGTCACCAGTATAACTTTCAATGCTACTAGGTCCACAGAAATCAGTATGCACAATTTCTAGAACTTCTTCAGTTTGATAGTTCTTGCTTTTAAAACTAGTCTTTCCCATTTTACCAATTTGTCAATTTTTTCATAGACCAACCTCAGGCTTCTTTATGTTAGGAATACCTCTTACTTTCCTGAATTTACTGATTTTTATTAAGTTGTCAAAGTTTACATTACACAACCTCCTATGCCATAACCAACTTTCTTCAATTTGAGCAATTAAACATGAACATTCACCAAGTTCAAGATAAAATAGGTTTCCTTTTGTTTGAGTGCCAGATCTAATCAGCTTTCTTTTGCCATTCAGTAATCTTGTTTTTCCATACATGAATTCTACTTTGAATCCATTATTGAGTAGCTGTGCCACACTCAAAAAAAAATTCTTTAGTCCTTCTACCCAATATGCATTATCACACACAAGTTCTTTGGTTAGAGAGATTCTTTGTTTTCCTCTTATACAACAAGGTTCATTGTTACCAAATCTTACACTACCACCATCATAGTCTTCAAAATATTCAAACTTAGTTTTATCACCAGTCATGTGATGAGAACAACCACTATCTATGATCCATGTATCATTTTTTCTTATATGAGAAATTAGTTCCATTTCCTCATCATTATCATCATCTTTTACAATAATGTAGACAATTTCATCTTCTTCTTCATCATTAGAATCATGGGAATCTTTTGTCATAAAACATTTTTTCTTACCTTTATCCTTAAATGATTTGAAGTATTTCTTGCCATTGTACTTGTGACCTTTCTTTTCATCTTTGTTCTACTTATTTGGGCACCTAGTAGCAATATGTCCAATTTCTTCACAAGAGAAACAGATTAGAGAAACTTTACCTTTGTATTTTCCTTTGCCTCTTGAATATTTTCTTGCTAGTAGAGCTTCAACCACTTCAAGATCACTTTCTAAACTTTTTTCTAATTCTTCATCACTTTCTAATTGTGGTTCCTTCATCTTTTTCCCTTTTTCTTTGAGTGAAAGCTTGGCTTCAAATGTTGATTCAACATTCTTGGCTGTTGGAACATAGTTTTCATAGTTGTCTAGCTCAAATTTAGTCAATCTTCCAACTATGGCCTCTAAATTTATTTTATGATTTGCCTCACATATCCTTTCTTGAATTGCAGATACTCTGATTGCATAAATAGGAAGTAGGGTTCTAAGTACTTTACTTATAATCGTCTCCTCACTGATATCTCCTCTAGATGCTTTGATTACACTAACACATGCTTTAACTCTTTCAACATACTTTCTAATGTTTTCATCCTCTCTCATCCTCATTTGGTCAAATTGTCCTCTCAAACTTTCTACTTTGGCTCTTCTTACATTATCATCTCCTCCATAGATTTTTTTTAGCTTGTTCCACATTTTGAAGGCAGTTTTGTAATCCTTGATGTCATCAAATTCTTCATAACTTATAGCAGATGGTATATCTATCATCATGTTATTGTAAGTCTTCTTTTCAGCAATATCATTGATAGATAATGTACCAGAAGGTTGTTCATATTTTTCATCAAGGTACTATAGTCCTATATCACCAATGGAAGCCAGATGAAGCCTCATCAATCCTTGCCATGCTGAAAATTTGTCCCTATTAAGTCTTGGAATTTCCCTTTTGTAAGACATCCTAATCTTTAGCTTAGATACTTGAAATCTTTTCCTGTAAGCACCAAAATCTCTGATACCAATTGTTGGAATTAAAGATAGAGTAACTGAGAGGGGGGTGAATTAGTTACTCACAAAAATTAATTCACAAATCCCTTAGATGTCTTAATGATCTAGTTACTACTTTTACTCAGTAAACAACTGCTGTAACTCGGTAAATTAAACTATTAATTTCTTTTTAAGAATTCATGCATGTAATTGAAAATAAAGTGAACACAAGAGACACCAGATTTAATGTGGAAACCTAATATGGGAAAAACCACCAAGTAACTAGTCACCAATTTTTCACTCTTTTGAAGTGAGCCCTATTAGGAGCCAACCCTATTAAAGGTTACAATACACACTATTAGGTGTGACCTTGTTAGAGGATTTAATCACCCTGTTAGAAGTGTTCTTGCTAGAGGTCTTTAGAAAAATTCAACTAAACTGTCACCTTGTTAGAGGATTTAAAAAATGGCTATTAAACCAACTCTATTAATAGATTTTAAATCATTGCTACAATGGTTAGAAAGCAACAATGAATTGACCTGAACAAGATGCAACTAAATTTGCTAGATACAGGTCTCTATTTAGCATCATTAGATCCTTCTTGATCAAATATGGCTCTGCTGCTCCTCAATGATCTTTGATCATCCTTCGAATATGCTTAAATAACAATTAGTATTCATATCATATTGATTCCACATTCTTCCACACCATTTTTTTAATTTGCAACTTGACTTCTTAATTATATAATTTAGGTTGTCAAGTTGGCTCATTTACATATTACATTTAGCAATAAACCATTCAACAGTAAGCTACATATATTATTCTTAAACAAATAAACATCCTTTACTGGCTGTCCTTGCTCGATAAATACTGCTTCCAAGAATTTCAAAAGTTAACCTTCTTGACTCAATTAACATTACAAAATCCTTTGGCTATCAAGTTTACTCAGTAAGAACTACTTTTACCAAATTATCTTTGATGACTGAGTGAACTTGGTAAGAACTGTTTCTATCATATTTTCTTTGATTACCGAGTGATCTTGGTAAGAACTAATTTTTTCATGTTTTCTTTGATTACCGAGTGATCTTAGTAAGAACTATTTTTTTCATGCATTCTTTGATTACCGAGTGAGCTCGGTAAGAACTAAATTTCTTTTATTACCTTAGAGGCTCGGTAACTAGTTGTCTACTCGATAGAGATTGCAAGCTATCTTTACTAACCTTTTGGGCTTAGTAGACACTATGTATTTCCTTTCTGACCTTTTGAGCTCGGTAGACACTATCCTTTGCTATGCTGACCTTCTGAGCTCAGTAGAACTATCATTTGCTATGTTGACCTTATGAGTTCAGTAGACACTGTCTGATGATTGATATGACATTTGTGTGACATCAAATACAACACACAATTAAACAATTATATCCAACAAATAGAGTGGCCTTAATAGATCTTTGTTACTATCTTAATAGAGTCATTACTTATTTATAAGTGTCAACTTCTCTAACAAGGTGAAACATAATAGTTTCTTAAGTCTTTAATACGACAAACTCCTCATAGAGTAGATCATATATTATGGTCAAACATTGTAACCTTAACTAGTTAACTTTATTATTGTAGTAGTGAATATTTGTGAGTGTTATCCCCATCACATTTTTACCTTTTCCTTGGAGGGTTTTTGGGTAACAAATACTCTATTGTGTTATTACTTTCATGTGTGTGATTGAATTGATTTACATGTTACATCAAGTTTACATTTATAGATTTGCATGCATAAGTTATTATTAGATGTGGATGAATCTATGAAAAGGTATAAAATTTTATAGTTTTTGATTCACTCCCTTCTCAATATGTAGTTTACTTATCCATAAATCAACAAGGGGGTCTTGAATACTCTATTGATCCATCCATCTTGTTTTCATCTCCCTTTTTGGAGGAAATTTTTTGATGCAAGGTAGGTAGTAGGAAGGAATCAATATTGTAGTCTCCTAAAACCTCCCAAGAGTACATAAAAAGTCCAAACATAAATATAGAATCAAAGAATCAACTTTATTCATGAATGAATACTGATTAATTGGACAACTCGTATGATAAAAATAAAAATTCTAGGTTTTAAGGCCTTCCTAGTTGCAACCAATAAAAATAACTATGCCATTAGAGCTCAAGGCTCATAGTACTGAGAATTCCTCTACTTCTCCACATTGGTCTCCCTTAAAAATTAATTTCCTAATCTAATCCAAGTTCTTATATAATTAGCAAGATCACAAGGTGGCCTGTTAGGTAATAAATTACAAGATAGGTCCTTCATTGGGGATAAAACAAATAACTAACAAAATTATCAAAAGACAATCTATGCTCCTATGGATAGGTTCAAACATGATCCAAGAGACATTCCTTAACCATGTAAGATGCCACATGAACATAGGAACCTGTGCAACAAGAAAATCCATGGTATGCTAGATGAAATAAGCAGTGAAAAGTGAGTGGAGAAAGAGGTGTAAAACTTCAAGCACAAAGAATATTAGCTTTTGAACACTTGGGGTAAGGATATTTTTGTAGGAAATATGATTAGGTAGGATGGGTTAGGGTTGTCATTTATGGAAACATATATCTCATAATGAGATGATAGAATGTATAGTTGGAGATTCTAAGCATTAGATAGTTTCACTACTAGTACAAAGATAGATTTTGGTATTACAAAGGCTATAGAGATATTTAGAATGTACAAAGTTAAGGATAGATATAATACAATTTCATGATGATGTATTTAAGTGCACATATTAGTACAAATAGTATAGATAAAGATATAAATAAAACACCAATAAAGTCAGTATACACAACATAATAGAGCATAGTAGAAAAATAGGAATTATTTTAGTCATGAAATAATTACTTAACTGTGTAGGGATGAGAATATATTTGTTTAACCTATTAAGCATAATGTGTGAATGTGTCAAGCTGATTGCACAAGAGTTTTGTGAAAGAAAAGAGTATAAGTAAAGAGTCACCACTTGCAAAGTATGTGGATGTGTTGTAATGTAGATGTGAAGTATATTATGCATATGTAAACTAAGGATGTGATATGAAAACTTGTATGAGAGATCTATGATGTGAATTCTAAAGTAATATTAGAGCTATTTGAAGTACATCAATCAATAATAAAGAGGTTTTTGTATCTATCTCATTTTGTATGAAGACACTAAATTGTTTAATTTCATGTTAGGGAAGTGGGATCTTCTTGCATATAGTTGTATTTGAGCTACCAACTTCTAATATTGAGGAGTTTAACATGTCCTAGTCCTCTAAAACGGTTCAATACATTATATGTAATTCATATACTCCCAAAAAAGTTCATATCCTTAACAAAATTCTTTTGTTTAGTGGATCATTTTATGGGTGCCATCCCCACTAGGGTTTTCCCTTGGCCAAGGTTTCCCTAGTTAAAAAAATATGGTGTTATCAATTCTCTTTGTATATAGTTTTAATTACTATTCAACATTATTGATTTACTTTCTTATTCATGTTGCAAATTAATTATTAATATTGTATTTTGGGAAAAACTTTTTAGAATACTAATTCACTCCCCTCTCTTAGTATTATCTATTTCTAACAATTGGTATCAAAGCCTAGTTATTTAGAAGAGGCTTATTAAATTAAGATCCCCATGGATATCAAATAGTTAAAGAGGAATCTTGAAGAAGCTCTTGAGAAAATTGATCTTCTTACAAAAGAAAGAGATAATATAAAAGAAAGGTATGAAGATGCAAAAGATTATATTGGTAAAATGAAAGACAAAGTAGACCATCTCAAATCTAGAAAGGAATCAAAAGAGAATTCTAGTGACAGTGATGAAGTAGAAATCCTTAACAAAGAAAATGAGATACTTAAACATGAGCTGAAAATTGTTGAACTTAAGTTGAGTCTAAAGAAGGATGATAGTAAGATTGAACTAGATCTTAAATCTAAGAATGTAGACCTATCATCCCATATGACTCAAGTAACATCTAAATTAGATTCCATCAGAATAGAAAATGCACAATTAGAGAAGTACAATACCATTGTGAAAGGAGAGTTAATTTAGGGTAAGCAATAGTTAGAGAAGCTTTGTTCTAGTAGTGAGAAAATTGATGAAAATCTATTCTTTTAGAGATCTTCTTATGATAAGATAGGTCTTGGATATCTTATTGGACAAAAATCAGCCAACAAAACTAAAGTTAGGAAAAAACTAGATCCAGTTGTTGAAATCCCTAAACCTAAAGAAATTGAGCAGAACAGGATTGAACCAAGAAAATCTAAATAAGTTGATCAAGTTAATCTATTTGAGAAATGTGATGAACCAAAACAAATAAAGAAAGTTGAACCACCTAAGGAGGCTAGATATGAATTCAGAGGTAGATATTTTATATGCAATGAAATTAGTCATATGAAGAGAGATTGCATAGGAAGTATTTTAAACCTATTATTAATTTCTACTATTATAATTGTCATTGTTTTGGACATAACGTAGTACATTATAAGAAACCTAAGTTGGATAGTAATAATAGAATTAGTAGAATGTTGAGGGATATTAACCCTATAGGTAATGAAAGAAGGAGGTCACAAAGTAGATCCATTGATGGAGTAATACCTAATGGAGTAAGGAACTAAATTCTATATTACATAACAACTACAAACACATTGCAAGAAATTATAGAGCAACCAATCAGAGAAAGAGTGCACCTATATGTTGGTTATGAAATAACTTTAGACACATAGTGAGATTTTGTAGTATGGATAAAAGAAATTTCAATAGGAATCTTAACTATAGAAGGAATAATAACATAAATGTAGAAGAAATGAATATGGTAGCAATAATAGCCAGAAGGAAACACTTAAAGAGCATGTTGAATAATTTAAGGAAGTATTTGTAAGATAAAATGATCCAAAAAGTTCACATATAGTTTTAGAAGAACAATTTTTCTATGCACCTAAAAAAAGAGTGAAATCAACCATAGTGTGTGATAGATCTTATTTCAACTAAGAACTTTTTATCAAAGACAGAGTATCAGTAAGATGGACCAGAAGTTAGAAGTCAAGTTGAGAGTTGCAAAGTTGACATGAGATAGTAAAGATTATAAGGAAGCTCTAGTTAAGATCACAAGTCATTTGGTAATCACATGAAGGAGAATGGAGACAAACAAGTTTACTGGTTAAATGAGAAATAGTTTTACAAATTTTGGTAGATAAGTAATTAACACAAAGTTCAATTTTAAATATTTAAAGGATGGAAACAAGATTTTGAGTATCATTTGATCATGTGAATAGTTAAGGAGAAACTATGAGCAAATTGATAGTGAAGTAAAGGTGAATTTGAAGTTTTCATAGTGCAAAGTGAAAAATCCCTAGTTTCACAAAATTTATGTAGTTTACAAAGCCTTTGAAGTATTTGAATCTATTGAAATGGAGAATCCTACTATGAGTGATGTTAGTGAGAGGTTGAGATATGTGTTTAGGAAACACCATTTCATATTTCAAGTAGATGATACCTTATGAGCATATTTCCAAGTTCTAAAATTTGTTTCTCACATAGAAGATATTAAGTCATACATTCACTAAAGAATTGAGAATATTGGGGATAGTGAAATTCATAAGGAATTAGACATAGTGTGCTAAGAAGACTGGTCATTAAAACAAGAGTTTGCATACTCGAAAGATCTTAACATAGTAAATTATATGTTCTATAGAGATTTTGACAAACATGAATGGAGCATAATCATTCTGAGTTTTACTCACAAAGGAATGGTTTGGGTTAGAGATATGTCTATCATTATTTACAATGACATGATTCATAGATTAAGTAATTTATGTAATGAAGGAAAAAATCTAGTCAATGAGAAGAATGTGAAGAAGATGGTGGAAACCAATCTGAAAACCAAATTAGATGGTAGGAATATGAGGACTGACCTGATTAAGAAAACCAATGTGAGAGTGATCAACATTGGTTATAAAATGAATCATAGTTCAAGATTGAACTTAGTACCTATTAGATTCTATATCATCTTAAAATGGAAGAACTTCTATGTTAA
Source organism: Cupressus sempervirens (assembly GCA_028749045.1). NCBI lineage: Eukaryota > Viridiplantae > Streptophyta > Pinopsida > Cupressales > Cupressaceae > Cupressus > Cupressus sempervirens. Next base: position 816,871,580 of record CM053789.1, on the reverse strand, counting down.
GATCATTTAGTCCTCTAAGTAACTAGTATGGGGTCATGTCAAGAGCCTTGATTAGGTATTTGTATGGATCTGGCTATTTTTCCCCTGTTCTACTTCTCTCCCCCACTTCTAGCCTTTTTCTAACAACTTTCTCTAAGGAACTAGAGACTTTGACTTTATGGGACAATGGTGACCTAAAGGGCCAAGGTTGACCTCAACCTTTACCTAGGTCAAGGATGACCTTGATGTTAACCTAGGGAATGGTCAACCTAAAACTTGACCCCACATCCAAATTTTAAGTTCCAAAGGTTTCAGGATATTGAGCTTCAAAAAGTTTCACTTTTCCACTTTTGGGTTGGTTGTTTTGGGTATCAGAATGGTACACTCTTAAATTGCATTTAATATAGGTCCATTTCTAGGGGTTAGGGTTAATTGAGATTTAATTCTCCAATGTTTTCCTCTCTAAATTTTTTTTCCCTAGATCACTATATAAGGAAGTATCCTTCTCTCATTTTCTACAACCTAAGGAATGGGAAGATATTAGACAATCCATTATTTTCACAATCAAGAAAGACATATATCAAGAATTTTTAAGAAAGTATCCATGCTATTGTATCCATTCAAGTCCTCCATTGAAGATCAAGGATTCAAGAATTCAAGATTCATTACTCAAACCCTAGATCTAACCATCATGGTGGTGTGATCTTCCTTCAAGATCCTTTGTTCATCTTCTAGATCTATTCATTCTTCTATCAAGGTGGATTCTAATCATACAATCATGGAAGTTTTGATTTACATTCACTAATGTTATGTTCAAGCTGTAGACACCTAAAAACCTTTAGAAAATAAAGTATTTTTATTTTCTGAAAAAGTCCTCATGACATCATCATTTATTAATTAATTATTTATTTAATTAATTAGTTTATTTTTATGCCATTAAATCCCTTTATCTTAATTAAAAATATTTAATTAAGGAATCCCTCCCATAAATGTTTAAATCTTATTTAAACATTATTTCCTTATTTATTAATTATTTAATTAATAAATTGACCAAAAAACCTAAAATAAATAAAAAAATTATTTTTTGCCCAAAACTTGGCCAATTTCCTTAAGACCACTAACCTCTTCCAAAATCTTCTAATCCTTCTTTAATTTTGATTAAAGGCTAAACCCATCATTTCCTACCCCTAATCCCAACACAAAATATTTAATTAAGATTAAATATTAATCCTCATGTTTATTAAAAAAGTTTTAATAAATATCTCCTCAACCCAAAACCTTGAAATAAATAAAACTTTATTTATTTCCTAAAAATCTAATTTATCCTCATCCTAAGAAGTTCTAGACTCTTCTAGAAAGTCTTCATCCTCATCCTAGGAAGTTCTAGACTATTCTAGAAAGTCTTTATCCTCATCCAAAGTCTAGACTCTTCTAGAAGATGTCTTTAAACCTAATCCTAATCCCCTCCTAACCTTGTCACATTCCTTAAAAATGGGTTAAGACTTACTAACCCAAGCCAAAGTTAACAAATATCTCCTCCTTCACCCACCCTCATTAAATGCAATCCAATTGCCTAGCCCTAAGCTAATCCTAAACCATCCTAATCCATCCTCTAATCATTTTCACAATCCTAAGCAAGCTTAAAACCTTCCCAATCAAGCCCAAGTCAAAATTCCTCTCATCTCCTTCAAAATATCCCAACCATAAAACTTTATGAAGTCCACTAGGCCATAAATGACTCTTCCAAGCACTTTTATTGCTCTTACAAGCCATTATGAAGTTCTTAATGAAGATTTTATCCCTTGAGCCTCCTTTGTTGACTCATCCTTCCCCTTTCCTCCATCCTCTCACCCTGTGACATGTGTCACTCCTTGGTTGGCTGTAAGGAAGCACAATCCATGTGCTCTCCTCTCATGCAATCTGAGACCTCCATGAGCTTTTTCCCATCCTTGCATCTTAGCCCTCAATACCTCAAGCCTCTTGCCTATAAATTGGATCCTTCCCCTTTGCAAAATAACACAATCCATGAAGTAAAGTCATAATGCCATTTTAAGAAGCCATTTTACATCAAAACCATACACTCACACCCAAATTCCAACTCCATTTGAAGTGCTTTTTGAAGCATAAGCTTGAGCATACATCCTATCTATTTAGAAAAAGCTACTTAACAAGAAAGCTTCTTATTGAGAGAGCCCATTAATGGCTCATATTCTCAATTGAGAGCTCATCTTAGTCTATCTTGAAGTTTATGAATTTTGTTTAGTTTTTAGAAGCTTTATTTAAAATTGGTTTCTATTAGCATACTAACATTGCTCATATACATTTTGGCACGCCCGGTGGGACCCCACATGGGTCATCTTCATTAGCTTTTTTAGTCAAGTTTTGTATGTCATTTGCTAATTTTGGCTAATTTTGATTGTTTTGGTGATTGGTAGGATTGTATAAATTGGTTTTGTAGGTCCACATGAGCATGAAAAAGACAAAGGAACTCATAATCTATCTCATAGTGTTTGCAGATTTTTCAAGCTTATAGGTGGACAAAGCACTTGGAATTCTTCTTCCTCTTCTTGTCTATATTCTTCTTATTCCATCTACTTCTTCTTCTTCTTCTTGTGGGAGATCTTGGCCATTTTTTTTGAAGGAAGAAAAATCATACACACTTCTTTTTAGTGCTTAAAATGAACCCCTAAATCATATTTAAATCCATTAAAAAACTAAAACTTTGCAAAACAAAAAAGCCTTTTAACAAGTGAAACTAAACCAATTCAATCATTTGCATCCTTGCAACATCAAGGTTTTAGATGCATTCATGCAAAGTTAGTAACACTTCATTTTTGGAAATTTAAAAATAACTTCAAGTTTCCATTTCAAAAGGTTCAAAATCAACACTAAGTGCACACTAAAATCTAAATCAAACTCAAAGCATCAATCAACAATAAAATGAACCTCATTTGCAAATATTTTAAAGTTCTTTTAAAAATCTCATGAAAACTAAGAGTCCTAAATGGTTGCCAAAAATTGTCCTAAAAGCTTTGTTATTTGTTCCAAACAAATGTCTTGTTGCAAAATCTTGAATGTTTCTTATGTTTTTCATGCATCAAAACAAACTAGGAATATCATTTTTGGGCTTAAAATATGCAGACTAGAACACAAAATTTTGAATGAAGACCAAAGTTCAAAGAGTCATTTTCACTTTTGAGTCCAAAACAATCTTGAATGATCTAAGGTTAAAACAAAGCACTTCAAAGTTCTTAAAACAACACACAAAATCTCAATCTTGAATGCTCAAAGGAAAAAACTTGAATGTTTAATCACTTGTCTTTGAATGTATGTCGCTAAACACACTCTTGAATGCCATGGATTAAAATCAAATTTTCCTTGAATGCATGATTAAAACAAAAAAATCCAATCTTGAATGCCATAGATCAAATAATCATCTTTTGGAGCATAAAAAGAATCCACATTTTTGAAATCTTCTAAGTTATAAAAACTAATAAAGACGCTTTGAGTAAGTTTTTAGTTGGACTCACCCTCTTTAATCACCCATCAATTTAACCATTGGTTGCAATCTCAATGCCATATATGGGGATGGGTCTACCTAAGAGGGTGTTAAGTGCTCCACAAAGATCAAAATCCACTCACTTGGGTCTTTGGTGGTTTTTCTAAGTTAGAAAATTCCTTGAATGCACATTAATCTCGCTCACACTTCATTTGGGCATAAAAATTGGACAAATCTTGACGTGGAGGGCCTCCGGGCATGCGCTTGAAAAATTGAGTCTTACACATCTTTTCTTTTGTCTTAAAACAAAATCACACCAACTCTTGAATTATTTAAAGGAAATTAATCGATACTTGACGTGGAGGGCCTCCGGGTGTGCGAGTTTGCTTTTGTTGACCCTAACTCTTCTTCTTGTTTGCATCCTTCGATTTATTTACTTTTGTTGGAACTTCAAGTTGGAATTGAACATTGTCTCTTAAACATGAGTGCTTGCAAAGTCTAGATTAGCACACATAAGAGTCAGTTGGTAAAAGAACAAGCGTGTTTTTTTTTTAGCCCAAGGTCATCCAAGCCTTCTCTCCCCTTGTCATCTTTCGAGGCTATCTTGGGTGCATAAGATTAGGATCCAAAACCTTGTTTATTTTTTAGGAGGCTTGCTTGGGGATTTCATCACTCCTTGGATGACCTCAACTCCAGCATTCTAGCAAAGTATAAGAATTGGGAGGTGAAATAAAAGACACCTCTCTTGGAATCAAGATTTTTGTCACTCGGGCTAAGCCTCAAGGAACTTTATACCCTTGAGAAGTGAAAGAGGAGAAGTGGGTTATCGCTCCTCTCGGCTGTGTGACATCTTGTTGGTTTCCTCTATAGATTTGGGCCTCACATACCTTTGGGTATATCGAGGACTCCCTAGCTAAACCAACTCTCAGCCTTGTAGACAACCATCTAGAGTGTTAATGTGTTTGAAGTGGCTGATTGAAAAATTTGTAAAACATACACACTCCTCAGCACAAGTATCACATTCTTGAGAATCAAAAACTTCTATCTAGTTGTTCCTATCTATTGCTTGCTTTTTTATTTTTTGAATGAATGTTTGCAAAACTTGGTCAATCCTAGCTTAGGGTACACTTAGCGTAGTCACTGCTTATCATAGAAGTTGAACAAGTTGAAGCAAAATAACTGAGGTCTCTCAAAGCCGAGAAGATTCAAGAATTGATGTCGGAGCAACCCAAACCCAAACAGAAGTTCCACAAAGTTAAACTCAAACCATCTCAGGCATACCAACAACTTTCAGCCAAGAGAAAGGAACTAACACCAAGTCCTCGAATTGCCAAACTCTACAAAGCAGAGGATAAAGCTGCCAATGAAGCACTTCAAGAGGCCTAGTTAGAGCGCACCATCAAATTTAGCCAACATCCAGGAGTTAATCATGCTTATGCCTTACTAACTAGGCATGATTTCTATGATTAGACACCCTTGTTTCTCCACACCTTCTTGGATAAGCTTCACATTAGAGTCATCTTTGTAGAAAATTCAGCGATCTTAGGTTATCCCCTTAAGCATTATTAGCTCATCCATCTCATTTAGGACCAAACCATCTAGCCAAAAATCCAAAATCTTCACATCCAAGCCTTCAAAAATTGTTGTCACCTTGCTAAAAGTTTGCCATTCTTAAAATCTTTCAAAACCACCAATCTCACAAAGGTTATCCTTTTGACAAAGCTTTATCTAGGGTAATCTAGCTTTACCACTTGTTATCCCTCATCACCTTGAGCTAAAGGTTGGGATCCACAAGTGGTCAATCTCGTGTTCTTTCTAAAGGATCATCAGTCTATCCTTAAGTTGACACAATCACCACCAAGCTTGCACATAGGAAAGCGGACCTTTTGTTCTTTGGCAACATATCTTTGAAGTTAGAATCCCCAACCCAATCCTCCTTAGGTTTTTTCATATAGCTTTGCCTCAACCTAGGAAATAATTTGCATAGAAAAGCCTTCCTCCCTTTTGCATCCACCAGCATTTGTTGCATATCATCCCTAGGAGCATTTTTCATGCCACCCGTCACTCGCTTAGCCATCCTTCAGCCCAGAGAAAGTTATGCCATCGTCTACTAACATTGAAGCTTTCATGAACCAACCAAGAAATGCAGTATTGGTAAATGCCATTATAGACAAAAACAAAGAGACAATCATGGCTAATTTTTGAAGGGAAAATGTAGGAACCTTTGACTTTGGAAGACCCCCTCCATTATCAGATCCATCTCACCCATTGTTTGGGCAGCTACCACCATCCATAGGCTCTTATGATCCAAATTATCCTCAATATATGCCAAAAGAAGAGCCTCCAGCCAATCCATATGATCCAACAGACCCAAACATACCATCATCCACCCAAGTTGAAATCTCCATGCCGCAAGCCAACCTAGTCACCACCACTCCATCCTTGGTTCATACCTCTCCGCTCCAAACCCCCTTTACCCAAAAAACCTAACCATTCACACCCTTCACTATTGTTGTTGCTGCTCCCCAACCCAGCCTTCCAAATCCACCCATCTCCCAAATCATTGCTAGCATCTTTGGCCAACCTCAGCAATATACAATAGGGATGCCACCCATGGGGCCAAGTAATCAACCTTTCATCACCCCCAACTTGTTGACCATAGCCCAAAGCACAATCCAATCATTTCCATTAGGTCTTGGGAGCTCAGTGCCATCAGCCACAAATCAACAAGCTACTACCCTCACTCCACAAAGCTATAAAATCCCACAAGCTACTACCAATGTTCTGCCCAGCTCTCAAGTGACCCAAGCTCCCGCCACCACTCTACCAAGCTTCCAAATCTAGCCACCAAGCTATGAAACTCCATCAATTCCATTTCCTGGCTTTCAATTCCCACCACCTCCACCACCAACTAATCGATTACCTCCTATTACCAACTACTTTTCAATGCCACTTCTAGGAGGTAACCCACCAATCTAGCCAACCACCAATTATTTGTAGGTACCATCCCAAATGGGGGTGCAACCCACATACCTTGGTCAAACCCCACAAGCCCCCCAATCCTTTCCCCAAGCTTCACAACCATCTTATACCTTACCTCCACAAAGAAATTCATTTATGCCATAGCCAGCTTGTGTTCCTCAATCCCAACCTCAAATCCCATATCAACAGCAAGCCTTGTAGCACATGTAGCACTATGTGCCACCTCCCCCTCAGCAAACTGTCATCCACCATGCAGCTGCCCAAATAATGTACAATCCCTATCAGCAAATCCCTTATAGCCATCCATATTTAGTGGCCCCATCTAGTGCATACCTACCTCAAGGCACTCCTACATTGGGGGCACCCCAGCCATCACCCATTAATTCAGAATGGGAAGCCATGAAAACAACTTTGAAGAACATCCAAGAGGGAAATGATACAAAAACTTTCAAGTTTGAGAATGTGTGCCCTTGCCCATTTGACAAAGCCATTACCATGACACCATTCACCAAGCATTTTGAGACACCCAAATTTGATAAATTTAGAGGAAAAGGAGACCCTATCACACATATCAAAGAATTTTACATGCACTACCAAGAAGTGGCATACGATGAAATCTTCCTCTTGCATCTCTTTCCCAAAAGCTTGGCTGGACCAGCTCTTGAATGGTTTTATAGAATCCCTTATGGCACAATTAAAAATTTTGATGAATTAGCTGAGGCATTTGTAGCCCAATATGCCCATCTTGTTGAAACAGAGCTATCAGTAGTTGATCTTTTCCACACCAAGCAAAAAGGTGGAGAAAGCCTTCTCAAATATTTGCAAAGATGGAAAACCCTTACCACTCGCATATCTTGCACCTTGCTAGAGTGCCATTTGGTGAAAATGTTTATTGATAATGCCCATCCTAGCTTGGCTCACCACATGACCATGAACTGTTTGTAGACCTACAAAGATATCCAAGAGAAAGGAATGATCCTTGAACAAGGACTCATTAAAGATGGTGTGGTCAAGATTTACAAGGAAGCCAACCAAAATCAATCACATTCCAATGACAAGTCTAGGTATTGGAACAAAAACAAGCATGTTGCAATAGATGGCGTCACTGACACCAGACATGTGAATATTGTTAGTCCTTCTCACAACCAGTCCAACCCACCCTATCAACCAAACAATCAGCAAGCTATCAACTACCAATAGTAGAATAACCATAGCTATCAAAACCCCAATCCAAGACAAAAATTTCAAGGGTCTAGCAATCAAGCTAATGCCATAAATGTAGCTGCAAGACAAAAGCCTAGATTCCAACCTACACCTAGAAACTATACACCCCTTGGTGAGCCATTGGATGTCATTTTTGAGAAATTAGTCAAGAAAAACCTCATCAAATTTTCTCCTACCCAACAAATTGACCCAGGCCAATCCAAAGCTACATGGTACAAAGACAATGATTACTGTAAATTTCATAGGGCAAAAGGTCACACTACCCTCAGATGCATGAAACTGAAAGACTATGTGCAGGACCTCATTGATCGGAAGGAAATCACTATCGGTACCCAAACCTCTCTCAATGTAGGCTTACAGATCTATCAAAATGCTTTTCCTCCTCACAACAATCAAAATCCTGGAAAAGCACCTATCCAAACCAACAACAAAAACACCAACAACCGTAAGCCAAACCAACAGCATGGGAAGAACAATGACCACACTTCATCCTATATAGACTATGGTAGCCTTATAGGTTGTATATCTAAGAAAGAGCCTTCTGTCAATGTTATCAATATCCAAGGACCAAACAATGAGTGTGCAGTCACCACTTGAAGAGCCCTAATTTAACATCGCAGGCCCACATGTTTCACCAGCACCATCAGCTCCATCAAAAAGCTAGTACAATATCTTGGAACACCTTGGGAACATGCCAGCCCAAATCTCCATTTTAGACCTTCTTCACACTAGTCCTATGTACAAGAACATCCTTGACAGTGATCTCATAGAATCTTGTGTCCCTTTTGATATCAATGCTACTGATTTTCATAATCTTGTTGGACACCTTTCATCCTCATGTGCCCTATCATTCAAACCCACCGACATACTCGTGGTCAAGCTAGATCACACCCTTCCACTTCACATAGCCATCATGGTATCCAATTTTTCCATAAAAAGAGTAATGATAGATAATGGATCAGCCTTGAATATTTGCACCCTAAAATTCATAAAACAAGCTGGGTATACTGAGGCAGATATCATCAGTGAGGTTATCACCATCAAAGCTTATGACAACTTGGAAAGAACGATAGAAGGAACTATTTTTCTGCCAATCAAGGTTGGGCCAGTCATCCAAGAAACACTCTGACATGTTATTGATCTAAACCTACCATTCAACATCCTCCTCAGTCACCCATGGATTCATGCCATGAAAGCCGTTCCATCCACTTACCATCAGTGTGTCAAATTTCTGCATCAAGGCACTGAGGTAACCATCCATGCTGATCCAGAACCCTTTGCTTACTGCAATGCGGTTGAAGCTTCATATACAAACCATTTCCCTAGAATTGATATCGGCACATCCATTGCTAGCTCATCCCACACTTGTAATGACCCAAAAAAATCCTTGCCTCTACCTTGTCTACCGTGAAGATCAATAACAAGGGCTGTGGAGAGTATAGTTTGTCAGATGCATTTGTTGTTGGGGCACTCCCACTTGATCCACATGCTCATGGATAACCGACATATCACAAAGCTAAGGAGATTCCACCTCCTTGATACAAATAGTTTGGCCCAACAACCTTTGTATCCTAAATAATCTCTCTTCATGAGGAGCTCACTCTAGATATCAACAATTGGTTACATAAGGATGCACCTCAAAGGAATCAGGCACGCCTTGATCACTTCAGCTAGAAGTATCCCAAAGAACATAAGCTCATCACTAAAAAATGAAACTATCAAGGTGGTGGTCTAGGACTAGAAGAAAGAGGCATGCAGTGCCCCATCGACGCACACAAGTGGCAATCGAAGTCAGGTCTTGGCTTTGGCATACCCACAACTAAGGGCACCAATACAGACGGTCACACTTTTTTGAACATTCACCATGACCTTGTTGAAATTGAAGACATTCCTAAGGAATTTGAAAAGAGAGCCTACGACAATATCCTAGACCAAATCTCCCTCGAGACTCTGTTCTCCAAGAACTATCCATCCACCTCATTGACCTACCACTCACCCATCCACAACTCATAGATTGGGATGAACCAAGCATCATACACATTGATGAGTTCACATTAGAGGAAGAACTTTTGAGATTCATGGGAGCTAAAACACCTCACAAGAAAACAAAGCCAAATTCTGCCTATATCTACAAGCTAGATCCCAAGGGGTATTTTTGAGAAAATTCCCAACCTAGTTTCGATACACCCAAAACTGGAACTAAGGTGAATATGAGACTAGCTAAGGTAGCAAAGAGAACCCCTCAGCAAGAACATCTAGAGCGACAAGAAGAACATGAGGATTTAACATTACCTCCTCAAGATAATCGACCAAAGATATCTTCTATTCTAATTAAGGATACTAAGGAAGTCAACATCGGTTCTTCAGAGATCCCTAGGCTTGTTCACATTGTTGCATCCCTATCACAAGACCAAGTTGATCTCCTCTTTGAGGTCTTAAGAGAGAACATTGGCTAATTTGCATGGTCATATCAGGACATGCCAGGGCTTGATTCAAAGCTTGTAGTTCATCATCTTGCAGTCAATCCCCAAATAAAGCCCATCAGACAAAAGCTTAGAAAAATGCACCCCAAGGTGGCATTACTGGTTAAAGCTAAGTTAGAAAGAATGTTAGCTACTAAGGTTATCCAATCTATCAACTATTCAAAGTGGATCTCCAGCATGGTCCCCATCACTAAGCCTTCTGGTGACATTAGAATCTGCACTAATTTTAGAGATCTTAACAAAGCTTGTCCAAAAGATGATTTTCCCTTGCCCAACATAGATATGATTGTAGATCTTATAGCTAGACATGAAATTTTGTCCCTCATGGATGGATTTTTTGGGTATAATCAAATCAAGATTGCAGAAGAGGATCAACATAAGATAGCATTCACTACCCCTTGGGGAACCTTTTGCTACAACATGACACCTTTTGGCCTAAATAATGCTGGGGCTACCTATCAAAGAGCTATGATAGCCATCTTTCATGATCTCATCCATAGCATTTTAGAGGATTATGTGAATGATATCTTGGTCAAATCTCATACCTTCATGGATCATCTTGCTGACCTAGAGAAAGTCTTTGATAGGTTAGCCAAATATCATCTCATGCTGAATCCCAAGAAGTGTGTCTTTGGGGTCACATCTGGAAAGCTTCTAGGCTTTATAGTGTCTAAACGAGGTATAGAAATTGACCCCAAGAAGGTAAAGGCTATCTTACACATGCCTCCTCCCCAAACACTTTGACAGCTTCGCTCTCTTCAGGGAAAGCTTCAATCCGTCCAATGCTTTATCTCTCAGCTTGTAGATAAGTGTACACCATTTTCACATTTACTAAAGAAGGATGAGAACTTCAAGTGTGATCCTTTATGTTAGTGCAGCTTTGATCAGCTCAAGCAGTATCTCACCAATCCCCCCTATCTTGGTTCCACCAATTCCTAGTCATCCCCTAATTTTGTACATATCAGCAACACCTACTGCTCTAGGGGCACTTCTAGCATAGCTCGATGACTACGGCAGAGAAAGAGCCATCTACTACATCAGTAGAACCCTTGTTGGTTATGAACTCAATTATACTCCTATGAAAAAAGCTTGTTTGGTGGTTGTTTTCTCAACTCAAAAGCTTCGCCATTACATGCTAAGTCATACCATCCAACTAGTCTCCAAGATTGACCCTCTCAAGTATATGCTCTCTAGAATAGCACTTATAGGCTGTTTGGCCAAATGGGTTATGCTCCTTAGCAAATTTGACATCTAGTATGTGGACAGAAATGCAATCAAAGGGCAAGCTATAGCAGATCACCTAGCTGATGCACCTCTAATAGATGCTTATCCATTGATCAAAAAATTTCCAGATGAGCATATCTGTCTAATTGAAGAACAACTCCCATGGAAACTTTATTCTGATGGCTCATACACATCTCATGGATTAGGGGTAGGAATATTGTTGGTCACACCTCAAGGAGATTACATTCCAAAATCCTTCAAGCTACAATTTCCTAGCACCAACAATATAGCTGAATATGAGGCCCTCATAGCAGGATTAAAGATAGCTATAGAATAGAACATTACTGAGCTACAAATCTTTGGTGATTCTCAGCTCATCATCAAGAAAGCCCTAAATGAATATCAAACCAAAGATGAAAAGCTATTTCCCTACAAAGAGATAGTTGGTCAGCTAACCCAACATTTTGCAAGGCTTCAGTTTACACAAGTGCCTCGAATATAGAACAAAGTAGCAGATGCTATGGCTACTATATCCTTACTCTTGGAAATTCCCCAAGCAGCTACACAGTATGAGTTTTTAGTGGAGCATCTCCTCACACCCGCCTATGTGAATGAGGATTCAAACTGTGTTTGTATCTTGGTTGGTCCCCAATCCCCTTGGTACCATGAGATTCATGCTTACCTTAACGATGGTATCATATCCCCTCACCTCACACATACCCAATGCCATAACCTCATCCAAAAATCATCCCGCTATGTTATCATAGCCAATACCTTATATTTTTGGGGTTATCACAATACTCTCTCTCGATGTTTAGACCAAAACAAGGCTGCGATGGTGTTAAAGGAAGTACACTCTGGACTTTGCGGTGCCCACACGAGTGGTATTGTCCTAGCACAAAAAATCCTTAGAGCAGGCTACTATTGGCCTACCATTGAAGAAGATTCCTATGACTTTATCAGAATGTGTCTCCCATTTCAGCAGCATGCAAATCTTGTGCACGCTCTAGCACAAGATCAACAGCCTATTGCACCACCTTGGCCTTTCTCTTGTTGGGGCCTTGATCTAGTTGGAACTATCACACCCCTCTCATCTGATGGACATAAATGGATAATAATAGGTACAGACTATTTCACTAAATGGGTGGAAGCAGTCCCCCTAGTCTCACCTACAGGAGTTCAGGTCTCCAAGTTCATCTTGTACCACATTGTTTGCCGCTTCGGCATCCCATCCACCATCTTCACTGACCACGGAGGTAACTTTGAAAATCTCAACATGGAAGAATTATGTACTTCCCTCTACATTCATCACCACTTTTCTAGCCCATATTTCCCACAAGGTAATGGCTAGGCAGAGGCAACTAAAAAAACCCTCCTCAAAATCCTAAAGAAAGTTGTAAATGATTCCGGCCGTGATTGGCACCTAAAAAATAAATCCAGCCCTATGGGCCTATCAAACTTCCTTCTGTACATCCATAGGCACAACTCCATACTCCCTATTCTATAATGCCAAAGTAGTACTACCTATAGAGGTCGAGCTTCCCTCCTTGTGCATATCTTTGCAAGGGAAAATATCAGATGAAGAATACATAGTAGCTCGGCTCACCCAGCTAGATCTCTTAGATGAGAAGCGACATCAATCCTATGATCATCTCATAGTCTATCAAACTCTTCTCAAAAGGAATTTCAACAAGAAGGTGCTTCCATGACACTTTTAGCCAGGTGACATGGTCCTCAAAGAAAACATGAAAGTCCAAGTAGATCAAGAAAAGAAAGGCAAGTTTGAACCTACATGGCTTGGTCCTTATGTTATCACTGCTTCCTTTGGCTCTGGAGCCTATCAGCTATCTACACCATAAGGAGAACTCTTGAATGATCCTACTAACATCATTCATCTCAAGAAGTTCTATGCTTGAAGATCCTTGGTATACCCAGCTTTTGAAAAATACAAAAAAAAATAGTAAAGAGAAATAAGCATCCAATGGTGAAAACTTGGTGATTCAAGTGCCTTGGATAGGTACCTTGGTGAAAACCTGGTAATTCAGGCACCTTGTGTACTAAGACTAATCCATTATCTATCACTATCCTATCCCTCATCCATTCACCCACCATCCCATAAAACACCTGCTTGTTCCCTTGGTGTTCCAACCAAATATCCAAAATCTAATGGAGCTTGTAAATACCTCTTGTATAGCTTGTAAAATCTTGTACCAAAGCTTGTATTATACCTTGTAAATCTTGTACCATACCTTGTATATCTGAATCTTGTCCAAAGTTTGTACCATATTCCAGCCTGTAAATAACCTTGTATCCTAGCTTGTATACTATCACGTGTACACACAAAACCCCATTTTCACTTAAGCTTTTCGTAAACCATCTACCTATCCACCTATCACCTATTATAGAAATCCCATCCTTCACAAACATTTCCATCTCACAGAAACCAAAATATGAACAAACTTGTACATTTGTAACATATCTTGGTCCATCAGCTTGTACATCCTCTTTAGCTTAGTACCATTGTATCTATCCAACGTTCGTGTCAGTTCATCCTTGATCAGCATCTTGCACCCATCACACATCTTGGTTAACTATTCCAATGCATCCTTTAGCTAGATTTCCTATCACCAAAGTTTTATCTTTCTTAGTTTAGCTTGCCAGATGCATCACTCATCCAAATCCACCAGCTTAGGTGCTCTCCGATAGGTCCTTGTAGCATATAGCTTTCCTCATGTCTGATCTTGGTCTGTTAGTACCTCGTTCTACCCATCTCGTTGGCAAACAGTTCTCTTTTGGATTTTTGCTTTCTTTTGATTTGGACTCTTCCCTATTAGGTCTTGAAATATATTTTCCAAGCAATCTCCTTGTTCCCTCCACAAGGTTGCCACAATCTTCCATATCATGGTATACTGTGAATGGGGCAATCAAAGTGTAAGGTCTTGATCATGTCTTTTTCTTGTTTTCTTTTCTACTTGTGGTTTACCCAGTATCATTTCCACATTGCTTCCTTTGGGATTCATGTGTGATACTGGGGCAATTCTTGCGTGTTTGTTTTGAGTTAGTTCATCATTCCTTTGGACAGTTGGTGAAAAGGCCTTGATGTTCTTGGTAACCTTGGCAATTAACCAATAGTCCTATAGCAAATCTAGTGCTCAACTACATGGAGGTACTTCTCTTTGTAGTATTCCCCCGCTCAAAAAGCTTCAATGGTTTTCCTTCATCTCCATTATCCCCCATCCATATCCAACATCCATCTCTCCTACCCTAGCTTATGCATTAGTATCTCTTTGAATCACTCCTCACCTTTAGCTTTAAAGATCCACAATCCTAGTCTTAGAGATCCACCAATCCAAATTAATCCACCAAGCCTCATCTTTTGAGATCCACAATCCTAGTCCTAGGGATCTATGAAACCCATCTTCCGCCAATTTGACTCTTTGAAATGCTATTGCATCAGCTTTATAATCCCCTCATCCATCTCCCTATCTTGGATTCCTTTTTATAGCACTCTGCTCCTTCATCCTCCACCTTCCCTAAAGTCTTAAGCTTGCTTCCTCTTGTGCATCTGATTCTCCTTTATCATTTTCCCATAGTGAGAGTTTGAGCTAATTTAGCCCCTTCTCTTTGCCAATCTGAGTTCCCTTGCTCATCCAAGAGTCTTGTACTTTTCAAGAAGCCATCGGGCCTCACTTTCTCTCCCTGCCGCCTTCTTGAGGGGGCATCTCACAGTCCATTTTCTCCTCTTCTGCTCTAGCCTTGGGCATCTTATTTTCTTATCTTTGATGTCATGCCACTTGTGGCATCACATCAAAGAGGGGCAAAATGTAGACACCTAAAAACCTTTAGAAAATAAAGTATTTTTATTTTCTGAAAAAGTCCTGATGACATCATCATTTATTAATTAATTAATTATTTAATTAATTTATTTATTTTTATGCCGTTAAATCCCTTTATCTTAATTAAAAATATTTAATTAAGGAATCCCTCCCATAAATGTTTAAATCTTATTTAAACATTATTTTCTTATTTATTAATTATTTAATTAATAAATTGACCAAAAAACCTAAAATAAATAATAAATTTTTTTTTCCCAAAACTTGGCCAATTTCCTTAAGACCACTAACCTCTTCCAAAATCTTCTAATCCTTCTTTAATTTTGATTAAAGGCTAATCCAATCATTTCCTACCCCTAATCCCAACTCAAAATATTTAATTAAGATCAAATATTAATCCTCATGTTTATTAAAAAAGTTTTAATATATATCTCCTCAACCCAAACCCTTCAAATAAATAAAACTTTATTTATTTCCTAAAAATCTAATTTATCCTCATCCTAAGAAGTTCTAGACTCTTCTAGAAAGCCTTCATCGTCATCCTAGGAAGTTCTAGACTATTCTAGAAAGTCTTGATCCTCATCCAAAGTCTAGACTCTTCTAGAAGATGTCTTTAAACCTAATCCTAATCCCCTCCTAACCTTGTCATATTCCCTAAAAATGGGTTAAGACTTACTAACCCAAGCCAAAGTTAACAAATATCTCCTCCTTCACCCACCCTCATTAAATGCCATCCACTTGCCTATCCCTAAGCTAATCCTAAACCATCCTAATCCATCCTCTAATCATTTGCACACTCCTAAGCAAGCTTAAAACCTTCCTAATCAAGCCCAAGTCGAAATTCCTCTCATCTCCTTCAAAATATCCCAACCATAAAACTTTATGAAGCCCACTAGGCCATAAATAACTCTTCCAAGCCCTTTTATTGCTCTTACAAGACATTATGAGGGTCTTTATGAATATTTTATCCCTTGAGCCTCCTTTGTTGACTCATCCTTCCCCTTTCCTCCATCCTCTCACCCTGTGACATGTGTCACTTCTTGATTGGCTATAAGGAAGCACAATCCATGTGCTCTCCTCTCATGCAATCTGAGCCCTCCATGAGCTTTTTCCCATCCTTGCATCTTAGCCCTCAATACCTCAAGCCTCTTGCCTATAAATTGGATCCTTCCCCTTTGCAAAATAACACAATCCATGAAGTAAAGTCATAATGCCATTTTAAGAAGCCATTTTACATCAAAACCATACACTCACACCCAAATTCCAACTCCATTTGAAGCCCTTTTTGAAGCATAAGCTTGAGCATACATCCTATCTATTTAGACAAAGCTACTCAAAAAAGAGAACTTCTTATTGAGAGAGCCCATTAATGGCTCATATTCTCAATTCAGAGCTCATCTTAGTCTATCTTGAAGTTTATGAATTTTGTTTAGTTTTTAGAAGCTTTATTTAAAATTGGTTTCTATTAGCATACTAACATTGCTCATATACACAAGCATTCATATCAGCATACTTGTTTACATTTCAAATACAATTGCATATCTATTGAGAATCATAGCTTCATTGTTAGATTTACTTCTACTACTTGCTAGCATTTTTTATTTCAATTCTATTATTAAGGTTGATTCCAAACTGGGGTTTGACCAAGGAAAACCCCTAATCCAAAAAAAAACCAATTTTCTTGTAGATACAAGTATGGAACAACAAATGAAAGAGTAGATTCAAATACCCTTTTTGTCAAACTAGCAAGATCCATGAACAAAACCCTTTTTCTTGGAGGTATGAGTACAACACAACAAATTGAAGTTGAAATTTGGATACCCTTTTTGGTGAACTTTTAGGATCTGAGAGCGAAAAATTTCTTGAAGAAATGTAGGTCAAGGTTGACTTTTTGGGGTATGATTGTGCCCTAGGGTGAGATTGTGTCCCACTATTTGTGTCAAGGTCAACCTACCCTCAAAAGGACAAATTTTTTCTAGATTTTCTTTGTCTTGGCATTTCTAGTTCAGAGCAAGTTGCAAAAATTCTCAACCCTATGCACAGACATTAGAAATCAAAATTTTTCAAATTTTCTCTACGTTGAGGTTAATATTTTCCTTCTATTCATTCAAGATTTTGAGTACATAATTTTTATAGAAAATTATATGATTTTCTCCTTTCTTCATATTCTCCATCATTTGATTCATTAGTGCATTGATCACCTATTTATGATTAATCTATTTGGATCTTTCCTTTTAGGAATTTTGGTTAAGGATGGGTCTTATATTTCCCACTCATATATCATACCCCTTTACATCATAAATGATCCATTCATTACATATTTCCTTTCTATTCTTTTTGGTGCTAGATTATTTGTTTCCTTTTATGCTCTGGCATTTGATATTCAAAAGTACAAAAGAATATATATATTCAATACAAAAGAAAAAAATTTCTTACATTTCATTCACTATGAACATTATTAAGGTGATTTGGTGTTTGGTCATGTTTCTTACTACCCATCTTTTATCATATCTTTACCATACCTATGATGGTTATGAGAGTATCATTCAATTTATCATGTAGATGATCCTTCATTGCTGATTTTTGTTTTGTTTTGACAATTGAGTGTCAACACACTTAAGATATTTACTAAGTTCATGCCGAACTAGTAATACATGCCAAGTATAATATGTATAGATGTCAAGTTACAATGAGTGCCAAGTCACTCATGTGTCAAATAATTTCAGTGTCAAGCATATAGTTGATGCCGAGAAAGTTTAGGTGTTGAGCATCAATATTATCAAGTGCTGAGTAACATAGAATGGACCTAGTTGTTTGTGATGGCACAAATAGCTATGTAAACCATTTCTATGTAGACCTATAAATAGATCTTGAAGCTTTGAAGATAAGGATGAATCTATTTGGATTCCCTATATGATTAACATGAAACTAATAAGAAAATTGGAAGGGATTAAGTGGAAAAATGAATGAATCTCAATTGTAGATTCATACCTAACCCTAAGCCACCAAAGGCCTTTTAAGGAAGATGAAGCCCCATAATTTAGTATGTATGAAGAAGTGATGCAAGAAAAGAATGGAATGAAGAGAAGGGGTGAAATGATTTAAAAGCATTCAAGGTAATTAGAAGTGTGAAAGAATTGCAAAATTAGTTTGCAAAATAGAGGAGAAGTGATACAACATTGTTATAACAGATCAAGAGGATCAGGATGGAAAAAATTGAGATCTAAAATCAGCAAGGCAAAGTCATAAGTTATCAAATCAAACATTATACTATTACTTACTAGCAACTGTATTAGTAGGTTGAAATCCTTTGGACTAAGGTTGGCTTAATAGTCATTGTAAAATCCTTTAACATGGTGAAATTCCAAGTGAATCTTCTAAAAGTCCTTAACCAAGCACACTTCTAACGGGGTGTTCAAAATCCTTTAATAGGGTATGATCCAAAAATAATTTGTAAGAATTTAATAGGGAAGATCATGAAAATGGTCAAACTATGTAACCTTAACAGGTGACACTTTATTGCTATAGTAGTGAATAATTGTGGGTGTCATCCCCACCCCAATTTTACCTTTTCATTTTGAGGGTTTTTGGGTAATCATATCATATGTCAAGCCTGTATGTTTATATGTTTTGATACATTTGCTTTACATTTCATTTTAGTTTATTACATGCATCTAATGAATGGTATAAGAGTTTTAAGTGCTAAAGTTTGAACTTTTAATTCACCCTCCCCCTTAGAAGTATATGTTTCCCATTTGTAATTCCAACAATTGATATTAGAGCTAAGTTCTTAGGAGGAGAAGCTTTACAACTTGGACAAATTTTTTTGGAATAGAATTTGAATTGTTGGGAAAGACTATTGAAAACTAGAATATTGAGATACAACTCATACTACAACAACTGAATGAAGCTAGAGATTCTTTGAAGAGTTCTCTGAAGAGAAGGAAAGAGATTGCTATAGCATAAAATGACACACAATACAATGAGACTGACACCACAAAGTTATTTTCAGATGATAACTCTAGTGAATTTGATGCAATGATTGTAGATCTTATAGAAAATAATAGAGCACAAGTTGAAGAGATCAAAAATCTCAAGTTGGAACAAGAATCATAAGCTATACTACTATGTGAGGTAACTAAACAAAAGAAGAAAGCTATAGAAGAAAAGGCCATGATTGAAGAAGACAAAATAAAATTGGCAAATAGATTGGAGGAAAAGTTAGTAGATCTATCTAGGATCTTAAGCATGCAATTAGACACCTTAAGCCAAATGATGAATGTTCATCATGAGTTGAATGTCAAAGACATTGATATAACCACACTAAAGTTGTAGAATGAACAATTATAGAATGACCTCAAAAGAGAAAAGGAATTTGTTTAAAGTTTCAACAAGCGAAATTAAGCCATCAAGTACTTTAAGAGACTACTAAAATCCCCAAGATCCAACAAAGATACATTAGGATTGGGCTACATAAGCACCAAGGAAGGAGAATTATCCAAAGCTACTGAGGAAAGGAACAATAAAGGTTAAAACTCTAAACCTACTTTTCATCATTATGATAAGAAAGGACATACAACTAATTTTTGTAGGAGTAAGAATGTAATGCCCTGCCCAGAGATCCTTGGAAACAAGGATGAAATACAAGCCAGATTTTTTTTTTTTACAAGTATGAATGCACATGACAACATCATATAGGGATCACAAAGATCGCAATGGAAGACTTCACCACAATCTTGACAACCAAAAAATCTCCAAATGCCACAACCAACTGACACAAGAAAATAAAAGCCAACAACAACCACACACAAGATGAGGGTTCAAAGAAATGACCACTCATCATCAAAACACCAAGATGGGGTAGAATGTAGAATCCTAAAATTTGGCTAAGTCAGAGATCTTGAAGCCTTGAAATTTCCTAGAATCTTTATCTTATCTCTGAGAGGTCTGAAACCTATCTCAAAAGATTCATCACATATATTAAAATATATCTTAAGTATAAGGAATTAAATATATGTCAATGATATATTTAAAAACCCTTAGGAAATCTATTTTGAACTAGGAAGGTGTAAAATCCAAAACGATGTCCAAAACCAACTTCCAAACTTTCATTTGAAAAACCTAGATAGCCCCTATTTCTCACATGAGAAAGTACACTTAAAATCCAAAAGGGTGTCCAAAACAAACTTCAAAAATTTTATCTGACAAGCCTAGATAGCCCCTGTTTCTCACGTGAGAAAGTACACTGGTCTCGAGTTTCATGTGAGACCTTGCAACAATGTGCGCAAGAAAGTGCATGGCTTCATGCGAGGACTTTCATTCTTGTGTGAGGACTTACTATGCACCGCAAGAGGACTTGCATTCTAGCATTAGGACTTGCATGGTCTCATATGAGGACATTCATTTCCACATGAGAAAACAAAATAGTGTGACAACAAATGAAAATAAAAAGCATTAAAACATGGAAACCTCCACATCGGAGAGTATCAGATCTACGTAAATTGAGGAATGAACACTCAAGAGCATAAACAACAAGAAAGATGAACATCTAACCATCTAAACCAAAACAATAAAGAAAATACTAAAATAAACATCACAGTTAACAAAAGCAACATCGCAATGTACAAAAATACTAGAACAACTAAACAAAACAACCAAACTAACTATATGGTTCCTCCCAACTATCAATAGCATCATAAGACCATCATGGATCCTAGCCATCCCTCACACATAACATCCCAAGCCATCAATCTGATCATTGGTACTGTCATAATAGGGATGTCACTACTAAATATGCTACCAACATAAGCATAAGGAAATCTAACATGCTAGTAGTAAAGCATTTGATAATCCTACAAGTAGATAACATCGCCTATTACATGTTGAACATCATAATAAGGAAATCTAACATGCTAAACCAATAAGAAATAGATACTTGAATACAATAATACACATCATCTAGGCATATGCTAAACATCATAATATGGGAATGTGTCAAATAAAACAACATCATCTAAACATGATATCCAAGCATTCCAATGAAAGTATAAATCACAAGAAAACATACTCCAGAACCCAAAGCATCAAGTGACAATGTCCAGCAATGGTCACACTAGGACAAGACCATCTCTATACACTGGTCCCTAATAGTGGTGTAGGTAGGTATGCCTCCCAACCATGTGGCACTCATAGGTCTACACCTACCATGCTAATGGAGATAATGATCCAACTGCAAACACACACAAAGCACAACATCCAAGGCTAACACTCATGCCAGATAGTATGATGGTTGTAACCAAGAACCTAAGACAATGCAAGGAGTATAGGTCCTAGTCAAACACTCAATAGGCTACTAACTAGGGGCTAACATCATGGAGAGTCACTTTTCATCGACAAGCCCAAGCTCAGATTGTGAAGATACAACACCCCTCAAAGGAGAATGGCTCGACACAACATTTTTTTATCTTAAGTTTTATTACCATTCACACATTTTCTTTAGTTATCACTTAATCAAACCTCCTCTAAGCCATACCTATGGCATCATGATTATCGAGCTATGAGATAGAAGCCCCCTCCATATGCTACCCTTCCCTACCCATGCCCATCCTACAAAAAGTGCCCGTGGGCATGCGTACTACCATCCCAACCCCAATGATCATAAGTTTCAAAAAATCCATGGAAGATTGGACCTTGAAACTCACCCAACAAATGTACACGCATGTACTCATGTGTGGTGCACCACCATCATGAAGATCAAAACACATCATCTAGGCATAAGGTAAACAACATAATATGGGAATGCATCCAATAAACTAACATCATCTAAATATGATAGCCAAGCATTCCAATGAAAGCATAAATCACAAGAAAGCATACTTTGAAACTTGAAGTATCAAGTGAAAACATCTAGCAATGGTCACACTAGGACAAGACCATCTCTATACATTGGTCCCTAGTAGTGGTGTAGGTAGCTATGCCTCCCAACCACATGGCACCCATAGGACAACAAGTACCATGCTGATGTAGATAATGATCCAACTACAAACACACATAAAGCACAACATCTAAGGTTAACACTCATGCCAAATAGTATGATGGTTGTAACCAAGAACCTAGGACAATGCAAGGAGTATAGGTCCTGGTCAGACACTCAATAGGAAACTAAGTAGGAGCTGACATCATGGAAAGCCACTTGGAATCAACAAGCCCAAGCTCAGATCGTGCAGATATAGCACCCCTTAATGGAGAATGGCTTGACACAACATTTTATTATCTTAAGTTTTATTGCCATTTACACATTTTCTTTAGTTATCACTTAAGCAATGTTCCTCTTAGCCATACCCATGGCATCATAATCATTGGGCTATGAGATAGAAGCCCCTTCCATATGCTACCCTACCCTACCCATGGTCATCCTATGACAAGTTCCTGTGGGCATGCATACTCCCATCCCAACCCCAATGATCATAACTTCAAGAAAATCCACGAAAGAGCAGGCCTTGCAAGTCACCCAAAAAATGTACGCGCACATACTCATGTGTGGTGCACCATCATCATGAAGATCAAAACACAAGGACAGGATGAGAACATAATGCAAAAAAACAAAACCAACTGAAAGCAACTTAGAAGGATGGATTCTACATGAATCCCAAAGTCAATAAAAGCAAACATCATGAAATCACTCAACTAGCCTCAATCCAAGAGTATGGATTCTACATGAATCCCAATGATGCAACAAGACCAAACTTCAAGGACTCACTCAACTGGCCTCAGTTTGAGATTATGGATTCCACAAAACAAAACAAAAGGTCTAAAAGAAGCCATAACAACTTGTATAAAATTACTCCAACGAACACAAAGTCGAGAGTATGGGTGCAATGCATATCCCAATGCAACATAAAAGTGTAATAGTGGTCTAACTAATATCCAAATAGATTATCAAGGTACACAACCCACATTGTCCCAAGAAAACCCAAGAAAATAGGGTAGCACACAAAATGAGGTAAAAACCCCAAAATTTTGGAAAACTACAAAATTAAAATCCATTTGGCCTTTAGGCACAAAAATTGCAAAAATCCAAAAATAATCAAGTTCAGACACCATATGCAAAAATGGCCAGCATAATAGCATAAAACTCCAAATACTCATCCCAAAAAAAAGTGAAATGTTCATACTCGCTTAACCAAGTAGAACTAGCATATAGAAAATGAGGGGAACACTAGTTCTCAGCCTCTAAACAAATAGCTACCAAAAATAGAAGAAAAAATAATAAAATAGGAAAGCCCTACCTCACAGCCAAAAGGGCAAATTGGCAATCTAAACTATAAAATAAATATCTTGACAGCTAAAAATTGTAGCAATCCAAGGTTTTCCCAAGCTGGATCCAACTAGCTCAACCTCGAGATGATCCCATGCCCATAGCTCCCACAATGAACAAAATAGTAAATCCTCATGAAGAGGATTTTGGGTTTTACTCTCAAACTTTCTAATTCAAAAGTGAGAAGTGAGGAATTAAATTCCCTTTTTGATACTTATTCACTTTTCAAGTGAATAATCAATTAGGGCATTTACCAACCAACCTAGTTAAACTCTGGATCAACCCAAATGAAAATAGGCTACTCGTAAAAATAGGAATTCATCTATGGAAAAGCTACAGGAAATTAAAATAAATCAAATAAAAACCATGAAAACCCAAAAACACAAAAATCTCCTTAACAACCTTTGTGACAATGCCAACCTCTAAATGCACAAACTCGCTCACTGGTCTAATCACATAATGAAAATGAGTTCAAATTTAATAATCACTAAAAGGTTTAATTTAAACATTTAAAATAAGGATATGTTGACCATACAATCACGACATTGGTAAAATATGAATAGCTAAAGCACTAGCTCCATGTGCCACTGCCAAGGATATAAATCTTGCACACTAAACAACACAATCAAGTGCAATTGCATATAATAACATAGCCAAAGCAATAAATGCATTAAATAACCTAATTTAGCGATTTATTTAATTATATTAAAATAATCTATTTACATCACTCACGTTCATATAAAGCATAACAATGTAGGAATGGAGTAAATAACCATAGCATTAAATCCATCACATAACATAATCAGAGGTATGTCCAAATAACAGATAACCAGATATCATCATAAAACACACTGTCATCTCAAAATGGCATCGTCATACAATATGATCAACTGAACAACATGGTAGTCTAAAATCTATGATACTAAAATCAAAGTATAACATTTGACCCTCAGGTCCTCTCAAATATAAAATATAACATAAGTAACACATATCTCTTACATCAAAATACAACAAGGCAAATGTTCGCAACCCATAACCAAATAATCCAAATGGATAGTACATTTCTAATCATTTAAGAATTTAATAATGATTGTTTAAACAACATTAAAAAGGCACTTAAAAAACATAAGTGAACACAGCCATAAACATGACTACCCACTACTATAGGAACCTTGTCCAATGTAGCATGGTAATAGTACATAGCGCAATCTCTACACACATCTTAACATAATCATGAAACAACCTCATGATACCACATCGATCCTGGTAGCCACTAGCACAAACCTTAGAGAACTAGAAATCATAATCTCATAAATCAATCAAAGGATAATCAAAGCAACTGATGTAGAAACATAAATCCAAACACCTCAACGGTGTAGACCACTCAAGGTCATAATCATGATCCATCACCACAAAAGATCAACAAGGTTGCATCAAATAGGATGACTTATGGAAGTCAAATGGGAGAGGTACTGCATGATCTCCCCCAAAGACTAGGCTTACTCTTGGAAGCTAGCAATCCAAGAATAGAAACCAAACCATACCAAAAGCAAAACAAAACTGAGCAATGGGGATGACTAACTGACTCCTACACAAGTCCATCCAAATCACTCCCACATTCTCAAACTATCTCATTAACCCCCAAATAGGTTAACAGCACAAGAAAAGGTGTCACACAGACACACGGTCTTCCAACAAGGAACCTTCTATGCACTATGGAAAACCCATCTAGCCATAAAATCAACAATACAAGGTAAGGAAAAACCCTTTCTACTTGGTCAACAGGTGCCCAACTAGGATATGTACCAACTACATGACCACAAATCAAGGTCAAAACACAACACACTACCAACAAGAGTTGGAAACATGGGGAATAACCATCCCAAATTCCCAAGAATACTATCATGTCACACATGATCATTCTGAAATCCACATAAACTCACCCTCAGAACAAAGTGGATGACAGTTTACCAACAAAAGTACACACCAAAGGATACTTACCACCACTAACTACCAAGCATAGGAGCACAACACCTCTCCATAGTACAAAAGCTCAACTACCACTGGAACCTAGGGTAACACAACCCAACCAGACAAGATATCACCTTCTCACAAGGTTCAAAGACTTTCATCAATGGATACAATCATGTAATGTCTGCATACCAACTCATACGATGGTAACATGTGTCCAACAATACCATGTCCCTCTAGCACCATGCTAGGAAAACTACATCCAACCTATCGCTAAGCTCAATCTCTAGCCTCAAGTCAATAGTTAATGAGAAAATTTGACTAAGACAATCCTCATGAAGATATAAGCTTAGGGAGAAGGATACTACAAAGTATTAGGAGTGAGAGGGAGTCTCTCTCTCAACCTCTACACTAACTCAGTCCATGATGTGTTATGGAACTCATAATTCCACCAACCATCAACATACTCACTAGAGAACACTAATAGAGCTAGTGGCATAGCCATGCTAGCCTACTCTCAGAAGAGAGGAAAGGATACAAAGATGCACCAAAGAAAACATCCAAAAAGGAGAATCTATGCTCATCAAAGAACTAAGTCACTCCCAAACAACAAGGTGACATCAACCCTGAGCAAGGAATGCTCACAAACCACACTCCACCTCACAAGGGTGGGTTGGTACAAAAAGTAAACACATAAACCCAAGCACAAACTCCAAAAAGTAACTAGTAGATTATGAAGACTAGATAACTCTTCCATTATGAATGACATGAAGAGTTAAACTTATCCAATGGCCATAAATATGATATGTCATGATTGAATTGGCCTCTACTCAAGAAAGGTACTCAAAACATCAACCAACATCCCTAGAAGCCATAGCTTCACATCCAAAGTTAGATTGGCTCCATTTGAAAAGTGTCAAAAAGATATCAACAAGGACTATGATGGAGCTTCAAGAGTCCTAAGATCTAAGGTTTTGAGATACCCCTCAAAACCAAACCACAAAGGAAAAAAAAAAGCAGTAGTCTTGGTTACCAAGACAAGCAACAGACAAAACATCCAAATCCACTCAAGGACACACATGTCCAAAAAAAAATAAGACATGGAATGAAAGGCAATTCACACATTGAAACCATCATCACTTATCTCTCATAATTTCATTAATGAAACATAACATAAGCACTAATGCAAAATGAAATTGAAAGGTTTTAAAGAAAGGGTTCAAGAGTTGCCATAAAACAAGTACATATCTTTCAATTTCTTTCAAAAATAGCATTAAGTTTAATCACCCTTTAAATCATCCAATTACATTAAAAACTTTAAATCTATCAAGCACACACTAGTATGTTCTCCATGATATTATCCCTTATACATACTACCAGAGGTTCGAGATGAACATGGTAGAGTCACAATACACAATTGGGCAGTAGTTAAAACACATTCTAAATAGTCATCATGAACCAAAACAAAACACCCAAATGAGGGAAATTTCTGATTCCAATAGTAAGTATCAAAAAGATCTCATTTCAACAATAAGTCAACTGTGACAACTATCACAAAGAGAACGATAGATAAATTTTGATGACTATTCCAAGAGAGGAAAACACTGAAAACCAATGCTCACCCAACAACATGAGGAAAGTACCTCTAGCCAAATAAAGTAAGGCATCAATCAAATCACATTACAGGTGATGACTAAGGATAGTCACACAAGAGGGATAGATCACCACACAATGCTAAGGAATAATTCATCCCAATACTATTAGAGAACACACTCACACACATCAAGTAGTATACCATTAGTAACCTCATGCATATGTAGATAACATTAATTTCCTTAATTATTTTCCATGCAATGCAACATTTTAATATTCAACAATTTAATGTAATTTTTCATAAGCTTAAGAAGCAATCAAATTGGGGACTTAAGTCATTAACACAAGGATATAATGCAAAACATACTTCTTTGCAATGATTCACAATAAACACTCATTTTCAATGAAAGGAACTTTTTTATTATTATAACAACAAAATAAAGAATCACAAATAAGATTCATCTATTTACTTTCAATTAGGAGAAAATAGGGGAAACAATGCACCTTTCTCCATGAGGAGAAACAAGAAGAGGTACACAAGGCATACACATAGACACTAATCAATGGTTCCATATAAAAAAGGGGCACACAAGAAACCAACCAAAAAAGGCACATCAATTCCATCTACAAAACAAGGGAAGACACACTTCCTTCTCCTCACACTGCTCCAGTCTCATCTACTAGACAAGAAAGTCTATCCCAAGTAGATACCAAAGCAATAAAGATCATGAGTTCTCACCAAGACAATCACACTCAACCAATGCAACAACAACCATATGGGCAACATATACATAAAGATACCAATGTTTGAACATGGGCTCTAATACCAGATGTAATGCCCCACTTGTAGATCCATGGAAACAAGGATGAAATACAAGCCAGATTTTTTTTTTTTTTTACAAGTATGAATGCACATGATAACATCATACAGGGATCACAAAGATCGCAACCAAAGACTTCACCACAATCCCAACAACCAACAAATCTCCAAATGCGACAACTAAGTGACACAAGTAAAAGAAAGCCAACAACAACCACGTACAAGATGAGGGCTCAAAGAAATGACCACTCATCAATAAAACACCAAGATGGAGTAGAATGCAAAATCCTTAAATTTGGCTAAGTCTGAAATCTTGAAACCTTAAAATTTCCTAGAATATTTATCTTATCTTTGAGAGGTCTTAAACCTATCTCAAAAGATTCATCACATATATTAAAATATATCTTAAGTATAAGGAATTAAATATATTATACTTAAATGATATATTTTAAACCCCTTAAGAAATATGTTTTGAACTAGGAAAGTGTAAAATCCAAAAGGGTGTCCAAAACCAACTTCTAAACTTTCATTCAACAAGCCTAGATAGCCCCTGTTTCTCACTCAAGAAAGTACATTGGTCTCAAGTTTCACACGAGACCTTGCAACACTGCATGCAAGAAAGTGTATGGCTTCACGCGAGGACTCATTGCACACCTTGCGAGGACTTGCATTCTCATGCGAGGATTTGCATGGTCTCGCATGAGGACATGCATTTTCATGCGAGAAAACAAATTAGTGCGACAAAAAATGCAAATAAAAAGCATAAAAACATGGAAACCTCCACACCAAGGAGTACTAGATCCACATAAATTGAGGAATGAACACTCGAGAGCATAAAAAACAAGAAAGAGGAACATATAACCATCTAAAAAAAACTAGTAAAGAACATACTAAAATAAACATCGTAGTGAACAAAACCAACATGGCAATGTACAGAAATACCATAACAACTACAAAAAACAACCAAACTAAGTACATGGTTCCTTCCAACTATCACTAGCATCGTAAGACCATCATGGATTCTAGTCATCCCTCATGTGTAACATCCCAAGCCATCGATCTGATCATCGATACTATCATAATAGAGATGTCACTACTAAACATGCTACCAACATAAGCATAAGGAAATCTAACATGCCAATAGTAAAGCATTAGATAATTGTACAAGTAGATAACATCACCTATTACATGATGAACATCATAATAAGGAAATCAAACATGCTAAACCAATAAGCAATAGACACTCTAATACAACAATACACATCATAATATGGGAATGCATCAAATAAAATAACATCATCTAAACATGATATCCAAGCATTCCAATGAAAGCATAAATCACAAGAAAGCATACTCTGGAACCCAAAGCATCAAGTGAAAACATCTAGCAATGGTTAGACTAGGACAAGACCATCTCTATACACCGGTCCCTAGTAGCAGTGTAGGTAGCTATGCCTCCCAACCATGTGGCACCCATAGGTCCACACCCATCATGTTGATGGAGATAATGATCCAATTGCAAACACACATAAAGTACAACATCCAAGGCTAACACTCACACCAGATAGTATGATGGTTGTAACCAAGAACCTAAGACAATGCAAGAAGTATAGGTCTTGGTTGGACACTCAATAGGCAACTAAGTAGGGGATGACATCATGGAGAGTTGCTTGGAATTAACAAGCCCAAGCTTGGATAGTACAGATACAACACCCCTCAATGGAGAATGGCTCAGCACAACATTTTATTATCTTAAGTTTTATTACTGTTTAAACATTTTCTTTAGTTATCACTTAATCAAAGCTCCTCTCATCCATAATTGTGGTGTCATGATTGCCAGACTATGAGATAGAAGCCTCCTCCATATGCTACCCTACCCTACCCATGCTCATCCTATGACAAGTGCCCATGGGCATGCATACTCCCATCCCAACCCCAATGATCATAACTTCTGGAAAATCCACAGAAGATTGGGCCTCCCAAGTCACCCAACAAATGTATGTGCATGTACTTGTGTGTGGTGCACCACCATCACTAAGATCAAAACACAAAGACAGGATGAGAACAAAATACAAAACAACACACACAATCGAAAGCAACTCAGAAGGATGGATTCTACATGAATCTAAAAGCCAATAAAACCAAACATCATGAAATCACTCAATAGGCCTCAATCTAGGAGTATGAATTCTACACAAATCCCAATGATACAACAAGACCAAACATCATGAACTCACTCAACTAGCCTTAATTTGAGAGCATGGATTCTACATGAATCCTAGTGTGCACGAAACAAAAGCAAAGGTCCAAAAGAAGCCATAATATCAGGTATAAAGTGACTCAACCGAACACAAAGTCAGGAGTACGAGTGTAGAATGCATCCCAATGCAACATAGAAGTGCACTAGTGGTCTGACTGATATTTAAATAGATGATCAAGGTCCATGACCCACATTGTGCCAAGAAAACTCGAGAAAATAGGGCAGCATGCAAAATGAGGTAAAAACCCCAAAAATTTGGAAAACTACAAAATTAAAACCCATTTGGCCTTTGGGCACAAAAAGCCCAAAAATCCAAAAATAATCAAGTTCAGACATCATATGAAAAAATGGCTAGCATAATGACATAAAGCCTCAAACCCTCATCCCAAAAAATAGGGAAATGATCGTACCCACTCAACTAGGTAGAACTAACATATAGAAATGGAGGGGAACACTAGTTCTCAACCTCCAAACAAATAGCTACCAAAAACAGAAGTAGAAATAGAGCAGAAACAATAAAACAAGAAAGCTGTACCTCATAGCCAAAAGGGCGAAACAAGAATCTGAACCATAAAATAAATATCCTATATAAGTAGCTAAAAAATTTTGCAATCCAAGGTTTCCTGGAGCTGGATCCAAGGAGCTCAACCTCATGACAACCCCATGCCCGTAGCCCCCACAACAAACAAAATAGTAAATCCTCATGAAGAGGATTTTGGGGTTTACTCTCAAACTTTCTAATTCAAAAGTGAGAAGTGAGGAATTAAATTCCCTTTTGGATACATATTCACTTTTCGAGTGAATAATCGTTAGGGCATTTAATCAATGAACCTAGTTAAACTCCAGATCAACCTAAACAA
Organism: Cupressus sempervirens; assembly: GCA_028749045.1. NCBI lineage: Eukaryota > Viridiplantae > Streptophyta > Pinopsida > Cupressales > Cupressaceae > Cupressus > Cupressus sempervirens. The sequence continues at coordinate 816,840,535 of CM053789.1, read as the reverse complement.
AAATAGGCTACTCTAGAAATATGAATTCATCTATGGGAAAGCTTCCAAAAATTAAAAGAAATCAAATAAAAAGCCCGAAAACCCAAAAACACAGAAATCTCCTTAACAACCTTTGTAACAATGCAAACCTCTAAATACACAAACACGCTTACTAGTCTAATTACATAATGTAAATGAGTTTGGATTTAATAATCACCTAAAGGTTTAATTTAAAAATTTAAAACAAGGATATGTCGACCATACAATGATGACATTGGTAAAATATGAATAGCTAAATCACTAACTCCATGTGCCATTGCCAGGGATATAAATCTTGCATACTAAACAACACGATGAAGTGCAATTGCATATAATAACATAGCCAAAGAAATAAATGCATTAAATCACCTAATTTAGCCATTTATTTAATTATATTAAAATAATCTATTTACATCTTTCACATTCACATAAAGCATAACAACATAAGAATCAAATAAATAACCATAGCATTAAATCCATCACATAACATAATTAGAGGTATGTCTAAATACCAAATAACTAGATATCATCATAAAACACACTGTCATCTCAAAATAGCATCGTCATGTAATATGATCAACTAAACAACATGGCAGTCTAAAATCTATGATTCCAAAATCAAAGTATAACATCTGACCCTCAGGTCCTCTCAAATGTAAAACATAACATGAGTAACACATATCTCTCAGATCAAAATATAATAAGGCAAACATTTGCAACACATAACCAAATAATCCAAATGGGTAGTACATTTCTAATCATTTAAGCATTTAATAATGATTGTTTAAACAACATTAAAAAGGCACTTAAAACACATAAGTGAACACAGTCATAAACATGACTAGCCATTGCTATAGGAACCTTGTCCAATGTAGCATGGTAATAGTACATAGCGCAATCTCTACACACATCTCAAAGGTAATCACAAAACAACCACATGATAGCACATCAATCCTAGTAGCCACTGGTGCAAACCTCAGTGAACTAGAAATCATAATCTAATAAATCAATCAAAGAAACTAATGCAAAAACATAAATCTAAACACCTCAATGGTGTAGACCACTCAAGGTCACTATCATGATCCATCACCACAAAAGGTCAACAAGGTTGCATCCAACAGGATGACTTATGGAAGTCAAATGGGAGAGGCACTACAAAGAATGCTAGTTAGAATACTAAGACAAAGAACATGACTCATTGTCACAAGTACAAAAAACAAAGTCATCAGGCACATGAATGTAGAACCAGAACCATTCATGCACCAAAATTTGAAGGACACTACTACAATTATTAGAAGTTTGGACACAGAGCCTTTGAATGCAAATCCAAGTCCACATGGTCATCAAGCAAGCCAAAAAAGGTAAGAAGCTATGAAAAATCCTATAACTGGGATTACAATACAAGACATAGCTATCATTATTGTCAAGAGTATGGAAACATCCTTGAGAATTGCATAAGAACACACTTCAATGGTAACTACAATAGATAGTTGAGTCAAACTACATACTTTATCTATTTGAAGACTAGTCATATTAGCAAGCATTACCCAACAAGTCAAAGTTACCTAATTTAGAGTTCAACAAAGGAAAAGGCAAGGCAGATGTTGAACACACTAGAGAAGAGATGAAAAAAACATGGAAGAAGAAAGATGGATGCAACACATCAAATGAATGGATCACTTCACCTAATAGTTTACTGAACAAAAAGGTCTAGTGCAGAAGAAACCAAGAAGAAAATACATAGCATAGCCAAAGTTAGATGATGAGAAGATAGAGTCTGAGGCTACAAGTTAGTTTAGAGTGGTAAGTCATACACCTAAATCTGATCTTGAACATCTTTCTGATAATATTAGAGATAATGTAGACTTAATAGGATTAAAATTTATTAATTTTGAAAAAATTGGTAGAGAGGACAAAAATATGATAGAAGAGTCAGTGTATGCCATGATGGAAAAATTCAAGAACACTCCTCTTGAATTGGATAATACAATGCCAAAGGAATTGTATACAATTTTAGAGAATAAGTGGCATTACCACCTCAACATGTAGAAAGAAATAAGGGAATCAACATTAGCACAAGCGATGCTAGAGTTATCAAGGGGAAAAATTACCAAGGCAAACAAAAAGTATGAAAATAAATTTGCACCCAAATATAGAGCTTTTAGTATTTTGCAGAACAAAATTGAAGATGTTGTCAAGAAATCTACACAAATGTGGAAATTGATATATGACTTGACTAAAATTAAAGTACGAGAAGAAGATCCCCTTGAGGGTAAAAATACTGAGGAAGATGAGGACAAGGAAGAAGAGATAGAAAATGAAAAGGAAAACACCACTATGGAGGAGACACCAAATAAGTCAGATGAAATGACAATAGCTAAAGAGTAGCAAACAAAATAGAGTGTGCAAGATGCACAAATGCTAGCTATGAGCCCTTCACATGACACAAACAAACCTACAAAAACTATAAAAGTAAAGGATTTTCCTAATATGTTACCTCATAACATCAATCCATTAACTATAGAGGATCTAAAGAAGATCCTTGATCAAACCACACTATAAGCTAGATTACGTGAGAACCCTATGTTGGTAAGTGTGGATGAACTTCAAAAAGCAATAGCTAATATAACAAGGGACAAGGTGAATACAAAAGAACCACCTTCTATCATCCCTAAAACTACTAGTGGTCAACCTTTAGTGCAAAAATTAGATGATACATTTGCAAAGGTTGATACTATTGTAAAAGTTGTCATGGTTGAACAACAAACACAAATTGCTCAAGAGGAGAAACCTTTAGAAGCACAAATAGGATAGGTAGAGGTATCTGTACCTAATACAAAAACACATGAAGTAGGTTAGATATTAATAATTGATCAAGACAAGAATGAAGAAAAGGATACACTAAAGGAGAATGAGCAAGAAGCCATACAAACAGTGGTAAATTTACCAACATCTGGCTCTCCAACAAAGGTCCTTCAAAGGCTGAGCAATGATGTAATACCACTATAGATTTCAGCACCAAGCTGTAGCTCATCCAAGGTTGCCAAGGTATTTCACTATGGTGATGCAATTTTAGATGAACATATAATGATACATAAATATGACTATGCAACCATGACATTTGAATAGATAAGTATAATGCAAGAAGCCTTGGAGAGAAAGAAAACTCAAGAAATACTTAGAAAAGAGTATAAACAAAGGCAAGCATTACAAGAGATTAAGGACATCTTTTTGGATTCCTTTATCTTGAAAATACCTTAAAAATCCAAGTCCATATTAGATCAACCATCAAAAATTGTGGAATAGGTGACTACTGAAGACCAGGATACAAATACTAAACTTATGGAATGGTTTGAGAGGAAATTTCAAGGGATAGTTAATGAGAAACTATCTAGTGAAATAACACTATCACAAGTTGAATTGGTTACCAAAATTGAGAAAGTGAAGAAGGTACTTGAGAACATATTCTCATTGTACACAAAAATTGTACGATCCCATACTCTTCACACAAGAAACAAGCAATAGGATTCTAAGCCTGGAGACCAATTTGAAACTCTCAAGTATGGAATTACCTAAGAACCTAAATCAAAGTGAAAAGAATTTTTATTTAATGCTTTAAACACAAAATCAACTAGTTGTGTTAATAATAGAAGAGGATAGCATAAGAGCCAATTTTATTAATATACAAGTCTCCCTTATCCCTCATATTGGAATACTCCAAAAGGAACTAGCTTATGCAGAAATAGTGTTAAAGAAAGATCCTCATATTTCAACTTTGGATGGACTAGTTTACCTTGTAGTAGAGAAAACTATCCAAATAAAGTCCTTAGATGTTGCATTAGACAATTGGGATGCTACTTTATAGATTATAATGGGAGTTCAGAAGAACTTTTTGGACAAATACACAATTAGTGTATAGACCCCTTGACATTAGTGTCAAAAAAGGGTGAGATAAGTATGCAAGGGGAAAGATAAAGAGTATCTATATACAAAGGGAGTTACATATGAAAGGGGGAGACAAAGAGAAAGAGGGAGATAACCTAAAAGGGGGAGAGCAAAAAAAGGGGGAGCAAACAACAAAAGAGCAAAAATATAGTATATTAGACAAAAAATAAGTGTCAATATTTTTGAAGATAAAGAGTATTAGCATGAAGCAAATTTACTTAGAGAAGAGAAGAGATTGTGGATACAAAGTAGGTAGATTAACTTAGGGGAAGTTGCAAATTTTTGAGGTATATAAGTCTATTCCCAAATTTTGAATTTTTTTTAAAGTTTTGTATATATAATAAAATGTGTATATAATATACATGAGGAGATTAGATTTGTTATATACAATTAAGTGTTTTTTATACTCATGTCAAAGGGGGAGATTGTTGATCTAGTTTTTTTTTGACAATTGAGTGTCAAAACACTTAAGATATTTACTAAGTTCATGTCGAGCTAGTAATACATGTCGAGTATAATATGTATAGATATCGAGTTGCAATGAGTGTCGAGTCACTCATGTGATGAATAATTCAAGTGACAATCATATAGTTGATGCCAAGAAAGTTCACATTTCAAGCCAAACAGAATTAAAATGAGTGTCAAGCATCAATATTATCAAGTGTTGAGTAACACAGAATGGACCTAGTTATTTGTGATGGCACAAACAACTATGTAAACCATTTTTATGCTGAGTTATGGATAGATCTCGAAGCTTTGAAGATAAGGACAAATCCATTTGGATTCCCTATATAATTAGCATGCAACCAATCAAAAAATTGGAAGGGATTAAGAAACAAAATGAATGAATCTTAGCCATAGATTCATACCTGACCCTAAGCCACCAAAGTCCTTTTAAGGAAGATGAAGCCTCATAATTTAGTATGTATGAAGAAGTGATGCAAGTGAATAATAGAAGGAAGAGAAGGGATGAATTGATTCAAAAACCTTCAAGGTGACTTAGAAGTGTGAAAGAATTGTTGAATTAGTTTGCAGAATAGAGGAGAAGTGATAAAGCATTCTTATAATAGATCAAGAGGATCAAGATGGAAAAAATTGTGATATGAAATTAGCAAGAAAAAGTTGTAAGTTATCAGATCAAACATTCTACTATTACTTTCTAACAACTATATTAGTATGGTGAAATCCTTTGGAATAAGGTTCACTTAATAGTCATTGTAAAATCCTTTAGTAGGGTGACATTCTAAGTGAATGTTTTGAAAGTCCTTTAACCAAGAAAACTTCTAATAAGGTATTCAAAACCATTTAATAAGGTAGGATTCAAAAATCCTTTGTAAGCCTTTAACAGGGTAGACTTTCATAGGGATGATCATGAAAATGGTCAAACTATGCAACCTTAATAGGTGACACTTTATTGCTACAATAGTGAAGAATTGTGGGTTTCATCTTAACCCTAGTTTTATCTTCTCATTTGGAGGGTTTCTGGGTAATCATATCAGGTGTCAAGTGTGTGTATGTTTATATATTTTGATACATTTGCTTTACATTTCATTTCAATTTATTACATGCATCTAACGAATGGTATAAGAGTTTTAAGTACTAAAGTTTGAACTTCTGAGTCAAATCAACCACCCCCCCCCCCCCCCACCCCCCTCAGAAGTAAATGTTTCCCTTTTGTAATTTCAACATTCATTTTATTCTCACTTATGCTTTTGTGAATTTGATCAATACTAGTCTTCCTACATTCAAAAATTTAATTAAAGATTCATGTGGTAGACTTATTATTCTCTTGGATTATGTGAAACATTTGGTTGATAATACATCATCTCCTTATATTCCTAATATTAATCCTACCATTCCTAATCCAATGCCTATTCTCCATCCATTAATACTTGTTCTTCCCATACTTATGATGGAATTCAAGCTATAGTTTAGGATACAGATGTGCAAGACTTCTTTGATTTACTCTCTCCCTGAATTCGTGATGATATTAAAGGAAAGGGTAAATAAAATTCTTAAAAAACATATTATTCCATTGTATACAACCTTTACTCATGAACACGATAAACAATCAACACTTGTAGAAGTTTTACATGATATATATACTACATGATATAATATGATATCTAAACAAGGATATAGTAGTTTAGGGCTTGGAGTTAATGAGCATTGTATCAAGTATCCAGTTTATATACCTCCTAAACATGATATGGGTGTTGGTTGTTTATAATCTCAATCCAAGGGGGTTGATGTTAATCATCATACTCCTCTACATGATCTTCTCCATACACCTACCTTAGATAATCCTGATATTTGAAAGGAGGTGCCTAAAATGGTGTATGTTGAGTTAGTGAATTCCAAGAAATAAATCTTTAGAACTATGCTGATCGATTCTCTACACAAATACAAATGTCCTTTTTATCATTTTAATACACATTTACTTGCTGATTTTAAACATTTTAAATTATATGTTTGAGAAAGAGTTACTTTAGAAATTATATATTTCTCTTATGGAGTTTTAAAATTCATTCATATTTTTTATTTATGGGATTAACCTCATTATGATATAATATAGATCTCTTATCCTCTTGTCTCTAGACTTGGAGGCAAGAGGTGTATTTGATCTAGTCTCCTAGGATCCATTAGGTCTTTTATTGGGCTTAAATGATATTCTTTCTTCTTATTTTTCTATGATTTTGTATTATGTTTATAATTTTTCATAGATCTATTCAATATATCTTTTCTAAAACATTTTTTTTGTGAAGGTATCTCTTTTCTTCTTGCTTGGGGGCCAAGATTCTTCCTTCTTTCTATTTGTCTAGGAAACTACTTTCCTTAGCTTAGTGGTACTTATTTATATTGCAATATCATTTCATCATACTGACAAATATTTTGACTATGGATAACATTTTTATACGAGATGTTGTTTTCCTATCTCATCACCTCTTCTCTATGTTGAAAATTATGTTCTTTGTAAACTCTTACTCTTGCTTTGGTGTTAGAGTTTTTTTCCTTATTCCAAAGATTCCTCTTTCTCTTCTTTATAGGGGGCTTGATGATTGAATATTTGTTCCTACTTGATCTATCTTTGAAAGATAATATTTTATATAAAAAAACTAATTTGTGGTGGGGGTCTTGTTGATAAGATCATTTTCTTTGAGGATCCCTTTTCCATGATTGACATATCCTTTTCACAATTATCTATACTCTTGGATGAAGGGGTTCATATCCCTCACTAAGAATATGATATATATTGTTGTTAAACAAGATATCTCCTTGCATTGTGAAGTAGGTATCCTCTTCCTCTTCCTTATTATGTCTAGTACACAACCATGTTAAGGAGGGGTTCATACATAGGGTCTCCCTTATACTATAGTTTTTCAAATTACATGCTAAATCTTGGAAGGTAACACACATAAGTTGCTAAATCTTCAAGAAACTTGCATTTTCAATTTTTCTTACATGCTAAATCTTGGAAGGTAATACACATAAGTTTCTTAACCCAAAAGAGACACAAAAGTTTCAATTTTCAATATGTTAAATCCTCTGAGGGTAACAAAAATAAGTTGCTAAACCTTGAAGAGACGTGCATTTTTGATATGCTAAATCTTCTGAAGCTAATGCACATAAGTTTCTAAATATTAAGGAGACATGCATTTCATAGTCATAATGATACAATAAGGTGGATCTATGGATATTCTAGAAGCCATAAAAAGATGCATTACAATTTCAAGCATAATTTATGGGTGAACTATCACGTTTGGCTACGTATTTGGCACTCTCTCTCCTTTGGTGATTCATGGTAAGGTGGGCATCTTACTGGGAGAGGTAATCACTTCTTCCTTTCTTTCCTTTACTTTCATTCTAGTAGGACTAAATCATGAAGCTATGTTATTTATAGTGTTTCTCTTATCTTTATTATGTAATCATTTATGCTTTTATGTAATCATTTATGCTTTTATGATAGTTTTCCAAATATGACATTAGTATGAGAAATATTTCTTAGAAAGGTTTCTTATGCTAGTTGATTTGGGTTTATTTAGTACTAACCCTTCTTTTGTGTTGTTTTGGTTTTGTTTATTTTCTCACACCCTTGTGCATGTATGTTGAGTTAGAATCCTTATCTTGGGTGCTTGTGTCCTTAGCTAAGTTTTATTTGATCTCATTGCAAATCTACTTGGATCTCTTCTTTCTTCTTGTTTACCAAGATTTTGCATTGATTCCATACTCTTGCTAAAGTGGGGGCTTAATGTATCATCTTAAAATGGAAGCACTTACATGTTAAGAGCATTTATCCCTTTGATTAAGTGTTTTTGGGTCATTTCAAGCACCTTGAATAGGTCTTTGCATGGATTTGGCTATTTTCCCCTATTCTACTTCCCTCCCCCTATTTCCATCCTTTTTTCAACAACTTTCTCTAAGAAACTAAATAGTTTGACTTTCTAGGTCAATGAAGACCTAAAGGGTCAAGGTTGACCTAAACCTTGACCTAGGTCACGAATGACCTTGACCTTGACTTAGGGCATAGTCAACCTCAAACTTGATGCCAAATCCAAATTTCATGTTCTTAAGGTTTCAAGATATTGGGTTTTAGAAAGTTTCATTTGGGTTAAGATCCATTTCTAGGGGTTAAGGTTAATTCATATTAAATTATCCAATGTTAACCTCTCTAGAAGTTTGTGCCTTAGATCACTATATAAGGAAGTCTTGAACTCTAATTTTCTTCAACCTAAGGAATAGGAAGACATGAGATGCTCCATTATTTTCAAAATCAAGCAAGCATTCTATCAAGAATTTTCAAGAAAGTATGCAAGCTATTGTCTCCATTGAAGTTCTCCATTAAAGATCAAGGATTCAAGAATTCAAGCCTTTGAAGGGATTTGTTTCAAGAAATTAAGCTTCATCATTCATACCCTAGATATAACCATCATGGTGGTGTGCTCTTCCTTAAAGATCCTTTGTTCATCTTCTAGATCTATTCATTCTTCTCTCAAGGTGGATTCCAATCATGCAATCATAGAGTTTTTGATTAACATTTGCTAATGTTATGTTCAAGATTTCATATCAATATACTTGTTTACATTTCAAATACAATTGCATATCTATTGAATATCATAGGTTCATTATTAGATTAACTTCTACTATTTGATAACATTATTTATTTCATTTGATTTTTAAGGTTGATTCCTAACCAAGGTTTGACCAAGAAAAACCCCTCATCCAAACAAAAAAACCCTTTTTCTTGTAGGTACATGTAAAGGACAATGAACTAAGGTTCAGATTTGGATACCCTTTTTGACAAATTTTTAAGATCCATGAACTAAATTTTTGTTGGAGAAATGTAGGTCAAGGTTGACTTTTTATAGTAAGATTGTACCCCACTATATGGGTCAAGATCAATCTACCCTCAGAAGAACAAAAACTTGCTTGGTTTTCTCTTTCTCAACATTTTTAATCTAAAGTAGGTTGCATAATTTCTTGAAACTATGCACAAACAACAGAAATCATCATTTTTCAAAAAAAATTCTACTTTGAAGTTAGTTTTTTCCTTCTATTCATTCAAGACTTCAAGTACATACTTTTTATATTATATTATAGGATTTCCTCCTTTCTTCGTATTGTCCATCATTTGATTCACTGGTGCATTGATCACTTCTTTGTGATTAATCCATTTGGGAATTTGGATTAAGGATAGGTCCTATATTCCCCCCCTCATATGTCATATCCCTTTACATCATCATTCATCCATTCCATACATATTTCATTTCCATTCATATTCTTACATGCGTCATACTTGATGATAGCTAAGAAGGAAATGGTTAAAATGCATGACATTCTAAGGCATCACCTATTGGATAACATAGAGAATCTAAAGAAGACAAAAAGTATGGTGTTTAGGTTTGAGTTTGATAGGAATATTATAGGGTAGTGTTGCTAGTTTATGTTCACTCCTTGATATCTCCTACTTAGATAAGGTTAACCCTAATTACTTAAAGGAAACTCCCCTTACACCAACCTACCCATCTAGGCTTGCATACTTGCTTGAAACTTTCTTTTAGGCCTCTCTAATTACTTATCAAATCTTTCAATGGTGGGAGGCTCTTCATAGGATTTCTTAGACTTCTTTCCATCCATATTTCAAAATCCATTCATTAATTGGCTACACGATCCCTTCAAAACAAGGGAAAACTCCTTCTAGGTCTAGAAGCCCCTAATTGGCCTTCCTAAAGGATTGATCTTGGATTTTTGCAAATCTTTCCTCACCAAGGTCCTAAAATAACTCTAGTTAAAGATACCCTTTTCAAAGGCCTTGAAGATTCATGAGGTCTTATGTTCCCAAGATATATCAGATTCCATGACCAAAATTTTTAGGGTTTAGTAGGGTTTATCATCAATCTAGACTAGTCAAGAAAATCTTCTCCTTCTCCCTCAGTAGATAATTCTACCACTTCTCCTTGCACTCATATTAAACTCACTCTATTCTTTAATATTCCATTACACTCATTCAATTCAAAATGCTTAACTGTAAGAATTTTCCTAAGAGAAAAATTCATCCAGGAACTAAGAACTCAAACACAAGCACAACAGTAGACCAAAAATGATATGATCACTTAATCAGAGTATGTATGAATACATTTCTCTATTCAGAATGTGATGTTCAACACACTAAGAGTGCCTATATATAAAGGCCTCTTAGGAAGCACTTAGAATGTCTCTAAAAACAACTAGGAGATAACACAACTAAGCACCTTATCCAACATTCTAGATGAATGGGTAAGAATGATAAAGTGTCATATGTGTATAGAAGATTCCTATGTTGTAGAAAACATGTGCTTAAAAGAGGTGTAGACCCCTATGATGTCATCAAGACAACTCACAAGAGTGCACAAACTCCTAAGTATCTCACAAATAAAATAATGCAAAATAATTAACTAATGCATTAACCTAAGTAAACTTAAGTAAATACTTATTTACACCAACACCCCCCTTTAAGTGAAACTTAGGGGAATACCCCTTAGCTTATGAAACAAGGATGAAGATGCAAGAATGGATCCCGGATGCTAGGCCATATTAGGTACCCATGTACACAATGAAGATGCAAATCTCCCATAAAGTGGGGAAAGAGGGAAAACCTCATGGAAAAAACCTTCCCCCAAAAAGAGAGATAAATAAGGATGCATGGATGGATGGAGTAATCAAGACCCCGCCATTATGACATACATCCAATATATACAAGAAAGAATGGAGAAGGAAAAACCTCCTATGAGGAAAAAGTCCCTCCAAAAAAAGAGAAGAAGGAGACAAGGTAGTCCCCCCCCTCGCCTTAAAAGTACTATGTCGATCAGGTAGAAATGCTTTGATGTAGAAGCTGATCCATGACCATAGGATGATGTTCCTCCCCTTTGGAAGAAACAAAGGCAAGGGTACCTATAAGATGCATCCCCTAGATGGAGAAGGAATCTCAATGATGAGTGGTATCTCTAAAACCTGTTCAAAAGTTCGTGTGTTGATACTGATGATGGATTCCTCCAAAACTATTGAAGAGAAGAGCAGATTGAGCAAGGAAGGAGGTAGAACCTACTTTAGGAAACCAATAGTCTTCTCAAATGTGAAAGAGATCTCCTATAGATGTTGTAAAGAAGAATCCACAATCATGCTAATCTATAAGGATTGATCATGTAGAGCATGGAGTTGAGGGTCAGAGTGGGCCCTTGCAACAACTGTAGAAGACTCCTCAGCAAAGAGAAGTGATAAATCATCATAAAAGTCTCCCATATCTACTATGTGTGACTCAAAGAACATAACTAAAATTTCTAGCAAGAAATCATCACCTGGAAGACCATGAGTACCTTGCAGTACTGAAGTACATGAATCTCACTGTGACAAAGGATGAAGTATCTACCTCAAAAAGAAGATGAATGTCATCAAGAATATCTCCCACATATTAAATGTGAGACTCCACAAACAATTGTGCAATTTTTGAAAGGAATTCTTTGCATGAAGGTAGAGCAGGAAGACATAAAGTATCCTACTACACTAATTTTGAAGCATCTGTGGCTAAAATAGGATTAGTAGGAGCAACAGGAGCTAGACGTGTAATCTCATTTGAAGAGGAGTCAATTGCAATTGGAGGAATGAAATCTTCTAGGAATGGAGGAATAGCTGGATCTCCATAATGCTCCTAAAGATACATCTAAAAGACATATGGATCAAATGACTTAATGTTAGACATTGTATCCAAAATTTCATCAACCATAAAGAGAAAGAGAGTATGCAAAATGATGAGACTCTTGTCTGGATGATACTCAAGATCTGGCACATATGGCAGTACATTCTGCTGAGAGAGATATCTGACCATAAGTTGACTCCATTCCTTATAGTTATCTAGGTTCAAGTAGATCAAATCTACCTCTTTCACGATGGAAAAATCAAAGAAACCTCCAAAAAAATTAAGAACACCCCCTGAAAAAGATGTTGTTGGCACTTGAAAGCCACTTGCCAATTTAGGGCCAATTTCTAAAAGTAGTATTTTTGTCTACAAAAACTATAATGTGATTGTAGATCTAGAAAGTAGACAAAAAAATATGTACTTTCAAAAAAAATACAACCTGATTTGGAGTCCAGATGAGCCTGTACCAAGCATTTTAAGTGGCAAAATTTGAGATTTTGGAGTTGCAAAAAAATTCAGGCATAGAGATCTCAAACCACATGCACCAATGTGTAGATCACAAAATCCTACCCCAAAACAAAAAAAAATTCTCGCAAAAAGGAGTCCATATGCGAAAGATATCACTGTTTGAAAATCGTTGCTACTGTTATTTTTTCTGAATCGCTGTCATGCCTCCAAAAAACAAATGGCTCTAGATTTCGCCTTAGATGTCCGATTTGGATGAAACAAAATCTGATCTAGGGGTTTTTGGACCTTCTAAATGTGATGCAAATATCAGATTTACACCAACAAGCTTCAATCTTCACCTGCAAAAAATCTCTCCTATGGCTCTATGGCCAAAATATTTTTGAAAAATGATGTAGATCTAAAAAAATAAGCAGAGATGTAGATGAAAAAAATGTTGATCTAAAACTTAAATGAACATATCTGAAATGATAATACCAATTTTGAAAATCGGTCTGTCAAGTGCCAGTTTGCAAAAAAAATTTGCCTCACAATCAACTTTGGCCTAGGGTAGGTAGCTTTGTAGCCAATTTTCACCGAATCAACATTTTGGTTGCAATGGTGAGGTTAGATCTAATGTTGGACACTCCCAATTTTTGCGATACTCCAGAGTCAGGCTACAGTGATGAAGCAAGATGATGGCCTCAAACAACTATGTGATGAGAAAATCTCCAAGATGCTCTGATACCATGTAAGAATTTGCCTAAGGAAAAAATTCACCTAGGAACTAAGAACTCAAACACAAGCACAATGGTAGACCAAAAGTGGATATGATCAATTAATCAGAGTATGTCTGAATATATTGCTCTATTCAGAATGTGATGTTCAACACACTAGGAGTGCCTGTATATAAAGGCCTCTTAGGAAGTACCTAGAATGTCTCTAGAAACAACCAGGAGATAAGACAACTAAGCACCTTATCCAACATTCTAGATGAATGGATAAGAATGAAAAAGTGTCATATGTGTGTAGAAGATTTTTGTGTTGTGGACAACATGTGCTTAAAATAGGTGCGGACCCTTATGATGTCATCGAGACAGTTCACAAGAGTGCACAAACTCCTAAGTGTCTCACAAATAAAATAATGCAAAATAATTAAATAATTCAATAACCTAAGTAAACTTAAGTAAATGTAATAAGTAAATACTTATTTACACCAACATTCACCCTTGCAAGAAATATGTCCACCTTGTTTCAATTTTTAGCTGAGTTTAGCCCAATCTCACCTAGGGCTTCAAAGGAAATGGCTTGGATTTTTGCTTCTTGTTCCATCCTTTATACTATACAAAGTAAAATATGTGTACTAGAATCTATCAAGGTTTTAGAGAGTTTCAACCATGGGGAATGCTTGTAGACATCATTTTATAAAGTCTGCCCAAGTGCTAGGCAACAAATAAGCAATTTACAAAATCATTTATTGAAGACAAAAACAAATTGATAAGAACCTTAAACCAAAGAAAAAATAAGAAAATAAATATGTAGAAACTAAAACCACATGCCAAGAGATTAGTTCAAGCATATTATGGGCAAATCCCCTCTATTTTCTTCAAAATTGTCAGTATTCCTTCATTTGCTGTTAGCATCCGTACTCTCAAAAAAATTCAACCAGTACCAAGGTTACTTGGAGGGATTTAATTTATCATCTTAAAACTAACTAAACCAACTATGGTAACATCCTTATTCCCAATAACCACTTTTGTAACTTCTTGGACAAGAAAATTGCAAAAATTACAAAATTGTCAAAGTGCAATTTTTGCAAAATTGACAAAGTTTCTATTTTTACATTTTTGGCTTTGTGATACTATAAAATATGAATCCAAATATCCCATGACATTTATTTAGACCATATTTAGGTCATTTCCATTCCTAACCACCCTTCGATACTTAACTAGCACTCTAAGACCACTTTTGTATGTATTTTGGACATAATTGACAACATTTTGCCAATGCAACATCTGTACATCAAGTTACCTATAATGCATTGCATTATTTCTTCATATGGATAAGGAAACCTAAAATAAGGACCTCTTATTACTCCTAAGTCTTTCCAAGACTCTTATTAATTCCTAATCAGCTATCCTAGGTGCTCCTACACTATACTCCCTCAATGAACTAAAAGTCCTTCTAGGACTTTAGGAGGGAATTAGAGAAGGATCAATGCCCTCCTTCTTGAAGTATCTTTCTAAAACCAAAGTGAATTGACTATATATCTTGCCCATCCCTATCATAATAATTTTCATGTAAGTTTTGTTTCTAATTACCTTATCCACCTTTGAGCTCAATATCTTATCAGCTTTTAGCTTGTTTATAGATGGCTTTGGTAAGGTGGCTACAATGCCTTGAAAGTATATATCTCATGTTGGAATGGAATTTGGAATAAGACCCTTGTAGGCTACCAAATTTGCAAATGTAAAGTAGGGGACAAGCCTATGTTTTTTGGTAGATCAACTTGATATGCATTGGTTCCATACTTGGATGGAACCTTACATGGTCCCACCTTCCTCATCTACAACTTGTGAAATTATCCTCTGAAAAACCTATGTTTGTTAGGATGGATCATGAGATGGTCCCCAACTATAGATTGAACATCTCTCTTCCTTACATCAACCCATTTCTTCATCTTGATTATATTCTACTCCAAGATTTTCTTAAAGATGTCATGAACATCTTTCTTGGAAAAGGAAAAGTCCTCAACTACTCCACTAACCTCTACACCCATCTTCATGCCTTTGAGTTTAATAACACCTCTAAGATGCACTCCATAGACCACTTCAAAGGAACTTTTCACATTACTCCTATTTTATAGTATCATTATAGGAATACTCTACTTGAGCAATCATGTGATCCCAACTCTTACCATTCTCCTTGGTCAAGAATCTCAAGAGGTTTCCTAGGCCCCTATTAACAACCTTTGTTTGCACATCTATTTGAGGATGGTAGAAAAATTGAAAGGATAGGTTTGTACCTAACTTGTGCCACCGAGTCTTCCAAAATTAACTCTTAAAATTAGTGTCTCTATCAGACACAATGTTGAGAGGAAGTCCATGGATCCTTACTACTTCCCTAAAGAATATAATTGCAAGGGTACATGTACCATGAGTGGTTTTACATGGCACAAAGTGGGCCATTTTGTTGAATCTGTCCACAATGACATAAATACTATCAAAACCCTATTTGGTTTTAGGCAACCCCACCACAAAGTCCATGCTTAGACATTCCAAAGGTCTTTGGGGAATAGGCAAAGGTTGATAAAGGCATCTATTGGAGGTAACTCCCTTGGCTTTCTAACAAACCATGCAATATTCCACATACATTTTCACATCCTTGTTCAAGGTAGGCTAGTAATAAAACCTCTAAATAAAATACATTATCTTATGTACTCCAAAATGACCACTTAAAGCACCATTGTGTTTATCTTTGATTGGGTTTTCTCTGATGGATCACCTTGGGACACATAGATGATTGCCTTTGAACAAGAGGCCTTCGTGCAAGGTAAAATCATAAAAGTCATGATGGAAATGCCTAGTATAATCAGTACAAACTTGATAGGGCTTGGAAAATTTTGGATCATCAGTGTATAACTCCTTCAATTTTTCAATCCCCATACTCCTAATTTGAACTTCTTCAACATTCAACAACCTCCAACTAGTGAATCAACAACTTTATTAGCAATGCCTTTTTTATGCTCTATGGTGAATGTACATGCCTAAATATACTCCACCCACTTCATATGTTGGTGACTTCATACAAATTCTTTTAGTAATAGGTAGTTCCTACATTTTCTCAAGGCTTGGACCAAGGCATACATCTCAAGGTCATAGGAAGAATGCTTCCTCTTTGATTCATTTAACTTTTCACTATGGAATACAACTAGTTTACCCTCTTGGCTAAGGAATTCTCCAATGGCAAGGTTATTAGCATCACATTCAATAGTAAAAAACTTCTCAAAGCTAGGTAAAACCACAATTGGCTGAGTGGAAATCTATTGTTTCAAGAATTCAAAATTCCTAGTAGCTTGTTCAGCCCACTTGAACTTGGCTCTAATTCCTCTTGTAATGGTCTCCAAAAAGAGTGCAAATATATGACTAAATTTCTTAATGAAATTTCTATATAATTGTAATAAGTCATAGAAGCTCCTTACCTCTGAGGTAGTCTTGGGTGTTGGAAAACTAAGTATGGCCTTTATCTTGCTAGGATCTATCTTAAGCTATCCTATGAGATGAAAAAAATCCAAATAGACCAATTTTTCCTTCATAAAATCAAACTTTTCCAAATTTATGGTGAGTGTAGCATCAAAAAACCTTTAAAAAAAAAGACTCAGATGCCTTAAGTTTTCTTCTTTTGTGATACTAAATATCAAGATATCATCATGATAAAGAACAACAAACTTACCCAAGTAATTAGAAAAAGCTTCAATCATGAGCCTCATGAATGTAGAGGGGGAATTTCAAAAACAAAACAGCATCAGTATCCACTCATATAATCCTTCATTATTCTTAAAAGATGTGTCGTATTGATCTCCCTCCTTAATTCTTATATGGTGATATCCACTCTTTAAGTCAATTTTGATGAAGTACTTTTCATTACCCGAAAAATAGAGCAAAATCTTCAATTCTTGAGATTGGGAACTTGTACCAAATTTTTATCTTATTAATTTCCCTTGAATCTATACACAAACTCCAAGTGTAGACACCTAAAAACCTTTAGAAAATAAAGTATTTTTATTTTCTGAAAAAGTCCTGATGACATCATCATTTATTAATTAATTATTTAATTAATTAATTAATTAATTTTTATGCCATTAAATCCCTTTATCTTAATTAAAAATATTTAATTAAGGGATCCCTCCCAAAAATGTTTAAATCTTATTTAAACATTATTTCCTTATTTATTAATTATTTAATTAATAAATTGACCAAAAAACCCAAAATAAATAAATAAATTATTTTTTGCCCAAAACTTGGCCAATTTCCTTAAGACCACTAACCTCTTCCAAAATCTTCTAATCCTTCTTTAATTTTAATTAAAGGCTAATCCCATCATTTCCTATCCCTAATCCCAACTAGAAATATTTAATTAAGATTAAATATTAATCTTCATGTTTATTAAAAAAGCTTTAATAAATATCTCCTCAACCCAAACCCTTGAAATAAATAAAACTTTATTTATTTCCTAAAAATCTAATTTATCCTCATCCTAAGAAGTTCTAGACTCTTCTAGAAAGTCTTCATCCTCATCCTAGGAAATTCTAGACTATTCTAGAAAGTCTTTATCCTCATCCAAAGTCTAGACTCTTCTAGAAGATGTCTTTAAACCTAATCCTAATCCCCTCCTAACCTTGTCACATTCCCTAAACATGGGTTAAGAATTACTAACCCAAGCCAAAGTTAACAAATATCTCCTCCTTCGCCCACCCTCATTAAATGCCATCCACTTTCCTATCCCTAAGCTAATCCTAAACCATCCTAATCCATCCTCTAATCATTTGCACAAGCCTAAGCAAGCTTAAAACCCTCCTAATCAAGTCCAAGTCAAAATTTCTCTCATCACCTTCAAAATATCTCAACCATAAAACTTTATGAAGCCCACTAGGCCATAAATGACTCTTCCAAGCCCTTTTATACCTCTTACAAGTCATTATGAGGGTCTTTATGAAGATTTTATCCCTTGAGCCTCTTTTTTTGACTCATCCTTCCCCTTTCCTCCATCCTCTCACCATGTGACATGTGTCACTCCTTGATTGGCTGTAAGGAAGCACAATCCATGTGCTCTCCTCTCATGCAATCTGAGCCCTCCATGAGCTTTTTCCCATCCTTGCATCTTAGCCCTCAATCCCTCAAGCCTCTTTCCTATAAATTGGATCCTTCCCCTTGCAAAATAACACAATCCATGAAGTAAAGTCATAATGCCATTTTGAGAAGCCATTTTACATCAAAACCATACACTCACACCCAAATTCCAACTCCATTTGAAGCCCTTTTTGAAGCATAAGCTTGAGCATACATCCTATCTATTTAGACAAAGCTACTCAACAAGAGAGCTTCTCATTGAGAGAGCCCATTAATGGCTCATATTCTCAATTGAGAGTTCATCTTAGTCTATCTTGAATTTTATGAATTTTGTTTAGTTTGTAGAAGCTTTATTTAAATTTGATTTCTATTAGCATACTAACATTGCTCATATACATTTTGGCACGCCCGGTGGGACCCCGCATGGGTCATCTTCATTAGCTTTTTTAGTCAATTTTTGTATGTCATTTGCTGATTTTGGCTAATTTTGCTTGTTTTTGTGATTGGTAGGATTGTATAAATTGGTTTTGTAGGTCCACATGAGCATGAAGAAGACAAAGGAACTCATAGTATATCTCATAGTGTTTGCAGATTTTTCAAGCTTATAGGTGGACAAATAACTTGGAATTCTTCTTCCTCTTCTTGTCTATATTCTTCTTATTCCATCTACTTCTTCTTCTTCTTTTTGTTGGAGATCTTGGCCATATTTTTTAAGGAAGCAAAATCATACACACTTCTTTTTAGTGCTTAAAATGAACCCCCAAATCATACTTAAATCCATTAAAAACTAAAAATTTGTCAAAAAAAAAAAATCTTTTAGCAAGTGAAACTAAACAAATCCAATCATTTGCATCCTTGCAACATCAAGGTTTTAGATGCATTCATGCAAAGTTAGGAAAACTTCATTTTTGGGAATTTAAAAATAACTTCAAGTTTCTATTTCAAAAGGTTCAAAATCAACACTAAGTGCACACTAAAATCTAAATCAAACTCAAAGCATCAATCAAGGATAAAATGAATCTCATTTGCAAATATTTTAAAGTTCTTTTAAAAATCTCATGAAAACTAAGAGTCCTAAATGGTTGCCAAAATTGTCCTAAAAAGCTTTGTTATTTGTTCCAAACAAATGTCTTGTTGCAAAATCTTGAATGTTTCTTAGATTTTTCATGCATCAAAACAATCTAGGAATATCATTTTTGGGGCTTAAATATGCAAACTATAACACAAAATCTTGAATGAAAACAAAATTCCAAAGAGTCATTTTCACTTTTGAGTCCAAAACAATCTTGAATGATCTAAGGTTAAAACAAAGCACTTCAAAGTTCTTAAAACAACACACAAAATCTCAATCTTGAATGCTCAAAGAAAAAAAAAATGGAATTTTTAACCACTTGTCTTTGAATGCATGTTGCTAAAATCACTCTTGAATGCCATGGATTAAAATCAAAATTTTATTGAATGCATGATTAAAACAATAAATCCAATCTTGAATGCCAAGGATCAATTAACCATTGCAATATCAAACACTTCATTTGGAGCTTCTAAAAATTGAACAAAACAAATCTCTTTCCCACATGGAATCTAGGTAAAGTTTGATTTTTGGACATTTAAGAAACTTTGTTAAGTTAAAATACAAATTTGCAAAAATCAATTTGAGTAGTTCCTTGGACTCACCTCTTTTCTAATCACCCATCAAATATTAACCATTGGTTGCAATCGCAGCGCCATTTATGGGGATGGGTCTACTTGAAAAAGGTGTTAAATGTTCCACAATCTAACTCACTCACTTGGTCTTTGAATGTTTGCTTTAACTTTATCAAAATTCTTAAATGATCAAATCTTTAGATTAAATTGATCACACTTCAAGTTTGGACACTAAAATTGAACAACAACTGACGTGGAGAGCCTCCGGGCGCGCACTTGAAATTGAATCTGACACACTTTTATTTTGGGCTTAAAACAAATTCACACTCAATCTTGAATGCCTTAAAGAAAATTAATCGATACTTGACGTGGAGGGCCTCTGGGCGCGCGAGTTTTCTTTTGTTGACCCTAACTCTTCTTATTGTTTGCATTCTTTGATCAATTCACTTTTGTTTGCACTTCAAGTTGGAATTGAACATTGTCTCTTAAACATGAGTGCTTGCAAAGTCTAGATTAGCACACATAAGAGTCAGTTGGTAAAAGAACAAGCGTGTTTTTTAGCCCAAGGTCATCCAAGTCTTCTCTCTCCTTGTCGTCTTTCGAGGCCATCTTGGGTGCATAAGATTAGGATCCAAAACCTTGTTTCTTTTTAGGAGGCCTACTTGGGGATTTCATCACCCCATGGACGACCTCAACTCCAGTGTTCTGGCAGAGTATAAGAATCAAGAGGTGAATCGAAAGACACCTCTCTTGGGATCAAGATTTTGTCACTCGAGATAAGCCTTAGAGAACTTTATACCCTTGAGAAGTGAAAGAGGAGAAGTGGGTTACTGCACCTCTCGGCTATGTGACATCTTTTTGGTCTCATCTACGGATTTGGGCCTCACGTACCTTGGGTATATCGAGGACTCCTTAGCTAAACCAACTTTCACCCTTGTAGACAACCATCTAGGATGTTAATGTGTTTGAGGTGACTAATCAAAACATTTGTAGAACATACACACTCCTTGGCGCACGTATCACTTTCTAAGAATCAAAAACTTCTATCTGGTTGTTTCTATCTATTGCTTGATCTTTTATTTGTTGAATGAATGTTTGCCAAACTTGGTCAATCCTAGCTTAGGGCATACTTAGCGTAGTCACTGCCTATTCCAGAAGTTGAATGAGTTGAAACAAAACAACCAAGATCTTTTAAAGCCAAGCAGACTCAGGAATTGATGTCAGAGCAACCCAAACCCAAACAAAAGTTCCACAAATTTAAACTCAAACCATCTGTAGCATACCAAGAACTTTCAGCCAAGAGAAAAGAAATAACACCAAGCCCATGAATTTCCAAACTCCACAAAGCAGAGGACAAAGCTACCAACGAAGCACTTCAAGAGGCCTGGTTAGAGCGCAAAATCAAATTTAGCCAACATCCAGGAGTTAATCCTGCTTATGCCTTACCAAATAGGCATGATTTCTATGATTAGACACCCTTGTTTCTCCACATATTCTTGGATAAGCTTCACTTTAGAGTCATCTTTGTTTAAAAGCCAGCCATCTTAGGTTATCCCCTTAAGCATTATTAGCTCATCCATCTTATTTAGAATCAAACCATCTAGCTAGCAATCAAAACCTCACATCCAAGCCTTCAAAATTGTTGTCACTTTTGCCAAAAGTTTGCCACTCCTAAAATCTTCCAAATCCATCAATCTCACCAAGGTTATCCCTTTGACAGAGCTTTTTCTAGGGTAATCCAGCTTTGTCACTTGTTATCCTCATCACCTTGAGCTAAAGGTTGGGATCCACAAGTGGTCAATCTCATGTTCTTCCTAAAGGATCATCAGTCTATCCTTAAGTTGACACAATCACCACCAAGCTTGCACATAGGAAAGCAGACCTTTCATGCTTTGGCAACATATCTTTGAAGTTATAATCTCCAACCCAATCCTCTTTAGGTTTTGTCATATAGCTTTGCCTTAACCTAGGAAATCATTTGCATAGAGAAGCCTTCCCCCTTTTGCATCCATTAGCATTATTGCATCTCATCCCTAGGAGCATTTTTCATGCCACCCGTCACTCGCTTAGCCAAGAAGAAAGAAACAATGGAGCCCTATCATTTGGATCAAACAGCCTCACCCCCTTGAGCACTCAGCCATCCTTTGGCCCAGAGAAAGCTATGCCATCATCTACTGACATTGAAGCTTTCATGAACCAACCAGAAAATTTAGTATTGGTAAATGCCATTATAGACAAGAACAAAGAGACAATCATGGCTAATTTTCGAAGGGACAATGTAGGAACCTTTGACTTTGGAAGACCCCCTCCATTATCAGATCCATCTCACCCATATTTTGGGTAGCTACCACCACCCATAGGCTCTTATGATCCAAATTATCATCAATATATGCCAAAAGAAGAGCCTCCAGCCAATCCATATGATCCAACAGATCCAAACATACTATCATCCACCCAAGTTGAAATCTCCATGCCGCAAGCCAACCCAGCCACCACTACTTCATCATTGGTTCATACCTCTCCGCTCTAAACCCCCTTTACCCAAAACACCTCACCATTCACCCCCTTCACTATTGCTGCTGCTGCTCCCCAAACCAGCCTTCCAAATCCACCCATCTCCCAAATCAGTGCTAGCACCTTTGGCCAACCTTAGCAATATACAACAGGGATGCCACCCATGGGGCCAAGTAATCAACCTTTCATTACCCCCAGCTTGTTCACCACAGCCCAAAGCACAATCCCATCATTTCCATTAGGTCTTGGGAGCTCAATACCATTAGCCACAAATCTACAAGCTACTACCCTCACTCCACAAAGCTATCAAATCCCACAAGCTACTACCAATTTTCTACCAAGCTCCCAAGTGACCCCAGCCCCTACCACCACTCTACCAAGCTTCCAAATCCAACCACAAAGCTATCAAACCCCATCAGTTCCATTCCCAAGCTTTAAATTCCCACCACCTCCACCACCAACTAATCCATTACCTCCAATTACCAGCTACTTTTCAATGCCACTTCTAGGAGGTAATCTAGCACCCCAGCCAACCACCAATTATTTGCAGATACCATCCCAAATGGGGGCACAACCCATATATATTGGTCAAACCCCAAAAGCCCCCTAATCCTTTCCCCAAGCCTCAGAACCATCTTATACCTACCTCCACAAGGCAATCCATTTATCCCACAGCCAACTTATGTTCCTCAATCCCAACCTCAAATCCCATATCAACAGCAAGCCTCGTAGCACATGCAACAATATGCGCCACCTCCCCCTCAGAAACCTGTCATCCACCATGCAACTGGCCAAACAATGTACAATCCCTATCAGCAAATCCCTCACAGCCATCCATATTCAGTGGCCCCATCCAGCACATTCCTACCTCAAGCACTCCTACATTGGGGGCACCCCAGCCATCACCTATCAATTCAAAATGGGAGCAAATGAAGATAGCTCTGCAAGCCATCCAAGAAGGGAATGATCCAAAGACATTCAAGTTTGAGAATGTGTGTCCTTACCCATTTGACAGAGCCATTACCATGACACCATTTCCCAAACACTTTGAGGTACCCAAATTTGACAAATTCAGAGGAAAAGGAGACCCTGTCACACATATCAAAGAATTTTACATGCACTGCCAGGACGTAGCATACAATGATGTCTTCCTCTTGCGCCTTTTTGCCAAAAGCTTGGCTGGACCAGCTCTTGAATGGTTTTATAGAATCCCCTATGGCACAATTAAAAACTTTGCTGAATTATTTGAGGCATTCGTAGCCCAATATGCCCATCTTGTTGAAACAGAGCTATCAATAGTTGACCTTGTCCACACTAAGAAAAAAGGTGGAGAAAGCCTTGCTGAATACTTGCAAAGATGGCAAACCCTTACCTCCAGCATATCCTGCACCTTGCTAGAGCGCCATGTGGCAAAAATGTTTATTGATAATGCCCATCCTAGCTTAGCTCACCACATGACCATGAAATTTTTGCAGACCTACAAAGATATCAAAGAGACAGGAATGATCCTTGATCAAGGACTCATTAAAGATGGTGTGGTCAAGATTTACAAGGAAGCCAACCAAAATCAATCACATTCCAATGATAAGTCTAGGTATTGGAACAAAAACAAGCACATTGCAATAGATGGCATCACTGACACTAGACATGTGAATATTGTTGGTCCTTCTCAAAACCTGTCCAACCCACCATATCAACCAAACAATCAACAAGCTATCAATTACCAACACCATAATCACCAAAGCTATCAAAACCACAATCCAAGACCCAACTTTCAAGGGTCTAGCAATCAAGCTAATGCCATCAATGTAGCTACAGGAAAAAAGCCTAGATTCCAACCTACACCTATAAACTATACACCCCTTGGTGAGCCATTGGATGTCATTTTTTAGAAATTAGTCAAGGAAAACCTCATCAAATTTCCTCCTACCCAAAAAATTGACCCAAGCCAATCCAAAGCTGCATGGTACAAAGATAATGAGTACTGCAAATTTCATAGGCTAAAAGGTCACACTACCCTCAGATGCATGAAATTGAAAGACTATGTGCAGGACCTCATTGATCGGAAGGAAATCACTGTTGGTGCCCAAACCTCTCCCAATGCAGGCTTACAGATCTATCAAAATGCTTTTCATCCACACCACAACCAAAATCCTATAAAAGCACCTATCCAAACCAACAACAACAACACCAACAATAGTCAGCCAAACCAACAGCATGGGAAGAACAATGACCACACTTCATCCTATATAGACTATGGTAGCCTTATAGGTTCTATATCCGAGAAAGAGCCTTCTGTCAATGTTATCAATATCCAAGGACCAAACAATGAGTGTGCAGTCACCACTCAAAGAGTGCAATTTAACATCACAGGCCCACCCATTCCACCAGCACCATCAGCTCCATCAAAAAGCTAGTACAATATCTTGGAACACCTTGGGAACATGCCAGCCCAAATCTCAATTTTAGACCTTCTTCGCACTAGTCCTGTGTACAAGAACATCCTTGACAGTGCTCTCATAGAATCCCATGTCCCTTCAGATATCAATGCTACTAATTTTTGTAATCCTATTGGACACCTATCCTCCTCATGTGCCCTATCTTTCAAGCCCACCGACATACCCATGGTCGAGCCAGATCACACCCTTCCGCTTCGCATAGCCACCATGGTATCCAACTTTGCTGTGAAAAGAGTAATGATAGATAATGGATCTGCCTTGAATATTTGCACCCTAAAATTCATAAAACAAGCTCAGTATACTGAGGCAGATATCATCAGTGAGGTTATCACCATCAAAGCTTATGACAACTTGGAAAGAACCACAGAAGGAACTATTTTGCTGCTAATCAAGGTTGGGCCAGTCATCCAAGAGATACTCTGCCATGTTATTGATCTAAACCTACCATTTAACATCCTCCTTGATCGCCCATGGATTCATGCCATGAAAGCCATTCCATCCACTTACCATCAGTGCGTCAAATTTTTGCATCAAGGCACTGAGGTAGCCATCCATGCCAATCCAGAACCCTTTTCTTACTGCAATGCTATTGAAGCTTCATATACAAACTATTGCCCTGGAATTTATATCGGCACATCCATCGCCAGCTCATCCCACAATTATAATGACCCAGAAACCATCCTCGCCTCTACCCTGTCTACCGAGAAGATCAATAACAAAGGTTGTGGAGAGTATAGTCTGTCGGATGCATTTGTTGTCGGGGCACTCCCACTTGATCCACATGCCCATGGATGACTGACATATCACAAAGCTAAGGAGATTCCACCTCCTTGATACAAACAGTTTTGCCCAACAACCTTTGTATCCTCGAAAATCCCTCTTCATGAGGAGCTCACTCCAGATATCAACAAATGGTTACATAAGGATGCACCTCAAAGAAATCAAGCATGCCTTGATCACTTCAGCCAAAAGTACCCCCAAGAACATAAGCTCATCACTGACAAATGGAGCTATCAAGGTGTTGGTCTAGGACCAGAAGAAAGAGGCATGCAATGCCCCATCGAAGCACACAAGTGGGAAACAAATTCAGGTCTTGGCTTTGGCATATCCACAACTGGGGGCACCAATGAGAACGGTCACACTTTTTCGAACATTCACTGCAACCTTGTTGAAATCGAAGACATTCCTGAGGAAGTTGAAAAGAGAGCCTACGACGATATCCTAGACCAAATCTCCCTTGGAGACTCTATTCTCCAAGAACTATCCATCCACCTCATTGACCTACCACTCGCCCATCCACAACTCATAGTTTGGGACCAACCAAGTGTCATACACATCGATGAGTTCACATTAGAGGAGGCACTTCTAAGATTAATGGGAGCTGAAACTCCTCACAAGAAAACAAAGCCAGATTCTGCCTATATCTACAAGCTAGATCCCAAGGGGTATTTTGGAGAAAATCCCCAACCTAGTTTCGATACACCCAAAACTGGAACTAGGGTGAATCTGAGACTAGCTAAGGTAGCGAAGAGAACCCCTCAGCAAGAACATCCAGAGCCACAAGTAGAACATGAGGATTTAGCATTACCTACTCACGATAATCAACTAGAGATATCTTCTATTCTAATTTAGGATACTAGGGAAGTCAACATCAGTTCTTCAGAGATCCCTAGGCTTGTTCACATTGCTGCATCCCTATCACAAGACCAAGCTGATCTCCTCTTTGAGGTCTTAAGAGAGAACATTGGCTGATTTGCATGGTCATATCAAGACATGTCAGGGCTTGATCCAAAGCTTGTAGTTCATCATCTTGCAGTCAATCCATAGATCAAGCCCGTCAGACAAAAGCTTAGAAAAGTGCACCCCAAGGTGGCATTATTGGTCAAATTTGAATTGGAAAGAATGTTAGCTGCTAAGGTTATCCAACCTATCGACTATTCAGAGTGGATCTCCAACATGGTCCCCGTCACTAAGCCTTATGGTGACATCAGAATCTACATTGATTTCAGAGATCTTAACAAAGCTTGTCCAAAAGATGATTTTCCCTTGCCAAACATAGATATGATTGTAGATCTTACAGCTGGACATGAAATTTTGTCCCTCATGGATGGATTTTTTGGGTATAATCAAATCAAGATTGCAGAAGAGGATCAACATAAGACAACATTGACTACCCCTTAGGGAACCTTTTTCTACAACATGATGCCTTTTGGCCTAAAGAATGTTGGGCCTACCTATCAAAGAGCTATGACAACCATTTTTCATGATCTCATCCATAGCATTTTGGAGGATTATGTGGATGATATCTTGGTCAAGTCTCATACCTTCATGGATCATCTTGCTAACCTAGAGAAAGTCTTTGATAGGTTAGCCAAATATCATCTCATGTTGAATCCCAAGAAATGTGTCTTTGGGGTCACATCTAGCAAGCTTCTAGGCTTCATAGTTTCTAAATGAGGTATAGAGATTGACCCCAAGAAGGTCAAGGCTATCTTAGACATGCCTCCTCCCCAGACATTGCGACAGCTTCGCTCTCTTCAAGGAAAACTCCAATCTGTTTGGCGCTTCATGTCCTAGCTTGCAGATAAGTGTACAACATTTTCACATTTACTAAAGAAGGATGAGAACTTCAAGTGGGATCCTTTATGTCAGCACAACTTCAAACATCTCAAGTAGTATCTCATCAATCCCCCTATCTTGGTTCTACTAGTTCCTAGTCGTCCCCTAATTTTGTACATATCAGCAACACCTACTGCTCTAGGGGCACTTCTAGCACAGCTTGATGACTACAATAGAGAAATAGCCATCTACTACATCAGTAGAACCCTAGTTTGTTATGAACTCAATTACACTCCTATGGAAAAAGCTTGTTTGGCAGTTGTTTTCTCAACTCAAAAGCTTCGCCATTACATGCTAAGTCATACCATCCAACTAGTCTCCAAGATTGACCCTCTCAAGTATATGCTCTCCAGAACAAAATTTACAGGCTGTTTGGCCAAATGGGTTATGATCCTTAGCGAATTTGACATCCAGTATGTGGATAGAAAGGCAATCAAAGGGTAAGCTATAGCAGATCACCTAGCTGATGCACCTCTAATAGATGCTTATCCATTGATCACAGAATTTCCAGATGAGCATATCTGTCTAATTGAAGAACAACCTCCATGGAAACTTTATTTTGATAGCTCATACACATCTCATGGATCAGGGGCAGGAATATTGTTGGTCACACCTTAAGGAGATTACATTCCAAAAGCCTTCAAGCTACAATTCCCTAGCACCAACAATATAGCTGAATATGAGGCCCTCATAGCAAGATTAAAGATAGTTGCAGAATGGAACATTGCTGAGCTACAAATCTTTGGCGATTCTCAACTCATCATCAAGCAAGCCCTAAATGAATATCAAACCAAAGATGAAAAGCTATTACCCTACAAAGAGCTAGTTGATCAGCTAACCCAACATTTTACAAAGCTTCAGTTTACACAAGTGCCTCGAATACAGAACAAAGCAGCAGATGCTATGGCTACTATATGCTTGCTCTTGGAAATTCCCCAAGCAGCTACACAGTATGAGTTTTTAGCGGAGTAGCTCCTCACACCCACGTTTGCGAATGAGGATTCAAACTGTGTTTGTATCTTGGTTGGTCCCCAATCCCCTTGGTACCATGAGATTCATGCTTACCTTAACAATGGTATCATATCCCCTCACCTCACATGTACCCAACACCAGAACCTCATCCGAAAATCATCTCGGTATGTTATCATAGCCAATACCCTATGTCGTCGGGGTTATCACGATACTCTCTCTCAATGTTTAGACCAAAATGAGACCGCGATGGTGTTAAAGGAAGTACACTCTGGACTTTACGGTGCCCACACGAGTGGTATTGTCCTAGCACAAAAAATCCTTAGAGTAGGCTACTATTGGCCTACCATTGAAGAAGATTCTTGTGACTTTGTTAGAAAGTGTCTCCCATGTCATCAACATGCAAATCTTGTGCATGCTCCAGCATAGGATCTACAGCCTATTGCACCACCTTGGCCTTTCGCTTGTTGGGGCCTTGATCTAGTTGGAACTATCACACCCCTCTCATCTAATGGACATAAATGGATAATAACAGCTACAGACTATTTCACTAAATGGGTGGAAGCAGTCCCCCTAGTCTCAGCTACAGGAGTTCAGGTCTCCAAGTTCATCTTGTACCACATTGTTTGCCGCTTCGGCATCCCATCCACCATCTTCACCGACCATGGAGGTAACTTTGAAAATCTCAACATGGAAGAATTATGCACTTCCCTCCGCATTCATCACCACTTTTCTAGCCCATATTTCCCACAAGCTAACGGCCAGGCAGAGGCAACTAACAAAACCCTCCTCAAAATCCTAAAGAAAGTTGTCAATGATTCCGGCCGTGATTGGCACCTACAAATAAATCCAGCCCTATGGGCCTATCGAACTTCCTTCCATACATCTACAGGCACAACTCCATACTCCCTAGTCTATGGTGCTGAAGCGATACTACCTATAGAGGTTGAACTTCCCTCCTTGCGCATATCTTTGCAAGGGCAAATATCAGATGAAGAATATAGAGTAGCTCGGCTCACCCAGCTAGATCTCTTAGATGAGAAGCGACAATAAGCCTATGATCATCTCATAGTCTATCAAACTTGTCTCAAAATGAATTTCAACAAGAAGGTGCTTCCACGACACTTTCAGCCAGGTGACATGGTCCTTAAAGAAAACATGAAAGTCCAAGCAAATCGGGAAAAGAAAGGCAAGTTTGAACCTACATGGCTTGGTCCTTATGTTGTCACTACTTCCTTTGGCTCTGGAGCCTATCAACTATCTACACCAGAAGGAGAACTCTTGAATGATCCTACTAACATCATTCATCTCAAGAAGTTCTATGCTTGAAGATCCTTGGTATACCTAGCTTTTGAAAAATACAAAAAAAAAAAATAGTAAAGAGAAATAAGCGTCCGATGGTGAAAACTTGGAAATTCAAGTGCCTTGGATAGGTACCTTGGTGAAAACCTGGTAATTCAGGCACCTTGTGTACTAAAGACTAATCCATTATCTATCACTATCCTATCCCTCATCCATTCACCCACCATCCCATAAGACACACTTGCTTGTTCCCTTGGTGTTCCAACCAAATATCCAAAATCTAATGAAGCTTGTAAATACCTCCTGTACAGCTTGTAAATCTTGTACCAAAGCTTGTATTATACCTTGTAAATCTTGTACCATACCTTGTCTATCCGAATCTTGTCCAAGGTTTGTAGCTTATTCCAGCCTATAAATAATCTTGTATCCTAGCTTGTATACTATCACGTGCACACACAAAACCCCATTTTCACTTAAGCTTTTCGTAAACCATCTACCTATCCACCTATCACCTATTATAGACATCCCATCCTTCACAAACATTTCCATCTAACAAAAACCAAAACATGAACAAACTTGTACATTTGTAACATATCTTGGTCCATCAGCTTGTACATCCTCTTTAGCTTAGTACCATTGTATCTATCTAGCATTCGTGTTAGTTCATCCTTGATCAACATCTTGCACCCATCACACATCTTGGTTAGCTATTCCAATGCATCCTTTAGCTAGATTTCCTGTGACCAAAGTGTTATCTTTCTCAGTTCAGCTTGCCAAATGCATCACTCATCCAAATCCACTAGCTTCGGTGCTCTCTGATAGGTCCTTGTAGGATATAGCTTTCCTCATGTCTAATCTTGGTCCGTTAGTACCTTGTCCTACCCATCTCATTGGCAAACGGCTCTCTTTTGGATTTTCACTTTCTTTTGATTTGGGATCTTCCCTTTTGGGTCTTGAAGTATCTTTTCCAAGCAATCTCCTTGTTCCCTCCTCAAGGTTGCCACGATATTCCATATCATGGTATGCTACGAATGGGGCAATTAGAGCGTAAGGTCTTGATTAGGTCTTCCGTTTGTTTTTCTTTTCTGCTTGTGGGTTCTCCAGTGTCGTTTCCACGCTGCTTCCTCTAAGATTCATGTGTGATGTTGGGGCAATCCTTGTGTGTTTGTTTTGAGTTAGTTTGACAGTCCTTTGGATGGTTGGTTAAAAGGCCTTGATGTTCTTGGTAACCTTTGCAATTAACCAATAGTCCTATAGCAAATCTAGTGCTCAACTACATGGTGGTACTTCTCTTTGAAGTATCCCCCCGCTCAAAAAGCTTCAATGGTTTTCCTTCATCTCCATTATCCCCCATCCATATCTAGCATTCGTCTCTCCTACCCCAGCTTATGCATCAGTATCTCTTTGAATCACTCATCACTCTTAGCTTTAGGGATCCACAATCCTAGTCTTAGGGATCCACCAATCCAAATCAATCCACTAAGCCTCATCTTTTGAGATCCACAATCCTAGTCCTAGGGATCTTTGAAACCCATCTTCCACCAATCTGACTCTTTGAAATCCTGTTGCATCAGCTTTATAATCCCCTCATCTATCTCCCTATCCTGGATTCCTTTTTATAGCGCTTTGCTCCTTCATCCTCCACCTTCCCTAAAGTCTTTAAGCTTGCTTCCTCTTCTGCATCTGATTCTCCTTTATCATTCTCCCATAGTGAGAGTTTGAGCTAATTCAGCCCCTTCTCTTTGCCAATCTGAGTTTCCTTGCTCATTCGAGATTCTTGTACTTTTCAAGAAGCCATCGAGCCTCACTTTCTCTCCTCGCTACCTTCTTGAGGGGGCATCTCACAGTCCATTCTCTATTCTTTTGTTCTAGCCTTGGGCATCTTATTTTCTTATCTTTGATCTCATGCCACTTGCGGCATCACATCAAAGAGGGGCAAAATGTAGACACCTAAAAACCTTTAGAAAATAAAGTATTTTTATTTTCTGAAAAAGTCCTGATGACATCATCATTTATTAATTAATTATTTAATTAATTAATTAATTAATTTTTATGCCATTAAATCCCTTTATCTTAATTAAAAATATTTAATTAAGGAATCCCTCCCAAAAATGTTTAAATCTTATTTAAACATTATTTCCTTATTTATTAATTATTTAATTAATAAATTGACCAAAAAACCCAAAATAAATAAAAATTATTATTTTTTGCCCAAAACTTGGCGAATTTCCTTAAGACCACTAACCTCTTCCAAAATCTTCTAATCCTTCTTTAATTTTAATTAAAGGATAATCCCATCATTTCCTACCCCTAATCCCA
The DNA here is from genome assembly GCA_028749045.1 of Cupressus sempervirens. NCBI lineage: Eukaryota > Viridiplantae > Streptophyta > Pinopsida > Cupressales > Cupressaceae > Cupressus > Cupressus sempervirens. Next base: position 816,808,283 of record CM053789.1, on the reverse strand, counting down.
ACTCAAAATATTTAATTAAGATTAAATATTAATCTTCATGTTTATTAAAAAAGTTTTAATAAATATCTCCTCAACCAAAACCCTTGAAATAAATAAAACTTTATTTATTTCCTAAAAATCTAATTTATCCTCATCCTAAGAAGTTCTAGACTCTTCTAGAAAGTCTTCATCCTCATCCTAGGAAATTCTAGACTATTCTAGAAAGTATTTATCCTCATCCAAAGTCTAGACTCTTCTAGAAGATGTCTTTAAACCTAATCCTAATCCCCTCCTAACCTTGTCACATTCCCTAAACATGGGTTAAGAATTACTAACCCAAGCCAAAGTTAACAAATATCTCCTCCTTCACCCACCCTCATTAAATGCCATCCACTTGCCTATCCCTAAGTTAATCCTAAACCATCCTAATCCATCCTCTAATCATTTGCACAAGCCTAAACAAGCTTAAAACCCTCCTAATCAAGTCCAAGTCGAAATTGCTCTCATCACCCTCAAAATATCTCAACCATAAAACTTTATGAAGCCCACTAGGCCATAAATGACTCTTCCAAGCCCTTTTATTGCTCTTACAAGTCATTATGAGGGTCTTTATGAAGATTTTATCCCTTGAGCCTCCTTTGTTGACTCATCCTTTCCCTTTCCTCCATCCTCTCACCATGTGATATGTGTCACTCCTTGATTGGCTGTAAGGAAGCACAATCCATATGCTCTCCTCTCATGCAATCTGAGCCCTCCATGAGCTTTTTCCCATCCTTGCATCTTAGCCCTCAATCCCTCAAGCCTCTTGCTTATAAATTGGATCATTCCCATTTGCAAAATAACACAATCCATGAAGTAAAGTCATAATGCCATTTTGAGAAGCCATTTTACATCAAAACCATACACTCACACCCAAATTCCAACTCCATTTGAAGCCCTTTTTGAAGCATAAGCTTGAGCATACATCCTATCTATTTAGACAAAGATACTCAACAAGAGAGCTTCTCATTGAGAGAGCCCATTAATGGCTCATATTCTCAATTGAGAGTTCATCTTAGTCTATCTTGAAGTTTATGAATTTTTTTTAGTTTGTAGAAGCTTTATTTAAATTTGGTTTCTATTAGCATACTAACATTGCTCATATACACCAAGTACCTTTCTTCTTTGGCACCAAGATAGTTGGAACTACACATGGGCTAACACTCTTCCTTATCAATCCATGGTCTAACAATTCTGGCACTTGTTTGGCTATCTCCTCATGTTGACTAGGTGTCATTTTATATGATGCCTTATTAGGAAAGGCTACTCTAGGGATGAAATCAATCAGGTAGATAATATCCCTCTTATGTGGAAATATTTTCTTTGTTGGAAATATGGTTAGATAGATGCCTTAATGGTTTTCATTTATGGCGACATACATTCAACATTTCATTTATGTATTTAGAGTTAGAAAATTATCTAAGTGTTAGACAATTTGTAGTAGCAGAGTGAACATATAATAAGTGTAAGGATGACATGTGTAGTTTAGGGAATCTTCATGATAGTATCATGATGATGTGTACCAGTGTGGAAGTGCACACGAATAGTATGACATGAGATATTGTTAAAATACTAGTCTAGGTATTTAACAATATAGACTAGAGCATAGCAGAGAATTGGATTGTATGATCTTAGGAATTGTTTTGATTAAAAAATAATTACTAAGTTATGATGAGCCAACTATGTGGATATTAATCCATAATTTACTTTATATTATGTCAAGCACATGAACACATGAAGGTTGATTGAGCATAGTTTTGTAATTATGTAAGGTATAAGTAAAGATCTTATCTTGTTAAGATAAGTGTGCTATCTATGATAGGTGAACAAGTTTTATGTGATATAAACTATTATACAAAGATCTTGGAAGAATTGTGAACCTTATGTGATGTGAGAACAAGTGCAAAGTACACTACTGTTCTACCAACTCCTAATAGTGTTGAAGAAGCTCCTAATAGGGTTGAGTCTTCTAACAAGGCCTAGTCTCCTAATAGGGACTTGAGACACTATATGTACTTCATAGACTCCAAACAAGGTCAATATCCTTAACATGATCCTATTGTTTAGTGAATCATCTAGTGGGTATCATCCCCACTAGGGTTTTCCCTTAGCTAGGGTTTCCCTAGTTAAAATATAATATTGTTATGAGTTATCTATGTGCACAGTTATATTTTATATTCAACATTCTTAGTTTAATTTTGTATACAAGTTATAAAGTAATTAACAATATTCAATTATGGATAAAAGTTTGTAGAGTACTGATTCACCCCCACCCCCTCGGTATTATCTATTTCTAATAATTGGTATTAGTGCATAGTTACTTTGAATAAGTTTAATAGCTTAAGTAAGATCCTTGAAGATACAAAATAATTGAAGAAAAACCTTGAAGAAGCTCTTGAGAAGATTGATCTTCTTACTAGAGAAATAGATAACTTGAATGATAGCTATGAAGATGCAGAAGCTTTCATTGGCAAGTTGAAAGACAAGATTGATGATTTAGAATCTAGAAAGGAATCAATTGCATAGGCTAGTGATAATGATGAAGTAGGAGACTTTTAAAAGGAAAATTAGATCTTAAAACATGATCTAGAAATCATTGAACTTAAGTTAAGTCTTAAGAGAAATGGTAGGAAGAATGAACCAGAACTCAAAAATTGAGATTGTAGATCTTAGATCTTAGTTAAGTCATGTCTGAACTAGATAATATCAAGATTAAACACGCTGAGTTAGAGAAGTACAACATTATTGTGAAAGGAGAATTGACACACGCTAAGAAATAGTTAGAGAAACTTTTTTCTAGTAGTGGAAAGATAGATCAATAGATATTTCATTAGAGACCTTATGACATGAAAAGTCTTGGATATTTGATTAGAGAGAAATCAGCCAAGAAATTTGAAATTAGAAGAGAACTAGATCTAGTTATTGAATCCCCTAAGGAATCTGATCTAAGTAAGGTAGAATCAAGCACATCTATTGAAGTATCAAAGGAAGTTGAGTTAATTGATTTGTTAGCTAAACCTATTGAAAATAGAGAAAGTTGATAAGCCTATGTAAGAATAACCACTCAAGGAAGTAAGACATGAGTTTAGTGGTATATCTTCATATGTAATGAAGTTGGATAGATGACAAGATAGTGCACAAGTAAGTCTTTTAAACCCATTACTAATTTCTATTTTTGTAATTGTCATGGTTATGGACATAAGGTAGTAGAATGTAAGAAACCTAAGTTTGATGGTAATAATTCAAATAGTAGAATGTCTAGGAATACTAACCCTATAGGTAATGAAAGAGGAAGATGAAAAAACATATCCAATGATGGAGAGACATCTAATGGAGAGAAGAACCATTTTGTGTGTTACAAGTGTAACAATCTTCGACACATTGCAAGGAATTGTACAGCACCTGAGAATCAGAATGGAACTAATTAGAGGAGAAACATACCTATATGTCAATTATGTAATAACTTCAAACACAAACCAAGATATTGCAGAATGGATAGAAGGGACATTAACAAAAGTCTAAATAAAAGAAGGAACAAAAACTAAAATGACATAAGGAATGTTAATGGCAATTTGACAATAAGAATAAGGAAGTAATTAAGGAATTTTTTGATGAATTCAAGGAAGTGTTTGTGATAGCTAAAGCTCCAAAAATATCTTATATAGTTTTGGAGGAACAATTCTTCGATGCACCTAATAAGACATTGAAATTACATATTGTTTGTGACTTATCCTACTTGAATTAAGTAATTTTAGTTGTGGTAGGGATTCTATTGGAAAGAATTAATGTTAGAGAGAGAGTTAGAAGTTACATAGTTAACATGAGGTTAAGGACATAGAAAGAAGCCTATGGTCAAGTGTGCAAGTCTTGATGTGATCATTGTGAGTAGTAATTAAGAAAGAAAGCCTACTAGTATATAGCAACTATTAATGTTTTGAAACGTTATGAGTTTCAAATTACCCCAATAATAATATGATACACCTAGGGGTAGCTACTTCCCATCCTTAACATATCATTTTAGACACTACGCCAACTATAAGGCTAAACCATTCTTCTACTTCAGGCTCTACAAAACCTAGGCAGGTGGAGCTCAGATTCAATTTATATGGTACCAGTTCTAAACATATTCTTGAATGTATTAACAATAGATTTAACCCTTATTTATCCCAATGACTCATGCAATAACATAGATCTACAATAACTAAATGCAAGACAATGTAATTCATAAGTTGAGTGAGGGTTAGACTTTGAATAACTTTCAACACAAAGGGAAAAGATGATTTAATATGTTGATAACAACAAGATCTAGATATGAAAAACAAAACTAAATAATCCTATAGTTGATCAATGCCTTATCTATTGGGAAATTACATGGATTACAACCAGACATCTTCTAAAAAATCTTTGACATAACTCCTAATATCAAGATCCCTAATTTATCTTTCACCTTATGAATAGGCGTCTACATAAAAATGAATCTCATACTCGACCTACCCACCATGAAGTTTGCACACTCTATCATAAATATCAAGGAATTATATGGATCTTTGTTCCATAAGAAAAATACTTCAACCACATGCATTTTAAAAACAAAATGCAACCTTATTTATGCTCTTTGTTCACAAATCAAAAGAAATTAAAAACCCATGAATAGGAGACAAGATTCAAAATGAAGGTAAACCCTTTGTTGTGTTTTATTCATTTTCCTTGAAAAAAAATACATGAAAGATGTATAGAAATGACTCAATAATCACCTAACAAATTAGAATTATCTATGTAAAACTTAATGCTGCTCATTACAAGAGAAATTGTTGAAGGAAATGGTATCATAGTAGTGAGTATTTTTTCTCAAAAAATTGGAACCAACTAGTTTCATAGTCAAAAAATGGAACCAACTTGTTTCACAGTAAAAAACTAGAACCCCTAATGAAAAAGAGAAAGATACCTATATAGGATGAGATTTTCCCCCTTTCTCTTTCATTTCACAAAAGATTTGATTCTTCAATCATGACTACAACTTCTATCCCAAAATTTAGCTCAACTGGAAAAACAAATATCCATCATAACTAAAAATTGGAGCCAAATTATACCAGAATGGCATAATATTTTCAAAATTAACCCAACAGACCTTTTACCATGTGTTTTTATCATCCTTGTAACTACATTTTCAATTTTTGCCAATCTCATTGAGAAGGCCCAAATTTTTCATTTCTGCCTATAACTCAAACCAATGAAGACCTACTCAAAATCTGATTCCATATCTAGATTTCTCATCTTGAGACCTTTCTAATGGTATATGATACTTGATATTTTAGATAAAAACAACCCCTCTAGTGACTATTTGAAATTTTAGGCTCTCATCTAGAGCTCCATATTAAAATGCAAAAAATTGAAAAATTAAAAAAAATCTATAGTGTAAATTGTAGAATATTTAGTTTCTAAAAAAAAAATTTCAAATCTTTGAATGAACACTCAAAACTAGTCAAAGATATTATTCATTTAAAATATCCCCTTATACCTCCCTCAGCCACTTAAATGATGCCATTTTTCATAAATTGGATGGCCAACTGTACCTGGTGGGTCCCATAATGTTTACAAGGCCTTGTAGATTTCCCAACTTTCTGGGAGGTTGCCATGGTGCTTGCTTGAAAACCTCCCATTTTTTGGTGGCGACATGGTAACCACCAGAATCTAGCCTTGCTTTCTGACAACATTACCTCTGACCACTCACGTGGTACCACTTTGTGAATTTTGGTTCATCCTCTTTACCCTGACACATCACCACCACAACTCCTAGTTGCCACATCACTCCGCCACCTATCTCCACACTTCCTACTAGATTTTTGATTTTCTGGGAGGTTACCATGGCACTTTCTAGAAAACCTCCTATTTTCCAGTGGCGACATGGTGAGCTCTTCAAATTTTTTGTCAAAATTTCTCCTTAGGACACTTGGTCAAAGTTTATTCATTTTCTCCGTCCAACTGACCATGGGGCCCATAGCACATGACCCTTGCCTTTTAAAAGAAAGTGTCTTATAGACACCATGCAATGTGTGTGTTTTTGCATTTAAACATCAAAAATCTCCCTGCCTGCTCAATGTGCGATATATGACTTAACATTGTTTTCTCTTTGTTCATCCCTACAACTTTGATTCTTTTTGTTGGCCTTGTAGAGTCTAAAGGATCTACTTACATCAGACCAATTCAAGTTAATCATTATGAAGTGACTATGCCCAATCTTTGACTACATATAGATCACTGCCTTGTTTGATTCAAAGACATCTATCTAGTAACATATTTTGTCCTCCATGGGAATCATTTCCATGTGTAAAATATACAATGAAATGCAAGATAAAAATTCTTCCTACCTCCAAAAACATGAATCTTCTAGGCTTCAAAACTACAGATGCCCCATTTTAACCTTCACTTGGATGTTGATGCCCAATTTCTATGCAAATGGGTTGAGATCATATGTAGAAGGATTTGTTAGGAATAAGGTGTCTCAACCTTGTATAATTCTCATTATTATTATTATTTGTTTTGTAAAATTTATTTTTGCAAATAATATGTAAATGTGAGTGTACATGTCTAGTTGGCATGTTGATCACTTACATGTCTCGGTATCTTGAAGTGTGTGAAGGAGATCATGGCTGAAATGGTTATGACGGATTCCTATAATGTGTAAGAGCTATTTAAGGAATGAGCTATGATAGGTGTAAGAGCATCTTATGACATGGGGCCTATTTGGGCACCCAAGAATGAGTGGTTGGTGTGTGTAAGAGAATATGCCAAAAATAGTTTGGTATGACAGATTCCCTTACACTTCTCTTGTGACCTCTATTTTTGGCCTATTCTATGACAAGCTATCATTCCCTATTAAAGGGTGGATGCCCTTTTCTTGAAATTGCATGTACATGTGGCATTGTGCATGGTTCTTGGTGGTTGAGCCATGAAGAATGCCCAACTCCTTTGTGGGCATTTTGTTGGGTCTTAAGATGTTCATAAATGTAGTATTGCATGTTGTAAATGCAAGAGAGAGGAAGAGGAGAGTGTACAAGTACTGAGGTGCTATTGGAGTCTTCTATTGTTGCTATTAAACTTGTATTGCAAGTGTATTGTAACCTTGTGTTGAAGATAATACATTGTGCAGGTTTTGAAGGGGTGGGGTTGTTTTACTGAAAGGTTTTTCCCCATTGGCAAATATTTGTGTTATGTGTTTCTTTCTCTATCTATTTTCTATATGCATGGTTAGCTGCAATATTGTTGTTTACATGATATTGAATCTGTAAGTGAAAATATTTTAAAAGGATTTGCACCATACTTTCCTTAAGAGATTAGTGTAGGAAGCTATTTTTGCACCTGAGTTTCCTTACAAGTGGTATCAGAGCCTGATCAACTTTTGATCCTAGTAACTGGGTAGGGTTTTTTGAACTAATCTCAAGTTGAGTGGGAGTCTTGTGCAAAGCATCCTAAATCTTATTTTCAAATTGAGATGGTGAGTTCATCATATGGAAGAATGGAGGTGGAGAAATTTAATGGCACTAATTTTGAGTTGTGGAAACTCAAGATGGAAGACATGTTTGAAGATCATGACCTATGGGAATTGACTTCAAATGCTACAAGGCCAGCAACTATAACTCAAGTAGATTGGGATATCAAAGACCATAAAGCTAAGGGTCTCATAAGACTCTGTTCAACTGATGTAGTCCTTCTGAATGTTCTATATGAGAAAACTGCATATAGTTTGTGGGAAAGACTTGGGGCCGTGTATCAAGCCAAATCTTTGGTGAACAAGTTGTTCTTGAGGAAGAAGTTGTATTCTCTACGAATGGAGGAAGGTGGATCCTTAATGGATCATTTAAATGCATTTAATCTACTAGCTACACAGTTGACATCAACTAGTGTCGAGTTAGAGGAGGAGGATCATTGCTACACAATTTTGTGTTCTTTACTAGATTCATGGGACCATCTTGTGATGGCTCTTGAAAGCACATTAGTCACTTTCAAAATTGATGATGTGGTGTCTTTGCTGCTATCAAAGGAGATGCAGAGAAAGGATTTCATTTCAAAAAAAGATGCCCTTGCTATTCGTGGGAGATCCATGGAAAGAGGGAAGAAAAATGACAATAAGTTTTACAATAAGGGTAGATCCAAATCCCATGGGAAGTCAAAGACTTCCAATAACTCCAAGGAAAAATGTTGGAACTGTGATAAACTTGGGCACTTTCATAAAGATTGCAAAGAGCTGAAGAAGAAGAAGAAAGGTTCAAACTCAGCTTTAGAAAGATCTCAAGAAGATGGTGATGCATTCATCATAGCTTTGGCAGCCCATGCATCTAATGATGTGTGGTTGGTTGACTCAGGTGCATCTTTTCACATGACCTCTCATCAAAACTAGTTCTCAAAATATGAAGAGTTCGATGGTGGAACGGTGTACTTGGGTGATGATTCTCACCTAAAGATAGTTGGACATGAAAGGGTCACTAGAAAATTTCCTCATGGATGAGTAAAGGGAATCAATGGAGTTATGCACATCCCAGGTTTGGCATGAAACCTATTATCTATAAGTATGATGAATGATGTAGGTGTGCAAGTTATTTTTTCGAAAGAAGGATGCAAGATGATGAGAGGATCGATAGTGCTTGCAAGGGGTACTAGGAGAGGTACCTTATTTCAGCTAGATACATGTATTTCTCTATGTAATAGTTCTTCATCCTCACCATTTGAACAAGCAGTGAAGAATACTATGGTTATTGGTTCCGATGGGAATGCAAACACTTTGGAAGGTAAGCTTCCTATAGAAAAGATAATGTTGTGGCATTTGAGATTTGGTCACATTGGTGAAAAGGGTCTCAGAACCCTAAAAAATAGAAATTGCATTGAGGGGTTAAATTATTGCAATCTCAAGTTTGACTTCTATGAACATTGTGTCTATGGTAAACAAAATTGTGTTTAGTTTTACTCTAGTTCTCACCAATCTTCTGATGTTTTGTATCTTATTCATTCTAATGTATTTGGTCCTGTAAAAGTTCCTTCAATCTCCAAGTCTATATTTTTTGTATCTTTCATAGATGATTATAGTAGAAGGACATGAATTTATTTCCTTAAAAGTAAGACATAATTCTTTAGTCGATTCAAGAAATTTAAAGCCCTTGTAGAGAATTAGACTAGTAAGAAGATTAAGTGTGTGCGAACTGACAATGGTGGTGAGTTTTTCTCAGCAGAGTTTGAATAGTTCTATAAAGAACAAGGTATCGAGAGGCATAAGACAACTCCTTATACCCCATAGAAAAATGGAGTTGTAGAGAGAATGAATAGGACACTGATGGAGAAGGCTAGGAGTATGCTTAGTGGAGCTAGTTTAGAGTAAAGGTTTTGGGCCAAAGCTGCGGCCACTGCTTGCTATCTGGTTAACAGATTCCTACATCAGCCCTTGTTGGTAAGACACCTATGGAGGTGTGGTCTGGTAAGAAGCCTTCAATTAGACATCTTCATGTTTTTGGTTGTGAAGCTTATGCACATGTTCCAAAGGAGAAAAGATCTAAGTTGGAAAACAAAGCTGTTAAATGTATTTTCATCATTTATAGTGCTAGTGTAAAAGGATACAAGCTTTGGGATCCTATGACTGGTAAGGTGTTGTATAGTAGAAATGCTATTTTTCGAGAGCTAACATCTTCTCCTATTGTACTACAACTAGATGAAAAAGAAAAGGAAAAAGATGTTGTTCAATTGCCTCCTACCCCTGAGAAGACTGAACAGAGAGACCATGTTGGGTCTAATGATGAGGAGAGATCTAGTAGCTTTGATAGTTTAGAAGAAGAGGAAGAACAACCTCAACCATAGCCCTTGAGTAGATCCACGAGAGAAAGAAACAACCAGAAAGGTTTGGTTATTCTATGTTAGATTCCAGTTATGCTTTTGCTTTGATTACTAACACTGATGAGCCTAGATCTGTGAAAGAGGCTTTGGGCATGGAAGATGTAGGTTCCTAGATTGAGGCTATGGATGATGAGATGGCTTCATTAGAGAAAAACAAAACTTGGGACCTTGTAGCTTTGCCTAAAGGGAGAAAATATATTGGTTGTAAATGGGTTTTCAAGAAGAAATTATGTGCAGATGGTAGTGTTGAAAGGTACAAAGCTAGATTGGTTGCAAAGGGGTATTCACAGGTACAGGGAATAGATTATGGTGAAATATTCTCTCCTGTTGCAAAGTTGAAATCCATTAGATTTCTGTTATCTCTTGCTGCATCATATGATTTAGAGATAGAACAGATGGATGTGAAGATAGCTTTCCTTCATGGTGATTTGGGGGAAGAGATTTATATGTCACAGCCTAAGCACTACATTGTTAAAGGTAAAGAATCCTTAGTTTTTAGATTAAAGAAATCTCTATATGGTTTGACAAAATCTCCTAGGATGTGGTACCTTAAGTTTGATGCCTTTGTGTTGTCAATTGGATTTCTAAGATCAAAATCAAATCATTATGTTTATTTCAGAGTTGAAAATGATCGCTTTCTTATTGTTGCATTATATGTTGATGATATGTTGCTGTTTGGGAAGGGTAAGGTTATGATTTCTGATTTTAAATCTTAGTTGTCAGCACAGTTTGAGATGAAAGATCTTGGGGTAGCTAGGTACATCTTGGGTATGGAAATTAGTAGAGATAGGTCTAAAAAAAAACTTTGGTTGAGTCAAAGTAAGTATGTGAAGTCTGTGTTGGACAGGTTCAACATGGCAGATTGTAGACCACTATGTGTTCCTATTCCTATGGGAACAAAGTTATTTGTAGATGATTGTCCAAAATCTCCTAGTGAGATGGAGGGCATGAGTAGAGTACCTTATGCTAGTGCAATTGGTATTCTTATGTATGCTATGGTTTATACTAGATCGGACATTGCCCAAGTAGTGGGAGTCTTGAGTCAATTTATGGCTAATCTTGGACAGGTACATTGGGATTTAGTTAAGCGAGTATTCAGATATTTGAGGGCTACATTAGATTACTCTATATGTTATCATGGTAACTCTTCTAGATCTCTGAATTTAGTTTGTAGTCATGGGTTTGTGGATTCAAATTGGGTAGGTGATATTGACCACAGGAGATCCACTAGTGCTTATGTGTTCACTATGTTTGGTGGTGCCATTAGTTGGATGAGCAAGCAACAACCTGTGGTTGCTTTGTCCACTATAGAAGTTGAGTACATGGTTGCTACTCATGCTTGTAAGGAATCCATTTGGCTTAAGAGATTATGTTCTGATGTTGGTGTTGATGCAGAATAGATTACTATTTGGTGTGATAGTCAGAGTGCTATTTGCCTTGCAAAGAATTCAACTTTCCATGCCAGAACAAAGCACATTGATGTGCAATTTCACTTTGTGAGAGATATGGTGGAAGATGGAAAGGAAAATTTGGAGAAGGTGGATACCACAAGGAATGTTGCAGATGCATTAACAAAACTAGTGGGCATTGAGAAGTTCAGATGGTGTTCGGAGTCTATGGGCATTTTTGCCTATAGTGGTTAGTTCCTATTATGTTGTTGCTGCTCTTACAAGGTGTTCGACAAGTGGGAGAATGTTAGAAATAAGGTGTCTCAACCTTGTATAATTCCTATTCTTATTATTATTTGTTTTTTTAAATGTATTTTTGCAAATAATATGTAAATGTGAGTGTACATGTCTAGTTGGCATGTTGATCACTTACATGTGTGGACATCTTGAAGTGTGTGAAGGAGATCATGGCTGAAATGGTTATGATGGATTCCTATGACATGTAAGAGCTATTTAAGGAATGAGCTATGATAGGTGTAAGAGCATCTTATGACATGGGGCCTATTTGGGCACCCAAGAATGAGTGGTTGGTGTGTGTAAGAGAATATGCCAAAAATAGGTTGGTATGAAAAATTCCCTTACACTTCTCTTGTGACCACTATTTTTGGTGGATTCTATGACAAGCTATCATTGCCTACTAAAGGGATGGATGCCCTTTTCTTGGTATTGCATGTACATGTGGTGTTGTGCATGGTTCTTGGTGGTTGAGCCATGAAAAATGCCCAACTCCTTTGTGGGCATTTTGTTGGGTCTTAAGATGTTCATAAATGTAGTATTGCATGTTGTAAATGCAAGAGAGAGGAAGAGGAGACTGTGCAAGTAATGAGGTGCTACTAGAGTCTTCTATTATTGTTGTTAAACTCACATTGCAAGTGTATTGTAACCTTGTGTTGAAGATAATACATTGTGCAGGTTTTGAAGGGGTGGGGTTGTTTTATTGAAAGATTTTTCCCCATTGGAAAATCTTTGTGTTATGTGTTTCTTTCTCTATCTATTTTCTGTATGCATGGTTGGCTGCAATATTGTTGTTTACATGATATTGAATTTTTAAGTGGAAATATTTTAAAAGGATTTGCACCATACTTTCCTTAAGAGATTAGTGTAGGATGTTGTTTCTGCACCTAAGTTTCCTTACAAGATTGACCATCAATTCTAATTGCAACACCAGTTACATTGGCCCAAATGGTGGCATTAACAAAGTGAGAATTTGCTACCAAATAGAAATCCCTTCTTGCACTTTGGTCCATTGTTACCAAAAATGAGTATGACTAGCTAATGTGCAAGTTTGTATAATTTCACTTCAAGCAACTTTATTGGATTACGATTGGCTGTGTCCAATATGTCACATAGAAACCTCAAAACTTTTTTTATGGAAGGTCTTTCTTTAAACTTGCATCTTCTCTTAATGGTGGCTCCCTAGGCATTTGGTTGCTCCTTAACATGGGACCTCTGACTTTATTTGCTATGGCCTTCTCTTCTTTGTTCATGCACCACATCTTCCACCTTCCTCTTACCATGAAGCTTTGCAACCTACCTCCCCACACATTTATTCCCTGCATCTATAGGTGTGTGACATTTCATTCATGAAAGTCACCTCCAAATATGCTGGCTACCCCTCATGTGTTTTTCTTTGCCACTGTCCAGTTAGCTTTTTGATCATCTTTGATAGACTCAAAGGTACAAGAAGTGTCTTCTCTGCCCCATCTTAACCCTTACATGGGAGTTTTACACCCCTAAAACCTCTTAATATACCCTATTAATATAGAGGAATTGAAAACTTTCTATAAATATGAGGCTTTTGATCCCTTTGCAACAATGTCACAAGTGACAAATTTTGAAAACTCGAAGAGTGCAAGTTTTGTAGAGAGATCAATTTTGGAATAAATTTAAAACTTCTTTTACATTGAGTATCAGACATCCTAACACAATTTCTTCCAATGTAACATCTAAAACTTCTTCCTTTAGACCTTGTGAGTTTGTCTTGGAATCCCTTAATTTCACTCAATTCAATCTTCATGACTATATCTGTGTTTTCAATGGTTGAATTTGGTTTTCTTTTTTTTAGGCAAGAAAAAATAAACATTTGAGAGTAATTAAAATAAATCTACATCATTGATTCAACTTTTGAAAATCACTTTACCCCTTTTTGCCAACTCCCAATTTAGTTTCAAAGGGTCCTTTGACCGGCTTTAAAAATTGACACAAACACCCAATAGAGCTCTAAAATTAGACACACTCATTCTTTTTCTTGCATAATCTTACCCTCTCAAATCTCATCTCATGAAGAATTCTCAGTCAAAACATATTGACTATCAAAGTTTCCCTCTTAGAATTTCCTACAAGAAAACATGTTAGAAAACAATAAATTGCATTCAAATTTGGCTTTGAAAACTAGACGAACTGACACTTAGGGAAATGAAAGATAGGGAATCAGTTTACTATCATGAGGAAAACATAGATATATGATTAAGGCTCATGATGAATAACAAGATGCATTCGGTGAGTGGTCAAAGTAGGCTACTCAAATTTGAAGACTGGAAACAACGGCATAAAAGTGTTTTCTGCCAATGGAATGGACTTGGGAAAGTGTACAAATAGATTCATCAAGGCTTCACAATTGACACACTTGAAGTATTTTTAGAGTATAAAATAGTCATAAAATCCATTCAATCTCACTTGTAACATATTTCAAGATATGACATCATGAATAGGGGTACTGACCAATCTGACTTTCTTGACACTAGTAAAAAGTTAGAAATTGCATTTGGAATCACGTTTGAAAACTAACCAATTTTTTTTTTCATAAGCTCAAACTTGAAACAAAGAAATTCTCTAAACTGTACAATGCAACACAAAAGGAAATTTCTCATTTTAGTCAATTACGCCAAAGTGATGACAAATCAAATAGGGTCTCTTAGAATTTTGAACAATTCACATCACAATGACAACAACAAATGATGAACTTTGAGGGATTCAAAACTTCTTGAAATTTGAAAGATAGGTTTTCTAGTATCGACACTAAAGACTCCCAAAGTGGTGAGTCATGAAATGTTATTGGGTACAAGATACTCAGATGCAAACAAGGCCTCCTATTGCTACTTGACATGGGCAAAAATGCAAATTTAGACACTACTCAAAATGAGACTTCACGAAATGGCTCAGAATAGCAATTGATTCCAATGGAACACATAAAAATATTGAATGCAAGGTGTTAGAAACATTAAACACTTCTTAGACCTCAAATGGATAGTTGGGTACTTATGCATCAAAAATCATTTATAGGGCTTAACTTTTTAATGGTAGTCAAAATTAGGGCCATAATTTTGAGTCCCAAAAGTGGCTCTATTTGGGGATGCATGTCCCTTTTGGGCATGGCAAGGATTCATATCTATGGAAGAAGAAAACCATTCCAAAAAATTTTCTCTCGAATAACTTTATTGAAAACAAGGAAACAACTACTCCTATTATGTACAAACGATGGCCCTGGGCTACCGAAATTCAACAAAACCTTTTACCTCTATCATATACCTTATTATCATTGAAATTTTCTTGAGGTAAACTAAAGTTTTTATTCTCCTTTGTTTCCCACAACACATCAACACTTTCAATCACTCCGTTAGGAAAAACAAAACTATTATAATGATCTTCATAGTGCACATACAAATCATCATTAACTTCCACATCATGGTCACTATGAAAATAATTATTAGTGTTATCATAATACTGATATCAAACTAAGACTGATCATCACTAACTAAATCATGAACACCTTCAACTGAAAACACAAAAGTTTGGTACTCTACTTCATTCAACAAGTCACATGAATCAAATTGTAACTCACCTTGTGCATCCATATATGAAGAAAATGTAAAATCTGACTTCTCCTCATTTTTAATATTAGTACTCCATAAATTAGATTGAACATTCACTACAGCCTCTTCATATAGAAAAAATTGATTAGATACTAAATCACAAGAATCATCATGAAATTTCATGTTCAAAATATGTTGATCCGTATCAATGTTTTCTTCAAATAACACATTAGAATGAACTCCTTCATTACCATTAATTTCCTCATCATATGAGCAATCAAAATGTATCTCAACATCATGAAAACAAGAAGGAAATGAACCAACAATTGACCCTATATCTAGATCTTTCTTCTCAACATAGAAGTTGTCATGTGTGTTGATGTACGAACTACCATCATATACACCTCCAAAACTTGACATAGCATATTCTGAAACTATATCTTCTTCAACATCAAATTTAGGGGAAATGACTTCATAATATGAAAAGGCAAAATGTGGCAAAGCACAAACATCCTTGGATACATTTGCATACTTTTCAAAATCATGAACCAACAAATCTGAAATCTCATCAACACTTAACAAGACTTCATTATTAGTTTCTTTTTCTTTGTTGTAATTATTATCTAGATAGCTTGACACATTTAAAACAACAAACTCATTAGAAATACATTCTAAAAAATCAAAACTATGATCATCCCATACATCTTCTTCCTTAGACAATACCTCAACCACTAGTATGTTAGCACATTCACATTCATCACTAGAAGAAAGACTCTTATTTTTGTTACACTTTTCCTCTTCTTTACGATCATCATCATAACAAAATGAATCCACATTATGGATGTCATCAAATAGCTAATTATTGTCCTCTGATTCATAATACTAAGATTCTTCATCTTCAATATCATTTTCAATGGATTTATTGCATTCATTAAAATTAGATTCATTGCCATTCAAAGCACCTTCAATCTTCTTGATAAAATCTTGGAATTCAAAAATATTATCTAACCTTTACTTTGTTGAAAAATCAATTGAATGTGGCATAAAAACTTCTAAGAGTACCATTGGCCATGAAGACTCCTTAGATTTGATATGCCCATCAAGATTCATAACTACTGATTTAAACTTTATGTAAATTTGAAATTCACTAAGACCCTTAATATTACCAATTGTATTTCTTATCATTATGACAGTCTTATCATGAATCTTTCTTTTCATCTTAGCAATATTTGCACGAACATTTTCAAGAGTTGGCACATCACTCTCAGCCCTAGAATCTAAATCCATCTTATAAAATATTAAAATCCTACACCTGTTGTCTTAGTGTTGAAAATACTAGATTGAGGCAACCATTTTGTTCATTCAACTTTCATGAAGGAAAAATACATGAAAATTGAAAATACCTTTATGTGTTGCTACAAGAAACCTTTGATCTACTAATTGGAACTATGTAAACATGAAATCCTTCACACCATAGATAAAATCCTTGTAAAGCTGCCACCTCCTTGAAGGGGAAAATGAAATCATAGAAATGATTCACCTTTTGAAATCAACTACTTTAGCAAATACAAACAATCACATAAACTATCAATCAAGAAACTCATACTTCCTCTTTCCCAACAAACTAGATCTACCTACAAATACTGAAAGCCTTTGATATTAAAATAAACCATGCACTAGCACAAAGATTAGACTAGAGTTGCCACTCACACTTAGAATATATTTGAAAATTTTTACCACTTGTAAATTCTAAACCAAACTTTCAATATGAAAAACTTGCAAATCATTAACACCTTGAAAAGAGAATACACTTAATAAATCAATTCTTGACTCTGAACTTTTCTCAATACCACTTACAAAAATTGAATTGATTGAAGATAAACTTATAATAGTCATAGAACACAATTTACATCCAATTTTACAACATATTGTTGTTCATGAATAAAGCTTAACTGGAGAACCCAAAACTTTAGCAGGGAAATGGAAAACACCTCAAAACCCTACTGTTGTAGTAAATTCTTCCTTTTTTATTGAATCTTTTTCAAATTCTCAAGGATTGTCTATCATTTAGATTCAATACAAGTCCCTAGTAGAGTCACCATTTTTTTGGTGTTTTGAAACATTACAAGTTTCAAATTACCCTAATAAGAACAAGATACATCTAGGGATAGCTACTTCCCATCCTTAACATATCATTTCAGACACTGGGCCAACTATAAGGCTAAACCCTTCTACTTCAGGCTCTGCAAAACCTAGGCAGGTGGACCTCAGATTCAATTTATATGGTACCAGTGATAAACATATTCTTGAATCTATTAACAATAGATTTAGCCCTTATTTCTCCTAATGACTCATGCAATAACATAGATCTACAATAGCTAAATGCAAGACAATGTAATTCATAAGGTAAGTGAGGGTTAAACTTTGAATAGCCTTCAACAGAAAGGGAAAAGATGATTTAATATGTTGATAATAGTAAGACATAGATATGAGCAACAAAACTGAATGATCCTGCAGCTGATCAATGCCTTATCTATTGGGCAATTACATGGATTACAACCATACATATTCTAGAAATCTTTGACATAACTCCTACATCAAGATCCCTAATCTATCTTTCACTTTGTGAATAGACATTTGTATCAAAATGAATCTCATACTCGACCTATCCCACCATGAAGTCTACACACTCTATGATACATATCAAGCAATTACATGGACCTTTGTTCCACAAGAAAAATACTTCAACCACATGCATTTTTTAAACAAAATGCAACCTAATTTATGCTCTTTGTTCACAAATTAGAATAAATTACAAACCCATGAATATGAGGCAAGATTAAAAATGAATGTAAACCCACTGCTGTGTTTTATTCATTTTCCTTGAAAAAAAATACATGAAACATGTATAGAAATGACTCACTAATCACAAAACAAATGAGAATTATCTATATAAAACTTAATGCTACTCATTACAAGAGAAATTACTGAAGGAAATGGTATCATAGAAGTGATTATTTTTTCTCAAAAAAATGGAACCAACTAGTTTCATAGTAAAAAAATGGAACCAATTGATTTCATAGTAAAAAAATGGAACCCCTAATGAAAAAGAGAAAGATACCTATATAGGATGGAAAGAACTTGATCCTAACCTAGATATTTTCCTCCTTTTTCTTTCATTTCACAAAAGATTTGATTCTTCAATCATGACTCCAACTTCAATCCCAAAATTCAGTTCAACTGGAAAAACAAATATCCATCATAACTAAAAATTGGAGTCAAATTATACCAGAATGGCATAATATTGTCAAAATTAACCCAAAAAACCTTTTACCATGTGTTTTTACCATCCTTGTGACTGCATTTTCATTTTTTTCCAACCTCACTAAGAAGGTCCAAATTTTACATTTCTGTATATAACTCAAACTAGTGAAGACCTACTCAAAATTTGATTCCATATTTGGATTTCTCATCTCAAGACCTTTCCAATGGTATATGATACTTGATATTTCAGATATAAAAAACCCCTCTAGTGACCATTTGAAATTTTAGGCTCTCATATAGAGTTTTAGATTAAAATGGAAAATTTTGAAAAATTTAAAAAAGTTCTATAGTGTAAACTATAGAATATTCAATTTTTGAAACAAAATTTGCAAATCTTTGAATGAAAGATCAAAATTGTTCAAAGATATTATTTATTTTAAAATATCCCCTTATACCTTCCTCGATCACTTAAATGATGTCATTTGTCATAAACTAGTTTGCTAACTATACTAGGTGGGTGCCACAACCTTTACAAGGCCTAGCTAGATTTCTCAACTTTCTAGGAGGTTGCCATGGTGTTTGTTGGAAAACCTCCCATTTTTTGGTGGCGACATTGTGACCACTGAAATCTGGCCCTCTTTTCCAGCAACATTTCCTTTGACCACTCTCATGGTGCCACTTGGCAAATTCTAGTTTGTCCTCTTCAGCCCAACATGTCACTGCTAAAGCTCTTGGTTGCCACATCACTGTGCAACCTAGCCCCATACTTCCTATTAGATTTTTGATTTTCTAGGAGGTCGTCATGGCACTTTCAAAAAAACCTCCCATTTTCTGATGTTGACATGGAAACCACTGGATTCTTCAACTTTTTCGGTGACTTTTCTCCTTAGGACACTTGGTCAAAATTTCTTTGTCTTCTTCGTATGACTAACCATGAGCCTCACAGTGCATGAGCCTAGCCTTTTAAAAGATGGTGTCTTATAGACACCATGCAATGTGTGTGTTTTTGTATTTAAACATCAAAAATCTCCCTATCCACTCAATGTGCGATATATGACTTAACATTGTTTTCTCTTTGTTAATCCCTATGGCTTTGATGCTTCTATTTGCCCTTGTGGAATCTAAAGGATCTGCCTACACCAAACCAAGTCAAGTTGATCATTATGAAGTGATTGCGCCCAATCTTTGACTACATACAAATCAATGCCTTTTTTGATTCAAAGACATCTATCTAGTAACATATTCTATCCTCGATGAGAATCATTTCCATGCATAAAATATATGATGAAATGCAAGATAAAAATTCTACCCACCTTCAAAAACATGGATCTCCTAGGCTTCAAAATCGCAGATACCCTATTTTAACCCTCACTTGGATGCTGACACCCAATTTCTACACAAATGGGTTGAGATCATATGCAAAAGGATTGACCATTAGTTCTAATCAAAACACCAGTTACATTGGCCCAAATAGTGGCATTAACATAGCAAGCATTTGCTACCAAATAGTGATCCCTACTTGCACTTTGGTCCATTGTTACCAAAAGCGAGTATGACTAGCTAACATGCATATCCAAGTTTATATAATTTTCACTTCAAGTAGCTTTATCGTATTACAACTGGTTGTGTCCAATATGTCATATAGAAACCTCAAAACTTGTTTTATGTCTCTTAATGGAAGCTCCCAAGGTAGAGCTCCCTAGGCATTTGGTTGCCCCTTAATATGGGACCTCTGACTTTATTTGTTGTGGTCTTCTCTTCTTTGTTCATGCAACTTCCACATTTGCTACCTTCCTCTTACTATGGAGCTCTACAACCTACCTCCCTATGCATTTATTCCCTATTTCTATTGGTGCATGACATTTCATTCATGAAAGTCACCTCCAAATATCCTGGCTACCCCTCATGCATTTTCCTCTGTCGCTATCTAGTTAGCTTCATGATCCTCTTTAATAGACTCAAAGGTACAAGAAGTGTCTTCTCTACCCCATCTTAACCCTTACATAGTAGTTTTACTCCCTTGCAACCTCTTAATCTCCCCTATTAATATAGAGGCATTGAAAACTTTCTATAAATATGAGGCTTTTGATCCCTTTGCAACAATGTCGTAGGTGACAAATTGTGAACACTCAAAGAGAGAAAATCTTGTAGAGAGATCAATTCTAGAATAAATTTAAAACTTCTTTTACATTGAGCATTGCATATCCTAACACAATTTCTTCCAATGTAACATCTAAAAATTCTTCCTTCAAACCTAGTGAGTTTGTCTTGGAATCCCTTGATTTCACTCAATTTAATCTTCATGACTATATCTGCATTTTCAATGGTTGACTTTGGTTTTTTTTTTTAGGAAAGAAAGAATAAACCTCCTTAATTTGATTTAATAGCTCCCTAAAATATTCCAATTCATTTTTAACATTGCATTAGATATATCTATCATAGCCTTTAATGTTGCCTCAGCTTTGGAAATTGTAACTCTTGCTTTTCCTTACATTTCTAGTATAGATGAAGTTTTCTTTATCTAATTTTGTTAGTATATTCCTTCATACTCTAGAACTTATGTTTGTTTTTATGTTCTTTCTCTTTTACATAGATGGTGGTAGATCATTTTAAATTGATTTTTTGATAGCTTATACATTCATTAATGTTTTCAAATGAATGCTCACCTATCTATATTTCTCTTTTAAGGCCTCTTCAATGTGTTCGATTCCATTTTATTTTCACCTTCCAAATCTTACTCAATGGAATTAGGCAGCCCCCAAAGTGGGTCTAGCTAAAAAAAATTCATTTTTGAACACTTGATCATGTAAATTGATCCGTTCAACATTTGAGAGTAATTAAAATCAATTTGCATCATTGATTCAACTTTTGAAAATTAATTTACACCCTTGTGTCAATTGTCAATTTAGTGCCATAGGGTCCTTTGAATGGCTTTAAAAATTGACACAAACACTTGGCTGGGCTCTGAAATTAGACACCCTAATTATTTTTCTCATATATTCTTACCCTTTTGAATCTTACCTCATGAAAAAATTTTAGTCAAAAGACATTGATCGTCAAATTTTCTCTCTTAGAATTGCCTATAAGAAAACATGTTAGAAAATAATAAATTGCATTCAGATTTGAAATTGAAAATAGGGTGAACTGACACTTGGGGAAATGAAAGATGGGGAATTAGTTTATTGCCATAAAGAAAACATAAATCTACAATTAGGTCTCATGATGAATAAGAGGATTCATTTGGTGAGTGGTCAAAGTAGGCTACTCAAATTTGAAGACTAGATATAATGGCATAAAAGTGTTTTTTGCAAATGGAATGGACTTGGGAAAGTGTGCAAAAATATTTCTCATGACTTGAAAATTGGCACACTTGAAGTACTTTTATACTATAAAGTAGTGGTACAATCCATTAGATCTCACCTATCATGGATTTCAAGATATGACATCATGAACAAGGGTACTAACCAATCTACCTTTCTTGACACCAGTAAAAAGTTAGAAACTACATTTAAAATAACATTTGAAAACTGATCAAATGGATTTGTCATAAGCTCAAACTTGAAATATGGAAATTATTTAAGTTCTATAATCCAACACAAAAGGAAATTTCTCATTTTGATCAACTGGGTCAAAGTTATGATATGTCAAACAAGGTCTCCTAGAATTCTCAATAATTCACATCACCATGACAACAACAAATGACCAAATTTGAGGGACTTAAAACCAAGTCAAATAGTTTTGAAACTACACAAAATCTAAAAATTAGGTTCTTTGGTATGGACACTAAAGTGGTGAGTCATGAAACATTACTGGATACGAGATATTCAGATGCTAACAAGGCCTCCTATCGCTACTTGACACTTAGGCAAAAATGCAGATTTGGACATTGCTCAAAACAAGACATCATGAAATGGCTCAGAATGGTAATTTATCCCAATGGAACACATAAACACACTAAATTCAATGTGTTAGAAACATTAAACACCTCTTAGGCTTCAAATGGATAGCCAAGTACATACACATCAAAAGTTGTTTATAGGGCTTAATTTTTTAATGGTACTCAAAATTAGGGCTACAATTTTGAGTACAAATTTAATATGTAGTGCCATTTGAAATGATTTAAGGATTGTAAGAAATATTGTATGTAAAATTTGTTCATGTGAAGTGTCTTGAGTGAATTGATGAACGATTTGACAACAAATTGAAATGTGAAGTGAAGTTTGCAAAAGCAGAAAGTTGTAGAAGCCCTAAATCATATTTTAAAGATATTTTGTGAAGCTTGAATCCTTTTTTTTTAGCACTTTTAGTTATAGTTCAAATGTTAAGTTACAATGTGTATGATTTAAGTGAAAGACTCTAATATGAGTTTAAGAAACATCTATTTATTTATTTATTAGATGATTCATTAGGAGCATTTTTGCAAGTTCCAAAAAATGTGTTGCATCTCAAGGATATCAGAAGTTATATTCATTGTAAGATTGAGAGCATAGGTGATGAAGAGATTAATGAGGAATTGGGAAAGATGTGTAACAATGACTTATTCTTAAAGTCTAGGTATGCATAGCTAGAGAATTTGAATATGATAAATTATATGTTTTATACAGAGTTTGACAATCACTATTGGACCCAAATCATTTTGAGTAGGGTACATGATGATATGTTTTGGTTAGCAGATGAGAAAGTTGTTATTGACAATGACCTAATTCACAAGGTCAAAGGATTGAGTAATGAAGGATACAATCCTATTAATGAGAAAAATTTTAGGAAGATGGTTGAGAGAAACCTAAATAAAAAGTTTGATGGAAGACACATGAAGGTAGACTCCACTCAGGATAGAACAAAAAGTTATGAACCAAGATATTAGGGTACAAGTTGAACCATGGATCAAGGGTAACTTATACTAGCTAGATTTTTTCATACAACTTATGTAATGGTTATGCCAGCAAGCAAGGTTAATTTTTACAAAATTATCAGATTGCAAATGTTGGACAACATTGAAAAGATTAAGAAGACAAAGAATGCAGTTTTCAGATTTGAGTCCTTGTTGACTCACATGTTCTTTTATGCTATAAGGAAGTTTCCTGGATTAATTATTTGGGATAATTGCAAGTTTGTAATGAAGTTTGTGAGTCAATGCTACATGTCTAAACCAAAAAATGCGAGGGATGATGACATTGACAGAATGATAAAAAACTTCTAGTCTTAGATGAAATAGAGGTATAGGATGCCTCCCTCTACAGTAGAGAAGTACAAGGAAGAGATATGCTTCATGGTGGAAACTAACAACACTTGCATGAAATTAGTAATTTCCAACATTAAATTAATAGAATATATGGGATATGAGATGAGTGCAGACCTCATAGAAGGGTATGCGTAGATTATTTTTGCACATGAGAAGGACATAGAGTGCCCTAGATGGGGTTCATATGAGGAAAAGATGAGAATAGTTCATTCAAAACTATAACAAAAAAGAAAGTAAGAAAAAGGTTGAGAAAGAGATAGATTCCATTCTTAAGGAATTAGGCATGAAAATGGAAGAATTAAATGAGATTATAGGTATTGCACTAGAGATGAAGGCCAGTGGAAAAACTATGTTTAGCAAGAAAAGGATCAACAGTTCTTTGCAACAAAGAGACTTCAACTTCACATGTTTTTGTTTCTAAATTTTCAACAAGATTTTTTACAATAGAAGAGGTATCTACATGCTAATCCGAATTTGAACACTCAACATGACATTGGTTTCTCCTTTGAACTTCATCTTTCTGGAAAACATTTCTAGAGAAATGACTCTTAGTTAGTTCATATTTTGTATTGTTTTCAATGTTTATTATTTTCATGAAAGCCTGATGCAAAGTCTCAAGTTCTTCATCCCTCAAAAGATAGGTCATCTTTTCACCAAAAGAATCAAGATAAACTACTAAACACACTTGATCATTTGGTCTACAAAGTTTAGGAATCTCATTCAAGATCCTTGCAAATATAATATTGAATGCAGGAATAAGTTCAATATTCCTAATTTGGATCTTCAAGAACTTCTCAAAAGAATCAGAGATGCTTAATCTTTCCTCAAATTGCTTCATGAAGGTTGTGTGCGAATTACCCCAAGATGAAATCAAAAATGATGGTAGAAAAGAAAACCAATTTCTAGCATCACCTTCTAAGGTTTGAACAAAAAACTTCACATGCATGTCTTCATGAGCAATTTTAAAAACACCAATCAAATCACTAAACATCTGAACATGATGACTAGCAGAATCCAAATGGTTCCTAGTGAACTTAGGCAAAAAAATTCTAAAATCACATGGCATGGTGTTTGGGAAACCATGAATGCCATCAAAAAGTAATGGCAAGTATCTCTTGGTAGAGATAGATCTAAAAATTTTATCCATGGACTGCATACTAGGTAAAAAGAAATTTTCCATTTCTTGCAAACACATAACTCATTCACCAAAATTACTTTCAGAATTTATAACTTCAAAAAGATCCAAAAAATATTTCTACTAATACAATCTCTAACATACTCCAACACGTAAACACATTTTTTTGAATCTATCCTTCACAGAGTATGTTGAGATGCATCAAGCATCTCTCCTATTTAGTGCTGAAAATACCACTTGACAGAGAAACTTTTGTAGAACTTAATTTCACGGAAAAGAAATATCATGAAAGTGCAAAATACATTTTAGTGTTGGTGTCTACAAACCACTTCAATGCTACAAATAATAGCTGATTTAGATCTTATTTTGATTTGGTAACTATTGCACCACATCTCACATAATCCTTCCAACCATTGTGAAGAACTTGAGATCTGTTCTTCAAATATGTATTCCAACTATTGTATCCTTCGCTACACCTTCAACTTCACAACACACTTGTATAGAGATATAACTTTGATTTGCCACTCACTTAATGATAAAAGATTTTCCTATCTTGCACAACATAACGAGCTGGTCCAAAATTTATAGTAGGTATCTGAAAAACTTTATACAAAAACCTTGGAATTTCACACTCTTGACAAAGTGAAAGACTTATATTCTTGAATCTTAAAATTATATCAACACTTTATGGTCATTTGGATTTAAAAATGAGAAATTACAAGTGGTCTTACAAACATTATCCATCACTAATCTTCAAATTTATTATTGTAATACCCCAAAATTGGCATATTGCCATGCTAAACCAATTATAGTCTCTTTGATCAATCCTAAGTCCTATTTAACTAGGCAATCCCAATTTTGATAATCACTACTTGACCTAAGTGTCAAATGTAGAAAATCCCTAATTTTTATTAATTACACTCTTTATTTAATTCCTAAGTATTGACTCAAATTAGCTACATTAAACCTATTAATTAAGTTTAATTTAATTATATGTCTTTATACCTTAATTAAATTAAATTTACCTTTTTAGCTAATGCAAAGGGAATTAAATGTATTTGATTTAATAAGGTATATTATCATTTCAATTTATTGAATTTAATTGTTCAATTAATTAAAATTATGCATTTATGAGGTCATATTCAATTTTATTAAATTAAATATACTCTCCAAATTCTATCTTTAGTTCACAAATGGAAACTCAGAATGAACTAGAATTGGGAATGGAATTAATGCAGTGAACTCTTTCTCACCCTTAGAAGAGAACCAGTTAACTCTCCATGACACTCAGAATTGAATTAGTTAACTTTGGTTGCAAAAGGAAGTTTCCATTCTAACTTAATCTCATTTCCAATCTCAACTATCTATTATACTTGATCTTGATTATTGGTCAATTTCTGGGAATCTATTTAAGGAGCCTTCAATACCTCATTTAGGAGGTTGATAATTGATAGTATCAAATTTATGTTGAAATACTCATTCTCTCATACATTCATAGCTTGTCATTTTTCTTGCATTACAATATCATTCTAGTTTTAAAATGCATCCATTTAGAATAATATGCTCTTTTTATTCTTAGCTTAATATATGCATTACATATGAATTAATTTACATATCTTATTTAGATTAATCTTGCATTTTCATATAGCTTAAATAAATTCTTCATTCTAAATGTTTGGTTGCTAGCTTCTCATTCTAAGAAAAATAACATAATCAATATAGTTAGAAGGTAATAGATCAAACTATTGGAGATCTTGGATGAACAATCCCATGTTTATGTTGGGATAATCCCTTAGATAAGGATCATGTTGAAGTGTGTGTGAAGATTGAGGCCCACATTTCCCACATGCATTTCTCACACCCACTATGGGGCTGAGAAATCAAAATTTTGGCCTTAATTGTTCCATTTTTTTGAATATTTTAGTATTCTATAGATGTCATCCATACAGTACTCTAGTTTCTCATGAATCTCATTCTTGTGTGAAGAAATTGATATTTCACTCCTTTTACTACACTTCCTCATGCAAAAAAGTTTATAATTGTGCAGTTTCTTGTTCGATATACACCATTTCCTCATGCAAGCTTGTGCAAGATTTTGCACAAAATTTGGCATTAGTAATTGCAAAGTGTAGTTTTCAGATTCAATTTTTATCATCTTGATTTAACTAATAGTTGTCTAAATCATTTTCACTTTTAGTTTCTAATTTTTAACAGTGTAATAATGGTTTGTAGGATGCTCGTCAAAGAAACCTTATTACAAACCCTTGCAACACTATTGACCATTTGATTTCAAGATGCTTTTCAAAGATACACATGTCAAAAAATCAATTCAAACCCACTTAAACATTGTGTTTTCTTTATCTGCTTTCTTACACATATTTTAAATAGTGCTTGTGAACTTTGTAGGGCTCTAGAAAAAGGAATAGAGGAGTATGCTCTTTGCTACTTGGAAGTGATGCCCAAGAGTAAATTAGAAACCTATATGCCTTTGGAAGATGGTACCCAAGGGGGAAAAGAAAGTTAGTCATTCTCTTGTATGAGTCTTTTTTATGAAGAGATGATGGTTTCCTTTAAGAGATCAAAACCTTGAGAAAAGACAAGTCAGGATCGATAAGCTAACTTGGTGATGAATATGTTCTACATGTTTGGGTAAGGTGATGAGGTAGAGGAGTATGCTCTTTTCCCTTGTGAGAAATTAGAAACTTGGACCCTTAGATCTAGACCACCACTTTGAGTCAACCTTTAAGAGGGCTTGCCAGAGCATCTAACCTCTAAGAATGAACCAAATGAGCACACTCCTATCACCAAAGATTCCAACTCACTATAATAAAGGAGCTTTGTTGAGAAAAAGACTCCAAAATCATATTAATTTTCTCTTCTTCATTTTGACATCATATATCAAGAAGAGGCTCTATCTATTGCATTGGTCAATGTCAACCCTAGTCTTGCTAGTCAAGTATGTCCAATTTTAGATGCTGGTGTGGGTTGCTAGCCTCAACTTCTTTTACAAAGCCATCAGAGGTTAATATAAATAGAATCTAAGTAAAAAACTCTTAGTTAGCTACTACCTAGTTCACCTATGAAAGGGAGCATAATCTTTGTGCAAGGAGGGGAAAAAATCTCTCCTATAGATACTCACCGTAGGCATGTACTTGGACATTGGAAGGTGGTATACATGCTTGATCCCTACCACAAGGGTGCTCATTTAGCATATATTTTATAAGTCATTGGAATACATAGAAAAAATGGGTGCTCTCTAGCAAGGTGACATAGCTATGTGAGATGAATGCATGTACATAAGATATGAGACAAAGGTTTTGTTTCCTCTACCAGTTTTGGTTTTAGGGATAAAGTGTGTCTTTTTTGAGTCTATAAACTTGTTCAAATCTTTCAAACAAAAAAAAGGTCAAGACTCCCCCATTCCTCTAATTTTCTTTGTCCTTGGTTGGATTGTTTGTGACTATTCCTTACTTCATGTGCCTAAAAATAATTGTCTATTTGAAAACCAAAATGTTGTCCAAAACTTAAAAACTATGTTGATATTTGCTAGAAACTTGTAAACACAATTAGCCTTCTATTTAAAACTATTGAAACCATTGAAAAGCTCATCCAATTTAGTCAAAAATTGTCGATATATCCCCTTTCTCATACCCAATTTTACAAATTTTTACATAAGAAAAATCCTTGTTAGCACTTCCTCATAGGGTTCTTTGCAGTTCCTTGCATGACTCTTTGTGAATATCTATGTGAGATTTTTCCAAACACTATCTATTGAAGCCAAAATTTTGTCCTTTTGTCAAACTGTCAAATCCTAATGAGGCTTTGTACAAGTCCTTGTATGAGAAAACTAGTCAACTTATGCTATTCTAAAACTTTGCCTAGTTTACTATGATTTCTCATGTGATTCCTTGCAAATCTTCACATAGGATCTTGTCCTAAAACTGTCAAACTATTATGTTAGAGTTATTTGTGCTCCAAGTTCAAATTGTGCCTACAACACTTGATCACTTCTCTATCTATAAATAGTTTCAAACATTGACTTCTTTCTTAGATGACAACTTGTGACCTACACATGAACTAGTCTCCTCACTTAGCTATCTTATCTTCTACTTTTGTGTTTGTCATACTTTGTGACATGACACTCATAACTCTTGGCTATTCTAGCCATTACTTAGATGACTTGTACCTAAGTACAGAACACTCTTATCTCACTTTTTGAGGCTATGTTCTAGGGTGGTCCTTGTCTAGGCTTTTTCTCTTTTTCATTGTCTATGAGTGTGGCAACAAGGAGTAGAAACATGTTTTATCACCATAGACTTAGAGGAGGTAGAGCTAGAGGTCATAATCATGGTAGAGTCTACTTCTCAGATTATACATGGTCTATCTCTAGTTTATCTAGTGAGTAGTCTTCATGATCTCCTTCATCGGTTAGATCACCTAATATTCAACAAATGTTTTCCATAAACTTACAACAAACTAGGAACCCCTTATATCAAGAGGATCCTAAAACTAGAAAAGGTCATACATCTCTAAAAAACATATTTGAATTCTTATTTAGGAGATCATTTCAACCAACATACACTAAAACTTACCACATTTTTAAAATGGCTTATCAAGACCCAAAAAATGGAGACTATAGTGGAGAACAAGATCACCAAGGAATGAAAGACATAAAGAACCTTTCACTAATGAAAATGAGGAAAATGAAGAGATATGTTATGAAGATGTTAAAAGATGTTGTAAGGATTAAAAATTCCAGAAAGTCATCAAAATCTTTCTTAATGAAAGAAAGAGAAATACTTTCTCAAACTTTCCCAAGAGGGAGGCAAGTTACCTCATCACTTTAGTGTTGAAACAATAATTACACCTAAAGAGGAAACTAAAACATCTAAGTTGCAAAAACAATTAAAGATCATGCAAGAAAAATTATCACAAATGATGCATGATAAGGAAAAACCTACAAAAACATACACCTTAGATACTCTTTGTCCATTTCCTTTTGACAAGAGTATAGACATTCCTCCTTTTCCAAGATGAGTTGAGTTACAAAAGTAGGATAAATACTTCAAAAATTTTGATCCCAAAAGATCATTTGTGGTAATTCAATGCCTTGTCTATGGAATTTATGCATAATAAGACATACCTCATGCATCTATTCCCACTAAGTCTAGGTGGTTAGGCCATGTAATGGTTTTCATGGTTGCCTCTGGGTATCAAAAAATTTGATGAAATTTCTAACTTGTTTGTCCAATAGTACTTCCACAACATACAACATATAGTTAACATACAAGACTTGTGTAACCTTAAACAAAAAGTTGGGGAACCTTTCCTCACATTCCTTTAGAGATGGAGGGAACTTTACACCAAATATTCATGAAAGATTCCTAAAATAGAAATACTTGACATCTTCACTGATAATCTTTTACCTAACTTTGGGTAAAATTTTTAACTTCAAGGTCTATGCACCTTTGAAGACATGGTCACACAAGCTATCTGAATAGATGAATTCATGATCAAAAAGGGTGAAATAACCCTTCAAAAGTACACCAGATAAAGATCAAACTCTAATAAGGATAAATCTAAGTATGTGAACAAGAATCAAGAGGTGTGTCAAGACAATATAACACTTTTTAACTTGCAGGATTGGACATCCTTTACTAACAAAGTATTATGCCGATCTCCATTAAATATCAATCTAGGAGCATGAACTTGAGATGATGTCTACGAAGTATATGCTCTTTCTTTTGCTAAAATTCACTACTACCTTGAATGCAATAACCATTAAGGAAATCTAGCTTATCCAAAGGAAAGACAACTATCAAATGCTTGGAAGGAAATTCCAATTACTTAAACATAGATTTGTGCGCCTACTGCTGTAGGAACAACAACTGGTTCTATTTTCAATGTCT
This sequence comes from Cupressus sempervirens, assembly GCA_028749045.1. Taxonomy (NCBI): domain Eukaryota; kingdom Viridiplantae; phylum Streptophyta; class Pinopsida; order Cupressales; family Cupressaceae; genus Cupressus; species Cupressus sempervirens. Next base: position 816,777,576 of record CM053789.1, on the reverse strand, counting down.
ATAGGAATAGAAATTCTAAACTTAACTTAGAAAATTGAATCTAACTCCTAATTGCTAAAGTAAATTCAACCTTTTGCATGGGCCCCCGCAGAAGAATGAAGAAAAGATCAACTTAGATGAAAGTGCAGAAACTCAGAAAAGTCATGTATTCATTTAAATATGCAGTATTACAATAGCCTCAAAAAAAAAGTTTTCTATCAACTCTATCAATCTACTTACTACTCAATCCCATAGATATAGATGAAGTCTTATTTAAAAAGAAAGGAAATAACAAACTCCTACAATTATGACTTCCTCATGAGGAATAGTCAGTTACAGTTCAAGGCTAATCCAAGCATGCAATCATAAAGAAACTAGTTATCTCATTAAATTCCCATAAACATAGAACATAGTGGATGCTAGATCTACTCTTTTATCTAACTTCAATAGCTTCTAGGAATCTAGGTATCATGTAATAGCTCCTTGCATGCTCAATTGATTGCTTTAATGCTTACTTTCCTGCTCTGCCACTTTATCATGTCCTACTTTTTATTTATTAAAATAGGTCCCTTCTGACTTTGCTACCAAGTTTCTAGCTGCAATGGTGCCATAATATTTCTCTTTAATACCAACAATTCCTCAGTGCTAATCCTTCAAAAAAAAATTTTTATCAACTCTAGCTCAGCTTGTATTCTTGCGATCAACATTTAATGCACACAAAAATTCCTACAAACATTTATTTATATTTATTAATTTATAAAGAAAAAGTATTAATCATTCAACTAATAGTTTTTGCAATCTCTTCGACTACAAGAAGATCTATACATGTTAGACATTCATGAAAAAAGATTTTTACCATAAAATGAACCCTTTTTAGATATAATTTTGATTATCAATTTGATTCCACATGTCCATACCTTATACATCAAAAGTTCAAAATACTATACTTAAAAGATGTTAAAGTTCAGTATGTTATAGACAAATGTTCACAAAAAGGGCCAAAATGACATCTATTTCTTCATGCCATCATTTTTTCCCCCAACTGTCTTGATGCTAGTCCCTTCAACATCTATAGATTTCTAATCCTTATCCACACACTGAGATCATTAGCGATCTTCTCACCTAATTCATGAGCTCTATAATTAAAGTATCCATGATTCTATTTTAACCTTTCACATTTTTTCTCTTCAATGGCCATGTTATATTCAACAAATGAATCATATTTTCCAAGTATAGGATGTAAGAGTATTGGTGGTTGGAAACAAAGAGGAACCCAATAACTTTTTCAATTTTTTCCCATCATCATATATCTGGGCATCTTGTTGATAGTGAACTCCAAATTTTGAGGAGAGTGCAATTCCCTCATTTTCAGATCTTCTGATAATCATATCCATCTTTAAGGAGAGGCTCATATGGCATTAGGGGCAATTGCAGAACAATATTGCTCCCAATCTAGAAAAGCTTGTTCTTGGATAGGATGAATTTTAGCAGCAACACTTTTATTGTTGTTAACAGAGAGCCAATCAAAGAATACCTTTTGAGTGTTTTGCACTGTACGTTGAATGTATAATGGCTCAAACATTTATTTTTCCCTACAAGGAGTGAATTGATTCCCTCAACTAATCTCATTATGCATCCATGACATAATTTCTCTAAACTATACATCTCCCACATATAACAATGAATTCTAATCCTTATCATCTAGAACATCAAGGTTATGAACATATAACTCACAAAGGAGATTCTACAAAACCATTTGGACTAATTTTAATGCTGCATAAAATTCTTGGGGAGTGTACAAATAAGGGTTCAATCCCTGAGTAATTTGAGATAATTGAAGATTTATCATTTATTCTTCTAGGAAAAATATATAAACTGGAGATGGTGACCTACAATTTACAAGCTTTGGAATGAGCTCTATTACCTTTATGACACATTGCTGCAAGACCATAATTTTACTATCTTTTTCTTCAATTTGTTGTGCTTGTTCCTTGATAGTTCTAAGCAATTGTTTCCTTTCTAGGTCTCAGTTTTCTTTTTCCCATTGAAAATGATGGTACAAACTAAAGCTGGTTGTTAATAGAGTAGAAATGTCTAGTGGTGTATGACAATGGACAATAGGTCTATTATCTTAAAGGTAGTGCTTAGGATTAGGGAGGGTAGAAGGGTTGACACTTAGACCAACAATAATGTTGTCATCCTCAGAATGGTGATGTTCAAAAAAGCTACCATTTTGACGAGCAATAGTGTTGTCATCTTCAAGAGGATGATGAGCAATAGGACTGTTAGCTTTTTTTGAAAGCACAATGGCTCTAGGATAGGGCACAATAGCCATTTTAACTTGAAATGTTTCAACAATTTCCTAAACCATTTCTTGTGTAATAGATGTATATTCCTTTGTTGGTAAATTATCAGTTTCTTCTACTAGCTATTCAAACCTAGACACTATTTTCTCTTAGGACTCCATGTCACTATCAATGTTAGTAAGGCTATTTGGCTTTGTGGGAATTTCCTCAAGATCACTTTCATGCTTTGAGGATTGCACAAGTGGTTGTATTAGAGCTTTTGAATCAATAGGTGGAATGATAGGTTTATTTTTCAAGTCTACCGTAGACAATCTAATAACTCATCATGGGGTAGAGATTTTTTTCTTACCCTTATCAACACATTTTCCTTTATTAAGGTTGGGTGTAGCTTCTTTTGATATTGGGGATACTTCTTATGAGCCTTCCTCTATAGTAGTTGTGTGTGATTTTCTCTTTTTAAAGGTTGAGGCTTTTGCGAGAAATTTTTTCCTTCTCATAGTTTTGGGTGTGGATGTAGAAGCCAAAGCTTCTTGAGCTATTTTATATACTACTTTCCTAATTCTTGTAGAAATTTTCTCTCTTGTCTCCATTCCTTGCCCTTTAGGTCCACCCCTTTGGGGTCCCACTATCTTGAGTTTTACAAAATCCTTCCATGTCCCCAAGTGCTGCCTAGTCAATTCCCTTTCAACTATGGCCCTAATTAAGCAATGGTGTGATACTAACTAGGGTTTTCCTTGTTGTACATAGGTAGCTTGCTTTTTGATAATATTATAAAGGAAACTAGGGAGATTTATAGGACAATCACCATGCTACAAACCACTCAAAATTTTGAAATGAACATTATGCAAATAGGAATACCTCCCTTCATAGGTAAAATACCTTATGATAAATTCAACAAGGTGGGTAAATTGAAGAGGGAGAGATAACCATAATGTACCTTGATTTTTTTTTTCTTTTAGCCAAGGATCTCCATGTACTAAAAATTTCTCTTTTTTTGCTCATGAATCCGTGTCCTCTATCTATTGTTATCCATTTATAGAAAAACTAGAAACTACCCCCACTTCCTCTGTAAACTCTATCTAGATAACTTTAACAGTTGCATATCCATCCCTTAGTGTGTTATGGAATTGGAGTGCAATTTCCTAATCAAACTGCTTCAAACTAAAATAGTAAGCCAACCAACCTTGTTGTTGAAATGAGTTACATGTTGCTAGTTTTTCCAGCAAGACTCTATAATCTACTGGTTCATGCTATTGAGGTTCTCCACCCATGTTTTCTTTTTGAAAAAGAAAAATGCTATAACTAGCAAATTCACTGTAAGTGATTGATAGTGTGGGCAGAGATGGCTACATGGGTTTCAACAATGGTGTTTGGAAAAGGAAACAAAAGCTTTTAAAATACTTCAACACTTTCCACACATCACATCCTTTAGTACTTCATGATGGCATTTTAATCACCAAAACATAATGAGGATAAAGATCATGCCCAAAACATACACCATATTATTGAGGGGTTATTTTCTTGTGAAATCATAATTTAATGGTTGGCTTTTTTTAATTATTTCACACACACTTTGGAAGTACAAAGGGGCTCCAGCTCATTACTAAGATGACCCTACCCTGTACATCCTTCATGCCAACTTAAGATTTACCTTGATCTGCATTTATGATTTCAATTTTCCCTCCCCCCAACCTATAAGAGATTGGGTCCCACCAGACCTTAAAGATTGCAAATTCCAAAAATTGAAATAACATGCTTTTCTAAATAAATAATAAATTAAATAAATGTAGAGAGGTCAAGTGTAATTGACCTGAGGTGTGATAGGAAGGGTGCTCCAAGTAGTATCATATGATAGAAAGAAGATGGGATGGAATGATGATGGAAAGACAAGAAGATGAGATGGAATGAGGTGGAAAAGAAACGAGTTTCACATAAATGTGAAATTTTTTATAATGAGGGCCTTGAAATAAATTCAAGGGGTTGTAGGCATCTAAGTGGAAGACTCGGACAAAGTGACTACAGGAAGAGATGCTTCTATTGTGTTGAACTATTGAATAAATTCCTCCTGGTTTGCTAGTTTATGATATAACTCCAGGCAATGTCCATTAACCAGGAATTTGAATTTGATAGGATCAATTGTTGATAGTTGAACTACTCTACTGTTAAAAATTGCAATGATTTCACAAGGACCAAGACATCAAATCTGAAAATTTCCTTGGTGATGTTGATATCATGAGTCATACAAGAGCACTCAATCACCAACAGAGAATTCTCTATCTTTAATGAATCTGTCATGCCATTGCTTCCTCTGACTCTAAATTAATTCTGTGTTATGAAGAGCTAGCTTTTGCCATTCATCCAACTCATTAAGATGCAAGATGTGATCCTATTGTGCTACAAGAAGAGTAATATCAAGTTCCAAGGCTGTCCATAGAGTCTTGTGTTCAAATTCTATGGGCATGATAGCTATCTTCCCATATAGGAGTTCAAAAGGTGTAAACCTAGTAGTGGATTTCCATATTTTTTTTGTATGCCCATAAGGCTTTAGGAAGTCGATCTGCCCAATCTTTCCTATGCAAGAACACTATTTTAGTGAGTATATTTTCCATCTCTCTATTTTTCACTTCAATCTATCGATTGGCCTATGGATGATATGGAGAAGATTTTCCATGCCAAATTTTGTAATCCTCCATGAGTCCAACTATCAGATTGGATGTAAATTGAGGCCCTTGATCTGATTGCAATTCTCTTGTAACATCAAATATGGTAAAGATACATTCATATAGAAACTTTGCAATATTATTGTCATGAGGATGCTTCATTGGCTTTGTTTCTACCCATTTAGTAACATAATCAGTGCAAACCAGGATGTAACTCTTCCTTTTTAATGGTGGTTCAATAGGACCAAAAAATCAATTCCCTATTTATCAAATGGTGCTACTACTATCTATGGCTATAGGGGCATTTCATCTATTTTCATTGGTCAACTTATTCTCTGACATTTGTCACATTTTTTGTATATTGAGCTACATCCTTGTGAAGTGTGGGCCAATAATAACCTATGTTTAAAATATTCAATGCAAACCTTTTGTTAGCAAAGTGGCCACCATAGGGCTCATCATGACAAGCATAAAGAACATCATAAGTTACATCCTCTTTGAGACATCTTTGTGTCACCTGATCTAGTCTAGTATAAAACATGAACCTTGAGATTCATGAAAAGTTAAAACTCTTTTCTTCCAACAACCATTTTTCCTTTGTAGAGAAATGTGGAGGTGTTTAACCAATGGTTAGGTAGTTGGAAATGTCAATATACCAAGGCTTTTGTGTTGACAAAAGAAAGAGATGTTCATCGAGAAAGCTATCTTCTATGGCTATAAGATCATCGAGTGTTTGAAGATGAGACAAGAAGTCAACTATAATGTTTGCTTTACTTGGTTTGTCGATAATGGTAATGTGAAATTCTTGCATTAGTAACAACCATTGAGCCAATCATCTAGAGACTGCTAGTTTGTTCATTAGATATTTGATAATAGAGTGATCTATATGTACAAATATTTGGTACCCTATAATATAATGTCTAAATTTACTCAAAGCATAAATTACAAAAAGTATTTATTTTTCTCTCTATTACAATGTAGTTATATTTGTCTCATTGAAGATTTTTGCTGATATAGTAAATTGCATGTTCTACTAAATCCATCTTTTGGCCAAGTACTACTCCAATGGCATGATCTGAAGCATTAGTATGTATGTGAAAAGGTAACTCCCAATTTGGTCCTTAGAGAATTGGTGTTGTTGAGAGGACTTCTTTAAGCTACAGGAAGGCCTTTGTACAATCAGAATCCCATACAAACTCTACATCTTTTCGAAGAAATTTATATAGAGGTGCTACAATTTGATTGAAATCTTTAATAAAGGACCGATAATACCCTATATGTCCTAGAAAAATTGTAACTTCTTTCAATTTAGTTGGTACAAACAATGTTTGTATGATCTCTATCTTTGCTGGATCTACTTCAATTCCTTTAGGAGAAATAGAGTGTCCCAACACTACTCCTTATTGCATCATTATGAAACACTTTTTGTTGTTGAAAGAAAAGTTTTAGTCTTTGCATCTTTGCAAAACCTTGTCTGAGTTTTCTTTGGCTTCTTCAAAGGTCTACCCATATGTTGTGAAGTCATCCATATACACTTCCAAACAATTTGCAGATATGTCAAAAAAAATGTTAATAACAACTCTTTGGAAATTTGTAGTTGCATTGCACAAACCAAATGGTAGGATAGTATAAGAAAAATTTCCCCATGGGCATGTGAATGTAGTCTTGTCCTAATCCCCTGGTGTTATCTAGATTTGATTGTAGCCATTGAACCCATCCAAGAATGAAAAGTACTTCTTTCCTACAAGATTTTCAAGAACCTAATCGACAAAAGGCAATGGAAAATGATCCTTCTTAGTAGCTAAGTTAAGTTCTCTATAATCTATGCAAACTCACCATTTTCCCCCCTTCTTGGGAATAATAACCAATGGTGAAACCCATTGACTATCTGAAATAGGATATATGAAGCCAACATTGAGTAATTTTGCAGTTCATTTTTGACAATATCTTGTAATGCTAGGTTTATCCTACATTGAGGTTGTCTCACAAGTTTGCAATTAGGACTTATATAGATCCTATGAGTATAGAGTGTGGGGTCTAAACCTTTCATAGTTGTATACTCCCAAGAAAAATCATCTTGGTGCTTTTGTAACAGCTACAACATATCATGATATTGTGCCTGATAGGGACTTTCTTAAGTTTAGTTCTCTCCCTAGAACAATTTTTGTTTTGACTACTTTTTTAGCCATTGAAATCTGAGCAATTGGTTGGGAGTCTACTCATGTACTAGGAGTGAATGTAGAAGTTGTGCAGACTTACAATAATGAATTTTAGATGGTAAATGCAAAATGCTTTCTAAAACACAATCTTGTTTAGAAGATTTCTTAGGTTGTGTTCCATACTCATTTAGTATTATAGAAGAAATGACATCATCCTCTTCTTTAATGCTTACAAATGAGTCCCTTGAGATCATCATCAATTGTTTAATAGAATCTAGGTCCATATCAGAGTCATCCATATTTGTCTCAAGAACTTGGTCACCCTGCACCAAAGGTTGAGCAAGAGAATACAAGGTTAAGTTTTTAGTGTTTGTCCCATTTGAAATAGTCATTTTCCTTGATTGGCATGCAATATAAGCATCTACTATTGTAACCATGGTCATCCTAGAGTGATAGGATATCCCCAAGTACTTATTTTTGGAGAGAGTACTACAAAATCAACTAGATAATCCCATGAATATAATGTGATAGTGACATCTTCTAACATAGCATCAAAAATGATGGTAGAACTATCTACTAACTATGAGATTTTTGGTGTTTTTTTGAGATTAATGATGTTTAATTTGGACACTACTTCCTTGATCATTACATTAATGGATGCTCCTAGGTCTATTAAAACATTTTGCACTTGTACTCCTTGAATGGCAAGGGTTACTACTGGACTTCTAGGGTCTGCATACTTGGGCATCATTTGCTTGAGTTGTTCAAGAAAATCTAGTCCAACTTGATTTTCATTTGGTAGAATTTTCTCTGTTAACCTACTAGGAAATGGTGGTTTCTTGGATGTAGGAGAGATAGTGGTGGTAGGTTCTTGAACTAACTCAACATTTGTATCATCTACTTCTATTATAATGGGTTGCTGAGGTGATGCAAGCATTGTTTCAAATTGTAGATGAATATCATTCAAGGTGATGGAATAGATTTTTTGTTACACTGAAGGTTTTGCACTATTGGGATTAGGCAAAGGTTGTGTAGGTAAGTGTGGCTATTTTGGAGGGTTTGTATTGGCTGTAGGAGGCATTAAGGCTTGCTATTGAGGGGGCTGAGTCAAGGTTGGTTGATCCTATTGCTGCTGCCAGTTCTGGGGTTGTTGCCAACCTTGCTAAGGTCGACCCTACTAAGGTTATTGCCAATCCTACTAAGGTTTTCGCCATCCTTGGTTAGGTTGCTGCTACCCTTGGTTAGGTTGTTGCCAATTATTATAATTACCATGTTGTTGTTTCCATTGACTATTACAACCATAATTATGGAGTGGGTCTTGAGGAATACCTAATCTTAGATCCCATAGCCTTTTTTGAGCAACATAGAGGACTTCCCCTTCTTCATCAATTGCCTTGAATTCAATAGACACATGTTGTGATTCCAAACTAGCAATAGGTTTGTATTGACAATTGCATTTCTTCTCTTTGTAGTGAGGGAAATATTCTGGTAACATAATATTAGCATCCTCCTTCCTTTGTGCTTGCATGGTGTCTAGTTGTGTAGCAACATCATTAATGATGTCTTGCTTAAAATTTGATAGGAGGTTTGAAATTCTAACGTAGATACTCTGACACCAGGGTCTTTTTGAAGTAAGTCCCTCAAACCTCTTCCTTTTGTTATTGTTTCTCTAGAATAGTTCAAGTAAATGTTCCAAATTTTAGCCCATGTCTTCTCTATAATGTCACCTCTAGCCATTAAGTCTAAAGCTTCCATACTTCTATCATGCACTCCTTTCAAAAAGAGATGCTTCATTCAAATGATGTTGCATGTTGCACTACAAGTTAAACATGAAATAGGAAACATAGTCCTCCAAAGTCTCATCCTCCTTTTGTGACATCTTAAAAATGTCATCTCCCTTTAACTCATAGCCTCTACAATATTCCTTATATTTATTAAGGAACAAGTTACTCATAGTTGGCCAATATGTCACAACATTGGCACCTAAACTCATGAACCATCTTAAGGTAGCTTCTTTGAGAGTTGGAAAAAATAATTTCAGTTTATGATCATTGGTGGTGTAGTCATAACTTTGACAACAAATGTCAAACTCGAAGAGAAAGGTTTTTGGATCTTTAGTATTTAGGCCATAGAACTTTGGCAAGGAAACAGAGGGTATGCTCTTCAAATTTTGATTACCCTACTAAGTATGAATTGGAAATGGAAAGGTAGGCTAAGAAACTACCATTTGTGGATGTCCTAGTGGTGGCTAATAAATGAGTAGAGCTAATAGATTATCTTGATATTCTAGCTCAGTAAAAAGATCATTCAAATGGAAGGATTCTTCAGATATGGTTGGTGATTGTACTTGATCTGATACTTCTATAAATATGTTCTCAAATAGTTCTTCTTCTTCTTCTCTTTCTTCTCTTTCTTCTTCTTTAGGGTCAGGATAAAAAGGATCTTCCTAATTAAAGTTGGGAAGAAATCTTCCAATGTGGTCTCTTCTCCTATGCATGCGAAATACTAAAAATGAAACTAACTAAGTGAGTCAATAGTTAATACTAGACTGACACCATCCCTGAAAATGGTGCATAAACTCTCAAGCCAATATAACACCTGTTTAGTTGTAGGATTGTACATCTTTTACTACCAAAGTACTATGCTAATCTCCATTAAATATCAATCTGAGAGCGTGAGCTTGAGATGATGTCTGCAAAGTATATGCTCTAATTTTTGCTAAAAGTCACTACTACCTTGAATGCAATAACCATTAAGGAAATCTAGCTTATCCAAAGGAAAGACAACTATCAAATGCTTGGAAGGAAATTCAAATTACTTAACCATACATCTATACACCTACTGTTGCAGGAACAATGACTAGTTCTATTTCTAGTGGTTGCAGGAACAATAGTTCTAAACTTAACTTATAAAACTAAATCTAACTCCTAATTACTAAAGTAAACTCCACCTTCCATGTGGGCTCCCATGAAATAATGAAGAAAAGATCAACTCAAAAAAAAGTGTAGAAACTCAGAAAAGTCATGTATTCATTCAAATATGTAGTATTACAATAGCTTGGAAAAACAAGATGTCTATCAACTCTATCAATCTGCTTACTACTCAACCCCATAGATACAGATGAGGTCTTATTTAAAAAGGAAAGAAACAATAGAATCCTCCAATTATGACTTCCTCATGAGGAATAGTTAGTTATAGTTCAAGGCTTATGCAAGCATGCAATCATAAAGACATTAGTTATCTCCTTAAATTCTCATAAACATAGAACATAGTGGATGCTAGATCTGCTCTTTTATCTGACTTAAATAGCTTCCAGGAATCTAGGTATCATGTAATAGCTCCTTGCATGCTCAATTGATTACTTTAATGCTTACTTTCCTACTCAAATGCTTGATTAGGTCCCACTTGTTATTTATTAAAATAGGTCCCTTCTGACTTTTCTACCAGGTTTCTAACTGCAATAGTGCCATAATATTTCTCTTTAATACCAGTGACTCCTTAGTGCTAATCTTTCATAGTTATTTTTGATCAACTCTAGCTCAGCTTGTATTCTTGCAATCAAAAATTAATGCACAAAAAACTTCCTACAAACATTTATTTATATTTATTAATTTATAAAGAAAAAGCATTAATTATTCAACTAACAGTTTTTGGAATCTCTGCGGCTACAGGAAGATCTACCCATGTCAAACATTCATGAAGAAAGATTTTTACCACAAAATGAACCCTTTTTAGATATAATTATGATTATCATTTTTATGCCATATTTCCATACCTTATACATCAAAAGTTAAAAATACTATACTTAAAAGATGATAAAGCTCAGTATGTTATAGAAAAATGTTCACAAAAAGGGCCAAAAAGACATCTATTTCTTCATGCTATCAAGGTGGTACATGATGGAGTTTTTGACAACATTACTCCTAAGCTAGCTAAAGTATCTTTCAATCTTTTAGACAATCTCAAAGCATCTAAGAATCATGATAAACCTCCTTTTGACAACAAGACTTTTGGAAACAAACCAAAGAACTAATCTTGGGTTACACACCAAATATGAGAATATACACCTCTTAGTGAACCTCTCAATGTGGTCTATAAGACTTTTCTACAAAACAAGCTCATTTATCTTTTGGATAACTCTCATCCTTGTGATCAAAAACCATGACCCCATGGTGGAATGAAGCTATATTTTGTGATTATCACTAGAATAAAGGTCACAAAACCAGAAATTGCATCAACTTGCATCATAAAGTTCAAGACTTAATTGATGATGGTGACATTATTGTGGATGGGCATAAAAAGAACACAGATCACAAGACTTTCAAGGAACCATTCCCATACTATGAAAAGGGAGAAAACTTAAAACAAAAATCTCATAACAAGATTGACTATACATACTCTAATGATGATGAGATAGTCCACATGGTTGAACCAATGGATTTTGAGTATTGTGACATTATCACCATCAAGGGAAAATAGGACAAAACTAAACCTAAGACACTATTTGTCTTAAGGGGCCCTATATCCAATATTTTGACAATGAACCATAATAATCTTGTTCCAAGGTAGTACTCAAAGGCACTACACCTTTTGCTCCTATGTTAGAACAACACAAAGACAAACCTCTTGTTGGTCTATCTAGAAAATGTACAAAAGTTACAACATCTTTTGGGAGTACTAGTTATAGTATCCTTGACCAATTACAACAAAATAAATGCTCAAATCATGATCTTTGAATTACTCAAAATCTCACTTGCTCATAGGAAGATTCTTGAAAAAGCCCTCACCGAAGAAAATGTACCTCAAGATATTGATCTTGATAGCTTCCAATCTATGGTAGGTCATCTGACCTCACATTGATAGGTTCCAATCTATGGTAGGTCATGGATGTATATGTCTTTCTTTGAGGAGGATGAAAATTCACCAAGTCATCCATGTAACCAACTGCTACACATTAAAGGCATGATACACTAGAAATGTGTTTGTCATATGCTCATTAATAATGGAGTTGGTTTAAACATTGTCTCTACTCCTCTTCTTAGATAATTGGGGTATTTTGAAGAGTCTATTGATCCTCATTGCAAGATAATGATCAAGTCATATGATGAAGTTGAGCATAAATATTTGGGTCTTATTGTGTTGCCTCTCTAAGTTGGTCTTGTAGAAAGGGATATCTCTTGTCAACTCCTCCACATTCTGTTAGTGTACAACATCCTACCAAGGAGACCATGGATACATGAAATGTGAGTTGTACCCTCCACTTCCCATCAATGTGTAAAGTTTCCATTTCACGGGTCTAAAGTCACCATATCTAAAAATACTAGCTATACTTGTAACATGTTGAAATCTATTGAAATATTTTTACCTACTAATAGGGAGTCTGCACACCATCATGATAATAAGTTGAAACAAATTGTGTAGTCATTCAAGCCAAAAGAAATTGGAATGGGTGAATATCACATATAACTAGTTCTTTCTTTGATATCTCTTCTTGAGTCTCCCTGTCATTATGGGAGACCATCTAAAGTGAAGAGAATTTTTGTGTTCACACCTCAAACTAAGTACAATGGTACCTTGGTTAAAGCTACTATACCTCTTGAGGAGCAAGAAGAAAATAGAGCCATTCCTGCATGGATATACAAGGAGGAAACTCCAGTTGACCTCATAGAATAGTCTATGAGATTACTCTTGAAAAGTATGGTTCAGTTCTTAAAGTCATAAAATGATTTGGTTATAAGGTGAATGGTCCAATTGGATGCAAAAATATGGTTTGATTAATCCTATCAAAGTGATAGCTAGAATATCTCAAGACACATCCAACCTAGGCTTCAAGAAGATTCCCTTCCATCTAGGGATTAACAAATTTATACCAAAACCTGAAAGTTCATTTGACCACGAGTCATAAGTTGAGTCAACTAAGTATGAGGATGATTTGATGATGAGGATACTTATCCTTATCAAATTTATATTGATCTTGATAAATTCTTTGTAGAACCAGATAATTTTATACCACATGTCAGCACTGTAGATACTAATAGTGGTTCTTTTGACAACGATGTTGATTCTCCCCATATTCAACAAGAATAAGGATAATTTAGTCATGCTCTAGTCATTGAGAAATTTTGTAAAAATCTATATGATGAAGGAGAGTTTGTCACTATCATTATTGGGAAATTCTATAGTCTATTCCCATGTAGCATAGATTCTCAAAAGTATGAATTCGACTCTCTCAAAAGAAACTATAGAGAAAGACATAGATCAAGTTAATGTATATAAAAATCAGCTCAAAGTAGGTAAATCATCTATGGTTAGATCAAATGAGTCTTACCCAACTAGTTTCATCAAGTCTTCAATTAATGGCATTAGAACTTAAAGGTATTCAAACACAATTGTAGATGAAGTCACTCTAGGTCTCAAATTTCTTGTCCTAGCATTTAATGATTATATTGTGAATGCTATCAAACCCACCACATCTCTTTCACTCACCTATAATAATCTCATAGACTAGAATTCCAATGCATCTAATGAAGTCCCTACATTCCTGAACAAATATGCTCTTGCTTGCTACTTAAACATTGTCAAACCTATAATGTCTTCCACTAGTGAACAAAGAGTCAACATGACTGATGTTGGCATCAAATATCTGAGTCATACAATCAAAAAGAAAATAAATAGAAGGTCCAATGGTGAAAATCACATTGTGGTAGTATTGAAACCTAAAATAGTAAAAATAAAAGATGTATCTAAAGGTGAAAACCTCTCTGAGGTGCCTACATATGACATATTTGATGCACTTCCTAGTCATTTTAGGAAAGATCATTAGTATTGATAGAACTAACACAATAAATGAACTTGGAAATAGAGGAACAACCTCACATGATACATATTTCATAGTCACTATGTCCATAAGAAAAAGATGAATTCATTGACTTCTTTCAAGAGAAAAGGATAAATTTTGCATGGACATATTTAGACATGCCAATCTTGGATCTTGATCTCATAATGCATCATTTATCTATTTCACTAAGAGCTAAACTATTCAAATAGAAACTTGGGAAAATATATCATCATATTGCATTACTTGTCAAAGCTGAACTAGAAAAGCTTATGAAATCTAGTTTCATCCATGCTATTGATTACACTGAATGGATTTTCAATATTGTTCCAGTCTCCAAACATGAAAAATCTATGAGAGTCTATATAGATTTCCAAGATCTAAATTTAGCATGTCCAAAGGATGATTTTCCACTCCCCAACATTGATATGATAGTGGCTATGACATAAGGATATTAAATATGCTCACTCATGGATGTATTTTTGGTTATAATCAAATTAAAATTGCACTAGAAGATTATGAAAAGGTTGCTTTTACTTGTGCACAGGGAACCTTCTATTGGAATCTGATGCCATTTGGTCTAAAAAATGCTAGTGCCACGTATCAAAGGGAAATTACTACAATATTCTATGATATGATACATAAGACCATGGAGGAGTATGTTTATGATACCTTTCTTAAGAGAAAAAATGCAATAATCACCTTCAAGATTTAGGACCCATCCTAGATCATATGGAGAAATTTAGTCTAAGACTTAACCCTAAGAAATGTGCATTTGGTGTAACATCTAAGAAATTACTTTGTCACATTATGCCTACAAAAGGAATCAAGGTCGATCCAGAGAAAGTTCAAGCAATCATGGACATGCCTCCACCCCATTATATTAGTCAGATGAGAGGCTTACAAGGAAGACTTCTATCTATTTGTAGATTCATCTCATAGTTGGTGGATAGGTCACAACCTTTTACCAAGAGTCTACATAAAGGTGTGAAATATAATTGGAGCCAAGATTGTGACTAGATTCTAACATAGATAAAGTAATACCTTTCTAATCCATTGACCTTGATGCCTCTTATCTATGGGAAGCCACTTATTTTTTACATCTTAGCAATAGAGTCATCTCTTGGTATCTTGCTAGCTCAAGAAGAAAATTATAACAAGGAAAGAGCTATCTAATATTTGAGTTGCATGATAACTTCTTACAAAATTAATTATAGCATCATTGAGAAGACTTTCTTGGTAGTTGTCTTTGCTTCCCAAAAGTTGAGACACTACATGCTTTCCCATACTACATGACTAGTTCCTAAAATTGCTATGCTAAAATACTTACTTGGCAAGCTAGCTCTAATAGGGAGGTTAGCTAAGTGGGCCATGATACTAAGTGAGTTTGGCATTCAATATGTTGAGAGAAAGGCTATCAAAGGGAAAGTGATCACTAATCAATTAGTAGAAGCACCAATGCAAAGTCTTCTTCCACTAAACATTGACTTCCCTGGTGAATCAATTCTAACGTTAACGTATCAAACTTAGGTCATGTTCTTTGATGGTTCCTCCATACAATGGGGATCTAGTGTCAAGCTTTTATTCATAACACCACAAAGGTATTCACTACCTAAGGCATACAAGATTTTATTTCGTTGTACAAATAATATTGCATAATATGAAGCCTTGATTAATGGCATGAATATTGCAATTGAATGGAGAGTGGATAAATTAAATATCTTTTGTGATTCATATTTCATAATCAACTAGGTCAATGATGTGTACCAGATGAGGGATGAGAAATTGATACCTTATAAATGCATGGTGGAGGACCTGAAGAAATGCTTTGATCATATCACTTTTTAACAAATTCCTTGGGTAGACAACGAAGTGGCTGATGTAATGGCTACTCTTGCATCCATGTTATAGATGTGAAAAAATGATCTTCGACATGAGTTCTTGGTGGAAATGTTACTCTACCCTACCTATAATTCCCTTGAATCTCAAATGATATGTTATATTGTAGGACATGAATCATCTCACTACCACCATATATACTCTTATTTGCATGACCAAACCATCCTGGACAACCTAACCCCAAATGAAAAATGTCACCTTATTTGCAACACTTCACAGTATGTCATTATTGTTGATGACTTGTTTAAGAGAGGTGTTGATGGAACACTCCTTAGGTTTCTAGAACATAATGAGTCCAAATGTGCTCTAATCAATGTATAAGAGGGCATTTGTGGATCTCACTCTAATGGGTTGACACTAGCTCATCAAATTATTAAATCTAGTTACTATTGTTTGAATATGGAGCAAGATGTAACCAAATATGCTAAGTGTTGCAAACAATGCTAGCTCCATATAAATTTGATTCATAGTCTAGCTATGGACCTAATTCCATCTACTATACTATGGCCATTCCAATAATGGTCCTTTGATCTTGTGGGTCAAACTCAACCATCTTCTTCAAATGGACACAAGTTCATCATTATAGCTACAGACTACTTCACAAAGTTGGTAGAGGTAGTCCCTCTCTCTATAGAAAAGGAAAAAATTATAGCTCTGTTCATTATGAATTACATCATATGTCGGTATGGTGTACCTTCCTCCATCATTACTAAGAATGGAGGATAGTTTAAAAACAAAGATCTCAAGGAGTTGTGCAAAAAGTTCAGAATCATGCAACATTGGTCTTCTATTTATTACTGCCAAGGTAATGGTCAAGTAGAAGGATCCAACAAGGAAATCCTTAAGATCTTGCACCACACAGTTAAAAAATCTCAAAAGGATTGGCACCTTTAGATTAATCTAACTTTATGGGCTTATAGAATAAGTATCATAACTTGAATGGGTACAACATGCTTTGCTTTGGTATATGGAGAAGATGTTGTGCTTCCAATTGAGATTGAGATTCCTACTTTGAGAATCTCCATTAAGGGCCTCATTACTAATGATGACTATGGAATATATTGGCTTCAAGAGCTAGATTTGTTAAATGAATGCCAATAAGTGGCATGTGATCATCTTCGAGCTTATTAACAGTGTATGTCTAGAAGCTACAACAAGAGAGTTAAGCCACATGACTTCCAACTAGGTGATCTTGTTCTAAGAGAACCCTAAGAATTAAAAAAAATAGGTACAAAAAGGGAAGTTCAAACCAAATTCACTTGGTCCATATATAGTTACTGTAGTCTTTGGAATTTGTGCTTACCAACTTTCTATAGCTAAGGGAGAGCTACTCAAGGAACCCACCAACACTCTCCATCTAAAGTAGTTCTACAACTGATCTGATTTTAAAAGCTCTTTGTATATACTTAAAAGTCCTAAAAGAAAGTCTAAAAAATGCAGAAAGTCCTAAAAAATTATAATCTTGGTTAAAACCTAGCAATACACACCTTGGTAATACCAAAAAATTAAAAAGAGAAAAATTTAAAAAATCAAAAAGAGAAAAATTTAAAAAATTGAAAAAGAAAAAAAAAGTGTCATTGATGAAAACCTAGAAAATAGGTATCATGGTAGCAATAAAAAATAATATCTACCAATAAGGTGAAAACTTGGTAAATAGGTGCCTCTTGTTTCAAATGCTAGATCTTATAGTGCATCTTATGGCTCCGATATAGTTTCTTTCCTACTTTAGTTTTCTGATTTTGCTTATGCATTCATGGATTGAATCTTGTCATAACTCAGGGCAACACCCTCCAACATCAGTCACTAGTTGTTCTAACTATATCTTTCTACTATCATTTGTGTTAGTCGTTTAGATTCCTCTCATGAAAAATCTCTCTTGCATCAGTCACCAGTCATTCTAATTGTGTCTACCTACTATCGCTTATGTCACTTTTGAGATTCCTCTCATGGAAGATCTCTCTCATGTCAGTTACTAATGGTTCTAATTGTGTCTATCTACTATCACTCAGTTTCCTACTAAGGTTCTTCTTCCTAAAGATTCTTCTTTGACTTCAGTCACTAGTTGTCTTAACTATGTTTTTCTACTATTGTCACCCTACTAAAGAGATTTCTTTCATATATGTCCTGAACATTGACACTTGACATCAATCCTATAATATAAAAATTGAACTGAAAATGATGAACTTGTTTGGGATATGCTAAGCTTTTCTTTGTTGTTTTGATTTTGCTTTATCATGTCTCTATGAGAAATTTTGTTGGTGTCAGTTTTGACTAGAGAAGCGAGGATTGGGGACATGATCTTTTCTTTGCTTTCTAGTTGATGGTCTAGTTCCAATGATATGAAGTATCCATATAAAAGGGGTGTCCACTATAAGAGCCTCTATCTTATGTTAGATGGCCATCTATACCTCAACTCATTTTATATGGACTCTTCATTGAGGTTGGTTCCTTTCCTTGCCTATTTGAGTGAATTCTCTATGCTACAATAACTATTGATACTCATCCTGGTAAGTGAACATACGGGTCACTGTGAGTATACTTAGCACACTTCTGTCTTACGTCATGAACACATGGGTCATTGTAGATAGAATACTTACTAATTACTTAGTATAAGAAGGATCTCTCATGTTTTTGGTGTGTCTTCAGAAAAGAAATATTCTATTCATCCTAGCATTTATGCTCTGATGCTTATGTTAGCTTGCCACATTAAAAGGGACAATTGTTCTGGTCATTTTGGTTTCTTCTACCTTGAATGCTTACATTTAATCCTAAAGAAAACTAGAGCATGTCTCATATTCATATTTCCATGATTGCAATGTCAGTGGATATCGTATGACATTTGTGGCTTTATCTAAACTCTCAATGATGATAATTTTACAAGCTTGGTAACCAAACTTAGGGCTGCATTTAGCATAGGCTGTATTGCATAAGCACATGGTTCGATCACTAATTTACTTGCATTTTTCGACATGAAAGGTTGCCAGTTTCTTCAAAGTATCATGTTTCTTCATGACTACACAAATGATCAATTAATCACACTCCTGGCTACTTTGGCTGCTCTAGACCTATATTTTGGATCAAATTTGAAATCTAATACAGTTAAACAACTCAAAATCGCATTTTAAAATTTTGGGACCAACACGATAGAATGCTTGTGTAGTCCATTTTTTTGATACTTTGTGGATATTGGAATCTTTTCAAATCACATTTTCTTTAAATTTTTCATTTTTTTGATAAAGTCAACTCAAGTCAACTTTGGTCAATCTTGGTCTTTTGGACCTTAGAATCATTTGAAATTGACTCCAAATTCTCTTCTGACTCTTTTGGTCTATCCTACATTGTCCTAAATCTTAGATTCCTATAGTATCTTTCAATATACTTCTCTACATCATTGTTCTAATTTTTCATCTTTCAATTTCACTGTTGAAGGGGGCAAGATGATTACATCATTGAATCTTTCAAAACTAGCTTAAACTCAATCTAAATCCTATGTGCTCATCACTTAAGGCATCTCATCACTTGGGGCATCTTGTTCCCCCTATTTGGCATCATATGTCATCTATCTTATATTCTAATTAGCTAATCACTTTTTATAACAATTCTTGTCAGAGTTTGATGAACAAGTATCAGGACAGTCTAACCTTGACTCGTGAGGGTCAAGCCTCATTCTAAGGATGATTTTACTACTCATGATAGGTATTGTTATCTTTTATGGACTAGTATTCAGGTGTTCTATTCAAAATTTGGAGGATTAAGCTCCATTCTAGAGATAATTCCAAATTCTTCCTGAGGGTTAAGCTTCATTCTAGAGATAATCCTAACTCTTGCTGAGAATTAAGCCTCATTCTAGGGGCAATTCTAAGCTCTTTCTTTTGATCACTATTCAACAAACATGTATTGGGATAGCCTAACCTTGACTCTTGAGGATTAAACCTCATTCTAGGAATAATTCTATGAATCATGATTAATCTTGTCATCTTCTAATGGATAGGTATCAGGATAGTCTAACCCCGACTCCTAAGAATTGGCTCTCATTCTGGGAACAATTCTATGAAGTTTGATAGTCTTTGTTCTATGAATTTTTGTATCTAGGTGTTCTATCTAGATTCCCTAAGGTTAAGCTTCATTGTAGAGATAACCTTAAAAACCTTATCAATGTGTTCTATTTGGATTCCCTAAAGTTAAACTTCATTCTAGAGATAACTTTAAAAAGCTTATCAATTGGTCTTCATACCATCAATTTCAGAACCAATCTCATTTCTTGATCGACACTTCATACTTCTAATTTCTTTAAATCAAACATGCTACTTGCACATTCATTCAAAGAGGGGAAAATGTAATACCCAAAATTGGTACGTTGCCATGCTAAACCAATTATGGTCTATTTGATCAATCCTAAGTCCTATTTTACTTGGAAATCTTAATTTTGATAATCATTACTTGACTTAAGTGTTAAATGCAAAAAATCAATAATCTATGTTTATTACACTCCTTATTTGATTCCTAAGTATTGACTCAAATTATCTACATTAAACCTATTAATTAAGTTTAATTTAATTATAAGTCTTCATACTTTAATTAAAATAAAATTACCCTTTTAGAAAATGTACAAGGGAATTAAATATATTTGATTTGATAAGATATATCATCATTTTAATTTATTGAATTTAATTATTCAATTAATCAAAATTATGCATTTATGAGGTCATATTAATTTTTATTAAATTATATAAACTCTCCAAATTTTTTCTTTAGTTTAGAAATGGAAACTTTGAAACTAAAATTGGGAATGGAATTAATGTAGTTAATTCTTTCTCACACTCAGTAGAGAACCAGTTAACTCTCCATGACACTCAGAATTGAATAAGTTAACTCTAACTACACAAGGAAGTTTCCACTATTATTGAATCTCATTTTCAATCTCAACCATCTGTTTTACTTGATCTTGAATGTTGGTCAATTTATTGGATCGTATTTAAGGAACCTTAAATTCCTCATTAAGGAGGTTGATAATTGATAGAATTGAATTTATGTTGAAATATTCATTCTCTCATACATTCATAGCTAGTTATTTTTCTTACATTACAATATCATTCTAGTTTTAAAATGCATCCATTTAGACTAATATGTTCTTTTTATTCTTAGTTTAATATATGTATTACATATAAATTAATTTTCATATCTCATTTAGATTAATCTTGTATTATCATATAGCTTAAATAAATCCTTCATTCTAGACGTTTGGTTGCTAGCTTCTCATTCTAAGAGCAATAGCATAATAAATCTAGTTAGAAGGTAATAGATTGTACTGTTGGACATCTCAAATGAACAATCCCATGTTTATCTTGAGATGATCCCTCAAATAAGAATCATGTTCAAGTGTGTGTGAAGATCGAGACCCACATTTCCCATATACAATTACTATCAAGAATAAGACATAACTGGGAAACACAAAATTCAGCAAGGATATGAAAAGAACACCACAATTCCTCATGGTTGTATTACTTTCCTCGTGTCTCTCCTCAATAGAGTCACCATTTTGTTGGTTTTTTAAAATGTTACACTTCAAATTATCTCAGTGAGAATAGAATAGATATAGGGGAAGCTACTTCCCATCTACAACAAATCCTTTCAAATACTAGGCCAACTATAAGGCTAGACCCTTCTTCTAGTTCAAGCTCTGCAAAACCTAGGTAGGTGGAACTCAAATTCATTTATATGGTACCAGTTGTTCAAAAGCATACTCTTGAATCTAGAAAAGTAGATAAAACATTTATTTCTTCTATAATCATGCAATGAAAAAGATATATAGTAGAAAATTGCAAATTATATGAAATCCACAAGCTAAGTGAGGACATTCTTTTAGCTCTTAAATAGAAAGGGAAGTAGATGATTATAAGTTTGATTTTAGTAGATCCTATTGGTGTTTGAAATCATTGCCCATTTCCAATTACCTTGATGAGAACAAAACGCATCTAGGGGCAGCTAACTCCCATTTTCAACATGCCCATTCAGATACCAGGCCAACTATAAGGCATGACCCTTCTTCTTCTTCAGGCTCTGCAAAACCTAGATGGGTGAACCTACAAATTCTTTATATGGTACTAGTTATCAAAGCATACACTGAATCTATTATGATAGTAGATGAAACCCCTAATATCTCCTAGTGGCTTATGAACCAACAAAGATTCTACAATAGCTAGGTTCAAACCTATATTATTCATAAACTGAATGAGGGTTTAAACTTTTATGTCCACTTCAACATGAATGGAAAATGATTGATTTATATTGAGAAAAGATAGCATGTCTGATATGCAGCAAAAACTTAATGATCCTACAAATGACTAGTGCCTTATCCATTAGGGCAATCGTATACTCTAGAATTATGCATCCTTGAACATCAATCAACATATGGCATATGTTGAGATATTCATGTTCAGTTTGTTCACCTTATGAATTAGACAACAATATCCAATATAACCCCATACTTTCACACATCCTTCTTAATGAATTTGCAACATTGTCTAAAACCACAAGCAATTATATGACCCCTTGAGTCAAAGGCAAGAAAACTTCAAACATACAATCAGACAATTGCAAATAGGTTCAAGCTCTTTGTTCTTGAACATATAAAATTAAAAATTCAATGAAAGGAGACAAAATTATATTAAAATTCAAAACCTTCTACACATTGTATTTAGCTCCTTGAAATAAGTACATTAGGAATACATAAAACAAGATACAAGATCACACTACTGTATCAGAACTATCTATGAAATCCATATGTTGTTCATACAAGATATGTTGGGTGTGTGGCTTTCACAGCTTGAGTAGAGCTCCAAGAATTGGAAATAGAAAACCAACCAACAACCACTCTCTAGCCCTGGGATCTCACTTAAATACTATGAGATGCAACAAGCTTCAGGTGTAGAGAACTGACAAGTGTCCCTTACAAAAAATATCACAAGTTTATAATAGAAAAAGAAGAAGAATGATTAATAGAACATCACGAAGATCAAATATTCTCCTATAGGGTCCTTTCTGTTACAATTTTTTTCTAACTCAGATCTACCACTGATTTGTTGTGTGTGCAACTGCTAAGACCGCCCCATCAATGAAAAAATTAACTCTGAAAATTACGCACCAACCTAGGCTCGTGGTTTTTTTCAAGATGACTATTGAGTGAGAATCATCTTTACTTCCCACTCTTTACTGACCATGCCAAGCTTCAAAAATAATAGAATCATTACTTAGCATGCAGTATAGAAGCCGAAAAACAATGTGGCTATTAAAAATAACAAAATAGGGATCCTCTAATCCCCAGCCACATCTACTTCCTTAACCAAATTCCTACCAAAATTTTCCATCCACTAACACAAAAAAGGGGTGTGTGCACAAAAAATGAAAAAGACTATACCCAAGGTTATAAAATCTTCCTCACCCTCTTCCAAAACTATGCACTGGGTCTCAAATATTTTTCCTACCCTTGCATCAAACTAAGGTGTTTTGAAAATTTGTTTAAAAAATGATGTTACTGCTGAATAGGTTGTTAGCTTACCAAGTCTGTTCCTTGTCCTTCTTACCACCCTGGTGACTTGACTATGACACTTGATTACTAGCTTTCCTCTATCAAAAAACCATACACAAGCATATGAAGCTAACCTTTTTCCTTTTGCAAACCATCCCTTGAAAATAAATAAATCATTTTTCAAACTATCAGTGCTCCAGAACCAATTACTCTTAACAAGCAATCCTTCTACTATCCACACCCTCAGACTTAGTGAAATCTTTAGAATCATCTTTTGAATAAATCACACAAAACTGAAAATTGTAGAGACTATGGTATACAAACTTACCTGAAGCCTTTTCTTTTTATCTTTGTAACTCTGCACTTTATCCTTGAGCCAACTGCTTGACACTCATGCCAAATTTATCTCAATCCTAGCAATAATTGTTTCTGTTTAGAGGTTTCTCATGAATTTCTACTTACACAAGTTGAAATTGAGAAAATCTTACCTGTTACATTCTATTCTTCACTTTCACACGTGAAGGTTTTCAAATCTCATTAATGTGCAAAATGCCACCACCTTCAATAGTAAAATATGTGATGTTGATCCTGAAGATCTTACAAGTTGAAGCTGTGAACATGATGACTTCAAAATCCATAAGACAAGCTGGTCCAAATAACCCAATCATAATTAGCCATGTGTGCAATTCCTCTTTTAGTTGGTGCTTCTTGCTTCTAAGAAATGCAAACATGCAAGAGCTGTAGATATGAATTGAATCAATGACCTGAGTCTATCCCATATGTCAAGCTTGCGCATTCCTGCATTTCTTATCTTGTGAGCATCTTCATAAAGCGAAAATGCACCGACCATTAATTTGACTAAGATCAATGGCTGAGAAAGATCTATGTAAGCTCATAAGGTAGGACTTGATATCACCATGGACACGTGTCTTTAAGACACATTCCTTCTTTCCTTAATCTCCTTGCATGTTGATAAAGCGGGCCAGCACCCTTCGTCGATCTAAAGAAAATCAACGGTTGATGGAAAACTCTTCAATAACCATTGCATTGTTCCTTTATCAAAAAACACATGGCATTTCAAAATGGCATGAATTGGTCAATTGTGATACATGTCCACAACCTATTTACCTACTTTATTAAAAACACATTGAGATTCCTTAATGTGGGCAAATGCTAGCCCTTGATGTTGGCTTAAATCGATGGTGATTCAAAATTTCTATATTTGGCAGCCCACTAAAATGATCCTGAGCAATGAGGAATCACCTTTTAATGCAAGTGCTCTAACAAACTTGACTATGGCATTCAAAACTTCTACGCCCATGACATCGTCACTTCCACACTTGGTCCCACTATGCCATGCATCGCAAGGTGACATTCTCGCAATGTTTATCTGTTGCACATCTTGAAAATGTGGGTATGCTTCATCCATTGATCTCTCACAGATCGACGATGTTCATAACTTATCCTCTTCATTTGTATGAATACCCCTTGTGTCTTCACAAGGGATGAATGTCACTTAAGGCACTTGCCCACTTTGTTTAAACCATGCTCATCTTCATCTTGCGAGCAAGTGACATCTATTGATCTACCCAAGATCAATGGTGAATCAACCTTTGAATTATTTTGGACCCATGTAATAAAATTGTGCTACGTGCCCTCTTCTCACTTCCCCACATTTTGTAATAGCCTCACATATGAGAAATGCGAGAATGTAGGGTTTGTCAATCTAAACAAGATCAACGATTGTCGAGACTTGCATGGTAAGTTTAAAATGAAACTCTTTTAGATTCAAAACCACATAAACCATGATTACCTTCAACTTAAAATAGATTTAACAAAACATTATTTCATAACTACCTAAGGTTTAAAAGGCATGCCCTAAGCAAGAATTTGAGAATGGGCTAAAGGATTTCAAAAGATGTGGCAAATTTGCATAAATCAATAGGTTCTTGACTAGATTCTACATATTAATTGGGGTAGAAAGTAGATTTAGGATTGGTTCAAAATAAGACTTTGTCAGATAACTCAGAATGAAAATTTATCATCATGGAACATTTAGGCAAACTAAATGAAAGATGTCAGAAACATTGAACACATTAAGGGCTTTAAAGGTATAGTTGATTACACAAGCATTTATGGGGCTTGATTTCTCAAATTTCAAAATGTGACTAAAAATTGAAGCATGCAATTTTTCATTCCAATAGTGGCTCTGTCTGGGGATGCATGCCCCATGTGGGCATGGCAAGATTCCAAATCTCTGGGAGAAGCAGACCACACACTTGATAGCAAAAACTTCTCTCGATAGATTTATTGAAAATAGGGAGACAACTCTAACTATGTACAATGATAACCCTAGGCCACCAAACTTTCAAAACTACTTACCTCTGTCATACACCTGATTTTCATCTACAATCTCATCAGGTAAGCTAAAAACATCTCTTCCATCAATTTCACCAATCAGATTAGCACTTTGAAGCAAAACACTTGGCAAAATTGAATTCACACTTTCATTGTCATAATGTATACATATATCAGAATTACCCTTTACTTTATGCTCATTATGAGAGAACAAATTAGCATACTCATGATTATGCAAACTGGACTGAGAATCAAAATCCAACAATGATTCATGCATGCTGATCGGAAACACAAAGACTTCATATTCTACATCATTCACCAAGTTGCAAACACCAAAAACTTGCAACTCACCTTGTGTATTTGGCTGCAAAGAGTATTTGGAATTTGATTTTTGCCTACTTGTAGTCGTATCATTCACTAAATCAGATTCATCTTTCGTTGAAACCTCTTCACACTTAAAACATTGATTAGTCACCATACATGGAAATTCATTTTGAAAATGTTGATCTAAACTATGTTGATCACAATAATTTTCTTCATCAAACTAAATGTCGGAATAAACCTTGAACTCATCTTTACAAGACCTATAAGCATATAAAGAAAATCTATAATCTGATTGACAACCTTCATTGTTTTCCTCTTCATCATATGAAACATCAAGACAATGTTCAGTAAGATCAATATAAAAAGAATCTAAAACAGCATTAACCTTCCCTTCATCTAGCAAATTGTCATGTGCAAAGACATTTGAGGAACTGTCACCACACCTCCAAAGTCTAACAAAAATTGTTCAGATTCTACCTCTTTTTCCACATCAAACTTTGGGGAATCGATTTGATTGAATGAGAAAGTATTATGGGAGAACATATGAAGATCCTTAGAAATACTTATGTGCTTTTCAAACTCATGAGCCAACAATTTTGAGATTCCATCAGAGCTCAAGAAGATTGCCTCACAAATCTTCTCTCGGCTATGGTTATCATCTAGATAACATGAACTTACAATAGTAGGATCCTTAGTGTTACAATATGGAAAATCAACATTATTACAACATTCTTTCTTATCAAGACTGAAATTCTTTACACCACTGATCAAACTTTGTAGAGCTGCCACCTCCTTTCGAGAGGATAAAGAGATCACTGCGATGATTCACTTTTTACATTTCAATTTCTTATAACAATAGATTTCAAACAACACTTTAAAACTTATCAAGAATTTAGAACTTCCTTTCCAAGATCTATCAACAGTCTCAGATATGCCCATACAACTGAAAGTCCTTCAAAATTTAGCAATGAAATTAACTAGGAACAACTGGTACAGAGATTTGAGAGTCACCACTCATATTTTTGTGAGAAATGAAACATAATTTGTTACCTGACAAATCTGAACTAGACCTTCATTATAGGAAAAACTTGCAGATCACTGACATCTTGAAAAGAATTTACACTTTATAAATGAATTCTTGACTCTAAAACTTTCTTAGCCATATTTGCAAACTAGACTAATTGAAGATAGACCTATGATAGTCATAGAACACAATTTTCATCCAGTTTCACAACATATTGATGTGCATGAATAAAGCTCAATTGGGGTGCAAGATATTTGAGTAAGAGACCTAGTCAACACATCAGATAACCTACTTCTATAACTTTTTATGCACTTCTTTTGCTATATTGAATATATTCTTTTAAATTCTCAAGGCTTGTCTTAAATATGATTCAATATAGTCCCCAACAGAGTCACCATTTTGTTGGCGACTCGGATGGGAAAAACCCAACTGAGAGTAGGACTAAAATTTTCAATGATCACTAGAGACTCTTGTCCTTTCAAAAAAATGGATTACCATCTTATCTCCCCAGTAGAGTCACCATTTTGTTGGTGTTTGAAAGTGTTACCCATTTCCAATCACCCTGATGAGAACAAAACACATCTAGGGGCAAGTAACTCCCATTTTCAACATGCCCATTCAGACACTAGGCCAACTATAGGGCATAACCCTTCTTCTTCTTTAGGCTCTGCAAAACCTAGGTGGGTGAAACTACAGAATCTTTATATGGTACCAGTTATCAAAGCATACACTGAATCTATTATGATAGCAGATGAAACCCCTAATATCTCCTAGTGGCTTATGAAACAACATAGATTCTACAATAGCTAGGTGCAAACCTATATTATTCATAAATTGAGTGAGGGTTTAAACTTTTATGTCCACTTCAACATGAAGGGAAAATGATTGATTTATATTGAGAAAAGATAGCATGTCCAATATGCAGCAAAAACTTAATGATCCTACAAATGACCAGTGCCTTATCCATTAGGGAAATCCTATACTCCAAAAGTACACATCCTTGAACATCAATCAACATATGGCATATGTTGAGACATTCATGTTTGTTCTGTTCACCTTATGAATTAGAAAACAATATCCAATATAACCCCATACTTTCACACATCCTTCTTAATGAATTTGCAACCTTTTCTGAAACCACAAGCAATTATATGACTCCTTGAGTCAAAGGCAAGCAAACTTCAAACATACAACTGGGAAATTGCAAATAGGTTCAAGCTCTTTGTTCTTGAACATATAAAATTACAAATTCAACAAGAAAGGAGACAAAATTATATTGAAATTCAAAACCTTTTTCACATTGTATTTATCTCCTTGAAATAAGTACATTAGGAATGCATAAAAAAAGATACAAGATCACACTACTGTATCAGAACTATCTATGAAATCCATATGCTATTCATACAAGATATGTTGGGTGTGTGGCTTTCATAGCTTGAGCAGAGCTCCAAGATATGGAAATGGAAAACCAACCAACAACCACTCTCTAGCCCTATGATCTCACTTAAATACTATGAGATGCAACAAGCTTCAAGCATAGAGAACTGACAAGTGTTCCTTACAAAAAAAATCAAAAGTTTATAATAGAAAAAGAAGAAGAATGATTAACAAAACATCACATAGATCAAATATTCTCCTATAGGCTCCTTTCTTTTACAACTTTTTTCTGACTCGGCTCTACCACTAATTTGTTGTGTGTGCAATTGCTAAGACCGCCCCATCAATGAAAAAATCAACTCTAAAAATTATGCACCAACCTAGGCCTATGGTTTTTGTCAAGATGAATACTGAGTGAGAATCATCTTTACTTCCCACTCTTTACTGATCATGCAAGGCTTCAGAAATAACAGAATCATTACTTAGCATGTAGTACAGAAGCTGAAAAACAATGTGGCTTTTAAAAATAACAAAATAGGTATCCTCTAATCCCCAGCCAGGTCTGCTTCCTTAACCAACTTCCTGCCAAAATTTGCCATCCACTGACACAGAAAGGGGGTGCGCACACAAAAAATGAAAAAGACTATACCGAAGGGTATAAAATCTTCTTCACCCTCTTCCAAAACTATGCACAAGGTCTCAAATATTTTTGCTACCCTGGCATCAAACTAAGATGTTTTGAAAATTTGTTTAAAAGATGATGTTACTACTAAATAGGTTGTTAGCTTACCAAGTCTATTCCTTGTCCTTCTTACCACCCTGGTGACTTGACTATGACACCTGATTACTAGCTTTCCTCTATCAAAAAACCATATGCAAGCATATGAAGCTAACCATTTTCCTTTTGAAAACCATCCTTTGAAAATAAATAACTCATTTTTCTGACTATCAGTGCTCTACAACCAATTAATCTTAACAAGCAATCCTTCTGCTATCCACACCCTCGGACTTAGTGAAATCTTTAGAATCATATTTTGAATAAATCACACAAGACTGAAAATTGCAAAGACTATGGTATAAAAACTTACCTAAAGCCTTTTCTTTTTATCTTTGTAACTCTGCACTTTATCCTTAAGCCAACTGCTTGACACTCGTGCCAAATTTATCTCAATCCTAGTAGTAATTGTTTTTGTTTAGAGGTGACTCATGAATTTCTACTCGCACAAGTTGAAATTGAGAAAATCTTACCTATTACATTTTGTTCGTCACTCACACGTGAAGGTTTTCAAATCTCATTAATGTGCAAAATGCCACCACCTTTAATAGTAAAATATGTGTCATCGATCCTGAAGATCTTACAAGTTGAAGCTATGAACATGAGGACTTCAAAATCCACAAGACAAGCTGTTCCAAATAACCCAATCATAATTAGCCATGTGTGCAATTCCTCTTTTAGTTGGCACTTCTTGCTTCTAAGAAATGTAAACATGCAAGAGCCATAGATCTGAATTGAATCAATGACCTGAGTCTGTCCCATGTGTCAGGCTTGCGCATTCCTGCATTTCTTATCTTGCAAGAATCTTCATAAAGCAAAAATGCACCGGCTATTAATTTGACTAAGATCAACAACTGAGAAAGATCTATGTAAGCTCATAAGGCAGGACTTGATATCACCAGGGACATGTGTCTTTATAATGCATTCTTGCTTTCCTTAATCTCCCTACATGTTGATAAAGCAGGCTAGCACCCTTCATTGATCTAAAGAAAATCAACAGTTGATGGAAAACTCTTCAATAACCATTGCACTGTTCCTTTATCACAAAACACGTGGCATTTCAAAATGGCATGACTTGGTTGATTGTGATACGTGTCCACAACCTGTTTACCTGCATTATTAAAAATGCATTGAGATTCCTTAGTGCAAGCAAATGCTAGCCCTTGATGCTGGCTTAAATCAACTATGATTCAAGATTTCTATATTTGGCAGCCCACTAAAATGATCTTGACCAATGAGAAATCACCTTTTAATGCACATGCTCTGACAAACCTAACTGTGACATTCAAAACTTCTGTGCCCATGACATCATCACTTCCACATTTGGTCCCACTATGCCACACATTGCAAGGTGGCATTACTGCAATGTTTATCTGTTGCACATCTTGAAAATGCAAGTATGCTTCATCCATTGATCTCTCACAGATTGAAGATGTTCATAACTTGTCCTCTTCATTCGTATGAATACCCCTTGTGTCTTCACAAGAGACAAATGTCACTTAGGGCGCTTGCCCACTTTGTTTAAACCATGCTCATCTTCATCTTGTGGGCAAGCGGCATCCGTTGATCTACCCAAGATCAATGGTGAATCAACCTTTGAATTATTTCAGACCCACATAATCAAACTATGCTACGTGCCCTCTTCACGCTTCCCTGCATTTTGTAACGGCCTCACATCTGAGAAATGTGAGAAGATCAACAATCATCGAAACTTGCATGGTAAGTTTAAAATGAAACTATTTTAGATTCAAAACCATGTAAACCATGATTACCTTAAACTTAAAATAGATTAAACAAAAAATTATTTCATAACTGCCTAAGGTTTAAAAGGCATGCCCTAAGCAATAATTTGAGAAGGGGCTAAAGGATTTCAAAAGATGTGGCAAATTTGCATAAAGAAATAGGTTCTTGACTAGATTTTTCATATTAATTGGGGTAGAAAGCAGATTTAGGATTGGCTCAAAATAAGAGTTTTTCAGATAACTCAAAATGACAATTTATCATCATGGAACGTTTAGGAAAACTAAATGAAAGGTGTCAGAAACATTGAACACCTTAAGGGCTTTAAAGGTATAGCCAATTACACAAGCATTTATGGGGCTTGATTTCTCAAATTTCAAAATGGGACTAAAAATTGAAGCATGCAATTTTTCGTCCCAACAGATCCCAAATATTGAACAATAAGAAACATGTTGATCCTGTAGCTAATCAATGCTTTATCTATTGAATAGTTTCATAAATCATGCACATACATCTATGATACCAGTGACATATTCTACATATCAAGATATCATATATATCCTATCACTTTTTGAGGTAGATTTTATTATTCATAAAGACCTCATTGTCATGACATATCTTTCTTAAATAGTCAACAACCCTATCAAATACATCAAGCATTTACTTGGCTCTTTGTTCCAAAATCAATACATACCAAACATACAATCTTAATGGGATGCAAAAGTGTCTAAGTTATTTTTCCCTAAACCACAAAATATTGCAAATTATAGAGATAGGAGATGTAAATCAAAATGAAACTAAGAAGTTTCTTGCTCATTGTATTCATTTCTTTAAAACTATACATTCAAGATGCATACAAATAACTCATGAAAACACTAAATAGACCAGAACTATATATGTTAGCTTTCGTTACTCATGTTCATAATAGAAAAGCATACTAAAGAAAATGGTATCACAATCATGACAAAAATTTCAACCTAACTAAAATCATCCTTGTGGTATACAGTAGTGAAAAACATCCAAGAAACTGTAACCCTGACAATGAGAGAGAAAGAGAAATATATAGGAAAGGAAGAAGAAGCCAAATCTAACTTGGATGTGACATGTGTCCACTTGAATCTTCATTCCCTATTATTGCAAACCATCTCCCTTCTAACTAGAATTATAAACTAATATGAATCTCATCATTATGTGTAAAAAACTTTAAAATATCTCTTCCTAATGATAAAAAATCCTTGTTTTGCTAAAATCTCATATATGCATCTAAAATGCTGATTAAAATTTCAATTAACTAACTTAAAGGTAATAAAATTCATCCCTAACTACATCCCTACTACCTTTTGCTTTCACCCAGTTCACCATTTCATCAAAAAATCAAAACTGAACTACCCCAACTTAATGAGGTTGAAAAATAGGTGCTTAGTTCAAAACCTTGAATAAATTTTATACATGGCTTCCTATGTAGAAAAAAACCTAAAAATGGAAGGATCATCCACTTTTGGTTCCAACGATATATGATAGTGCTATTTTTTCTTACCAAGGATGCCCAAAAAGTCATTTTGACAAATAAGCTCTTGAATTGCCTTCACAAGTCTGCATTTCCATTTTTGCAAAAATTTAAATATTTTCTAAAGTCAAAACTTTAGAATAAAACCCCTCTAATTAAAAAAGGCTCTATGTTTATAAGATAGAAATAATAATAATAATAATAATTCTTTTCATGCCTGACTTTTGTCTCCAATTTTCTAATCTGGGTCAAACATGCTTTGACCACTTGTGACACATGGAAACATGCCATTCATTAGTTTTTCACCATCATCTTCCACCTATGCACCACATGGTATTCTCTAATTCATCTATGGATTCAACACTTGTCACCTCACATATTGCCACATGTCACCATTTCACTAGCTAATCAATGCTCAGTCACTGTGCCATGTCACTGATGCCACATCATTTCCTCTACCACATGGTGGCTTGTTACTATGTCACTATAAAATCTCAAGACTGCTACATCACTAATGACATAGAGAGATTTTTCCACATGTCATTTTTTACTATGTCACTACCACAGGAAGCATGCCAAGCTTGAAAGCATCTGAGACATGTCATCTTGCCATTTGCCCATGTATTGTCACTTGTCACCTTTCAATTTGTTTTCTGGTTTTCATGGACTCACATCATCATTCACCTATTGGGTATGTTTACCAAAATACCCATCTTATCTCCACCAACTAGTTGTGCCCCACAAAGAATGACCTTTGCATTGCCTTTTAAAAGGCCCATGTCTTAAAGATAATGTTATATAGTGTGCCAAAGTATTTAAACAACCAAGTACTTCCTTGGCTCATCCATGTGGGATAAAATAAACTCAATTCTAAAAGTGCTCCTTGCTCCCTCACTCAGTGCATCATATTCAAAAAAAATTTGATGACACTTGGACACACAAAAATACTTCTACTACTTACTAGTCTACGCTATCATCATTCTCTTGTGTGTGAAATGGGAAATACTTATCTTCCACTACTGATGGGAAAAACTTCTCCCTCGTGATGCATCTCTAGGACTCTTACAAATTTGTTCATTAAAAATAGCTATTACTAACTTCAAACATTTCATGGTCTACCCCCATGATGATTCAGATTCATATCTTGGTGGAAGTGCTCCTCGTCATCATGCAAAAGTTATTCTCAAAGTGATGTGTCTCTTATGGAGATAACATTCCTAGCAATCTTCCTCATTTTTAAGTACACCATTAGCTACCACTTTCCTCATGTGACATTTGAAACACTCCAAAACATTTTAACAATGCCCAATCTTGTATGAAACACAACACAACAATAACATTTTCTATGGAAAGGCGGAAAAATATAAAATGTCTCCACTTAGCATGAGCCAATCAACATTCCTTGGCTTGGGTAATCACGCCATATCAATCTTTCATGTTGTAGTGGAACAAATAACCTCAAAACATGTTATGTTGCTTCTTCTCTATTATGTTGCTACCCCCTTGACCTGCACATTTCCTTATGTGCCTTGCATGGGCTCTTATTTGAAATAATAAACCTGTAGCTTCCTCTCCATCAATCCTCCTGCATTGAATCCCATCCCTTTATTACTTCAAAATAGGGCTGAATGACACAGAGGGAGTTTCTAAAATCATGGGTGAATGGAATTCAAATTTATCACATGCCCCAAGCCTTTTTCTCACCTCTTAAAATGACATGCTTCCTTTCCTCCATTGTAGTTGTATCAACCTACCTAAAACAAAGCTTGTGTCTCCACTTTTAGGGGAAAAGTAATTAAAAAAGTGCAAAATGTCCAAATTTAATATATTCGTCCTCATTTGATCATCTTTGTACATCTTTACATAATCTAACCTCCAAGTTAGACATTCCTCCTCTATGTTCCTTTCCTCAACAACACTCTTATTTCTTTCATAATGAGAATCAATACCATCATTTGTCATATTACATGAGTTTGTAATATAAAAAACATTTATTTTATTTATGGTGTTGAGCATTCCCTCTATCTTGCCAAAAGGATTGGTACAACACTTTCCAATCTTAAACTACTCCACACCATTATCCACTTGGAAAAATGTCTTTAGTATTTTCACTACTTACATTCTCCATGCTTCCTTCTTCCATGACCTACTTTCCTACATTTTCTCATTTGTCTCATTGAAACATGCACTTCATTTCATGTTATTTTAGTATCCATGAATATCTATGCCATAATAATGGAAAACTTTTCTTTATGATCAATTTTTTAGCTTGGATTTATTACATTCAGAATGGCAAACTCCCATTTTGAATAGCATTACACCATTTTTGTTTTTCTACTTCATTCCAACCTCCATATTTTACAAAGTAATGACATTTTTTGAAGCTTCAATTCTATTATCCTTGTCGGTCCACTAAAATAGTTGGGCCCCAAAGTGGGTCTAACTAAAAAAATTCAAACTCAAACACCTAAATTCTCAAAATGGCCTATTGGACCCATCATAGTGATTAAAATCAAAATCAAACCTTTTAAACATCATATTTAATTCAATTTTCAACCTTCTACAAATTTTCCAATTTCATCCCAAGGAGTTCTTTGACTGGCCTTCAAAACTGGTTCAAGCCAAAAAAAATGGGCCCTAAGCTCTAACATACTAATTCTTTACTCCACATTCACTTACCATGTCAGATTTTGTCTCATGAAAACTTCTGGGTCAAAAGATATTGATCATCAAACTTGCCTTCTTAGAATTGCCTACAAGAAAACATATCAGAAAACCAAAAATCGAATTTAGTTTTGGTTTTGAAAATAGGTCAAACTAACACTAGGTAGAACATAACTACACAATCCATTTGATCTCACCTATAATGGATTTAGAGTTATGGCTTCCCAAATAGGGGTACTAATCAATCTATACTTCTTAACACTAGTAAACCTTTACAAATTGCATATAGAATTGCATTTTAAAACTTATCAAATAGATTCATCATAGGATCAAACCTGAAATATAACAAGTATCTAACCTCTAGAGTGCAATGCAAAAGGAAATTTCCCATTTTGGTCAACTAGGTTAGAGTTATAATTGGGAAAATAGGGCCTCCTAGAATTATGAACAATTTACATCAACATGACAATAG
Organism: Cupressus sempervirens; assembly: GCA_028749045.1. Classification (NCBI taxonomy): domain Eukaryota; kingdom Viridiplantae; phylum Streptophyta; class Pinopsida; order Cupressales; family Cupressaceae; genus Cupressus; species Cupressus sempervirens. The sequence continues at coordinate 816,741,969 of CM053789.1, read as the reverse complement.
TAAACAACCGACTTTGAGGGATTCAAAACCTAATCAAAACATGTCAAAATGACTTGAAATCTGAAACAAAGGTTCTCTATTATTTATACTAAATATTGTAAAGTACTGAGTCATGAAAAATTACTTGGTGTGAGATGTTGAAAAGCAAACTAGGCTACCTGTCACTATTTGACACTTTGGCAAAATTATAGATTTGAACATTGCTCAAAATGGAACTTAATAGAATGACTTGTAATTAAAATTTATCTCCATAGAATGCATGTGCAATATGAATGTAAAGTGTTAGAAACACTTAACACTTCATAGGCCTCAACATGATAGTTGGGTACACATGCATTAACTACGCTCATAGGGCTATATTTTTACAATGGTACTCAAAATTAGGGCTTCAATTTTGAGTCCCAATAGTGGCTCTATCTAGGGATGCATGTCCCTAGTGGGTATGTCAATGATTTAGATCTCTAGAAGAAGTAGAGAATACACTGGACAAAAAAAACTTCTCGTGAACAACTTATTGAAAGCAAGGAAATCTACTCCTAAACTATAAAAACAATGGCCCCGAGCCACCAAAACTTATCAAAACTTCTCACCTCTATCATAGATCTAATTTTCATATTCATTTTCATGAGGTAAGCTAAAAATATCCCTTCTAATAGTTTCACCATTAGATTAATATCTTGAAACAAAACACTTGTCAAAATGGAATCTACAACTTCACTTTCATAATTCATATAAAAACTAGGCTCATTCTCTACAAATTTCTCATTATGAAAGTGTGGATTAGCATGCTCAAACATATCAAAATCAAACTAAAACTCAACTTCATCAAATGAATTATGCATTCTTATCAACCTTAGATATAAAAGTTTCATATTTGACTTGGGGAAAATGATCACGTGTACCTTGAACTTGTGTATCTTCATGTATAACCAAATGGTACTCAAATGAGCAATCAAATTTATACTCACATATGTCATCCATGTCAATGTCTAAAACTAATCTAGATTCCTCCAATGATTCTTTACAATAGAAAGTGTACTAGCCATCACGTTAGAGTATTCATCGTAGAACTCACTGCAAGGTGCATGCTGACTTTCAATATTAACATCTTCTAACACTTCATTGTCAACATCAGAAGATGCAACATCATTATCACTTTCAATGTCACACCTAGAAGAAGAATAACTTGATCTCTTACAAAAGTAGGATAGTGTATCATTATTAAAATCAACATTAACCAAATTTGAATATTCCATGTGCTCTTAAAAAAATGGGTTGATAACTCTATGCAAAGTTCCCTTGTAAATGTTATAACAAGTGATGTATTGATCAACATCAAACTCTTCCCCATTTAATGAATTCGTGAATACTTTGAGACCATTTCTAACATCACTATTATGAACACTTTCAACATATTAAGAAAAATAATTAGAATCACCATCATTACGTAAAGACATATCATCCACTTCATCAATGAAATATGTGGCATATAAATCAATGTTATTCTTATTGTCTTCTCTAAGATGATTCATATGACTAGACCACCAATCATCTTTCATTTTATCAATATGTGCTAATGCATTAATCCTAAAATTACTTATATACTATTGAACACTACTACAAGCAACCTTATGACATTCATCTATATAGCTAAGTAACTTGTCCTTATAAAAAATCTCATTCTCTTCATATTTTTTAGACAACTTTGCTTCCAAAGTTTCAACCTCAAGTTGATTCGTACAACTCTAAGATGGAACTTCATTTTTAGATTTAGAAAAAGAATGCATACCTTTACTTAGATAAGAGTTCTCACTTCCATCATTTCTTTCTTCTTCCCAATCTTCATTAAATTTATATGAAGACAAACATGTGTTATCACTATCCTCCTCTTGACTCTAGTCACAACTCTCTTCATTCTCTCATATGATGCTTCTTCATAGTATATTGGATCAGAAACCTTTCCTTCATCAATTGAAACATAACTTTCAACCTCTTTGTCCTCATACTATGATACATGTCTTTCAACTTCATACTGAATAACATTCTCAACCTAAGGTAAACCATTAATAGGAGAAGGACTGAATGAAATTTCTTCTTTCACATATAATTGATCAAGTTAATTAACTCTATCATCTACTACTATTATACTACAAAAATGTGCACTATATTCAACAAAAAAAGGATCAACTCTTCTTTTCAACAAAGAGACACCAACTTTACATGTTTTTATTTCTGAATTTCAACAAAATTGTTTACAAAAGTAGGGGTATCTACATGCTAATCCAAATTTGAACACTTAAGTTGACATTGGTTTCTCCTTCGAACTTCATTTTGTTGACAAACATTTCAAGAGAAATGACTCTTAGATAGTTCATAATTTTTTTTTTTTTCAATCTCTATTACTATCATGAATGCCTAATGCAAAGTCTTGGGTTCTTTATCCCTCAAAAGTTACTTCATCTTTTCACCAAAAACATCAAGAAAAATTACTAAACACACTTGATCATCTATTCTACAACTTTTAGGAATCTCATTCAAAAAAATTTCAAAAAAATTAGAGATGCTTATTCTTTCCCCAAATTTCTTCATGAAGGATGTGTGCAATTTACCCCAAGATGAAATAGGAAATACTGGTAGAAAAGAAAACCAATCTCTAGCATCACCTTCTAAGATTTGAACAAAAGACTTCATATGCATGCCTTCATGAGAAATTTCAAAATCACCAATTAAATTACTGAACATCTAAACATGACAACTAGCTAAATCCAAATGGTTCCCACTGAACTTAGGGAAATGTTTTCTAAGATCATATGGCATGGTGTTTGGGAAGCCATGAATACCATCGAAAGTAATGGAAAGTACTTCTTGGTAGACATAGATCTAAAATTTTTGTCCATGGACTACATACTAGGTGAAAAGAAATTTTCCATTTCTTGCAAACTTATAACTCATTCACCAAAATTGCTTTCATAATTTATAACTTGTAGCAGATCTGAAAACTCTTTCTGCCAATTCAATCTCTAGCATAGTCCAACATGTAAACACATTTTCTAAATCTATCTTTCACAAAGTATGTTGAGATGCATCAAACAACTCTCCTATTTAGTGCTGAAAATACCACTTGATGGAGAAAATTTTGTAGAACTTACTTTCATGAAAAAGAAATTAGAAAATACCTTTTAGTGTTGATGCCTGCAAACCACTTCAATGATATAAATAATAGAAGATTCAAATCTTATATTGATTTAGTAAAGAATTTTGTACTACATCTCACATAACACTTCCAACCATTGCCAAGAACTTGAGATTACTTTTTGAAATCTACATTCCAATTGTTGTATCCTTTACAATACCTTCAACTTTACAATACACTATTATAGAAATATAACTTCAAGTTGCCACTCACTTAGTGAGAAAAGATTTACCCAACTTGCAAAACTTAATAAGTTGGTCCAAAATTTATAGTAGGTATTTGAAAAAAAATATACAACCTTGGAATTTCACACTCTTGACAGAGTGAAAGAATTATATTCTTGACTCTTAAAATTATAGCAACACTGCATGGTCACTTGGATTTAAACATGAGAACTAACAAGTGGTCTTACAAATATTGTTCATCACTAATCTTCAAAGTTACTACTATCAAGAATAAGACATAATTGGGAAATAAAAAATTCACCAAGGATATGAAATGAACACCACAATTCCTCATGGTTGTATTACTTTCCTTGTGTCTCTCCCCAACAGAGTTTCCATTTTGTTGGTGTTTTAAAATGTTATGCTTCAAATTATCCTAATGAGAATAGGATATGTTGGTGTTTAAAAATGCTAGAGGGTTTTCAATTACGCTGATGAGAATATGACACATATAGGGGCAGCTAACTCCCATTATGAACACATCCATTCAGACACCAGGCCAACTATAAGGCTAGACCCTTCTTCTTCTTCAGGCTCTGCAAAACCTAGGTGGGTGAACCTATAGATTCTTCATATGGTACTAGTTGTCAAAGCATACACTGAATCTAATGTAAAGCCGATAAAACCCTTATCTCTCCTCTTGGCCTATGAAACAATGTAGATCTACAGTAGCTAGGTGAAAACATATGCTAATCATAAGCTGAGTGAGGGTTAGTTCTATTATAGCTCTTCAACATAAAAAGTAAAGATCGTTTGATTAATGATGTTGATTCAACAAAACCCCTAAAATGCAACAACATGAACAAGTGATCTTGTAAACGACCAGTGTCTTATCTATTGGGAAAATCAATGAATCAAATGCATGCATATGAATATCTGAGACATATGTGTATCTTCAGATATCTAATCTATCCCTCTAACTTGTAAATGGACATCTATGCTCAATCTGAACCTCATTCTTACATGATATCTCCATCAGCAAACCTACAATCTTGTTGATTCTTTGAAGCATTTACATAACCTCTTGGGTTATAAGAAACAATGAACTAACATACAGCCTTAAGGAGCTGTAATTACAACCTAAACTCTTTGTTTAGAGATTGTAAAACATTGAAGATCACTGATAAAAGAGACGAGAATCAGAATGAAACTAATGAAATTCATGTTCCTTTGTATTAATTTCCTTGAAACAATACATTTGATGCATACAATCAAAACATGAAAACACCTAACATGTCTGAACTATTTGTATTATCTACACTACTGCTGTTCATACAAGAAGAATTTGTTGAAGAATATGGTGTCTCAGTATTGGAAATGCATCAAGAACTAGATCCAAAATCTGGTATCACAATCATGAGCAGATTTCTTCCAAGGAGTTGGAACTTCCCAAAAAAAATTAGAACCTACTGGTTTCTCAGTAACCAAAACTGGAACCCCTTACCAAGTATCAGAGAAAGAAAGATATAGACAAGAAAGAAATCCTGGATTTGATCTGAAGATGACAAGTGTCCACTTGAAACTCAATCCTATGCAACTAAGTAACCTCTTTCTTCTTTCATCCCATCTAATCTGATTTATCATTACATTGTAACTAATTTGCGAAATATCCCCAGCTGAATGATGAAATTCCTGATTTGCTAAATATCTAATTTGCATCAAAATGCTGATAAAACTTGCTTTAATTGACTCAGAGATGCCCCTAGCTGAATTCTCCTTGTCTTTTACGCATTTTCAAGCTATTAACTTGCCAAAAAATCACAACTGAACTTCCTGGTCTAAAAGTGGTTGCCATTCAGGTACCTGATAGAAAACCTCGTGTAGCTCAAATAGACTAATAACTGTGCAACAAATGACTCCAAAATCAAAAACTTCATCTTCTCCCGATTTTGGCAGTATATTGGAGTCCATGTTTAGCTTATCAGAAACCCACTAAATATTCATTTGAAAATTGCCTCTCTGGTTGAAAATCCAGGCTTGCACTCAAGACATTTTCAAAAAAATTTAAGTTTCTAAAGTTTAAACTTTAGAAAAGAGCCTCGTTTGAATTTTAAAGAAGATGCACGTAGCACATTTTTTATAAAAATAATAATAAAATATTATTATTTTCTTATTCTTTAACAACTCTTGCCTTCTAATCAGGGACAACTCATGTTTGACTGATCCTTTCTGCCACATGGCGGCATCTAGTTAGTCGACCACTGCTCTCAAATGCCACGTTAGCACCCCAAGGACTAGGTGCCACATGTCAAGAATGCGCTTCCCCGCATTACTTAAATCCCTACAACTCCATATAGCGGGGATGCGCAGACCATCAGATCTTGCCACGTGGCAAAATCCTGTGCCTCCGTTTGAACTGCTCATTCTTTCCATGCCACCATTCCTGAGACTTGCCATGCCATGTGGCACCCAGGTGCATCCCCACATTATTTAACCTTCGCGCATCTTTGTTTTGTCGAGATGCGCATGCCACTGGATCGATCCATGTGTTGACATCCTGAGCTTCTTCACCACATGAGCGTGCTGGCATCTTTGATTAAAATTTTGCTACTCATCTCGTGCTGATGTCACACAGGTCAACTTCATGGGTCCCACTTACAAACTGAAGTCTTTCCAAGAGCTCTCACTCAAATTCACATTGAGTAATGTGTTGATTTGTATTTAAACAAATCATGATTTCACCCACGGGGCATGTGGGATAAAACATCTGAATCATTTTCCTGTGCTTGCCTCTGCGTTGGGCCTTTTTTCATTTCCGGCTTTCTATCCCTTTGGAATGGTGGTTTTCTCCATATTTGATGTTGGGCGGCTTCTTTTATTAACTCACGCAGGCTTCTTAAACTCTGACGGTGGCTTGCTCTGTTCTGACGCCTCAGACTTGCCTGGGTTCATTGTATGACTGCGTGATCTTTCTTTGACTTGCAGCTTTTTCTTTGTTTTTGGTAGCACTCTGTAGGCTGTGACTTCCCTTGCTAACATGGCAACCACACATTTAGTGCAGGGTTTTTATTCATTGCAGCTTCATCATTTTGTGGATGCCCTTTGCTCTATTATAAGCTGTTGTTCTTCTTCATGCCTCACTAGGCTCTCAAGCTGAAAGGGTTCTAGTTTAGTGCATTCCTTTAGTTCTGGCTTTGGTCGTATAACTAGAAAATAATTGGTATAAGGTAACAGATTATCCTTTGGAATCTAAGCCTCTTGTTCTCTGTTTACTTGCTGTTGCAACTCCAGTATTAATTTTCTCTCTTTTTCAGCCCCCCGTTCCTCTTAAAATCTTGGAGCAATTTCTAGCTCTTCTTTTTTGCAATTCTTCTGTGCTTTTGACCCATTTTTATAGCATTGATAATTCATCTAATGTATCTGTAGGATTGTTAGTACCAGAAGCCAAAGTCGATAGGTTCTATTATTCAAATTCTTTTTGTGATGACAACTTTTAGTGTTTTCATACTCGTCTATGATTTGATCACTAGCAAGTGTGGTTCCTGTCTTCATAGCATTCTTGTCCATTGGAGAAATACTTTGCACTTCATTATGATTTCCAAAGGACACTTACTCAGAACGACTAATTAAATTCTTTATCCTCTTGGTTTTTCATGAACTATAGTCTTGTCCCAAATTTGCATCATTTGGTTCTGGTGAATTTTTCATAGATTCATATCTTAGTGCATCTTCAAATAATATTTGAAGTTGATAGTTCTCGATCAATGACATTGATCCTTCTTTCAAGCAGTCTTCAACTTGCATAGACCCTCAATCAGTCTAATGGAATCAGTCGGATCTCAAAGCGGGTCTGGCTAAAAAAAAAATTCATTTCTAAACAACTGACAATTCAAACTGATCCATCAAACTCCTTAAACTGACTGGAATACACTTTTACTACTGATTGATCATTAAAACTCTTTTTAAATCAATTCCGCACCACTGCAAAATCTATGTCAGGAGGCTTGTTGCCTGGCTTTAAAAACTATCCCAAACAATTGACAATGCTCTAAAAATTGGCATATTGAACCTCTTCTCCACATTCTTGCATCCTATCAATTTTTGTCTGATGACGAGATCACAGTCAAAAGATATTCAATGTCAAAGTCACCCCTTCAGAATTACCTGCACGAAAACATGTTAGAAAGCAATAAACTGGGTTTGGAATTGGCCTGGAAAACTAGGCAAATGAGCACATGGGGAAAAGAAAATTGGGGTGTTAGGATAGTATGAATATATGATTTGGGCTCATGGCGAATAACTGGGAAAATTTGGCAAGTGTCTGAAGTTTGCTACTTCGATTAGCAAGACAGCGATAATCAGTAAAACAACATTTTTTGTGAATGGAAAGACCTTCGAAAAGTATACAAATTGATTCATCAAGATTTGAAAACTGGTACACATGGAGTATTTTCAGTATAGAACACAGGGAAAAAAACCATTTGATCACACCTATCACAGATAAGGAGATACGACATCCTGAACAGGGGTTACAATTAATCTGCAATTACTGACACTAGTTAAAACTTATAAATTGCATTTGGAATCATGCTTGAAAACTGACCAAACGGATTCGTCATAAGCTAAAACTTGGAACATAACAAGTCTTTGACATCTACAATACAAAAAAAAAGTAATTTTCTCATTTTGGTCAACTGGTCAAAAGTTATTGCATGTCAAACAAGGCTTCCCAGAATTAGGTGCAAAGTGCAAAAGCATGAAAATAGTAACTGACCAACTTTGAGGGATTCAAAACCTATTCAAATGGACTCAAAATGACTCAAAATCTGAAACATAGGTTCTCAGGTATGGATATTAGACACTCTCAAAGGGGTAAGTTATGACGCATTTCTGGGTGCGAGATATTCACTCACCAACAAGTCCTCTTATCGTTGTCTGACACTTGGGTGAAAAAGCAAGATTGACAATTGTTTAAAATAGGACTTCGCCGAATAGCTCAGAATGATGATTTGACCATATGGAATAGGTAGACAGGCTAAATGGAAGGTGTTAGAAACATTAAACACCTCTTAGGCCTCATATTGACAGCCAAGTATATAGGCATATAAAAGCATTTATAGGGCTCAAATTTACTATGGTGCTCAAAATCAGGGCTGCAATTTTGAGCACCAACAGTGGCTCTATCTAGGGATGCATGTCCCTTATAGGCATGACAAGATTTTAGATCTATGGGAGAAGTAGACCACACACTTGACAACAAAAACCTCTCGAACAGCTTTATTGAAAATAGGAAAACTACTCTTAACTATGTACAAGAGATGACCCCAGGCCACTGAAAAGTTTCAAAACTTTTTACCTCTGTCATATACCTTATTTTCATTCACATTCTCTTGAGGCAAACTAAAACTCTCATTCTTCCTTGTCTTACCCAACATATCATTATTCACAATCAGCTCAATAGGTAAAACAAAACTATCATCATCTTCATACTGCGAATAAAAATCAGACATACTTTCTTCATCTTGCCCACTATGAAAAAATGGATCAGCATGACCATAACAACTAATATCAAGCTAAAACTAATCACTTCTAACTGAATCATGGATTCCTTTAACCAGAAACACAAAAGCTTGGTACTCTATTTCATTCAACGAGTTACATGAATCAATTTGTAACTCACCTTGTGCCTCTGGGTGTGAAGAGTATGTAGAATATGATTTCTGCCTACTTGCAACCATGTTACTCATTAAGTCAGATTTATCATTTTCTAAAACCTCTTCACATTCTTCAAACAACTGATTAGTCACCAAAATTGAAAACTCATTCTGAAAGTGTTGATCTAAACTATGTTGACCACTATCATCTTCTTCATCAAACTAAAAGTCAGAATACACCTTGAACTTACCTTCACAAGACCTATCAGCATATAAAGAAAAGCCATAATCTGATTGACAATATTCACTATTTTCCTCTTCATCACATGAAATATCAAAACTTATTGTAGCATAACCAGCATGGAAAGAATCTGAAATAGCATTAACCTTCCCTTCATTAACATTCCTTATATCCAGCAAATTGTCATGTGCAAAGACATTTGAGGTACTATCATCTACACCTCCAAAGTCTAACAGAAATTGTTGAGATTCTACCTCTTTTTCCACATCAAACTTTGGGGAATTGATTTGACTGAATGAGAAAGTATTATGAGAGAACATATGAAGATCCTTAAAGATACTTACGTGCTTTTCAAACTCACGAGCCAACAATTCTGAGATTTCATCGGAGCTCAAGAAGATTGCCTCACAAATCTTCTCTTGGCTATGGTTATTATCTGGATAACATGAAGAACTTACAACAACAAGATCCTTAGTGTAACAATATGGAAAATCAACATTATTACAACATTCTTTCTTATCATAGCAATCACTAGATCTACTGTTGTTACAACTTTCTTCAACTTCATATGTATTGTAACAAAATTTATCTTCTCTTTTATATCCATCTTTTTCATGCTGATTGATGTTACCTAATTCATTAACATTTGAATCCACCTCTTCACACTTAGAAGATAGATTATCTTGCTCTACATATTCATTATATTCATTGCTACCTTGGCTTTCAACACATTCATTATCATCAAGAGACATAACATGAAATCTATAATCACCACTTTCCATCTCCTCAATGAATTTTTTAGTTTGCAAAATTATTTGTAACCTTATAGGTGCTAGTCAATCGACTGAATCGGGTAGTAGAACATCAAGGAAAACATTTGGCTGGGAAGATTCCTTAGGTCTACAATGAAAAGGCATCTTACTGATTACTGACTTAAGCCTTAAATAACATTGTTCGGCACTTAAAACTTTAGTATTTCCTACCTCAATTCTTATAAGACTGACAATCCTTTTGTAGACCATTGTATTCAACATAATAATGTTATTACTCACAGTTTCTAAACTCTCTAAATTTGGTAAACTAATCTCAGATCTGAGATCTGACTCCATCTTACAACAAAATTTCTACCTCTTCTTACTAGTGCTAAAAATCACTAAATAGAGGCACTGATTCTAACATTTGACTTTCATGAAAACCAAAATACCTCAAGTGTTGATGGAAAACTTTGATCTGCTGATCTAGCATAGGTGCAAGACTGAAAATCCTTTACACCACTGGTCAAAACTTTGTAGAGTCGCCACCTCTTTGCAAGAGGAATAAAATAACCACTGCTGTGATTGATTTTTTACATTTCAATTTCTTTATAACAACAGATTTCAAGCAGCACTTTAAAACTTATCAAGAATTTAAAACTTCTTTTCCAAGATCTAGATCTGCCCACACAACTGAAAATTCTTCAAAATTTTGCAATGAAATCAACTAGGAAAAAATTGGTACAGAGATTTGAGAGTCGCCACTCAAACTTGGTGAGAAATAAAACATAATTTTTTACTTGACAAATCTGAACTAGACCTTCAATGTAGGAGAAACTTGCAGATCACTGACATCTTGAAAAGAAAATATACTTTATAAATGAATTCTTGACTCTGAAACTTTCTCAACAGTATTTGCAAAAACTGAACTGATTGAAGATAGACCTATGATAGTCATAGAACACAATTTTCATCCAGTTTCAACATACTGCTGATAATGAATAAAGCTTAACTAGGGAACATGAAACTTCAGCAAGGAAAAGGAACACATCCTGCTATTGATATGCTATATCCACTCTGTTTCACATAAGAGGCTCCTTTTCTTTCAACAAAATGGATTGCCATCTTATCTCCCCAGCAGAGTTGCCATTTTTTTGGCGACTCAGATGGGCAAAACCCAACTGAGAGTAGGACTGAAATTTTCAAATTATATACTAGAGATTCTTGTCCTTGTAATAGTGAATTACTTCACAGCTTCCCTAGTAGAGTCACCATTTTGTTGGTTTTTGAAAATACTGGAGGGTTTTCAATTACCTTGATGAGAATATGACACATCTAGAGGCAGCTAACTCCCATTATAGACACATCCATTCAGACACCAGGCCAACTATAAGGCTAGACCCTTCTTCTTCTTCAAGCTCTGCAAAACCTAGGTGGGTGAACCTATAGATTCTTTATATGGTACCAGTTGTCAAAGCATACACCGAATCTAATGTAAAGTAGATCAAACTCTTATTTCTCCTAATGGCCTATGAAACAATGCAGATCTATAGTAGCTAGGTGAAAACCTATGCTAATCATAAGCTGAGTGAGGGTTAGTTCTATTATAGCTCTTCAACATAAAAAGTAAAGATCATTTGATTAATGATGTTGATTCAACAAAACCCCTAAAATGCAACAACATGAACAAGTGATCTTGTAAACGACCAGTGTCTTATCTATTGGGAAAATCAATGAATCAAATGCATGCATATGAATATCTGAGACATATGTGTATCTTCAGATATCTAATCTATCCCTCTAACTTGTAAATGGACATCTATGCTCAATCTGAACCTCATTCTTACATGATATCTCCATCAGCAAACCTGCAATCCTGTTGATTCTTTGAAGCATTTACATAACCTCTTGGGTTATAAGCAACAATGAGCTAACATACAGCCTTAAGGAGCTGCAATTACAACCTAAACTCTTTGTTCAGAGATTGTAAAACATTAAAGATCACTGATAAAAGAGATGAGAATCAGAATGAAACTAATGAAATTCTTGTTCCTTTGTATTAATTTCCTTGAAACAATACATTTGAATGCATAAAATCAAAACATGAAAACACCTAACATGTCTGAACTATTTATATTATCTGCACTGTTGTTGTTCATACAAGAAGAATTTGTTGAAGAATATGGTGTCTCAGTATTGGAAATGCATCAAGAACTGGATCCAAAATCTAGTATCACAGTCATGAGCAGATTTCTTCCAAGGAGTTGGAACCTCCCAAAAAAAATTGGAACCTACTGGTTTCTTAGTAACCAAAACTGGAACCCCTTACCAAGTATCAGAGAAAGAAAGATATAGACAAGAAAGAAATCCCAGATTTGATCTGAAGACGAGAAGTGTCCACTTGAAATTCAATCCTGTGCAACTGAGTAACCTCTTTCTTCTTTCATCCCATCTGATCTGATTTATCATTACATCGTAACTGATTTGCAAAATATCCCCAACTGAATGATGAAATCCCTGATTTGCTAAATATCTGTTTTGCATCAAAATGCTAATAAAACTTGCTTTAACTGACTCAAAGATGCCCCCAACTGAATTTTCCTTGTGTTTTATGCATTTTCAAGCTATTAACTTGCCAAAAAATACAACTGAACTTCCTGGTCTAAAAATGGTTGCAATTCAGGTACCTGATAGAAAACCTCGTGTAGCTCAAAAAAACTAATACTTGTGCAAAAATTGACTCCAAAATCAGAAAGTTCATCTTCTCCCGATTTTGGTGGTATATTGGAGTCCATGTTTAGCTTATCAGAAACCCACTAAATCTTCATTTGAAAATTGCCTCTCTAGTTGAAAATTCAGGCTTGCACTCAAGACATTTTCAAAAATTTAAAAGTTTCTAAAGTTTAAACTTTAGAAAAGAGCCTCATTTGAATTTTAAAGAAGATGCACATACCACATTTTTTATAAAAATAATAATAAAATATTATTATTTTCTTATTTTTTAACAGCCCTTGCCTTCTAATCCGAGTCAACTCATGTTTGACTGAGCCTTTCTACCACATGGCAACATCTAGTTGGCTGACCACTGCTCTCAAACGCCACGTCAACACCGTAGGGACCAGGTGCCACGTGTTGAGAATGTGCTTCCTCGCATTACTTAAATCTCTACAACTCCATATTGCAGGGATGCGCGGACCATCGGATCTTGCCACGTGGTGAAATCCTGTGCCTCCATCTGAACTGCTCGTTCTTGCCACGTCACCATTCCTCGGACCTGCCATGCCACATGGCGCCTAGGCACATCCCCAAATTATTTAACCTCCTTGCATCTTTGTTTTGCGGGGATACGTACGCCTCTGGATCGATCCACGTGTTGACATCCTGAGCTTCTTCGCCACATCAGCGTGCTGGCATCTTTGATTAAAATTTTGCTACTCGTCTCGCACTGACATCATGTAGGTCGACTTCATGGGTCCCACTTACCAACTGCAGCCTTTCCAAGAGCTCTCACTCAAATTCACATTGAGTAATGTGTTGATTTGTATTTAAACAAATCATGATTTCACCCACGGGGCATGTGGGATAAAACATCTGAATCATTTTCCCATGCTTGCCTCTGCACTTGGCCTTTTTTCATTGTCGGCTTTCTACCCCTTTGGAATGGTGGTTTTCTTCATATTTGATGTTGGGCAGCTTCTTTTATTAACTCACGCATGCTTCTTAAACTCTGACAGCGGCTTGCTCTGTTCTGACGCCTCAAACTTGCTTGGGTTCATTGTACGACTACATGATCTTTCTTTGACTTCCAGCTTTTTCTTTGTTTTTGGTAGCTCTCTATAGGCTGTGACTTCCCTTACTAACATGGCAACCATACATTTAGCACAGGGTTTTTATTCATTGCCGCTTCATCATTTTGTGGATGCCCTTTGCTCTATTATAAGTTGTTGTTCTTCTTCGTGCCTCACTAGGCTCTCAAGCTGAAAAGGTTCTAGTTTAGTGCATTCCTTTAGTTCTGGCTTTGGTTGTATAATTAGAAAATCAATGGTATAAGGTAACGGATTATCCTTTGGAATCTGAGCCTCTTGTTCTTTGTTTACTTGCTCTTGCAACTCTAACATGAATTTTCTCTCTTTTTCAGCCCCCCGTTCCTCTTAAAATCTTGGAGCATTTTCTAGCTCTTCTTTTTTGCAATTCTTCTGCGCTTTTGACCCGTGTGTATAGCATTGATAATTCATCTAATGTATCTGTATGATTGTTAGTACCAGAAGCCAAAGTCGATCGGTTCTGTTATTCAAATTCTTTTTGTGATGACAACTTTTAGTGTTTGCATACTCTTCTATGATTTGATCACTGGCAAGTGTGGTTCCTATCTTCATAGAATTCTTTTCCACGGGAGAAATACTTTGCACTTCATTATGATTTCCAAAGGACACTTACTCAGAACGACTAATTAAATTCTGTATCCTCTTGGTTCTTCATGAACTATAGTCTTGTCCCAAATTTGCATCATTTGGTTCCGGTGAATTTTTCATAGATTCATATCTTAGTGCATCTTCAAATAATATTTGAAGTTGATAGTTCTTGATCAATGGCATTGATCCTTCTTTCAAGCAGTCTTCAACTTGCACAGACCCTCAATCAGTCTGATGGAATCAGTCGGACCCCAAAGCAGGTCCAGCTAAAAAAAAAAATTTGTTTCTAAACAACTGACAATTCAAACTGATCCATCAGCCTCCTTAAATTGACTGGAATCCACTTTGACTACTGATTGATCATTAAAACTCTTTTTAAATCAATTCCACACCACTGCAAAATCTGTGTCAGGAGGCCTGTTGCCTGGCTTTAAAAACTGTCCCAAACAACTGACAATGCTCTGAAAATTGGATATTGAACCTCTGCTCCACTTTCTTGCATCCTATCAATTTTTTTTTGATGACGAGATCGCAGTCAAAATATATTCAATGTCAAAGTCGCCCCTTCAGAATTACCTGCATGAAAACACGTTAGAAAGCAATAAACTAGGTTTGGAATTGGCCTGGAAAACTAGGCAAATGAGCACATGGGGAAAAGAAAACTGGGGTGTTAACTCTCTGTCATGAGGACAATATGAATATATGATTTGGGCTCATGACGAATAACTGGGAAAATTTGGCAAGTGTCTGAAGTTTGCTACCTAGATTAGCAGGACAATGATCATCAGTAAAACAACATTTTTTGCGAATGGAAAGACCTTGGAAAAGTATACAAACGGATTCGTCAAGATTTGAAAACTGGCACACTTGGAGTATTTTTAGTATAGAACATAGGGAAACAAACCATTTGATCACACCTATCACAGATCAGGAGATATGATGTCCCGAATAGGGGTTACAATCAATATGCAATTATTGACACCAGTTAAAACTTATAAATTGCATTTGGAATCACGCTTGAAAACTGACTAAACGGATTCTTCATAAGCTGAAAATTGGAATATAACAAGTCTCTGACATCTACAATACAATGCAAAAGTAATTTTCTCATTTGGGTCAACTGGTCAAAAGTTATTGCACGTCAAACAAGGCTTCCTAGAATTAGGTACAAAGTGCAAAAGCATGAAAATAGTAACTGACCAACTTTGAGGGATTCAAAACCTATTCAAATGGACTCAAAATGACTCAAAATCTAAAACATAGGTTCTTAGGTATGGATATTAGACACTCTCAAAGGGGTAAGTTATGACGCATTTCTAGGTGCGAGATATTCACTCACCAACAAGGCCTCTTATCGCTGTCTGACACGAGTGAAAAAGCAAGATTGACAATTGTTTAAAATAGGACTTCGCCAAATAGCTCAGAATGATGATTTGACCATATGGAATAGGTAGACAGTTTGAATGGAAGGTGTTAGAAACATTAAACACCTCTTAGGCCTCATATTGACAACCAGGTATATAGGCATATAAAAGCGTTTATAGGGCTCAAATTTACTATGGTGCTCAAAATCAGGACTGCGATTTTGAGCACTAACAGGATACATCTAGGGGAAACTACTTCCCATCTACAACATATCCTTTTAGACATAGGGCCAACTATAAGGTTAGGCCCTTCTTCTACTTCAAGCTCTACAAACCCTAGGTGGGTAGACCTCAAATTTATTTATATGGTACTAGTTGTTCAAAAGCATATACTTGAATCTAAAAAAGTAGATAAAACCCTTATTTCTCTTTGTTTTAGATTAAGGTAAAAATAGGTTTTTCAGGGGCCCTAAAACCCTTTACATAAAAGAAAAAGATAAACCATGAAGCACAACCAGGTTTTACTAGGACTTGAAACCAATTAAAAAACCAAAACTAGGTTTTATAGGGCCCTAAAACCAAAAGATAAGACCGAATAAAACAACTATGTTTAACAAGGACCTAGAACCTAAAGACTAAGTAAACTGGCAAGCAAAAGCCAACAACTAGCACACTAGTACCACGACTAGCACACCTATATAGCAGCCATCACCTCACCAAAAAAGTCAATAACAACAAGGTAACTTATGATTTCCTTTTAATTTAGTGCCTTCTTTGTGTGACCAGAGGTTCATATCTAAAAATGGAGTAGAAGGCTTAGTTTTCTTTCTTTTTATTGCAATCCAACGATCCTCCACCTTCATAACCTTAGCAACCCAAACCCCAGAAGAAATAGAATGGTGGAACCCAAGGGAAGAAAAAACCACAAGAATCTCCCCAGGAGACCTAGAAGATTATTGGCCCATAAGAAGAGCATCCGATACAGGGCTAGGATCCAAAGAATCTGATGTTTGAACAATTTCCTCTACTGTAGGCACCGAATGATCATCACAAGCATCATCAAGGGGAAAATAACCCACAAGTTCCAAAGGCACAACCAAAGATTTATGCACCATATAGTTCTTAGAATAGGCCCCTGCACATCAAGAAGGTGGTCGCCTTGATTTGGACTTCTTAGCACCACAATAATTAGCAATATGACCTATCATGTGACATTTTCTACAAAGAAAAGGGATACCATCAAAATATAACATTTGAGACTAGGAACCCCTCACAGAATCAAAAAAAAATTCTTTGGAAGGCCCTTAGAAACATCCAACTCCAGAAGAATTTGTGCACACATTGAATGGAAAATATCTGAAGTGTCAAAATCCACATATAAAAAATGACCAATAGCATTCCCAATAGTTTCAAACATAGAATCTTACCATTGATGCATCAGGAGATTTAGAAGCCAAATCCATATAGGGAATTTGTTAAAGGATTTAGTAAGTGGATCAAAATCCATATGCCACAGTTTAGCCATAAGAGGATATCTACCCTGCCATGAAAAACTATTATCACACGTAATCATCTTCCTGTCCTTAATACTTTCAAACTTAGCTATAAAGAATCCTTTTGGATTCAAAAAGATGTGGACATTATTGTGTATAATTGGTTCCCAATGCTTGGAGATCCAGTCATGAAGATCAGCAAGAGAGGGCCAAAAACCCTAAAAGCAAAATATAGCAGCAAAAGAGGAGAGCTCTTCTGCCGTATGGAAGATATCTTCAATTGTTTTTGGGTCTAAACGAGCCCTAATAGGATTTGAGACACTTACAGGGGAAACATCATGATGGAAAGGACTAGAAGAATCGACATGAGGGATAGCACCATGCAACCCAACTTCAAAGGTAGTGACACCTACAAAAGTCCTACCCTGAAAACTAGGAGACCTTGCAAAACCAGGATGAGCACCTAGTGAATAGGGAGAAAAAGGAGAAGAATGGGTTCAACAAGCAGGGAAGTAGACCCTAGCCCTACTAGAAATGTATGGAAAAGCTCTCCCACCATTGATAGGCTTGCATGCAACCCCATCAGCCGCAAGACAAGATTTAGGGGTAGCATATTCAAACTTAGGAGTGAATGCAGAAGGAGCAGGAGCAGTGGGAGACATCGAGCTGGGTTCACCATAAAAAATCCTCTTATTTCTCCTTGTTGGTGTTATTAAGTATTTACTAATTACACTTTACTTAAGTTTACTTAGGCTAATGCATTAACATATTAGTTTTCATGTAGATACCTAGGAGTTTTCATATTCACATGAGTTGTCATGTAGACAACATAGTAGTTTGTACTCCACTTGAGCACATGTTGTCTACTACATCTCTTTATGAGATACACCTTTGTATTCTTATTCTCTCATTGTTACACATACATTTATGCACAATGGAGGATAATCCACTCTTAGTGGGCATGTGCTTAGTTGTCATGCTTATCTCTTTGTTGGCTCCTAGTCATATTAGTTTCCCTTATATACAAGGCACTTCTATAATGTTTTCATCCAAATATTTGAATAATCCATTCTCCTTTGATCATATCCTATCTCTCTTTTTCTATCTCTTGAGCTTCTAGATCTTGGCATTTAATTCTTGCCTTAGGAAAATTCTTACATGGTATTAGAGCTATACCAAATTCTTACATGGTATCAAAGCCATAAGAGTTTCATTGCATAGCCATTGGAGAGATTTTTTTGTAGGTCAAGATTGGAGCTTGCTGGTACACATCAAATATTGGTATGATGTTCAAAAGGTTAGAAAAAACCCAAGTCAACTTTTGTTTCATCAAAGTCAGACATCTAAGTTGAAATCTAGAGTCATTTGATTTTTGGAGGTGCGATGATGGTGATTTAGGAAAAATAATTAAAGAGGTGATTTTCAAATAGCGATATATCCATCATCTGTACTCCTTTTCTCAAGCAATTTTTTCTTTCTTGGGGTATAATTTCATGATCTACACATTGGTGCAAGTTGTTTGAGATCTCTATTCCTAAATTTTTTAGAAAATGACCAATCCTAATTTTGATAACTCTAAAGGCTTCGTTTGGGCTCATATGGACACATATTCAGGTGCTATTTTTTTTTAAAGCGCATAATTTTTTGTCTACTTTCTAGATCTAATATCACTTTGGAGTATTTTGAGTAGACATGGTACTTTAAGAATTTGGTCATTTTTGGCTTACTTTGGCACTTGTAATTAATTAGTTCCTTGAGAGATCTTGTGTCTTATCTTTATCAGTTATATATAGCTTCATATTTGTTGTTGTAACTATCAAAAATTAGAATTTCACTTTGGTTCATTTTTACAAGTAGCCAATTGTACACACACTTAGTACAAAGTGCCAAAGCATCTATTTTGGGGGGTTATATTGATTAGTACATCATGGATGAGGAAGATTTAATTACCTTGACAAAACAAAACTATAAGAAATGGAGTGAATTAGTTCTTACTTATCTTAGTGAGAATAATGCATTTCAATATGTGAAATTACTTTTATACAATGGTGACACTATTACAGTCATTTTTCATGCATTCTTTCTACATATGGATATAGAGATTATGCATTCACTTGACGACATGAAGTCAACTAATTTTAATGATTGTTGGAACTATCTTTGGGAGATGTATGGAGATCCACATGTTCCTCCATTCCCAAAAGATCTTTTACCTCCAATTGTAGCTACATCAACTATTGCACTTGATGATTCTTGTGTTCACATAGTCATGGATTCACATGATTTAGTGCAATAAGATATTCATTATCTACCAGACTTAGTTCTCTGGGATGACTTTTTATTAGACATTGCAAGTTTTTTATGGAGTCCTACATTAAGGATATGGAGACACTATTGATGATATTCATCTTCTCTTTATTAAGGATGATCTTTCTTTAGTTGTTGTGAGAGAACACTCTAACCCTCATGAATATCCATTTGATCTTTCTTTAAAGTTTGACATGATTGTGGATCCTTTCTTACAACATTTACAAGAGGTCCCTTTCACTTCAGAGAAGACATTTGAGTCTTTGAACTTTTTTTTACATGAATCTTAAACTTTTCTTGAGATGTCAGATTGCATGGTTGATCATACTCATGTGTTGTAGATTCCTATGCAATTTCCTAAGACAAATTACATTTTGAGAGTTCTTCCTATTGATTGGGGAGGATTCTTTTGTACACCCATGACACCATTTCTTCATCAAGGGAGAAATATCACATAGTTATCATGGTGCAACTTCTACATTGATCCGGGAGCATATTTCATGGGTGCAAATTCTACATTGAGGGGTATTGATTACTCCTTTATTTCTCTTCCTGCTTCTTCTAAGGAGGCATCTTGGTCTTTGGATATTGATCCACATTTATATATGGAGCAGTTTCCATTGGTTCCTTATTTGTCACCTTCTTCTATTGGACTTGATCTTGATTGGTTTGTGACATCTTTAGTGTTCAAGGACATGATGACACATCTTTAGACTTCATATGGATTCCCCTTCTATTTTTCTATCCACAATGGGAAGCCTTCTTGCATTTTTATTTGGTGTATCTTCTTCCTAAAGGAAGAAATGTTGTTTGTAGGCATTGGATTCTCTTTTTTCTTCAAGCACTCATCATTCTTGTAGGAGATCATTCACTATGGGGGGAATTTCATTTCTTATTATTTCCTTCTAATGGAGGAATTTTCTATTGTATATGCATGATGTATGTTGTAATGGGGGCGGGGGGGGGTATTAATTACTCCATCCATCCATGCACCTTGTTTTTTCATCTCTCTTTTTGGGGGAGGGTTTTTCCCATGAGGTTTTCTCTCTTTCTCTGCTTTATGAGAGCTTGCATTCTTTTGTATATTGTACATCAGTACCTAACATGGCCTAGTAGCTAGGACCCATCTTGCACTATTACCTGGCTTTTGTGAGCTTAAGTACATTTCCCTAAGTTACACTTAAGGGGAGGTTTTTTTGTAATTGAGTATTTACTAATTACACTTTACTTAATTTTATTTAGGTTAATGCATTATAATATTAGTTTTCATGTAAACACCAAGGATTTTGCATATTCACATGAGTTTTCATGTAGACAACATAGTAGTTTGTACTCCAATTGAGCACATGTTGTCTACTACATATCTTTATGAGACACACCTTTGAATTATTATCCTCTCATTGTTGCATGTACATTCATACACAATGGAGGATAATCCACTCTTGGTGGACATGTGTTTAGTTGTGATGCTTATCTCTTTGCTAACTCCTAGTCATATCAGTTGCCTTTATATACAAGGCACTTCTATAATGCATTCATCCAAATATATAATATTCAATTATCCAATTAATCCTTACTGCTTTGATCATATCTTGTCTCTCTTGTGCTATCTCTTGAGCTTCTAGATCTTGGCATTTAATTTTTTCCTTAGGAAAATTCATACATGGTATCATATCTATACCAAATTCTTACACTCCTATGCTCATGAAATGACAAAGATATGTAGTAGAAAATTACAAATTCTATGAAATCCACAAGCTAAGTTAGGGCATGCTTTCAAGTCTTAAACACAAAGGGAAATGGATGATTATAAATTTTATTTTAGTAGATCCCAAATATGAAATAGTAGGAAATATGTTGATCCTATAGCTGACCAGTGCTTTATCTATTGGGAAGATCCTTAAATCACACAAATACAACTATGATACCATTGACATATTCTATAGATCAAGATATTAGATCTATCCTATCACTTTGTGAGTTAGACATTAGTGTTCATAAAAACCTCATTCTCATGACATATCCTTCTCAAATAACCAAGAACCCTATCAAATACAAGCATTTACTTGGCTCTTTCTTTCAACAACAAGACACACTAGACATATAATATAAAGGGAATCCAAAAGGGTCTAAGTTCTTTGTCCCTAAACCATAAAACATTGCAAATCATAGAGATAGGAGATGAGAATCAGAGTGAAACTAAGAAGTTTATTTCTCATTGTATTCATTTATTTGAAATGATAGATTCAAGATGCATATAAATAACTCATGAAACCACTAAATAGAACATAACTATCTATGTTATCTTTCATTACTGATGTTCATAATAGAGAAACATGCTAAAGAAAATGGTATCACAGTTATGATAAAAATTTCAACCTAACTAGAACCATCCTTGTGGTATCACAATAGTTAAAAATGTCTGAGAAACTAGAACCTTGCCAATGAGAGAGGAAGAGAAAGATATAGGAAAGGAGGAAGAAGTTGGATCTGATCTAGAAGTGACATCTATCCACTTGAATCTTCATTCCCTACTATTGAAAAACATCTCTCTTCTCTCTAAAATTGAAATCTGATATGAATCTCATCATTATGTGTAACAAACTTAAAAATATCTCTTCCTAATGATGAAAAACCCTTATTCTACTAAAATATCAGCTTGTAGATGAAATGCTGAAAGAAACCTTCACTAAACTAACTGAGAGGTGAAAAAGTCCATCCCTAAATGCATCCCTACTACCTTTTACATTCACCTAGTTCACCATTTGATCAAAATTCAAAATTGAACTACCCCAACTTAATGAGGTTGAAAAATAGGCACTAGTACAAAACCCTAAATAACTTGAATACATGGCTACCTATTCAAAGAAAAACATAAAAAATAGAAATTGTGTTATCTCTTGGTTCCAATGGTACATGATAGTGCTATGTTTCCTTACAAGGGATGCCAAAAAAATCATTTTGAAAAATAGGCTCCTAAACTACCTTCACAGTTTTGCATTTCCTTTTTTGCAAAAAAATAAAATCTTTCCTAAAGTCAAAACTTTAGAAAAAAACCCTTTTGATTTAAAAATGATCCAACTTTAGAAAGTAGATATCATAATATTTTCCATGCCTGACTTTTTCCTCCAATTTCCCAATCTAGGTCAAACCTACTTTGACCACTTGTCCCATGTAGCAAAATGCCATTTTTCAATCCTCCACCATCATCTACCACCTAGGTTCCATGTGGTACCCTTTGATTGGTCTACAAGTTTTCCACTTGTCTCCTAATATGCTGCCATGTATCACTATTTATTGGCTCATCTATGCTCAGTCACTGTGCCACATCATCGATGCCACACCATTGTCCTCACTATGTGGTATCTTGTCACTATGTCACTATGAAATCTCGAGACTACCATCTTGGTCTGATTTTTTACATATAATTTTTTCTTAGAATCATGGTGAAAAAAATTATATGTGAGTTCTTTTGTTAGGTCCTAGGGTTTTAGGTTTTCATCTTGTATTTTTTATATCTTTTAAAATCTATGTAAAACCCTAGGTCTTGCCTTTTAAATTTTATCCTAGCATGGAAGTTTTAAAAAAGGAGAAGCGAATATTCTTTTCCCTGCCTTCTTTGAGGTCATTGTTGAGTCCTTTTGAGAAATTTTTTATCCTATCATTCGATCTTATTTGAATCTATGGTTGTCACATGCTCATTATAGCAAGATGCTCAAATATTACACCTAGCGAGGTAGCGACCATCAAAGAACTCTGTTGTGATACTAAAAAATGAAGTCTAGCACTAAAAAATGTGTGTTAATATGAAGGCATTGTGATCACATGCTATGTCCTAGGCTTGTCAATATTAAGAAGAATGCACGTGAAAAAAATCAAAAATGGTGTCACCAGAGTTCAAGTTTCTCCGACAATTCGCTAAGTCACTATCAAAAAATCCATGCGACTTGTCGGTGGTGACGTAGCGAGTGCCCAAATTTTACAAAAGGCAGTAACTTGTTTAAGGTTGATGTGATTGTAGAAATTCCCATGTAGTCTTATGAATATGCATGCTACATTCTCTGAGACTAGTTTTAATTGGTGAAGTCTCAATCAATGTATGTTTTGTTATCCGTCACCAGAATTGTGAATCTGTTGGAGGTCGCTATATTGATAGCCAAAAAAACACCAATATTTTGGTAGAAACATAGCGAGGGCCCAGTCATTGACAAAAATGATATTCTTTTAAAATAAGAAATGATTTTGAGGATCCTGAGGAAAATATTGTGCAAGCTTTGCTTTTATTTTTGTACAAGTTGTGTCGCTCATAGTTTTATTTCCCGGTGTCAGTTTTGATGGTTACCAGAAAGTTGCTATATTCCTAGCTAGAAAGTTGGTGTTTTCACCAGTAGTGAGGTAGCAACTAGTCAGAAGGTTGTGATGTAATAGAAAATCCTCAAAGGTGGGCCCCGAATGAGTGACTTAAAAAAGCTAAGCTATGCAGATCAAACGACATAGTGGCATCCTACTGAGCATCTATAAGCTAGAAATTTTGAATTCATTGAAACTCGCTATATCACTAGTTGGATAGTTAGTAATTTTACCAGTAGCAATGTAGCAACCCAATTGAAAATAAAAAACATGGCAAGGCCAAGGACATGTGATGTCAGTAAAGGTTTAAAATAATATATATGTGTGATTACATATTAAACCAGCTCAGCTCCAGTGGTAACCTAGACCCACTCCCCATGCATAAAATATGCAAAGAATTATGATCATCAGATCAATCATGGATCAATGATACTTTCTAACTCGCTATGAAAAGATGTATGAAGATTATGTATAGTGAGTTTGCGAATGAAGGACCCACCATTGTTCTCTTAAAAGATGTTTCAAATGTCTACCACATGATCAAAGCAAAATCAGTGGTTATCGCTATCTCACTATAGCAAGATGCTCAAAAGTTATGCATAGCGAGGTAACAACCTAATGACACATGTCTCCAATCATCAATGGGCCTAGATTGAAATGGTAGCATTGAAGGAAAGGTACAGATGGAGGTATTTTATTGGTTTGACTGCCAGCATGTTCAGAAGAAAAGTGAGTCAACCTAGTTTTCATTCCTGGATCGTAGGATTTTTTCAAGGATCAATGGTGCAAATTTAAAAGGAAGTGTGATGCCACTCTATTTTTCTATTCTGTGTATTTATGATGAATGAAAGCTTCATGTGTGGGAGAAACAGAGTATAATATAGGAAATTTCATTAGTTCCAATCCCACGCAAACAAAGATTTCACATTTTTTGAGCACAAGAGCCTGTTGATCATATTGTGTTTAGCCTGGTATGAATGTGAACTAATTCCTCATCTATTTGAGAGAAATTGTAGAGGTTTAGAGAAGAACAAGTTTGAAAAATCAAGTAAGTACTCATATTACAACCTCTATAGCATTCCAATTCCTTTCATTACAATCAAGATGCCTCCTAAGAAAGCATTTTCTAGCAATTTAATTATATGGATAGGAATGTTCATGACGATTTGTTAGAATTACTCCTAGGTTCCACCACTGAACCTACACAAGTTAAAAAATTGATTTCCTTAAACCCTAGGCTTAAAATTGCTAATGGCTTATGTGAAAAGGGAAACTAAGTTAGGGATGCAACAACTATGCAAACTAGTATTGTCTTGTTTAAAAAGTGGTTTTCAGAAAGGAATTTGTTTGCCCCACATGGTAATGTCTATAATTTTGATTTGGGAAAGCTGGTAGTACCAAGTGTTTTCATGGATTATGATTTTCTTGAAGCCATTGCCAAGAATTATGACCAAGCTATTAGGGTGGTAAGAAGGAAAAATGGTGTACCTCTGATTTCAATTAGTCCTAAAGAAATTAGAGAGGTTTTTCCACCTAGAGCCATTGTCAGATTACCATGTGCCAATTAATTTACCATAACTCAAAAGTGAATACAAGGTGAAGAAGGATGTAATTGGGGGACGTGCACTAAGGGTAGACATTGGTACAATAGGAACTCTGTCAATAATTATTGTAGCCTCTAGAGAACCTTTTAAGAAGAGTCTTTTCACTTCCCAAGCTATAGAGATATACAGGACCCTGTACCATGTTTTTGGTGAAGATGAGAAGGATTTCATGCCCATTGGCTTTATGTATATGATCATTCAAATTGCTTCTTTTGGTGTAGATGTTATCTTTGATTTTGCTTCCTTTTTGGCTAAAGAAATTCATACTAGTTTAGTTGGAATTGTGAAGGGTAAAGTGGAGAAAACTTTTGGCCACTATTCTCTATTAATGCATATGCTCTTGTTCAAGGGGGCAACATATTTTGGTAATGAGATGAAAATGAACAGAGAGGAGAATGGGAAAGCATTGTTAGTCTAGTTATGGAGTGCAGATATGACCTAGGATGCAAATAATGCCAGTTTTGTTAGATTTGATAGGTATTTTGCTTCTAAATTGAGATGTCTCATATTAAGAGACAATCCTAGGATCCCTAAGGTATTAATGGACCTCCTCAAACCTATGGACAAATCACATAACTTGAAAGTTTCACATAATTGGGGAGATATCATTCCTTACCATATTTCTATGATTTTCAAAATCTATGGTTTTAAAGGGAGTCCTCATGTCTTGCCTTACCAAGTACCTTTGAAGGTAGGAATGGCTGAAGTTTTCTGGAAATTAGGAGGAGTAGAAGAAATGTTTCTGTTGAAAAGGCAACTAGGGTCAGTTTTCCCTACCTGCACAATGGCCCATTAGTTTGTGATTACCAAAGGGGGTTGGCTCTTTTTGCATAAAATTTTGGATCAGTATATGATGGTTGTCTCCCATCCCCATTTTTGTGATTCTGAGGGATTTTTTAATCAAACCTCGAGGCATAGAATTAAGCTAGGATAGGTCAAATATGATTCATATTATCTAGAGGATATTATAAGGAATGAATTCTCATTGTAGGAGAAGGAAACTAAAAAAGAAAAATGGAGAGTTTATTCCCGGGTCCTAGAATTCACTCATTGTTTTTATAAGAAATATAGTCCTTTAGATAATGCTAATATAGAAGCTGACAAAATAAATAAGCTCATGAGTAACTTCCCTAAAATAATGGAAGCTATGAATAAGAAGAAACAATTTTTTATTGATTCTTATCCTAATAAGGCTAGAGAAGTCATGAAGAGGTTGACTTTCACTCCTAATATAGGAGCTAGTCAAATAATTGTACAAAAGAAGCCTGGTTACACTATAATTCAAAATAAAAGGGCTCTTGTAGATAAGGACAAGAAAATAATGGGATGCACTAATACAGCCCAAGAGGTAGAAGGTAATGAAAGAAGATAGGCCTTAAGTTGAGGAATATTCACCCACTCAATCCCCTTTGAGGATTGGAGAAGAACAGTTCACAGGTGAGCAAATTGAGTAGATGGGATCACAAGGAGGTATCTTTATTGCTCAAGCATAATTGGATGAAAGTAACCCTCTAGAACCTCCTCTAACAAGTTTGGACCTAACAATAGTTGACTATAGAGGCAAGGAATTGGACCCTATGTTAGAATAGGCAAGTCATCAATTTTTCCCTGATGAAAGCTTTGTGAAATCTAGGGCTTTTCAGCAGTTTGCAAGGAGGGAAAACATAAATATTTTTGAGGAAAAATGTAAAAGGTTGAAAATAGAGCATCCAAAAATGGATGAAGCTTCCATCTAGAACCAACAAAAAGAAGAAATGATAAAATAATTTCAAAATATAAGCCCTGAGGATGGAAGGAAAATGGTGAAGGCATCTAACATTTTATTGTTACCAAATTGGGATATTGTTGATGCCTTAGTTTTCAATTCTGTTTCAAATAAACTCACTTTTTAAGATCAAAACAAAAGGGACTTCCAAGGCACTACATTCATTGAAGATCAAGTTGCATTGGTCAGTTGGTCATTGAGAAGAGGATATAGAGCCACATCTTCACAACCAGATGAGTCTAGATTGATGGGAGTCATAATTGTGAGAAGAGTTGTTGATACCTCGCATGTGCAGGTAGCACATTAGAATGTGGATTCATCCCAATTTCTTTTGGCCACTGATAAGAAGGAGGAATAGGCTATGTTTGAACTACAGAGTAAATATGAAACATTTCTTGAGGCCTATAATAAGGAGGTAAAAAAAGAGAATTGAGCTTGAGGACAAGCTATAAAGGAAGCCCACAAGGCTGAGAATTACATACCCCCCAAGGCCACCTATTGAACCCTTCAAATCAACTCCAATTATTGAAATACCAGACACCCAAAAAGGCCTTAGTTCTATACTACAGAGGAGTTTGAAGAGGAGATGAACAAATTATATGCACTACATGTAGAACTAAATGATCAGTATCAAGAAAAATTGAGGAAGGGTGTTATGTATTTAGTGGACAGGATAGAATGGCCATCATTTTTTGATTTATGTTTAGGGATTTTAATCATTAGGGATGAATTAAAGATAGATGAAGTTGTATTCAAACCCCTTGTGTAGAAGTGGACAGAAAGAAATGAAGATATCACTGCTATGTGTATATCTGTCATTTAACTACCATGTCATCAAATAGAATAGATCTTTGATTTGCTAAATAAATTGCAAGGTTTTGATGAAAAATAAGATTCTTTTCAAAAAAGATTAATTATTTGTTTTTCCAAGTATATTGCAGAGAAGTTTAATTTATTTCCTTGTGCTTTAAAGACCATTGATAAAATGAAGGAAAAGGAAGAATGGAAGAAAGAGTTGGATGAGATTTTTTTGAAAGGATGAATAAAGTCATTAATGAAACTGGTCATTTGTTATGGGCCTGAACAAATGAGGATTTGGTAAAAGTACAGTTATTTTATAAAGATGTCGGGAAAACCCTTTTTGATATAGAGGTAGTTGCAAATTCTTTAATAAGTGTACAAAGGGAGGTTCTAAATTTTGATTGGCCAAATGACACTACTTATAATGAGTGGAAACATAAATTCGTGTCTATAGAGTAGATGTTAGAAGATGATGAGGCAAAAGATGATGCAAGTGTAACTGTTACTTTAATAGTTGATGATGAAGATAGAGAAAATCCCCAAGTTAAAGTAAACTTGCAGGTAACTGAAGAGGACACATCACTTTCAAACCTCATGATCACTTATTTTGAGGAATCACATTGATAGAAGAATCAAATCATAGGATTTTTTCCTTTCCAAAGGGAATAACAAAAAGGGACCCTCAAATGAATGTTTGATGTATTAGCCTTTTTGTTATTTGCATTTTTGTCTTTTGTTATAGGTGTGTGTAAATATCTTTTTGAGGGACACTTGTCAATTACAATTGTCCTTTTCTTGTTGCAACTCATGTTTATATAAACGAGTTTTCAAGGCAATGTGATGGTTTGAAACTTGTATAATTTTTGTGTTTCTCAAGAAAAGTATAGATAGTCGGCCCAATAGTATGTAGTTGTTTTGAGTTTGCTTCTAATTGTACTCTTTGATGACACATTGGAATGACAAAAATAGCAATCTGTTCTAGGCTTTCAGTTGATTTCTATTGGTCATTGTATTAGACATCTTAAGGGATAATACAAAGGGGTATTTACACTATATTTTTATCATCAATTTCTGTCTTCATTTTATGGGTTTGTCTACTTTGAAGTCATTTAAATAAGGTTTAACTTGGTTGAATGCAATCTGGATGGGTTGTATGCTAATTTCACTATTGTTTTTAATTCAAGGAATTATAGAAATGCTTCAATGAATCAACATGGTTTATGAGTTTATAAAAGGATACTTTTTAAGAATGGAAATGGTTGATTACAATTGATTAATTCATTTACAAGTTATTTGAATTAGATCTCTCACCAATAGTCAATTTTCTACCCAATGGATAAGGCACTGGTCACATGAGTCAAAAATGGGCAAGGGTGAATTCTGCTGGTACATATCAAATCAATTTTTTTTAAAAAAATCAAAATTAATTCATTTGATTTTGTTTAAAGTTACAAATGCTAGTTATCACTCATTTTCATATAGTTTTCTAAGTCTTAGATGGCCACTAATTCTAGGAATACTTGTAAACTAATAGGAGATTTATAACCAGATCTACTTATAGGGGATGCATATAGATCTGAGAGATTTTAAAGAAAAGTGATAAACTGTGTATGTGCCTAAAGGTAGAAGATGAGAATCAGAATGAAACTAAGATAATTTCATACCACAGTTTGCATTTGAATCATCCCTAGGTATACCCACCTTGTTTTAGAAAAGCCTAAAGACTAGGAAACCATCATTTGGTTTTGTTGAAGTTGGGTCAAAGTGGTTTATTCATGTAATTGCTACTAGGAATTGACTAATCCTTAGATTGTGTGAGTAATTTCACTATGATATTGAGCATTTTTTTGCTTAGTAGTTTCAAATACCAACATACTACATCACTAGCAACATAGTGACATTACACAACATGTCACTGTTTGCCATGTCACTACCTCAGGAAGCATGCCAAGCTCAGAAGCATTTGCCACATGACATCTCACCATTTTCCCATGTGTTGTCACTTGTCACCTTATGACATATCTATGAGTTTCATGGATCCACATCATCATTTACCTATCGGGCATGTTGACTAAAATACCCATCTTATCTCTACCAACTAGTTGGGCCCAAGAAAGCATGAGCTTTTTTTTTCCTTTTAAAAGGCCCACATCTTAAAGAAAATGTTATAAAGTGTGCCAAAGTATTTTAACAACCAAGTACTTCCTTGGCTCATCCGTGTGGGATAAAACCTACTCAATTCTAAAAGTGCTCCTTGCTCCCTTGCTCAATGCATCATATTCAAAAAAAATTGATGGCACTTGGAAACACAAAAATACTTCTACTAATTACTAGTCTAGGCTATCACCATTCTCCTACATGTGCAATGTGAAATGCTTGTTCATTGCCACTGCTGGGAAAGATTCTCCCTCTTGATGCATCTTGAGGAGTTTTGTATATTTGGTCATTAAGAACAACTACTACTAACTTCAAATGTCTCATGGTCTAACCCCATGATGATTTAGATTCAAATCTTATCAGATGTGTTCCTTGTCATCATGCAAAATTTGTGCTCAAAGTGATGTGTGTGTTATGGAGATAAAATTTTTGTTAATTTTCCCCATATTTAAGTACACCAACAACTACCACTTTCCATATATGGTATTTGAAACAATCCAAAACATTTTTAAAATCCCCAATTTGGCATGAAATACAACATATCCGTAGTACTTTCTTTGGAAATGAGGAAAAATAAAAAATGTCTCCATTTAGCATGAGCTAATTAACATTTATTGGCTTGGGTACTCTGAATCTCTCACATTGTAGTAGAACAAATCACCTCAAAACATGTCATGCTACTCCTTCTCTATTACACTATTTCCCCCTTGACCTACACATTTCCTTATGTGTCTTGTGTGGGGTCTTATTTGAAGCAAAAGATTTGCAACTTCCTCTTCACTAGTTATCCTGTGTTGAATCCCATCCCTTTTTTACTTTGAAATAGGGTTGAATGACACAGAGGGATTTCTAAAATCATGGGTGAATTGAGTTCAAATTTATCACATTTCCCAAGCCACTTTCTCACCTCTTCAAACTATATGCTTCCTTTTCTCCATTGTAGTTGTATCCACCTACCTCAAACAAAGCCTATGTCTCCACTTGTAGGGGCAAGGCAATTAGAAAGGTAAAAAATGTCCAAAGTTTATATATCCCTCCTCATCTGATCATCTCTATACAACATTACAAAATTTGACCTCCAAGTCAAGAAAACCTCTCTTTTGTTCCTTTCTTCAACATTACTCTTATTTCTTTCATAATAGGCATTATAACCATAATTTGTCATACTAAGTGAGTTTATAAAATGATTTTTTTTTTTTTGATTTATGGAGTTGAGCATTCCCTCCATCTTCCCAAAAGCATTGGTAGAACACTTTCCAATCTTAAAATACT
Source organism: Cupressus sempervirens (assembly GCA_028749045.1). Classification (NCBI taxonomy): domain Eukaryota; kingdom Viridiplantae; phylum Streptophyta; class Pinopsida; order Cupressales; family Cupressaceae; genus Cupressus; species Cupressus sempervirens. The sequence goes on along the minus strand of CM053789.1, from coordinate 816,710,440 downwards.
GCACGCCATTATCCAATTTGAAAAATTTCTTTAATATTTTCACTACATACATTCTCTAGGCTTCCTACTTCCATGACTTACCTTCTCGCATTTTAGTATACATGCATATCCATGCCATAATAGTGGAAAACTTTTCTTTAAGATCATTTTTTTAGCTTGGATTTATAACATTTAGAATGTCACACTCCTATTTTAAACAATACTACTCCCTTTTTATTTTTTCTACTTCATTCCAACTGCCATATTTTACAAAGTAATGAAAATTTATGAAGCTTTAGTATTATTATCCTTCTCAGTTTGCTAAAAAAATTAGACCCCAAAGTTGGTCCTACTAAAAAGAATTCCAAACTCAAACACCTAAATTCTCAAAATAGCCTACTAGACCCATCATACTTATTGAAATTAAAATAAAACCTTTGAAACACCATTTTAAATTTAGTTTTCAACCTTCTACAAATTTTCTAATTTCATGCCAAGAAGTCCTTTGAGTTCCTTTGATTGGCCTTAAAAACTAACTAAAAGTGACAATTGGGCCCTAAGCTCTAACATACTGATTCTTTACTCCACATTCTCTTACCCTATTAGATTTCATCTCATGACAACATCTTGGTCCAAAGATATTGATCGTTGAAGTTGCTTTCTCAGAACTTCCTATAAGCAAACATGTCAGAAACCATAAATTGTGTTCATTTTTGGCTTTGAAAATAGTTCAAATTGACACTTGGGGGCATAAAAACTAAGGTATTGGTTCATTGTCACAAGGAGAATATAATTCTAGAATTAGGGCTCATGATGAATAACATAGCTAATTATGCAAATATTCAAAGTGGGGTACTTGAATTTGTGTGACTGGGAACAATGGCCAAAAAGTGCTTTTTACAAATAGAATGGACCTAGGAAAATGTGCAAAGAGATTCCTCAAGACTTGAAAACCTATCAAATATTTAGAGTTATGACATCCCAAGTAGGGGTACTAATCAATCTGCACTTCTTGACACTAGTAAAACTTTATAAATTGCATATGGAATTGCATTCGAGAACTGATCAAATGGATTTGTCATAGGCTCAAATTTGAAACATAACAAGTCTCTAACCTCTAGAATGTAATTCAAAAGGAAATTTCTCATTTCAATCAACTAGGTCAAAGTTATAATTAGTAAAATATGGCCTCCTAGAATTCTAAACAATTTACATCAGCATGAGAACAATAAACAACCAACTTTGAGGGATTAAAAACCTAATCAAAACATGTCAAAAAAACTTGAAATATGAAACATAGGTTCTCTAATATTTCTACTAAATAGTCCCAAAGAAGTAAGTCATGAAACATTACTAGACATGAGATATTCAAAAGGAAACTAGGCTACTTGTCGCTATTTGACACTTGGGAAAAAATGCAGTTTTGAACATTGCTCAAAGTGAAACTTAAAAGAATGAATTTAAATGACAATTTATCTTCACTAGATGCATGAACAAGCTGAATTCAAGTTTTCATAAATATTAAACACTTCATAGGCCTCAATAAGATAGCTAGGTACACATGCATTAACTATTTTCATAGGGCATGATTTTTAGAATGGTACTCTTGAAATCACGACTTCAATTTTGAGTCCAAACAAATACAAAGAAAAATCCATTTGTAGTATTTGGGAAATCCATTGTTGGAAATATGACTTCTTACTCTTTCTCTAATGATGAGGAAGAAGAAAAGAAGAAAGAGGAAGAGGCAATAAAGAAGGAAAGAATATGAAGAGAAAAGGAAGAAAAGAAAATGAAAGAACAAGAAACAAAGAAGAAAGAAGAGAAAAATAAAGTAGAAGAGGAAGCGAAAAAGGGAGATGAAGAAAGGAGAAAAAGAGAAGAAGAATAAGAAAAGAGAGAAAAAGAAGATGAGAAAATTCTCAAGGAGGAAGCAAGGAATAAAGAAGAAAGGTTAGCTAAAGAAAAGAAGAAGGTCAAGGAAGAGAAGAAGAGCACATAACTAAAAGATGTTCCACACTTTCCTACATCAGCTCCGGTGAAAAAAACACCAACATCAATAGCCAATCCATTAGTGGTAGGAGTAGTGACATTATATGATGAAGATTAGAAAGGCTTAATGAACACATTAATTAATTTTTTTGATTAAAAAAAAAAACTCTAAAGTCTTGGATAGAATATAGAAGACTGTTACTACAACTATAGCTATTCCAAACTTGTAGTCGAAAGCCATGGAGTTTTTGAAAACCTTTGATAAGGAATTCACAACTTTAGAAAAAGTAGCTTCAACACAAGCTCAAGTAACACATGATGCAACACTATTTGACATAGTGTGCACCAATGTGTGAAATGATCTGAAGGCATTGTTGGAAATATTCAAGACTAGCTAGGTTACTGAGAGGGGAGGAGTTGAATTAGTAACCTCAAAGACTTTACCAAATTTAGATCTTAATTGCAATAATCCAATTACCATTTAGTTCATCAAATAAGATTTAACTCCATGCATGAGAAATTGAAAACATAAAATATTCACAACACTTGAACACAATAATTTTGGTGACCGAAAAACCTTCCAAATAGAAAATAAAACTGGGGTGGGGATGATACCCACAAAACTTTAATACTGCAGCATAAAGTTGGCTTGTTAAGGCTTACAATGATCAATTCTAATGATCTTCCCTATGAGGAGCAATTAGGACTGATAGGTCCACTTTGTTAGAGGTTTTACAAACACATAATGAAGTATGCACTCTATTAAGAGATTTGAGAAAAGATTCTTAAGTCTACCTTGTTAAAGGATTTGGACTAGTTCACCTATTAGGATGAGACAATAGCTCTCTAACTTACAATTGGATTGTTGATAGAGATTCTTTGAAGTTCTGATCACCTTCGTGTGATAGATATGACACTGCTACTCCTTTTCTTGATATGGCCTTCAATACACTTTGTCTGCTACTAATTCACATTCACATGCTTCTTCATGTTATTTCATACTTCCATACTATTCCACACACACCTTTTCATACTATCCATTCTACCTTGGATATGATACAATACATTACATATATATCAATCTAATTTACATAATTACAAATTTGGCCAATATACAAGTTAACACCAATATTAAAAAGTTGGCCCAAATGTAGACTCTCGGGTTCTAAAGACTGACTTGGTGAAGTTCTAATACTCAACGTCTGCTATCACTACTCAACATTGTCATGCATTTGGTAGAAGTAGGAGCTCAGTCCATACTAATCATCTCAAAGTAGTCTCAAACTTAGTTTTTACTGGTAACTCGATAGATATTGTGTAACTTGGTATAAACTAAATTACATGTTTACCATGACTATACTTGGTAAACACTAATTATCACATAGCTCGGTTAACACTAACTTTTCTTCACTTGAATTGCTAGCTCAATAGAAAGTACAAATCTTGGTAACCATTGAAATGCTCAGGTTGAACTAGTGGACTTCATACTAATTGATTTTTCTCAGTTTGAATTGTTGCACTTTGCACTGACTAAATTTCCTTGGTAACCACTGGAATGCTTAGTAGGAACTGTAAAGCTTGGTGGCTACTAAAATACATGGAAAACATTGTAGACTATTTAGCGAGCTCGGAAACCATACAAAAATTGAATAAGTGTTGTTAATAATAACCAACTTGATTGAATATTAACAATATCCCTCTTTGGCATTAGTGACAAAAACTCTTATTAACCAAAACTTATATACATCATAGTGTGATACTAGCTTAGTATGGTATACTATTTTTGAGATTTTTCTAAAAAATTCTTTGTAAGTATATATAATTTCTTTCCTTGCACGATTCTCCCCCATAAAATATACATAGCATGACTAATGTCTCTCCTCTTATATACTATGCTAAGTGTCTCTCCCTCTTTTTGACAATAATGCCAAAGCTGTATGCAAAACTTATTTACATGGAGACACCAATATAAGAAAGAAAATTGGAATGTACCTTAAGTATGAGTGCTAGAGTCTTATCCTAGTTCTCTTGCAAAACTTTGCATGTATGTAGAGCAATTTTCACTTCTATAGATAGTTCTATTATGTGATCTTCTATGGAGAAGTTATTTTCATGGATCAATGTTTTTGAATAAACAATATGCTTCTACATTGTATCCATGATGGGAAGGATCATATTCTGAATGTCTATCAGTGAAGATTAGATCCTTGCTTCATCTCTCAATATTTTTTCCTGCATATCTAATAAGAATCTAATTTTCATATGATGTGCAGAGTTTGAACTAGGTTCAAGTTGCAACTACTATGTACTAGCCTTCAGATCTTCATCAATCTTTTTTAGTTTTCTCTTTATTTCCTTTGTAAACTCGGTAACATTACATAACTTTCCAAAAAGTGATGTTACATTTGTGCAAGAGGTTTCAAGATTTGTCAAAATTGATGAAAACTCTACTTGCTGAATAGCTATTTTTTGAGAAATGTGCTCAAGTACTTTATTAACAACTTTCTTTTTTGATTGCTCAATCAATTTATCTTAACCATTGGAGTCCTCATTAAACTTCTAGACTACTTCTTCTAATTGAAAAAGAATGTGTTGAGAAGTATCAACTTCAACAACTATTGGCTCAGTCAAAATGTTCTTGCCATCATCTATGATTTTATATTATCTATCTCTTTCCTCTCTCAATTTCTTCTATATTACCTTCTTTTGGAGTAGTTGACCAACTATATGCATTTGATCCATAATGATATTATCAAAATCCCATTTTGGGATCTCAATCTCCTCATCTAGGTCTATATCCTCCTTTTATCTCCTTTCCTCTACTCAAAAATCTTCTACTTGGTTTAGTCTTAGGTTCAACTATCCTTGTGCTTAATGCCTTTCAATTCAAAATGGAAAAATTTATAGAGATAGTAGGACTAGCTGTGAAGATTGATATAGTCCCAACTAATGGAATACTAACTAGTATGCTTACTGAATCCAAAATTGAAGTATTTACAGAAGTATCCAAAACTGTAGAATCCAAAATTGTAGAACTCAAAACTAAAGTACTCACTACAAAAAAACACAAAATTTTAGAACATACTATATCCATTACTGATGATGTTGACTCAGGAGTTGAAGAAGAGGGAGGTTGGAGCTTGGTAAATGAAGTGGTAGAAACTTCTATCAATGAAATGTTGAGCTGTGAGAGAGTGAAGAGTGATTGGACATTTGATGTTTTTGTTGTGGTCACAATCAAACTTGCTGAAGTTGTCTTCGAACTTGATGTGGTTGCTAGTTTTCTTGGAGAGTGAGGAAATGAGGCAATGACTACAACTACTATCTTCATAGGATTAGTCTCCTCATCATCTTCTTTGTCTTCCTTGGTAGCTTCTTCCTCTTCATCTTCTTCAACTTCTTGATTGTCAAAATGTGTAGGCTTAGAGTAAGTTTCTTCTTCTTCTTCATCATTGTCATCATCCTTGAGTTCTATAGGGAAGTCACTTTGTTTATGCAAGTGATGAAAATTCTTCCACATACTTGTGGCATTCCTAACAACATTCTCTCTATCCTTCAACAAAATTAAGAAAGCATAAAATCTAAGAGTTATCTTATCTTCATTCTTCATTAAAGACTCTTTTACCTCAGCATCTATGATGCTTGGTAACAATACCTCAGGGTTTGTGCATAGATATCTTTTTCTATTTGCATAGCAAAGTCCCATCTTGGCTTTAATTTATCTAATAATTCATTAGAGATTTGGGAGGCTATCTAATCAGGGGAATACTTCCATTTTCCCATCTTGGTTAATACCAATTCCCCCACCTATTTCTTCTTAGCCTCTGATCTGGTTTCATACTTCAATTATTTAAAGTTGGTAATGCTTGCATCTTCTTCCAATTATTTCAATTTTTCTTGGAAGGTGGGGGGAGGCTTGCTAAAAACAACTTCACTACCTTTCTTCCTAGATCTCCTAGAGAATACTGCAGTAGATGGCTTGGTGATGATCACCTTGCCTTTCTTCTTTATTGGCTCTTCTTCCTTTTCTGACTCATCTACATCCTCTTCTCCTTCCACATCTTCTCCTTTTCCTTTGGTCAACATAAGAGGTGTGCTTACTTTGAGTTTTTCTATTCTCCTCTTTCCTTAGTTAACCGCTTGTGGAAGCTTGATTTCAATCTCTATCCTTACCTTAGCCTCATCGTACATTCCAAAGTGTGGTGTTTTTGGATCAACATGATCATTAACCAAGGCTTCAATGATCGTTAACAACTTTGGGTCTTACAGTGTGAATGTATATTTTATCACAATCTACCATGAAGCAAACATCATCTTTGTAATCTTCTATCAATTTCCTAGGTATCTTGAATATATTATTCATTTTCTCCTTGAAGACATCAAAGTAGTTATCCATTATGTTGACAAAAATTTCTCCCATTTCTATAATATACTCATTAATCTGGTATAAAACTAGCACATCCTTTCTCTATACTATCAATTTGACCTTTGTCCTACCAACATTTTAAAAATACTTTGAAAGGCTTTCCCAGCTTGAGACATGTACAATACACAAATTATGCTACCAATGTAGTATCTCAATCATCTCCAAACTTGGTCTTTTTGCCTAATCTAGATGAAGGAATGTCAAATTTAGGACCTCCATGACCTTGAACGCAAAGTCTACTACTTCACATGACACACTATTTAGATGACTAGAACTATATATCTTGTGTGCTATCACATGTATGCCAAATTTCAGTTCTACATTTTTTATGCCACTAATCTTCATGCCTCTGCCATCCCACTCGGCTAGGGTTTTCTTTTCTAACTCCACTTGACCTAGGGTTTTATTATTTTTTGCTTTGGAGAGAATGAGAAGGCTAGTGATGCAATAAATCATCTTCTTAGTGATCAAAACTAGTTGTTCAAGCCATAACTAATCGTTGTGCACTCAGCTTTGGATGTATCTGATCCATTTGATTTGGAAACTTTGTGGCAAGTAGGGAATGTGGGTAAAACCCTTGGCTTCCAAATACTTATGTTTAGGCTTAAGAACATCATTAACACATAATTATCCTAGGGCATCATCCATCTTTAGGGTTCCTATCTCTTGAATTGCACATAAAATGAGTTTGAATATCATTAATGAGTAGTACCTTAGGAGGGATCTATGATTGTGCTTCATTTGGATCAAGGGTTTCAGCAACTATCGATACAAGTTTGAAATCATGTGCTTTCCATTCCACTCTATAGACCAACATTTCTAACCCTTTCCTTGCCTTGCTACTATTCTTTGATGCTACCATGGCTACTCAATAAGCTATGAAAAACTTTGAAATATTTTAGCTGCAAATTTCACTCAAAGTCGCTTGATCACTCTGCAATTCACTTGATCACAATAACACTTAGAATTCTTGGTGAAAAATGAATTTGATTTCCTACTTTTTGATAAAACTTCACCATTAATGCTCGATATGAAGGTAGCTATGAAAACATCACTATGCATGACAGTTGTCATCCACTATCTATTTGGATCACTCGGTAAACACTTCATAACTTGGTAGCCATGTATGACTTGTTACTCCTGACCTTGCTTGGTAGAGTCCATGGCTTAACTTTACTCGGTAGAGAAGTGAACTCAATGATAATGGATACTGATCTTACTTGATGATCCTTTTGTATCTTGAAAATTGATTTGGATCTTTGCTTCCTTTCAATTTGGAACTATTTGAAATGTGATCTTGATAATGCAGTTCCAGTTCTTCCTTAAGAATTTAGTTGGAAATGGTGGAGTCACCCACTTCTTGAGTGACATTACCATCATTACTTGAACTAGCTTCCTTAGTATATTTAGAATCCATTGTTGCCTCATCTTCATTTGAAAGTTATCTACTTTTTCTTTCTTTTCACCTTCAATTCTACCTGTATTCATGCAATTCTTGGCTAGATGACCAAGTTTTGTACAAGTGAAACATCTTATGGTGGTATCTCTCTTCCTTGTGTGATGTTTAATATAGTTCATGTGAATATGTCCATAATCTCCATCGTAATGACATCTGCACCAAGTGTTGTAGTCCTAACCAAATATTGCTTTCATAATTTGCCCTGTTGGATTAAATGACTTGGTTCTACAATCTGATGCCTTGTGACCTTGTTTCTTGCATTCATGATACTTACCTTTAAATTTTGGTTTCTCCTTGCATTCATTATCCTTGTGACCATCCTGATTGCAAATGTAGCATTTACCTTTTGTGCTACCATTACTCCAACATTTGTTTGATGTATGACCTATCTTACCACAGTGATTGTGACTAGGTTTTTGATTCTTTTGAGCACCTTTTTCGGAGGATTCACCTTCTTCTTTGTATCTCATTCCTACTTTTCCTTTTTGTCAATAGAGATTCTACTCATTTAGATAATTCAATTGATTCATGTCTTCTTGAGATTTCATCATTCTTTCAATGATATGCTTTTTAGTGTTTAGGTCCTTTTTCAAGTTTTCACTGATTTTCTTTTTAGATCTCAACTCACTTCTTATTCTATCATTGATTTTTCTTTCCAAATTTGGATCGTTTCTTAATCTTTCATTGATCTATCTTTGGCTCATAATTTCCTCATTTGCATTGGAGATTTGATCCATAAGATCTACATGCTGAAGGGATTGGTTCTAGATCTCATTGTTTCTTCCATCCATTTCTTCTTTCATATTGTTCCTCTGTTCCAAGATTTCACATAGCCTTACTGACTAAATTTCTTGTTCTCTTTTGAGCTTTTTTCTTCTTTTAAGGAACCATTCTTCTCTAAGAGTTCTTTGATCGCATCATTTACTTCATTTAAACTACTTGAAGAGGAAAAGTCTTCAATCTTTTCTTCAATGTACTAATGATCATTCATTTGATTTACAAGTTCCTTCCTTCTTTTCAAGGATTGGGAAAGTTGCTCCTTAGCTTTATTGAGTTGTGCAATGGCCATCTCTAGATCTAGCTTTTCATTTTCAATGGCTTTGTCAAGTCTGAATATCTCCATTTTCCTTGATCTTTGCTCAAGCTATCAAACTTTATCTTGAGAACCACAATGCTTTGATACAAATTGTTGGAAATATTCAAGACTAGCTAGGTTATTGAGAGGGGAGGGGTGAATTAGTAACCTTAAAAACTTTACCAAATTCAAATATTAATTGCAATAATCAAATTACCATTTAGTTCATCAAATCAGATCGAACTACATGCATGAGAAACTAAAAACATCAAATATTTATAACACTTGAACACAATAATTTTGGTGACCCAAAAACCTTCCAAATAGAAACTAAAACTGGGGTGGGGATGATACCCACAAAACTTTAATGCTCCAACATAAAGTTGGCCTATTAAGGTTTACAATGATTACTTCTAATGTTTTTCCCTGTGAGGAGCAATTAGGACTGCTAGGTCCACCTTGTTAGAAGTTTTATAAAAACACAATGAAATATGTACTATGTTAAGAGATTTGAGAAAAGAGTGTTAAGTCTACCCTATTAAAAGATTTGGACTGGTTCACTTGTTAGGATGAAATAGTAGATCTCTGACTTACAACTAGATTATTGATAGATATTCTTTGAAGTGTTGATCACCTTCATGTGATGGATATGACACTGCTTCTCCTTTTCTAATATGGCCTTCAATACACTTTGTCTACTATTGATTCACATTTGCATGCTTCTTCACATTATTTCATACTTCCTTACTATTCCATGAACAATTTTTCATACTATCCATTCTACCTTGGATATGATACAATACATTACATATATATCAATCCAATTTACATAATTACAAAGTCAGCCAATAAACAAGTTAGCACCAATATTACAAAGTCAGCCCAAATGTAGATACTTGGGTTCTAAAGACTGACTTGGTGAAGTTTTGATACTTGGCATCCACTGTCACTACTCAACATCATCATGCATTTAGTAAAAGTAGAAGCTCGGTCCATACTAATAATCTCAAAGTAGTCTCAAACTTGGTCTACACTTGTGACTTGGTAGATATTGTGTAACTTAGTATAAATTGAATTACACATTTACCATGACTACACTTGGTAAATACTAATTATCACATAGCTTAGTTGACACTAAATTCACTTCACATGAATTTCTAGCTCAATAGAAACTAAAAAGCTTGGTAACCACTAAAATGTTGGGGTTGAAGTACTAGATTTCACACTGACTAGTTCTACTTGGTTTGAACTATTGCACTTTGTACTGACTAAATTTCCTTGGCAACCACGGAAATGTTTAGTAGGAACTATAAAGATCAATGGCTACTAAAATACATGGCAAACACTATAGGCTATTCAATGAGCTCAATAACCATACAAAATCTGAATAAGTGTTGTTACTAATTAAAAACTTGACTGAATGTCAATAGGCACTCAATCTAAATTGATGAAGTGGGCTACAAACATGATATCTAGTGAGTCAATTACCTACGATTCCAATGTTAAGGTTTTAGAAAATCTTGCAAAACTTGAAAGAGTTGTATGAAAACCTAACACTATCTTATTCATTGAGAATGAAAGAAAATATATAATTATGGAATATCAATAGCCACCAAAACCATGAATTCAAAATGTTTATGTGGCTAAAATAATAAAATAATAAAATAAAACTAAACTATTCAAAAGTAGGTGTCTAATTACTTGAACTTGTTAGGGCCATAACTTTTGACCTAGAGCTTGGAATTCAAAACCACTTATATCATTGGAAAGAAGAACTAAAAATCTAGTTTCAATCCCTAAAACTATGAGCCTATAATTGCTTAGTTTTATGGAGTGATTATAATTTCAGCTTGAAATTTTGAGCAAAAGACCTCCAAAAAGGCCAAACAAAAAGATATAGAATTTTTTTTTATGAAAATATGAAAAATACTTTCAAAAATTTTATCTTCTATATAATCTAGATCATTCCTCCCCACTTGAGAGGCAATGCACCCCATTACATCAATATTATATAGTAGATGAGGGAATTGTGTTGCAATCTATTCCTCAGTTAACCATTTCCCTTGATGAGAGAATGAACTAGCCCAAACCACTCTATAACAATTTTTTTAAAAAAAAATTTATGAAAGATTTCAGCATGACTTCACTAAAATGATCATACTATAATGGCTTAGTAGTGGACTAATTCAATTGTATAGCATGAATATGTTCAACAACTTGAGAGATGTGCAATAATGGAAGAAAATAGGGTTGCAATAGTTCCACATTAAAAACTAGATGTAATCCCAAAAGCTTTGGCAGATCAAGTTCAAAAGAATCCTCACCAACTTGTTTCTTAATGGTATATGGCCCATACCGAATAGGAAAAAGTTTTCTATAAGGTCCTTGCAGGTGCTCCTTGTTAGCTCCTAATTTAATAGTTTTTTAAATAACCAAGAAACCAAACAAATGCATCTAAGGCTAGCAAATTCCTATGATGGATACACTAGACTGCAGTCTTGGACCAACTTTAAGGCATAACTCCTTCTTCACTTCAAGCTCTACAAGACCTAGGTGGGTTAACCTTGAGGTTTTGATGAATGGTACCAGTGCATCTAAAACATAAATCTGAACCTATTAATAGCAGATGAAAACCCCTTACATCTCCTAATAACTCATGAAATGACATAGATCTATAGTAGCAAATTGTAATTCTATGATATTCACAAGCTGAGTGAGAGTTAATTCTTTTCAGAACACTACAAGACATGAAATACTGACATGATTTTGATTAAAACTATTTTGTGCAAACAACCTTCATATCAGCTTGCATCTGATTTAGTGATCAGTGCCTTATCCATTGAAAATATAGAGTCATTACCAGCAGGATGCCCTAACTAGTTTGCATTACAATCAAGTTTATCAATTGAAATCCCCAAATTCTATTCCTATGCAATATCCCCTTCATACACCCAAAAACCCTATCATAACACTGAAGTATTTACCTAACTCCTTGACTCATAAGAAATAATAGATCTGATACAAAACTCATCCAAGCTGCCTTAAATCAAATGAATCTTATCTATTTAATCACAAAGTTAATAACATATGAAGAATTAGGAGATAGAACAAGGAAACTCAAATAATTCTTGTAAATCCCTTTTTATATTCATCCATGGAAAGACTGAATACATGAACTGGTAATACTAAATGAAACTCTAAATAATTCACATAATCCAACATCAATCTCCATTTATCTCAGAAAACAACACATGAGAATGAACTGAAAATTTGCACAAGAGGTGGATGTGTGGGCTTCACTGCTAGAGCATAGCTTAATAGATAGGAAGCAAAACCATCTACAATCCTTGGTTTCAACAATAAAACACTAGAACTCTACTAGTATTACCCATAGCAAACTACCAAGTTTGAGGGATTCAAAACCTAGTCAAATGGACTCAAAATGACTCAAAATTTGAAACATAGGCTCTCAGGTATGAACACTAGACACTCCCAAAGCAGAAAGTCACAAAACATTTCTAGGTGCAAGATATTTAGATGCAAACATAGCTTCCTGTTGATGTTTGACACTTGGGGTAAAAATGCAGAATTGACATTTTCTCGAAATAGGACTTCGCCAAATGACACAGAATTATAGTTTATCATCATGGAACACATAGGCACACTAAATGAAAGGAGATAGAAGCATTAAACACCTCTTAGGCCTTAGACTAATAGCCAGGTACATATGCACTAAAATCACTTATAGGGCTCAATTTCTTCAATGGTGCTCAAAATCAGGAAAGCAATTTTGAGTCCCAATAGTGGCTCTGTCTGGGGATGCATGCCCCTTGTGGGCATGGCAAGGATTTAGATCTCTGGAAGAAGCAAACCGCACACCTGATAGCAAAAATTTCTCGAACAACTTTATTGAAAACAAGAAGCAACTACAACTAATATTATGTACAAACGATGGCCCCGAGACACCGAACTTCAACAAAATTGTTTACCTCTATCATAAACCTGATTCTCATCCTAACATTCATGAGGTAAACTAAAAATATTTCTCCTATGAGTTTCACCAATTAGATTAGCATCCTAAAACTCAACACTTAGTAAAATTGAATCTTCATTCTTACTTCCATAATGCATATAAAAACTTGCTTCATTCTCAACCATTTGCTCATTATGAAAATATTGATTAGCATGCTCAAACATATTAGACTAAAACTAAAAATCTTCTTTTTTAGACAAATCATACATGCTATCATTCTCAAATATGAAGGCTTCATATTCAACATAGGGAAAAGGATCACACACACCTTTAAATTGTGTTTCCTTATGCATATCCAGATGGTATTCTGAGGAACAATCTGACTGGTATTCATACATGTCATCCATAACATAATTTGAAGCTAATTCATAATCTTCAAATGGTTCTTCACAATCAGCAAACAAATTAGTCTTCACATCAAAAAGTTCGTCATAAAAAACATTACAAGATGCATGCTGATTTTCAATAATATCTTCATCAAACACCTGGTTATCATAATCAAATGTAACATAATCATGATTTTTGTTGTCATACTTAGAAGACAAATAGTATGACCTCTTATAGTAGTAAGATAAGGTATCATCATTAAAACCATCCTTAATCAAATCTGAAAGTTTCATGTCTTCTTCAAACAATGGGTTAATAACTCCATGTAGTGATCCTCGTTGAACATCTTGACAAAAACATAGGCTGATCATCATCACAACCTTCATCATATAAGGCATTTGTATATACTTTAAACTCACTATCTATTTCATCTTCATGGAGACTTTCAAAATGTGAAGAAAAATTAAAACTACATGTAGACTCGCTTTCTACTTCATCAACGAAGCATGTTAATACAAATCAAAGTTACTTTCATTGTCTTCATGTAAGTGATTCAAATGTCTTGCAAGAAAATCATCATTTATCTTACCAATAGGTGCTGATGTATTAGCCTTGGAATCATTTGTATGTTGATTATCACTACACTCATTCTCAAGACATTCATCTACACAATTAGGTAATTCATCTTTATGGATAATCTCTTTGTCTTCATATTGTGTAGACAAATCTTCTTCACAACTTTCAACATCTAGCTGACTTGTATAACTCTAAAATTAAACTTAACTTTCAGATTTATAAATAGAACTCATACCTTTATTGATGTAAGAATACTCACTCTCATTATTACTTTCTTCTTCATAATCTACATCTAATTCACATAAGGAGGAACATGTACTAGCATTGTCCTCTTCTTGACTTGAGCAACCACTCTTGTCATTGTCTTCACATGATGCCTCTTCATAATACAATGGATAAAAAACTTCATTATCACTTGAAAGATGAATTCTAGCTTCATCATATTCACATTGATATGACTATCTTTCAAATTCAGATTTAATAACGTTCTCAATGTGATGCAATTTATGAAGAGGATAAATCATTTCTTTCCTATCTAACTGATCAAATGAATACATATTACCATTTATTGCTGAAACATTACAAACATGTGAACCTTGTTCTTCTAACTGTGACTGAGATAACTGTGATTCATATTCCCCATCTTGTATTATCTCTCCATGAGATATCAGATCAGCAACATCAAGTTTGTGATCAGAGAGATAACTTTTAGCCTTCTCACTTTACCATACAACTGTTCAAGTTTGTCCCAAGCTTCTTTAGAGTTTGAACAATTTTTAATGTGAAAGAGAAGATCCCCATATACACAAATCCTAATAACTCCTAAAGCTTGTTGGTCTTGAATTTGCCAATCAATGAATTCTTTAGCATTAGTAAGTTTGGTAATTGTACCATCAACACAAAGACTATATCCTTTTTCCATTAATCTACTCCATGCAATATCTTTCCATGTAGAATAGTTGTGTGAAGTTAGAGGAGAAAATTTAAAACCCATGATGTAGAAAATGAAAAGAGCACAATAGAGAGGCACAAGAAACATAATACACACCCCCCATTTTTTACTCAATCAAAAGACCCCCCCAAAAAAATGTCGTTGGCACTTTATAAGTAGTGCATTTACAATGGGCCACTTGTCAAAATGAACAAAGTAGACTTTCTCATTTTTCTTTTACAACTCCCTTATGAGGCTGAAATCTATCACTTAAGCACTATAGCTTAGTTTTAGAACAATTCTGAAAATGAATCAAAGCTTTAAAATTCGAAAGAAGGCCTAATTCTAAAAGTGAGAAATTGGTCCACGCAATCATAGAATCTGACTTTAGATCTGGAAAGTAGACAAAAAAAATACACACTTTAAAAAAGATGAAACCTTAAAAATTGACTAGATGTGCCCATACAGAACTTTTGAAGTTAAAAAATGAAAGATTATGTAGGTATAGCTGCCAAAAAATACAATTTCTACAAAATCTATTCACCAAAACTAGAAAACAACACCACCACTAGAAAATTC
This sequence comes from Cupressus sempervirens, assembly GCA_028749045.1. Lineage (NCBI taxonomy): Eukaryota > Viridiplantae > Streptophyta > Pinopsida > Cupressales > Cupressaceae > Cupressus > Cupressus sempervirens. Next base: position 816,695,063 of record CM053789.1, on the reverse strand, counting down.
AAAAAATTCTACCCTATTTCAAAAATAAATTGCACTTGAATGAGAGTCTGAATGTCCGAGATATCAGCTCGCAAAGTTAGGTTGCCAAATTGAAAAGCAATCTAGAGAGGGGTTTGGAAGGAAAACTCTGAGTCTAAATTTGTTAGGAAAATAATCGTCACCGCAGTTATTAATTGCCCTAAAATGATGGTCAAATGGTTGTCAATTTTAACTTCATAAAATGATGATATTAGCAAGAAAGACAGTCCCCTGGTGACGTGTAAGCTCACTGGATGTCTATACTATATGAAAAAGTACATTTGTAAAAAATTGTATGCTAATGTGTCAAAATGCTAGGTTCCATGGGTGACATGGTAGTCCTGAATGAGTCTGACATGTCCACCTACCCTACTATAGACATCATGAATACGGTCGAGTATGTTTCTAGTTGAGGGCCCATGTGATAGTTGGTCTTCATCATAGAAGAAGGTTCTACCATGAGTACAAGAGCTATTTTTAGGTGGGAAGACCTATAACTGTGATTGGAAACCTCTTCACATGGGCAAGAAGTATACTCAGCAATAGAAAATTTCCACAGTGTTGTGCCAAAAATACTAAAGATTCCAAAAATGTGCATGCCTGGAGAACTTCTAATGAGCACCAAGATTTCAATATGTAGCAGTCGAAAAGACCGTGTGGGTGGGAAAGTTCAAACCACCTATCGTCCCAAAGTTGTTGTTGACTATTAGCACTAGAAATAGACAAAGGTGTTGCCAGGGGGTTTGAAAAAATGTGGGATAGGAACTTTTGTATTAGGCAAGAAGTAATCTCTACGGTCAAAAAAATCTATCCTCCAAATTGGAATCCCCAAATGTGACGTGTTGGTTAGGAAATCATGGCACGACTGGGAGACAATGATCAATGCATTATTGCAAAACTTGTAGTCCACCGAGATTTTGAACAGTGGCTAAAAGATGCCACCATCGAAGTGAGAATATGTGTTGGGAATGGAAGAAAATAGTGCTCACTAGAATTGAATTCAAAAATCCCACATTCACTAAATATGCACTCTATGGCTTGTTTAAAAGGTAACCTTGCCATCGATGGTAGAGAGGAAGTCAGTTGGGCTTATTGTCGTGGCTTATGGAAAGGGGCCGAATTAGGTGGCAGTCCAGGTAATGTACTGTGCGATGCTAGATTTTAATTGGAATATCCTCTATGATAGATGTATATTTGCTAAAATTTGTGTATGGTTGAACTATAAATAATATAATATGCCCTGCGACAATATCCAAAAACTTCCAAAAATGGTAGATCTAGGGTGTCACTAATCAGGTCTACTAAAAAAAATTTCTCTTTTGGATGCTTGAAGGGAAATTTTTTTTTGCTAATTTTGACAAAAAAATGAAAAGAACTAAATAAAATTGCAGATACAAAATTAATTAAATCCACCAAAAAAAATGAACATACCCGAATTGCAAATCGGGGTCTCTAAGTTTCAATTTGCAAAAAAAATTTGCCTCACGGTCGACTTTGGGCCAAAGTAGGTGTTTTTATAGTTGATTTTCACTAGTTCAACATTCTAGACACAATAGTGATGTTAGATCTAGTGCTAGACACTCCCAATTTTGGCAATACTCTAGATTCAGGCTGAGGTGCTGAAGCAAGGATAGTCTCGAACGACTATGTGATGAGAAAATCTCCAAGTGGCTCTAATACCATGTAATAATTTGCCTAAGGGAAAAATTCACCCAAGAACTAAGAAATCAAACACAAGCACATAGTAGACCAAATAGAGAGAGAGTATGATCAAAATGACAATGTATTCAATATGCCATGATTCAATGTACACTATGAGTGCTTGTATATAAAGGCCTCTTAGGAAGCACCTAGAATGCCTCTAGAAACAACCAGAGGATAATATAACTAGGCACCTTATCTAACATTCTAGATGAATGGATAAGAATGAAAAAGTGTCACATGTGTGTAGAAGATTCTTATTTTGTAGACAACATGCACTTAAAAGAGGTGTGGACCCCTTGTGATGTCATCAAGAGAACTCACAAGAGTGCAAAAACTCCTAAGTGTGTCTCACTAATAAAATAATGCAAATTAAACAATGCATAAACCTAAGTAAACTTAAGTAAGTGTAATAAGTAAATACTTATTTACACAAACAACCTCAATCCTTACACCACTGATCAAATCCTTTGTAGAGTCACCATCTCCTTGAGGAGAACTAAATGAAATCACAATAGTGATTCACTCTTATTATTCAAAAATCTTATGACAAAAAATCAACAACAGTTAGAAACTAATCAGTCAGAAACTTATATAGATCTCTCTTCTTGCTTAAAATTTGACACAACTTACAGATCTGCCTAATTCAACTGAAAACTCTTGAAAAAAATTATAGGTAATTGATCTACACTAGTACAAAGATCCTTTAGAGAGTTGCCACTCATGATTGTGAGAAAGATTTAACATAAATCATACATGACAGATCTGAACTGGATTGTCAACTTGTAGAACTTTGTAAATATTTAAACAATTAAAAGAGAGAAAACATCTTTCACCAATTTTGACTCTGAATTACAACAATATTTTGAAAACAACAACAGGTTGACATGACTAAATATGAACACTCTTAGCAACACAATTTGTATTCAACCTTGAAAAATACTACTACAAATGGATAAAAACTTACTGGGGTGCATGACATTTAAGTAAGAAATCTGGAACAACACATCAGAGAACTTACTATTGCAAATTTTTCATGCCCTTCTCATGCTATATTGAATCTCCCCTTTTCAAATTCTCAAGGTTTGTCTACTATTCAGATTTAATATAGTCCCCAATAGAGTCGCCATTTTTTTGGCTTGTGATTTAATAGTTTTGTAAATAACCAAGAAACTGGACAAATGCATCTAAGGCTAGCAAATTCCTATGATGGGTACACTAGACTGCAGTCTTGGGCCAACTTTAATGCATAACTCCTTCTTCACTTTAGGCTCTGCAAGACCTAGGTGGGTTAACCTTGAGGTTCTGATGAATGGTACTAGTGCATTTAAAACATAAATTTGAACCTATTAATAACAGATGAAAATCCCTTATATCTCCTAATAACTCATGAAATGACATAGATCTATAGTAGAAAATTGCAATTCTATGATATTCAAAAGCTGAGTGAGGGTTAATTCTTCTCAACCCACTAGAAGACATGAAATACTATAATTATTTTGATTAAAACTATTTTGTGCAAACAACCTTCATATCATCTTGCATCCGATTTAGTGATCAGTGCCTTATCCATTGAAACATAGAATCATTACTAGTAGGATTACATAACTTGTTTGCATTACAATCAAGTTTATCAACTGAAATCTCCAAATCTCATTCTTATGCAATATCCCCTTCATACACCCAAAAAACCTATCAGAACACTAGAGCATTTACTTAACTCCTTGAGTGAGAAGCAACAATAGATCTGATACACAACTCATCCAAGCTACCTTAAATCAAATGAACCTTATCCATTTAATCACAAAGTTAATGACATAGAATTAGGAGACAGAACAAGGAAACTTAGATAATTCTTGCAAATCCATTTTATATTCATCCATGGAAAGATTGAATATATGAACTAGTAATACTAAATGAAACTCTAAATAATTCAAATAATCCAGCATCAATCTCCATTTATCTCAAAAAATAACACATGAGAATGAACTAAAAATTTGCACAAGAGATGGATGTGTGGCCTTCACTACTAGAGCATAGCTCAATAGACAAGAAGAAAAACCATCTAGAATCCCTAGTTTCAACAATTAAACACTGGAACTATTCTAGTATTACCCAGAGCAAACTACCAACTTTGAGGGATTCAAAACCTAGTCAAACGGACTCAAAATGACTCAAAATCTGAAACATAGGTTCTTAGGTATGAACACTAGACACTCCCAAAGTGGCAAGTCACAAAACATTTTTGGGTACAAGATATTTAGATGCAAACAAGGCCTCCTGTTGTTGTTTGAAAATTGGGGTAAAAATGCAAAATTGACATTTGTTCAAAACAGGACTTTGCCAAATGACTCAGAATGATAGTTTATCATCATGGAACACATAGGCATACTAAATGAAAGGTTCTAGAAGCATTAAACACCTCTTAGGCCTTAGCATTATAGATGAGTACATATGCACTAAAAGAATTTATAGGGCTCAATTTCTTCAATGGTGCTCAAAATTGGGAAAGCAATTTTGAGTCCCAACACTCTATATGAAGATGTAGCTATACCTTGTCACCAATCTAGAAATGATGGGGAGTTCTATTCTGATCATGTTTTTCCTTATACTTCTTGTTGCTCTGTTCTAAAATATCATGAACTTGTTGCTGTAACTATTAGATCTTTTCAATAAATTTGACTTCTATATCTTCCTCCTTTTCAATTTTGAGTGGCTGAGTAGAATACAAGATGGGTAGTGTTACATCTATAAGTGCCAATGGTTGATACCCAAGACAAACCTCAAATGGACTATGTCATATAGTAGTGTGAACTACATAGTTGTAGCTATGTTGCACATAAGGAAAGCTCTCATCCCATGTACATGGGTGTTTGGAGTGATACATTTGAAGGATATAGATAATCATTCTATTGAATACCTCTATTTGGCCATCTACTTGAGGATGGAATGTTGTAGACTTTGTCAACTTAGTGTCCATTCTAGCCCATAATGATGACCAAAAATTATTTAGGAACTTGCTATCCGTGCCTGAAATAATGCTTTTTGGCAACCTAAAGTGAACCCAAACATGTTCAAAAAAAAGTTTAGCACTCTCCTCTACTAAAATAATTTTTTTATAGGCCACCATGATAGCCATTTTATAAAATCTATCTACTACCACATATATACAATCATTTCCCCTTTGCTACTTGGCAGCCCAAATATAAAATCCATTGAAATAGAATGCAATGGTTTATCAAGGATAGGCAATGGTAGACAAAGGTCCAATTTATGGTTTGAAGGCTTTGCAATTTCACATGAAACACAAGATTTTAAATATATAAAATGATATCATGTTTCATTTTCAGTCAATAGGAATAATTTTAGAGAATTGTAGTAGTCTTACCAATACCAAAATGTCATGCCACCTAAATATAGTGTGCTTCCCATATCAGTTTCTTTCTTTCTTCACTAGGGATATATATGTGACCAATATGAAAAAGTAGCCCATCCTATATATAAAAGTCAAGAACATTCTTCCCTTCTAAGAATGCATTGTTAATGTTACAAAAATCAAGATCCTTACCATATAGTTGAGCCCAAATTTTTGTCTGATGGCCATAGGAATCCAACACCATTTTTAAACCTATGATTGGAGGCCTACTCAAATAGTCTATTACTTTAGTAGTGCCACCCTTTTTATGATGAATGTTGAGGTGGAATTGTTTCAAATAAGATGACCACCACTAATGCCTATCATTTTGCAAATTCCTTTATGTTTGCAAGAATTGCAAAGGTTTATGATCTATATGTATCACAGTTTCCTTTACCAAAATATAGTGCTTCCACTATTTATAGGCCTGCACAATGGCATACAACTCCTTGTCATAGGTTGGGTATCTCCAAACTATTTAAGAAAGTGTCTCACTATGATATGCAATGGGATGCTTGTGTTGCATGAGTACATTGCCAAGAGAATAATCTGATGCATCTATTTTTATTTCAAATGATTGTTCCAAATCCAAAAGGACCATTACTAGAGTTGAACACAGTCTAAGTTTTAATTCCTCAAATTCTTTTTGTTTGTCCTCTGTCCATAATTTTTTTTCTTATGTTCCACCTTTGAGTGACTGATTAAGAGGCCATGATAAATGTGAAAAACCAAATACAAATCTATGATAGAAGTTGGCTAGACCTAATAAACTGCAAAGTTATGTGAAATTTTTAGGAGGTGGACAATCTTTGATTATTTTATCTTTATAGGATCCATGTGAATATGCTTACAATCAATGATGTACACTAACTACTGGATGCTTTGCATGCCAAAAGAGCACTTGTCTATGTTGGCATAGAATTTATGTTTCTACAAACTCAGGAGTAATTGTTCAACATGTTTTAATTGTTCAGACCAAGTTTTACTAAATATGAGGATATCATCCAAATCAATAACTATAAAAGAATCAATGATGGGTCTAAGCACATCATTCATGAACCTCATGAATGTGGCTGGAGCATTTTTCAAGCCAAAATGAATAACCAACCATTCAAAAATGCCTTCCTTGGACTTGAATATAGTCTTCCATACATCCACTGGATCAATTGGTACTTGGTAATATCCAAATTTCAAGTCAATTTTTGTAAAGAACTTAGCCCCCTTAAGTTGATTCAAAAGGTCATCAATTCAAGGAATTGGATATCTATTTTTTACAATAATTTTGTTAAGTACCCTATAATCAATACAAAGTCTTCATGTCCCCTGTTTCTTTCTTGCTAGAAAAATAGGGCTACCACAAGGTGAATTACTTGGCCTAATATGTCCCTTTTTAATCAATTCCTAAATTTGTCTCTTAATTTCATCATTTTCCAAAATTGATCTCCTATATATTGATTCATGTGGAAATGGTGTTCCTAGAACTAGATCAATAGAATGCTTGACATGGCAATGTGTTGGGACCCCTGCTAGTGATTTAAACACATTATGGTATTCTTCATAGATTTTATTGATCTCCTTTTTTCTGGTCTATTATGGTGGCCACCTTAGTATGTGTGTTAAAGACAATTGAATTGATTTTCTTAGAATGAATCATGAGGAGTACAAAAGTTCTAGTTCGAGAAATTAAATTTTTACATTGTTTAGCACTAATTAAAGAAGGAACTTGAGTTGGGCACACCTTTGTTATTTGATATCTCTTTTCACCAAGCTTGATTGTGGCACTGCATGGTCTGGATTCATACACCTCATGCCTTTGATACATATATGGTTGTCCCAAAAAACATCACATACATCTAAAGGTGCTACATCATAGATTACTTCATCCTTGAATAGTTTGATTAAGTATGGTAGGAGACACTGTTGATTTATCTGAATGTATTTTCCTTCATCAACCCATCCCATAGAGTATGGTTGTGGGTGTCTTGTCATTTTAAAACTTAATCTCTTGGCTATCTCCATAGAAATTATGTTCTTTTGGCTACTATTAACAAAAAATTCTTCCTACCAAAAAAATTGATTTCAAGACCTAAGCATACCCTAACATTCATGTATTTGAAAATTCAAATATTAGGGCATGTAAGAATACTTTGGTTGTTCATGTTATATCCAAATTCACAAGGTTAAATCATGTTTTAATATTTATGTGGGGTTGGAACTTTTCATACCATTAGATCTTCCTAGATCTATGGTTGTTACTTTATTGTCTTATGAATTTATAGACACATAGCATGGTGGACCCTCCTTCCTTAGTTCTAATAGAGCACATTGTGCATCTTCCTAGCCATCAATCTCTCTAAGATTGAGGTTCCTTGATATGTCATTATGGAAAGCTACAAGTATTTTAAATTATGTGACATAGCAAGCACTTGGTACATGGCTTGTGGATCATATTTTCCTTGTAGGCTATGGGTGAGGTATATCAATGTTAGATGGGTTGGCACACAAATGAGTTCTAATTGGTTTTAATTCTAACAAGGTATGAAAAATTGGTTGCATGTTCTTGGGTCATTAGATGGAAGAAGATAAACTTCTCTCATCATGTTGCTATGAGAGAATGATCGATCTTTAGTTATAGTGACATGGCAAGGTCCTGACACGTGTCCCTAGCATGCCCCATTTCTTCAAATCACAAAAAGTATAAGGTTAGAGCTATGAGATATGTCTAACTTGGTGTGCTAATAGTGAGGAAGAAAGGACCATTTAATGGTGGATCAAATTTTTTGATCATCTATAGATTGCTTTCAGCATTTCCCATGCCTAGTAAATGCACAAGGAGCATGCACTCATCACTTGGTTATCCATCTACCTAGTTATGCATTAATGATCACTACTTCTATCTTCTCAAGGTTGTTCTTTTGGCCAAATATTATATTTTCTTACATCCAGGTCTATTCTAAGATCATATTTTCTTGATCTTTATGGTCATTCCTTGTAAATCTTAATGATGGTAGTTGTGCTTTGGCTTCTAGTAGAAGTTTCTTAGTTATGCTTCAACTATAAAAGTAAGTTTTGTACCTTTTCAAAGGGTTGTTGTTCATCTTTATTTGGTTCTCTAGTATAAATTCTATGCATACTACTATAATTTCACATGCCTTTGAGACATTGTAATCCTCTACAGAATCTCTTTTAACCATTAACACACTGTGTAAGATTTCTTTGCCTCTAGTTAATGTTTTTGTCTATATTCTACAATTTTCATGACTGTATCTACTTTTGGCATTTGAATGATATTAGGTGAATTTTCTTCCTATAGCATTGTTTTTTTGTTTGATCTACATGTGGTTGTTGAATTAAGAAAAGTTTGAATATATATTCTTTGAGGTTATAATTGGCTAATTGTGCATTTATGGGTAGAGATAAGATCAAAGACTCTATTTTGATGCATCACCTCTTTAGATTAGATTAGGTAGTTTTCTTCCATGCATTCCTTCTCATTTTTCCTCTCTAAGAGTAGTTAGGTGCATCCTAATAGAAAAGGAAGTCAACCTTCTCTGGAGACTCAACCTCACAATTCAAGTCCCACAGCTTGGAGGTTGTTTCCATGTTTCACAAGGTTATCCTTAGGTAAAAACTTTGGACAAGGGTACAAATTTTTGTGGCAACAACTACCACTATCAAAAATAAAATGTAGAGGCTTTCCATTAACCCACATCTATGAATGGAATAATCTCTCTTTATGTTCTCATGGAACCTATTTTTTTGTTGCAACTATAGCATATGGGCTTGCTTCTATTACTAAATCATTTTAAGGAGTTTCTATTGGTGTGAATTTAGGCTTAGATTCCTCTCTTCATATTTTTGTCATCAATTTCTTAATTCTTCGACAATCCTTTGTGTTATGAGTTGTACTCTTATGTATCTCACACCACATTCCTGTATCTATTTGTGTCTTTTTGGTAGCCCGAGGAAGTGTCCTTCCCCACTAGTTTTTCTCTGAATTTATTACTACTTTCACACGTTGGATTATTATTTGAAAAGTAATCCCATTTTCCTTTCTATTTTAACTCAATTGTTGTAGCATATTTGTAAGCAATTTCCAATGTTTCAATATTCAAGAATTCTATCTCATTTTGAATGTATCTATGAAGCCCACTATGATATTTTAGAATTTGATGCTTCTCTAAATATTCTAAACCAAGTTTTAAAGAGAGTGCATGGAATGTATTGGTGTAATCTTGCTTAGATTGGTCCCTCTTTTTTCAAAGCAACTACCATTCTATATATTTATGTTCATATACATCTTCAGGAAAGTATGCTTCTTTTATGTATTCCAAAAATTCTCCCCAAGTGGGTTTGTTATTAGAGAGTATTTCTAGTTCTCTCCCACTTTTCTTTCTTTATTCAATACTCTAGTTTCCCATGCTAGTTTGACATGGATTTCAGCTTTCAAGAGGGTAAATGTTATCTTTTCCACATTAGAAAATATTTTTACAGAGAAGTATCATAGTAACTTGTATAACCAATTAACAACAACATTGGCATCAACTTTTCCTTCAAAATTTGGGATATCAAAATTCACCTATACTTTAAAAGGAGTGTTCCCATGGAATGATGCTACTAAATTTGACTCTTGTTGGGTCTTTAATTTTTTTGAAAACTTACTCATCATATCTTCTTGCTGCCTAGCCAAAGCTACTTCCACCATCTTCTTCACATATTCTTCTAAATTTTATGACATCTATTGTTTTGTGTGCCAAAAAGGAAGGTATTCCAAAAAAATTCTTGTAGCCAATCATAGTCTTTGATAGGAAGTTCTTTTTTTAGTTGGCATACAAGAACATTCCTACTATGATACCACTGATATAAATTGATGAAGTGGGCTGCAATACGATATCTGATGAGTCAATTACCTATGATACTAATGTTCAAGTTCTAGAAAATCTTGCAAAACTTGAAAGAGTTTTATGCAAACCAAAAGCCATCTTATTCATTGAAAATTAAAGAATCTATACAATGATGGAATATAAACAACCACCATAGCCATGGATTTAAAATATTTATGTGGCTAAAAAAAATAACAAAATTAAACTAACTATTAAGGACTTGAAATTTTGAGTAGAACACCTCTAAAAAGGAAAAACAAAAACATTTAGAAAAACTTCTTTAAAAATATAAAAAATAGTTTGAAAAATTAGATCTTCTATATAATATGGATCAACATTTGATGGAAACATGAAATGTTTGAGAAAGCATATTGATGAAGGGAAAAGACTATATGGACAATGTACGCAATCATACAAGTACCTTATAGACTTTGAGAGTTAGACTAAAGGTAAGTTAAGTGAAGTTGAAATACTTCTTGTCAAGCTACAACTCCTAGAATCTAGCATTGAAGACTATTAAGTAGAAGTGGAGAAGATACATGATATGTTTAGAAACTTGGAATCTAATAAAGAGAAAGAAAAAATGAGATTCTCTAGTAAATGATATTCTCTAGTCTTAGAGAAATTTTGTCATCAAAAGTCAGCATTTTGCAGAGGCAACTTGAGGAATGTCTTACAGCTAAGGCTTTGTATGACAAGTCTTCCTATACTAACCTGAGTGTAGTTGAAGTGGCATCCTATGAACTTTACACACTAATTAGTATCTTAGAGATAGTAAAGGAGAATTGGAAGAAAGAGATAGAAAGACTAAAGGTTGTGTATGCAGATTTTTTTTTCTAGAATATTAGGTTGATCAGTAGTAGATCAAAGTTTTGTGGATACAATTTATTTGTTGACACCTTTGCCATTGATGTGAAAGGGGAAGTATTATGCAGATGTTATGTATAGAAAAATTTTTGTATAGATGTATATGTAAGGGGATCTTATGTATGTATCAATGTAAAGGAGTGATAAGGAATGTAATGATCCATCAAAACATGAATAAAATTGTTATGTTTTGAAGACAATTTTGTAGTTACTTTTTTTTTTTAATGTATTACATTTCTTGGAGATTTATCCAATTTTCCCAAATGTTTCCATCAATTCCAAAGGGGGATATTGTTGCAAATATGGTTGGATAGATATCTTGATGGTTGTCATTTATGGCAACATACAATTAGCATTTTATTTATGCATTTAGAGTTAGAAAATTGTCTAAGTGTTAGACAATTTGCAACAACACAATAAAATAGATGTTAAGTGTATGGATGACTCATTGAGAGTTAGCTCATGTGTAGTTGAGGGAAGCTTCATGATAGTATCATGATGACATGTACCAGTGCACAAGTGTGTAGATACAATATGATGCAAGATATGGTTAAAATACTAGTTCAAGTATTTAATAGAGCATAGCAGAGAATTGGATTGTATGGCCTTAGAAATTATTTTGCTTATTAAATAATTAATAAGATATGATGATCAAACTATTTTGATATTAATACACATTTTATTTTATATTATGTCAAGCATTTGAACATATGAAAGAGAATTGAGCATAGTTTTTTAATTATGAAAGGTATAAGTAAAGATCTTATCTTGTGAAGATAGGTGTTCTATCTAACATAGATGAGAAAGTTTTATGTGATGTGAACTATTGTACAGAGAGCTTGAAAGAATTTTAAACCTTATGTGATTCTAATTCTGATGTATGTGAAGTACAACAAACATCAAGTATTGTATGTATATTTATTCTTGTGAAGAACTAAATTCTATAATTGCATGTTAGGGAAGTGGGATCTTCTTGCATACATTATATTTTTTCTACCAACTCCTGACATGGTAGGGGCTTCTAACAAGGTGCAATCTCTTAATAGGGACTCAAGACCCTATATGTACTTCATAGACTCCAAACAATTCCAATATCCTTAACAAGATCCTATTGCTTAGTGAATCATCTAGTAGGTGTCATCCTCACTAGAGTTTTCCCTTGGCCAAGATTTCCCTAGTTAACAAATAATGTTTTTATGAGTTATCTATGTGCATGGTTATATTTATTATTCAGCATTGCCATTTTACTTTCAGATGCAAGTGATAAAGTAATTAACAATATTTTTTTATGGTAAAAAAAAATTAGAACACTAATTCACCCCCCCATTCCCTCTCAGTATTTTCAAGTTCTAATAGGCTTCCCATCACTCACAATATCATCAAACTAATCCAATAGGTTCTACACTTCCTTGGAAAATTGTGATATAATTATGCTTTGTGTATTTTGTGGCTTGATAATGATGACATACCCTGTGCCTTCTCCTTTTTTCATAATTTTTAGCAATTCTTTCTCACCTACCATTAGGACATTAGGTCACACCAGTTTTGTGTGTTCTCCCTCTAACAAAGACTAAATGTTGTAAGAATCATCTCCTTTCCTAAACTTGTGTACATTCTTCCTACCATCATATTTCCATGGCTTCCATAAAAGGAGATGGCATGCATCGATTGGCAATATGTCACAGAGAGCTATGTCCTTGTACCTACCAATGTTGAAGTCAACCCATGCTTATTCCTTCGCCCCTACGTATTGACCCTTATTTAGGCATGTGAATCTATAAGGATTGTTATGAAGGTGTCTTTTAAGTTCTAATTTTAGTATTGCTTCCTCTAAAATTATGTTATCAATAGACCTAGAGTCAATGATAACTTTACTGACCCTAATTAGGGTCTTTTTTGGCTTGACTCCTACTTCATGGGCTCACTAGTGAGTGTTCTTCTAAACATTAAATTCTTGCCTTCATCTAAATCAAGTAGGAGATTAGAGGCCTTCTTGCTATAAACTATCATTACTTATGCCTTGACTACTATTTCTACCCCTAAAGCTACCATTACCTCTGCCTCTTTGATTAAATCCACCTCTTGTACTGTTTGAGCCACTTTTTTCACTTGGCTTGCTATCCCCTTGGGCTCAAGTTACTTGGCCTCTTCCACCACCAAAATTGCCTCTAATTTATTTAATCCCTTCCTTTGCCCCTTTTTATATTGCTAAAATCTTTCTTCTTCTTCAACTTCTCCTCTACCTTAACTGCTAGTTGGTAACACTTTTTTTGGACTCCACAAGTGAAGTTCCTTTTGGATGTTCCAACTCAAGCCATTGATATACCTGGATATTTTAACATTTTTAGCCTCTTTCCCTTTGGATCTTAGGTAAATTTTTTGAAACTCCTTAGTATATCTTGCCACATCATTATCTGTTTGTTTGAGATTCTACCATTTTGTGTGCCACTGAACATCAAAATCTTTAGGAAGGTAGGTTTTTTGAATCTAACTCACCATACTCTTCTACTTTGCATAGGGTTTCTTTCCCTCTTTTATCCAGAGTAAATTTCCACTATGCATGTCTTGGAATTCTTCCCATCCATCTTTTGCAATCCATTCATTAACTAGCTATATAATCCCTTTAGAATAAGGGAAAAATCCTTCTAGGTCTAGTAACCCACAATTAGCCCTCGTAATGGTCTAATCTTAGATTTTTGAAAATATTTCCTTAAAAAGGTCCCAACCTAACTCTTGTTTGAGATACAATTTTAAAGGCCTTCAGGATTTATGAGGTCTTAGGTTCCAAAGATATATCAGATGCCTTAACATAATTTTTGAGTGTTTGCTAGGGTTTATCAAAAATCTAGACCAATCAGAAGTAAATATTCTCTTTTCACCTTACTAGATATTTCTACAACTTCTAATTGCACTCATAGTAGCTTTTATCTATGCTTTAAAATTACATTAAACCCATTCCATTCAAAATGCTCCACCCTTGTAATAAATTTATCCTCCTTATTTCAATTTCTAGACAAGATAAGCCCAATCTCACCTAGGGCTTCCAAGGAAATGGCTTGGAATTTTTCTTCTTGTTCCATTCTTCCTAATATACAAATAAAAAAATTTCTCCTAGAACTTCTCAAGGTTTTAGAGAGTTTCAACCATGGCGAATGCTAGTAAACACCATTTTGTACAGTCTAACCCAATACTAGCCAACAAACATGTAGTTTACATAATCATTTATTGAAGACAACAAAAAATTGATAAGAAAATAATACCAAAGAAAAAAGAAGTTAATAAATATTTAGAAACTAAAACTACATGCCAAGATATTAGTTCAAACACATTAGTGTCAAATCCCCTCTATTTTCTTCATAATTGTTAACATTTCTTCATTTGCTTCTAATATCCATACTCTAACAAACTTCCAACCAGTACAAATCTGACTTGGAGGGATTTAAAATATAATTTTACAACTGAAAAAACCAAATCCTTCTCATTCGTAACCTCATTTTTCCCACTAACCACTTTTGCAACTTCTTGGACAAAAAAATTGCAAAAATTGAAAATTATCAATGTGCAATTTTTTGCAAAATTAACAATTTTTGCATTTTTACACTTTTGACTTTGTGAGACAATACAATATGACTATAAATCACACATGGATGTTATTTAGACAATTTTTAGTTCATTTCCATAACTAAATATCCTTCTACACTTAACTAGCCCTCTATGACCACTTTTGCACTTTTTTGGACCTAATTGACAACATTTTGCCAATGCAACATTTTTACATCAAGTTACCTATAATGCATTGTATTATTCCTTCATATGCATAAGGAACCCTAATATAAGGACATATTTATTACTCCTAATTATTTCAAAGACTCTTATTACTTCCTAATCACCTATCCTAGGTGTTCCTCCACTAGAGTCGCTACTGATAGACATAGAAAAATCAATTCCTGAAGTTATTAGGCAATTCCTTGGTATGCCTGATAGGGAATGCTATAAAAAAAATCAATGAACCATGAACTTGGTCACATATAAATATAGGAGATATTTTGAGGAGATTATTATTGAATATATAAGAAAGATGAAGAAAAACTTTCAAACTGCGATGAAGCAAAGATTCAAGATACCGCCCTCAATGGTGGAAAAGTATAAGGAAGACATATATTTCATGTTTGAAATAGATGTAACCTATATGGAGGAAGTTTTGAGAAGGGTTAAGTTTTAAGACCCCATGGGATATGAGTTAAGTGAATGTCATGTCCCCTATTCAAATAATTAAAAAAAAAAAATCTTTGTTAAGGCAGACAGGCTCCAAAAAGGTGAAATTTCAGAAAAAGGGGCTAATCTTTGGAAACCAATGGACTAATAAATAAAAATTATTATTAAATTATATTTTATTAACCCCTCTTGGACGTGAGTTAGGGTTATGCCCTCTTTAAAAGGGGTTTGGAGGCATTTTGGGCTCATTCTACATCTTGATTCTTGCTAATTTTCTTGTTGTTCTTCAGAGGCTGCCAAACCTGTGGAGAAGGAGACCCAAGAACGGGAGTTTGCAAGTTTCCAAGAAGGCTAAGGATGGGATTTTGAAGCCATTCCATGTGCATGCTCATATAGAGTTTGCCTTTGTGCTGAATAGTGCCGATTTGGGTGTTTTCGGGGTTGTTTTGGTTTGAGTTTGGGTTTTCAGCTGAGTGTTTCATATCAGTTTGGTTTGCTACTGTATTTCAGAATTTATGATGTTAAAATAGAGCTGAATATATGTATTGGGTCATGATTAAACTTCTGAAATCATTTATGAGTGTTTTGTGGTGTTTTCGGGCATTTTTGTGTTAATTTCGGGAGCCCAGTTGAGCATAGTTTTGCCCTACATTTGTGAGCTGTTGTGTAAAGGCTATAAAAATCTGGAAATGTCATTTTGTAGGCTGTTATGCTACTTAAATTTCTATAAAAATTTCCATTTTCAGATTTATTAATAATTTGTGAAGTTGTGAAGTTTTTGGCACTAATTTGACATACCCGATTTGGGTTTTATTGGGAAATTGGCAGATCTTTGTAATATTGGTTGTTTGATTTTAAAAGTTCTGATTTGAGGCTGAAAATACATAAAAAATTAGTAAAGGGACATTACAGTGGTATCAGAGCCGTGATCTTGCTAGCCTGAGGGTTTGTAGAAGTTGCATGTCAGTTTTAACAACTACCCAGATCTTGCATGTCAAGTTTTGATAACTACCCAGATCTTGCATGTCATATTTTATGATTGCATGCAACTAAGTGAAAGAGAAAAAAGATATTTGCAGCGAGAAAAGAATAAAAAATTTTTGATCAAACCCCCAGTTGAAAGCAAAAGTACAAAATCCAAGGAAGAAAAAAGTATGGCTGATCCAGATGAGATGGAAAAGAAATTCTTCCAAGACATCCAAAATACTCAGAAGCAAACAGTGGATGGTTTGGCGAAAACTAGAGAGGCTTTGCGAATATTGACAGAAAAATTACAAGGAATTGCATCTATTAATGAGAAAGGGAGCACTTTAGAGGAGCCGAGAAATGGGAGATCCACACCATCTAAATCAACCAAATCTATTTTCTTGCTTGCAAATGAGCCACCAGTACCAAATCCAGCCATTAATCCAGTGGAAAAGGTTACAGGTAATTTGATTACATTAAGAGCTACTTACAATGTCTTAGATGATGACTTTCATAGTTCAGTTCCTTTTAGAGAATATGTGGATATGATGAACGCTTTGATGCCCAAGAGAGAGAACAAGAGGGAGCATGACACAAGTGGAAGAGAGCTCAAAAATAAAATAAGCAAGTTTACAGCACCTACTTTTGATGGAACAAATAAAATTTCAGCTAGAGCATGGCTACAAAAATTACAAACTTTCTTCACACTTAACCCCATGAAAGAGAGTGATGCTATTCAATTTGCAAGTCTACACTTGGAAGATGCAGCCTATGATTGGTGGTATCATGGAATGACTACTCAAGGTCACGATCAGGTAACTACATTTGAAGATTTCAGTCAAAGGGTGATAGATAGATTTGACCTCAAGGATGATGAAGAGTACTTTAAAGAATTGTCAAAGTTGAAGCAAACCAAATCAGTTAATGAGTATATAGAAGAATTTCAAAAAGTGGCTATTATGGTACCTGATATGAGTGAAAAGAGGACCGTTTATCTTTTTCTTGATGGTTTAGAAGATTCTGTTAAGGGTTTGGTTAAGGCTTTCTCACCCTCAACCTTACAGGAAGCTATCAAAAGAAGCTTGCAACTTGAAACTTGCGTGCCTATGAAATCAATCACTAATCAAAAACCCCCAAATCTTTGGCAACATAAGGGAAATTTTCAGAAAAAGACTTTCCCAACACTACTACCAAAAGATGTGACAAATGTGGCAAAAAAGAAGGTAGATGAAGAGACTAGGAGTGAATTACAAAGGAAAAAGCTTTGTTTTACTTGTAGAGAACCATGGGTTCCAGGACACAGATGTTTGGGGAAAGGTCAAGTGCACTATATTGAAGTTGCTTCAGAATCTGATTCAGATGAGCATGAGGAATTTCATGATACTAAGGAGGAGGTAGAAGAAGAGAAAGTAAAAGAAATCAGCAAGGATGGCATTTTAGCAGCATTATTAGGAGTCCCAAGATACCATCCCTTTCGAATTTGAGGGATACTAGCAGGGAAAAGGTTGACTATTCTTCTTGATAGTGGGGCAACTCACAATTTTATTGATGAGGGATTTGTCATGAAAAGAGGGCTTAAAGCAGAAGATTTTGAGGGATTCAATGTTACTGTAGCTGATGGATTCACTATGCCTTGCACATGGGTGGTGAAACAACTCAAGATGACCTTAGGAGATTATGAGTTATGTGATGACTTCTATGTGGTTGGTATTGGGGAGACAGATCTTGTATTGGGTATTCAATGGTTGCACTCTATCAGAGGCTATTACATGAACCATCAAACTATGGAGTTTAAATTTCATTCCAATGGGAAAGAAGTCATATTGAGAGGGTTATCGAATGGAGCACCTAAGGCAGTCTCTACAAAGAGGATGGAGAGGACTTTTCGAAGAGGACAAGTAACATGGGCAGCAGGAGTCATAATCCAACCAACAAGCTCTCCAAAGAATCAAGGTAATTTCCATTTTGAAATTCAAAATATTCTTGATAAGCATAGTATAGTTTTCAATGATTTGCCTCCAGGATTACCACCAGATAGAGGTTTTGAGCATGTTATAGAGTTAGAACAGGGTGCCAAACCAGTTATAACAACCCCATACCGCCATCCAAGAGGTTATAAGGAAGAAATTGAAAAAACTATTAAAGAACTCCTGGACATGGGATTCATAAGGCCTAGCTCTAGTCCATTTGCATCATCTGCGGTACTTGTCAACAAAAAGGATGGTACAATGAGAATGTGTATAGACTACAGGGCTCTAAACAAGAAGACCATAAAAAATAGGTATCCCATACCACGCATAGATGAACTCATTGATGAGTTACATGGTGCTGTATACTTCTCAAAAATTGACTTAAGATCAGGCTACCATCAAATCCGAATGAGGAGTGAAGATGTGGAAAAGACTGCTTTCAAATGTCACTATGGGCACTTTGAATTTCTTGTTATGCCATTTGGACTCACTAATGCACCTGCAAAATTCCAATCTTGTATGAATAAGGTATTCAGTTAGCATCTTCAAAAATTTGTTTTGGTATTTTTTGATGATATCTTGATATACAGTAAAACATGGGAAGAGCATCTAAAGCACATAGACACTATTTTGGGAATCTTGGAGCAGCAATCCTTCTATGCTAAGCTATATAAATGTGAGTTTGGTTTGATAGAGATCCTATATTTGGGACATATTATAAGCTCTAAAGGAGTACAGGTTGATCAACAAAAAATCCAGGCAATTTTGGATTGGCCTCCACCCACTAATCTTACACAGTTGAGAGGTTTCTTCGGGTTGTGTAGCTACTATAGGAGATTTTCCAAGGGATTTTCTCAGCTTGCTGCCCCCTTGACTGATTTGACAAAAAAAGGAGCTTTTGTTTGGATAGAAGAGGCACAAAAAACATTTGATAAGCTTAAGGAGGTAATGAGTTCATGCCCTGTGCTTGCAATTCCAGATTTCTCTTTACCTTTTGTTGTTGAATGTGATGCTTCTGGAGAAGGTATAGGGGTTGTCCTAACTCAAAGGGGGCATCCAATAGCATTTGAGAGTCAAAAATTAAATCAATCAAAGAAAGGGTACTCCATCTATGATAAGGAAATGTTGGCAATCATGGATGCACTTCATAAGTTTAGACAATATTTGGTATGTGGGAGATTCATTGTAAAGACAGACCATAATAGCCTCAGGTTCTTCTTGAACCAAAGGGATTTGAATGATCGTCAACAAAAATGGGTAAGCAAATTGCAAGCTTATAATTTTGATATTGAATACATGAAAGGAAAGAATAATGTGATTGCTGATGCTCTCTCAAGAAAGCCCACTTTGTGTTCCTTATCATCTATCTCTGTTGATTGGAAGGTCTCCATAATTTTAGAGTATGCTAAAGATTCATTTGCCACCAAGATTTTGGATAAGTTAGTGGATGATAACAGGTACAAGGTTGCTGATGAATTGATTTATTACAAGAACAGGATCTTCTTAGTGCCAGGGTCAAAAACTAAGGAGAGGATATTGAGAGCCTTTCATGACACACCTTTTGCTGGTCACCAGGGATACTTCAAGACATACAGGAAAATTCGAGAGCGGTTTTCATGGAAGGGTATGAAGGAGGATGTCCTTAAACACATTAAGGAATGTATGGTATGCCAACAAAGCAAGAGTGAGCAAAATTTTCCTGCAGGGTTGTTGCAGCCACTTCCTATTCTCGAACAAAAATGGGAAAGTATTTCCATGGATTTCATCACTGGGTTGCCCAAGTTTCAAGGTAAGGATTGCATATATGTGGTGGTAGATAGACTAACTAAGTATGCACATTTCTTTCCTATCACATCTGATTTCAAGGCATCACAAGTGGTCGAATTGTTCTTCAAGGAAATTTTTAGATTACATGGTTTTCCTAGAAACATTGTTAGTGACCAGGATAGTAGATTCCTCAGCTCTTTTTGGAAGGAGCTCTTTCATTTGGCAGGAACTAAACTCACTCCCAGTACTAGCTATCACCCTCAAACAGATGGACAAACAGAGATAGTTAATAAATGGATAGAAGGATATTTGAGGAACTATGTTTCAAATCAACAACATGCTTGGGTGAAATGGTTACACCTAGGGGATTATTGTTACAATACATCTCATCACATGTCTATTGGTATGCCTCCTTTTCGTGCTTTTTATGGTTATGATGCCCTTTCCTTTGTTGATCTAATACTTTTCGATAGCAGAGTACCCGCAGCAAGTGGTTTCATCAAGCAAAGCCAAGACATAATAAGGTCCCTCAAGGATAATCTACAACATGCACAAAACCAAAAAAAGATATATGCTGACAGAAAAAGGATTGAAAGATCTTTTGAGGTGGGAGATTTGGTATTTGTTAGGTTGCAGCCATATAAGCAAAGCACCTTGAAGAGAAGTGGGGTAGAGAAACTCAAGCCAAAGTTCTATGGGCCTTATAAAATCATCAAGAAGGTAGGAGAGGTAGCTTATGAATTGGAGCTCCCACCAAACAGCAAAATACATAATATTTTTCATGTATCTTGCTTAAAGAAGGTTCTAGGCCAGCAAACCATAGTATCTACAAAATTACCACCTCTTGATGATGAAGGAAAATTAGTTTTGATACCAGAAGAGATTTTGGATACAAGAGAGAAAAGGTTGACAAATAGGAGCATCATAGAGCATTTGGTCAAATGGAAAGGATTACCACTAGAGGATGCAACTTGGGAAGGAGCACATATTCTTGAGAATTCCAACCTTCATTGCTTGAGGACAAGCAATATTTGGGAGGGGAGGACTTTTCATGTCCCCTATTCAAATAATTTAAAAAAAAATAAACTAATAAATAAAAATTATTATTAAATTATATTTTATTAACCCCTCTTGGATTTGAGTTAGGGTTATGCCCTCTTTAAAAGGGGTTTGGAGGCATTTTGGGCTCATTCTACATCTTGATTCTTGCTAATTTTCTTCTTGTTCTTCAGAGGCTGCCAAACCTGTGGAGAAGGAGACCCAAGAATGGGAGTTTGTAGGTTTCCAGGAAGGCTAAGGATGGGAGTTTGAAGCCATTCCATGTGCATGCTCATACAGAGTTTGCCTTTGTGCTGAATAGTGCCGATTTGGGTGTTTTCGGGGTTGTTTTGGTTTGAGTTTGGGTTTTCAGCTGAGTGTTTCATATCAGTTTGGTTTGTTGCTGTATTTCAGACTTGATGATGTTAAAATAGAGCTAAATATATTTATTGGGTCATGATTAAACTTCTGAGATAGTTTATGAGTGTTTTGTGGTGTTTTCGGGCATTTTTGTGTTAATTTCGGGAGCCCGGTTGAGCATAGTTTTGCCCTACATTTGTGAGCTGTTGTGTAAAGGCTATAAAAATCTAGAAATGTCATTTTGTAGGCTGTTATGCTGCTGAAATTTCTATAAAAATGTCCATTTTCAGATTTATTAATAATTTGTGAAGTTGTGAAGTTTTTGGCACTAATTTGGACATACCCGATTTGGGTTTTATTGGGAAATTGGCAGATCTTTGTAATATTGGTTGTTTGATTTTAAAAGTTCTGATTTGAGGCTGGAAATATCATTAAAAATCAGTAAAGGGACATTACAGTGAAGAGATAATTTAATGGTATGTGAAGATCATACTCGAATCAAAGAAGGACATGGGTTGTCCAAGATGGGCCACCTTTGAAGAAAATATGAAAGATGTTCATAGTGAACTTTATAGAAAATATATTAAGGAAAAGATAAATAAGAAGATAGAATCTACCTTGCAGGAATTTTGTATGACTAGAGAAAAATTCAATGAGGTAAAGGATATAGCCTTGGAGATGAAGGCTAGTGGGAAAAAAAATGTATTGATAGAAACACCTATTGCCATAGTAGGACCCTCAAAGGGAGTGATGGTAGAAGGATATACTTTGTAGACACCTACTATCCCTTATGCCATAGTAGCACAAGTGAAACCTATTGGTATTTTAAAATGTCATGTTTCAAATTATCCCAATGAGAACATATTACATCTAGGGGTAGCTACTTTCCATCTTAAACATATCCTTTAGATATAGGGCCAACTATAAGGCAAGACCCTTCTACTTTAGGCTCTACAAAACCTAGGTGGGTGCGCCCTAGATTCATTTATATGGTACCCATTGTTCAAAAGAATACACTTGAACTTGAGCAAAGTAGATAAAACCCTTATTTATCATATACTCATGCAATGACATAGATGAGTAGTAGAAAATTGCAAATCTATGAAATCCAAAAGCTAAGTCAGGGCATCCTTTCAGCTCTTAAATAGAAAGGGAAATGAATGATTATAATTTTGATTTTAGAAAATCCCCAAATATGCAATAGTAAGAACAAATTGATCCTGTTGCTAATCAATGCCATATCTATTGGGTAGTTCCATAAATCACACACATACATCCATGATACCATTTCTATATTCTATACATCAAGATATTAGACCTATCCTATCACTTTGTGAATCAGACATCAATGTTCATAAAGACCTCATTCTCATGAAATATCCTTCTCAAATAACCAAAAACCCTGTCAAATACATCAAACATTTACTTGGCTCTTCATTCCAACAACAAAAAATATGAGACATACAACCTTAAGGGGATGCAAATAGGTCTATGTTATATGTCCCTAAACAACCAAATATTGCAAATTGAAAAGATAAAAGACAAGAATCAGAATGAAAATAAGAAGTTTGTTACTTATTGTATTCATTTCTTTGAAACTATACATACAAGATGCATAAAAATAACTCATGAAACCACTAAATAGATCATAACTATCTATATTAGCTTTATTTACTATTGTTCATACAAGAGAGAAAGCTAAAGAATGGTGGGATCATAGTCATGACAAAAATTTTAACCTAATTGGCACCATCCTTGTGGTATCACAACAATGAAAAATATATACAATGAGAGAACAAGAGGAAGATATAGGAAAGGAAGAAGAACCTAGATCTAATTTGGAAGTGACATGTGTCCACTTGAATCTTCATTCCCCACTATTGCAAAACATCTCTCTTCTCTCTACAACTAAAAATAGAGAGGAATCTCATCATTGTGTCTGAACAAACTCAAAATATCTCATCTAACTAATGAGAAACCCTATCTTTGACAAAAAATCACATATGCATCTAAAATACTAATAAATCATTCATTAAATTGACTTGGAGGTGAGAAAATCCATCCCAAACTAAAATCTTATTGCCTCTGGTATTCACCCAATTCACCATTTTGCCAAAAATCAGATATGAACTGTCTTAATTGAATGAGGTTGAAAAATGAGTACCTAAGAAAAAACCCTAAATAACTTGAGCAAGATTCTCACTATGCTAAAAAAAACCTCAAATATAAAAATTTCTCTCTCCTCATTCCATCAGTATATAATAGTCCTATGTCAGTACATCAGAGATACCCAAAATCTTAGTTTGAACATAAGGTCTCTAGACTAGCTTTCAGGTCTACAACTCCTTTTTTATAAAAATTTAAATCTTTTCTAAAGTAAAAACTTTAGAATAAAACTATTTTTATTTAAAAACAAACCTCCTGCATGTGATTTTGAAGAAAATCATTAAAAAATATTTTGTTGGCACCTTTAAATTTCCCTCTATTACCAATCTAGGTCAAAATGGGTTTGACTTTGTTGTGACATGTGTCATACTTTGATTGGCCTATTCCTACCCTGTCATCAAATTTGTCAATACCTATGCCACCTAGGTGCCATGTGGCACCACCAAATTGGTCCTCATTCTTCTATGTCTAACTAGGCTCTTTGCCACATGGAAATCTCTAATTAGGTCACCATGTCACCATGTTAACCTCCCTACATCTTCCTCTTTACGAGATAGTGACAACCATTAATTTTAAGCCACATTGTATAATTTGGTGCAATCTATCTTGTAACCACCACCTTAGCATTCGCCACCACATGTCACTCCTAGATTGCATTACCATGTCCCTATCCTCATTAGCATGGTCTCCACATCATCATGAAATAGTGACATTGTGATGCATGGCACCTATGTCCACACCATTGTCTTGTCATCCACTACCACATCATCATTTCCACCTCACCAACCTCCATCACATGGTGACTTATTTCTATGTCACTATAATGGTATGTGACCACCACATCAGTAGTGACATAGTGATATCACACCATGTGTCACTCTTTGCCACATCACTACCTTGAGAAGCATGCCAAGCTCATCAGCATCTGCCTAATGTGATCTCACCATTCACCCATGTGTTTCCACTTGTCACCTTATGATTTTTCTATTGGTTTCATGGATCCATATCAACATCACCACATGGGACACATTATTCAAAATGTACTTAAACTCCCCCCAACCAACATGGGACCCACATGAGCTTCTTAACTTCCAAAAGCATCATTTCTTAAAGACACAAATAGTTAGTGTTTTAGCATTTAAACAACTAAAATTCCCACCATGTCATGAATGTGGGACTAAAAAAATCAATTGTTTCCTATTTTCTTGCAATTTTTCCTTGAAACTAGGTGAATTAAAAATATATTCCTTATTGGCTAGCAATGTGTGAATAGATGCATGTCAATGGTTTGTAAGCCCATGATCCTCATGAAATTTCCAGTGGTGAACATGTAAAATATGAGTAAATGCATGACTCCTTACCGATCTTTCCTTTGCAATATAGTCAATCTATATGTCATGAGTTAAGGCCTCATGTCATCCTACTGTGGCATTCATCTCCACATGATTTCATTTCACCATAGAGAGTCTTCAAACATAAACTATCACTATCATATGAGGAAGAACTTTCTTTGATTGGTCTCTCTTTGATGTATTTGATAAGGGTATTTGGGATAGATGTGAATGAATTCAATATACTCATATTGATTGATGAGGAGAGAAACATACAAGCACTAGTTGGGCCTTCCTAAAAACATCTTTCTTCAATTTTTATGGGCTTCTTCACGAGACACTTTCATTCATCTTCTTTACAATGAGCAGCCTCTACATTATTGTTGTCTACAACCTAAATATCAAAATGATGACCTAATTAATCTCTTGAAAAGAAGCATCAATGCACTATATGATGGTGAACAATAGTGCTTTTTGGACCTAGTTGCATTATTTCCAAGGAGACAAATTGCATTCTTGCCAAGGAGATAGATTCATGCAAATGCATTGTTAGACATTTGGATTTATGTGCATGGAATGACCTAGGAAAAAGATGTTGTGCTCTTATTGAAGTTTGTAGCCCACCATCTATTGCATTTGACGAGGAATATCTAGTAAGATGTATTCTTAGTTACAAAAGCATATGTTGCTTGTGTTTGATGGATGGTGTTCTAAAAGAATTTTGTAATGGTAAGCCATACAATATAGAAGCTTGAAGCTTCTTGAATGGCATGGCCATTCATTTATATAAAGCCTTAGAACTTATATTAACTAGTTTAGGATGAAATCTAACTCTGCTCTAAGTTAGAATAGGTCTTCATTTTTTAGAACCTTTTAATTTTCACCTTTTTATTATGTTTCTCATGGAATGGCTATAAGAGTTTCAACCACACATTAACAATATGAAAGCCAATATTCTATAGGAAAAAGAGGATACCTTTGTGCATTGTAAATGGAAGACTGAAGAAGACTTTAGCCATCAAACACCCTTATGTCATAGGCAGGAGATGTCAAAGGCAAAAGTTTCTCAATAATTTATAGATGGCCTTCCTTTGTGGCTTTGAGCAACTTAAGTAACAATTTAGTATCAGAGGCATTCAATTTTATTTAGAAATTGAAAATCATTCCTCTAGGAACACCCTCACTCCTTGGTCCCTAGTCACCTTACATTCAGAACATTCCTTCAAACCTTAAGTTACAATAATTTTTGTAGGTTTCCATAATAGATCAAGATAATCACACTACTATCCCTCTAACAAGGGTACTCTATCCATTTTGAGAACTATCTATTCCACTATGAAAAGACATTTGAATTGTCAACCCAAGGATGTAGGACTTGAAATGGGTCAACATAGTATGTGCACCAAGTTCCTTTAAGAGTCTTAACACCTATGTTGTAGGAAGGTAAAATGCATGAAATGAATCTATACTATTGATAAAGAACAGTAAACATACTTAGATTATCAACAGAGAAATGTAGAATCTATAGAAAATGGAATTCTAAACTGGTTAATAGTTTAAATATCCACTATGATAGTTTTCCACAAGTGTTGTAGGAACTTTCATCGTAACTATGTTGCAGGACTAATACAATAAATCTATCTTAAATAGGAAATTGCAAAAAAAAATCTACTCTACCTAAACTTATTGCACCTCCCAAGTGGGCCCACTTGGTTGGTTTCAACTAATTAAAAACACAACAGGTAATACAAAATCACTTTCTCATTAGAACTCTTCTTTTGTTACATGACTGAACAATTCATAAAGAACAAAGAAAACAACTTCAAAATCTTTGAGTCCTCAAACTAACTCTAACTCTCCATATATATATATATATATATATATATAGGATTGGAACTTATTACAAAACATAACATAAAATCTCATGAGAAAACATCATTAGTAGAAAAAGGGCAGGATGTCAACCATGACTTTTAGAACATTGATAGAGTAATAGAATAACAATTTGCAGATTATGTAACAAGTTGGCTTTCTAAAATAAATCCTTTCACATGGCTTATGACCTAAAACTGACATGCACTTCTCATGCTATGACCAATCTTCTTTACTCCTTTAATAGGATACTCAATACTCTTCATGCCACTTCTTCATTTCTTGAAGATTACCAAAATTTGAACACATACAACAACATTTCTACTCTCATTCAAATATTAAAACATAGCTTAAAACATTTATATCAAATACTACACTTTATTTATAATATTAAGTAAGGTACATCATATCCACTATCCATAGGTTAAATAGGTTCTAGTTGCATTCAACATAAGTTCACAAGACATTTAAAACAAGTATTTTGGAAAAAAAATTCTCATGGCTCAAAGTGTAAGTTCAAACTATATAAAAACTATATCAAATTTGAGACATTAATATGCCTCATCATCTGCCCCCCACTATGCAAATGCTTGTGCTCAAGCTTTGTACTTCTTTTATATTGCTTTGAAATCTCCCACTTCTAAAGGTGTAGAAGCACCCTCTATATCATCTCCAATGCTCACCCAAGTGTTCTTTAACTAATGGATCTAACCTAGAAGCATTGCTTTCATATAGGGGCCAAAGAAGGGTAGGAGGTTGGAAGGCTAGTGGAATTCATAATTCTTTTCTTATTTTCCTTCCCAATTGCATGTATTTAGGCACTCTATTCACTACTTCCTCAAAATTAATAGGGTTGTGTGGTTCAACCTTCCTGAAAGATTCTAGTAGTTGACTCCACCTATTTATAAGCCCTATAATTGATCTTTATTATGTAAAATTAGGAAGTTTTTGATATTCTCTGTGAACTTTTTCCCTTTCTTCAAACACTTTCTCTTTGATTTTCAATTTTGGCCTTTCACAAGTTAACTTGAACCAATCTCTCAGGAGGTCATAAGGCTTATGGGATTCAACCCAAAATGGTAGTGGCTCAAATTGTTTTAGGTCTCCATAAGTATCAAACTGTCTATCATAATTGGTTTTATTGTTTGTCCATGAAGTTAGAGCTCTTAAGTGAACATCCCCTATCTAAAGCAAGGGTTTCCACTTTGTTTCTTGTGGAATTATGAAATTGTGTAAATAGAGTGCACACAACAAGTTCTTCACCATGAGGGAAAATTTTGAGACACATTATAAAAATCTTGAGCATTCTTAAATTCACAATCAATATTTCTCATTGTCATCATCAACTGGAACAACAGAAACTATTCTTTCAAACACATGACATACACCCTTGGGGGTGGTCTATAGGCTATAGCCTGATCAGCTAGCTTCAAAGCCTTATTCATTTATTGCTTCTAATTTTCTTGTTGCTCCTTCAATGATTCAATTTATTTTTCTCTATCAAATATTTCCTTTTGAATCTGGTCTCTCTCTTGCTTCCACAAGGATTTTTGAAAACTAAAATGATTGTATAGACCAAACAATATTGACTAAGTTCTTGATGATGAACATTCTCAAGTTTCAGATTTCATCTATTGTTTTCTGACAATTTGTTGGAAATACTAGGTGTACCAAGAATATTTATAAGGTATAAGGGAGACATTGGAGTATTTAGAGATTGATGTCATGGGAGCTCGCTCATTGCTAAGTGCTTTTTCTGGAATAGCAATAGGAATTGAATTGCACATTTTTAGATTCTCTTACAATGTCTCATTGATAGACTTAACTTCATGTATTTATACATTTTGGGGCTTTACTTGTACAGGAGAATCATCTAGGACATTTTCAACTACTAACTTTGTTTGAGATTTTGAAATTGGGGCATTTGGTTTTTCAATAGAAGCTAGAGATACTCAACCTCGCATGTGAGGGCTTCTACATACATGAACTTCTTCAACTTCAACCACTTTATAGGTTTTTTTTGGTTTAGGTGTGACTGGAGTAGATGATATAGGATTAGTTACTATAGAAATAGACCTCTTTCTTTTTGTTACCTTAATAGAGGGATTTTGCACTTCCTTTTCAAGGTTAGGGCTAACCTTACTCTTTCCTTTACCCCTAGAAGAGCTTGACATATCATCCTCTAAATTATGCTTAGAAAACTTATCAGGAGAGGGTTCTTTTTCCTTCTTAGTAGGATTTTGAATTGGCTCTATGGTTTCTTCCTCATTTTCTAAGTTTTGAGGAACATGGTTAACTTGTGGCTGCAAGGTTTTGGATTCAACAAAGTCTGCCCATGAAATAGGGGAAGAATCCCTAAGAGATCATTCCACTAGAATTTTAATGAGGGCATGATGGGAAATAGAATTTGGCTTTCCTTTTTGGGTTTCCTCAAGACTAATACATAACATATTATAAAGAAAGTTGGGAATATTAACTTTCATGTTATACCTTATGCAACTAAGTAATTAAAATGATGAGCATGTAAGTTCAAAAACCTACCTTCATAGGTTAAGTATCTGATAATGTGGGTTGTTGGTATTTTGAAACATTACAGGTTTCAAATTACCTTGATGAGAACAAGACATATTTAGGTGCAGCTAACTCTCATCCTTAACATGTCCTTTCAGACATTGAGCCAACTATAAGGCAAGACCCTTCTTCTACTTCAGGCTCTGCAAAACCTAGGTGAGTGGACCTCAGATTCAATTATATGGTACCAATGCAAAACATATTCGTGAATCTAATAAGCTGATTTAACCCTTATTTCTCCTATTAACTCATGCAATGACATATATCTATAGTAGCTAAATGTAAGATAATGAAATTTATAAGTTGAGTTAGGGCATTCTATTGTAGCTCTTCACCATGAAAGGGAAAAGCATTTGATTAATGATGTTGGATTCAAAAAAACCCCAAATATGCAACTATAAGAAAAAATGATCCTATAGCTGATCAGTGCATTATCTATTGGGGAATTCCATGAATAAAACACATACATATGGGTACTTGAGACACATTCATATATTTAGATATCTGATCTATCCATTCACCTTGTAAATAGACATCTATCTTCATAAGAATTCTCACTACTTACTGAATATCCTCCTCATGAAACCTACAATCTTGTCAAGGTAAATAAGCATTTACTTGGCTCTGTGTTCCAATAGAAAACTTATCCAAACATACAACCTTAAGGGATTGCAAATGAGTTTAAGCCCTTTGTTCTTAAACACAAAACATTATAGACAATCAGAGGAAGGAGATGAGAATCAAAATGAAACTAAAGAGATTTTTGCTCAATTGTATTCATTTCCTTGAAATTATACATTCATATGCATGCAATCAAACATAGAAACAACTAATAGATTTGAACTTTCTCTATAATATTCATTATTGTTGTTCATAAAAGAGAATTATGCTAGAGAGTGTGGTGTCATAGTAATGGAAACATATCAAGACTAGAACCCTAGTTTCACAAATCTGAGAAAAATCTAGATTGGAATGCACATGGTATCACAATAGTGAGTCATTTGTTTTCCAAAATTGGAACCAACCCTTACAAAGAAAGAGAAAGAGAATGATATAGGAGGAATGAATTCTTGAATCTGTTATGCATCTAACATGTGTCCACTTGAAAAATATCTCCTTGTCGTTGCAAAACCCCTTTCATCTTTCTACCCATCTGATTAGATATGGTTTTAATCATTATTCTGTAACAAACTTGTAAATATCTCTGTTGAATGATGAAAATATTTATGCAACCAAAATATCTAAGAAACCTCATGAAATGCTAAATGAATTGAGGTTTAACTAATTTGAAAGAGACCCAATTCGACACCAACTTCATTTTTACCATGTTTTATCAAGCCTATAACTACATTTTCAATTTTTGCCCATTTCACTGAGAAGGTCCCAGATTTTACATTTTTTCCTATAAATCATACCAATGAATCACTATGCAAAAACTAACCTCATTATCTAAAAGTTTGTCTTCTCTCGATTCTAGAGATATATAATATCGCTATGTTAGCATAACAGAAACCCCCTAAATCTCAATTTGGAAAACATACCCTTGCTGAAACTATCTAGTCTACACTTCTAATTTTCAAAATTTTCAAAATATCCTAAAGTTTATACTTTATAATATACCACTTTTCATATTAAAATTCTGAATGTGTATTTTTTGAAAAAATAATTAATATTTATATTTTATCATTTTCAAAATTTTCCCTACCCTTCAAATTTGGGTCAAACCTAGTTTGATTGAGCTACCACATGGCAACACCTGATTGGCCTATCTCTGCCACCTGGTGCCACATCACTACAAGTTGGGGTCCACTATCTAGTTCTTTCCTACATTATTTATCTTCCTCGCAACACCATGAAGTAAGAAAGCACCAGCCATCAGATCTTGCCACATGGAAAAATTTGATGGCTCAAACTTGGGCTCCTCCTGATGTCAACGTATCACTCCATGATTCATCTACCATACATTTCCATCTGGGGGCCTCTCATTTTCTCTTAGACTACTTCAAACCACAACATTTCCTCCATGTCACATGCGCCCTAGGCCCACTACCATGTGGCACCCGAGCACTTCACCACTTTATCTAAATTTTGAGCATCTTCCCCAAGCAAGGAAATACTAGCCATTGATTTTGTCCACATGGAAAAATCCTAGTCATTCAAGCATTTGGTGCCACATCATCTTTATCTATGTTCTTGTTTAAAATATCTATAAGTTTCCTCTAGCTATCATCCATGGTGGGCCACTCTACATCCCAAACAATGTGGGATAATTGCTTTAAAATGAATTCTAAAACCTCCTCACTATTGCTTGAGGCTCTACCTCTTTGGTTTGTTGCCCTGTGGCTTGGTCTTCTAGCATGAAGCTTTTTCCTTTACCTAGATGTTCCTTTAAATGCCATGGTCTCCAAGTCTCCCTCTTGATTGCATGTTCCTCTACTTTTTCAGCATTGTGACTTCCCTTTCAATTATATTAGGCATGGTCTAACTTCCTTGCCTTGAATTTTGACTGAAATTGTGTAATGGTTGCTTCTTTTATGTAGATGGGAGTATGGTAGAAAGAATTAGCATTTCGGCAAGTGTTATGAGAAAAGAACAGGGCTAGTAAATAGAACTATAAGAAGAGGTGGCACATCATTTCTCTATAATTGGGTATGTTCTATGGTTAATAAAGCCTCACCAATTTATTGGTTTCAATGGGGGTAAAGTGAAAAATAATTCGCTTCCTCTATGTTGAAGGACAAAGGGATGGTTGAAAGTATTGTCATTGTGGCCAACCTCATGATCAAAAGGTATAATCGACAAAATGAACTTCTAGAAGTAACTTAGAATATGCTTTGTGCCAAATGATGCTTAGTCAATGATTACAACTTAGATTATTGGGCAGCTTTAATGAAATTAATGCCTCATTTTTCAATTTGGAAATTTGGACTTGTGGATTAAATCCATAGAAACAAGCCCACATTGAAATCAAATTGTTTGTCATACAACCCAACACTCAAGAGTCGAGATTTTTCTCACCTTGATGTAGAAGGAACAATTTTTCTTTTGTATGAGTTCTGTTGACCTTTAATTATCTTCATGCTTCTTGGAAATTTCCCTTAGCCCTTTAGCATGCTGTCTTCTTAGACTTGTCACCTCTTGTGGGCTTCCTTGCCTATTCCCCCTGCGGTCTCCAAGCTCTGACCTGTGGCTTCTTCTTATTGTTGTTTTGAAAAAAATATCTTCAATTTTAAATGGCAAGGTCTTCATCTGTGGTGCCATGGGTGATTTCCTCACTCTTCAACAATTTCTTCTTAGACATGGTTGCCTTTGGCATCGAGTTTCTTAGGCATGGAGTCATTTTTGCATGAAATTCTCCATTGTTGTGGCTTCAAGTAAATGGCTTCTCCTTTAAGTTTACAATCACACCAAATTCTTTAATTTCCTAAACTTCACCCTCAATAAAACTTCCAATCACCAAATATTCAGCCCAATGATATTTACATCCTCCCCTCTAGCTAATGGTAGGAATCTATTTGGGTTGAAGCTCAAAGGATCTATCCATATGTCTTCATCATGTACTTTGACCAGTCCCCTTTTTTCTTTCACTTATCCCATACTTTTCTTGAATGTGAACCATTTATCATCGAATATATATTTTCATAACTCATTTTATTCTCTATGATAATGCATAAAAATGAGTTTGAAACATTGTAACATCATTTGGACACCAGCAAATCCTAACATCCTATTAATCTGACAGAATTAGTCAGGTCCCAAAAGGGTTTGGCTAATTATTTTTTTCCTTTCAGACAATTGACTTCTCAAAAAGCTTTGATGAACACTTGATACTAATCAATTCTAAACTTGACCCTTGAGCCATCATTTTTTAAAACTCAATTTTCATTATCTGCAAATTGTGGGTTTTCGCTAACAGGGCCTGTCGGTTGGCCTTAAAAACTAATCAAAACACCTAATCGGGCTCTGAAATCAAACACTCTAATTCTATGTTAGCCATATTTTTACCTTGTCAAATCTTGTCTAATGATGAATTCTCAGTCAAAAGATATTGACCGTTGATGTTTCCCTTTTAGAACTACCTAGAAGAAAACATGTCAGAAAACCATAAAATGCTTTAGAATTTGGCTTTAAAAACTAGGTAAATTGACACTTATGGGTACAAAAACTGGGACGTTGGTTCATTGTCATGAAAATATATGATTTTTTCTCATGAAAACTGGGATGAGAGTATAAATATATGATTTTTTCTCATGAAAAATAACTAGGTGACTTTGGCAAGAGGTCAAAGTAGGCTACTCAAAATTTTTAGACTGGAAACAATGGTAGAAAGGCATTTTTTGCAAATGGAATGGACCTAGGAAAGTGTGCAGATAGATTCATCAAGATTTGAAAATTGGCACACTTGAATTATTTTTAGAGTACAATATAGTGGTGCAATATATTCAATTTCAACTATCATAGATTTAGAGTTATGACATCACAAACATGGGTTTCAACAAATCTGCACTTCTTTGACACCAGTAAAAAGTTATAAGTTTCATTTGGAATTGCATTCAAAAATTGATCAAAAAGATTTGTCATAAGCTCAAAATTGAAACAAGTAAGTCTCTAACCTCTAAAATTCAATGCAAAAATAATCTTAGGATTTTGGTCAACTGGGTCAAAGTTATAACAAGTCAAATAGGGTCTTCTAGAATTTTGAACAATTCATATCAGCATGACATTGATAAACAACCAACTTTGAGGGATTCAGAATCTAGTTAAATAGACTCAAAATCTAAAACATAGACTCTTAGATATGGAAACTAAACACTCCCAAAGTGGTGAGTCATCAAACAATACTGGATGCAAGATATTCAATTGCAAACACAAGCTCTTGTCGTTGTTTAACACCTAGGCAAAAATGCAGAATTAGAAATTGCTCAAAATAAGACTTCATGGAATGGCTTGGAATGGAAATTTATCATCATGGGACAAGTGAACATACTGAATGGAAAGTCTTAGAAACATTAAACACCTCTTAGGCCTCACAAGTATAGTCAGGTACATATGCATTAAAAAGCATTTATAGGGCTTGATTTTTTCAATGGTACTCAAAATCGGGAAGGTAATTTTGAGTCCCAACAGTGGCTCTATTTGGGGATGCATGCTTCTTATGGGTATGGAAATGATTCAAATCTTTGGAAGAACTAGACCACCCACTAATAGAATAAACATCTCTTGAACAACTTTATTGAAAAAAGGGAACAACTACTCCTACTATGTACAAATGATGACCTCGGGCCACCAAACTTCAATATTTTTTTTACCTTTTTCATAAATCTGATTCTCATCTGAACTCTCATGAGGTAAACTAAAAATATTTCTTCCATAAATTTCACCAATCATATTAGCATCTTGAATCAACTCTCTTGGTAATACTAAATCTACACTTACACTTTCATAATGCATATAAAAACTAGATTCACTTTCTTTAATAACTTGCTCATTATGAAAGTTTTGATCAGCATGCTCACAAATATCAGATTCATACGAAAAATCTTCTCCAACAAATGAATCATGCATGCTATCAATTTTGAATATTAAAGCTTCATACTCAACTTGGGGAAAGGGATCACACATACCTTGAAATTGTGTATCCTTATGCAAAACCAGATGATGTTCAAACAAGCAATTAGATTTGTGCTGACACATACCATCAATGTCAAAATCTAAAATTAATCCATAATCCTCCAATGAATCTTTGAAATCAGAAGATGGATTAGTCATCTCATCAAAATGTTCATCATAAAACTCATTACAAGGTGCATGTTGATTTTCATTAACAACTTTGTCAAACACATTGTTATCCACATCATGAGATGAAACATCATAATCATTTTCACTGTCATATGTGGAAAAAGAACAATCTAACCTCTTACAATAGTAGGACAATGTATCATCATTAAATTCATTCTCAACTAAATCTGAAATTTCCATGTGCTCTTCAAACAAAGGATTGATAACTCCATGCAATGACCCTCTTTGAACATTTTGACAAAAAATGGGCTGATCATCATCAAAATCTTCATCATATAAAGCATTATTGTACACTTTGAACTTAATACCTATTTCATCTTCATGGAGACTCTTAGCATATAAAGAAAAATTAGAGCTATATGAAAACTCACCATTCACTCCATCAATGAAGCATGTAGAATATGAGTCAATATTACTTGCATTGTCTCCATTAAGGTGATTCAAATGTCTTGCAAACTAATCATCTTTCATTCTATCCATAGGTGCTAATGCATTAACCTTAGAATCACTTGTATTCTGATTATCACTGCATATATCTTCAAGACATTCATCTACACAATTAGATAATCCATCCTTATAGATAATATCTTTGTCTTCATATTGCATAGACATCTCTTCTTCACAACTTTTGACCTCAAGCTGATTTGCATAATTCTGAAATGGAACTTCACTTTCAGATTCAAAAAAAGAACTCATACCTATACTAGCATAAGAGTGACAACTTATGTCATTTCTTTCTTCTTCCCAATTTCCATTTGATTAATGTGAAGACAAACCTATATAATCACTATCTTCTCATTGACTCAAATAACAAATCTCATCATTGTCTTCAAATGATGCTTCTTCATAATACATCGGATCAACAACTTCACCTTCATCACTTGAAACATGACTCTCATCTTCTTCATCCTCATACTGAGGTGAATATCTTTCAACTCCATGATCAATTATGTTTTCAGCATAGAGTGAATCACCAATCAGAGAATGAATGATTGAATTTATATCTTGCATGCATAACTCATCAAGTGAACTAACTTTATCTTTTGTTGCTGGAATACTATAAAAAAATGTGCTATTTTCAATAATAAAAGAATCAGCTCCTTGTTGCAACAAAGAGTCTCCATCTCCACATGTCTTAAATTCTGAATTTTCAAAAAAATGTCTTACAATAGTAGTAGTACTTATTTGCTAATCTAAAATCAAACACTCTTTATGACATTGATTTTTTCTTTGCATCTCATCTTGCTAGCAAACACTTTTAGAGAAATGACTTCTAGTTATTCCATACTTTATGTTTTCTTAAATCTCTATTGTTGTTACAAATGTGTAAGATGGAATTGAACATGCTAGTAGAAAGGAAAACTAATCCCTAGCATCATCTTTAAAGTTTGAACAAACAACTTCATATGAATGTCTTCATGAGCAATTTCAAAATCACCAATCAAATCACTAAACAATTGAATATGATGACTGGCTGAATTTTCATGGTTCCCATTGAACTTAGGAAAATACTTTCTAAGATTATATGGCATAGGGTTTGGAAAACCATGAATACCATTGAAATTTAAAGGCATACATCTCTTGGTAGAAACAAATCTATAATTCTCACTAACTGATTGCATATAATGTGAAGGGAAATTTGACATTTCTAACAAGTTTAAAACTCATTCACCAAGGTTACTTTTAGAATTCATTACTTGCAGTAAATCTAGAATTAATTTCTACCAATTTCAACTCCAAGCATACTTAAAAATATGAAAGCACTTTCTGAATTTATTCTTCACAAAGTATGTTGAGATAAATCAAACTGATCTCATACTTAGTGCTGAAAATAGCATGTGCCAGAGAAAATTTTGTAAATCTTATTTTTGTGAAAAAGGAATCTCATGAAAGTGGGATAATACCTTGGGGTTGATGTCAAAAACATTGATCTACTGATTAGCATAAGTGTTGATTTCAATTCTTCACACAACTAATCAAATACTTGTAGAGCCACTATCTCCTTGAGGAAAACCAAATGAAATCACTATTGTGATTCATTTTTACATTAAAAAATTTCTTGTGACAGTAAATCAATCAACACTTTAAAACTCATCATTTAGGAACTCATAGATGCTCTCTTCTTGTCTAAAACTTAACGTAACCTTAAGATCTGCATTACCAAGCTAAAAACTCTTTGAAATCATTTATACATAACCAATCTACACTGGTACAGAGATCTTTCAAAGAGTTACCACTCACAATTGTGAGGAAGATTTAAAAGATAATTCATAACATGACAAATCTGAATTGAATCTTTAAACACTTAGAAGAGAGAAATGACCTTTACACAATTCTAACCCTAAAATTATAGCAGTACTTTAAAAACAACAACTAGCTAAATTGACTAATGATGAACACTCTTGAGCAATACAATTTACATTCAACCTCAAAGTTACTATTGCAAATGGATAAAACTTAACTGGGGAACATGAATCTTCAGCCAAGAAATGGAAAGAACTTCATGACATTGCTACTATAGCAAATTCTTCTTATTTTATTCAATCTTTTCAAACTCTCAAGGTTTGTCAGTCATACAGATTCTGAAAATACTATTTATACCACAGATTCTAGTACTTCTAACAATGAATTTCTTCATAGACTCCATAGCAGAGTCACCATTTTGTTGGTGTTTTGAAACGTTATGGGTTTCAAATTACCTTGATGAGAACAAGACATATTTAGGGGCTGCTAACTCCCATCCTTAACATGTCCTTTCAGACACCGAGCCAACTATAAGGCAAGACTCTTCTTCTACTTGAGGCTCTGCAAAACCTAGGTAGGTGGACCTTAGATTCAATTATATGGTACCAGTGCAAAACATATTATTGAATCTAATAAGTAGATTTAACCCATATTTCTCCTATTAACTCATGTGATGACATAGATCTATGATAGATAAATGCAAGATAATGAAATTCATAAGTTGAGTTAGGGCATTCTATTTTAGCTCTTCAACATGAAAGGGAAAAGCATTGGTTTAATGATGTTGAATTCAACAAAATCCCAAACATGCAACAGTAAGAACAAATGATATTGTAGCTAATTAGTACCTTACCTATTAGGAAATTCCAATAATCAAACACATACATATGGATACCTGAGACATATTCATATATTTAGATATCTAATCTATCTATTCACCTTGTAAATAGACATCTATCTTCATAAGAATTCTCACTACTTACTGAATATCCTCCTGATGAAACCTACAATCTTGTCAAGGTAAATAAGCATTTACTTGGTTCTTTGTTCCAATAGAAAACTTATCTAGACATACAACCTTAAGGGATTGCAAATGTGTTTAAGCTCTTTTTTCTTAAACACAAAACATTGGAGACAATCAGACGAAGGAGATGAGAATTAGAATGAAACTAAAGAGGTTTTTACTCAATTATATTCATTTCTTGAAATTATACATTCATATGCATGCAATCAAACATAGAAACACCTAATAGATCTGAGATTTCTCTATAATCTTCACTACTATTATTCATACAAGAGAACTATGCTACAGAATGTGGTATCACAATAATGGGAAGACATCAAGACTAGAACCCTTGTTTCACAAATCTGAGAAAACTCCAGATTGGAACACACATGGTATCACAATAGTGACTCATGTTTTTCCAAAACTAGAGCGAACCCTTACAAAGAAAGATAAAGAGAATGATATATGAGGAATGAATTCCTAGATCTGTTATGCATTAGAGATGTGTCCACTTGAAAAACATCTCCTTGCAATTGAAAAACCCCTTTCATCTTTCTACCCATCTGATCTGATATGGTTTTCATCATTATTCTGTAAAAAACTTGTAAATATCTTTACTAAATGATGAAAAACTTTATGCTACCAAAATATTTGATAAACCTCATGAAATGCTGAAGGAATTGAGCTTTAACTAATTTGAAAGTGACCCAATTTGACCCTAGCTACATTTTTACCATGTTTTATCAAGCACATAACTGTAGTTTCAATTTTTGCCCATTGCACTAAGAAGACCCCAAATTTTACATTTTTGTCTATAACTCAAACTAGTGAATTCCTATGAAAAAACTAACTTCATAATCAAAAATTTCATCTTCTCCTGATTCTAGCGATATATAATATTGCTATGTTAGCAAACCAAAAACCCCCTAAATCTCAATTTGAAAAACATAACCCTGCTAAAACTATCTAGTCTGCAGTTATAATTTTCAAAAATTTAAAAATATCCTAAAGTTTACACTTTAGAATATACCACTTTTCAATTTAAAAATCTGAATGTGCATTTTTTGAAAAAATAATTAAAAATTATTTTTTATCATTTTCAAAATTTTCCCTACCTTTCAAATTTGGGTCAAACCTAGTTTGGCCAAGCTGCCACATGGAAGCACCTGATTGGCCTATCTCTACTAGTTGGTGCTATGTCACCATAGGTTGGGGCCCATTGCCATGTGGCATCTAAGTGCTTTCCCACATTATTTATCTTCCTTGCAATTCCATAAAGCAGGCAAGTGCCAGCCATTGGATCTCACCATGTGGTGACATCTAATGGCTCCAACTTGGGCTCCTGCTAATGCCCACATATCACTCTACAATTTTTTTTCCATACACTGCCAAGTGGTAGTCTCTCATTCATTCTTAGACTACTTTGGACCACCACATCACCTCCGTGTCACCACACTAACCAGCCCTGCCACATCACCATGCACCTTGAGCCCATTGCCACATGGTGCCCAGGTGCTTCCCATCTTTATCTAAATTTTGAGCATCTTCCCCAAGCAAGGAAATGTTAGCCATTAATTCTGTCCATGTGGCAATATCCTACATGTTTGGGCATTTGGTGTCACATCATCTCTATTTGTGTTCTTTTTTAAAATATCTATAAGTTTCCTCCAACTATCATCCACGATGGGCCACTCCACATGCTTTGCTACCTTTAAGAGGCTCTGTCTTGAAGACACAAAGCTTATTGTGTGGAATAGTACTTAAAGTTCAAGAATGTCCATTTCCCAAACAATGTGGGATAATTTCATTAAAAAAAAATCTAAAACCTCCTCACCATCACTTGAGGCTCTACCCCTTTGGTTTGTTGCCCTGCAGCTTGTTCTTCTAGCACAAAGCTTTTTCTTTTATCTAGATGCTCCTTTGATCACCATGGTCACCAAGTCTCCCTCTTTATTGTGTGTTCCTCTACTTTGTAAGTGTTGTGGCCTCCCTTTCAATTCTTTTGGGCATGGTCTAACTTCCCTACCTTGAATTATGACTGAAATTGTGTAATGGTTGCTTCTTCTATCGAGACAAGAGTATGGTAGAAAGAATTAGCATTCTAGCAAGTGTTATGAGAAAAAAACAATGCTAGAAAATAGAACTATAAGAATAGGTGGCATGTCATTTCTCTATAATTGGGTATGTTCTACAGTTACTAAAGCCTAGTCAATTTATTGGTTTGAATGTGGGTAAAGTGAACTTAGTGGTATTAAAGTAATGGAAAACATGCAAAATTGGGAGAAAATGTTGACCATACAACCCACCCTTAAAAAAAATGGTTTGCTTCTTCTATGTGGAAGGAAAAAAGGATGGTTGAAAACATTTTCATTATGGCCAACCTCATGATTGAAAGGCATAATCAACAAAACAAACTTCCAAAAGTAACTTAGAATATGCTCTACGCCGAATGATGCTTAGTCAATGATTGTAACTTAGATTATTGAGCAAATTCAATGAAGTTAATGCCTCATTTTTCAATTTGGAAATTTGGACTCTTGGATTAAAGCCATGCAAACAAGCCAACATTGAAATCAAATTATTTGCCGTACAACCCAACACTCAAGAGTTGACATTTTTCTTGCCTCGACATAGAAGGAACAATTTCTCTTTTGTATGAGTTCTATTGACCTTTAATTTTTTTCATGCTTCCTAGCATTTTACGTTGGCCCTTTACCGTGGTGGCTTCTTAGACTTGTCACCCCTTGTGGGCTTCCTTGCCCATTCCCCTTGCAGTCTCCAAGCTCTGACCTATGGCTTCCTCTTATTATTGTTTTGAAGAAAATGTCTTCAATTTTAAATGGAAGGGTCTTCATCTGTGGTGCCATGGGTGATCTCCTCACTCTTCGATGGTTTCTCCTTAGATGTGGGTGCCTTTAGCATGGAGGTTCTTAGGTGTGGAGTCATTTTTGTACGGAATTCTCCATTGTTGTGGCTTCAAGTAAATGGCTACTCCTTTAAGTTTACAATCACACCAAATTCTTTAATTTCTTGAACTTCACCATCAATACAACTTCCAATCACCAAATATTCAGCCCAATGATATTTACATCCTCCCCTCTAGCTGATGGTATTAATCTATTTGGGTTGAAGTTGAGAGGATCTATCCATATGTCTTTCTCATGTACTTTGACTAGTCCCCTTTTTTCTTTCACTTATCCCACACTTTTCTTGAATGTGAACCATTTATCATCAAGTATATATTTTCATAACTCATTTGATTCTCTATGATAATGCATCAAAATGTGTTTGAAACATTGTAACATCCTTTGGACACCCCCAAATCCTAACATCCTATTAATCTAATGGAATTAGTCGAGTCCCAAATGGGTCAAGCTAATTTTATTTTTTCCTTTATGACAACTAACTTCTCAAAAATCTCTGATGAACACCTAGTACTGATCAATTTTGAACTTGACCCCTGAACCATCATTTTTTTAACTTAATTTACATTATCTGTAAACTGTGGGTTTTTGCTAACAAGGCCTATCGGCTAGCTTTAAAAGTTGATCAAAACACCTAACCAGGCTTATCAAATATCATCTCATGAAAAATTCTCAATCAAGATATCAAATATCATCTCATGAAAAATTCTCAATCAAGATATTGACCATTGAAGTTGCCCTTTCAGAACTGCCTGCAAGAAAACATGTCAGAAAACCATAAAATGCTTTTCGATTCAGCTTTGAAACATGGGTAAACAGATACTTGGGGACACCAAAACTAGAAAATTAGTTCACTATCACAAGGAGAGTATGAATTTTCAATTTGGACTCATGATGAATAACTAGGCAAATTTGGCAAGTGGTCAAAGTAGGCTACTCAGAATTTTTAGACTGGAAACAATGGCAGAAAGGCATTTTTTGCAAATGGAATAGACTTGGTAGAGTGTGCAGATGAATTCATCAAGACTTGAACATTGGCACACTTAAAGTATTTGTAGAGTAAAATATAGTGGTCAATCCATTCAATATCAACTATCACATATTTAGAGTTATGACATCACAAATAAGGGTTCCAACAAATCTACACTTCTTTGACACTAGTAAAAGGTTACAAGTTGCATTTGAAATCACATTCAAAAATTGATCAAACTTGTTTTTCATAAGCTCAAAATTGAAACATAGTAAGTCTCTAACCTCTAAAATGAAATGAAAATTAAATCTTAGCATTTTGGTCAACTGGGTCAAAGTTATAACAAGTCAAATAGGGCCTTCTAGAATTCTAAACAATTCATATCAGCATGATATCAATAAAAAACCAACTTTGAGGGATTCAAAACCTATCCAAACAAACTTGAAATGACACAAAATCTAACACATAGGCTCTTAGGTATAGACTAAACACTCCCAAAGTAGTGAGTCATGAAACAATACTAGGTGCAAGATATTCAATTGCGAACATAGACTCTTGTTGCTCAAAAATGCAGAATTGGAAATTGCTCAAAACGAGACTTCATGGAATGGATTGGAATAGAAATTTATCATCATGGGACAAGTGAAAATGCTGAATGGAAGGTGTTAAAAATATTAAACACCTCTTAGGCCTCACAGGTAAATTTGGGTACATATGCATTAAAAAGTGTTTAATAAGCTTGACTTTTTCAATGGTACTCAAAATCAGGAAGGTGATTTTGAGGCCTAATGTGGGTTACTAGCTCTAGATATAGAGGTGGAAGAGAAATTCTCTTACATCCTTGTTTTGTAATGTCTAGTTGAGGGTCAGCTTGTTGAGTGAACTGTTCCCTTGAACATCTAGCATCATGCTCATTTGCATCATGTTCCCCAATTGCTGGTAACTTAGTGACCCATGCTATCCTTTCCTCAATAAAAACCACTCTTAATTCCCAAACTAAGGCTTCTCCTTCATCAAATGTTGTCATGAACTCCATTTCCACTTCTTTATTGAATTCTATTAATAGTAAGAAATAACCAAGCCATCCACAAGCATGGAATTGTTGAACTATTTCAATATCTGTGAGTAAAATATTATGAACGACTGGCTTATACCTCTTTAGTTGTCCTGCCATCTTCAAAATGTTTGGCTTCCACTCTTGCTACTACGACAAATTTTTGTCCCTCTTACCTTTGCAAATTTTCTTTATCTCTAAGCTTCAAAACCAATTTTAAAAATTCCATATGTTGTTACCACTTCTCATAATCAAGACCCCTTTTTTTTTGACATGTAGAATAATGATGCATTAATGATGGAGTGCATTGAGACTTTAACTACAAATTTTCCCATAAGAGCTCTTAGTCCTTTCAAATCATGCCAAGTACAAGAGATCTTTTCCCAAAAATTGCAATAAAAGGTATGGCAGATATAGAAAGATTTTAAAAGTTAATGAAATGCAAACTATCAAACTAACGCAAAACTACATTCTTTAATGTAGAAATGACTAGGATAACATGGAGGTGACATTTGGAAATTACTACACTTTCCCAGCCCTCCACTAAAATTTGACAAGTGTCCTCACTTTAAAAATTTTGGCATGGGAAGGAGAAACTAGAGCCTTGTATGATATATATAATATAGTATTAGATATAAATATCATAATCTATATTTTAAAAATAAATAAAGAGGAAAAGAAATTTTTGTACCTACAAATTTGAGATTTTACATCCACATAAAAGTTGATGAGGTGGAAAAGGTTGATGATTGTAGAAAGTACTAATGGTTATGTTTATTGAAAGTAAGAAAAATAGAGTGTGGGTGATGTGGAATGTGGGTGGATGGTAGATAAAGAAATGAGATGGGCTAATATGAAGAAAGAAAAAATTGAATGGAAGAATGGGGCCTCATATTTAAATGAGGTTTTATTATGAAGGTTCCTGAAATTTAATCATTGTATGGTTGCAGGAAGAAGATTTTCATCTTTTGCTTTAAGAACTGTTTTCAAAAGAGTTGGTGCACTGGTTGGTTGAAATTGCTACAAATAACTATGCTTTAGTCTATGGCTTGTGATAGAGATGCAACCTATGGCCATTTACAAGTAATTTAAATTAAATAGGATCAATGGTTGTGAGTTGTACTATGTCATTGTCAAATACATGCTAAATTTCATAAGGCCCTAACCATCGAGTCTACAATTTCCCTAGATTCTCTTTGAAATGAGAATCATAGAGGAGGGCACAATCTCCTACTTGAAATATTTTATTCCTCTTATGTGTATCATGCCACTACTTTTGTTGCTATTGAATAATTTTTATTCTTTCTAAAGCTCTCTTTCATTTTTCATCTAGTGAATTCAAGCGGAGGAATCTCTCTTGTTGTGCTGTAGGAAGATTGATATTCAACTCTAAAGCAATTTGTAGTGTCTTGTGTTCAAATTCAATGGGTAACATTGTTGCTTTACCATAGACAAGCTCAAATGGAGTGAATCTTATTGTTGTCTTCCATGTGGTCCAAAATGCCCAAATAGTTTCAATTAATCTACTTATCCAATCCTTCTTTTGTATGTGTACTATTTTTGTCAGAATGGCTTCAAGTTCTCTATTGGTAACCTCTACTTGCCCATTTTCTTGAGGGTGATAAGGATTGGATTTATAGTGCCTTATGTTGTTCTCCTTCATAACCTTATGTTGCCCCACTTTTCACCATATTCAAATTTTGCA
Organism: Cupressus sempervirens; assembly: GCA_028749045.1. Classification (NCBI taxonomy): domain Eukaryota; kingdom Viridiplantae; phylum Streptophyta; class Pinopsida; order Cupressales; family Cupressaceae; genus Cupressus; species Cupressus sempervirens. The sequence goes on along the minus strand of CM053789.1, from coordinate 816,650,221 downwards.
ACGTGGAGAGTGAACTAATATCATGTTCTATCAAGTCGGGTCAATAGGTCTTTCTTCTTTAGGTGCTGAGTTTCTCCATCGAGTTTTCAACTTTTCCCTTTTCCAGTATCACATTTAGTCCAGGTGGGTATTTCTTGGTTGTCATGAGTCTTAGGGGTATTTTAGAGTCATCCTCGATGGAGATTCTCTATTTTTGCTCCATCCTTTGATTTCCATGCAGCTTATTTGATCTGGAGTTAAAGAAAATTGAATTGGCAAAAAATCAAGTTCTGGCTTCTCCTCAGCGGGTTTTCACACCCCGAAGGCAAATTTTTGCAAAGACTAGCAAATGATATTTGTAAGCTTCCTTGAAGTAAATTGAATCATGCTAAGAAAAGATCATTCAAGTGATATCATGATCTCACAGTGAGAAGCATTTTAAAGCTTGGAAAATGATCAAGATAAGCATCGGCAAAAAATCAGAAAAGAGCTTCTCTATGGTAGACTTCAAAGTCAGTAATCAATTTTTCAAAAAGGTATATGTAAAGGAATTGAGAAAGCCAATGGGCCCCACCCCTCACTTTTGAAGTCAATTTTTTGTTTTTTGAAGGATTAAAATAAAGTAAATAAGGCAGAGGAAGTAAAACAATGAGTATTGGTAGAAAAACAAGTTTCTTCTTCTCTATTTCAGGTTTTCGCAACCAGAAGGTGAAACTTCGCAGAGATCCATTGTTGCTGCTGGTAGGCTACAAAAAGGGTATGTAAGCTGAATAATGGTTAGATCATTCAAATATCATCAAGTTTTAATAGCAAAAATTACTCAGAACTCATTAAGATGAGTAGGATAGGCATCGAAAAAAAATTCAGAAGTAGCTCCTCCTCCAACGGATTTCGAACCAAGAGTTAAATTTTCCACAAAGGCCCAAATAGAGAAGTTACTAAGTGGACCCCATTTTTTGCTCACGAATCCTCTTTTATATTTCCTAAAATTTTTTAGTAAAGTTCTTAGGTTTGAAAGGTAAAAGCAAAAGCTTAAGGGGAAAATTGGAAATTTGCTCCTTCGCTGCAGGTTTTCTATCCTTGAAGGCCATTTTTTGCATTTCAAAGAAAGTTGTTACTACAAGCATGGTAAGTATGTGATTTGGTTGTAGATTATTTTGGGCAAGTAAATAGAAGAAAATTAGTGGATTGGTTAGGTTTTTTCAAGTAGAATTGACCTAAGCAGATTTTGCCCAAGGAAGTACTTCGTTCATGTTTTTTCCAAAGACGAATGAAACGGGAAGTTAATTGGTAATTAATGATAGTTACCATTGAGCCAATAGAAATAGTGAAAAGGAAAAGATAAATCCATTAGAACCTTTACATCCACCAATCCAATAGATTTACCCTTAATTTTTCTTGTGTGGCATGATTTATGAAATTCAACGGGAAAATCTAAGGTTATTTTATAAAAAGGGAAGTAATAGATTTTCAAACTCTCGTTTCACTATTATATTGTTGTACTAAATAGTGCTTTCAAGTAATTTTTGAGTTAAAGAGTTTGCTCCTTGTATTAATTATAATTGTTTGAACTATTGCTATTATACATCAAATAAAATGGCAATAAAATTCATGGGTTTCAATGGATTGGGTGGAATTAAGTTAGCATGGTTGACTATCATAGATACTTCACTCTGCTTCTATGATATGCAAGATTTTCAAAGGAGACTAAGAGCAGAGCCAATCCATCCCATAATAGAGAAAGTTCAGAGAAGTGGATTAGTTGAAGTAGTTGGGTTTCTTGTAGCAGTACAAGCCCTAGAGTTGATTTTGGAATGCATCAACCATTACAACTCGAATACAAACCAAATTATATTGCCTAATCAAATGGTGTTGATTTCAATTGATCGTCAAGCCATAGTAAATTGTTTGTAGACTCTAGAATGGGAGGAGTTCTCTGATTTGACAATGAGTGGAGCCATGTCTGACTACTCTTTGAAGAAGATGGTTTGGAGGAGGCAGATCATGCAGTCTTGGTTTCAAAAGCCAAGGGGAGCTAAGAGTAAAGTCCCTAAAACTCATTTTCACATGGACCTCAAACCAAAAATTGTTGACATTTTGGTTCTATTGCATCGACTCAAAGGTGAGGTAGAAGGTTTTAATTTTGTAGAGTAGTACTTCTTTTTGGTGCAAGTGATCTGCTCAGACACATAGTATATTGACTGGGCGTATGAGGTCAGTGAGAATCTTTCTAGGGCTCTCAGTGAAGCCAAGTTTTATAATTCATTTTATATGTCCTCTTTCTTGATATACATGTTGGCTTCTCTTCAATTGTGGCCAAGTCTCACTAGAATTGAGAATTTTCTTGATAATGTAAAAGGTTATGAGTTTTAACCATGCTTGCAATTATAGAATAGTTATGCAGAATACATCTAAGTAAATGATGCATTCACCATGAGGATATGTAGGGAGCTCCAAGGGTGTCTAGAGAAAAGATTCAATCCAGAAGCGATGGCGACCAATGATCAATTTGGTAGTTATTTTATTCAATTTTCATCATTTTCTTATTTGCATCTTGCAGCGTTCGATGGATTCCCACTGAAGCTACCCAGGTATCTAGATGATATGATCGTGCTCATGGAGATCATGAGACAAGAAGTATAAGTGAACATGTTGAGTGCTAGCCTGAAGAAGAAAGGGTATGAATTCCCTATAAAATTTGGAGCATATAGTTGTGAAACCAGATCTGATGCAAAGAATATACTCAAAGCATTTGAGAATAAATACAAATTGGAAGAGTATGAAGCCGTAAGGCCCCTGTTTGATCCTAATGGATATGCCAGAGATGTGCTCCAAGTTGGAAGTGTAATCAAACATGTGACAACCATGGAAGGTTATTGGGTAGATTATAAGAATGAACTAGAGAGTCGAGATCGTGCCTTTGCCAAATTTATAATTGATTAGGTAAAGACATATGGTGTAAATTTAGACATGGAGGGATTGGAAGATGATGGTCAAAATATGTACAACAATACATATTTGACTAAGTTGAGGAATACTCTGATTAGTTCCAAACCATATGTTGACATAGAAGAATATTTCAATGTCATGATGGCAAGAATAATCGAAAGGACTGGGAAGTGGGTTGAATGGATAGCTAAGAAAGGCCAGAGTAGGAGTAAAACTACTCAAGCTTCCACACTTGCAGCTACCACAACTTCCTCTCAAAGTGCCATTCCCAGTGCTACTACCATAATTTCTCAAGCTCTAGCTCAATCTGTAGGCAGAGGTGATCAACCCCCAGAGAGGAATATTCCAATAACCCCAACCTGTCAAGGGGGATCACTACCAGTAATTAGGACTCAAGCTGAAGCTGAAAAAGAAACAAAGGAATAGAAAGATGGATCTCCCGCTCTAGTCTCACCTCCACATGCTACTCTCCCCCCATCTCCTCAAGCTTCTCCAACTCCATCTCTTCATGCTGCCCCTATCTTATCCCTCAATTGTAGCCCTACTCCATTTGTAAGTGCTCCTATTCTTAAGCCTGCTGGTTCTCCTATTCAAATAGTAGAGATTGGAGATGATAAAAGTATTAGTAGTGAATCCACTAAGTCTGATGAAGTTTCCAAGAAAGCTCAAGAAGAAGAGAAAGCTCCAGGTTCATCTTGAATCCTTTCTCGAGATCCGAAGACCCCCTTTTCTATAGCTACAACAACAATGACTCCAATAAAGAAGAAAATGTTCAGCATTGAATCACTCGGAATAGCCTCCAAAGTGATTAATATAGATTCTTGGCTTGAGGATACTTTAGAGAACAAGAGGGAAAGAAAAGATGAAAATTTTCCTTCAAATGATGTTGTATCTCAAGCGGTTCACTCAGGATCTGCCTTATTAAAAACTAAAAAGCAAAAGACCTTGTCAATATTGGGATGAGATCCAAAAATAGGGTACCTAACTATGGAGGTAGGAAAACCAAACAAGGTAGGGAGAATTGAAGATATGATGCCAGAGGACTTCACTCTGCACTCAATTGACCTTGGGGAAGCTAGACATGATACAAGGTAGGCCTATGGAAATTGAGTAATGAAGTGATAGAAGAGCAACTGGAGAATCTCAAGTCATTGAAGGTCAGAATGAAAGAAAAAATACATGAGTTAAGAAGGTTCATCTGACAATTAGTTATTCCATTGGTAACAATCACTGGTGTGCCCGCCACTAAAAATCCTTTAGCAGAAGAGGTACAAGCCTTCATATCACAGCTCCAAAAAGATAGGCATTTTGATCAGATTGGAAAAGAATGGATCAAGAAGCTCAGTATAGATGGAGCTATTCTGATTGATCAAATTGGGAATTTTATCCTTCTATTAGAAATTGAGAAGGATAATATCACTTCTAATCACAACACTTTGGCCACAAAAAAGGCAAGGTGTGACGAATGCATTTCTCTCCTAATCATCCAAATGAAGCCAAAAGAGGCAGTTGAAGCAAAGATTTTAAAGAAGGGAACTGAGCCTCTGTTTGAATGGCTTCAAAACATGCAATTCAAGTAGGAGATGATTCAAGAGGCAAAGGAAGGACTCAAAGAAACAAAGGAAAAGGTGAAGAAGATCCAAGACAGAGCATTTGAGCTCATGTGAGGATTACACATTGACCCACAATGCAGTGGGCAAGGAAAGACTCTCATTGAGATAGAAGTAATGAAGAATAACTTCTCCACATACTTGAGTAACCTATCTGGGATGACTTCAATAGTCAAAATAGAGTGGTAGAGTTGCAAACACTGAGTGGATGTGTGCATGTAGCAGCTAGAGAATTAACAAGTCAGTTGGATGCAGTAAAGGAGTTGGCTAGAGAGCATTCAAAGTGGCTCTTAAGATTCACTAATGTACATGTGCCTAGTCATGAGGAGATGATCCCAATTATAGTGGCTGCCAGAACATATAGGGAGAAAACTAAAAAGGGAAAGAAGTTTAAATGATTTATTTAACACTCCTTTTCTATTCTCTGATGTAATTGTTGCAAATTTTTGTAAATTTTGAAATCTGACAAACTGGCATCTTGCCATTTGTCATATTCAGAAGATGAACCATTTGAAATTCCCATTGTAACGGTCATCTCTCATATCCTATATGTATTAATTTCAATGATTAATCAAGGGTTAGCAAATTTTGGTGTGAAGTACTATCTATTGCAAAGACAATTGAATGGCACTTCATTTCAATCATTTTCCATTCCAGTAGGTACTGTAATTTGTTAGTATTTCTTTTTTGCATTACAGAGAACTAAGAAAGAACAGAGTTTCATTTCTCCTATTTTTTGGAATTCAAAGGGATGTGATAAGTATTATTATATTTCATTTGACAAAAAGATTCTGTTACTTTACCCGATTCATCAGTTGTAGTTCAGATTTAGATTTCAACTTATCTTAGCCTTGCATGAATGGATTTATGAATTCAGAAGAAGTGTGGATACATAAATCTGTTTCAATATCGAGAAATTTTCCTTGCTTGAATTAAGATCTAGTTAGGCTTAATTTGGTTTGCCTCTCCTACTCTCGGGTTAAGAGCATACCCCAAATTAGGTAAGTAGGAACAAACATAATTCATTGAAGATTATTCATACAAGGAGCTACACCTATCAATTCAGAGAAAAGAAAGTAACCAAAAAATGGCTTTTCAACTGTTGAGAATAGATATTGTTCATAATTTGGGCATCAAGAGTCATATTCCCATAGAAAACAAAAAGAACAAATTTGTTTACCAATAGATTTTTTGCGACTCTGCTGGGGAGACAAACAGTCACTTGATCAAAAAGCTTTTCATGAGGAAAAATGGTACTACCTCATGAAAACATAATCCTAGTGCTCCAACCTAACCTTGGTTTTCAAGATGATCAAGAGGATATAATTTCATCCCTTAACACATTTTTTTGGAGGCACAGAAGGAACACTGAACATTATCGAAATGCTAGCCAAATATTAGAGGAAGAAGAAAGAAGAGCTGAAGCTTTTGAAAGAGCTACTCAAAGGGGAGATATTCAGAGAGTAGAAAGAAAATTAAGACAGTAAGCTTAGAGTTAAATCAGACCTAGCATCCTAGAACAATTTATGTTCCTCAAAAGTATTGAGAAACAGGGTGGGCAAGATTCCACTTCTGATAAATTAACAGAGCTCAATTTTCCTATCTTAGAAGTTCCAAAAAAGAAAGGTGAAGGTAAAAGTCAGAGTAGACCCCCTTCCCCTATTAGAAGTCAAGATGCTAGTACTTCACATTCCACTTTTTAGGTGCTAGCACTTCACGGAGTTACTGCACCTCCAGTTGTTAACTTTCTACCATATACTACTAGAACAATCATGGCTACTCCATGGGCCATGGCAATAAGGCTGCTAGCACTAAATGCTTATCATCCACTTTTGGCTAGTTCAAGGAAGAACTTCCCTAGATTTTTGGGTGATGGGAAAGTCACAATAGATGAACACATTAAATAATTCTTCACAGCTACCCATATATTGGGGGTGGGACATGAAGATATCACTATAAGATTGCTTTTAGAGACCCTTACAGATAATGCAACAGACTGGTTTTATCATTTAGCTAATGGTTCAATAATAGATTGGGACATGATGAGAACAAAATTTGAAGCCAAATTCAAGACTGTGGAAGATGAACATGCCTTGAAAACAGAGTTGACTTCAATTAAGAAGCAACCAACTATGAGGATGAGGGATTTCATTACCAAATTCAATAAGATTAATAGTAGAATTCTTACTGCTGACAGACCCATGCTTGGCAATTTAAAAACTTTCTTTATTAGTGCTATGGCTCTAGACATTAATTATGATCTAAGAAGAGCACGCCCTACTAATCTAGCTGACGCATAGAAGAAAGCTATTGAATGTGAAGATGACCTAATTTCTGTAAGAAAATGGAAATGAGAACTTTAAACTAAAGGGAGTTTTAGTAATACCACATCATTAGAAGAAATGATTCAGAACTTGTCTAATGAGTTAGTAGCAATGAAAAAGCAGTTACTTGGATTCAATAATTCACATCAACAAAATTACCAAAACTCACCAAGTAGAAGCAATAAAAGTAGATTTCTATAGCTTACAGGGTCACAACCTAGGTTGCAAATTGAAGCAGCACCGAAAAAGGGGAATATGTGCATCTTTCATTTAACCACAGATCATGATAGTGAGAATTGTCTAGAGACTATTCATATGATACAATTACTATCTACTAATGAATTAAATATTATAGCTCCATGTTCAGAACCTGATTCCTATTCAAATGGTGACTCTGGAAATTTATTTTTGGAATATGAATCAGATTCTAAATCATAAGGTGAGTGTTATGCAACTATTGATGGAACCTCATACATAGTATTTACTCATGGACAAAGATTGAAGAATCAAACCTCTAGTCATACTCACAAAGATGGCTCCAGTCCTTCTATGAGTAAAGCACAGACCCATCAAGAAACATCTTCTCAGCAAACGGGTAAGGACGATAGATCTTTTGATTTCATTCAATTTTGTGAAGAGTCAAAGATTCAAATTTCCACTATTGATTATTTAAAGTCACATCCTTCTAAACTAAAGAGATTAGTGGATAAATGTAAAGGAGGTACCTTAGAGTTGAATCATAATGTGACTATTGAAATTGAAGATGAAACCTTAACATCTAGCTTGTTTAATTAAGAAGATTCTACTATTTTAGTAACCTTCCTTGGATAGAAGGCTGAACCTTTTTATATTTCATTGTATATTAATGAATGTAAACTCAGTAATTGCATAATAGATTTAGGTGCATCAGATAATGTTATGCCATACTCTGTAGCTAAAGCCTTGGTGTTGAATCTTACTAAAGTGCATGGGAGATGTTATTCTATGGATGCCAAACAAGTCCCTTTGCTTGGACAAATTAAAGATGCACAAGTAGCTCTAGCCTCATTTCCAGAAAATAAACTCTTGCTAACTATTCTGGTAGCCGATATTCTTGCCAGTTATGGACTCCTTTTAAGTAAAAGTTTCTGCCAAGACTTAGGAGGAGAAATTAAGTTGGATTGGTCCCAAGCTGTGATACCTATTGGTAATAAAAAGGTCAAGTTAGAACCTGAGGAAAAAGAAAAATTCACAGTCTTGAAATCGGATGATCCTAAAGCTCAAATTTTATATCAAGAATTGGAGTTCAGTAAATATATGTTATTTAGTTAAGAAGACTCGATGAAGCAAATAGATGAAAATCAAGATGATAAAACCCCCAATGAAAAAAAAAATGTACCAGGCATATGGACACTTGAATTTGATGGAAGTTGTACTTCCTCAGGATCTGGAGCTAGTGCAGTATTAATATCCCTAGAAGAAGAAGCTGAACCCTTAGCTTTCAAATTAGAATTTGGTAACACAAACAATACAAAAGAATACAAAGCTTTAATATTGGGGATAGTCACAGCAAAAGAAAGAGGGATAATAGTCTTAAAGGAACAAGGTGATGCAGAGCTTATTGTGAGACAAATCAAAGGATAGTACTCAGTGAAAAATCATAAACTAAAGAATTACAGGAATAGGTTGTGGGTTGAGATAGAAGGTTTGGATGCCTTCTCCATTAAAGTGGTGCCAAGAGAAATGAATACAAAGGCTAACTCACTTGCGATCTTTGCTTCTTTGTTACTCCCACATCCAGATTTTAAACATAAGAAATATCAAATTGAAATTCAACTAAAAGGTCTCACGAGGACGATGAACATAACAAAAGTGTTGAGGTTCAACTAAAAGGAAATATTATTACCTCTTATTTTCTAGCTCTGGAAAAGTTATTTAATAGACACGATGCTTATGTTAAGCAGAAAAGAACTAAAAAGAGACCTACCACGGGTGAATATGAGGGATTGAACATTGGGGATATCCATGGTCCCAAAATGATTAATATTGGAAAATTTTGTACTCTCGAAGAGAGAGAAACTAAAAAAAAATTATTCAAAGAATATAGAGATGTTTTCTCTTGGAGCTATGAAGACCTGAAGAGTTACAAAGGGGGAGAGGTGAAACATCAGATTCCTCTCAAGCCAGATGCAATACCTTTTTGGAAAAAGCAAAGAAACTATAATCTGAAGGTCACAGATCCCATTTTTTGAGAGGTTGATAAAATGTTAAAAGCAAGAATCATTTATCCTATCTATCACTTGACCTGGATAGCCAACATAGTACCTGTCAGGAAGAAGAATAGAGAGATAAGGATTTCTGTAGATTTTTGTAATTTGAATCAGGCATCTCTTAGAGATAATTTTTCTCTCTTGAACATGGACCATTTGTTACAAACAGTTACAGGATCTGAGATGATGTCTATGCTTGATGGCTTTTTAGGATATAACTAGGTTGAAGTAGAAAAGAAAGATCAACATAAAAAAATGTTCACAACTCCTTGGGGTACATTTGCATATCATAGGATGCCTTTTGAACTAATAAATGTTGGGGCTATGTTCCAAAGATGTATGAGTGAGACCTTCATTGATATGAAAGATCGAATAATAGTCATATACCTAGATGATCTCACTGTGTTCTCCAAAAAAAGGAAACACCATATGGAGGATCTGAGAAGAGTGTTACAAAGATGCAAAGAGCATGGGATTTCTCTCAACCCAAAAAGTTAGTTTTTTGTGTAACTGAAGGAAAACTACTTGGACATATAGTGTCATAGGAAGGCATTAAAATTGATCCTGACAGAGTAGAAGCCATCCAGAGACTAAGCCTTCCTATAAAAAAAAAGGAATTAAATCTTTCTTTGGCCAAGTGAATTTCGTTAGAAGGTTTGTTCCCCATTTTGCAAAAATTACTAAGCATATAATAGATATGATGAAGGGAAATTCAAGTTTCAAATGGAGTGAGGAAGGAAAGAGAGCTTTTCAAAGTATAAAAACTGTTGTTGCTAATGCCCCTGTGCTATGTCATCCAAATTACAAGCAAGATTTTATTATTTATTGCTATGCTTTGGAACATACATTATCAACTATCCTTGTGCAAGAGAATGATGAAGGAATACAAGCTCCCATTGCTTTTATGAGCATACCTTTGAAAAATCATGAATTGAAATATTCACAAATTGAAAAGCATGCTTATGCAGTAGTTAGAGCACTTAAGAATTTTTGTTTCTATATCTTACATTCACACTCTGTTGTCTTCATCCCAGACACAACAGTAAAAATTATACTAACGCAACAAGAATTAGGTTGCAATGTCAGAGGAGCATGGGTGGCAAAGATACAGGAATATGATATTGAGATTAAACCTACCAAGCTGATAAGAGGAAATGCTCTATGCAAAGCAATTGCAGAAAAAAAAAACTACTGGAGAATTAGAAGAATTGAATGAGAAGCAACTACTGCTAGTAGTAGGTCTCTATGATTCATGGTTCAAAAAAATTTCTTACCTTTTAACATATGGTGAATGTCTAGAAGGTTTGAATACAAAAAAAAGAAGAGATCTTACATTAAAAGTAGCCAAGTCTATGATTTGGGATGGCAAGCTTTTCAAAAAGGCTATTGATGGTACATTCCTGAGGTACGTAGATAAGCCATAGCAAGAAAAGATATTGAAAGAATTTCATGATGAGGCTTGTGGAGGACACTTCTCTTCTTCAATTACAACTTTCAAAATACTAAGGCAATGCTATTACTGGCTTGGGATGTTCAAAGATGCATATGCATGGGTAGCAAATTGTGAAAAGTGTAAGATGTTTTCTGGACGTCCTCAATTAGCCGCACTACCACTAAGACCTATTATCATTGAAGGACCCTTTCAGCAATGGGGCCTTGATTTCATTGGTCCAATTTCTCTTGCATCCACTATTTGTCGTCAATATATCATAACTGCAACTGACTACTTCACCAAGTGGGTAGAAGCTAAGGCTACAAAGAAGACTACTTTTGAGGTGGTATGTGAATTCATTAAAGAAAAGATTTTGGTCAAGTTTGGTGTTCCCATTAAGTTAGTGATGGATAATGCATCCTATTTTTCTTCAATTGAAATTACTAATTTCTGTTTTGAGTATGGGATCATCGTCAATCATTCATCTGATTATTTCCCTCAAGGGAATGGCCAGGAAAAATCTAGCAATAAGAACTTGATCAATATTGTAAAGAAACTGGTGTTAGATAACTAGAAGAATTGGCACAAAAAGATTCATGAGGCACTCTGGGTAGATAGAGTGACACCTAAGAGGGCAATCAGAATATCTCCTTTTGAGCTGGTTTATGGAACTAAAGCTAATCTACCTTTACCATTGGAATTGAACACAAGCAAACTCAAAATAGTAATTGAAGATGATATCTATAAAGATGGTCTAGAAAAGAGAATCCTATATCTGAGTAAACTAGAAGAAGAAAGAATGGAAATTTTTTATCATATCACATAGCACCAAATGCGAGTAAAAGAACTATTTGATAAAAGAACATGATCAAGGAAATTCATGGTAGGAGACAGTGTGCTACTTTGGGACAAAAGGAAGGCCCCGAAAGGAATGCATAAAAAGTTTGATGCTCTATGGAAAGGCCCATTCAGAATTCAATAGGAATTCGAGAACAACTCTTTCAAACTAGCGTATGAAGATGGTGAAGTACTACCCTTGACTTATAATGGTCAGGATCTCAAGCTCTACCAAGTTTCAAATTGAAAATAGGTAACCCCTGTAATGTACCATACTTAGACTTAGTGTCATTTGTGTCTTAGTTAGCCTTCACTTTCCAATTTTTATTTTTCTTTCCTTTCTTGTTTTTTTTTCTGTTTGTTGTGTTGCCGCCTTTTTTTACTTTTCTTCTGCAAAACTAGAGATTATAAGTCCCTTTGCTTGGGCATACTCTACCCAAGTCCCCCGTCAAAGCTAGCTATTGCCCCACTTTTCACCATATTCAAATTTTGCAAAGTGGAGAGTGAACTAATGTCATGTTCTATCAAGTCAAGTCAATAGGTCTTTCTTCTTTAGGTACTGAGTTTCTCCATTGGGTTTTTATCTTTTCCCTTCTCCCATATCACATTTAGCTCGGGTGGGTATTTCTTGGTTGTCATGAGTCTTAGGGGTAGTTTAGAGTCATCCTCGATGGAGACTCTCAATTTGTGCTACATCCTTTGATTTCCATGCAGCTCATTTGATTTGGAGTTAAAGAAAATTGAATCGATAGAAAATCAAGTTCCAACTTCTCCTTGACGGGTTTCCGCACGCTGAAGGCAAATTTTTGCAAAGACTGGCAAATGCTATTTACAAGCTTCCTTGAAGTAAAGTCAATCATGTTAAGAAAATATCGTTCATGTGATATCATGATCTCACAGCAAGAACCATTTTAAAGTTTGGAAAATGATTAGGATAAGCATCGGCAAAAAACCAAAAAAGAGCTTCTCTGTGGCGGACTTCAAAGTTAGTAATCAATTTTTCAAAAAGGTATATGTAAAGGAATTGAGAAAGCCAATGGGCCCCACCCATCACTTTCAAAGTCAATTTTGTGTTTTTTGGAGGCTTAAAATAAAGTAAATAAGGTAGAGGAAGTAAAACAATGACTATTGGCAAAAAAACAAGTTTCTTCTTCTCCATTTCGGGTTTTTGCACCTAGAAAGTGAAACTCCGCAGAGATCCATAACTACCACTGGTAGGCTGAAACAAGGGTAAGTAAGCTGCATAATGGTTAGATCATTCAAATATCATTGAGCTTTTATAGTAGAAATTACTCCAAACTCATTAAGCTAAGTGGGATAGCCATCGACGAAAAATTCAAAAGTAGCTCCTCCTCTGGCAGATTTCGAACCAAGAGTTAAATTTTTCACAAAGGCCCAAATAGAGAAGTTACTAAGTGGACCCCATTTTTCACTCAAAAAGCCTCTTTTATATTTCCTAAATTTTTTTAGTAAAGTGCTTAAGGGGAAAATTGAAAATCTGCTCCTCCGCTGTGGGTTTTCTATCCTCGAAGGCCATTTTTCACATTTCAAAGAAAGTCGTTCCTACAAGCATGGTAAGTATGTGATTTGGTTGCAGATTATTTTGGGCAAGTAAATAGAAGTAAATCAGTGGATTGATTAGGTTTTTGCAAGTAGAATTGACCTAAGAATATTTTGCCCAAGGAAGTACTTCGTTTGTGTTTTTTCAAAAGACGGATGAAACGAGAAGTAAATTGGTAATTAATGAGAGTTACCATTGAGCCAATAGAAATAGTGAAAAGACAAAGATAAATCCATTAGAACCTTTACATCCACCAATCCAACGGATTTACCCTTAATTTTTCTCGTGTGGCACAATTTATGAAATTCAACAGGCAAATCTAAGGTTATTTTATAAAAAGGGAAGTAACAAATTTTCAAACTCCCGTTTCACTATTATACTGTTGTACTAAATAGTACTTTCAAGTAATTTTTGAGTTATAGAGTTTTCTCCTTGTATTAATTGTAATTGTTTGAACTATTTCTATTATACATCCAATAAAATAACAACAAGATTTGTGGGTTTCGATGGATTGGGTGGAATTAAGTTAGCATGGTCGACTATCATAGATACTTCACTCTGTTTCTATGATATGCAAGATTTTCAAAGGAGACTGAGAGCAGAGCCAATCCATACCGTAATAGAGAAACTTTAGGGAAGTGGATTAGTGGAAGTAGCTAGGTTTCCTTCAGTAGTACAAGCCTCAAAGTTGATTTTGGAATGCATCAATCATTAGAACCTAGATACAAAGCAAATTCTATTGCCTGATCAAATGGTGTTGATTTCAATTGATCATCAAGCCGTAGTAAATTGCTTGTGGATTCCTGAACGAGAGAAATTTTCTGATTTGATGATGAGTGGAGCCATGTCTGAGTACTCTTTGAAGAAGATTTTTTGGAGGAGGGAGATTGTTCAGTCTTGGTTTTAGAAGCCAAAGGGAGCTAAGAGTAAAGTCCCTAAAACTCTTTTCGGCATGGACCTCAAACCAAAAATTGTTGACATTTTGGTTCTATTGCATCAACTCAAAGGTGAGGTTGAAGCTTTTAATTTTGTAGAGTAGTACTTCTTTTTGGTGCAAGTTATTTGCTCAGACACAAAGTATATTGACTGGACTTATGAGGTCAGTGAGCATCTTTCTAGGGCTCTCAGTGAAGCCAAGTTTTATAATTCATTTTATATATCCTCTTTCTTGATATACATGTTGGCTTCTCTTTAATTGTGGCCGAGACTCCCTAGGATTGAGAATTTTCCTGATAATGTAAACATTTATGAGTTTTACTAATGCTTGCAATTATAGAATAGTTATGCAGAATACATCCGAGTAAATGATGCATTCACCATGAGGATATGCAAGGAGCTCCAAGGGTGTCCAGAGTGGAGATTCAGTCCAGAAGCGATGGTGATCATTGGTCAATTTGGAAATTATTTTATTCAATTTTCATCATTTTCTTATTTGCATCTTACAGTGTTCAATGGATTCCCACTAAAGCTGCCCAGGTATCCAGATGATATGATCATGCTCATGGAGATCGTAAGGCAAGCAGTACAAGTGAACACATTGAGCGTCGGCCTGAAGAAGAAAGGTTATGAATTCCCTATAAAAGTTGGAGTATACAGTTGTGAAACTAGATCAGATGCAAAAAATATACTCAAAGCATTTGAGAGTAAATACAAATTGGAAGAGTATGAAGTAGTAAGGCCCTTGTTTGATCCTAATGGATATATCAAACATGTGCTCCAAGTTGGAAGCGTAATCAAACATGTGAAAACCATGGAAGATTATTGGGCAGATTGTAAGAATGAACTAGAGAGTGGAGATCATGCCTTTGCCAAATTTACAATTGATTAGGTAAAGACATATGGTATAAATTTAGACATGGAGGGATTGGAAGATGATGGTTAGAATATTTACAACAATACATATTTGACTAAGTTGAGGAATACTCCCATTAGTTTTGAACCATTTGTTGACATAGAAGAAGATTTTGATGTCATGATGGCAAGAATAATCAAAAGGACTGGGAAGTGGGTTGAATGGACAGCTAAGAAAGGCCATAGTAGGAGTAAAACTACTCAAGCTTCCACACCCATAGCTACCACAACTTCCTCTCAGAGTGCCATTCCCAGTGCTACTGCCATAACTGCTCAAGCTCCAGCTCAATTTGCAGGTGGAGGTGATCAACCCCCAGAGAGTAATGTTCTAATAACCCCAACCTATCAAGGGGGATCACTACCAGTAATCAGGACTAAAGCTGAAGCTAAAAAAGAAATAGAGGAACAAAAAGATGGATCTCCCACTCTAGTCTCACCTCCACATGCTACTCCCCCCCCATCTCCTCAAGCTTATCCAACTCTATCTCTTCATGTTGCCCCTATCTTATCCCCTCGTCATAGCCCTACTCCATCTATAAGCACTCATATTCTTAAGCCTACTAGTTCTCCTATTCAAATAGTAGAGATTAGAGATGATAAAAGTAGTATTAGAAAATCCATTGAGTCTGATGAAGTTGCCAAGAAAGCTCAAGAAGAAGAGAAAGGTTCAAGTTCATCTCAGCTCCTTTCTTGAGATCCAAAGACTCCCTTTTCTACAGCTACAACAACAATGACTCGAGTAAAGTAGGAAATGTTCAGCATTGAATCACTCGAAACAGCCTCCAAAGTGATTAATACAGAGTCTTGGCTTGAGGATACTTTGGAGAAGAAGAGGAAAAGAAAAGATGAAAATTTTCCTTCAAAGGATGTTGTGTCTCAAGTGGTTTGCTCAGGATCTGCCTTATTAAAAACTAAAAAGTAGAAAACCTTGTCAATATTGGGACGAGATCCAGAAATAGGGCAACTAACTATGGAGGTAGCAAAACCAAACAAGGTAGGGAGAATTGAAGATATGATGCTAGAGGACTTCACTCTGCACTCAATTGACCTTGGGGAAGCTAGACATGATACAAAAGTAGGCCTATGGAAATCAAGTAATGAAGTGATAGAAGAGCAACTGGAGGATCTCAAGTCATCAAAGGTCAAAATGAAAGCATAAATAAAGGAGTTAAGAAGGTTCATCTGGTAATTAGTTGTTTTGTTGGCAACTATCATTGGTGTGCCTACCACTAAAAATCCTTTAGTAGAAGAGGTACAAGCCTTCATATCATAGCTCTAGAAAGATAGGCATTTTGGTCAAATTGGAAAAGAATGGATCGAGAAGCTCAGTACAGATGGAGTTGTTGTGATTGGTCAAATTGGGAATGTTATCCTTCGATTAGAAATTGAGAAGGATAATATCACTTCTAATCACAACACTTTGGCTATAGAAAAGGCAAGGTGCGATGAATGCATTTCTCTCCTAAATATGATCATCCAAATGAAGGAAAAAGAGGTAGTTGAAGCAAAGATTTTGAAGAAGGGAACTGAGCCTCTATTCGAATGGCTTCAAAAAATGCAATTCAAGTAGGAGATGATTCAAGAGGTAGAGGAAGGACTCAAAGAAATAAAAGAAAAGGTGAAGAAGATCCAAGATAGAGCATTTGAGCTCATGCGAGGATTACACACTGACCCACAAAGCAGTGGGCAAGGAAAGGCTCTCATTGAGATAGAATTAATGAAGAATAAATTCTCCACATACTTGAGTAACATATCTGGGATGACTTCAAGTAGTCAAAATAGAGTGGTAGAGTTGTAGAAACTGAGTGGATGCATGCATGTGGTAGCTGGAGAATTAACAAGTCAGCTGGGTGCAATAAAGGAGTTGGCTAGAGAGCATTCAAAGTGGCTCTTAAGATTCACCAATGTACATGTGCCTAGTCATGAGAAGATGATCCCAATTATAGTGGCTACCAGAACATATAGGGCAAAAAATGAAAAGGGAAAGAAGTCTAAATGATTTATTTAACACTCATTTTTTGTTCTCTGATGTAATTGTTGCAACTTTTCGTAAATTTTGAAATCTGACAAACTGGCATCTTTCCATTTGTCATATTCAAAAGATGAATCGATTGAAATTCCCATTGTAACGATCATCTCTCATATCCTATATGTATGAAATTCAATGATTAATCAAAGTTGGCAAATTTTAGTGTGAAGTACTATCTGTTGCACAGACAATTGAATGGCACTTTGTTTCAATCATTTTCCATTCCAGTAGGTACTGTAATTTGTTAGTATTTTCATTCTGCATTACAGAGAACTAAGAAAGAATAGAGTTTGAATTCCCCTATTTTCTAAAATTCAAATGGATGTGATAAGTATTGTTATATTTTATTTGATGAAAGGATTTTGTTAGTTTTCCCAATTCATCAATTGTAGTTCAGATTTAGATTTCAGCTTATCTTAGCCTTGCATGGATGGATTTATGAATTCATAAGAAGTGTGGATACATAAATCTATTTCGGTATTGAGAAATTTTCCTTGCCTAAATTAAGTTCTATTTAGGCTTAATTTGGTTTGCCTCTCCTGCTCTCAGGTTAAGAGCATACCCTTAATTAGATAAGTAGGAACAAACATAATTCATTGAAGATTATTCATACTGGGAGCTGTACCTATCAATTTAGAGAAAATCTAGTAACCAAAAAATGGTTTTTCAACTATTGAGAATAGATATTGTTCATAATCTAGGCATCGAGATTCATATTCCCATAGAAAACAAAAAGAACAAATTTGTTTACCAATACCTTAGTGATCAAATTTGATCTAAACTAAGCTCCTTGATTGGTGACAATTTCTCTAGGCACTCCATAATGGGTGAATATTTCTTCATACAAAAACCTAGCTACTTTCTCATCTTTGGTATTTTTCATTACTCTAACTTCCACCCGTTTAGTTACATAATCTATACATACTAAGATGTAGGATTTTCCACTTGATGGTGGGTCAATTGGACTATGAAATCCATGCCCCACTTATCAAAACATGTGACCACAACCTATGGAGTGAGTAGCATCTCATTAATTTTGGGTGGTCGGCCCATCCTTTGGAATTTTCCACAATTAGTTGTATATGTCATTACATCCTTATGTAGGGTTGGCAAATAGTATCTTGTTGTAAGTATCTTTAGTGCTATTCTTTTCCCTACAAAATGGCCTCCACATGGTTCATCATGAAAAGCATGCAGTATATCATATATCTCATCTTCCCTAACACACATCCTCATGATTGGTCTAGCCCTACATAGAAGAGATTGTTATCTATCCAAGAATATTGAAAACTTTTCTCTACTAACTTTCTCTTTTCTTTATAAGAGAAGTGTGGGTGTAGTCTATTTACAACAAGACAATTTTCAATATCTACATACCATGGTGTATGGGTTTCTATATAGAACAAGTGCTCATTTGGAAAGGTGTCTTCAATTAGAGTTGGATCTTCATCAGCAATGGTCAATCTAGACAAATAATCTACAACAATGTTGGATTTTCCTAGCTTATCAATAATGGTAATATCAAATTCTTATAACAACAAGAGAAATCTTGCCAATCTACTAGTGATAGCTAGTTTTTTCATTAAATACCTTATGGTTGAGTGATCAATATGAACATAAATAGGATATCTAGTCATGTAGTGTCTAAATTTTTTCAATGCATAGACTACAACTAAAAGTTCTTTTTCTATTAGTATGTAATTAAGCTTGGGTCCATGAAGGCTTTTACTAATATAGTAGATGACATTATAAAGATTACTAGGATTTTGTCCTAATACAACTCCTACAACATAGTCTGATATATTAGTATGAATATGAAATGGAATTGACCAATATAGTTCTTTTAAAACTAGTGTTGTAGTGAGAAGGTTTCTTAATCTGTAGGAAGGCTTCATTGGATTCAGGTGTCCAAATAAATTCATCTTCCTTAGTCAAGAATGTGTACAAAGGACTAGCTATTTCGCTGAAATCTTTTATGAAATGCCTATAATGTCTAGCATGAACAAAAAAAGATCTTACATCTTTCAATTTTGTAGGTATGGGAAGTGTTAGAATTACCTCTATCTTAGCTGGATCCACTTGTATTCCTATAGCTAATATGAAATGACCAAGTACCACTCCTTCCTGCATGAGCATAAGACATTTTTTGCTATTAAGTGCTAGATTATGTTCTTTACATTAGATAAGAACCTTTTCAAGATTCATCATGGCTTCTTCAAAGGTGACTCCAAATGTTGTGAAATCATCCATTTATATTTTCATACAATCATGTGATATATTAGAAAAAATGCTAATAACAACTCATTGGAATGTTGCAAGAGCATTACATAAGACAAATAGAAAAATAGAAAATGAAAAAGTACCCCATGGGCATGTAAATTTTGTTTTGTCTTGGTTTTCAGGAGAAATACTTATTTGATTATAACCACTATACCCATCTAGAAAAGAGAAATACTTCTTTCTAGCTAGAGTGTCTAGAACTTGATCTATGAATGGTAAAGGAAAGTGATCCTTTTTAGCTGCCTTATTCAATTCTTTGTAATCTACAAAAATCCCCCATTTCCCTCCCTTTTTAGGCACTAAGACTAGGGGTGACACCCATCTACTATTAGATATAGGATAAATAAAACCAACATCAAGTAATTTTTGTAATTTGTTTTAACTATTTCTCTAAGGGTTGGATTAATCCTTCTTTTGGTTTGAAGTAGTGGAGGGTACCCTTTATTGATGTATATTCTATGGCTACATAATGTAGGACTCAACCCTTTCATATCCCCATAGTCCCATACAAAAACCTTTTCATGTTTTTGAAGCAGCTCTGTTAATTGTTTCATCTGCGTGGAAGATAATTTGGGATTGACGTGAAGATTATGACCTTTTGATAGCTCAACAATAGTGGTAGACTCAATTATAGTAGCTTCAAATATTGGACTTGTATCTAATTCACATGGTAAGAGCTGATGAATAATGTCTAGTTCTTTGAATAGAATACAATTCTCATTATATTCCTCATATGTGGTTAAATCTAACACAAAACTATTAGATACATCTTTTTCTACCACACAAGTGTTAGTAAGGATACTATAAATTATTGAATCCTCTTTCTATATATTTAGGAAATATTGTCTATGTAACATCATAAGTTGTGCTATAGAGTTTAACTCTTCTTTTTCATCCCTTAAATCTAGCTAGATAGATGTGCTTGAATCTAGTTGTGGTTGTGCTGGAGGATATAAACCAAATTTCTTTGTTCCTTGACCATTAGATATGGTCATATTACCTGACCTACAACTTATATTATAGCTAACCATAGTCATCCTAGAATGATAGGGTAACCGAATAAATTAACTTTGGGAGATAGAATCATGAAATCTACAAGGTACTCTAGAGAGTTTAGGGTTACAACTATGTTTTCTATCATCCCATCAAGAGTAATAGTAGAATTTTTGGAGTAGCCCTTAATACTTCTATTTTCAACTTCTTCATAGTATCCTTGGTCATGAAATTTATAGAGGCACCAAGATCAATTAAAGCATGTTCAACAAACTGACCATTTATAATCACATTCACAACTAGACTACCTAGATCAAAATATTTAGGAGTGATTAATTTTCCTAACATAATGTGAGCCAATTGTCCTACAATATGGACTATAGTTGGGTCCTTTTTCTTCCTCCCAGGCTTCTTTAGGTAGGTTTCCTAATGGCTTTTCCATAGATGGGAACATGTTTAATAGCTTGGAATAGGGGTATTTAGACATGCATGTTCTTAAACTAATCAACAATATCAAAAAATTGTTCCTCTATTTGGATAGGTTTACTTTGTACGAGCTTCTCTAGAAAAGGAGGTTCAACTATTAGCTAGGCTTGAGCTGAAATAGTGACATTAGTTGGGTCAATATCTTTAGAAACTAGGGGTTTTGATGTTGTAAGAGTATCTAGTATTTCAGTTATTAGAGGTAGTTTAGGTGCTAGTATGGTTTACTAGATCTCAAATCTATGTTTGCAACATTCATAGTATAAGCAGGATATTGTTGAGAATTAGTAGAGTACATGGGTTGTTGTGACTGTTGGTTATTTGGATTTGGTGAAGGTTGTGTGGGTAATTGGGTCTACTTTTGAGGTCCAAGATTCACAAGTGGTAGAATTAGTGCAAGTTGTTGGACTAGGGGTGGTAATTATACAGTACCAATATTTTGGTTAGGTCACAATTGAGGTCCTCTTCGTTGATTATTCTATTGGTTTGGCTAGGAATTTTGGAAATTATGAGGCCATTGGGGCTATTGTGGATTATTTTTCCAAACATTACTCCAATTAGGTTGAATATATTGTGGAGGACCTAGGGTATTATAGTTTCACCATTGATTACCATATAGATTTGAATTTTGGAAAGGGTCTTAAGGTGTACTGTGACATTGGGCCCATGTCCAGTATTGAGAAACAAAGAACACTTGCTCATCATCTCCATCTATCTTGATCTACTTAGTTGAAAGATGTGGGTTTTCCATGCTATTGACCAGTTTGCATTTGCAATCTTTCTTTTGCTTCTAATCAATTCTGGTCTATTTCAATCAATTCTAAGACCTATTCTAATAGGCAATCCTCTTTCTACTACTCACTACTTGACTTAATTGTCAGATGCAAAAAACCCTAATCTGCATTCATCATGCTCATTATTTAATCCCTATAGTACGCACTCATATTAGCCACATTAAACCTATTTGATTTCAATTTAATTTAATCTAAAGTATTCATAATTTAATTAAATTAAATTATCTCCTAAGGCTAATGTACTACATAATTAAATTTATTTAATTTAATAAATATGCCTATTTTAACTAATTAAACAAAATTATTTAATTAAATAGAAAAGCTATTTCTAATTAATTAAGCAAAGTTATTTAATTAAATAGGATGTCATTTCTAATTAATTAAATGAAGTTATTTAATTAAATAAGAAAAGTGTCTCTAATTAAATAAATAAAATTATTTAATTAAATAGAAAAGGTATTAATGAGAGCATATCTCATTTTATTAAATAAATATTATTTCTAATTCTTCTCTTCAATTCAAAAATGGAAATTCCTAGTTCATTGTTGATCAAATTAGAAGTGACCTAGATCACTTACTCTCACACTAAAGTTTATCTAAGCTAACTGACTCTTACACTCATATTTGAGCCAGTTAACACCCTCTAATTTGGGAATCTTCCACCTTAACTGAACTTCATCTTCAATCTTGACCATTGATTGAAATCAATCTCAATCATTGATTCATTTTAGGAAAATCTATTTAAGAGACCCTCATTTCTTCATTTTGGGGGGATGAATTGAATTTCTATTGAAGTGCTATTGAAATTCATACTCACATTTGCTCACATTTTGTATATATTTGCATCCTTAGTTTATTTAGTAAAATATGCATATGATTAATCTAGTTTCCTTTACTTGTTCTTAGATTAAATGCATATCTCATCATAGACTACATTCCATTCTTACATAAATTAGTTGCATAATCATTCTAGATTACTTTGCACACTCATTTAGATTAATTGCATTTCTTTAAATCCTTCATTCTTAGAGGGTCTGGTTGCTTGAACCTAGATTCTAAGGATATTAATAGGTAAAATCTCTCTAGATAGAAGGCAACAAGTTGCCTTCCCAGACTATTCTTAGGTGAACAATCTCATGTTCATTCCAGGATGAATTCATGAATAAAGACTATGTTGAAGTGTCTATGAGTTTCAGAGGGATCATTTCACAGGTACATTTCTGGTGCCCATCATGGGGTTGAGAAAATCAATTTCTTAGGCCTTTTTTGTACTTTTTAAATTAGTTTTCAAGCTCTCTATCCATACAATTTTGTACAGTTCCATGCAGGTTCAGGAATCTTCATGCGAGATAATCCATTTTTTGTGCGAGGATTCTAAATCTTTGCGTGAAGATTCTTTCTAGTTCATGCGAGAAAGTGCTCGAGTGCGTGAACTTTCACATGACACCTTGTTTCTTCGCATGAGCTATAAAAAGATGTCGCATAGCTTTATTAGAGATCTCATTCAAGATCTTGTAACAATAGCCTCTGTTTCAATAATTTTTACTTTGCAATTTACTCAATTTTCTTGAATTTGTGTTGCTCTGTTTCTCTAATTTTTTGTAGCTTAACTATTGTCTACAAGACGATTTGTCGAAGATTCCTCATATAACCCACTGAAATGTAGACTAACGATTTTCTTGCAAGACGCTGTCAAAGATACATTTTTGAAGACCAATTTTCAAACCCACAAAATAGTGTGTCTTATTCATTGATTTCAAAACTAGATTAAATAGGGATTATGAACTACTTAGGGTGCAAGATGAAAGAGTAGGGGATTATGCTCTTCACCACTTGGAGGTCATCACCAAGGGTGAATCAAAAACTTAGATGCTTCTGAAAGATGAAATTCTGAGGGAGGCAAGCAGCTTAGTGGTTCTCCAGTGCTTGTTCTCTTCTATGATAAGATGACGATTCTCTTTTAAAGGAAACCAAATATTTAAGGAAGGATGAGTCTGGATTGATTAAGCTAAGTGGGTAATCAATCTATTTTGCATGTTTGGATGAGAAAGTAAGGTAGAGGAGTATGCTCTTTCCCCTTGAGGGAAATTAGAAACTTTGACCCTTGCAATCAAACCACCAGTCCAAGTCAATCATTTAAAGGGCTTGCTAGAGTGATCCAACCTTCAAGAATGACCCAAGTGAGAACACTCCTTTCTTTAGAGATTTCAACTCACTATAATCAAGATGGTTTGTAGAGTGAAAGACTCCAAAGCCAGATTAATTTCTTCCCCTTGATTCTTGATATCGCATATCAAGGGGAAGCTCTGTCTGTGCACTGGTCGGCACTGGCCCCTAGCTTGCTAAGCAAGTAGTGTGCACTTTTAGATGCTGGTGTGGGCTGCTAGTCTCAACTCCACTTACGGAGCCACCGAGAATTAATACGAATGGAAGCCAAGTAAAAACTTTTAGTTAGAAGCCACCTGATTCACCTTCAAAAGGAGGCATAATCTTTGTACAAGAAGGGGGAAGAATCTCTCTTGTAGAACTCACCATAGGAATGCTACTAGATTTTTGAAGGTGGTATACGCGCTCATCCCCTACCACAAGGGTGCTTGTTCAGTGTATACTATTGAGTCCTTTGAATATACCAAAAAAAAAAGTGCCCTCTAGGGGGTTACACGACTGTGCGAGGTACACACAGGTGCATAAGATGTGGGACAAAGATTTTTCCATCTCTACCAATTTTTGTTTTTAGGGATAAAAGTGTATTTTTTTCTTGAGTCATAAATAAATACAAAACTGTCTACAAAAAACAAAAATCAAGACTCCCCTATCCTGTCAAGTTGCTTTGCCCTCAGCAGGACTATTTTTGACTACTGCTTGCTTCATACTAACTTGTTCGAACACATTGCCTTGATTGAATCCTAAAACATTATCCAAATGTCTTATTGAGTTAACCTCACTATCTATCTAATTGAATTTGTTTGATAACTCTATCCAATCTATCCAAATAGTTCAAAAATCTCTTTGAAATCCAATGCTGTTATTAATCTGGTCTTAATTTTTGCCCAGACTTGTACTTTCTCACACAAGAATTCATATTTTTGTGCAAGCCTATTCAAATCTTCATGTGAGATCTTTTCTTATACCCATGTGGGATCTTGTCTCTATCCTAAGCTATCCTATCATTTGTTTGCATGAGATAGAAAAAGTCCTCGCACAAAATTAAACTACTATCATGAGTCTTCTCATGACCTGGTGAACTTTGTTGCACGGCTTACAAAGAATCTTCGCGCGAAATCTTGCCCTAAAACTATCAAATCAGATAGTTTGACCAATTTGCAATCTTAGTCAAGTTAGTTTCCTACACTGATTTATCCTTTTCTATCTATTCATAGTCCTAAATAGTGGCATTTAGCTAAACCAAAGATTTTTTATTTGCATTTTGACTAGTCTTATCTTTTACTTCTCTAGATTCTTGTTTCTTAATGCTTTTCATACTTTGTGTTATGATAGTCATAACCTTTGGCTATTTTAGCCTTCAAATCAGACTACTCATGCCTTAGTATACAACATTCTTGTCTTACCCTATTGAGACTTCGTCTTAGTGTAGTCCTTGTCTAGGTTCTTTCTTTTTGTCCTTGTCTATGACTATCACAACTAGGAGAAAAAATGTGTTTTATCCTCTTAGACTTAGATGAGGTCATGCTAGGGGTCATAATCATGGCATAGGTTGCTTACCTTTTGTTACACAATCTATATTTAGTTCAGCTAGTGAGGCATCTTTGTGATCTCCCTCACCTGTCAGGTCACCTTGAATTTAGCAAACATTTTCCATAAACTTGCAACAAATTAGCAATCCTTTGTACCAAGAGGACACTGAGACAGGTAGAGGTCCTACATCACTGAACACTATGTCTGATTCTTTTTTTAGAGGACTTTTTGAAACACAACACATTAAAATTTAAAACATTCTTATAATGACTAATCATGAACCTGAACATGGTAGTTATAGTCAACATCAAGAACCACCTAGGAATGACAAAGAGAAAGAGAAATACCACAACACTGATGAGGAACAAGAAGAGGTTGAAATACTCCCTGAACACATAGAAAAATGTCGAATAGACAAAAAATTTCAAAAGGTCATGGGAATCCTACTCAACAAAGAAAAAGAAAAGTACTTTCTAAAACTTGCCCAAGAGGGAGCTAAGCTACCCTCTCATTTCAATGTGGAAACCATTATCATGCCTGAAAAAGAAACTGAGACTTCTAAACTCCAAAAACAATTGAAAATTATGCGAGAACAACTAGCTCAGATGATGCATGAGAAGGAGAAACCCATGAAGATGTACATATTGGACACTCTTTGTCCATTTCCATTTGACAAAAGCATAAACATGCTGCCTTTCCCACAAGGTATAGAGCTACCCAGGTATGACGAGTACTTTGGTACTACTAATTCCCAAGATCACTTGCAAGAATTTGGTGCTTTGTCTATGGAGTTTATACATAATCAAACATACCTCATGCATGTATTCCCTAGAAGCCTAGGTGGTCAGGCTTTGGAGTGGTTCTCACATTTACCTCCTAGTATCAAGATGTTTGAAGAAGTTGCCAATCTATTTGTTCAACAGTATTCTCATAACATACAACACCTTGTCAATATTCGAGATTTGTGAAACCTTAAATAGAAAGTTGGAGAACATTCCTCCAATGGTGGAGACAATTGTACACTATGTATTCTTGCAAAATTCTAGAAATGGAGAAGCTTGACATTTTCACTGATAACCTCCTACCTAATTTTGGATAGAAAGTCCAACTTCAAGGTCCACATACCTTTGAAAACATGATCACGTAGGCTATCTGTATCAAGGAATTTATGGTCAAGAAAGGTGAACTCACTCTTTAGAGGAACATAAAACAAGTTTCCACTTCCAACAAGGATAAAACCAAACATGTCAACAAGAACCCAGAAATTGTACATGATGGAGTTGTTGAAAATGTCACACCCAAACCTGCTAAAGTGACATTTAATCTCACAAAAAGCCTCAAAGTAGCCAAAAACATTGAGAAACCTCCTCTTGAAAACAATCCATTTGAGAATAAACCATGAAACTCATGGGCAACATGCCCTAAGCATGAGTATACACCATTGGGAGAACCTTTGGACATGGTTTACAAAACATTTCTACAACATAAGATTATTTCACCAATGGATAATCCTCATCCCTATGATCGACAACCACATCCACCATGGTGGAATGAAACCTCATTCTATGAGTATCACCAAAATAAGGGACACAAAACTATTAACTGTATAAACTTGTGCCATAAAGTCTAGGACATGATTGATGCTGGTGATCTTGTAGTAGATGGACATAACAAAAACTTGAATCATGTCGTGTTCAAAGAACCTTTCCCAGCTTATGAAAAAGAAGAGACTTCAAAACCACAACTATACAACAAGGTCAACTATACATATTCCAATGATGACTATGTCATTCACATGGTTGAACCTATGGATTCTGAATACTGCGATGTTATTACTATTAAGTACAAACAAGATAATGACAAACCCAAGACACCATTTGTCTTAAGGGGCCCTACTCTCAATGCAATGGATAATACACCCTTGCAACACTGTGCTAATACTGTCACTCATTCTCATGCGAAGTTGGTGCTCAAAGGCCCTGTTCCTCCTAGTTCCAATCTTGAACAACATAAAGACAAAGCCCTTGCTAGACCATCTGGAAAAGGTGCAAAACCCACAATGAACTCGACAAAAACTAGTTATAGTGTTCTTGATCAATTGAAATAAACTAATGCTTAGATTTTAATCTTGGAACTACTTAAAATATCACCTTCTCACAAGAAGATTCTAGACAAAGCCCTCACAAAGGAAAATGTTCCTTAAGATCTTGATCTTGAGAGATTTGAATCCATGGTAGGTCACTTGACCTCACCTTATCTCATGACCTTCTCTAAGGAGGATGATAACTCACTAAGTCACCCACACAATCAACTGCTACATATCAAGGTTATGATCCATTAGACACGTGTTCATCAAGTACTTATCGATAACAGTGTTGGCCTAAATATTGTCTCTATTGCTCTCCTTAGACAATTGAATTATTTTGAGGACTCTATTGATCCTCAACGTAAGATCACTATCAAAGCATATGACAAAGTAGAACAAAAGTCTCTAGGTGTTGTGGTTTTACCCATTCATGTCAGTCTTATAGAAAGGGATGTCAACTGTCAGGTGCTTGACATTCCCTTGGCTTACAACATTCTGTTAGGATGACCGTGGATACATGAGATGCATGTTGTGCCATCCACATACCACCAATGCATCAAGTTCCCATTTCATGGCTCCAAGGTTACTATTCCTGCCACTACTAGCTATACCTACAATATGCTCAAGGTTGCTAAAACTTTCGTCGTTGCTAAGAATGAATCCACTGATTATCATGACAGTAAGCTGAAATAAATTGAATAGTCATTCAAACTAAAATAAACTAGCATGGGAGAGTACCACATTGAACCAGTGCTATCATTAACATCTCTCCCAAAGTCTCCTCGACATTATGGGAGACCTTCAGAGGCAAAGAATTCATTCATGCTGACACCCCAAACCAAGTATAATGGAACTTTTATCAAGGCTACAATGCCCTTAGAAGATGAAAGTGAAAATAGAGCCATTGCAACATGGCTTTATAGAGAAGAGGCTCCAATGGACCTAATAGGGCAAGCTCGAGAAATCACTCCTAAGAAATATGGGCCTAGCCTTAAGCTTATGAAGCATTTTGGTTACAAGGGAGCTAGCCCTATTGGGTGCAATAACAATGGCCTAATTGATCCTATCAAAGCAAGAGCTTGAAGAAACCATGATACAACTAGCCTAGTATTTAAGAAGGTTTCATTTCATTTGGGACCAAATAAATTCATACCAACACTTAAGAGTTCATTTGAAAACAAGTCACAAGCTGAGTCAGATACTCAAGAGGAAGAATTCAATGATGAGGATTCCTATCCTCATCCTATTCCTTATGATCTCACTAAATATTTTGCTGAGCCAGATGACTTTGTTCCATGTGTTAGCACTATGGATGATACTAGTGACTCTTCTGAGGACAATACTAAGCAACTCAAATATCATTCAGAAAAGGAAGAATCTAGTCAGTCATTTCATATTGAGTATTTGTGTAAGAACCTAGAGGATGAAGGTAAGTATGTCCCTATCACTTTTGGAGAGTTCTACAGTCTCTCACCATGTAGCACTAATTCTAAGGAATATGAGTTGGAATTTCTTTCAGAAGCAACTACTAATAAAGACATTGACCAAGTGCATGTCTATGAAAACCAAATTGAAGTGGGTGAAATGTCTAGAGTTAGGTCACATGGGTCTGATCCAACTAGTGTCCTAGAGTAATCAATTACTAACGTTCGTACTCTGAGGCATTTGAACACACCTATGGATGAGGTTGCTGTAGGTCTCAAATTATTGGTGCAAGCACTTAATGACTATACTATAAACACAATTAAACCAACCACTACTCTCTCACTCACACATCCTGAGCTTATAGATTGGAACCCTAATGCATGTAGCAAAGTCCCCAAGTTCTAGAATGATTATGCTCTCACCTATTACATAAATGCTATCAAACCTATAACATCTTCCACCAATGAGAAAAGTGTCAACATGATTGAGGCTAACATCAAATATCTTAGTCATACAATTAAAAAGAAAAATTGCAAAAGGTTCGATGGTGTAAACCACATTGTGCTAGTATTGGAACCCAAAAAAGTAAAAACAAAATATGTATCCAAGGGTGAAAACCTCTCTGAGGCACCCACGGATGAGATATTTGATGCACTTCCCAGTCACTTTCAAGAGAGATCATCACTATTAATAGAGCCAACATAGCCAAATCCTCATATGATACATCTGGCACAATTGTTGTCACCTAAAGAGAAGGAAGAATTCTTTGCCTTTGTCAAAGAAAAGAAAATAATTTTTTCTTGGACATACTTTGACATGCCAGGATTGGATCCTAATCTTATCATGCATCACTTGTCCATAGCACCAAGCATCAAACTATTTAAATAGAAGCTTCTGAAAATGCATCCTCACATTGCATTGCTCATTAGAGCAGAATTGGAGAAACTTCTAAAAGTTGGTTTCATCTGTACAATTGATTATGTTGAACGGATATCCAATATTGTTCTAGTTTCCAAGCACGATAAATCTATCAGGGTTTGTATAGACTTCTGTGATCTGAACTTGGCATGTCCTAAAGATGACTTTCCACTCCCTAATATTAATATGATTGTGGACATGATGGCTGGCTATGAGATGTACTCACTTATGAATGGTTTTTCTGGATACAATCAGATAAAAATTACACCAGACAACCAGGAGAAAATGGCTTTCACATGTGCATGGGGAACCTTTTGTTGGAATATGATGCCATTTGGTTTGAAGAATTCTAGTGCTACATATCAGCGGGTTGTTACTACAATTTTCCATGACATGATGCATAGAACCATGGAGAAATACGTTGATGATACCTTGGTCAAAAGTGCTAAATGCAATACTCATTTGCAAGATTTGGGGCCCATCCTAGATCGTATGAAAAAATTCAATCTTCAACTCAATCCTAAGAAATGTGAATTTGGTGTCACATCAGGGAAGTTGCTAGGATACATTGTTTATGCAAAAGGAATTGAGGTAGATCTAGAGAAATTACAAGCAATAATGGACATGCCACCACCTCAGAATATTAGTCAGATGAGAGGACTATAGGGAAGGCTTCAATCTATTCATAGGTTTATTTCACAATTGGTAGATAGATTGCAACCCTTCACAAAGACCTTATATAAGGGTGTGAAATTCAATTGGAGCTAGGATTGTGAGCAAAGCTTAACACAGATCAAACAATATCTTGTCAATCTACCAATCATGATGCCTCCCATCCATGTGAAGCCTTTTCTTTTATACATCTCCACAAATAAAACATCTCTAAGAATCCTTTTGGCTTAGGAAGATGATGAAAACAAAGAAGGAACTTTTTACTACTTGAACCGAACATTGGTCTCTTATGAAAAGAACTACACATTATTGAGAAAGCTTTCATGGCAATTGTCTTTGCTTCCCAAAAGTTTAGACACTACATGCTTTCCCACTCTATGTGGCTCATGGTAAAATAGACCCACTAAAGTACTTGCTTAGTAAGGAAGCTCTCACAGGAAGGTTGGCTAAATGGGTTATGATACTCAGTGAGTTTGACATCCAATACATTGAATGCAATGCTATCAAGGGATAGGCAATTTCAGATCACCTGGCAAATGCACCCATACAGAGTCTTCTACCAATGAAAAATTATTTCCCAGATGAGGTCATTATGACACTCACGTACCACACATGGGTTATGTTCTTTGATGGGTCCTTCACACAACAAGGATCAGGTGTTAGATTACTCTTTATTACACCACAGAGATACTCACTACCCAAAGTGTATAAGATTTTGTTTCCTTCTACAAACAACATTTTTGAATATGAAGCTTTGGTCAATGGCATGAAAATTGTAGCTGAATGGAGAGTGGATTAGTTAGATATCTTTGGTGACTCTCAGCTTGTCATCAACCAGGTTAATGATGTGCACCAAACAAAGAATGAGAAACTAATTGCTTACAAGCAGATGGTTGATGACTTAAAGAATTATTTTGCACACATCACCTTCCATCAAGTTCCATGAGAAAATAATAAAGCAGTTGATGCCATGGCCACTCTGGCCTCCCTACTACAAATGCCTAAAAATGATCTCTGACATGAGTTATTGGTGGAAGCATTACACTACCCAGCCTATGACACCCCAGAATGAGAAACGTTACCTAATCTATAATGCTTCACATTATGTCATTATTACTAATGACCTATATAGGAGAGGTCTCAATGGAACACTCCTTAGGTGATTAGAACCTAAAGATTGCAAACACGCATTGATTGATGTTCACAAGGGCATTTGTGGATCTCATTCCAATGGCCTGACACTATCTCGCAAACTCCTTCATGCTAGTTACTATTGGCCCAAAATGGAGCAAGAAACTCTCAAGTATGCTAGGTCCTGCAAGTAGTGTCAGCTACATGGGAATCTCATCCACACTATAGCCAGAGAGCTGATTCACTCTACTACAACATGGCCATTCCAACAATGGGAGTTCAACTTGGTGGGATAGATCCACCCAACCTCTTCTAATGGGCATAAGTTCATCATCACGACTATTGATTACTTCATGAAGTGGGTAAAGGAAGTACCTCTCACAGTTGTCGATGGCAAAACTATAGCACTTTTTATCACAAACTACATCATTTGCAGATATGGTGTACTATCCTCAATCATTACTAACAATAGAGGACAATTCAAGAAAAAAGATGTCAAGGAACTATGCAAGAAATTCAAAATCATACAACATTGGTCTTCCATTTATTACCCCTAGGGTAATGGCCAAGTTGAAGCATCCAATAAGAAAATCCTCAAAATCCTCCATCACATAGTCAACAAATCAGGGAGAGACTGACATCTCCAGATCAATCCAGCCTTGTGGGCATTTAGGACAAGCATCAAGACCCCAACAAGCATGACTGCCTTTGCTTTGGTATATGGTGTGGATGTTATGCTTCCAATAGAGGTTGAGATTCTTACCTTGAGAATCTCTATGAAAGGCCTTATCACTAATGATGACTATAGGATATCTTGGCTTCAAGAGCTTGTGTTACTGGATGAACGTGAACAAGTGGTATGTGATCATCTATGAGCATATCAACAACAAATGGCAAGAAGCTACAATTAGAGGGTCAAGCCATGTGACTTCCAGCTGGGTGACCTCATCTTGAGAGAAAACCCTAAGAATCAACAACAACGAGTACAAAAAGGAAAGTTTGAACCAAACTAGCTTGGTCCCTACATCATTATTATAGTATATGGATCTGGCACCTATTAGCTTTCCACAACCAAAGGAGAAGTTCTTAAAGAACCTGTCAACACTCTCCACCTGAAGTGGTTTTAAAGTTGATCTAATATCAATAAGCTCTTTGTACATATCTATATGTCCTGAAAAAATCCTAAAAATCAGAAAACGTCCTGAAAAAAATTGTTACCCTGGTGAAAACCTAGCAATAGGCACCTTGGTAACACCAAAAAATTTGAAAAAATCAAAAATACAAAAAAAATTCAAAAAAATAAAAAAATAAAAAAAAATTTGACAACAAAAAATGTGCCATTGGTGAAAAGCTGGAAATAGGCATCATGGTAGCAAAAAAAGAGAATTTCTGCCAAGAAGGTGAAAACTTGGTAAACAGGTGCCTCTTGTTCCCAATGCTCCATCTAGCAGCACATCTTCTGGCTTTCTGTACAGTCGCTTTCATGCTTCTGCTTTCTTGCTTTTCTTGCTTTCTACTCATGTATCCATGGATTGAGTCTTGTTACAACTTGAGGGGCATTCCCATTCAGTGTCACTCCTTTTGAGATTCTCCTCATAGAATCTCTTTCATGATAGTCACCAGTCATTTTGGTTGTGTTTTCCTACTGTCGCTAGTGTCACTCTTTTCAAGATTCTCCTCATAGAATCTCTTTCATGACAATCACCAATTGTCCTCACTGCATTTTCCTACTGTCACCACTATACCTCATTTTCAAGATTCTCTTCTAGAATCTCTTTCGCAATAGTCACCAGTTCTTTCAGTTGTGTCTACCTACTATTTCTTGGGTCACGTCTCCAGATTCCTTTATGGAAGATCTCTCTTGCATCAATCACAAGTCATTATGGCTGCATCTGTCTACTATCACTAAGTCCTCTTTAGGTTCTTCATCATGAAGTTTCTTCTTTGACCTTAGTCACTAGTCATTCTAACTACGTCTACCTACTATCATCACCCTACTAAAGAGATTTCTTTGAAACATGTTCTGGACACTGACACTTGACATAAATCCTATAACAAAAAAATGATTTCAAAATGACATACTTGTTTAGATATGCTGAGAATTTTCTTTGTTTTCTTTGTTTTTCTTTATCATATCTCCTTGAGCAACTCAATGGTTTCATCTTTGACTAGAGAAGTAATGACTAGGGGGATGATCTTTTCTTTGCTTTTTGTCTGTGGAGTTCCAATAAGTTGATATATTCCTATAAAAGGAGTGTCCACTACAAGAGCCTCCATCTCATATTGGATGGTCGTGTGTACCTCAACTCCTTTTATACAAGTACATCAATAACATTGGTACTTCTCCTTGCCTATTAGAGTGAACTCTTCATGCTACAGTGCATACAGATACTCATCCTATTAAGTGAACATACGGGTCATTGCGAGTATATCCAACACACTTCTTTCTTAGGTTATGAATGCATGGGTCATTGTGAACAGAATAAATACTAAATACTTAGCATAAGATGGATCTCCTGTGTGTTTGGTGTGTTTGTCATGCAAGAAACATTCTAGTCATCCTAGCATTTATGGTATGATTCTTATGTTAAGTTGTTATATTAGAAGGGACAAATGTTTTGGTCATTCTAGCTTCTTGTGCCTCGAATGCTTACATTTAACCCCGACACAACCTATGACATATTTCCTATTCATATTTCCATGATTGAAAAGTCAGTGGTATTTGTAAGATATATAAGCTTCATTTATGTCCAATGATGATAAATTGTTGAGGCTTGTTAACCAGACCTAGGGTTGCATTTAACATAGTCTTGCATTGCATACTTCACTTGCATAAGCACACGATTCAATTGCAACTCTATTCTCATCTTTTGTGATGAGGAATTGTTGGCTTTTTCAAAACATCATGTTCTTCATGACTACACAAATGATTGATTAATCACTCTCTTGGCTACTTTGGCTGCTTTGAATTCATTTTCGGGATCAAATTCAAAATTTGACACACTTAAGTGCCTCAAAGATGCATTTTAAAAATTTGGGACCGACGCAATCAAATGCTTGTTCAAGTCCAAATTTTTTTGATACTTTCTAATTATTGGAATCTTTGCAACTCAAAATTCTTCATGTTTTCAAAAATTATTTTTTTGAAAAAGTCAACTCAAGTCAACTTTGGTCAAATCTGGCCAACTTTTGGTCAAACTTAGTCTTTGGGACCTCAAAATCATTGCAAATTAACTCTGAATCTTCTTTTGATTTCTTCAAAAATTATTAGATTTCTTCTACTCCTTTATGTCACATTTCTGGTGTGTCATCTTTTGATTTTTCTCCCCAGGGGGCAGGATGATTACATCATTGAATACTTATTGCTCGGGACATCTCATTCCCATCTTATGTCCTCATCATTCAAGGCTTCTCACCACTAGGGGCATCTTGTTTCCCTCTTTTTGACATATTTTTCATCTAATCATCAGTCGATTATAGGTATCAGGACAATCTAAACCTTGACTCCTAAGGATCAAACCTCATTCTAGGGATGATTCTATGACTCATAATTTGATCTTGCTACCTCTTATCAATCTTAAGTATCTAGGTATTCTATCTAGATCATTAAAGATTGAGCTCTATTCTGGAGACAATCTTCTAAATGCTTTCAATCTCAAGTATCTAGGTGTTCTATCTAGATCCTTAAAGATTAAGCTTCATTCTGGAGACAATCTTTTAAATGCTTTCAATCTCAGGTATCTAGGTGTTCTATCCAGATCCTTAAAGGTTAAGCTCTGTTCTAGAGACAATCTTTTAAATGCTTTCAATCTCAAGTATCTAGATGTTTTATCTAGATCCTTAAAGGTTAAGCTCTGTTCTAGAGATGATCTTTTAAATGCTTTCAACCTCAAGTATCTAGGTGTTCTATCTGGATCCTTAAAGGTTAAGCTCCTTTCTGGAGATAATCTTTTAAATGCTTTCAATCTCAAGTATCTAAGTGTTCTATCTAGATCCTTAAAGGTTAAGCTCCATTCTGGAGATAATCTTTTAAATTCTTTCAATCTCAGGTATCTAGGTGTTCTATCCAGATCCTTAAAGGTTAAGCTCCATTCTGGAGATGATCTTTTAAATGCTTTCAATCTTGAGTATCTAGGTGTTCTATCTAGATCCTTAAAGGTAAAACTTCATTCTGAAGAAACCTTTTAAATGCTTTCAATTTTAGGTATCTAGGTATTCAACTTGGATTCTTTGGGATTAAGCTTTGTTCTAGGGATAGTCCTTAAAAGCTTATCAATTGGTCTTCGTATCATCAATTTTGAAACTGATCTCATTTATTGATCCTCACATCATGCTTTCTAATTTTCTTTGAATTGAATGCGTTGGTCACACATTCATTCAAAGAGGGGCAAAATGTAATACCCCAAAATTGGCTCATTGCCATGATCACCAATTCTGGTCTATTTTGATCAATTCTAAGACTTATTCTAATAGGAAATTCTCATTCTGCTAGTTGCTACTTCACTTAATTGTTAGATGCAAAAAATCCTAATCTGCATTCATCATGCTCATTATTTAATCCCTATAGTATGCACTCATATTAGCCACATTAAACCTATTTGATTTCAATTTA
The DNA here is from genome assembly GCA_028749045.1 of Cupressus sempervirens. Lineage (NCBI taxonomy): Eukaryota > Viridiplantae > Streptophyta > Pinopsida > Cupressales > Cupressaceae > Cupressus > Cupressus sempervirens. Next base: position 816,614,310 of record CM053789.1, on the reverse strand, counting down.
ATTTAATCTAAAGTATTCATACTTTAAGTAAATTAAATTATCTCCTAAGCCTAATGTACTATGAAATTAAATTTATTTAATTTAATAAATATGCCTATTTTAATTAATTAAATGAAATTAGGGTGAGGGCTCTAGCTTGGTTGGCTAAATCTTCCCTGTTGTAGGGGGTTGGTCATGGGTTCTAGTCTCCCTCGTCCCCGTGGTACCAATGGGCGTGTCACGCCAGCACTACCGGTCACATTAAAAAGTTCTCTCGACACATTGCAATTTATAGGGGGGACCGTGTTGCACCTGATTCCTGCAGTCTAATCAAAAATAAATAAAATTAAATGAAATTATTTAATTAAATAGAAAAACTATTTCTAATTAATTAAGAAAAGTTATTTAATTAAATAGGAAGTCATTCCTAATTAATTAAATGAAGTTATTTAATTAAATAAGAAAAGTGTCTCTAATTAATTAAATAAAATTATTTAATTAAATAGAAAAGGTATTTATGAGAGCATATCTCATTTTATTAAATAAATATTCTTTCTAATTCTTCTCTGCAGTTCAAAAATGGAAATTCTTAGTTCACTGTTGATCAAATTAGAAGTGACCCAGATCACTTACTCTCACACTAAAGTTTATCTGAGCTAATTGACTCTTACACTCAAATTTGAGCTAGTTAACTCCCTCTAATTTGGGAATCTTCCACCTTAACTGAACCTCATCTTCAATCCTAACCATTGATTTAAATTGATCTTAACCATTGATTCATTTTAGGAAAATCTATTTAAGAGACCCTCATTTCTTCATTTTGGGGGGATAAATTGAATTGCTATCGAAGTGCTGTTGAAATCCATACTCACATTTTCTCACATTTTTCATATATTTTCATCGTCGATTTAATTTCATTTAGTATAAAATGCATATGATTAATCTAGTTTCCTTTACTTGTTCTTAGATTAAATGCATATCTCATCATAGACTACATTGCATTCTCACATAAATTAGTTGCATAATCATTCTAGATTACTTTGCACATTCATTTAGATTAATTGCATTTCTTTAAATCCTTCATTCTTAGAGGGTCTAGTTGCTCGCACCTTGATTTTGAGGATATTAATAGGAAAAATATCTCTAGATAGAAGGCAATAGGTCACCTTTCTGGACTATTTTTAGGTGAACAATCTCATGTTCATCTCATGATGAATCCATGAATAAAGACCATGTTGAAGTGTCTGTGAGTTTCAGAGGCCACATTTCATAGGTACAGTTGTACTTTAGCTTCTACATGTTTCTTTTGTGTACTCATTATGTTAAGATGTGTAGTGACATCATTTATAATACCCTATTTAAAATTTGAGAGCAGATTAGATATCTTGAGCTTTGAAATACCTTGACTGATTCCTTTAATAGTTGTAGTCTAGTGTCCTTTTCCTTTCTTCATGGTTGATCTTGAGTAAATAAGACAAATTTTCTTGAGGCCATCCCAAGAAGATTGATATGCATCCCCTCCAACCATCAAGTATAATGCTTCTAGACAACTATAATTCACACCTCTCAAAAAAACTAGCTTTTGTGAATCCTTAGACAACACATGCTGAGGGTTCTTCGGCATTGTATACAAGAAATGTGAAACATAGTCATCCAATTTTTCTTCCTACTTTTGTGATATTCTATAAATATCATCTCCTCTTGAATCATTTTCTTTGCAATACTCTTTGTATTTGTCTAGAAATAGAGTTTCTTTTCATGCCAAGTACATGTTGCATTGGCTCCTAAACCCATGCACCATTATAAAGCTAACTCTTTTAATGTTGTTAGAAATAATTTGAGCTTATGAGTATTAGTGTTGTAGTCAAAGCTATGATAGACTATGTAAAACTCAAATAAGAAAGTATGAGGATCTTTAGTTGTGAGGCCAAAAAACTTTGGAAGTGAATTTGGAGGTATATTTTTGAGATTAACATTGGTTACAAGGCTTAGGAGAGAAAATGGTAAAGTAGGTTGCACCATTACTGGAGGTATTTGTTTATGCAGTTGTTGTTGAAAAGGGATATTGGGCACTAAATTGTTAAAAACTTGTAGATTTGGAGTAGTACTATGAAGAAAATTGGCCAAAATTTTAGCAAAAGGTTCAAGGCCACTTGTATCCAAAGGATTTTTCCCTTGAGGATGATTCTATAGAAAAAATAGGGCTTGCATCTAAAAAAGGAAACTCAGCTTCTTCTTGAGTTTTTTCATTGAGATTAATAGGCTCTTGCAGAGTAAATCTCCCATATTCATCTCGTGGTCTTCCTCTTTGATGCATGCAATTGAATTGGTGACTTGTGAATCAAGTACTCAATCTTATGGTTTCTAACTAATACACTAATCTAAAAATAGAGGACTCATGAAGGTTTCTAGTTTGACACCATCCCTAGCAATGATGCCAAAAATATAGGTTTCTATAATAGATCAAGATAATCACACTATTATCCCTCTAACAAGGGCACTCTATCCATTTTCAGAACTATCTATTCCACTATGAAAATACATTTGAATTGTCTACCCAAGGACATAGTACTTGAAATGGGTTAGTAGAGTATGTGCACCAAGTTTCTTTAAGAGTCTTAAAAACTATGCTATAGGAAGCTAAAATTCATGAAAGGAATCTATACTACTGATATAGAATAGTAAACATATTTAGATTATCAACAGAGAAATGTAGAAACTATAGAAAAGGGAATTCTAAACTAGTTAACAGTTCAAATATCCACTATGAGAGTTTTTCACAAGTGTTGCAGGAACTTTCACAATAGCTATGCTAGAGGACTAATAGAGTAAATCTATATTAAACAAGAAACTGCAAGAAATAAATCTACTCTACATAAATCTATTCCACCTCCCAAGTGGGCACCCTTGGTTGGCTTCAACTAATTAAGAAATCATCAGGTAATCCAAAATCACTTTCTCATTAGGATTCTTCTTTTGTTACATGATTGAACAATTTGTAAATAATAGAGAAAACAACTTTAGAATCTTTGAATCCCCAAACTAACAGTAACTTTCCATGTATATAGAGGATTGGAACTTATTATAAAACATAACATAAAAGCTCATGAGCAAACATCATTAGTAGAAAAAGGTTGGGATGTCAACAATGACTTTTAGAACATTGATTGAGTAATAGAATAATAGTCTATAGATAATGTAACAAGTCAACTTTCTAAAATAACTCCTTTTGCAAATGTGACTTATCACCGAAAACTGACCTACACTTCTTATGCTATGATTGGTCTTCATTACTTCTTTAATATGGTGCTCACCACTCTTTGCACCACTTCTACATTTCCTGAATTTTAGCAACATTTGAACACATACAACAACATTTATACTCTCATTCAAATATTAAAACGTAGCTTAAAATATTTATATGAAATACTACACTTTTTATATAATATTAAGCAAGGTATGCCATATCCACTATCCATAGGTTAAATAGGTTCTAGCTACATTTAGCATAAGTTCAAAAGACATTTAAAACAAGTAATTTTGAAATTTTTTCTCATGGGTCAAAGACTAAGTTTAGACTATATAAAAATTATATCAAATTTGAGAAATTAATATGCCTTATCAATTTTAATGAACATAATCACTATAATCTCTACAAACAAAACTACTCCCAAACATCATCTGAACAATTTAGTGAATTTAGCCAAGCCCTAAAGTGGGTTCAGCTAAAAAAAATTTGCATTTAAAACAATTGATATTCCAAAAATTTCTAGTAATCACTTGAAATTGATTGAAATAAAAATCAATTGATGAAGAATTAAAATGTAACTCACTTTTCAACCTTTTGCAAACTATCAATTTCACACCACATGGTCCACTGATTGGCCTTAAAAACTGACTAAAACTAACATCTAGGCCCTGAAATCAAACATATTGATTCTCTAATCCACATTATATAACCATTTCATATCTCATCTCATGAAAACTATGGGGTAAAAAGGTATTGACCATTAAAGTTGCCTTCTCAGAATTGCCTTTAAGTAAACCTGTTAGAAAACTATAAATTGCATTCAATTTTGGCTTTGAAAATGGGTCAAATAGACACTTGGGGTACAAAAAATGGGGCATTGGTTCATTTTCATGAGGAGAGTATAAATATATTATTATGGATCATGATGAACAACTCAACACATTTGGAAAGCAGTCAAAATGGGCTACTTGTATTTGTAGAACTAGGAACACTGGTAGAAAAATAATTTTCACAAACAGAATGGACCTAGGAAAGTGTGCAAACAAATTTTTCAAGATTTGAAAATTGGTACACTTCAAGAATTTTTAGAGTAGAACACAATGATAAATATATATGATCTCACCTATGATGGATTAAAAGTTATGACATCCTGAATAGGGGTGCCAATCAATCTACATTTCTTGACACAAGTAAAACTTTAGAAATTACATTTGGAATAGGTTTTGAAAACTAATCAAATGCATTTTTCATAAGCTCAAATCTGAAAAATAATTTTTTTTTAATCTCTAGAATGAAATGAAAAAGGAATTTTCTCATTTTGGTCAACTTTGTCAAAGTTATAATTGGTCAAACAAGTCCTCCTAGAATTCTAAACAATTTACATCAGCATGACAACAATAAACAACCAACTTTGAAGGATTCAAAACCTAGTCAAAATATATTGAAATGACTTGAAATATGAAACATAGGCTCTATAATATGCATAATAAAAGCTCCAAAAGTGGTGAGTCATGAAACATTACTGGGTGCAAGATATTCAAATACAAACTAGGCTTCCTGTCGTTGTTTGACACTTGGGTGAAAATGTAGATTTGAACATTGCTCAAAATAGAACTTTGCAGAATGATGTAGAATGAAAATTTATCATTATAGAATGCATCAACATACTGATGCAAGGTGTTAGAAACATTGAACACCTCTGAGGCCTCAAATGGATAGCTATGAAATCATGCATTAAAATGTACTTATAGGGACTAAAACGCTTGGAATGGTACTCAAAATGTGAATAAATTTTGACTCCCATCACAACCCACTATTGTAGGCTAAGGGGTGGTGAGATAGATGATCAAGATTTGAGGATGGATAAAGGGTGAGGAAGGTATAGGATGCAAGGAAGGGGAAGCACATGGATTGTGCTTCTTCAAACATCTAGCCTTGTGATAAGTGTCACAATTGAATAACATGGTCAAAGTGGGGGGGTCAAAGGGAATTATGAGGGATTAGGAGTGTGGAAGAAGGATGTAAGGGGCATTTATGGCATGTAAGTTTCATTAATGTTCTTGTATAGGAATGTGAGAGGATAGGGGAGACTTTTGACTTTGGCTTGGGTTTGAAAGTCTTAACCTTTGCTTAAAGTTGTGCACATGTTTAGGAGGGGGATTAGGCTTGGTTTAAGATGGGGGTTAGGAGGTAAGTGGCTTAGCTTTGACAGGATGGGTTAGTTGGCTAAGTGAGGTTAGTATGGGTGAATAGGTTGACTTAGGGTAATAATATGGTTTTATGATTGATTCATTTAATAAATGGGGATGGTTAGGGATTTGAGATTGATTTATTAAATGCTATATTTGATAAAAGGGGGATGTGAGATTAAATTAAATAGATGCTTGTGTTTATTTAATTTAATAAAGGAATAAGAATTTAATTGATAAATGAATTTTGAGTTATCATTTGATTTTACCAATTGGACTATATTTAATTAACTTAATTAAGTAACTAGGAGATGATGACTAATTAATTAAATATAAAATATTTATTGAATAATGCCCTAGGAGATGACTAAATAAGATTACCCAGTGATGTAATTAGATTTAGGTGTCTACATCTTGTCCCACTTTGACATAGTGTTGGGACAATAGTATTTCAAAGAAGTTCTAATACAAAGGATGTGAAGAAGATTTTTATAGCAACAGGGCTTCCCCAGTCTGAAGTAGAAGAGGAAAACATGGACTATGTGATGCTCCTTCAAGAAGGTGGTGGGTAGAGAAAATGAGGCACAAAAACTTCTCGAAAAGTTACAATAAGACAAGGTGATAAGGAAGATGCAAAAGGATGAAGGACTATAAGAGTGTTAGATTGACAATTAAATTTCAAAAATAACAAGGCTAGAGGAAAAGGGGTGGTCATTAGAGGGATCATAAAGGGAAATAGGGTACCATATAGGGCCTATAATGGGGTTTAGGAGGGATAGAAAAGGTTATTGGCTCTCATACTAACAACGAGATATTACTTTTTTGAGTTTTGATTTGGATAATGTGATGGCTATGTAAGGTTGACCAGTGCATTGGGCAGACATGGTATGATGAGTACAAGCATGAAGAACACTAGAAAGGGCATGAGTTTGACAAGATCACTCTAGGGATCCATGGGTTTGCAATCCCATGAAAGGGTTGAGGGGTGGGTTAAAAATGGGTTACGAAAACCATTTTTGTGAGAATACAATTTTGGTTAACACATTTTGCAAGAATGCATGTGATATAGGAGCATCCTAGGTGTAAGAGCAATCTTGCATCACCCAAAAATACTTTCCTTTTCAATATTTTCTATTTTAATAAGGACTAGTAGACATTGTGGTTACTATTTATGAGAACTTCCTATTTTTAGTAAGTTTTTCATACGAGCTTGGAATATTCTCATTTTCTACATGAAGGTTCATTTTAGAATTATAAGCTTACCATAAAAGTATCATTGCTCCAACTTAAGTATCAGAGAAATTATTGAGGATTTTTGGTGAAAAAATTAGGAAAAAAATCTACAGGCTCACCATTGGAGGCCTTAGAGTGCCTAGATGAGGTCTAGAAGGGTTATTACGCCATTCTAAACCAATAGCTTATGAGCTAGCATTTCCAAAAAGTGGTTATAATATCCAATTAGAGCTATAGTTTGAGAGTTATGACCTTCCAAAGTTGGACTACCCAAAATTTCTAAAATAATTGTCAAAGATGTATTTAGCTGGCTCTATATGTATTTTTATGGTCTGTTGACCCTTGTTATTAAGTTTCAATGTCTAGAACCTTCTTGGGTGGTATAAACTTACTTATTTAAAAAAGACACAAATATTGTCTAGGACAACTCTAGGTGGTAGTTCGCTGCTCAATCTTGCAGATTACTATACTGAAGGCACCCATGTGGGTTAGCATATTGTACTTGTGAATTCTATAATTTTTCATTTTTTCATGTAAATAAGAAGTCCATTTTTTTATTCTCATATTAGCTATTGTTTCTTTGTTTCTATTATGGTTTATTGTATTAAGTGGAGCACCCTTCATCAAATGGTATTAGAGTTAGAGTTCTTGAGTTTGTGGATAGATTGTTGACTATGAGGCAGTTTGCACTAGGACCATGGTTTGGGCTAAGCATATAGATAGATCACTAATTGTGAGATAGTTTTCACTAAGGTTTCAACAAAAGTACAAAAATGCATCGATGAAGAGAGTGTGGTAAAAGAGCTGTAGGTGTTACACCTAAGGGTTTTCAAGTCCTCCAAAGATAAATGTGAGCATTGGAAGAATAAATGTGTACATGAATAATTATTTGTTGACAATTGGCTAATTTTGATATGTTATTATTGTAATTAATGGCAATAGATGAGGTACATGTTGATAGGAAACCTTAGAAATAAAGATTCCCAGTGTTTGGTTATTAGAAAATTGTCTAAGTATAGAATTTGATTTATAGTAGTGTTTTATTTTGTTTATAACTTATTGCAAACATCATATTATTGCAAGAAAAGTTACATTGAGATAGTATACATGTTGGTGATGATGTATATAACCTTGGAAGTTTGTATGGATTGCACAAAATAGAGTTAATCATGTTTTGATGAAGTAGGATAACAAAATTAAAGGAAAATATTGTTTTGGTTGCAAAATAATTACTTGTCCAATTAGGGCTGACATCCTAGATCTTTACTCTAACTTGAAAAAGTGAATTGTGGTCTTAGCTAACCTAGTAGTATATTATGTAAATGCATAATATTTATCCAAAGGACTTCTTACAATAAGAAGTGTGTATTCTTGATGTATCATCAGAGCAATTTTTTGTGAAAGCGATATATGTGAAGTTTTGTATAAACTAGTTGGTGATCCTAGATTGAGATAAAGATCAAAGTTTAGACAAGGAAGGAAAATAAAATTAGATTACTTGTTTGAGCAGTGATCTCTTCTTGTATGTCATGCCCAAAAAGTAAGCGCAAAACACACACAACTTTTTTTTTTTTTTTTTTAAAAAAACTTACTAGGTTCACTAGGGTTTAAGAGTTGATTCACAAAAATTAGATTTACTACACTCATCCTGAATTATACTCACATGAAGAAATGCATTGGTAAAGTAAATGGTCGTTATTAAATTTGTAATAACATTTAGTTCGTTGTCACATTAAGATCTCAATGATAATTTTAAATCATTTGAAGAACATAAATTAGTCTTAAATTTAACTACGTAGGAAGAATCACATTATCAGGGTAGTCTAACATAACTTGTTATGCTTACAAACATAATGATTAACTTTCTTAACATCTAAACTACCTTCTTACTAATCAAATCAAAACTAATTAATATTTACAAACTAAAACTAAACTAAGTGACTAATTTCTACAATTAACTTTAATACAACTGAGATTCAACTTAGTAATTTCTAGTTACTAGCACAATAATACTAAATTACTTCTTTTAACAAATCGAATCAAACAACATTACTTAACGACATATTATACTAGTAATGGAAACTAACTTTCTAATTACTATCCAATATTTAACCAATTGAACACTAAAAGATCAATTAGATTTAACTATTCAACTCATGCTAACTACATATAAAATATTTAATCCAAAATCTAATTCACCATGGTGTCATGCCACAAATTTTAACATAAATTTTAACGGGAGAACACAACCAATTTTAATTTTTTTTTCTAAATCTTATTAACTAAGGTCATAACCCATCATTTATTTTAATAAATCAATTAATTATAAGAAAGAGAATACCACTAACCCTAAAGGTGATCTATCTGACTAAACCCTCTTTTTAACTTGATCACTTGAACGTTACTGCAATTGTAAATATTTACTTTAGGCTTCATGACAATCAATTATCCTCTTTCAACTTCATTCTAATTTACGTTTTAAGATTTGAATCCAAAGTCCAATCTAAAGTTTTAGAATAAAGGTTATGAATTATCCTAGGATACTAATAACATTAATTTCATAACTAAAATTGAATGAATGAAATCTAAGCATACTATGACAATTAATATTTATAACTTACCCATTAACTTTCCTTACCAATGAGCACTAGAGTTACACTAATTAAACCTTTACTAACCACTTAACTCTAAACATAAATTTATTAGGAAAAGACATTTCTAATGGTAATACAATATAATTAATATAATTACGATTAGATAATAAAATAAAACAAGCTTTCATAACTCACCAATCTTAACATTTTAAACTGTCGATTAACTCCAACATACTTATACAATCTAATTAATTAATTTAATGTTCACTATTAAAGTTGGTGACTATAACAAATTCAATGAATCTATATTTTAATCTAAACTTTATCCGAATTATCGTAACTTAAGTCCACATTAAAATTAATCTATAAAGCTCATAATAGAATAAAACTAATTAATGAAACATTAAAATTGTTCAAATTGAAATATTCTAATTTCACATTTAAAACTTTTTAAATTAAAACTAATTTAATATTTTACCTCCAAATAGTTTTTTTTTAAATAATAATAAAAGAACTAATCCTTATTTAAATTGAACATACATCTAAACCTAACTAAACATAAATATAATTAGAACGAGCCTTGACTAAATTAAATGCTACCAACATAAACTAACTTAAAGTAAATTCTAAACTAACATAATTTTAATACCAAACTAAAGATATATCAAAACTAAATTAAATTATAATTATGATAATACTAAACTTAAAATTTAAACAAACTTAAACTCACTTAAAAAATAAACATTAACTAAATCACCCAATACTAACATTAATATTACTACATCATTTAGTCACACTATCCTAAAACTGAACATGAATAATAATAAAAAGACTTTAAATAATATAATGCTACTCTTATTTAAAGTTAAGCATGAATCTAATTTCTAACTAACATTACTAATCTGCACATACTAACTAATACAAACTAAAACTAATCTAGACTTATTTAAATTAACTCAACATAGCCCATACCTAACACTAACCTAGCAAATTACACTACACAATAAAACATAATATTAACCTAGCAATATACCCTACCAACTAAGCAAAAACTAACATACAACTAAACCAACCTAGCCTAGACTATACCCTAACCACCCTAAGCTCCTTACACCTAACCCCCACGCTGCCCCATGGCGTCCTATGCGCTGACCAAGTCTCCAGCGCAGACCTGACCCGGTTGTCCTTTGCGTGAGTGAAGTTCACGCCATCACCATGCGCATGGGGAATAGGAGTATGAGGGGGGGGGGTTTGTTAACTCAAAAACCCATGCAAGGAATTGTTATACGTGGGTGGGATAATATGCTCCAAGTTATATATATATATTTTTTGGAAACATCAAAATCCTCTTCCTTGCCCTCCCATACGATATGACCTCTGTACTTGCGCGCAGGTGGCAAAGAGGGGGTATGAGTGTGTTAGTTAATGCATAAAGTTTTATAGTTGAGGGATGCAATTTTAAAAGCATTAACAAATATATATATAAATGCTTTATATTCCATTCAATCAAAGTTGTATTGTTAAATGGAATAACAATGATTTTAAATTGGAATGTAAAGAGGAATGTTTCATGGAATATTCTCTGTAACATGGAGAATTTTAAGGCTTCTTCATACATTTTCCAGAGAGCCTTTTTTGGGCCTGGAGGTGCACTTTTGTTAGAAAACCAGTTTTGACTAAGTATTGGCATGACATGAATTATTGAAAAGAAACAACATAGAAATTTATCAATTTTATTGTCACCTTGATTTCCTATCAACAAGCATATTAACAAAAGGCTCTTAAAGATATCATTTCTTTTGTCTTTCATCTCATAATTTATATTTCTATCTATTTATCATACATCAAGATGTATGTTCTATTTATTTTGAAATCAATGAAATACCAAAATCTCTTAATCAAATTGATTTTTGATCTTAATGAACTCGACAAGGAACATGATCCTATAATCAAAATTTTAAAAGGTGATGGGTAATTCTTAATCAAATTTAATTGTGTTTCTAATGGAACTTAACAATGAAGAGATAACATGATGATCTCAAGAAGGATTATTATTTCATGACAGTACTCCGAACATCAAATTGAAAGCTCAACACATCAATTGCCTTTCGTTACCATGATTGAAAAACTTGCAAATTTTATAATTCAAGACATCATCTTTCATCCTATTTTCTCACTTTCATAACCCAAATTTGAAATCACAAGAAGACATTGCAAGGTAGATTTCATAATCTCTTCTATTTTCTTTTTTATTATGCAACCTGGTTCAAGACTCCATCGGGAAAGAACCAGTAAGAAAACTTGATTTTGTTGCCAATCATTCACAATATAAATATACATATAATTACATCCAATTCACAATACAATGATAATTTCTTCAAGCTTCTTCACAATACTTTATCCCTTCAACTTCAATTCTTCATGGAACCACAAGGGGAAACAAAGCTGACCCAAGGCAATTCACACAATCACAAAGACACAATTCAACATACACCCATCCGGTTTAACAGACTAGATCCATCCATAGGACCTTATTGGGGGGGGGGGGGGGGGAGGTGGATTTTCCCAATGGGAGATGTCAATCACCATACCTTAACATAACCCTTTCGGGGTTAATACTCAGGAACTTTCTTTGTTCCTCAAATTCCCTTTCGGGGCCAATTCAACAAGGATTTTCCTTCCTTTCCATACTCAAGATTGCACAATATGAACAAGGTATGTGATGACAGGTAGGGGCCCATACACCCTACCCTTTTTTTTCCCTCCTCTCACCATGAAAGGAGACTCTGCACCATTGAGGTCCAACTAAAGCCCTACCCCCACATGGCCACTTCTTCCCTATCCAAGGGTGAGTAATGTCAAAACAAGCCCATGAAAACCCCTCAATACAATACATCAAGAAGAACAAGAACACATCAAGAACAACACAAAAGAAACCCTCCAAATCAACCCAACATCCAAGAAAACAACAATTAACAACACAACACAATGTGCAAGAACAAGCATGATCAAAACATGGAGAAAACAAAACACAAAGCCAAGAATCCTACCTTCACCAAGGAGTGATGGTAACAATGGAGGTTTTGAGAAGAGCTTCCTTTTCCTCCTTTCATCCCCAACTATCTTCCAAGCTTTTTTTCTCAAAATAGAGATTGGGTGACCAAAAATGAAGAATCCCCAAAACTTCTCCCCAAAAAATCCACTCAATAGGGATCCCTTCCCTCAATTAGACTTCATGAAACCTTATGATGGAGTTTGAGTTCCACTCAAGTGGATGACAATCCATTTTCGCAATCAACCATAAATGAGATTTTTAAGTGACCCTAAAAGTCAACTAGGGTGGCAAAAGTGGGTGGAAAGTACCCTCAACCCATATCCTTACCCATGGGTGCTTAAATTTAAGATTTTTAAGCCTTAGAGACTTGGTAGGAACACATAAAAGTTAGGAGAAAATAAAATCAAATAACAACCTTTAAAAAATGGACGATACAAAGATAACACAATTTAAAATGAGGGGTTCAGCTTGTCTCTCCATTGGATTTCCCGACTAGATTACCTGCACACTCATTGCACCTGTCAGTAGTTCAAGAAACATATGTTCATAAAATACACATCAAGATTTTCATGTTATTAAAAGCATTCATTTCCACAATTCAATTATCCATCTTATTCTATTCATTAAACTTGGAAAAAATTCAAAGTGTTAGTTCGCATTCATTCACTTCATCATACATGTTTATAAAGCATTGATTTAGATCGAATTACTAGAATAATCACTGTTAGGTATGCATATCATAAGCATCATTAATAAGATAAAATGAACTATCTGAAAGCATACCAATTAATCATTGAGGTACCAAAATTGGCAAACCTCATTATTAGGTGAAAGCACCTAGCATCATTGTTAGTAACAATTAATGTTTTAAATAGTCGAGGTGATGAAATGGTTCTTGAATCACTAAGCATAAACATGGTTGAGCCAATTGCTCTCAGTTTCATTAGGGAATTCACAATATAAAACGTAACTTCATAGCCATCCAATTCTCATACAATAGATTTTTAACAGAGGAATTCACAGTTAATAAGTACGTGCAAAGAGGAACCTTACATTGTAGTTGAAATTGCATGTTTGGGCAGTTGGCTCATCTTGCATACATTACACTACAAATCCTAACAGGGTTGGAATCTCCTAACAGGGTCTGTTATATTGAATTTTCTGATTGACTCCTAACAGTGTCCATCCTAACAAGGAACATATATATTAGTATACTATCTAGTGGGTATCATCCCCACCAAGGTCTTCCCTTGGCTAAGGTTTCCCTAGTTAACAAAAAATGTTGTTATGAGTTCTCATTGTGCATTTTTATTGTTACTATTCAACATTACTTTATTGCTTTGTTATGCATGGTTTAAAGTAATTCATAATATCCAATTTGTGACTAAATTTTGTAGATTACTAATTCACCCCCCCCACCCCACCCTCTCAATAATCCCTATTTCTAATAATCTTCCCATAAGAGATGAAAGAGAGAATGAGGATGAAGTAGAAGAAAATGTCAAAGCAGAGGCAGTTCTAAACCCAGAGGAAGAGAGGCTTTTAAGGCCATCTCCAAAATTGGAAAAATACCTAAGTTTGAAGTCCCCACATTTTTAAGAAATCTTAACCTAGAGGAGCTGATCGGTTGGATTAATTGAATAGAGGAGTAGTTTGAGTATGAAGATATTGAGGATCCTAATAGGGTCAAGTTTGCAAAGGAGAAACTAAAGGGACATGAAAAGATCTGGTGGCAAGAAGTTCAGTTGGAGTGAAATAGAAAGGGAAAGGAAAAAATCACCAGATGGGATCGAATGATAGCTAAACTAAAGTGATGATTCAGTCCCATGGATTATGAGCTTAATCTATTGAAGAAGATACAAGGGTTGAAGCAAGAAAGAAAATCTATTCAAAAATATATTGAAGAGTTCTACCAAGTTCTCATTAGAACTGGCCATGCATAAGCTAATAAGGAGAAACTAGTCCATTATCTTAATGGGTTAAGGCCAAGTATTTAGGATGAGCTGATTCTAGTTCAAATGAAGAATACTAAGGAGACATAATAGTTTTCCCTAAGATTTGAGAAAAAACTGAGCAAGAAGTTTGATAACAAGAATAATGGAAGATGTCATGGTGGAAGATCTGGTAGATGATCTTATGGAGACAGTAATGATGATCAAAAGAAAAAGGATGAGGATGGAAGTAGTAGTTAGAACCAAAGGGGAAAAAATTCCAATCATTTCCATGATTAGAACAATAGAGATCAGAGAGGAAGAGGCAGAGGACAAGAATCTAGAATAGGAGGCTTCCATGGGAAATGTTTTCATTGCAAAGAAGAAGGGCATATAGCATTTCAATGTTGCTAGCACCAAGGAAGGAAAAAATATAGAATAGAAGGATAGGCCAGAGTTGTACATGTTGATGAAGATACCAAATCATCACATTCTAAAGACACTAAAATAGGAGTGGAGTCATAGTTAACAAAAGAGTCTTGTTGAGTGGTGAGAATGAACCTGATCAAAGAAGGAGCTTGTTTTGCACAAGGTGTAGATGTGAAGATAAGTGTTGCTATATGATCATTGATGGTGGAAGTACTAAAAATATAGTGTTAGAAACTATGGTTACAAATCTAAAGTTGAAGAAACAGAAACACCCACATCCATACCGTATTGCTTAGGTGCAAAATGACCACAAGGTCATGGTCAATGAGCAATGCTTAGTGAAGTTCAAGATTGGAAGCTACTAGGATGAGGTACTTTATGATATCATACCTATGGAAATATTGCATATGTTTCTAGGTAGGCCATGGAAATTTGATAGGCATTTTGTACACGATGGGCAAAAAAAAACCTGAACTTTGACCAAGGATGAAGTGAAGCATAAGTCAAAGCCATTGAAGGAGAAAGAAGAAAAGGTATGTAGTGTTGCCAGAATATGTTTTATTGATGGAAAAGAGTTTCACAAAGGTATAAAGTGTGAGAATAAGTGTTTTTCTATAATTCCAAAAGATAGTAAAGAAGAAGTAGATGAGGTACCTATAAAAGTTGTAGATATGTTGGGAGAGTTTTTTGATATTGTATCAGATAATCTACCTAATGGATTTCCCCCAAGGAGGAAGATTAGTCACTAGATGAATTTTGTTCCAGGAGCTAGTTTTCCATACAAGGTAGCACATAGAATGACATCAACAAAAAGTGAAGAGTTAAAAAGAAAAGTTCATGAGATGTTGCAGAAGGGGTTGATTCAAGAGAGTCTAAGTCATGTTGTACTAGTTGTGTACTAAAGAAGAATGGAGAATGGAGGATGTGCATAGATTCTTGTGCTATCAACAAGATCACAATAAAGTATCAATTTCCATTTCCAATGATGGATGATATTATGGACTATTTGAGTGGGGCGGAGTATTTCAAAATTATAGATCTAAAGAGTGGATACCATTAGATTTGTGTCAGAGAAGGTGATGAGTGGAAGAATGCTTTCAAGATAGGTGAAGGCCTATACGAGTGGTTAGTCATGCCTTTTGGACTAACCAATGCACCAATATCTTTCATGTAGCTCATGAATGAGGTACTGAAGGAGTTTCTAGGTAAGTTTGTCATTGTTTACCTAGATGATATTTTGATTTTTAGCAAGACATTTGAAGAGCATTTGATTCATAGTTAGAAGGTTTTTGATAAGTTGAGGGAAGAAAAGTTGTTGATAAACCTAAAGAAGTGCAATTTTTTAAAGGAGTTGTCTCAATCTCTAGAATAGATTCTCTTCTTTCCCACTTTCCCACAACATGAAATGGAAGAACATTTCAAGTGCTAATTCAAGAAACTAGCAGTTTGAGTAGTAGTTTTATATACATATGCATAACCCACTTTGATAAAGTGCATCAACACTCGCTGCCCTTAGGGATTTAGTTTTTTCAAATAAAAAAGATTTAGGTGTAGAGACAAAGAGAGGGATATCACTTTGTAGTCTCTATAGAAGGTCTGAAAATGGACCTAGAGAAAGTGATGGCTATCTTTGAATGGTGTACCCAAAAGAGTGCGATAGAGGTAAGATCTTTTCATGGGCTGGCTAATTTTTTATAGAAATTTCATAAGAGGTTTTAGTAATATTTGTGGACCTCTAACTAAAATAATGAGAGGGGATATGAAAGAATTTAAGTGGACTGTAGGAGCAGATAAGAGTTTTAATCTGTTGAAATAGAAAGTTATTGAGCAACCTGTTTAGCATTTCCTGATTTTAATAAAGTGTTTCAAGTAGATTGTGATGCTAGTGGTACTACAATAGGATTTATTTTGAGCCAAGAAGGTAGACCTATTTATTATTTTAGTGTGAAATTGAATGATGCAAAACAAAAATATTTTGTTTATCATCAAGAATTTTATGCTATAGTTCAAGAATTGAAGAAGTGAAGACAATATATTCTTCCTAAGGAGTATGTTTTGTATACTCATAATCAAGCTTTGCAATATTTTAATAGTCAAGGAAAATTGAACCAATGACATTTAAAGTGGGTTGATTTTTTGCAAAGTTATACATTTGATTTGAAAAATAGGAGTGGGAAGTCTAACAAAGTTGTAGATGCTCTTAGTAGAAAGCAACTTTTGCTATCAAAAATGCAGATAGAGGTGGTTGGTTTCAAGGAACTTAGTACTTCATATCTAGATGATCTTGATTTTGGTCAAGAATGGAAGACTTGTATAGAACTTGTTACACTTCATAGGACAAAGTGGTTGGATTTCATGATCTAGGATAGTATATTGTTCAAAGGAAGTTAGTTTTGCATTCTTAGATGTTCAATGAGAGAGAATCTTATCAAGGAGAACCATAGTGGAGGATTGGCTAGATATTTTGGTAGAGAAGCTATGGGAGGATGTTAGCATGGATTTCATTCTTGTATTACCTAGGAATTAGCATGGGCATGATTTTATTTTTTTGGTGGTTGATATGTTTCCAAAGATGGTACATTTTATTCCTTGCAAGAATGCTAGTGATGTTGTTCATGTCACAATTTTTTTTTTCCAGAGAAGTGGTGAGACTACATGGTATGCTAAAGAGTATAGTTTTACATCAAGATACTAGATTTGTTGGCTATTTCTAGTATACATTATGCAAGAAATTAAAGACCAATATGAAGTTTAGTTCATTGCATCATCCACAATTATATTGACAAACAAAAGTGGTGAATAGGAGTTTTGGGAAATTTGCTAAGATGTTTGGTTGGAGACAAGCCAAAAGGATGGGATATTATTTTTCCACGGGAAGAATTTGTTAGAAATAGATAATACTGAGAGGGGGGTGAATCAATATTTTCAATGTTTTTACCCACAACTAAATACTATTATTTATTTTGTTATGTGCATAAGAAAATAAATAAATAATGTAGAACAATGTAAACAACCATACACAAAGAGAGATTATGACACAATATTTTGTTAAGTAGGGAAACCCTGGCCAAGGGAAAACCCCGATGGGGATGGAACCCACTAGATGATCCACTATATAAAGAATCTAGTTAAGGATATTGACCCTATTAGGAGTCTATAAAGAATTTATAGTGTCTCAAGTCTTTGTTAGGAGACTAGGCCTTGTCAGAAGCCTCAACCCTATTAGGAGTTGCTTCAACCCTATTAGGAGTTGATGGATTACATACAAATGTGTGCAAGCAGAGCCCACTACCCTAACATACAACTATACAATAAGTTCTTCAAGAAATAGGTATACATACAATACTAAGTAGTTTTCTATACTTTGCAAATCTTTTAATTGATGATTCTTCACACAAGAGTGACTACACACATATTAGACTACATCATATCTTTACATCATATAGAAAAGTATCACATTCACTTGTTTCTCATATTTCACAAGATCATATTGACTTTGCATTTACTAATCATTGAATCATCATTCATTTTCACACATACTTTTTCACATCTTATTATTTTGCAAATAAATTTTTTTACTTATATAAGACTTTTTGATAAATTATTCCTTAATTGGCTCAAAAACAAGTCATAACTCAAAATAATAAATCAATTTGTTAAACTCATTCTGCTAAAAGTGCTCTATTCTGCACTATGTCATTACTAAATCACTAATTTCTTCATAACTTGAACTTGGTTGATTGTATGGACATGCACATTGGTATAAGTCATCATTATGATGTCATGCATCTTTGGTCAACTACACAAGAGAATATTCCAAGGGAATATTCTATTATCATCAAAATTTTCTTTCTGTTTAACATTGTCTGATACTTAGACAATTTTTTTCTGCAACTGATAAGACTAATCTGCAAAAAAAATATGTTGTCATAAATGACAACCATAACTTACCTTAATTGATTTCTTGGAAATATTTCCAAAAATATCCCCCTTTGGCATTGATGGCAACATTTAGGAAAATTGGCTAAGTCCCAAACATGATATCATGCTAATCAAAGCAAATAGCCATAACATAAGAACATAAATAAAAGCATTTATATTTATGTTTTTGATAAGAAAAAGAGGTTTTATAGGGACCCTAAAACCTAATAGTTAATACAAAAACCAAGGCTAATAGTAAGCATATAAAGCCCAACAAAACATAGACAAGTCGCAAGGCTAATAATAATCATGAAAGCACAGTCAAAACAAAGGCCAACAAAAGGGCCAGATCAACTTACATCCAAAAAGATAGAACAAGAAAAAGTCAACTTAACAAAAAATAGCACTAAAATAATAGTAAAAGATAGGAAAAAATAAACCATGATTACTCTTCTATCTTTCACTTGAGCTCTTGCATAATTTGAGTTGTTTCATAAACTTTGTGAATCTCCTCAACAATCTGCTCTTGACTCTTCTGGGCTTCCCGATCTAGGCTACTGAAAGTAATTTCTATCACTACATCTTCTTCCACCTTGGCTATTTCTTTGTCCTTGTCCTAATTTTCATCCAATGGGCCTCTAGCTTTTAATATTCTTGTAAGGAATAGAATATTATCATTCATAGAATTGAGGATGGATATCATTTGATTCACTAGATTGTGATTATAACTTTTTAGGTTTAGGATTCTCTTCTTAGCTAAATTGATTCTATCCTCCTTATTCTTCTGATTTCTCAGACCTAGGTCCTTCCTATTGTTTTCCATCTAGCTAATTTTTCCCTAACCTCTTCCAATTCATGGTAAAGCCATTTGATTGACCTAAAACTATCAACCATGCTATTGCGAGCATTATTCAACAGATTCATGACCGTTTCCCTAGCATTATCTATTATTGCCACCATAGCAAGATTAATGAGTTCTTTGAGCTAGAGTTGGCCCTATTTTTCTTCCAAAATTTGGGGATTCATTATCTCTTTAACAATCCCCATCTTGGATGTTCTAACATTGAAATTTGTCCATGCATTTTTCCTATCCTTAATAATCACTTCTCCACCCTGTCTTCCAATTTTCTCCTTCTCCTGCTCCTAGGAATGAATGTGGGAAAGATGAATAGCTAAGATATCTAGCCCTAACCCCAAAACCCTCTCAACACCCATCTATTTTTCCCTCTTCCTTTTCTTAGAAACTAGTTCCTCCCTCTTAATTTCAATCTCCTCCTCATCATCATCATTAGATTTCATTTCTTCTCCTTATTGTTTTCTCCATTCCCCTAGCCTATAATTTTAGGCCCATGTCCTCTAGGGCTCTTCCTGCTTGGGGTAATAGATGAGGGAAAAATTTTCTCCAACTCTTTGGCCTTCTTACTAGGGGAAACGTTATCTTCCCCCTCCAAACTAATACTTTCAATATCCTCTAAATCAGAGGAAAAAATAGAGCTACCTAAGTCCTAAGAGGCATCCACACTAGGCTAAGGATATTTGCTTAAAGTCTGATCTTTAAAATGCTCATAAATTAATAGCAATAATCCCTCATGTAGATCAAAATTCACAGAGGGTTTTTTCTTGTATCTTGTGATAGCCTTGCTCATAGAAGTAAAAAAATAAAAGGGGAAATGAATCTTGATTCCATGGTAGAAATGGTTGAGAAAAATAAAGTGATGGGTTCTCACTTAGTCAAATCTAGTATCCAATGAAATATACTCTATAAGAGCTCATAAAACATAACTCCAAAGTTTTTTGATGAAATCCATTTCATAGTACATTTCACATTTAACCATATCATTCCTCTCCATTTTCTTTGCAAAATCCTTGACTGCATTCACCGATAGTTTTTTGTCTCTATAAAATTTGAAACCCTCCGCCAATATTTCAAACACAAGAGCAATTAATTCCTCTATAATTTGAAATAAAATTCCATCCACTTTAACTCTCCTATCCTTCCAAGAGTTGACCATACTATTAGTTACATTTAGATCAAAGCCATGGAGTTTAGCAATGTAATTTTTTATACCTCCCTACTCTAATTTCTCCCATACTTTTGCCCTTTCTTTCCATTTTTTCACTTTCCCCACCATTTCTACACTCTCCACCCCTATAATTCTCATAAATTCCAACCTCTGCAAATCCTTCTCAACCCTATGAAAGCACTACTTTTCACATCTCTGAGAAGCACCAATATATTTTTCTATACCCCAAGAAAAGAGAATGATGAAAAAATCAACACACAAAATATGTCGATATGACATTGATAACCTAACCTCCCTAATGTGTTTTCCATAAATGTTATTATTACAATAACTCACACCCTAGCTTCCATTAATAAAAATTATTACATTAAGATCTCCACCATACCACTCTAGATTTTTTCCAGTTCAATAAGACTCCTTTGCTTCTACCAAAATATTCCTAACCAAATTCTAGGTCATCACCTTATCTTGCCTAAATGCTTCATTGGCGACCCAGTCTACCATGGGGTTAGCTTCTGTGTAAACATGGGTGACATGGACACATTCAAAATTTTGGAGGAGATTTTGGGTCTGTTGGTGTTTTACAACTACTAAGCAACAAAATTCTCAATACAAAAATGATATTACTCACACAACCTAAGGATTAGCCAATTCCTATTCACAATTATATGTGCAACCCATTTGGACCTAACTTCAACAAAACCAAGGGTGGTTTTCTACTCTTTAGGCTCTAGAAAACTAGGATGGGTATACCCAGGGATGATTCAAGATTGGAAAATATTGTATGAGAATTACTTTAGTTTCATTTTGATTCTCATCTCAAATCCTCAAATACATGCATAATTTTGACATTTTGATAAACACATCCCATTTAATAGATTTGGCCAAAATTCTTCTATAGATTTGCATGTGTTCTCAGCAATAATGGCTAATTGAAGCTAAAACATTCCATGAAAACAAGTATCAACCAAATTTTAAGATCTTCAGGAAATAAGAGTAAATTTGATTATAATTCAACATTTGAAAACTAGTTATGACATACTTATATTCCATCTGAATCAACTTGACTAGTGCCTAATCCATTGTGGTTCAGAGTCTACTACAAATCCATAGATCTAATTTGTTGCCTTACAACAAACATTAACATCAATTCTTATTAGAATTTATCATTCTAAACATCCTTCCTATTACTGTAGCAACCTTATCAAATTCATCAAAGGCTTTACTTAATCCATTGCATTAATAGCAATGATGAATAGATATACAACCTAAATCGATTGCATTCAATTGCACAAGCTTTTACTCATACAATATCAAGATAAATAAGTAACCAAAAGGAGACAAAATGTAGAAAGAACTGATATGGGGATAGCTCATAATTTGTATTCATTTTCTTTGAAAATAGTATACACTTGTTGTAAACTCAAAATTAGCTTTTGGAAGAAACACAGATATCATTCCATATTAATGTATTCTCAAGAACTAACAGAGAAAATACATCATAAACTTGCTCAAACATTGGACTGAAAATAAACTAAGTATATCACCTATATCATTAGAAATTAGACCCTCACATTGCCTTGAAAACTCATTTATATAGGCATGAGTTGTGACAAGAAAAGGTAAAATGTGATTGACAAGTGTATTTTAATAGATTTTCACTTACACCTATCACAACAAGACAAAACTATGAATAAGAGAAAGACTAGTACATTGAAAATCCTTTTGTGGGTTTTCTTTTGTTATTCCCCATTGGAAGAATAAAAACACTATGATCAGATTCTTTTATCATTTTGGTTCCTCGGGGTAGGTGACCATCAAATGTGAAAGTGATGAGTCAACTCTTGCTACCAGAGGATTCTCTTTGTCTTTATCATCAACGACAGGGGTGTCTTCTACTTTTGTATGTTCTTCTTCCTCATCATCTCCTACTCTCTACTCTATAGACATAAGTTTTTCATTCCACTCATTTTAGGTAGTGTCATCTAACCAATCAAAATTTAGGACCTCTCTTTGTACATTTATCAACGAATTTTCAGTTGTCTCCATATCCACAAGATCTTTTCTAATGGTGTTGCAGAACAACTACACTTTTACCAGCTCTTCATTTTTCATTGCCCATAATAGATGGCCTGGTTCATTTATAACTTTATTCATTCTTTCAGAAAAAATCTCATACAACTCCTTCTTCCATTCTTCCTTTTCCTTCACTTTCTCAATTGTTTTTAGAGAACAAGGGAATAAATCAAATTTCTCTCTAAAATAATTGGAAAAACAAATAGTTAATCTTCTTTGGAAGGAATCTTGTTTATCATCAAAATCTTGTAATTTATTTAATAGATCAAAAATCATTTTCATTTGATGATAGGTTAGCTGGATAACAGATATACACATAGTAGTGATATCTTCATTTCTTTCTATCCATTTTTGTACAATGGGTCAGAATGCAACTTCATTTCCTCTTAACTCATCCCTGATAGCTACAATCCTTGCTATTAAATTAAAAAATGATGGCCATTCAATTCTATCCACTAAATACATGATACCCTGCCTCAATTTTTCTTTATATTGATTATTAAGTTCTACATGCAATGCATATAACTTATTTTTCTCCTCTTCAAAATCCTCTACAGTATAGAATTGAGGCCTTTTTGGGGTATCAGGTATCTCAATAATTGGTGTTGATTTAAAAGGCTCAACAGGTGGCTATGGGGGGTATGCAATCTTGGGTTTACTAGACTCTCCTAAAAAAAATTTCCCAAGAATCTTCTCCATTTGAGTTACTTTATTTTCTAATGATTTTATTTGCATACCCCTCTCCTTATATTCTTTCAAAACTTCTTCAAACCTAGCATTGATTTGGGAAAATTTATCTTTCTCTTGGCTAGACACCATGCTACCAAATTTTAGCATCTCTGATGCCATTCCAATTATTTGTTTACTACCTATTTCACCAACCCTGAACACTGTCAATGCACCAGTATGCTCTGTATTGTAAATCTCATGCATTCTGTTATGGTTTTTTTTTTCCATGGACCATATAACAAGGGCTTGGTGGTCATCACTAAACTTGACTCCTCTATGAGCTTGTAATATTTCTTCCATAGTCCTTAGTTGAACATCGCTTTGTTTCCTTACTAAATAAAAAAACAATAGAATTTGCTATATCCCATTCTAGCAGAAGGAGGACTCTTGACTATTTAACTATTTGCCTCCCAGCTTTAGGAGTAAATTGAGCAATGTTATTCAAAAATTTAGACATCACCTCTTCCTTAATATCTGAATCAGGTTTGTATGGTTGTTCTGCCTTTATCTTCTCACAAGTTTTTTCAAAATTTCCCATGTTTAATCTCCATAAAAATTGAGCAAAAGCTCTAGATTTTAAAAAATTCTCATCATTAATAAACCTCTCAGAGGATTGAGCAACTATCAGATCAATTTCCTTACCTTGGTAATTAGTAATAGTTAAAACAAAGGAAGTTATAGATGGTTCTTGTGGTTCTCCAATCTCCAAATCTATGGAGGTAACAATTACATCCCCTTCTACACCAATTTTTCTAAGATGCTCCCTTAAAGATGCTTCATCATCTATCTAGATTGCAGACTAGCTTGGGGGTATTGTTCTACTTGAGAAGAAGAAGACCCCTCCTCTAATTTATTCCTTTTTGGAGTGCTAGCTACAGATGGACTTTTTGGTCTTGGCCTCTAATCAAGGGGTGCCTATTGCACACTTTGAACCATCACATAACCTACCATTCTCTACAAGGTATACTAGCCAAAAGCCACTATATTTTTGTTGCTTATCTTCCTTTGCACTTCTATAGCCTCGTTTGGATATGTCTAAACATATGTGGCTTTCTTTTTATTCATAGTTTGGATGATCACAACAAAATTATTCATTAATTGTTGCATTTTGGCTCCCCAATATTTTTTTATCTTTCAATGGGTCATACTGGGGGTCAAAAGAATTAATAAATTCTAGGGTCTTGCTGAATACTATCAATTTTTCCTTTCTTGGTTCTTGTTCTTGCAAAGTGAAAATATTTCTTATTATATCCTCCAGATAATAAACTTGTTGTACCATGTGAGAAGCTTTCAACCTCTCTCTTAAGAGGTCATAGAAACCTTCAAGATCAATAAATCTAGCATGAGATTCTACCATGTAATATCTGTCTAGAAACAAATTCAAGTGCTTCCACCCTTTCCTCATAAAGACAAAATTGTGTACCATAGTAACAATTGGAAAAAAGGTACCCTTCTTAGGTAACTCCCTCTCATCTATAGCACCTATTTGCCATAGGAGCTCATCTATTCCTATCTTTAAGGGAAAATGAAAAGAAAACACATGTGGCTTCCCCAAAAAACCATATACTCTTATTAAAGTTGAAACATTATAAGGGATTATATCCCTCCAATTATAAATAACCAATAGTCCTTTTGCATGGTCCTTAGGTCTAACCAATTCTAAAAATTCTTGTGGAATTCTGGGGCTATCCACTTTCAAAAGAAATCTAAGCTTTGATGCAAAGTATCTATCAAACCTAACATAACTGGCATTTGTGGCTTCTAAAGTCATATCTACACTCCACATATGTACTAGATTCCTCTCTCCATCCCTAGTTGTTTCCAGTTCCATACCCTTGGAGAAGAAGGTAAATCCCTTGTACAAGCATACATGCATAAGCAATGAATACCAATAGAATGGTTTGTCCACTTTTCTCCATGCTATCCCCACTAGATCATTGTGAATTTCTTTTGCAAGAAAAGTAGCAAAATCTAGAATAGTGCTCATCCCAAATTGAAGAGTTTGAGCCATGACAAGGACAATAGAGCATGGGATTTTATTAGCTTCATCCATCCCAAAATTTTTGCAAAGAGATAAATATAATTCTTGAGCCCTAAGGTTGAAATGCCTTCTTAGCAATGGCTCTAGGGTACTGGTTGTAATCACAAGCAAAGTGCCAATTTTAGTAGCATGCTCTTGTAGTGGCCCTGTTCTAAGGTAAACCCTTTGTGCATCATACATTTCTTGAAGGTCATCCATGTCACTATTTTCATGCACATCATGGTTAGGATTGACGTTAAAAACTTCACTAATTAATTTAGGGAAAACCCTAAAAAGATTCACTCCAGCATTGTTCTTTACCCACCCTGTAATTAGATCAAATTTCTTGGCCAAATCCATCAACAAATCACTATCAAAGAAAATTGTAGGGATTTTTATTTTACCAATGTCAAACTCCCATACATTTCTCATAGGAGTGTCCAATTTTTGCTCTAAAAACCATTTCTTAAACAACTCCAAACCCCCCATCGAAACCTGGGCATCTCTTACCCAATTTCCATTATCATTAAAAACTTCTGCTTCATCTACCCTAGGGTGTTTTGGAATGAGTTCCCTCCCCTTAGTTATTTCATGTACCAATAAAGGGAATCATTTAAGAAAATCATCGTACACAGAACATTTCAGATAATCTATTTGTCCAGTGAACTCTTTTCAAGGAGGCATTATGAATAAAACCCTAGAGATTCTATAACAATAGATACTTGAATTTTTAAAAAGTCACAGAGTACTTACCCACTAAAATTTGCACTTCTACACTGTGTGATTTCTTCTACAATTTGCTAGATCGCTAGATAAAATTTCTGTGCCCTAGCTCTAAATTTTTTGTATGCCCTAAAGTTCTTTCTGCACTTTGTTCATTCATTAATGGTGAGATCATGAGTTCTTTTCATGCATTGAAATTGCATGAATGAAATCTAAACCATATTTACTCTCAGTAACCATTACCTCCAGATTGTAATCAAATTTGAATCCTATCCGTAGATTTTTACCAGATCAGATGGCTTTGATTTAAAAGGCAACAAGCTTTATGGCTTTAAAAATAAGGCCACATGTCCCAATACTCCTTACCCACATTTCTTAAATTTCTTGCAGCTTAGAATTGTAGGGAAGCACTACTCGTTGATCAAGAAAAGATCAATGATCATATCAGTTTACATTTGAACAAAGTCCAATCAGCTATATTGACCAATAGGAAGCCTTTATATGAGTTTGTGCCTCCTAACATCTTCCATAGCAGTGGGTCCCATATCTTCTTGTAAGGGAGTAAATGCTTGACGTCATTCTTTCCATGTGTCAAGCTGGTGCATTCTTGCTTTCCTTATTTGACGAGCATCTTCAAATTGTGAGCTTTTTCTAAACATCAATCTTCAAAAGATCAATGGTGGCAATGCTAGAATTCTGTTAACCTTACAAGATGGGAAAAGTGACATTACCATGGACATGTGTCTACATGGTGTACACCAGCTTTGTTTAAACTTCACTCAAGTTCTTTATGTGGGAAAGTGCCCTTCGTTGATCAACATAGGATCAACGGTGTGAAAAAAATCTACACTTTATGATCATATCATCCACTTGGAAAAATGAAATGACTCTTCTCAACCCTCGTGCTCTAACTCACTTGACTATTGCATTAATTTTTGAGGTTTCTGCACCCATAGCTTAAGTACTTTCAGCTAAGCACAAGTGGCAAAGACATGGTGTGACTCAATATTCTTCCATAATTTGGCCCCACTGTGAGATGCATCACAAAGGTGCATACCCACATTCCTTATTGAATGAGAAGCTTCATAATGTGGGATTGCACTAACCCTCAATCTTTGAAAGATCTATGGCTGATAAGGCTTCACTTCTATTTGGTAAACAAACTTCTTCAGTAGCACATCTAGCAGTACATATCAGCAATTGTCTTATAGTATGGCACACCACAACATACATTTAGATATTTTCAACCCCACCTTTCTATGTGTCAAAAACTTGCTTGCCCACATTATTTATCTCTCATGCAGCTTCAAAATGTGGGCATGCTCTAGTCTTTGATCTTTGATAGATCAATGGTTATAGAATCATGTGTCTTAAATACCACATTGGCTGAAGTGATGAATAAAATATTTCCATCCATTCCAACTCATCTAACACTTTCCACGGAAGACATCTCAACATCACCCTTGGGAATGGTGGGCCCATGTTGTCAGACTGTGCCACTTGTCCCATTGATGCTTCCCCACATTATTTAATTCATGAGCATCTCCTTCTTGAGGTAAAGTGCTAGCCCTTGATTTAAATGAAATCAATGGTTGATGCTTCTTGGTGATAAAAGAATATCTCTATTAGTAGCTCAACCAATGACATTGCAGAAAATCCAAAACATGCATGAAAAGTAATGACAAACCTACAAAAGTTTTTGACAACTTATAACTCATCACAAAATTTATGGTTCACTAAAACTTAAAAAGGGTAAGGCCTTTGTGTCACCAAGTTGCATGCTCACATTATTTAAAAACCTTGCATCTTGAAATTGCAAGAATGTGATACTTGTTGATCTGAACAAGATCAATGATTATAAAAACTTTGTATCATTAGAGGTATTTCTTAATAGAATGATCAAGCAATTTGTAGGCAAAGCAAGGCCACATAAGGTTTAGACAAAATTATAATGAATTCCTGTTTGCGCAAGCCCTTCCTTGGGGTAAAAGTAATATGCCTTAAGAGCATTTTTTTTTGTCAAGGGTTTTCAAGACTAAGGTAAAATTTAATAAGGCATTTAGGGTTTTCACATTTAGGGGATTTTTAAATAATTTCTTTCATGACCAACCTTCAGAAACTGATAAAATTTCAACATAGATATCATGACATGAACTAGGGAAATCTAAGAAATTTAAGAAATACAACGAGAAAACCCTAAATTGCATAATATAATGCTCACAAATGATTTTTCATTATTTTTTTTTCAAAATTTTCTCTAAACTATGAAAAAATAGATCAATAGTGGCTCTGTCTAGGGATGATAGACTACTTGAGTCTATGCAAGAGTTCAAAATATTTGGGAGAGCAGACCACATATCTGGCTTTGAATGACAACTTCTTTAGGGAGCACAGAACAACACACAAAAATAAGAAACCAGACTATATAGGGATATTTACATGGATATACAAAATATACAAAATGTACAAGAACACAAGGAAACCTAAAACTAACACTTATAGAAAAATAGATACCTTAAGAAAAGTATCTCTTCAAGAACTATCCATGAACTTGTAGTTCAAGGAATATTATCTGATAAATCCTTGATGACATAAGAATCTTCTCCCCATGATCTTTCAATTAAATATGGACCTAGCTAGATAGGATTGAACTTACCATGTTTTCCTTTATCCTCTATTCTAGCTTTCCACATAAGGACTAAATCTCCATCTTGAAATTTCTTTCTTATTGTCCTTTTGTCATACAGTGTCTTGATTTGTAATTACAACTTTTGGTTTCTGACTGATGCCTCTTTTCTTGTTTCTACTAACCCTACAAGCTCATCAAGCCTTTCTTGCATATCATCTGTAATATCCTCATCATATAATTGGATATGATTGTAGAGTCCTATTAATTTTTTCTAAAGCATCCTTGCCTAAATTCCATATACCAAATCAAAAGGAGCTACTCTAATGGCTTTCTTGATAGTCACTCTGTCAGCCCATATTGCAAGTTACAACTTAGAGTCCCATGCCTTCCTATTATCATCCAAGGTCCTTTTAATAATTTTTAACAAGATTTTGTTTGTAGATTTAGCTTGTCCATTTCCTTGTGGATGATATGGGGAAGATTTTGACCTAGTTATTCTATACTTTTCATAGAACTTTATAAATTCCTCAGATCTGAAGCACATGGCATTGTCTATCACAATTCTCTGAGGGCAACCAAATCTAGAAATAACATTACTTAACAAGAACTTATTGATAGCTTTACTTGTTTCATTCCATGTAGGGCTAGCTTCTACCCATTTTGTAAAGTAATTAGTAGCAACTAAAATCCATGCTGAAATGGTGTTTGCACCTCAACTAGCTTTAAAGGAGTATTACCTAAAAATTTAGCTTTCCAACAAACCCTTGACAAGAATCACACTTTCTACCCATGATTTGAGCATCCTTGAAAAGGGATGGCCACCAAAATCTAGCTCTCATCACTTTATGTGTAGTGGCCTTGGCCATATAGTGTCCTCCACAAACTCCAGCATGTATTTCGTTTAAAACTTCTTTTTCCTTTTCTTGATCAATACATTTTAGTAACACTCCCTCAAAATTTCTCCACCATAGACTGCCTTTGACAATTATGTATTTCATGGCTTGCAATTTAGTACTCCTCTTTTCATTTTCAACCAAATGGGAAGGAGCTTCCATGTGTTTAAGATAATAGATAACATTAACATACCAATCACAATGATCCATGTCACATAAGTCAGAGCTAAGGTCATCAAGTACCACATTTATTTGATTGGCATCCAAATTAGAATTAGCCATGAGTTTAGCTAAACCTTGACCTCTTACCAACTTAGTCATTTTTATTTCAATATTAAATTCTTGGATCTAGTTGATCCATCTACATCTTCTCCTTGACACCTCTTGCTGTGAAAATATGTTTTTGACAGTAGCACTAGGCACAAATGCAATGACAATAACACCTATCAAGTAGCATCTGAAATCCTTAACAACCTTTACTAAAGCATATGCCTATTTTTCATTTATCTCATATTTCAATTTAGTAGGTTGCAGTGACTTATTAAAAAAGGAAATGGGTTGTTCATATCCTTCTTCATTTTTCTACAATAAGACTGTGGCTATAGTATGAAAGGATGCAAAAGAAAAAATGTACATAGGCTTTGTCTTATTTGGGGTTCTGAGGACTGGAGCATTTTTTATTGTAGTTTTAATATCCTAGAATGCTTATGAAGGATCACCATTCCAATCTATGGTAGCTCCTTTCTTGAGAATCTTTGAGATAGGTCTACTAATTTCAGCAAAGTTAATAACAAACCTTCTCATAAAATTAACTTGGCTACAGAAAGAAAGATTGAATTCCTTTTACATTCTTTTGCTTGGGAACTTTATCAATAGCTGCTAGTCTCTCAGGATCTATCTTCACCTCATCCTTAGACACTATATGCCCTAATAACCTACCTTTTGTCACCCCAAATGTACATTTCTTTGGCTTCAATGATACTCCATATTCCAAGGCTTTGATAAAAAAAAATCTCCAAATGCCTATAGTGATCTTTGGCCTTTTTAGAATAAGTTGTGAGCTCATCTTGGTATACAACCATAAATTTTTTGATATAATCATGAAATTCTACATCCATGGCTCTTTGGAAAGTAGCTCCTACATTGATCAAGCCAAATGGCATCCTTACATACACATAGTTTGCCCATGGGCTTATGAAGGCTATCTTAAATTGTTCCTTTTCCTTTACCAGGACTTGGTTATACCTAGAGAAACCATCCATCATAGATGATAGCTTAGAACCAATTACTTGCTAAAAAACATGGCTTCCATATTTGGTAGTCCATAATTATCCTTGAAGGATGCAATGTTTAGATTTTTGAAATCCACACATAACCTTATGTCTCCATTTCTCTTTTTGATAGGTACCAAATTTGAAACCCAAGTGGAATGTCTAATTGGTTTGATTATGCCACCATCCTTTAACTTCATCAACTCTTCTTGCATTTTGGGAGCTAGGGTAGGGTTTACTAGCCTTTTTTTTTTTCTAAAAGGTTTTACATTATCCTTTAGTGGTATGACGTGTTGGAACAGATCTTCTCTATATGCTTTAAGGTCATCATATGACCATGCAAAAACATATCTATATTTTCTAAGAAATTCAATCAATGGGTTTCTAATTTTAGCAGGAAGATTTTTATCCAATATAAACTTTCGTGGGAGCTTCATTAGTACCAAGGTTTATCTCTTCTAATTCTTGAGGCTTAGGGTCCTCAACTCCTAGTTTTACTCTATCCTAGTTATCAAAAATATTTTCCAGAACCACTAACTAGTTTAGGACCTTGTTGGTTTTCAACTGCATAATCTCTTGGCCGAAAATGGTTTCCTTACCATCTATAGTTTCAATTAAGTCATTGCAATCCATTTCTTGACCATGGTATTTGTCTTCATTTAACAAAAAATTTACAATGTCTTTGTCATCTTCAAAGACTTGTCAATTTTCAATATTGTTAGGTATCAAAGGTCTACTTTGTAATTCAATTTGAGAGATTCTTGAAAATGATATCTCCTTAGGTTTGATGGCTACATTTTCTAATAAGTTAGCCATCTTATTTTGAGTTTTATCCCTCCATGATATACCAAATGCTTCAAAGAATTAAATCTGATCCCACACATCACTTCTATACTATTTTAACCTTATGTTATTTGAAGCATATGTTCCCCTTACTTGTGAGGTAATCAATTCTAAATCACCTATAACATGTAACTTCTTGATCCCATGATGTGTAGCCACTTTCAATCCTAATAGCAAGGCTTCATACTCAGCTATATTGTTGGTGCATGAGAAGATTAAGGTAAAAGAGTACCTAAAAGTGTTTTTCTCAGGAGATACAAAAACTAACCCTACCCCTACACCTTCTTTAGAACTAGCCACATTAAAGAAAATTGTCCATAAATTTGGTGAATTCATACAATACTCAACTTCATGTTCAATTAGAATAGGAAAATTCTCAACTTCTTGGATAATCAATTTAGCTCTGAATGCATTCACACTAGTGTCTAAAAAGCAAGTAGCATCTTTGTCAATTTCTTCACCCAAGATGTGACTAACCCTTGGCTCTCCATCTACTTTTATAGCCTTATCACCTATGTGAAAAGTTGCATAAGTTAAGTCACATTGCAGGCTACCTCCCATACCAGGACTCCATTTTCTAGAAAGCAACATTCCATAGTGTGGAGGTATATCAACTACAAGGACTGACATGGTTAACTCTACCTCAAGATATGCAGCTAGTTTAAATGTCAAATCATTTATAGTACCTATGAATAGGACTTCTCTTGTATCCATACCTCTGCAACTATCTTGCTTAGTATCTACTTTCAACCCTAAGGCTTCCATTACTTTGAAAGGCATTATGGTGTTAGAGGCTCCTGAGTCTATCATGGAATTTTTTAAGGTCTTCCCTTTTATTAATTAGATTGAGAAAGAATGAGTCAATATCTTCTATGTATGCTACTGATGAATCATCCAAGAACATTTGAGGAATTTGGGACATGATACCACTATCCTCTATTACTAAGGGAGTTTGCTGAGTAACACTTTGTTCTACATTGTTATTGCTAGTTCCTATCCCTCCCAACCATGACAAGGCTTTCTTCTTATGTTCTTCAATTCTAAAGAGTTTAGACAAAGGTACCTTAACATTTATTTGGGACAACATTGATATCATATCAATTGGCTAAGGCATAGTAGGTTTAACTATCATACCTAGAGTAGGAGCCTTCTAAGTAGTAGGGATTACTATTTTCTTGGAATTATCAGATCCTGATCCATTCTCTTCCACAATTTCTTTTGATGTCTCATTAGCTTGGGATTGCATTTTATTCTTAGGTTCCCACTTCTTAGTTTTAATATCTTGAGCCTTAACTGTCTCTATACTAGTCTTCTTATCTTCATCTTTCATCTTATGTGTGATATCTTTTATGAATATACCAGAAGGCTTTCTAGTTTCATCGTTAACTATTTTGTTTCTCAAATTATAGTTGCTATGCACTTGGGAAATCGTTTCTATAGTGATCCTATCAATTTCTTCTTTGGAAGGCATTCTTAAACTTACATGACCCACTTCAAAAGATGTAACACATACCTAATCTTCATCACAGCCTTCATTGTCTAGAAAAATTTGTTGATGATGTAATTGATAAGTGATTTTCTTATTCTCTAGATCACTTTCTAGTTCTTCTAAATTAGAATAAACATATTCAGTACACATGCTTACCATATTACAACTCACATCATCATGACTCTTTTCTTCTTCATCCTCAATTTGTAAACTATGATGAAAAACAAATGACTGAGCAACTACACAATATTCTGTTGAATGGGGTGATTGAATAATAATGCACCATGGCACATTATCATTCATATTTATTGAACTTCTTTGTAGAGGGTCTAGTGTACCCTTATCCTTTACATTTTGAGTCTAGTTAGGGATTGGCTTTCCATCCTTCCATTGGGTATTATAAGGGTAAATTTTCATTCTAAGTTGTCTATTGAAGTTGCTATTATTTAGAGGGGTTTTCTCAACAACATTTGGCTTAAAAAAACTAGTGGGTTTCATCTTTTTAAGCAACTCCAATACCTGGCCTATTGTAGGTTCTTCTGGATTTTTTCCTACAGGAGTTTTATCACACTCCTTTTTGTTACTATTCTTGGGATTAAAAAGCTCTGGATCATCCCACCTACCTAGTTTGCTAGATGCCTTCCTATTTTTCTCTATATTTACTACAACCTTATATGCATCCCTTAAAGTTTTAGGATCCTTATCCCTTAATTGGTAAGCCATTTTTCTATCAAAAGCATTAAAATACATTGTGAGACAAACATCCTCATTCAATCTCATAACCTAAAAAAATTTGTACATACCTTTCTGTAATCTCACATTGAAGTTGAATGCAGACTCATTAGGATTCTTCTTGATATTGTTGAATTCATTTAGCATGAATCTAGCATTAGTGCTATCTCCATATTTTTCTTTGAATAACTTCTCCAAATCACTTCATGAGCTAATACTGTCATCAGGAAACCTTCTAAAACAATCCCTTGCATCCTCAATTAGTGAATGAAAAAGAAGCTTCATAATCATTTAACATGTCTATGAAAATTCTCAAATGTTCTTCACCAGTAACAACATTATTTCCAAAAAACTTAAACACTTTGTCTCTTGAATCAAACGATATGGGATGTGGAGTACCAGGAATACTAGCAAATGATATTTTTCTATACTTTTCTAGGTATACAGGTTTCTTCTAGAAACTAGGAACATTTGAGGTACTTGCTATGTTAGCTTGGTTTATAGGAACACTTTGGGATTATTGAGGTTGGACAACAAGGGCCTAAGTATATATGGTGGATGATGAGGTAGGAGTAGACTGAGATATTCCTCGAATTGAAACTATTGGTCCACTAGGAGGTACAAAAACTGAATCTAGGTGGATAAATTTGGCCATGAGGCTAAGGTAGAATTAGACTTAATAAACTGAATTTTTCTCCTAGTTTTTGTAGCTTGAGCTTCATTCTCCACCTTTTCAAGTTCTTTTGCAAGATCTTACTTCTCCTTTCTAGCCTTCTCCAAATCTAGATCTAATTTTGGTATAGATGGTTTTGTGGGTTTGCTTGGTTGAGCTTGAGGTTCATTTATTTGGACTCCTATAGCTTTACCTTTCCTTTGTTTACAACTTTCACAATGGGTTCTATAGGATTTACTTGGACAAGTTTATAATTTTGGACTTGAGCAATACTAGTTCTTGCTTTTGATTTAGGCATTTTTCTTGTTCTTGAACTTTAGCTCTTAGACTATCTATGTCTCCAAATACATCAATGTGGAGAGTTGTGGTACTCTCTTCTAACTTTTTGTTCTATCCTTTCAAGGCAACCATCTATCTCAATAGAGCATCTCTTTCGATTATAGCATCTAGGGTGGCTTTCTCCTTTTCTTTTTCAAAGTGGACATGCTTAGCTTCTTCTTCAACAACTCACTTCTTTAGAAACCCTATCTCTTACTATACCTCTACAGGATCTATAGAATTAGCTTCTAAATCAACAAGGTTATCTAGATCTATAATATTTGGTTTTTTATATGGGACTATCTTAGGATTAGAGGGATCTCCAAAAGAATTCTTGAATCCTAACCTAGGATTCATTTCAGCTATGAGATCTGGTCTAGGAGATATATTTCCTATTGGTGACATATCTTTATCTTGATATTCTCTTTGATCTGGTACTGGGGTAGTAAATATCCCTCCTAATAGTCTTGTGGTTTATGATTTAGAGCTAAATGAAGAAGACTCCCTCCCTATCACTAGTTAATACTGGGAATTGATAGATACACTACCTCTAGGTTTCCAAGTGGGATTTGGATTTGGTTCATCAGGATGAGCTCTTGCATATGCTCTTGTGTTTTTTCTTTTTTCAACCATTTCACTATATAGTAAATAAGCACTAGCCTCAAAACCTTGATTGAGTCGCCACCCTTCTCTTGGGAAAATACACAGTTACAATTACTCCTAACTTTGAGGAAAAACACAAGTAGATGTAGAAATAGCTAATGCACATGGACCAATTATTGATATTGTATGAGTGCAACTCTTGCTTGTTAGATAAGAAACCTAGAGAAGCTAGGTACACTGTGATATTTTGGCTATTCTTTCTTTCTTTTTAAAATTCTCAAGGTTTGTCACTAAAACATCACCTTATAACCACAGGAAAAACTTAGATAACCTAACACACACGTACACAACAAGACCAAAGAAATTGCAGTACGTTTCACAAATGTGTTGGACAACTCCCCAGAAGAGTCACCATTTTGTTGGTGTTTTAAAACTACTAAACAAAAAAATGTTCAATACCAAAATGATATTACTTACGCAACCTAAGGATTAGCCAATTCCTATTCACAATTATATGTGTAACCCATTTGGACCCAACTTCAACAAAACCAAGGGTGGTTTTCTACTCTTTAGGCTCTGTAGAAACAGGGTGGGTATACCCAGGGATGATAGAAGATTGGAAAAAATTGTATGAGAATTACTTTAGTTTCATTCTGATTCTCATCTCAAATCCTCAAACACATGCATAATTCTAACATTTTGATAAATACATCCCATATAATAGATTTGGCCAAAATTCTTCTATAGATTTGCATGTGTTCTCAGCAATAGTGGCTAACTAAAGCTAAAACATTCCATGCAAACAAGTATCGACCAACTTGAAGATCTTTAGGAAATAAAAGTAAATTTGATTATAATTCTACGTTTGAAAACTATTTATAACATACTTCTCTTCCAACTGAATCAACTTGACCAGTGCCTAATCCATTGGGGTTTAGAGTCCACTACAAATCCATAGATCTAATTTGTTGCCTTACAACAAACATTATCAGAAATTCTTATTAGAATTTATCATTCTAAGGATCCTTCCTATTACTAAAGCAACCTTATCAAATTCATCAAATCTTTTACTTAATCCATTGCACTAATAGCAGTGATGAATAGATATACAACCTAAATTGATTGTATTTAATTGCACAAGCTTTTACTCATACAATATCAAGATAAATAAGTCAACAAAAGAAGACAAAATTTAGAAAGAACTAATATGGGGATAGCTCATAATTTGTATTCACTTTCTTTGAAAATAGTATACACTTAGAGTAAAATCAGAATAACCTTAGGAAGAAACACAAAGATCATTCTATATTAATGTATTCTTAGGAACTAACAAATAAAATACATCATAAACTTGTTCAAACATTGGACCAAAAATAAACTAACAATATCACCTTGAGCATTAGAAATTGGACCCTCACATTGCCTTGAAAACTCATTTATATAGGCATGAGTTGTAACAAGCAAAGGGAAAATGTAATCAACAAGTGTCTTTTAATAGATTTTTACATACACCTATTACAAGAAAAAATTGTGAATAATAGAAAAACTGGTACATTGAAAATCCTTTTGTGGGTCAGCCTCTATTATTCCCCTTGGGAAGAAAAAAACACTACAATCAAATTCTTTTATCATTCTGGTTCGTTGAGGTAGGTGGCCATCAAATGTGAAAGTGATGAGTCAGCTCCTGCTACCAAACAATTCTCTTTGTCATTATCATCAATGGCAAGGGTGTCTTATATTTTTTAACCTTCTTCTACCTCATCATCTCCTACCATCTTCCCTATAGACATAAATTTTTCTTTCCACTCATTATAGGCAGTGTCATCTGGCCAATCAAAATTTAGGACTTCTCTTTGTACATTTATCAAGGAATTTGCAATTGCCTCCATATCCACAAGATCTTTTTTGATGGTGTTGTAGAAAAACTACACTTTTACTAGCTCTTCATTTGTCATTTCCCATAATAGATGGCCTGGTTCATTTATAACTTTATTCATTCTTTAACAAAAAATCTCATCTAGCTCCTTCTTCCATTCTTCCTTTTCCTTCACTTTCTCAATTGTTTTTAGAGCACAAGGGAATAAATCAAATTTCTCTATAAAATACTTTTTAAAAAAAATAGTTAATCTTATTTGGGAGGAATCTTTTTTATCATCAAAACCTTGTAATTTATTTAATAAATAAAAAATCTTCTCTATTTGAGGACAGGTTAGCTGGATAATAGATATACCCATAGTAATGATATCTTCATTTCTTTATGTCCATTTTTGTACAATGGGTGAGAATGCAACTTCATTTCCTCTTAACTCATCCCTAATAGCTACAATCCTAGCTATTAAATAAAAAAATGATGGCCATTCAATTCTATCCATTAAATACATGATATCCTCCCTCAATTTTTCTTCATGTTGATTATTAAGTTCTACATGCAATGCATATAACTTATTTCTCTCGTCTTCAAAATCCTCTATAGTATAGAACTGAGGGCTTTCTAGGGTATCAGGTATCTAAATAATTGGTGTTGATTTAAAAGGCTCAACAAGTGGCCATGGGGAATATGCAATCCTAGGTTTACTAGACTCTCCTAATTTTCTTTTCGCAAGAATCTTCTCCATTTGAGTTACTTTATTTTCTAGTGATTGTATTTGCATACCCCTCTCCTCATATGCTTTTAGAACTTCTTCAAACCTAGCATTGAGTTGGGAAAATTTATCTTCCTCTTGGCCAAACACCATGCTACCAAATTTTAGCATCTCTGATGTCATTCCAATTATTTGTTTACTACCTATTTCACCAGTCCTGAACACTATCAATGCACCAGCATGCTTTACTATGGAAATCCCACACATTTTGGTATTGTTTCTTTTTTCCATGGACCATATAACAAGGGCTTGGTGGTTATCACTAAACTTGACTCCTCTATGAGCCTATAATATTTCTTCCACAGTCTTTAGTTGAACATCCATCTATTTCCTTACTGAATAAAAAATAATGGCATTTACTATATCTCATTCTGATATAATGAGGACTCCTAAATTTTTAACTATTTACCTCCCAGCTTTAGGATTAAATTTAGTAAAGTCATTCAAAGATTTAGACTTCACCTCTTCCTTAATATCTTAATCAGGTTTGACTAGCTATTTTTCCTTTATCTTCTCACAAGTTTTCTCAAAATTTCCCATGTTTAATCTCCATAAAAATTGAGAAAATGCTCTAGTTTTACAAAATTCTCATCATTAAAAAACCTCTCAGAGGCTTGGGAAACTATTGGGGTAATCAGCAATAGTTAAATCCAAGGAAGGTATAGGAGGTTCTTGTGGTTCTCCAATCTCCAAATCTATGGAGGTAACAATTACATCCCCTTCTCCACCAATTTGTCTAAGCTACTCCATTAAAGATGCTTCATCATCTATCTAGATTGGGGACTGGCTTGGGGAGTATTGTCCTACTTGAGAAGAAGAATACCCCTACTCTAATTTTTTCCTTTTTGGAGTGCTGGTTACAGATGAAATTTCTGGTCTTGGCCTCTAATGAAAGGGTTCCTATTCCACACTTTGAACCATCACATAATCTACCCTTCTCTGCAAGGCATAATGGCTAGGAGCCACTATATTTTTGCTACTTATCTTCCTTTGCACTTCTGTAGCCTTGTCTGGATATCTCTCAACATATGTGGCTTTCTTTTCATTCATAGTTTGGATGATCACAACAAAATTATTCATTAATGCTTGCATTTTGGCTCCCCAATATTTTTTATCTTTCAATGGGTCATACTGGGGGTCAAAGGCATTAATAAATTCTAGTGTCTTGCTGAATACTATCCATTTTTCCTTTCTCCATTCTTTTTGTTGCAAAGTGAATTTTTTTTTTATTATATCCTTTAGATAATAAACTTGTTGTACCATGCGAAAATCTTTCACCCTCTCTCTTAAGAGGTCATAGAATCCTTTAGGATCAATAAATCTAGCATGAGATTCTACCATGTGATGTCTATCTTGAAACAAATTCAATTGTTTCTAGCCTTTCCTCATAAAGACAAAATCATGTTCCATAGTAATTGGAAAAAAGGTACCCTTCTTAGGCATCTCCCTCTCATCTATAACACCTATTTTCCATAGGATCTCATCTATTCCTATCTTCAAGGGCACATGAAAAGGAAACACATGTGGCTTCCACAAAAAACCATACACTCTTATTATAGTTGAACAATTATAAGGGATTATATCCCCCCATATTATGACTAACCAATAGTCCTTGTGCATGGTCTTTAGGTCTAACCAATTCTAACAATGCTTGTGGAATTTTGGGGCTATCCCCTTTCAAAAGAAAGCTAAGCTTTGATGCAAAGTATCTATCAAACCTCACATAACTAGCATATGTAGCTTCTAAAGTCATATCTACACTCCACAACTACACAAGATTCCTCTCTCCATCCTTGGTTGTTTCAGTTCCATACCCTTGGAGAAGAAAGTAAATACCTTGTACAATCATACATGGATAAGTGATGAATACCAATAGAATGGTTTGTCCACTTTTCGTTGTGCTATCCCCAACAGACCATTGTGAATTTCTTTCGCAAGAAAAGTAGCGAAATCCAAAATAGTGCTCATCTCAAATTGAAGAGTTTGAGCCATGACAAGGACAATAGAGCCTAGGATTTGATCAACTTCATCCATCCCAAAAAAATTTCAAAGAGATAAATATAATACTTGATCTCTAAGGTTGAAATGCTTTCTTAGCAATGGCTTTGGGGTACTAACTGTAATCAAAGGCAAAGTGACAATTTTAGCAGCATCTCTTGTAGTGTCCCTGTTCTTAAGTAAATCCTTTGTGCATCATACCTTGCTTGAAGGTCATCTGTGTCAATAGTTTCATGCACACCATGGTTAGGATTGAGGTTAAAAACTTCACTAATTAGTTTAGGGAAAACCTAAAAATATTTACTCCAGCATGGTTCTTTATTCATCCTGTAATTGGATCATATTTCTTGGCCAAATCTATTGACAAATCACTATCAAAGAAAACAATAGGGACTTTTAGTTTACCAATGTCAAATTCCCATACATTGCTCATAGGAGTGTCCAGTTTTCACTCTAAAAACCATTTCTTAAACAACTCCAAACCCCCCATGGAAACCTAGGCATCTCTTACCCAATTTGCTTTGTCATAAAAACCTTCTACTATAGCTACCCTAGGGTGCTTTGGAATGAGTTCCCTGCCCTTAGTTATTCCATGTACCAATAAAGGGAATTGTTTAAGAAAATCATCATGCACAGAATGTTTTAGATAACACATTTTTCTAGTGATCTCTTTTTGGGGAGGCATTTTGAATAAAACCCTAGAAATTCTATAATAGCAAATACTTGAATTTTTAAAAATTCATAGAGTACTTACCCGCTAAAATTTTCACTTCTACATTGTTTGATTTCTTCTACAATTTACTAGATCACTAGATAAAATTTCCATGCCCTATTTCTAAATTTTTTGTATGCCTTGATGTTCTTTTTGTTCTTTGGTGATTCATTAATGGTGAGATCATGAGTTCTTTTCATGCATTGAAATCACACGAATGAAATCTAAACCATATTTACTCTTAGTAACCATTACCTCCAAATTGCAACCAAATTTGAATCCTATCTGTAGATTTTCATGAGATTGGACAACTTTGATTTAAAAGGCAACAAACTTTATGGCTTTAAAAACAAGGCCACATGTCGCAATACTACTTACCTGCATTTCTTAAATTTTTTGCACCTTAGAATTGCGGGGAAGCATGACTCATTGATCAAGACAAGATCAATGATTAGATTAGTTTACATTTGAACAAAGTCCAATTAGCTATACTGACCAATAGGAAGCCTTTATATGAGTTTGTGCCTCTTGACAACTTCCACACCAGTGGGTCCCATATCTTCTTCTGAGTGAGTAGGTGCTTAACATTATTCTTTCCACATGTCAAGCTGGTGCATTCCCGCTTTCCTTATTTGACAAGCATCTTCAAATTGTGGGCTTGCACTACTCATTGATCTTTAAAAGATCAATGGTGTTAATGCTAAAATTCTATAAACCTTACAAGATGGGAAAAGTGACATTACCATAGACATGTGTCTGCATGGTGCATAACCGCTTTGTTTAAACTTCACTCAAGTTCTTTATGCAGGAAAGCACCCTTTCTTGATCAAGATAGGATGAACGGTGTGAATTTTTTTTCACTTTATGATTGTATCATCCACTTGGATCAATGAAACGAGTCTTCTTAGCCCTCGTACTTTGACCCACCTGACTACTATATTAATTTCTAAGGTTTCCACACCCATAGCATAAGTACTTCTGGCTAAGCACAAGTGCAAAACCACATGGTGTGAGTCAGAATTCTTCCATAATTTGGCCTCATTGTGTCATGCATCATAAAGGTGCATACCTACATTCCTTATTGAATGAGTAGCTTCATAATGCAAGATTGCACTAACCCTCAATCTTTGAAAGATCTATGGTTGATAAGGCTTCACTTCCATTTGGCAGACAAACTTCTTTAGTAGCACATCTAGCAGTACATATCAATGATTTTTTTATAGTGTCACACACAAGAGCATATATTTTGACATTCTTGACCCCACCTTGCTATGTGTCAAAAACCCACTTGCCTGCATTATTTATCTCTCATGCAGCTTCAAAATGTGAGCATGTGCTAGCCTTTGATCTTTGATAGATCAATAGTTATAGAATCAGGTATTTTAAATACCATGTTGGCTAAAGTGACAAATAAAATATTTCCATCCATTCCAACTCATCTGACACTTGCCATAGAAGACATCTCAACATCACCCTTGGGAATGATAAAGCCATGTTATCAGACTATGCCACTTGTCCCATTGAT
Organism: Cupressus sempervirens; assembly: GCA_028749045.1. Classification (NCBI taxonomy): domain Eukaryota; kingdom Viridiplantae; phylum Streptophyta; class Pinopsida; order Cupressales; family Cupressaceae; genus Cupressus; species Cupressus sempervirens. Next base: position 816,571,829 of record CM053789.1, on the reverse strand, counting down.
GCTTCCTTGCATTATTTAATTCGTGAGCATCTCCTTCTTGCAGGAAAGTGCTAGCCCTTGATTTAAATGAAATCAATGGTTGACACTTCTTGGTGATAAAGGCATATCTCTTTTAGTAACTCAATGAATGGCATTGCAGGAAATCGAAAAATGTGCACAAAAAGTATTGACAAAGCTGCAAAAGTTTCTAACAACTTATAACTCATCACAAACTTTACGATTCACTAAAACTTAAAAAGGGCAAGGGCTACATGTCACCAAGTTACATGCCTGCATTATTTAAAAACCTTGCATCTCAAAATTGTAGGATTGCAATACCCTTTGATCTGAACAAGATCAATGATTATAAAAACTTTATATCATCAGAGGTATTTCTTAATAGAATGATCAAGAAATTTGTAGGCAAAGTATGGCCACGTAAGGTTTAGAAAAAATCATAAGTAATTCATTCTTGTACAAGCTCTTCCTTGGGGTAAAAGTAATATGGCTTAAGAGAATTTTATTATCATTATTTTTTAGGGTTTTCAAGACGAAGGTAAAATTTAATAAGGCATTTGAGGTTTTCACATTTAGGGGTTTTTTCAACTGATTGCTCTAATGACCAACCTTGAGAAACTGATAAAATTTTAGCAACACAGAGATCATGACATGAACCAGGGAAATCTAAGAAATTTAAGAAATATAATGAGAAAACCTAAATTGTATAATATAATGCCCACAAATGATTTTTCACTAATTTTCTTCAAAAATTTCTCTGTACTGTGAAAAATTAGACCAATAAGGTCTCTTCAATTAAATTAGCAATAGACCATGAAGGTTGAGTGATTCTTTTAATACATTTTATAATGTTATTAGAATCCTCCAGCCATAATTTTTTAATTCCCATGTCAAAGGCCAGTTTAACTATATGGCAAGCAGCATTGGCTTCTACAAAATGATTAGTTTGGAAATCCAATGGATGAGAAAAAGCTACCACCCCTCCACCATAATTATTTGTGATGTTTCCTCCATAGACCAAAGGTCTAGGGTCACCCTTTTATGCACCATAAAAATTTACTTTATGCCATCCCTTAGGAGGGATCAACCATTTGACATCTTGTCTTTTTGTCTTCCTGTCCTTTTGTTTCTCCCTCTTATTACCACCATTTTCAATATCTCCCCCCTTCCTTAACTCATAGTTTTCCTTTATGCTTCTATAAATCTTCTCTCCAAAAACATAAGTAGGTTCCTCCTTGTCTCTAAAATTTCTATTGTTTCTTTCCTTACAAATTCCCTAACAAAAATGAGGCAAAGTCCAAGTACTTAGATCTAGCAAGTTTGAACTCTTGAACATGCTTATCCAATGGCAAAAGAAATCTGGAAGATTACCTGGTTTGCAACAGCTTACCCCAAAAAATTTTGTTATGTTGTCCCAGACCTCCCTTTAGAAAGAACAATGTATAAACCTATGATTGACTAATTCTATTTGACTCTTACAAAGGATACACCTATTAGGCATAATATGACCTCTTTTTATTAAATTATCCTATGTAAGAATTTTTTCTTGCAAGACCAACCAATAAAAAATATTGATCTTTGGGGTAAGACCAGGTAACCAAGCTTTTGCCCAAGGGGGTTTCTCTTTTAGGTTCCAAAGGGAATTATAGCCTGAAGTTACCAAGTAACAACCTTTAGGATTGTCATGCCATATAACTTCATCCCTCTTGTTATTAACAATCATATAATTCAGCATACTCATGATTAGCTTGAGGTCCTTAGAGATGAAAGATAGGTCTTTCCATCCTTGGTCAATTCTATAACCACTAACTTTCAAACCAAATTGCCTAATACAATCATTAGCCCACATTTCAAAAGTAGGATTATTAATAAGAGGTCCTTACAGCAACCAATGATCAGTCCAAAAGAGAATATCCTTCCCATTCCCCACTTTCCAAACTACCTTTTCCTTGGTCATCTCTCTTGCTTTAAGAATACCATTCCAAATAACAAACCCACTCGAGAAGTCTTCATTGTTTAGAAAAAACTAGATTCAATATCTTCTAAGGTACTTATTAACAAAAAAATCTCTCCATTCCCCAATACTATTAAAGATGTGCCAAATCTGTTTGGCTAGGATAGCCATATTAAGATGCTTAAGTTTCCTAATATCCAATCCTCCATAGCACTTTCAAAGACAAAAATTATCCCAAGCCACAAGGGGGTATCTATTTCACCCTTTAAGACCTGACCATAAAAAATCCCATTAAATCCTTTCCATTTTCTCTACAAATTTAACAGGAATCCCAAAAAGGCTCAAGGCATACATTGGGAGGTTCTGAAGAGTAGATTTCACCAAAAGACATTTTCCTGCTTGACTAAGAGAAGCTCATTTCTAGCCCACAAGCTTCTTACTAAACCTATCAATGACCCCATTCTAGAAGGAATCAAGAGGCTTAGCACCCAAAGGGAGTCCAAGATAAGTAGAAGGAAGCTTTCCCACTCCACATCCAAGGGTCCTCACAATTTTCCTCTACTTGTCCTCTAGAGTAGTAATAAAGAAAACTGATCTATTTTCCCAATTAATAAGTTGTCTAGATCCTCCAGTATGCAAGTCTAGAATCTCCTTCATAACCTTAGCCTCCTTGATTGAAGCTTCCCCTCCCATTATTGTATCATCCACAAACTATTAATGAGAGAAAGGATCACACCTAGAAGATAGTTTAAACCTTTTTTAGCCTTCCTACTTATTTTTTCTTCTCAATTAACCTTCTAATGCATTTTGCCAAAATAATAAACAAAATAGATGAGAGGGGTTCCCCCTATCAAAGTCCTCTTGTAGGCTTGAAAAAATCAAAAGGATCACCATTAACCAAAAGTGGAAGAGAAGAAGTTGAAATTAGCTAAGATATAATCTTACAAACTTTCTGATCAAAGCCAAAATCCTAGAGCACTAAACCAAGAAAAGTCCAATCGACCCAATCAAAAGCTTTTGAAAGATCCAATTTGAGGAGCATTCCATCTCTCTTCCTAGCTTCCATTGAGTGGATAACTTCATGCACCATCATGATCGAATCAAAAAAATTTCTTTCAAGGACAAATCCCATTTAATGTTGAGATATGATCAAAGGAAGAATTCTAATCATTCTAGAGGTTAGCACCTTTGAGATAATCCTTTAGAAAGAGTTACATAGGCTTATTGGTCTAAATTTATTCAAAGAGTTAGCTCTAGGAGTTTTAGGAATGACGGCCAACAAAGTAGAATAAATCTCTTTCAAAATACTTCTAGCTCCAATGAATTCCTAAAAAAACTTCACAACATATACCATAACCACCTGCCAGTAAATTTGGAAGAAGGTAGGAAATCCATCTAGGCCTAGGGACTTACCCACTAGTAGAGAAAAAAGATCTTCTCTAACTTCCTGAGCATTTGGTATAGCCTTCAACATTTTATTGTGATGGGGTTGAATAATCCATGGGATACATGGGATAATTTTAGTCCGATCCAACTTCGATAATAAGGGATCCCAAGACAGAAGAGAGGAGAAATAGGAAACAACTTTAGCAAAAATTTCATTCTCTTTTGTCAACATATCCTACCCCTTTTTTAAACTACAAATTCTATTATTAGCTCTATGATTTAGAGTAGAAATGTGGAAAAAAGTTGTGTTCTGATCCCCCTCTTTTAGCTAGTTAATTCTAGATCTTTTCTTCCAGAACTTCTATTCCTTACTTATAATATTATACAAGTCAGACAGAATAAACAACTCAACATTTCTATACAAATCATTGTACCCTTCCTGTTGAATAGTACCCTAAATAGAGGTGAGTTTGATAGACATATCCTCTTTATCATGAAAAATATGATCAAAATCTATCTTATTCTAGACTTATCATTCTCTTCACATTGCTCAACTTCTTTGCTACTCTAAACATGGCAGTACCTTCCACTTCTATGCCCCACAAGTGATATACCTTATTTAATAAATTAGGATGTGAATTCCACATCTTTTCAAACAAAGAAAGGAAGTTCCTTCTTGGTTCTATAGAGACAACTATGAGAGATATAGGGAGTGATCAGAGCCAACTCTAGGAAGCAAAGACAACTTATAGGAAAAAGACTGCAACTAGTCTAGAGAGATAAGAGCTCTATCCAACCAAACCTGAATACACTCCCTTCTAGTTCTTTTATTTGACCTAATAAAAGCTCCTCCCAATAGATCCAAGTCCAAATAAGCCAGGCTATTTATGAAATTGCAGAGGTCCATTTTACTTTCCTAGTTAGGTGTCAAACCTCCCTTCTTCTCCTCATCCACTAATGTAGTATTAAAATCTCCCATAATAATCCCTTTTTCTCTGCTACTGGTTTGAACCAAATCATAGGCCTTGGACCAAAAATTATTCCTCTACCTTTTAGAATTAGGAGCATAAATATTCAAAATGAACCAAAAATCATTGGAGTACATATGGAACACTTTACAAAAAGGGATGTTACCATCATTATACAAGGTAGTGAATTTGAATTTCTTACTATTGAAAAGGGTCAACAATCCTCTAGATGCTCCCTTAGAACCTAAGGCTTCTCCACTCATGTTATTACTAAAGGATATTTTACCCAAACTCTCTTTCTTCATCTTAGTTTCTTGTTTCATCAAAATATTAGGTCTCTAATCTCTAATCATATTCCTAATGATTTCTTGCTAATGGGCTCCATTAAGGTCCCTTATATTCCATGAGATTATCTTCATTTAAAACTAGGGGAACACTCCAGAAGTGTTCTCTAGCTCCCATCTACCAAAATTCTTCTAGTCTCATCTTCTCTAACTTTTCTAGAATGTCTCCTTCCTCATGATCTTGACCTTATACCCAAGTCTGATTTACTATGACTCCTAGTCTTAGTAGGTGAAATCGGAGAGGGTTCCTAATTACATTTCTTTTTAGGCTTTGGAGATTAGGAATTTTCCCTCTCTAATCCCTTTTCCAAATTGTATGAAACATTTGGATCCTTCTTAGGAGATGAGGGGAGGACCAAGACATCTTCTTGTTTTTCCCTCACTAACTCCCCTTCAAGAGAAACTTGTTCCCCCACTTCTTGCATTTGAGAATCTGACACCATCAAATCCTGAAGTTGTATTTCCATCTCTATCATAGTCTCCTCTTAAGAAGTAACTAATTTTGCTACATTTTCCTCCTTGGCTTTTAAAACTCTAGGATTAACCTCCTCTTTTGAGAATCCAGGATTCATTGATAGGTCTTCCTCCTCTCTAATAGATGAAAAAACTGTCTCATCTTCCTTTGATTCTCTAAGGACTGTCTCTTTATTTCCATCAGTAGAGACTTCCACTATCTTTTCTAGTTCTTCCACTATCCTTGCTAGTTCTATAGTCCCATTAATATTTAGTGCTATTTTAGCCTACACATTAATCTTTGGTCTAGATAAGACATCCTTTTCTACTATATAAGATGTGCTAACTAATTTATTACCTCCTTTAATAGGAGAGTTTAAAATCTTAGCCTTCTAGCCACCCTTGATGTCCTTCCTTTTCTAGATCTTTTTCTCCTTTCCTTGGGAATAAGAATATCTCTTCTTCCTTTTTTCTTTAACCTTTGGGTATTGATTTTCCTTATGTCTAGATTTTAGGTAGTAAAAACAAGTAGAAGGGATACTTTCATAGATGAGCCATTGAGTATGTGTTCCCAACTTAGAATGAAAGCTCACAACCTCTAGCATGTCATCCCCTTCCCTGATACCAATATATATCCTTTTATACAATAGCTTGCTTCTAGAAGCTATTACCAGGTCTATTGACAAAATTTCCCCAAAGGAATTTTCTACTCCCACAAACATATCCTCATTCCATAATTCTAAGGGCATCTTTGCAAGTCTAACCCAAACTAGTGCTTGCACAAAGAATGATTCATTCAAATCAAATTTTGATGACCATTTTTAAAGCACAAGAGTAGACAAACCTATACTCTAAGGTCCTCCACATAAGATGTTAGACAAGTCCTCTTTACAAGTAAAATCAAAAGATAGGAAGCCTTTTTCCATAGCCATAACATTGACCTGTCCCTTTAAATGCCATTTCTTCTAAGTGAAAGATCTCACTATCTCTATGTTCGGCCTTTTTCCTATTAACTTGCTACCAAAGTGGAAGCCATTGAGGCAATAGTATGGTCTACTAACTTGTCCAAAATAGCAATCAAACAAGACCCCTTATCCAAACTAGAAAGAATCTTAACCAAAGGGAAAGAAGACTTACCAAAGGGTTTAACACCAAAAAGAGATGACCATTTCATCAGAAACCCAAACTGATCCACCTTGGGTGGTGAAGTAGGTTTGTCCAGACCTCTTCTCTTATCATGTGGTTCCCCATCCCAATTCTTTGTCACATCTCCAATCTCTACTATTCCTTGACACTCCGTAGACCCCTCCTTCATTCTTGGATTCTGATTACCTCCTCCTTGTAGAATCTTGCCCAAGATAAGTTTCAAATTTTGAAAAGGCACACTTCCCTATCCGTTCCCCTATGCACTCCCACTCCTACTTGCCATAAACTTGTGTTAAAAAAATTTACCCTTGGTTGTTCTATTGAAACATACCAAAAGTGCTTCTAATTCAAAAACATCTTTGCATTTGTATATATGTTATGAAAGACAACATTCCTTATTTCTTCCTATTACAACTTATTGCTCCCCATTACATAGTATACATATTATAGCTTTTTTTTTACAATACAATTTTCCATACATTTCCCCCTTTGACATCAATGAAAAAGGTATCAAAAACTGTCAAATTCTGGTAGCTGCATATCAAAGCTTACAAAAACAATCATTGAAATTGGTCTTCAACTACTCAAATTGTTTCTTCTAACTATCCTTCAATGCATCATATACACTAATAAGTGGAAAGCATACACTACTAATTCTACTACATTCAAATCTATAGCCATAAATTTGTCATATGAAGACTTTGCAAACAAGCATTCTTCCAATTGACTTTCTAGTAATGTTATTTGAGGGAATAAGTGTACTCTCAAAAGAGTGAACCTCTTTAGATGTTTCTCCTTCTCTACTTGTATTTTCCTTATATTACCATGAAGTAGCTAAATTTTATGCTCAATGGAGTTCACTTTTTTATTCTACTTCAAAAAGTTGTTAGTAACTATTTGAAGCTTAGTCACTTTATCCTTGATTTGATCATCATATTCTTTTAGATAAATGTATGATAAGTTACACTTAGCATATGCCTATTTTCCTTCCTCTAAGAATTTCCTTAGTGCTTTAATACATATGTTCAAAGTTTCTATATCATTTCTCATCTTAGTGCACATCATTTTTAGAAGCTTACCATCATGCTTCGTCTGTACTTGAATGGTAGCTACATTCATGAGTGTAGAAAACTCATCATCAAAAGCCTTGCACAAAATTATTGTGTGATATTGAATATCAATTGGGGTGTCAGTAGGGCTTATTATCTTTTTCATCTTGTCCAAAACTATGGTCAAAGTCTTCTAAAGTGACTTGACTGATTTCTTATTTTCAAGAAGTTTACTTAGAGAAGATATAAGATTCTTTGCCTCATCCTCTTTATTAGATTGAGCTAAATCTATTACTACTGCTATTTGGGTAGGAGTGGAAGTTCCTAGTACAACTACTCCTATCAAAGGAATGCTTGAGATACCTACTATAGTGCTTGTCTCTATTGTCTGTGTTACTTCTTTAGTAGTCTTCTAAACCTCTTCTTCATTAGAACTACTATAATCCACAATATTGCCAACAATACTGGTACCAAAGTCCTTGAATGGATCTTTTGATTTGTCAATAGTCACTTTGGTTTTGTCTACTTGTATGGAGTCATTTCCAATAGTGATTTGAGGAGGAGAACTTGGTGTAGCTACTAGTTTAGTACTGTGAGGAGGGTTGTAAGTTGTAGAACTATCCTCCTTTGTTTGTGAACTCTCTTTGGGTATTTGGCTGTCTTCTACTAACTACACACATACTTTAGGCCTCTTACTTGCCTTTTCTATTTGTGCACTTGATCTAGGCATCTACACTCTTCCTTTAAGTATCTAGCTTGCCTTCTTAGTCTATGCACTATCCTTGGCTATAGTGGACATGAAAGAAACTATAGCTTCTTGAGTTTCTTTATTGACCTCCTCATAATTTCCTCTTATAATAAGAATGGATCTTTTCTTATGCCTTAGTAATGGTGCTATACCTTTCAAAATTTCTTTTATGTCTTCCTCACTATTTGCAGTTTATAAATTTCTTACCATGTTTATTCTTATCTAATTATCCTCTTCTATAACTCTACTCTTCTTATTTAGCAATCTATTCTAAAAATCTTTGGATATTTTCCATTTTATAGTATCAAATATCTTATCTTTCAAAGTCATGTTTCTAACTACAACATTTTCTAGCTATCTCCTATCCATGTTATTATACAAGTCATAGTATTTATTTAACTATACAAAATTGTTGTCATTAATAGTTTGCATGTTAAGGTTTTCTACCTTTGGCTTCCAGGCTCTATGTCTTGCTAATATCTTGGCTTCCTGATCAGTTCCTTCAACTAGTCTATCACCAGTCTCCTCCTTAGACTTAGATGAGCTAATTTGTATAGTTTTCCTTCTTTTGGTTGGGGCATTAATGGTATTCTTTACTCTCCTTTTAGGATGGGTTGTTATCCTCATAGATTTCCTTGGTGCTGATGTTTCCTTCATCTTTACTAGTTTTCTTGGAGGTTTTTGTTGTGCAACTACTAGATAAGGCACACAAGAAGTTTGAAAAGTTGTTTGAGCAACTATGACCTCTTTAGTAGGTCCTACCACTACAATGGGTGTAGGGGGTAAGAGCTTAGTTTGACCACTGGCTTTCATTTCCATAAAAATTCCCTTTACCTCATCAAACTCTTTCCTTCTCATTCCAAATTCTTTCAAGATAGAATCAATAGCTTTCTCTACCTTTTTCTTGGAGTCCTTTATGACTTGACTAGTTTTTACTTCTCTCATTTTCTTTGTATATGTCCCCATCTAGGATAGTTAGAATCAACTTCAAAGTGAAGGATTATCTATGTATACCCTTCAATTAGATCCTCACTCATCTCATATCCCACAAGTTCAATAAATTTCACTTGAGGAACTACTACCTCTATTCATGTAAAATATATCTCAACCATGAAACATAACTCATCCTTATATTTCTCCACTAGTGCTGGAGGTATTCTATACCTTTTCTTCATTTTTATTTGAAAGGACTTTATTATTATATCCAAATCACTATCTTTTACTACTTTAGGTTTTGACCTATAAGCTTGAGTGATCTACTACATTGCACCACTCATTTTCATTCCACACTGTGATGCTAGGAAACTTCTTGATAGAATAGAAAAATATGTGTGTTAGATGGGATTCAAATTTGAATACTGCACTTCTTGATTTCTTGATTCTTGAGATATTATCCAATAGTTTTGTTCTAACAATATCACACATGTTCACTTCTTCACTTCTTACTGCCAAGTATGTTGCATGTAGAAATTCTATAGGGTTTGAATATATTCTTGATCCATGATTATACTTGTAACCCAAAATCTTGTAAATAAGTCTCACTCCATCATCTTGGATTGAATTTACTTTCATATTCCTTCCATTGAAATATGTGTTGAGATTTGCTTCAACATGCTTGCACACATTCTTGATGTTTACTGGATTGCTGCCCTAATTGCTCAATCCTGTGACCTTGTGAATTAGGTCATTGTCAATGCTAATGATAGAATCTCCCAGCCATAGAAGACCATCATGTACTCTACTAAGGGTTATTCTTGTCCAATCATTATTATCAAAATCCATGTAGAGCATATAATTAATTAAGTTAAGATGTTCTAGATAGTTATGTTCAAATTTCAATGATAAATCATTGTTGCACATTTTCTTCAAGTACTTGTGAATCTTTGAATCACCTATAATTTCAATTTTGCAATGAATATAACCTTTGTTATCTTCCACATGAACAACATTTTCTAGAACTTGTGAAAATGCTCCAATAGGGTCATCAAGTAAAGAAACAAATGGATGTTTCTTAAAATTATACCTAGGCCTTTTGCTTACATTATAAACTTCTTGCCTTGCCATTCTTGAAGGATATTGCTCAAAAAATTAGAAAAATATATCAATTTTGTGTTCTAGGGTCTCTAGCGACTTCACTTTTTTGTAGGGCTCTTTAATTCTCCAAATCTCACTTCAATCTCACTCACAAACTTAGCACAAGAAAATGATATATGAAAGTTAGTTCATGTCCTTTAAACCTTTCACAATCTATACTATGCAATAAATGTATATTTTCCACTAGTTTGGTATACTATCTTTGTTCAACTAAGAGTTTGATCCTTTCATATATCCTTATCCTAATTATATTAGGCAATGTGCACTTTATTGTAGACTTTAATCGATGTCTACTACCTATTGTTAACTACACAACCCTTGATACTTCCTCTAGCATCTGTTATTAATAACTAATACTCTATTCCATGAGAATACTCAATTCTAGTGAGAGGAGTCATAGATAATAAGTGGCTTGATTGTCCTGTCAGGTGCATTTTCTATAGTTGTATGAGAGCTTTTTGGTTCCTTTGCCTTCACAAATGATTCCTTTAATACATTTTAATAATCTTTTACTTCATTTCTTCTGTTATTTCTTCTAAAATTTTGATTCCTATTTAGGTCTCTTCTATCCATTCTGCAAAACTTTTATGTGTCCAAAGTTGTTACACAATTGACATATAGGTACATCTCTTTTTTGTTCATTTAGCTTGTCATCAAGGGTTCTCCAATTCCTTGCAATGTGTCCAAGATTGTTGCATTTGTAGCAAACAATCTATCTTCTTTCTCCACTCTCATTATTGTGGGACCTTCTTCTACTTCCTACATGGTTAGTGTTCCTATGCATCCTACTATTTACATTATCACTATCAAATTTAGGTTTCTCAGAATCTATTGCATAATGACCATATCCATTACAATTATGACAATAACATTTTGAAATAGGTTTGAAAGACTTACCTTCACAATTGACTTTAGTGTCTGCAGGTTCATCACACTAGGAAAATGATTCCTTTCTTTTGGTATTCTTATCTTGATCAGATTCTTTTTTTTTCTTAGAGTGAGAAATATTCACTTTGTCTTTAGATGTATAATCTATCTTGCTTAGGTCCTTGCTGAATTTAGGAGTAACAAGTTCCTTTTTTTTAGTAATTTTTTTGGTGGATTGACCAAGAAAGAATCCAACTCCAGTCTTATCATAACTAGGTCTTTGTGCACATATTTGTTCTTCAATTTTATCACTATTGGTATATAATTTCTCAAGTTGCTACTTGGTTTGTATCAACTCACCTTTCACAATGGTGTCATATTTTTCTAATTCTACATGTTCTAACTTAATAGATTCTAGTTTTGATGTTACCTTCCTTAAATGGGATCTCAGATCTACATTTTTAGCTTTTATTTCAGAGTCAATCTTACCTCCATTTTTCTTTAGACTCAACTTGAGTTCACCTATCTTTAATTCATATTTTAGGATAATATTTTCTTTCTTCAGATCTTCATTGTCATCAATACTAGTCTGATTAGTAAGTCCTTTCTATTTTAGGTCATATATTTTGTCCTTCAATTTACCAATGTAGACTTTTGCATCCTTGTATCTATCTTTGAGGCCATCTCTTTCATCAGTAAGAAGATCAATCTATTCTAGTGCTTCTTCAAGATTTTTCTTTAGTTGTTCCATATCCATAGGGATCTTTTTCAAGTTGTTAAACCTCTTCTAAATAACTAGGATCTAATACCAATTATTCGAAATAAATAATACTAAGGGGGGGTAGTGGGTGGGTGAGGTGAATTAGTATTTTTAGTCTTTTTACCCATAACTAAATATTATTATTTACTTTGTTATGTGCATAAGAAAATAAACAAATAATGTAAAACAATGTAAACAACCATACACAAAGAGAGATCATGACACCATATTTTGTTAACTAGGGAAAACCTCAATGGGGATGGAACCCACTAGATGATCCACTATATAAAGAATCCAGTTAAGGATATTGACCCTATTAGGAGTCTATAAATCATGTATAGTGTCTCAAGTCCCTGTTAGGAGACTGTGCCTTGTTAGAAGCCTCAACCCTGTTAGGAGTTGGTGGATTACATGCAAACGTGTACAAGCAGAGCCCACTTCCTTAACATGCAACTATACAATAAGTTCTTCAAGAAATAGGTATACATACAATACTAAGTAGTTTGTTGTACTTTACAAATCTTCTTATTGATGATTCTTCACATAAGAGCAATTGCACACATATCAAACAACATCATATAGAAAACTATTACATTCACTTGTTACTCGCATTTCACAAGATCATATCAACTTCAAATTTACTAATCATTGAATAATCATTCACTTTTGCACATACTTTTTGACACCTTATTATTTCAAAAATAAAGTTCTTTACTTATATAAGACTTTTTGATAAATTCTTCTTTAGTCAGCTCATATAGTATTATTAGGGTCAGCTCAACAACAATTCATAGCTCAAAATAATAAATCAATTTGTTAAACTCATTATGTTGAAGTTTTCTATTTTATGTTGTGTCATTACTGCATCACTAATTTCTTCATAACTTGAACTCGGTTGATTTTACAAACATGCACACTGGTATATGTCATTATTATGATGCCATGCATCTCTGGTCAACTAAGCAAGAGAATATTCCAAGGGAATATTATATTATCATCAAAACTATCCTACTACTTAACATTGTCTAATACTTAGACTATTTTATTTTGCAATTGAATGAGGCTAATCTGCAAAATATATATGTTTCCATAAATGACAACCATAACTTACCTTAACTAATTGCTTGGACATATTGCCAATAGAATTTTCATATAATAATTCTGTCAATAGTACTGGTAAATCACCATTCCAGATTAGATATGGGATTAGTCCAAGAAATGCTTCTAAACTACTATAGTTGGATACAGGAAAGATAAGTAGTGTTGAAGTGAAGAATTTGTTGAACATTTGAAGAAAATTCATCAGGAAGTGAGGAAGCACATCATAAAAATGAATACATAGCACAAAGCTAAGGAAGATGTGAAAGGGAGGTATAAGGAAATTTAGATTGGAGATTAAGTCGTGGTTTATTTGACAAAGGAGTATTTTCTAGTGGGTACATATAATAAGCTGAAAATGAAGAAGTTTCTACCATGCAAGATAGTGAAAAGGCATGATTTTGGAAATACATATGAAGTGGATTTTTTTTTTGAATTGAATATTTAACTAGTATTTAACATTTCAAATTTCACAGAGTATTATAAAGGAGGTGATGGAGATGAAGTTGCAAAATCATAGTGGAGTATTCTAGTAGCTAGTTTGGTTACAAAGGAGATTAAGGAGATACTGGATAGTTATGTTGACAAAAATACAAGGAATAAAACTTATGAAGAATACCTAGTCAAATGGGAAGGGAGGCTAGTAAAGGATTAATCATGGCTAGCAAGGGAGGAGGTTAATCATCTTGGTTTTCCTCTGAACACTTGAAATGTGATGGATTCACTTCTCAAATTACCCTAAGTGTCTGATGCAAGAGCATCTTGGGTGTAAAAGAAATATTGCATCACCCAAAAATATTTTACTTCTTAGTATTTTCCTATTTTAATAAGGACTAGTAGAGAGGGTGGTTACTATTTTTGGGAACTAGCTACTTTTAGTAATTTTACCATACAAACTTAGAATGTTTTCATTTTCTACATGAAGGTTCATTTTAGAATTATAAGCTTGCCATAAAAATTTCATTGCTCTAGCTTAAGTATCAGAGAAGTTATTGCAGATTTTTAGTGGAAAACTTAGGGGGAAAACCTTTAGGCTCACTATTGGAGGCAATAGAGTGCCTAAATGGGCTGCAAAAACTTGATGGAGGGATCTTGCACCATTTTGAGACTATAAATCAAAAGCTGGTATTTTTGAAAAGTGGTTATAATAGCCAATCAAAGCAATGGTTTGAGCGTTATGGCCTTCCAAAGTTAGGCTACCCAAAATTTCTAAAATAATTATTAAAGATGTATCTGGACAACTCTATATGTATTGTTAGGGTTTGTTGGCCCTAGGTATTAAATTTCAATGTCTAGAACCTTACCAAGTGGCCTAAAATTACCTATTTAAGAAAGACCCAAACATTGTCTAGGAAACCTCTGGGTGATAGATCATAGCTTAGTCTTGTAGATTATTGTAATGACAGCACCCATGTGGATTAGCATATTGTACTTGTGAATTCTACAATTCCACATTTATGGTGCAAATAAGAAGTCCATATTTTGTTCTCGCATTTTTTTTTGTTTCTTTATCTCTATTATAATTTATGGTAATAAGGGGAGCACCCTTCATTAGCATATTTGGTTGGAACTTTCTGTAGGTTAGTGATCTTAGAATGGGAATGCATTCCTAATAGTGGGAATGCAGTCTCATAGAGAAGGGTGATTTGGGAGAGAGTCTACACAAGAATGAGGGAAAGTTGATTGGGAGGGGCAAGGGATAGGATGTGTTCCTATAGTGATCTCTAGTTGTTAGAATGTAGGGGTGTAGGTTGGGTAGCAAGAAAATAGGTGAGCATTTCATAGGGATTTAGAAAAGGTTAAGGAGTGATCCCACTAAAAAATGTAGTAGCAAGAACACTATGGGAAAGATGGTTCATGGGAATGAAAACCTACTTGTGGGAATGTGGGGAAAGTGTAAGATATTGAGTGGGTGGGAAAATAGAGGGTGATGAAATATATGTAGACAATTTTGGTAAGAGGAATAAAGGATTTATATGACCATCACTTTACTTGATGCAATGGTCACAAGATGTCTTGGTGTCATGAGAGTGATGTGCTACAGTGCTTCACACTAGGGAGCCAGTTACAGTAGCAGACTAGGAAATGATTGATGCCATTGGGCTAGGATATCTAGCCATATTACCTCATACAAAGACCTATATGGTGATAGTGGCATCACTTTGTGAGTACTGACATAGTGAGACTAACACCTTTCATCTATTGACATGCGAGATGATGATGACATTAGAGGATGTATTCTAGGTTTTTTGACTACCAGTGTGAGGTACACAGGTGATGCTAACTAGGGAGATCGTAAGAGAAGTGGCTATGCATAAACTAGTGGGGTCTAGAGTCTAGCTCCATATCTAGAGTGGCCAATTTATCTTAGATGAACATTTGGATCAAGTGGTCATGGATTAGAGTATATACTTTTATGTGTGTAGTCTAGTGTCAGGGTATATTGCCTCAAACACAAACATTACATGTGTTACTTTGGCATTGATATCAACTATCATGTTGATCATGGATGATGGTGTCCCAACAACATGGGGCTTACTAATATTGGCTGATTTATATCAAGATCTTCATCAGATAGTATACCAAGGTTTATGGTGCCACTAGGGGAGGAGCATGGGCTTTTCAACCCTATTATAAGTGTGGGTGTGGGAGCATATAGAAAAATTCAAGTCAATTGGGTAGAGAGAGAGGTAGCTAGAGAGGCCTATGCTATATAACTGGAGTGATCCTCTCACTTATCACCATATAGAGGAGGTTGACTACTAGTGTGTCTAGTTAGATGAGATACTAGAAATGATATGGAGGCCATATATGGGTCTCGAGCTATGGGTGGAGGAGAGGTAGCAACTACTTTATACCATTTCACCTTTCTTTATTTTTGGTCGATGTGAGTACATTGCTAAGTAGTATCAGCTAGATAGGGTGCTACAATAGTTTGGGGGGCCATAGGTGGTACCAAGGGAGCCCATTTGGTATCAAAGGCTTACGAGAGAGTTGGTGACTCTATTTGGGATAGCTTTATAGAGGGAGGGATTGCTAAATGCATGATGATACTTAATCTCTTGGGATTAGGATTGGTTTGGTGGGGTAGTAGATGTTGGTTATACATAGGAGTACAAGGATGGGTTTGACCACCTACAACTAGTAGGCTAGGCATAAGTGATTAGAGAAATTATAGTGGAAGGGGAGATTACCTGAGTAGTGAGGTGGGGGATATATAAGGCTAGAGGCCTACGATGGTAGGTAGAGGCTATGGTCCATGAGGAGGTGCCATAGAGGCAAAGGAAGATAGGAGGAGGTGAGGAGGCCATAGGGAGAGAGAGAGAGGAGAGGGGAACTAGGGGATAGTGGGTGGAGGAGGGGGAGGATCATCATTAGGGGTAGGGGATGATGGATTATGTGGAGATACACATCCCTACAGTAGGCACATGAGGCCACTAGCCAACTATTGTAGGATATGTAGCAAGAGAGATACTAGTTGATATTTTAGTGGGATTAGTTTTGACATGAGCATGATGTAGCTTAGGGATAGGTAAAATAATTAGGGATTAAGCTAGGGACAATATGGCTTGAGATAGGGTAGTTGGAGGGTAGGATAGAGATCATGGCATTAGAGAGGCAAAGGTTAGAGGGTAGGATGGAGATTATCCAAGAAGATAGGGATAGGCTGGTGAGAAAGGTGGCCAAATTGAGGACATAAATGGTAGTGGGGGGAGTTTTGGAGGCAATGAGGCAATTGAGGGAAGGGGGGTGGATGATCAATGAGAGAGGGCATGATTTTATAGAGGTAGATACCATGCAATGGTGTTAGTAGACCATAAAGAGCATTATAGATGACTGACATGGTTAGGCACAACTAGCACACACACAAGCATGCAGGGAGGTGGAGAGAGTGGATGGAGTACTAGGGGATCATAGAGGATTGGTAGGTTTTAGTACATAGGACATAACCACAAGACTAGCAAAGCCAAAGATGAGATAGGGGGATTGGTGGGAGGAAGGATGAGGCAAAGAGTTTGGGCATTGGTAGAGGGAGGATGAGGCCCCTCCACCACCACCACCAATAGTAGGTGCATGGGGAGATCCACATAAGGCTCAGGGTGAGGAGACAATGGATGAGGATGAGAAGGTCTACTAATATGTCACATTTTTGATAATGAACAATATTTCAAATATTTTTGAGATGTATTTGTATGGATGGTATTACTATGTGGACACTAGATTGGACTATGATGGACTTTTGTATTTTTTTCAAGGATGGGTGATGCATTCTTTATTCTTTGAGGATGTGGGATATACATATGATCATTCTTTGGGGTGGGATATGTTTGTATTGAGTACTGTGCCATCTGATTTTTTTTACTATACTATGTTGATTTGTGATGGGATAAATATGGATGGATGTATGAGATGTTTTGACATGTGTTATGCATGATATGATGGTGGATTTATGAGATATATGATATGGATGATTATATTGATACTTTATGGTGTGGGATGTGATGCTTTCTATATAAGATGTATGCTATGCATGATGTGATGCTTTCTATGTGATGTATGATAAAAAGAATCTAACTAGTGAAAATCATTGTGATGATATAAAATGGATAAAACTAAGATGAACCTACAAAAATATGATGATGAAAAAGATGAATAAAATGAATCTAAAACTATGATGATGAAAATGATAACTAAAATGAACAAACAAACTATGATGATGGAAAAGGATAAAAGTGAACCTAAAAATATGATAATGAAAAAAGGGATAAAAGTGAACCTAAAACTATGATAATTTAAAAAAATGATAAAAATGAACCTAAAGCTATGATAATGGAAAGGGATAAAAAAGAATAAAAACTATAATAATGAAAATGATAAAAATAAACCTAAAACTATGATAATGGAAAAGGATAAAAATGAACCTAAGATTTATGATAATGGAAATGAACCTAAAATTATGATAATGGAAATGAACCTAAAATTAAGATAATGAAAATGAACAACTAAAACTATGATAAATAAACATGGATCAAAACTATGATGATGAAAATGTATCTAAAACTATGATAATGCAAATGGATCTAAAACTATGATAATGAATTGAGGAATTAAAATGAACCATAAAGATTATGATGATGGAAACAATAAGTAAGTTAAATAATTATGACAATGCAAATGATTTATAAAAAAATGAAAAAAATCAAGGTAACATGGTGAGAGATGAGTGGACATGATATGAAATGCAAGTAGAATGATAGGGAAACATATATGGGGATAGGATTTGTAGCATATCACTTATTGACTATAGCTTTGGTTTTGGCGGGAGACAATGTGCATTAATTTTAACATAATATTTGTGGGATGGGAGATCTAGGGAGATGTGATGGGTTAGTGGATCAAAAATAAGGGAAAAGGGGATAGGCTCTTAGATTGGATCCAAGGTAATGAGATGGAATGTGGTAGAATGATAGGAGATTAAGGGATGCTTTTAGGAATGAAAATTGTTTAGGAATTTGGGATAGATGTGTTTTCTAAGAACATGTGGGATTTGATAATATGGACATGGTAAAAGGGAGATGAATGGGATTTTATTTTTGTGGAACAAGGTGATGGGATGATGGAATGATGCTTGAAGCTTGAGGATGGGGTACTTCATAAAGAAGTACCACCATGTAGTTTGAGCACTTAATTTGATATAGGAATATTGGGTAAATGCCAAGGTTACTAAGAACATCAAGGCCTTTACTATAATATTACATAGGATTGACTTGAACAAGAAGGCAAGGATTTCCCAGCATCACAAATGAATCCCATAGGAATCAAAGTGGAAATGATATTGGGTAGTCCACAAGAAAACAATATTTCCCAAGTGCACCATGTAATCACAAGTGTCACATGTTTGGAACATGCAAGGGTCATATCTGACTAACTCACAAGCAGAAAAAGACTTGACCAAAACCTCACACTTGAATTACCCCATTCATAGCACACCATGATATAAAAGATCACAATGATCTTGAGGAGGGAACAACCAAATTTCTTGGAAAAGATAATTTTAAGAACCAAAAGTGAATCCAATATCAAGAAAAAGAAATAAATCCATAAAAATGTAACCTTTTTCCGAAGATATTGGTAAGATTGGGTACTGATAGACCAAGGTTGGACATGAGGTAGGATGAATCCTACAAGAACCTTTTGGTAGTACTCAAAACTTTATGATGAGTTTGGAAAATATAACCTTTCTTAGGAAAATTCTTTGATGATAAGTGTTTTTTCTATAGGCTTTGAAGAATGACTTGCCTTTAGGAGAAACATGACTTATGACCTAAAATGAGACGTAACGTAAGTTCAAAGAGATAAAATTGAGGAGGATTGAGAATGTACAAGGACAACTATACAATTTTTTAGGACATTTTGGACATTTGGTATGACATGTGAGTGGGTTTATATACAATGGAAAAAGCTCAGTATAAGAAGGTAGTGTGATGTGATCTTGATATAGTACACTATTTTGTAAGGGTATGATACAAGGATATGGTATAAGAGATAAAATAAAATTGATATAATACATGTGGTAAGGTATAGGGGTATGATATATGTGCTAACCATGAGATAATATATTTCTATGATTGGATTTCAAAGATTAGTGGTGGGGATAGTATGCTATGATAGTGATAGTGTGGTGGTGGAATTTTGGACACCTTGGGAAGATAGGAAGTTGGGTGATCAGATGTGGAAGAAGGTGTGGGAGGTGTTGATCACTAATAGATAATAAAATGGTCAAGAACACATAGCACCTATTTGCTATATTTTCACCAATATATCTATCCAAGTTGCTTGAATTGCCAAGTTTCCACCATTGGATGCTTATTTTTTTTTACTATTTTCCTTTTCTTTTGGCTATTTTTAAACCTTGTTTGATCTTTTTGGTTATTTTAATAGGATTAATAGGATGCACTAAGGATATTAGGAATAGAATTTCTTGAGTTGAATTATTTTGGTGGGATCATTCATTATTTCACCCTCAAGTGTTGATAATTGATAAGCTCTAGAGCCCAAAGTTGTTGTGACAAAATACAAACCAAGCCATGTGGGTTAAAACTTTCCCTTCTTTTCTCGGTCTACTTGGGCCTTCATGTTTTTCTTGAGGACTATGCCACCTACTTGGAATTTACATGGGTGAACCTTCTTATTGATGTTGCACTTTAGGAAATTTTGATAGACCATGAGATGGTCATAGGCCAATTTCCTTTTCTCATCAAGTAGATCTAGCTAGGTGAGTCTAGCTACTCTTTAATCCTCATCTAATATTTTTCCTCATAAAGAAATAAATAAGAATGTGAGTTTAACTTCAAAAGATAATATTGATTTGGCACCATAGACTATGGAGTATGGGGTTGTTCCTATGGATATACGAAATGAAGTGCAGTAGGCCCATAGGACAGGGTTTGATTTGTAAATGCCAATCATGAATAGAATCATTGATGGGTAAGGTTTTGTTAGTTTTCATAGCCTAAAATTTACCTTATAGGAAGTAGGGGATGGGGAAATGGTGATGGATGTGAGGGGAAGTGCATAATTCTTTGATATTGAGGTTTTCATAGTCACCTCCATGGTCAGTGAAAATTGTAGTTGGGATGCCAAAGCAATAGATAATTTGATACAAGATGAATTTAAAAACTTAGACTCCTATGGTGGTGACAAGTGAGATTGCTTCTACCCACTTAGTGAATAATGAGTCACTGTGATTATCCATTTGTGACCTTTTCAAGATAGAGGTGCAATAACATCAACAAGGTTGAACCCCTAGCATTCAAATGACCATGGTGGTGCAATGGGTTGATGATCTTGAGCTAGAGCTCATATTAAATTTGCATGTTGCTGACAAGGTAGAATACTTTTGACAAAGTCACAAGCATCATTCTCTAGAGTAGGACCATAATATCTAGCTCTAAGTATTTTCTTAGCTAGGACCATACCACTTGTGTGAGCACCAAAAATTCCTACATGTACCTCTATGAGAGCTATCACTACCTCATTTTGGTCTAAACATCGAGAGAGAGTTTCATGATAACCATGATGATATATGGTGTTAGCTATGATAGTGTAGTGGGATGCTCTTCGAATGAGGTTTTGGCATTGGGTTCCTATAAGATGGGGAGATATGATACCATTTAGGAGGTAATCATGAATTTTGTGGTACCATGGGGATTGGGGACCAACTAAGATGCATACCCATGTTGTTTCATCATTCTTGTATGTGGGCCCATGTAGCTGCTTGACTAAGAATTCATTTTATGTAGCTTCCTAAGGGATCTCCAAGAGTGAACCAATAGTAGCCATGGAATATGCAATATTGTTTTGTAATTTGGGGACTTATGTGAATTGGATCTAATTAAAGTGTTGCTTCAGCTAGTATGCCAATTCTTTGTAAGGCTAAAGCTATCATCCTTGGTTTCATACTCATCAAGGGCTTTCTTTATAATTAGTTGGGAATCTCTAAAGACCTATAGCTCTATGTTGTTCCACTCAACTTCTATTTTCATCCCTACAATAAGAGATTCATACTTTGAGATGTTTTTGGTTTATTGGAACTGGAGCTTGAAAGACTTAAGAATATAGTCACCTTGAGGAGTGACCAACAGTATGTCAGCTTCACAACCATGGGATGTGTAAGATCCATTAAAGTATAGTTTCCATGATGGTTGTTCCTCTATCAGGTAGAGATGTTCATCTAAGAATGTCATAATAAGAGGTTGATCAACAATCAAGAGAACATTAGCTAGGTGATATACTATATCTTGACCTTTGATGGCTTTTCTATCAACATATTTGATGTCAAATTCACTAAGAAGCATGACCTATTTGGCTAGGCAGCCTATGAGAATTGTGCATGATAACATATATTTCAAAGGATCAATCTTGGATATTAGTTTCATAATGTGACTTGGCATGTAATGATAGAGCTTCTGAGTGGCAAAGACCACAATTAAGCAAGCATTTTCCATAGGCATGTAATTAAACTTGTACCCAAGTAGAGTGCAGATGATGTACAATAAATAGCCCTCTCTTTTCCTTTCTCATCAAGCTGTACTTGAAGCACATCTAGTGTTCTTAGGGTAGAAAAATTAGAAAGTAAACACCATTGCACATACAAAAAAACTACTTCATGATAGTATAAGGGAATTACAAGAAAAAGAGGAGAAAATTTTGAAGAGGTTCACTCTTTTGAGAGTACACTTATTCCCTCAAATAACATTTCTAGAAAATCAATTGGAAGAATGCTTGTCAACAAAATCTTCATATGACAAGTTTGTGGATACAAACTTGAACGTAGTAGAATTGGTGGCATATGCTTTATGTGCACTTATCAGTGTATTTGATGCACTGAAGGATAATTGGAAGAAATACTTTGAACAATTGAAGACCCATTTCAACCACTATTTTTCTAAATTTTGATGTGCAGCTACTAGATTTTTTATTGTCTCTTTTTGATATGTTTTTCATTGATGTCAAAGGGGGAGATATATGGGAAATTTTATTGCAAGTAATTTTAATATGTAAGGGGGAGCAATAAGTTGTAATAGGAAGTTATAAGGGATGTAAACCTCTTTCATAACATGAATACAAATGTTTTAATTTTATGTTATGGCTATTTATTTTGATTGGTATAACAACATGTCTTGGACTTAGCCAATTTTCCCAAAATGTTGCCATCAATGCCAAAGGAGGAGATTTTTGGAAATATGGACAATCAATTATATAAGGTAAGTTATGGTTTTCATTTATGGCAACATATTTGTTTTGCATATTAGTTATGTTCACTTGTGAAGGAAAAAATTGTCTAAGAATCAAATAGTGTTATATCAGTAGGATAGTTTTTGATGATAAAAAAATATTCCCTTGGAATATTCTCTTGTACAATTGACCAAAGATGCATGATGTCATAATTATGACATATATAAATGTGCATGTCCATATAGTAAATCAAGTTCAAGTTACGAAGAAATTAGTGATGCAGTAATGACACAATGTAGAACAAAGCTTATTAGCAGAATGTGTTTAACAATTTCATTTATTGTTTTAGGTTATAATTTCTTCTTGAGCTGACTCTAATGATGTTATTTGGTCTAACCAAGGAAGAATTTACTGAATTTTTTTTATAAGTAAAGAAATTTATTTGTGAATTTAAGTGAAAAATTAAAAAGTAGATGATGATTCAATTATCAGTATTTGCAAAGTTGTTATGATCTTGTGAAATGAGATTAACAAGTGAAT
The DNA here is from genome assembly GCA_028749045.1 of Cupressus sempervirens. NCBI lineage: Eukaryota > Viridiplantae > Streptophyta > Pinopsida > Cupressales > Cupressaceae > Cupressus > Cupressus sempervirens. The sequence goes on along the minus strand of CM053789.1, from coordinate 816,548,687 downwards.
GTGATACTTTTCTATTTGATGCAAATATGTGTTGCAAATTAATATGTGCACAATTGCTCTTATGTGAAGAATCATCGGTCAGAAGATTTGCAAAGTACAACAAATAACTCAGTATTGTATGTATACTTATTTCTTGAAGAACTCATTGTACAATTGCATGTTCATGTAGTGGGCTCTTCTTGCACACAATTGTATAGGATCCACCAACTCCTAATAAGGTTGAAGCAACTTCTAATAGGGTTGAGGCTTCTAACAAGGCCTAATCTCATAACAAGGACTTGAGACACTATACATGATTCCTAGACTCCTAACAAGGTTAATATCCTTAACAAGATTCTTTATATAGTGAATCATCTTGAGGGTTTCACCCGCACCAGGGTTATCCCTTGGCCAAGGTTTCCTAGTTAAAAAAATATGGTGTTATGATTTCTCTGTATGTATGGTTTTTTATACTATTTAGCACTATTGGTTTAGTTTCTTATGCATGTGGTAAAATAATTAATAATATTTAGTTGTGGGTTAAAAAATTGATAATACTGATTCAGCACCCCCCCCCACCCCAGTATTATCTATTTCTAACAGGTTATCATGCTCAACTAGCCATCTACACTAACTTAATATTTCCACTATTCTTCTATCAGATACCATATAAGACGTCAAATATGCTATGTTGACATCAATGCCAAACTCAATCATGAATGTAACATATCATCATCAAACCAATCTTCCAACAATAACCCCCTTTGGCATTGATGGCAATGTAGATGAGAACCATCTAGATCCAAGAATACCAACAAAAGATAGAAAATTTTCAAATCCTTTGCATCAATCATACTCCCTAATTGATATACCTCAATGTGCTTAGTACCAAACTATTATTAAAAATTCATGCCAAACTTCTCCTTTAGTATAATACTTTCCTGTAATACTTCTCCCTGATCATAACACTTCTCCCCCATTGACATCAATGTCAAAGTTTTCTACAACCAACATCTCTACACCAAACTTTTCAACAACTATTACTCATCTTGAGTGTCAAAACAAACTATTCAAAACAACATCAACAACATTAATAAGAGTTTTGAATGACTTTTCCCATCATAGATACTCCCCCATATAGGAAGCATCAGCATCTAGGCTAGACAAATAATGGTACCCTATTACCCTAGATTGATGCACTCTTCCATCTTCTACTCTGATGTAGGAAGGGGCATAACCCCAAGCATAACTCACAGATACTCAAAAGTCTCTTTGGGAAGATGTTTAGTGAATATATCTCCAATCTACTCTTTAGTACTCACATAATTCAATCTTATTTCCTTTTCTACAACTTTTTCTCTCAACATATGATACTTAATAGAAATGTTTTTTGTCCTTGAATGCAATACTAGATCCTTAGACATATTTACCATGTTTTTGTTATCACAATGTATAACAACAGGTTCACTGATTTCTATCCTTATATCTTTTAGCATCTGCTTCATCTAGATATCTTGATTACAACTGTTTGCTGTTGAAACATACTTTGCTTCTACTATACTTTGAGATGTATATTCCTACATCCTTCTTAACCATGGAACTAATCTTACTCCAAGAAAGAAATCTTCTCCACTAGTGCTCTTTTGTCAGCCATACTACCTACCCAACCTACATTAGCATAAGTGCATAGAGTAAAATCATTAGATTTTTCATACCATAATCCAAATTCTAAAGTTCCTTTCAGATATCTAAATATCCTTTTCACTAGTATATAATATTCTTCTCTAGGATCATCATAGAATCTTCCAATAATTCCAACTGCATTTTCTATATCCAACCTTGTGTCAGTCAGATATTAAAAACCTTCAATCATAGATATGTACTTCTTTTGCTCAATAGTAGGTGTCTCATCTTTAGTAGATAACTTGTGTCTAGTTACCATAAGTGTTCCAAAAGGTTTACATGTTTCCAAACTAAATCTTTTTAGTCAATCCTTCAAGTACTTAGTTTGAGAAATAAAGATACCTTCTTTATTCTATACTATCTACAATCCTATGAAATATTTCGTCTCTCCAATCATACTCATTTCAAATTATTTATTCATTTCTTCTACAAACTTCTTACTTTCTTCATAATTTCCTCCAAATATGATATCATCAACAAATATTATAAATATCATTAAAAGATCATCAATTTCTTTCCAATATAGATTACTATTTATCACACCTTTTCTATATCCAAGCTTTTTCAAATGCTTGTCCAACCTTGTATACTAGGTTCTAGGTGCTCGCTTCAAACCATATAGTACTTTCCTTAGTCTACATACTATTTCCTTGTCATCTATCAAAGGACATCCTTTAGGCTACTCAATGTATACCTCTTCTTCAAGTTCTCCATTCAGAAATGTTGACCTAACATCCATCTGATATACTTTGAATTTCTTTTGTGCTACATAGGCTAAGAATAATCTTACTACTTCTATTCTAGCCACTAGAGCATAAGTCTCCTCATAATCTATTCCTTCTTTTTGTGAGTAACCTTTACATACCCATCTTGCTTTTTTTCTTACAACTTTTTCTTTCTCATTCATCTTGTTCTTTAATACCCATTTAGTTCCTATCACATTCTGATCTGCTAGTATAGGGACTAATTCCTATGTCCCTTTATTTACTATCTAATCCAATTCCTCTTTCATAGCTTGCTTCTAATAGTCATCTTTACATACTTCATCATCATTATTTGGTTCAACTTGATATGTCAAGCATAGTTCTTCATTAACTCTACTTCTTGTTATCACACCTTTGTCTTTTCTTTTGATGATCTGTTTGGATGGGTGATTTTTTATCATGTTCTTTCCTGAAGTTGGAGTTGTTATCTCAACTCTTGGCTCTATTAAAGGTTCCAAGCTTTGTTCCTACCTTTTCTCTCCTTCATTCTGCAAATCATTGTTAGTCTCAAGAAATACCTCATCATTTCTTGGGTTAGTAACAACATCATAATCTGAATTGTAATCAACCATTCTCTCTTGTACTCTAAATTTCTCATCAATTCTCACATTAGCACTTTCCATGATAGTCACCAAAGTTGTTTCTTCTTATATATGCTTTTCATTAACCAATTGAGACTCATTGACATAGTCTTTCAAGGATCTTTCCATACTTTATCTAAACTTTTCAACTTTATCAGAAAGTAGACTCTTCCTAGCTTTTCTCAATCAATTAGGACATTTAATTGAAAAATGACCAAACTCTTTACATGTCCAACAAACAAAAATTTTCATACCTTCAAGTTCTCTTTTTTTAAGTATATCAATACCTTTATCTTTATGTCATCTTCTATTCTAGATCTATCTTCACTTGTACTACTATTCCCTTATATATAATAGAAATATTCTAGATCTATAAACTCAATACTCTTTTCTTTACACAAATCTGATAACTCACTGAAAATTTCCATAATTTGTGTGTCAAAATTTCTACTAGTAGATGTTTGACTATCTTCTCTAAATGTGTTCTCCATGGATCTCCCAAAGATGTTAAACTTTTCTTCAAGGACTTGACGCTCTGATACTAATTGTTAGAATCAATAATCCACCAAGATAACTAGGGGGGTGGGGGGGGAGCAGAGGGTGAATCAATTATCCAATAATTATAACACTTTGTCTTCATTAAACAAACTTAACCATTAAACCATACAAAGACACACATAGATAATTACACCATATATGTTGACTAGGAGAACCCTAATGGGAATGATGCTAACAAGATGATGTACTAATATAAATATTCCTTGTTAGAGGATAGTTCTAGATCTATCTTCAATTATACTACTATTTCCTTGTATACAAAAAAAGGATTTTGGATCTATAAACTCAATACTCTTCTCTTTACACAAATCTAATAACTCACCAAGAATTTATATAATTCATGTGTCTAAATTTTTGCTGTCAGATGTAGGACTATCTTCTCTAAATATGTTCTCCATTGATCTCCCAAAGATGTCAAATTTTTTCTTTGAGGATCTAATGCTCTGATACAAATTGTTAGAATCAATAGTTGACCAAGATGACTAAGAAGGGGGGGGTGAATCAATTATCTAATAATTATAACACTTATCTTCATTAAAAAAACTTAACCATTCAACCAAATTAAATAGCAACCATAGAAAGATACACATAGACAATTACACTAGATATGTTGACTAGGGAAACCCTTGATCAGAGGGAAAACCCCAGTGGGAATGATGCCCACAAGATGATATACTAATATAAATATTCCTTGTTAGAGGATAGACCTTGTTAGGAGTCTGTTACAACATTTAGTACAATGAGTCCTTGTTAGGAGACTTTAAATCTCTCTTAGGAGATTCCAACCCTATTAGGAACCGTGCCAACCTTGTTAGGAGTTGTGGTACAATGTATGCAAGAAGAGAAAAAACTTGCAATTTCAACTATAAGAAGAGCTCACTACTTAAACAAGTAATTTACTGGTATCTTATTCTTTCCCATATTCTTTCTTTTGTCTTGTCAACTATACCAATCACTATTAGATTTGTAGACTAGGTCACAAACCTTAGACCCAAATATCAAACCTCCAATCACTCAAAAAAACTCAGCAGTGAATTTTCCTTCACTTCTGTACTATGTTGCTCAACTCTAGATCTTCTACTTCTTATTATTGATCATTCAATCATAACAACACACATCATGCTAAACAAAAATTTCCTTACTTTATATCAAGTCCATAAAACAATTCTCTAAGTCAGTTGTTAGTCCATCTCAATTAATCATTTGTAGGACCTCACTAAGAACATGTTACACTTAGCAATAACCATAATCTTCTACCTTGCAACTTAAATAACTTTTTGTACATACAATAATATGATGAGTGAACTTAGCCATGTCATCCTCAACATGTCTTCTTCATGTCATCAACCTCAAACCTCAAGATATCAACTCTACTAGGAGATATAACAAGTTTAGTAGAACATGGCTCTGTAAATTCTATCTCAAAACAAACATCACCAAAACTTAGATAACCTCTTCTAGAATTGTCCCTTTAGCTTACAACATTAACTACATATACCAAATACTTAGAAGAATCTCCCATAATTTTAGGTGGTTATCATGCTCAACTAGTTGTGCATACCAACTTAATCTTTTCACTTCTCTTCTATCAGATTCCATAGAAGACATTAAACATGCTATGTTGACATTAATGATAAACTCAGTCATGAATGTAACATATCATCATCAAACCCATCTTTTGATCTTTACAAATTTTCTTAAAAACCTTGTTAGGAGTTGGTAGAGAAATTACAATGTATACAAGAAGAGCCCACTACCCTAAAATGCAATTATATAATTCAATTCCTTCATAGAATAGATATACATATAATACTTGCTTCCTACTATAATTCTCACTTTTCCTAGCCTTTACATCAGATTTTGCATCACATGAGTCTTGCAAATGGTTCTCAAAATATTTTTCATGTCACATCTAATCATGAAAATTCCATAGTATTTGTGCATCACATCTATTTTTTGCACAACACACTTAAACACTGTTTGTGCAACATAAGATCTTTACTTATACCTTGCACATTCACAAATTATTTTTCAGTTGGCTTTCATTTCTTCACACACTTAACATAATAAAAATAATATCCACATAGTTTTCTTAACAAGACTTAGTAATTATTTTGTAATCAAAATAATTCCTAAAATTGTACAACTTTGTTTTCTATTATGCTTTTTTTTGCATTGTTAACTACCAACATAGTTAACCTTAATTTAACTTATGTTGTATTGACCATACACACATGTGCACTAGTACATTCCATCATGATAATTTTATGAACCTTCCTCAGCTACACATAAGTATAAATCTCTACACATCATCCAAACTAGTAAGATTTGTACACTATACTCCTACAAACTATCTAATACTTGGACAATTTTATATCTCTAAATACATAAATGAAATGTCGAGTATATTTTGCCATAAATGAAAACCATTAATACATTTAACTGACTATATTTCCAACATGTGGATCAATTAGTAGAGAACCAACAAAAAAGGCATATGAAAGACTATATTCTTCACAACCTTGGTAGTTGATCTTAACTGTGGAAAGAGTGGAGACTAGTTTGGTATCTAGATCATGGAAAGTACTAAAGGAGCTAGTTATGGTGTTGTGAATTTTTATTCTAGGAAAATGGTTATTATATGAGGTCTCTACCACATTGAAATAAGCAAAGGGTTTAGGATCAGCATGGATGGTTATCTCAGTGCCATTATGCGAATATTTAATGCAATGATGATATGTGGATGGAATGACCTTCATGGCATGAATCTATGGTTTATCAAGGAGGATTTTATATGGTAGGTTAAGATCAACCACTTGACAAATTGTTTCTTGAGTGGTAGGTCCAATTCTAATAGATAGTAGGATAGTTTCTTTAGTGGTATGATCCAAATTGTCATATGCCTTGATAGTGATGAATTCATTTAGGATATCTACCTCAATGTATCCTTCTTGTTGATGAATTTTAGCATACATATATTCAAGGGAAATATATTATCTATCATGACCCTTTGACAAAAAAGTTAGAAATCATTACATCTATGTGAACTGGAAGTATATGATCTGGCTCAACAACTAGGATATTTGTAGTTTTGAAGGAAAATGCACATGATGCAGATAGATGACCTTCTAGGTTACAAAATTTTGTGGCCTACTCATGAAGAGAATTGTCAAGGATCTCTTGGTAAAGTGAGCTTGTGTGCAAGAGATCTAAAATGGATATTTGAGATGGCATATTTCCAAGGGGTTCTAAGATGTTATATTGTGGTTCTGATGGGGGTGGTCTTCATGGATGTGTTCTTAATGGGGTAGGTACAAATGGTCCAACTATGTCAAGCTGATTTTTTCTTATGGTAAATGCACATTGATTGTCTGGGCCTTTGATATTGATGACATTTATAGAAGGCTCTATCTAAGATATGTAGCCAATCATATTTCCATAGTCCAAGTAGGCCGAGGTATAGTTCTCTAATTTGTTTTAGTTACCACCTTGTTTGGTTTAATCATTGTTTGGTTTATTTGTGTCATTAGTGGTAGTATCATTCATAATGGATTTTCCTACATTTTTGTTATGTGGAGGAAACGTATTTTGATATATCAATAATGCTACATTTTTGGGAAGTTTGTGCCCACACTATGATTTCCTTTTGATCAATGAGATCTTGCATGCAATTTTTGAGCTACATGCACTTGAGGGTGGGGTGCCCTTTAACACGATGAAATTTGTATGCCTCATCTTCCTTATACTAGGATACTCATAACTGATTGTTTTCTCAGAGTTGAGTCTCTAGTTTTTGAATAAGATTATTTCTAGCCAACTTTTCAAAGATGGTATCATGTGGTTCCTCCAAATGGTTGTATACTTGGGGTTGCCTCTGCATGCATGACCTTGACCTAGCTATGATAGTAATGGTGTTCATATGATTTAGAGGATTTTGTGCTTGTGGATTGTGTGTAGTGTATTGTGATGGGGGTTGTTAGTATGGTTGTTGGTATGTTCTTTGTTGGTAACAAGATTTTTATTGTTGTGTCAATTATGGATAAGGGGGATTAGGTGCACTAGGTTTTTCCCCTACAACATGAACTTCTTGTGTATCAGTGACACCATTTGTGACCATTTTTTTATTTTATTTTTCAATTATCATGGTTTTTCATTGTATTTCCCTTGGTCCTAGGTGTTTTCTTTGGAAATTTTGATGACACTATCCTTAATGAGTCCTTTCTATAGGCCTATTCCCTTTTCCTTGATGTCTTTGTATGTTTTCAAGTAGTTTATAATTACATGGTGTGCAACACTAGGATGTTCTTTGTTAATGAACATCTTCACAAGTTGGCATTTGGGTATGGTGCATGAGATCTGAGTTGTGAAAGTTTTCCATCAGTGTAAGTAATTTTTAAGGCTTTCCCCTCCTTTTTGTTTGGTGTGAACTAGATCCACTATAGATAACTTAGTCTCAGCTAAATGAGCATACTAGGCTACAAAGGCTTTCGATAGATTAATTAAGGTACTAATTATACCCTAGGGTATGTGACAGAACCATTCAAGAGTGGGCCCTCAAAGACCTTTTGGGAAAATCTACATGAGGAATATGTCATTATAAGCCACCTCTTGGAATTACATATACAAATCTTTGACATGGGTGATTGGATCATCTTTCCCTCTAATTTAATCAAATTTTTAGATTTTTTAAGTGTTTTTGTAAAGGTGTCATTGTTATAGTCTTGTTAGAAGGATATGGGAAGTCATTTTTAAAATTGAAGGTCTTGGAATCAATTCCATCCTTGAGTTATTTTAGGAAACATTTATTCTCTTCCCATTTAGGGTTGATCAGAGCTATGACTAGTGCCCTTAATCTTAGTGCCCCAAGTGGATGGTATGTATCTAATTATCTAGGTAAAGGTAGGTGGCTTTGGTTTGTATGTAGTGGTGGATGAAAGGTGCATTGCACTACTATTGGGATGAGAGTGATGTGTTGTTTGAATGGTGGCTAGACATATTTTTATGCTTGATGGATGTAGCTTTGATAAGGTAGTTGTTGTAGCAGAGGATAGGAGTGGGACTATTGTCTAGCCAAAGGATTTTGTAAGGGAGTTTGAATATTCGATGACTATGATAGTTCCTATTTTCACTAAGATTAAATTTTTAATTTTTAAGTGTTGAAAATTCTTTTAAAAGATTTTTGTGGTGTTAGGGTTTGTATGTTATTAGTTTCCATTTTAAAGGATGGCCTAATAGACTATTTTTCCCTAATCAAGGTATTTTTCCTTGACCTAGTATAAAAATTGATACCCTCAAGTTATTCTCTCAACTTATCCTATAAGAGATTTTATAAAAGGTAGAGTCTAGCCCTTACCTTGGGCTTTAAATTTGAGCAAGAGCTTATTTTTCTTTTACATTATCTCTTATGATGCTACGACATAAGGGTTAGCAGAAGATCATAGCGTAATGTTTTTAGTTCTTCAATCTTAAGATATGTATTACATCATAGCATCATAGATAAGAAAGCTAAAATGCCTAATCTTATGATTCCTTTATGTTGTATGGTCATATGTCATGTCAAAAATCTTCTAAGTCTAGAATAGAATGTTACGACAAGGAGGTGATCTATACATTGGGAGGTCTTGTGAAAAGTTGTAAGATATTATGATAAAGTCCCGACCATAAGATAAAAGAGTGGGATTGAGAATTCTATGATGATCTGAGGTACTTATGATCATAAGATCATAAGGTTCCAAGTGATAGGGCTCAATGGAAATATGGTGTTAGGAAAAGTGACAAGTGTTCTATTCTAATTTGTTAATTGTAAAATGTACACAACATGGTGGCTTAGTTGGATTGATGGGGCAGGAAAATTATTTTATATACATAGCATAGTGTAATCTCTAATCTTATGATAAACAATGTATCATAAGATCTCAAGCCAATGGATGAATTGCTATGAGGTTATGAAGAGGTTTGGAGGGAAACATGAGATGTTACACTGTGCAATATAAATCATATGTCATGAGCTTGTAAAGATATTTCCAAGCCTTACAATAGTGCAATAAGGTTTTTGACTTTAGGAGATCATAATATTGAATGAAATCTCTTCCTTTTCTGAGATATTAAAAGGTTTGTTGACCATGGGGTTGATCATAGTATCATAAACCCTAAGTGAAATTTTTTTTCCATATTTTGAGCTAGAAACAACAAGGAGTTCTCAACCAATAAGGTTTAAGAAATGAGTAGAAAGTGCAATGCTTGATAATAATGATGATGCTCCCTTGAGGTGACAAAATAAGATGATTTTATAGCTCAATCATGCTGAGAATTCATGAAAAGATGAATGCGGATAATATACATCAAGCTATAAAGACATTTTATCAATTAGTTATAGCTTATCACTTACAAAGAAAAGACTTTTAAGTAAGTGTAGAGTTTTAGGGTATACAAATAATTTTTTTCAATACTAGAAAGTAAAATCCATATAGTCTTTTTCAACATACTTTCAAGATGTTTGATAAGGTGGTAGAAGAAATTCAAGCATTGAACATGGAAGTGGTAGAAACTTTAACGTCTAAGGGATGGAAAATGTTACAAAGAAAATCTAATATGTTTGTTGAAGAGTGGATTAAGCTTTTTCCTAGTTCATCAAATGCTAATGCTACAAAATGACCATGCTTTCATCAACCCATATGCTCTATGTAGAGATGCTACATGCCCTAGGGCCACCAATTTTGAGCTATTCAAATATTTTATCATTGCAAGGAGAAGAAGATCCTAGTGTGTAATCCATGAAAGAAGAACCTAGAAAAGTTTATATTTCCAGAGGTTTTTGTGCATGTAGACTTGGTGAAGGCCCTAATTTGATCATACAATATGGCCACAAAATCCTTCCATAGGAGAGATGGAACTATCCTCTATGCACTTGATAGTGCTTTATTCATTGAAGCTTTTGGATTGGATGGAGCCATGGGCCAACCTATAAATTTGGAGGATTTGTGAAAGTATTTTGACATAAATACTAAGGCCTATACTATAAAGTCTATGTTGTAGCATATCCCTATAGATTTAAAGAGTGTGGGTGATTACCCTAAGAAGTTGGAAATAAGGGTGTCTTTTGACAAGTTTAAGAATTACTTTATAAAAATAGTATATGGTGTCCACAAGGTGATTGGAACTGATGTAACTGATATGGTGTATGGTGTTGAATTTATCATTGCTAGAGACATAGAAAAATGCTACCATGAGAGGGAGTATGATTATGTTGAATACATTTTAGAGGTAGTGAAGGAAAACATTTCCCTAGCCTAGAGTGAAGAGTTAAAAGATTTTAAGCTCCATCATTATCACTACTGATGCATCTAATCCTCTACAAGAATGTGTGATATGTAAGCTCTAATTTCATTGATCATAACACTAATGCAAATGGAGAGCTACTAGTTTAGTTGTGGACACATGTATGGGACAATAAATATCATTTTTATGATTCTATTTCATTCTTTAATAATATTAGTACTATAATAATGAGAATGTTAGATCCAAGTTATTTTAGGGCACCTGATATTTTGAAAAGTCTATTGAGACTAGCCCTGCTTCCTAAGGGTAAGAGATTAGACCATAATTGGAGGGACATTTTCTTTTTTCCTTGATGAGAGTTTATGGTTGTCTCTAGCCACCCCACATATTACCAAAGTTTATTCCCCCTAAGTTGGGTATGATGGAATTCATATGGCAATTGTTTATGGTCAATAGGGAGTATCTAGGCCCTAAAGTGCCAAAAGGAACTTTCTTGTGTAGATGTTTTAGGGTGGGGGACTTTTCAATTGGAAAAGAGGCTCTTGATCAAATCCATTCTTTCCTTCACCACTACAACCTATCATCTGGTCCCTATAGGATGTATGATCTTGATAATTGGATGAAGGGAATCCTTAAGGAAATAAGGAACTATGTGCTACCTAGCACCAAGGAGCTACCACATGAGAATATTATTCCAAATATAGTTGCAAAGGGTGAGGTAACTAATAAACTAGCAAATTTGGATGATGTTTTGAGGGTGGAGAGGGAATTGAAGAGAGTAGATCCCAATTTCATGGGATTCTATATGGATATCCCCTATCCTCATAGGATTAGGAAGATAATCACCAACCATCTTGAGATCATGGCCAAAATGTTAGAGGGACCTATGGGAAAAGAAGAGAGGGTGTGCCCAGACAACCTTGAACCTTATGTGACTTTAGAAATAGAGGAAGATGATGCTCTTGAGGAATCATGGGTCACAAAATTAAATAAGAGATAGAAAGTGGTTCATATCCATATAGAGGTGAAACAAAGGACCCTAAAATTTTTACCAAGCAATATTAAGTATTTTAATGACTTAAGGCAAGGATATCTCTAGGATAGAATTAATATAAATAAGAGCACAATCACATACTTGGAACTAGCAATAGCAAGGCTAGATGATAGGATCATTCAGGCTCAAAAATTTATAGAGGATGATGAATTCATCAAATCGGCTATGTTCAAGAGCTTTTTATACAAAGTAAAATAGGGTGAGTTGGCATTGAAGATGAAACCAAGAGAATTGGGTGAGTAAAAGATAGAATTGGTTGAGAAGTTACAAGCCTATGATCTTGCGAGTGAAATCATGATTCTAGAGGTGGGAAGGGACCTTGTGTAGAGGAGTGGCATGTTGTTAGTACCTAGATGGGATTTGAAGCAAGCATTTATGCTTGATCAAATAAGGAGATAGGAGAATGCCATTTCATATGAGGCATTTGGTGTTGATGGACTATAGAGAGGAACTGGATTCAACATAGATATAAAATCTATGGAAGTTTGGAGCATGGCTCCATCATCAAATATGCTTGATCAAATAAGGAGATAGGAGAATGCCATCTCATATGAGGCATTTGGTGTTGATGGACTATAGAGAGGAACTAGATTCAACATAGATACAAAATCTATGGTAGTTTGAGCATGGCTCCATTATCAAATAAACTAAACCTAATGGATATACAAAGAGAAAAATAGGGTAACATGATAGACTGGACTTTGCAGGAAACCTCTAGTATAGAAATCTCAAAGGCCATGAAGCATTTCTCATTCATGAATGAAGCTAAGATAGAGGAGATTAAGACCATACTTTCCAAGTCCATACATGATTACATTGATGCAAGGAAGCTTTATGAGGATGAACTTAGAAAAAACCATGTGTATAAGGATAAAATTATCGAGCTTGAGGCTAAGGTCCAATCACAAGTTGCTAAGGTTGCATCTCTCAGAGAGCATTTTGTAAATGCAAAGTAAGTGGTTACTATAGAATAGAGACAAGAACAAAATCATCAGGAGCAACCAGCCAAGGACATAATTGAGGCCCCAACACAAATAGATGGTTTGGAGGTACAGGATATAGTAGAGCTGAGATGAATGAGCACTAATGCTCCACCTACTTAGCAAGGAGATAAGGTAAGGAATAAGGTCCTTAAAAGTTTGATGAGCCATAGGGTTGAGACTCTGAGGAATAAATCACAACAGGCTCACAATTTTTATATTGTTTTACAAAGTGTTGAGAAATTTTTCAATGAGGCACTTTCATGATTATCAGCCACATTCAATCTATGGGGGCCATATACATAGTTTATAGAGAGGCTTATTGTATTGATGGCTAAAAATCTAGATTTTTCTGCTAAGATAATCACAGTAAAGGAGGGCTTAGTACTAGAAGATTGGAAAGATTTTTGGAAGATTGATTTGATGATGGTATGTTGCATTAATTATTGAGTTTTTCATTGATGTCAATGTAACATGTTTGATGTCTTCGGTGGTATCTAATAGAAGAACAATGGAAAGATTAAGTTGATACAAATAGCTCATTGAGCATGATAACCACTCATGGTTATGGAAGATACTTTGGAACATGTAGTATACACAATTAACATTGGAAGAAGAAAGGATAAGTCTAGAAGAAGTTATGTAAGTTTTGGTGATGTCTATTTTAAGATAGAGTTTACAGAGGCATGTTTTGGTAAACTTGTTATATCTCTTAGTAGAGCTAATATCTTGAGGATCAAGGTTCAGGACATAAAGAAGACATGTTGAGGATGAAATTTCTAAGCTCACTCATCATAACATTGCATGTATAGAAAGATATTAAAGTTGCAAGGTAGAAGATTAAAGTTATCACTAAGTGTAACATGCTCTTAATGTGGTCCTATAATAATTCATTGAGAAGGTCTAGTAAGCAACTCAGGGAATTGTTTTATGGACTTAGTATAAAGGAAGGACATTTTACTTTATCATGGTATGTTTTTATATGATGAATACTAATTGTGAATGTTTGGAAAGTAGTAGAGAGTGTAAAATGCTAGGTTGAGTAGAGTAGTGCAAAAGTGAAGGAAACTTCATTGTTAAGGTTTGGTATTTGGATTTGAAGCTCATGATCTAGTCTAAAAGGTTAGATAGTGATTGGTCTAGTTGATAGGATAGAAGAAATTATAGAGGAAAGAAGAAGATGCTAGTAAATAACTTTTTTGGAGTAGTGAGCTCTTCTTGTAGTTTAAATTGTATGTTTGGGTAGTGGGCTTTTCTTCCATACATTATACCACAACTCCTAATAGGGTTGGTACAACTCCTAACAGAGTTGGAATCTCCTAACAAGGAATCATTATACTAAATGTTGTAATAGATTCCTAATAGGGTCCATCCTCTAAAAAGGAATATTTATATTAGTACATCATCTTGTGGGCATCATTCCCACTTGGGTTTTCCCTCTGATCAAGGGCTTCCTTAGTCAACATATCTGGTGTAATTGTCTATGTGAATCTATGTATGGTTGTTGTTTAATTTGGTTGAATGGTTAAGTTTATTTAAATAAGATAATTTTTATAATTATTCAATGACTATGAACACAATTCAATTCAAGAAGGAAAAAAGCAAGACACCTTATGAATTGTGGTTTGATCAGTCACCTACAGTTAAGTATCGTAGAATATTTGGAAGTAAGTGTTACATAAAAAGGGATGATGACATTGGAAAGTTTGATGCTAGAAGTGATGAAGGTATATTTCTTAGTTATTAACTGAAAAGAAAGGCTTATAAATGTTATAATAAGAGAACTAAGACTATTATGGAAATTTCTAATGTGAGAATTGATGAGAAATTTAGAGTATAAGAGAGAATGGTTGATTACAATTTAGATGATGATGTTTTTGTTACTAAGCCAAAAAATGATGAGATATTTCTTGAAACTAACAATGATTTGTAGAATGAAGGAGAGAAAAGGTAGGAAAAAAGCTCAAAACCTTTAGTAGAGCCAAGAGTTGAGATAAACACTACCATTTCAAGAAAGAACATGATAAATAATCACCCATCCAAGTAGATCATCGGAAGCAAAGACAAAGGTGTGATGATAAGGAGTAGAGTGAATAAAGAACTATGCTTGATATCTCAAGTTGAGCCAAATAATGCAAATGAAGCATGTAAAGATTACTATTGGAAGCAAGCTATGAAAGAAGAATTAGATTAGATAGTAAGGAATGAGACATGGGAATTGGTCCCTAGACAAACAAATAAGAATGTCATTTGAACCAAATGGGTATTTAGGAACAAAATGAATGAGAAAGGAGAAGTTCTAAGAAACAAAGAAAGATTGGTATGTAAAGGATAGTCATAGTAAGAAGGAATAGATTATGAGGAGACTCATGCTTTAGTGGCTAGAATAGAAGTTGTAAGATTATTCTTAGCCTATGCAGCACAAAAAAATTTCAAAGTGTATAAGATGGATGTCAAGTCAGCATTTCTAAATGGAGAACTTGAAAAAGATGTATACATTGAGAAACCTAAAGAATGTCCTTTGATAGATGACAAGGAAATAGTATGCAGACTGAGGAAAGCATTTCATGGATTGAAGCAAGCACCCAAAACCCGGTATGTGAGGTTGGACAAGAATTTAACAAAGCTTAGATATAGCAAAGATATGGCAGATAGTAATCTATATTGGAAGAAAATGATGATGGTTTGATGATTTTGGAGTATTTGTTGATGACATTATGTGTGGAGGTAATGATCAAGAAAGTAAGAAGCTTGCATAAGAAATGAAGAAATAATTTGAAATGAGTATTTTAGGAGAGATGAAATATTTCCTAGGATTGTAGATAGTATAGAATAAAGAAGGAATCTTTATTTCTCAGACTAAGTACTTGAAAGATTTACTAAAAAGGTTTGGTTTGGAAACATGTAAACTTGTTGGAATACTTATGGTAACTGGACACAAGTTATCTACTAAGGATGAGACATGTACTGTTGAGAAGAAGAAGTATAGATCTATGATTAAAGGATTTTCCCTTCCTACATCAAAGTAAGAAGATGTAAGAGTGCATCAGTCTAGGGTAACAAAGCACCATTATTTGTCTGGATTAGATGCTAATGCTTCCTATATGGGGGAGTATCTATGATGGACAGAGTCATCTAGGACTCTTGTTGATATTGTTTGAATAGTTTTATTTGACACTCAAGCTAGTAAGTTGTTGTAGAGGTTTGATGCAAAGATCTTGGTTGTAGAAACTTTTGATATTGATGTCAATGGGGGAGAAGTTTGGCATGAGAAACATCATACTTTAGAGGAGAAGTTTGGCATCATACTATGGGGAGAAGTATTACAACAAAGTATTGTACTAGAGGAAAAGTTTGACATTATGTTGAGGAAGATGTTTGACATAAGCACAGTATTGTAATGATAGTTTGGCATAGAGCACATTGAGGTATATCAATGGAGAAGTATGATTGATGAAGAGGATTTGAAGATTGTCTATATTTTTTTGGTATTCTTGGAACTAGATGTTTTTTCATATATGTTGCAATCAATACCAAAGGGGGAGACTTTTGAAAGATTGGGAAGATTATTGGAATATTGGTTTGATGATGCTATCTTACATTCATGACTGATTTTGTCATTGATGTCAACATAGCATGTTTTATGTATTCTATGGTATCTAATAGAAGAATAGTGGATCCAAGGTTCATGACCTAGTCTACAAGGTCTGATAGTGATTGGTCTAATTGATAAGATAGAATAAAGTGCAAAGGAAGGAAGAAGATACCAATAAATTACTTGTTTGAGTCACGAGCTCTTGTTGTAGTTGAAATTGCATGTTTGGGTAGTGGGCTCTTCTTGTATACATTATACCACAACTTCTAATAGGGTTGGCACAACTCCTAATAGGGTCCATCCTCTAACAAGGAATATTTATATTAGTACATCATCTTGTGAGCATCATTTCGACTAGGGTTTTCCCTCTAATCAAGGGTTTCCCTAGTCAACATATCTGGTGTAGTTGTCTATGTGCATCTATGTAAAGTTATTTACTTTGGTTGAGTGGTTAAGTTTATTTAAAGAAGATAATTGTTATAATTATCAGATAACTAATTCACTCCCCCCCCCTCCTCCCTCTCAATTATCTTGGTGGACTATTGGTTCAAACAATTAGAGGTAGTAAAAGAATTAATTGGCTTCTTCACTAGTAAGTTGCAAATTATACAAGGTAAACTGAAAATTTTATCTTAGGGAATATAGCCCTGTATACAACCAATTTTGAATACCACTAATATAGTGAAATATTTTTAGGAATGGTCTAATTCCTTTGGTATCATTTTGACTTAGAAGGCCACTATGATTATTTTTGAGGACAACTCTGATACCCCATATAATAAATTGATTGACTCTCTATTTAGAGCCTGGATAGGCTTAAACAAGTTTTTTGTTGACTCTAAAGTAATTATGCATTTTAGGTGGACTAAAGCCACATAGGACCTAGAAGAGGTTAGAATTACAGAGTGGCCCACCAAGCAAGAAATCTATGTATGGGAAGAAGTGGGAGATATAAAGGCCTTACCATCAGGAAGCTACTGAAACATTATTAAGGTTAAAGGAAAATAAGAGGTTAAAAGATAATATCAAATACACTAATCACTTTATCAAAAGGATTAAAATCCAATAAATAGACCTATCAAATTTTGAAACTTTTGAGGAAATATATGGAAGAAGAAGACAAAGTAAAGTAAAGATAAAGTTGCTACAGTAAAGTGCCACCTACTAACTTTTCAACTAGCCTCCTAATTTTGAATCAAGTGCAAGAGAATGTTTTGATTATCTTTTTGCTTATGTCTTTCCTTTCTCTTTTCCATTAAGGTGATGACATGTGTCCTCCTCCCATCTAAATCTTGTTTCAATTCTATTTAAGGATTTCCAAGATGAGGAGTTGAGGTCAAAAGTCTTTATATTTTTCAATTTATGTTATATTTATAGTACATCCAATCTTTTGTGTATTGTATAAATGTGTTCAAACTTGCGAATTTGAGGGAGTAATAATATGAAAGATCAAACTACCAAGTTTTGAGTTATATTGTGAGTCTACATCTAGTGTTGTATGTATTTTCAAAGGAAATTAATACAAAAGGGAATTTATGCACATTTGTGTATCTAAATTTTGTCTCCTTCCTTACATATCTATGATTTTGAGATTGAAATGAACAATGTTCTTTCAATTTAGTATAGTTTAGATAGATTTTATATCTCCTATTGGTTGCATTTAGTTCAAGGAATTAATTAATTTCTTTTAATAAGAGGTGGGGTTTTGGGTATATGAGACGGATATGGTAAGAATGAAGTTTAGGGTTCACTATTGACAAATTTAACTACAAGTTAGTTAAATAGGTCCAAGATTGTTGGTATTAACTCTACATAACAATGGATAAGGCACTAATTACTTAATTTTAGTTCCAAGTTTATAGTTTATACAATTGCAAGATATATATACATCAATAATAATCAATTTTCCATTTTAAGTAATCAAGAACTAAAGTTGTTGGTCAATACTTATTTATGATGGTTTTCTTGTTGATTATAAGTAGCTATTGTAGTCAAGGAATTTGTTACAAACCTAAGAAGAATTTGTGACCAATATTTGCTATAGGGGATAGTAATGAAGAGAAGAATATCAAAATTAATAAGATCAATCCCTAAGATTTTCTTGCCTTGGCCCTATAGAGCCTAAAGTGAATTCAGTCATGATGTCTCTCTTAATGTTAGCCTAGAACTAAGATTTAGCCCTATTGAATATAAGATTTAGCTCATCTTTTGGCTTGCTCCTATCTTATGCTTTCTGGTATTGGGTTTAAAGTACCAGTAGTCTAAAAAATAATAAACATACTATAGTGAGATTTTTCAGAATAGTGGAGGTGGTGGATAGATTGGTGCTGAATTTTGGGCTTGAGTACTTTGCTAAGGTGGAAACTAGGAGCTATATGGAGTCGAATAGCTAGTGCAATGAAATGAACCTAGCATTGTTCCTGACTGGCATGGTATGGTTTTGTTTCTTCCTAGAGGTGGCATAGATAAATAATTTGTGATGGTAGGTGCAGGGTTAATAGAAAGTGTTGGTGGTAGTTGGAAATTAGGCATAAATGGATTGATAGTGAAAATCTTGGTAGGTGGACCTTGTGATTGCATGAAATTCCAAGGACCTAGTGTAAAAGAGGTAGCAGTGTTATGACTGGTAGCAAATGGGTTACTACTAATAGTAGGCATGATAAAAGGTGGATTTCTAGACCCCAAGGATTGAATTCCTATGGTATAATGAGATGAAGATTTGTTGTGCTACTGAGAGGGATAGACTGTAGCGTGAGTAGATGCATATGAAGTGGAAGTGGAATGTGTAGTTCTACTAAATAAGATAAAGGTAGATGGAATAGTGAAGGTGGTGTTGTTCATAGACATGGAAAGTGTGGTGGTGGTATGCTGGGATGTGTTATGGACTAAAGATTGTGCTATGGTGGGTTGATTGTTCTATGGGATTGGAGCATTGAGTTGGGTTGATGGTATATTTGGATCTATGGGTTCTAGTTGTGTTGACTGATATGCCCATATATTTTATTAAAAAATGGATAATGAGGATTATATGGACTGGTAGGTGGTAGTAGTCATCCAAATAGAAGATGTTTAAGATCAGTTATGCCAAAAGGTGGCGATCTTGCAAAGTCAATGACACCAACATTATCTCTCAAGAAGTTGGCCATGATGATTTCACTATTCTAATCTATGATGGTGTTAATGATATTTTCATTAATGATAGATCAAAATCAAAATGGATATAACAAGTAAATTTTATAAGGCTTTGATTGACTCCATGTCATAGGGGTAAGTTTTAAATTTTGTTATCCCACTCAATTTGTAGAGAAACTTCAACACTTTCTTCCTCAATCTAATCTAACTTGGT
The DNA here is from genome assembly GCA_028749045.1 of Cupressus sempervirens. Classification (NCBI taxonomy): domain Eukaryota; kingdom Viridiplantae; phylum Streptophyta; class Pinopsida; order Cupressales; family Cupressaceae; genus Cupressus; species Cupressus sempervirens. Next base: position 816,528,869 of record CM053789.1, on the reverse strand, counting down.
GAGTCTTGGATTAGCTATATAATTTTTTTATTCTACTTCTATCTCTCTATAAACTATTTTTTGTGTAATCTTGACCTTTTTGAGCTTAGTTTTGGGTTGGTCTAACATAAGGTATTCTTAATAGGTATATTGCAACCATGGGTTAAGGTAGTGACTACAGTAAGTATACCTTTTACTTTAGGTTGAACAACATAGATCTTCTTGGATAATGAAATAGGTCTAATAAATGGTGTTTATCAAAGGACAAAATGGCTTTAGTTTAACTACAAGGAATCAAAAAGAATAAACTAGGCCTAGGATTGTTGCAAATAGACTTGCTAACAATCTTCTTTAGATTGTGAGGGTAATTTTGATTTGATAAAGGGATGAAATTGAGTGGATATGTAGTAATATTTATTAAAGGATGGAATAATGAAATTCATTTTGGAATAGGTTAAGTAAAACCAGCTAGCCTAAAGTTGTTGTGAATAGACTTGATAACAACTACTTTGAACCAACAAGGATAAGAATCTTTTAGATATGATGTATTTTTTATCAAACAATTCCTCAAAGGACAAAAAAAATTTGAGAGAGATAGACAAATTATCTCTTTAGCAAAATGATTTTGACGATAACCATAAAACTATGTATATTCTAAAAAAAAATTTCACAATTATTTTTCACAAATAAGATAATTTAAGCACATTTTTTATCCCTAAGGTCACTTTTTTTTCAATGTATTACTCATTAGTCTTACTGGGAGGTGCCTGTCTTGATGTTTTCTAGATCTAGTGTGATATTTCCCTCTTATCAAATATGTGATTTGATACAAGAGTTGATTGAAAAAATTACACATCAATGATCCTTCAAGGTATGAAAAATAGAAGCCCCCTTCTATAGGGACAACAAATTTTGGAGATGAAACCCAAGTAATTGTATACAAAACTTATGTTAGGTAACTTTAGAGAAACCTTATATTCTCTTGCACCATGAGTAATATACCAAGGATAAAAAGGTAACTACTAAATTTATTTCTAATTAGGTCTATGGAGTTAGCCACTCATTTGTTACATATGTGATCCACTTAAGAATCTATTCTAGACATGCTAAAATTGTGGGAAAGTTTTCCCATCTTAGGCTACCTCTAGAAACACACCGCCCAAACTTTTCAGATGGAGCAAGAAGGTTTACCCTTCCTCTCATATATATAGCAGCCATATTATTTACCCTTATTCTACAAGAACTCCTAGGTTGTTGTGAATGATCTTGCTAACAACTTTCAGTATATGGATCATGTATTTAAATTGTCCTAATTTTCCAAAATAGAGAAGTCAAATATGTGCTAAAAGGCACAATCTCAAGACACATAACGCACTTGATTCATACTATTTTGGAAGCTTTTAGTGTATCCTAGTGACTAATTTGAAAACAATCATGATTTAACATACAAGGTTAATTTCCAACTTACAATGATGGTCAACATAATAAATCATGTCAACAAAAGAAATTGAGCAACTGAAAACTTTAGAAGAGATGAGAATAAGGAGATTTTTTCTTTAAGACATTCAAGATTGAGTTTTGTTCATTTTAAGCCCAAAATTTGAATTGTTTACGCATAATGTTCATTAACACTTAAAACTAAATTTTTATCTCATTCGTTCTTTTTTAGTACTCAACATTCAAGATTTTTTTTTTTAATTACTTAATCATTCTTTCCAATGGAAAGCATGCTAAATTATTTAACCATTAATTCCATTAAACACATGAAAATTTTATCCTTAAGCATTTGAGACTGAGTTTTTGGCAACTAAAATAAGTAAACCCACAAAACCAAACTACTAGAATTCTAGCAAGGTACTTGTAAGATGCCCCATATAATTTTTTTTTTTTAGAAAACAAAACTAGTTAATTAAACCGACAAACCTGTAGGAGTCAACCTGCAATCCTATAGTGTGGGATTGCAGTCAAACAATGTGGGATCATGGTACAAAAAGTGGTGAAAAATAAAGAAAAAATATGCCATAGGAAAAATATTCTATGTGAACTCATGACAAAGAGATCCCATAGGTTTTGGGAGGAACTCCCACTAATAGGTATATCTATGGGTTCAAGGGTAAAATTTATAAAGTAGATTTCTAGGGCTGACTATTTTGTTTGAGCATTCTTGTATGTTTTATTGGCAAACCCGTTAGCAAAAAGACATGTTCCTATGGGAGGATAGAACAATGGGAATGATGGGGAGATTTGAACTACCACATGATAATTAGACATAATGATGAATGCATTCCCACATTCATAGGTTCATAATCTTGTGTGTTTTTTTCCAGCAAACTCACTGTCGAGGGTTCACAAAAATCTAATATGTTTAGAGTGAGTAGGTTGAAAATTGATGATATGGTTCATAGTAGGTTTCCTAGATTGAGATTTAGGCAACTAAAAAAAATGTTAAAAACCCTAACAGATACAAGAAAAAGCACAATATGTTAGTTTTAGTTAGTTAGCAAAATAGGTGCAAATTTGGTCAAAAGTGACCCAAATGTTGGGTCCCACCAAGTGTGCCAAAATGTACTTCTATGAAAACTAGTATTCTATGAACATTAAGAATTAAATTAAAATTCACAACTAACTCAAAGAAAAACTTTATGATAAGACAAAAGGAGACACTGAGGAGGAAAGTAGAGAAAAAATGGTAAGCTCCTCAAGTGTAACCTATGATGACATTGATATGTCCAGCCATGATGGATGTATGCTAAGATATTGTCAAGCTTCAAGTGGAGATGGATGAGGGATTCAAAAATGGAGGTGAGGAAGGATTTTAACATGGTAAGGGTGTAAATAGTTATGTTTTAGTGGTTAATGGTGCATTATAAGTTTGCATGGAAGTTGAATAATATGGGAGAGGGGAAGGGCTTAATTTATAGGCTAAGGGGTGGTGAGATGGAGGATCAAGATGTGAGAATGGAGAAAGGGTGAAGAAGGGAAAGAATGCAACGAAGGGGGAGCACATGGATTGTGTTTCTTCAAAGCTCTAGCCTTGTAACAAGTGTCACAAGGGGATAGAATGGTCAAAGTGAGGGGTCAAAGGAAATTATGTGGGAAGAGGTGTGTGAAAGAAGGATGTAAGATGCATTTAATGACATTTATGACATGTAAGAGCCATTAATTCTCTTGGATAGGAATATGAGAGGATAGGGTAGACTTTGGACTTTGGCTTGGGCTAGAAAGTCTTAACCTTGCTTAAACTTTTATAGATGTTTACGAGGGGGATTATGCATGCCATAGGATGGGGGTTGGGATGTAAGTAGCTTAGCTTTGATGGGATGGTCTAGTTAGTTGACTAAGTGACGTTAGTATGGGTGAATTTTTTGGCTTAGGGCAATAATAGGATTTTAGGATTAATTTAATGAATGGGGATGGTTAGGGATTTGGGATCAATTTATTCAATGTTGTATTTAAATTAAATATATTTTTGTATTTATTTAATTTAATAAAGGAATGGGGATTTAATTGATAATTTGATTTTAGATTATCATTTGATTTTATCAATTAGACTATAGTTAGTTAAATTAATTAATTAAGTAGGTGATGACTATTAATTAATTAAATATAAATTGATTAATTAGTAATGCCCTAGGAGATGACTAAATAAGATTACCTAGTGATGTAATCATATTTAGGCGTCTAAAATAGGTTGATAAATAGGAGAAGAAGAGTTATAATTGAGGATAAGAAAATAAGAGAGAACATGATTTAAAAAAATTGAGAAGTCAATGCAGATGATGAATTTGTTAGTGTAATGCAAGGTTTGAGCCTTTGATGAAAAATAAAAGAAGAGATGTTCTTTTGATGAGGTAATTATGAAGAGGTAAACAAGGAGATAGAAGAAATTGTTGTCAAATAGATAACTTATGTACCCAAAGTTAATGAATTGAGTACAAAGTTAGGGGGAGAAATGCCTATGTCTGTTGAGAAAAGTTCACCAGGACTAGCAACAATGGAAGCCAAGGACACTTAGATGGGAGATCTATCATTTCTGATCTCTATTGGGACTAACATCATGCAAGTTGGTTCCAAAAAGGTGATAGTAAATGCCACAAAAGATACTTTCAAGGATCTTGGGCCAAAAATTGTTTGCAATATCATTGATTACTCTACCTCAAATGAGAAAGAGGAGAAGAGAAAGAATGAAGCAAAAGAGAAGAAAAAAGAAGAGAGGAAGAAAAAGGAGAGAGAAGAAAATGAAAATGAAACAAAAAGGAAAGGAAAGGATTATATAGAGTTTCTCACTTCTGAGAGAAAATCTATCTATGAAGATGAGAAAAATTGAGCAATTGTTAGAGGATTTCCTAACAACAAAGGCATCTTTCAACAATTTCATTTACTTAGACTTGAATGTAGTAGAGATTGCATCTTATGGGTTGTGCACTTTCCTTAACATTTCAAAGGGAGTAAAGGGTTCATGGGAAAAGAGCATAAAGAATTTGAGAGTTAGTTTTGCAAACTATATTTTGTACAATTTTGACATGTAAATACATTTTTGACACCTTTGTCATTGATATCAAAGGGAAAGCCTTATACAATGAAAATTGTATAAAGTAACAGTGTGTATAGAAAGAAACAAAGTATATACTAAGGGGGAGAAATGTTACTTATTATTAAGAGATATAAGGAAATATGGTTATAAATTTAATGATCGAAAAAAATTGTAATTTTCAAAATTTGAAAAGTTTTGTAGGCCAATTTTGAAAAGTTTTTTGTATAACATTTTTGGACTTAGCCAATTTTCCCATATGTTGCAATCAATGCCAAATGGGTAGATTTTTCAAAATATGCTTAGGTAGGATGAGTTAGAGTTGTCATTTATGGAAAAATATATCTCAAAATAAGATAACAAAACATATAGTTGGAGATTATATAGTTAGAGACAAAAAATTGTTTAACTGTTAGATTGTTTCACTGGCAATATAGAGATAGTTTTTTGTATTGTAAAGATTAAAAAGATATTTGGAATGTGTGTATATAAAGAAAAATAGAAGGGAGTTTCATGATGATGTGCCTAAGAACATAGATCAATACAAACAATATGGACAAAGTTAAAAGTAAAACATCAATAAAGGTAGTATACATAGTAGAACATGTACACTAGAAATGTGTCACACTCTAAACCCTTCTATCTAAATGATTCCATGAGTTTGGAATGCTTGGATGCTAGCTTAGAGCTCCCTATCCACAGAGTTCAAGAGATTGTATTTCAAGTTCAAGGGCTCTCAGATGAGCCTTAGAGATACTCTTCTTGCTAGTAAACCATGCAATGGGAGGTTCCAAAGACAAGATGCAAGAATGCAAATGTCCCGAGGAGTTCCTCAAGAATGCAATGCAAATGAAAATTAAGCTAGAATGAGATGCAAAGTGGAGCTATGCTAAAACATGTATGAGAGTGTTACAATACCATTATTAAGCTATGTGAGATGAAGCTACATGTAAAAATGAAAGCTAAGCTAAGCTAGAATGCCATGATGCCATGGATGAGAGAATGTACACAAGAAATAGAATTTCTCCACAAAGCTCCAAAGAAACCTATTAGAAAACCTCTAGCATAACAATATTCAAATGAGGATGGATCCTTTGAGGGGGAAAACTCTCTCTATTTTAAAGTTGTACGGATAGTAGAGATCAAGATGAAGATGGTGGATGATCAATGGTGGAATTTGAAAAGAGGAGTGATCCATGTGCACACACAAGTCAACCAATAGAATATAAGTTGACTTGTCATATAAGACAAAAGTCACAAAGCCTTTTCTTTTAATTGCAAAATAGAAAAAGGACTTTATGTGTGCACTTTGAGTGGGTTAGAAGAATGGGGTCTTTTATTTAATTAAAAGGGGACATGTTCTTTTAATCAAATAATGAACTTAGGATAGCATAGTCAAACTATAGGTTATAACCAAATAAATTGATTATTAGCAATTTGGTCTAGGTAAATGATTAAATTAATTTAGCCAAAATGTTCAAAAGGGGGCTAATAGTCTAGATGACCATTTTTTAGGTGATTACATTTGCCCCTCTTTGACTAATGCATGATCGATTAGGGAACACATTATGTCAAAGAAAATAGAAAGCCAAGTAGGCGGTGATAGATATAGATATCTGATTTTGAATATCGAAATGTAGAAAAAGATAGCAAGTCCTAAATGTACAGCCTGATAGTGGTAGTACTGAACACTAGGAAAAGATGATGTCAAAATTCAAGAAGAATGCTAACACTTAGCAAAGTAGATAGATCAAGAACAAGTGAAAAGATCAAACAAATGCTCCTAAGAAATAAATAGTTGTAGCAATCAGTGATAGAGTATTTCTGCCCCCTTGGGATCAAAATTGAAATGAGGTAAGGGGATGCAAAAACTAGTTGGACATGAGAAAATTAGAATATAGCAATGTCCAAGATGAAAGATAGATGATTAGAACCCAAGAATGACTATAAAAAAATTGATAAAATGCCTCAGTTTGACTAGAGTTGACCTTGAAGGATATAGCATAAAAATTAGGTCAAAATGAGTAGAAAGGTGATTTTAGACATGAAACAGTGAATTGAAGTAGATATGAAGTATGGAAATGATGAAGACATGAAGAAATGAAGATGCCCTAGTGATGATTCAGAGATTAGACCTCAAAAAGTTAGCTAACTACTTAGAAGAAAGTAGAATTTTAAAAGACAATTTTGACCATCAAGATGAACTCGAATTTGGATTTTGATCCCAAAAATGAATCTAGGATGTTGAAATTATTTAAGAGGTCAAAACTTTATACAATGTGATGATAAGATAGAAAAAAGATGAAGTGAAAGATTAAGAAGGTGAAAAGACATGAACAAGAAGAAAGTAAAGAAATATATGAAAGGAGTTAGATGATATGTCCCCATATGTAAGAATACAAGATTAAGCTAGAAAAATGAACCTACAATGCAAGCTAATATGCAAAGTGGTTTACCAGCAAGAAGCGCATAACATTTAGACTCTTAATTTCATCATCAAGCATTTATTAGGGACATCATGAGATCATACAACCATAACTAGCATAACTATGAGGATATGAATATGATCAATATCAAATAGGTATGTGGAAATCCAATCTAAGTATCAAAGACATGTAAGTCAAGATAACTACGCAATTAGAATCCCTAAGTTTAATTTAGCAAGATTACACCTGTATCAAGGCATAAGCGCAAGGATAAACCCCAAGTGCGGCCTTGCGAAATAGTCAAGGATGATACATTTATAAGTCAAAGTGTTTAATAGGACAAGCACGAATGCTTACAACACTATAGACAAACAAAGTATACCCACAAGCAGAAATCAAGAAAACATGCCCCATGCCCCCAGTCTTCTAGTCAATGAAATCCTTGAAAGACTATTAGGGATGGAACATATAGTAAATAAATCATCATAGATAGCACACAAAGTAGATAAAGATCAGCATAGCTTAGTTGTTTTTAAGTGTTAAAGTGTGTGTGTGTAAGTCACTTGGCCATTTCTTCAAGACTTGATTCTGATAGTGAGAAATATCGTGACATCGAAGATCGTAGGTAAACTATATGAAAAGTGTTAAAAAACACTTGATGTCAAGGTGGGGGAAGTGTTGAGAAACACTATTTTGTGAGTTGTCCCAAAAACCCTAATGCACAAGAATACCTCAATAGGCTAAGCAGTTGTGCCCCCAAGATGAGGACAAGAAAAAATTCCAAGCTAGGAAATGTGTAGCAAAATAGGTGATTGAGACTGATAGACAAAGGTGCAAGGGTCTCAAGTAGCACCTATTTCTAGATTTTCACCACTTGACAGATTTTTTTAGGACTTTTTTCAATTCTTTTGTATTTTTGTATTTTTTATTTTTTTTGGTGATACATCAAAGCACCTATTGCTAGTTTTTCACTAAGATGGTCATTTTTTCAGCATCATATATGATTTTTTAGATTTTTTAGAATAATTTAGAGATTACTAGTTCTCAAGCAAGATCACATCATTTTCTCCCAATGTCTAGCAAGGTGTAGGACATGATGGAGAAAAAAGTTGGTGGATAAACAAAGATGGATAAGAAAGGAGTATGAAGCAAGTGAAAGTGATCCTCAAGGATGCACTCCTCAAGAGTACCCAAGCTAGGGAAAGATAGCCATATAAAGTAGGTTTTGGATAAGCAATGAAAGAAATGAGCAAGATAACATGTAGGATAAGCAGTGAAGCCAACAAGTGAGATAGCATGAAGTGTGTAGTCCAAAAGAGTAGCCATGTCAAGAGACCTATGAGAACCATTTTCATTTATTATGATCAAGACCAAGGGGTCAACTAGATAGGATAATAATGGGATAGAGCAATAAAAATAAAGCTCAAGATGGAGGCTATGAGGGAATGAGAAAGAACGAATATAGAATCTCATGGATAAGATAGCCAATATGCAAAGATAGCTTAACATTGTCAAGATCAAAGAGAGAAGAGGGGATAGATGGATGGTGGAAGAATTACACATGATGCCTGTTTGCTAGGTTTTCATCATGGTACTTATCCAAGGTACCACAAGATGTAGTTTTCACCATAGGACACATTTATTTCTCTTTACTTTTGCTACCAAGGTGCCACAAGAAGTAGTTTTCACCAAGGCACATTTTCATTTTTTTTTTTTTTTGCCTTTTTTTTTTTTTTTTTTTCTTTTTTAGAAAGAGCTCAAGCTTTTTGAATTTAGATAGTGCTCCTATAGGAAAGATAAGCCATGATAAGCCAAGACCATAGAAAGGTATGCTCAAAGATGTTGATAGGGTGATGAAAGGGAAATAGTAGTAGGAAGAATATATGGAGGATAAGAGTTCATGTATAGAAAGAAGGTGTAAGCTTTAGAGGATTTCATGTGGGTAGCTAAAATATTGGACAAGATCAACATTGACACACACCTTCAAGGGTATTGGAACAATGGAGGAATCATGGATGAAATAGCTTGAGATTTAGATGTATGAGGTGGTAGAAAATATTTGAAAAAAAGTGGAGTGGAAGGCTTTGGCATAATTTTAGGAAGATTTTTGGAAGAAGATGGAATGGAAGCCTTTGGAAGCTTGAATGTCAACTTTGAAATATTTTCAATATTCAAGTCTTTTAAAAGAGACTTGGGAATCCACATAGCTTTAGATTTTCCTCGTTCTTTGGGTGCTTGAGAGTGCATTTGTATAATTATGGATTTAGGAACCCATATTTTCTTTGGTTTAGCTCTTTGAGTAGTGGACCTTTGCGGCCTCTTTTGTGCATTCTCCTCCTTAGCATTCACATGTCGGTTAGATGGGACATAGTGATCTTTCTTTTTCAATGGATTCTTATGTTTATTCTCACTTCCAAAGGACTTGGGATTTGTGGATGAATAAGGATGATATGACTGGTTTAGAAGTATAGATGGGTGAAAAGTCATCAAGGATGAGTGTCTTTGTTGATCTTGAGGTATGATGGGAGAGCTAGGAGTGGAAAGTGTAGGAGATGAAGGAACATAAGGTCCCAATATAGATGGAAGGTTTGAAGGCTTTAGCTTTGATGGATAAGGACCAAGGATAGACTTAGGAGATGTAAATGGATAGTGAAAAGGGATATCAACATCTTTAGAGTGAGCAACATGGTCAAATAAATCAATAGACTCATGTGTATCTTTGATAGCAAAAACATTTTTAATAGGAGCACTTGAAGCTTGAGCACAATTTTGAAGTGGATGTGGAGAAGTAGAACATGAGGGGATGCTTTGATCTTGACAAGTAGCTTTGGATAGCATATGAAGAGAACTTTTCTCATAATTTTCAATAAGCTCAAGGGAGATAATGGAAGTGGTATCTTCATCATACTTGGGAGATGGAAAAGAAATAGGATACATAGGGGTGAAATTTTGAAGGAGATGAAAGGGTGCTTGATCTTGATCTTTCTTGACATTTGTAGCTTTTTCTTTTTGAGAGTCCTCTTGACATGGAGCCACTTCTAAGGACAACGGAGAATGAAGAGTGAATGGAGTGGTGCTTGGATTAGGTATAGTAGTGCATGAAGGCTGAGGATGTTTAGGATTAGTAGCATGGAAAAGGTTTGCAACCAAGTGAAGGTTAGCTTGAGTTTCTTTTAGAGATAGCCCTTCAGGATACACATAGTCAATATGGAAAGCATTAGATTCTTTATTTGATGGAGCCATGTTGGAAAGATTTGAAGTGTTGGGAGATGCACGAGTGCTGGAAGAAGTGGAGGTATCAAGGAAACCATCACTAGACATAGGTTCATTAATATGATCTTTCTCAAGAAAAGTATCCTCGTCACATGAGTCATTAGAGGTATCAATAATCCCATTGTCAATAAGATCTTTGATTTTATGTTTCAGCTCAATGCAATTTGAAGTACTATGCTCATTATGTCAATGATAAGCACAATAGATATCCAAGAATGGATTTCCATATGAGCTAGACTTAGGTAACATGATGATCTTATTGCCAAGAAGTTTTTGCAATGTGTCATCATAAGAATCTTTCAAGGGAGCAAAAGTTCTATTAGAAGTATGTCTAGAGTCCTTTTTTTGTTTCTCAAGTGAATGGTATGCATCAATGTCTTCATAATTAGCTTGGTCAAAGATAGGTCCATCATGAAATTCTAGCATAGGCTCAAAGGAGGTATCACTTGCTTGTTCTCTAAAGAGGTCTTTAGATCTAGAAGATGAAGACATTTGATGTCTTGAAGTAGAGCATGTAGACCTAGAAGAAGAGGATGACCTCAAAGAAGGTGACTCACATGCATGTAAAGACCTTAAGGAAGGTTCATGTAATGATGCAATCTTCTCTTCCAACCTTTTCTCAAGTTTAGACTTCATTTCTGTCATGCACTTAGAGAGATTAAGGTAAGAAAGATCATTTGTCTCTTCTAGTTCTTTGTATTGTGCATATAGATCTTGAAACTCTTTAGTGACATGGAGGATATCATGATCATCTAGATTTGGTTGAAGTTTGGTAGCACAAAATTTAGATCCCATAGTTTTAGATGCAAATCCAAGCATAAAAGAGCCTAGAAGATAACTTGATGTTGAAACTATAGGAGGTAGAGTGTTCACTTGCCAAGATAGTAGAGGGAGATTAAAATGACTTGTCAAACAATATGTCCAAGAAACTTACGACATGAATGACTCAAGTAAATAGCTAGGCAAGATGCCCAAATAGCCAAATAGATAGAGCAAGCAGGGTGACAAGTGAACAACTCTCCAACCCAAGAGTGTAGTCAAGAAATCAAGGCAACCATTTCAACAAAAAAATAACTAGCAAGTGGACATAGACCATGAAGATAGAAAGACCAAGAGTGCTAAGACAAAAGAGCCACTTTAAGCATGTTCAAAAACTAGAGACATAGCAAATAAAAGTCAAATGATGAGACTCCACTTAGCAAACAACACAATAAAATGTTTGCAATTGATGTTTTGACTTGGTTGACAAAGTTTGACAATAGTTTATAGCATAGAAAGTTTGATGTTCAAAAGCAATTTCTTTCCAAGCAAGATAGTGACACATGGAGTAGTCTTCAAACAATCAAGCAAGGGAAAAAGCAACCTTGCATGATACAAGCATAGGTGATGTCTCAAAAGAATTCCCTAGAATTATTGTCATGTGTATGTTCAAAAGATTTTCACTGGTATACCACATTTGAGAACACATCAAGCAATATCTACCTAAAGGACATGGTTCATTACTCAACAACTTGGCCCGTGCTTGATGCTCCTTCACCTCACACCAAGTGGTTGCCCACAAGAGATATTGAATTTTTCATGGAAATGCCATAAGCATAACCAAGGGAACACAGATGGTGAGTGTAAAATCTTGGGGTAATCCGGGTAGTCCACTAGGATCAATCCTTGCACCAAGAAGTTGAGTGGCTAACAAAGGGTAGTTACTAACTTAGGGTTTTTAGATAGGGCTTCCATTCATAGTGTTCCTCTTGCTCCCAATTACAGGACACCTCACCTTGCAATGAGTAACCGATCTCGCAATCACAAGAGTACCTTAAGCATTCTTTCCTAGTGATCTCCCTATGGTCAAAATCCCATAAGTGATCACACTAAGCAAAGATAAACACTACGTCTACCAAGGTTTTGTGTCTTTGATAGCCTTGATTTTATAGTGGGTTGGAAGAGCTAGGTAATTTTCTTGTCCCCACTTGGGTCGTTCCTCTCAGGTTGTCCGAGAGTAGGCCCTCTAAAAGATTCTAAACTACACAAAGAGTGGATCAACTTTTGGAAGTCAAGATTTTTGATTCACCACAAGGGTGAAGAACATACTCTCCTATTCCAATTGTTTTCTCCAAAACATGGCAAGAAGATTTAGTTGCCTCTTACTCTTGAAACCAAATGGTAAGTCAAGATTTCTGATTCACCACAAGGGTGAAGAGCATACTCTCCTATCACCAAAAGATCTCAATTGTAAGTTTTAATGTGCCTAAAAATAAACAACTAGTATGTGCCACACATGTAAAAGTAAAGAACAAGAAAAATTGAATTTTTATGCATTAGAAAGCCCTGCAAACAATTGTTAGTAGCCCTTGCGCATTTGAAGCTTTGACATGTGTTCCTTTTATGCAATGTTTCAATTTTTTTTTACAAGGATGGCAACTTGCAATCACAACTTGTTAGCACCACAAGTTAGTGTGAAATAACATAAAAATCTGAAATAAAAAGTGGTTAGTTGCCTCAAAAATCTAATTTATCTTCCAACCAAGTCCATGCAAAGAAACTGTAAGTTAATCACAAATGCTCTCATTTTTACTCTTTGATTTTGACCTAGTCAACAAGATTGGACTTGTTTGCTATAATTTCAGATCCAAAAATAGAAATGAAAAAAAGAGACCCCCACTAAAAATTAGAGAGATTTCCAAAAATGCAAGAAATTCAAAAAAATCTCTTCGTTTGCACCCTAGAGATCAATTTTTTCAAAACAGGCCATATTTATCAAATCAAATTTTTGATCCTTAATCCGACCTCAAGAATCAAAACACAAAGAAATTAGCCCCCTTAGAATTCAAAAAAATTTCTGAAAATGTAAGTTTTTCTAAAAAATGTACTGATTTGTGATTAGAAATGGCTTTTTTATGAAAAACAAAGAAAAAATTATAACTCTTGCAAATCATGTCAAAAGACTTTAAAAATCGGACTAAGACATTTTGAACACATACCCAACTTGTAAAAAAAATTTCAAAGCCAAACTCGAAGTGGTTTAAAAGATATGATTAAATCTTTAAACCAACTAGATTTTTGGCCTTCAAACCAATCTACTTATGAGTTGGCCTTAAAACCAAAGTGATAATTCTACAAAAGCACTTGATTAGATCCAATATGCTGTAGTAAAAAATTAGAGGTAAGAAATGAAAGAAAACGGAGCTAAAAACTTGATTCAAGCCCCACGGTAGGCACCAAAAATGTACACTAGAAATGTGTCACACTCTAAACCCTTCTATCCAAACAATTCCATGAGTTTGGAATGCTTGGATGCCGGCTTAGAGCTCCCTATCCACGGAGTGCAAGAGAGTGTATTTCAAGTTTAAGGGCTCTCAGATGAGCCTTAGAGATACTCTTCTTGCTAGTAAACCATGCAATGAGAGGTTCCAAAGACAAGATGCAAGAATGCAAATGTCCCAAGGAGTTCCTCAAGAATGCAATGCAAATAAAAATTAAGCTAGAATGAGATGCAAAGTGGAGCTATGCTAAAACATGTATGAGAGTGTTACAATACCATTATTAAGCTATGTGAGATTAAGCTACATGTAAAAATGAAAGCTAAGCTAAGCTAGAATGCCATGATGCCATGGATGAGAGAATGTACACAAGAAATAGAAGTTCTCCACAAAGCTCCAAAAAAACCTGTTAGAAAACCTACAGCATAACAATATTCAAATGAGGATAGATCTTTTGAGGGGGAAAAATCTCTCTATTTTAAAGTCGTACAAATGGTAGAGATCAAGATGAAGATGGTGGATGATCAACGGTGGAATTTGAAAAGAGGAGTGATCCATGTGCACACACAAGTCAACCAATAGAATATAAGTTGACTTGTCATATAAGACAAAAGTCATAAAGCCTTTTCTTTTAATTGCAAAATAGAAAAAGTACTTTATGTGTTTACTTTAACTAGATTAGAAGAATGGGGTCTTTTATTTAATGAAAAGGGGACATGTTCTTTTAATCAAATAATGAACTTAGGATAGCATAGTCAAACTATAGGTTATAATTAAATAAATCGATTATTAGCAATTTGGTCTAGGTAAATGATTAAATTAATTTATCCAAAATGTTGAAAAGGGGGCTAATAGTCTAGATGACCATTTTTAGGTGATTATAGAACAGAGTACAACAAAAATAGTGGAATATTTTTTTAAGGAATTAGTTTGATCATGAAATAATTACTTAATTGTGTATGGAGAATATCCTAAATGTTTACCCTAAGTTAGTATAACTTGTGACTACATCAAGCTGACTATACAAGATTTTTGTGAAAGAAAAGAGTATAAGTAAAGAGTCACCACTTGTGAAGTGTGTGTATGTGTTTTAATGAAAACTTGAAGTATATTATGCATATTAGAACTTGTATGAGAGATCTATGATGAAAATATGATGTGAGATCAAAGCTCTACAAAGTAGAGTAGTTAGCAAAATAGAGGTTTTTGTATCCATCTCATTTTGTATAAAGGCACTATATTGTATAATTGCATGTTAGGGAAGTCATCTCTTCTTGAATACATTTGTATTTGTACTACCAACACCTAACAAGGTTGAAGAAACTCCTAATAGGGTTGAGGCTTTTAATGGGGCCTAGTCCTCCAACAAGGATTGAGATACTATATGTAATTCATAGACTCCTAACATGGTCAATATTGTTAACATGATTCTTTTGCTTCATGGATCATTTTGTGGATGCCATCACCACTAGGGTTTTCCCTTGGCCAAGGTTTCCCTAGTTAAAAAAATATGGTGCTATGAGTTCTCTTTGTGTATGGTTTTATTTATTGTTCAACATTATTGGTTTACTTTCTTGTGCATGTTGCAAAGTAATTAATAATATCTAGTTATGGGAAAATGTTTGTAGAATATTGATTCACCCCACTCTCAGTATTATCTATTTCTAACACAACCATGGTTCATATTAATATTCCAACTACACACAACTTAAAACCATGAGAATAAATGACTACTCAATGAACAACAAACTGGTATAGAAAATAAGCAATATTTTTGGTTGATGCAAGATTACACATCAACCCAAGATGTTCCTACATCAAACACCTAGGGTAATAAAGAATTGATGTTGACATTAGGAAACTATAATGCTCTTACCTAAATCATAAAGATACCTAAATCATAAAGATCCAACTCAACTTATTTTATCCATGATCTATCTTCAACTAGTGTATCCTTCCACTGAGCAAGGTACTCCACATAGTCTTTTCCTCGCGTGCTCTTACTTGCTTTGGAATCCAAAACCTTTTCAATTCTTTCATTCTTTATGTTAGGATAATCTAGGTTATCTTTTAATTCCTCATCTAATTTGAAATAATCAAAGATTTTTGTAATATTAAATATTGGTGAAATATCCATGTCATATGGTAATTCTAATTCAAAAGTGTGTCTACTTTCAAATTTCTCCAAGATCTTACAAGGACCAAAATTATTTATCTTCATCTTACTATAGGTACCAACTAGAAATATTTTCTTCAAGTGAATCATAACTTCATCTCCAACCTCAAAAGATTTGTATCTTCTTCCTTTATTTATCTTCTATTTATATTTGTGACTACTAGTCTCCAGATTCTTCTTTACTTCATCATATAAATTATTCATGAAGTTGAAAAGTTCCTCTACTTTTTCATTTCTCTTCATTTATGTACTCAAATTCCTCATCTTAGTAGTTTCATTAAAATGCATTCCATTTACTATCTCAAAAAGTGTTTTAGAGTTCTCCTAATTATAGATTTATTATATGAAAACTCTACTTGCACTTAAACCAAGTTCCAATTAGTAGGATTATCTCCAACCAACATCTCAACAAGTTACCCAAACTAATATGCACAACTTTAATTTTTCTATTTGTCTATGGATGAAATGTAGAACTAAACTTAAGCTCGATATCCAATGTCTTACAAAGTGTCCTCTAGAAATAACTATTAAACTTAGTATCCCTATCTGAAATAATAGTCATTGGTAGCCCATGCAATCTTACAATTTCCTTAAAGAATAATTCAGCCACATGTATTGCATCAGATTTCTTCTTACAAGGTATGAAATGAGCCATTTTTGAAAATCTATCAACCACTACCATAACAGAATCATTATCTCTCTAAGTTCTAGGTAAACCAAGCATAAATTCTGTATTGATATCTTCCCAAGCTTTATTTGGATTAGAGAATGGTGAATACAAACCCAAATTATGAGTAGTTCCTTATGTTGTTATAAAAATCCTACAAATCTCAAGAATTTTCTAAACATAATTATATATCTAAGGCGAGTTGTATCTATCAAAGATCATCTTCACTATTCTGTCAATTCTAAAATGTCTAGAAAGTCTATGACTATTCTTCTCCTTCATGATGTTATCTCTTGTAGATACTCAAGGTATGCATAATTGGATTCCCTTAGAAAACATGTCTTCTTGAATAAAATAGTAATTCCACTTATCATGTGATTCTTAATTTAGCCTTACATGGTTATGCGAAATTAGGATCAATTTTATAAAAAAAATTCAAATCATCAAAATCAAGTACCTCAACTCTAATTTTTGTCAAAAAATTCCTTCTTCTTCTTCTCAAAGCATCAACTACTTTGTTTGACTATCCACTTTTATGTTTCAACACAAAAGAAAATTTCAACAAATACTCTACCTAGTTCATGTATCTCTGATTCGACTAATTCTAACTTCCCAAATATTATAAATCTCTATGGTTAGTGTACAACACAAAATCCTTACACACCAAATAGTGTCTCCATTTATTTAAAGCTTGAATAATAGAATAGAATTCATTATCATAGACCAAATACCTCTTCTTAGCATCATTCAAATTCTTATTAAAGAAAGTTATAGGTCTTCCTTCTTGTCTCAAAATAAATCCAATGGCACTTCCATTAGCATTAAAATCAACCTAAAAAAGCTTACTTTAATTAGGCAAAGAAAGTGAAGGTAATTCTACCACCTTTTGGTTCAATGTTTCAAAACTCTTATGTACTCCATGCATCCATTTGAAATTTTTTTTTTTAGATCTTATATTTTTTGTCATTGCATTACATAATGAACTCAAATTTTGGATGAATTTCCTGTAGAAAATTTCCAATCCATGAAATGACTTCCCCAAAATTCTTAGGTGTCAACCAATCAAGAATAATTTTTACCTTTCAAGATCCATCTTCAAAGCATTAAAAAAAATCACAAAACCTAGGTACATAGTTTCTTCCTTCATGAATGAATATTTCTTCAAATTAATCAACAACTTCTCTTCTTTCAACCTTTATAACATTTTTTCTAATATGCTCAAGGTATTCTTCCTTATTCTTACTAAATATTAGAATGTCATCAATATATACAATCATGAGCTTACACAAGAAATTCTTTAAAAAATCAATCATAAACCTCATTAAAGTACTATGTGCATTAGTTAAAAGGAAAGGAATGACTTACCATTTATACAATCCTTCATTATTTTGAAAGAAATTTTGCATTCATCTTCTTCTCGAATTCCAATATGATGACACACACTTTTCAAATAAATCTTGGTGAAACATCTTATGTCACTCTAAAAATCCATTATGTCATCCATCTTAGGAAATGAAAATATTTACTTCAATGTGATCTTTATTATAGCTGTAAGAATTTGGTATAGCTCTGATACCATGTAAGAATTTTCCTAAGGCAATAATTCGACACCAAGATCAAGAAGCTCAATAGATAGCACAAGAGATACTAATGATGATCAAATAAGAATATCAATAATCATCAAGATGATAATGGATACCTAATGATTGGATATGAGATGATTTGATGAATACATAATGGAAGTGCATGTATATAAAGGAAACTAGAATGACTAGGAGTCAGCAAAGAGATAAATATCACAACTAAGAATGTGTCCACCAAGACTGGATTATCATCCATTGAGCACATGAGTTTGTGAAATAATGAGAGGATAATTTTACATAGGTGTATTTCATAAAGAGATTTTGTAGACACCATTTGCTCAAATAAATTGCTAACTCTTGTGTTGTAAACAAGACAACTCATATGACTATGCATTTTTCCTAAGTAAACTTAAGTAAAGTATAATGATAATTAATTATTTACACTAACACCTCTCTTAAGTGAAACTCAAGGGAATGCACTTAAACTCACAAATCTCAATGTAAGATGCAATGTGGGTCCCAACTATTAGGCAATGTTAGGTACCCATGTACAAATGCAATGCTCTACATACAATGGTATGCAGTGCAATCTCTCTAAAAATGGAGAAAGAGGGAAAACCTCATGGGGAAAACCTCCTCCAAAAAGAGATATGAAGAAATACAAGATGCATGCAAGGACAGAGTAATCAAGACCCACATTCTTCGTGCATGTACAAGCATATGATGGTATCCTCCCATATTGAATAATCTTCTGCAAGGATGTCATGAAGACAAAAAAGTATCCAATACCTATAAAAAATATTTCTCCCTTTAGGAAGAAGATACACCAAGTATAGGTTCAAGTATACTTCCCATTGTGGATAGGAAGATGGATGAGGAATCCATATGTAGTATGCTATGTGTGATGCCTCTGAAGTCTACTCATATGTTGACAAGTCCTTAACAAATGTAGATGCCACAAGCCAATTTGGTGGATGACCAAAAGAAGGTGGAAAACAAGGTAACATGTCTATGTATGAAGGTGAATCAAACTGCAAAGACAAGGAATCATCCTTATAGGAAGAGATGGGAAGAGAAGCAATGTAGCCTCACCTCAATGATAACTAAGGAAGTAACACCATGAAAATTGAATGATGTTCCTCCTTGTAGGAAGAAGTGGTGCCATAGGTGTAGTAAAGAACGCTCCCCAACTAGTAGGAAGAATCCTTAAAAGATATGATATCTAAGGAAATTGGAATACAATCTTTGAAGATTGATATGTCTCCTTTGAAGTAAAAGAGTCCTCTTCCAACTACAAAAAAGAAGTTTCCACAATCATGTCAGTCTCAAAAGAAAGATCAAGTGGTTGAGGGTCAAAGTGTTCCCTCATAACAAGTGAAGAAGAATTATCCTCAACAAAGAGAAGATGGATGTCATCAATAATTTCTCCCACATCTTCAATGTAAAACTCCACAAACAACACTACAATGTATGGAAGTCATACCATAAAGATAAAATAGGAAGACATTGTGTTTTCTATTGTACTAAATTAGGAGCATATGTGGCTAGAACTAGATCAGAAGAAGCGATGAGAGCATCAGAAGGTATGATCTCAACTAGAGTTTTAGGTACTATAAGTAGAGTGACTAGAGGTAGAATATCCTTTGGTAATGGAGGGACTCATGGATCTCCATATGCTTCCCAAAGACACATCCAAATGTGATGATCAGGACTACTTGCCTTACTAAGACGAGCAAAAGATTCCTTACTCATACTATTATACATAAAGTGAAGAAGAAGAGAAAGATGTCCCCAATTAGTATTAGGTGGAAATATCTTCAAATATAGATAATGAAACATTTTATTATGTTCTCTTAGATGATCAATCATCAAAACACTCTATTTCTGATAGTTCTTTTTTGTTAATTTGAATCTTAAACCAAAGTGACACTTTTGACATGGCTCCATGAGATCAAATAATGTATGCACCCCCAAAATACAAAGAAGAATCAAAGAAATCCCCCCAATGCATGATTTGGCACTTTATATTTAGTGTGATTACAATGGCCACTTGCCAATTTAGGGCCTAAGTGGACTTTTGATTTTGTTGGTTACAATAACAAATATGAAGCTATATCGAACTCAGCAAGATAAGACACAAGACCTTTCAAAGATTTAATTAATTACAAATGCCAATAGGCCAAAATGTGACCAAATTTTGAAATTACTATGTCTACTTAGAATTACTCCAAATTGATACTAGATCTGGAAAGTAGACAAAAAATCATGCACTCTAAAAAAAATAGGGCTTGAATATGTGTCCAGATGAGCCTAAACTAAGCCTTTGAAGTTGTAAAAAATGAGATTAACAATTTTTGGAATAATTCAAGAACATAGATCCCAAACAACCTACACCAAT
Source organism: Cupressus sempervirens (assembly GCA_028749045.1). Lineage (NCBI taxonomy): Eukaryota > Viridiplantae > Streptophyta > Pinopsida > Cupressales > Cupressaceae > Cupressus > Cupressus sempervirens. Next base: position 816,508,579 of record CM053789.1, on the reverse strand, counting down.
GTTTAGATCACAAAATTCTACACCAAAAGAAAAAAAAAAAACTTGAAAAAAGGAGTATGTATTAGGGAGATATCACTATTTCAAAATCACCTCTATAATTATTTTTTCTTGAATCACTACCATTGCACTCCAAAAATCAAATGACTCTAGATTTCACCTCAAATGTCTGATTTTGATAAAACAACAGTCAATTTGGGAGATTTTTGACCTTTTGAATATGATGCCAATATCTGATTTACACTACCAAGCTCAAATCTTGACCTACAAGAAAAAAAAATCACTCCAATGCCTATGCAATGAATCTCCCATGGCTCTAATACCATGTAATAATTTAGTATAGCTCTGATACCATGTAAGAATTTTCTTAAGGCAATAATTCAACATCAAGATCAAGAAGCTCAATATATAGCACAAGAGAGACTAATGATGATCAAATGAGAATATCAGTAATGATCAACATGATAATGGATATCTAATTATTGGATATGAGATTGAATACATCATGGAAGTGCATGTATATAAAGGCAACTAGAATTACTAGGAGTCAACAAAGAGATAAACACCACAACTAAGAACACGTCCACCAAGAGTGGATTATCCTCCATTGAGCATAGGAGTTTGTGCAACTATGAGAGGATAAGTTTGCATCGGTGTATCTCATAAAGAGATGTTGTAGACACCATGTGCTCAAATAAATTACTAACTCTTGTGTTGCCAACAAGACAACTCATATGACTATGCATATTCCTAAGTAAACTTAAGTAAAGTGTAATAATAATTAATTATTTACACTAACAATATCTCTAGAATTATTGCATATTCTCCATTCTCTATCATTTTTGTATCAATACAATAGATACAATAAAATGAGTCAAACTTTCTCTAGTCATACCCTTATCAATAAATTCTTGCACTTGTCTATTCAATTATTCATTTTCTACATGTGTTAGTCTATGTAGTGCTTTATTAGGAAAACTAGCTCCAACTATTAGATAAATACAATGACTAATACTTATTATAGGAGGAAGCCATTAGGTATATTATCATAAATAATGTCTTGAAATTCAATCAACAAAGATATTATTTTAGGTGAATGCTCAAGTTCTTCTTGTTCTTCAATCTTCTTAGGAATCAAAGAAAAACAAACATTATGTTCCTTCATATCCTTAACAAATTGATTTCCTTCAACTAAACATACTATTACTATGGTACAATGATTCTCATATAGTTTCTCCACCAAAGTAAATAATATCTTTTTCTTCCCCTCAATCCAAGTAATATATTAATTCAATCTACCATTATACAATGATTCTTTGCTTACTAGTAACTTATGCTCCTTCTGGATCCAAGCACAACTACAATTTGTTAACCATCTCCTTTGATGCCAAATTATCTAAACTACCATTGTCAATTATGACTTTTCAATATTTTCCTACAACCTAATATCTAGTCTTGAACAAAATTTTCCTTGGAATAGGTTCTTCATTAGTTTCCTCATTCCACAAGATTCTTCTTAACATAATGTTCTAATCAGTCTAAAGCTCATTGGATAATTCAACAACTTCTTCAAATGCTAAAGAATTTCTACTACCTCCTTCAATCTTTTTGCCAGAACTAGTATATTCAAAGGCTTTATGTCATTCTCCACACTTGAAAAAAGTACCCTTAAACCAAGATCTCTCTTCTCTTTTACCATTATTATTACTCCTATGACTAGTAAAAAAATAATAATATGTGACTTGAATTAGTTATGTGACTAATAGTAGTTAATATCTAGTTATTTATAATACCACTAAATTTACTACTAAACAATTTTATTCATTTATTTGATCACTAATTTAGTGGTATATTTAGTAGTATATTTAGTAGCATATCAAGTAGAATATTTGATCAAATATTTCGTAGCATATTTAATAGTGTATTTGGTCATAATAGGGCATGATGGAATCAAACCACCATCCATCTACTTGTAAAGTAGGTGCTCTTCCATTGAGCTAGCACCTTTTAAAGAATGATCATTATAATATTCCCATTTTCAAATTTAATTTAATTAATAATATTATAAAAAATTAATATGGAATGTTAAATTGATATAATATAGCATTATATCAACTCATATAATGATAATATATAAATCATATAATATAATTGTATAACTCATAAGTAAGAATACATTATTATGAATGAGAATTAAATAAACAATAGAATATACTTATTATTATAATAAATATAAAATTATAATTATAATAAAATAAAATGAAAATATGATATAAATAATTGATTTTTAATATAGATTATATATCAAGAGAAATATTTGAAATATTATATCTAAAAAAATTCATATTAAAACATATTTATGTGATATTACAACCAAAACATAGATAATAGAGGTCATATCAAAATAATATAACTAATGTTAACAAATAAAACCAAATAGTCAATACTCTTCATTGGGTATGGGTAATATAAATCACGTATAACAATTCAGATTGGAGGTAGGGGATAATAGGAAGGATACTCTAAAGGGGAGATAACCAATGGATATTAAGGAAGGAGTTGGTAGTCACACATGAAATATTAATCCTAGTCAAGAGCTATGTTTAATAGGAGAAGAAAGTTTATCTACAATTTATGGAACTTGAAAAGAAATCATAGGAATCTTACGATGAACACTAGACAGAGGAAGCACATAAATCTATTGGTCAAGAAATGGTAACATCACATACTTATAATTGAAGTTCAATAATTAACATCTATGCAACAAAATGTCCAAATAATTATCAGAAAGTTATTAGAAGGGATTAGGGTTGAAGACTTTTAGCTATTGTAGTGAAATAGATATAAATAGTGAGAGATGAACATAGAGAGAGATAAATTAATAAGATAATATAAAATACTTGGATGCTCAGAAAATAAAGATAAGAAAATATAGATTGATGTCAAATTAATTCTCATTAAGGCCACATTGGAGAACTAAGGTAGTATAAAGGAGCAGAATAGAAATGAAAAATTGATCCCTATCAGCAAACATTGGAAGTAAGCATTCATATCTTGGAACTAACCTCAGCTCAATTTAGGGAGATAGAATTGTGGAGCATAACCAATCAATAATAGATAGTACTAGGAGACATCCATTGGTGCTAGTAGAGAAGAAAAGGTTCAATAATGTCAATTCTTTCAAGTCACTACACCATAATACAAATCCAGTTACCAATAGAAGTTAGTAGGGGTGGTCAGACAACTAAGGGCATCAACGTCACAGAGAAATTCATTAGCCAAGTTACTAATATAATCCACATTTGCTAAAGGTTACTCAAATTCCAATAGTTATGGGTATCCATCTCAAGCAATTATAAATTACCTTGCAAATCAAAAAGTTGTAGAAAAATCAACAAACAAGGCAAGAGGTTAAGAAAATCCTTAAGACAATGATAAGAAGAAGAAGAAGAAGAAGAGTATTGATCAGGTTGATCTATCGCAATTAGTGAATGAGGGAAGATAAGATTATGTACAACCACATGTCTTTTTAATATTGTAATCATCAAACCAAAACTAGCAATCACAAAAAAGGTGCAATGAGTATGCCAAAATGTACTAATGTTTTACAGAGTAAAAATGGATCAAAATTAACATTAATGAATCCCTATTGAATAGTTGGTCCTTTTATTATTCATATATTAATGTTGTTATCTATCCATGATAGCATAACATTGCTACCCCATACAAAAGAATCCCTAGTATTCTAGATATAAAACTAGGCACTTGACAATGGTCTCTACTACTAATGGCTCAATTTATACCTTCCTTCATTGATGGTGAAATAATGATATCTATCATGTAATCTCTAAGTTTTTTGCAATACTAGAGGAAACCCTACCTATTTTTTGTAATATTTTTTATCAATTCTTTTCAATCCTATGTGATAAAGAAACCCTCATTTCTTCAAATCCATAGGGGACTTTGAAAGACAAAAGATTAGATTTAAAAGTAGAGAGAATATAAAAATTGTGAGAGATGATATGATATTCATTCCATTAAGCCTTTGAATCTAATTATGATTGAAATAAAATGGAATTAAAAGGAAACAATACTTTATCCATGATAGAGAAATAGTGAAGAATACAAAATATTGCTGGATGAGATTATCAATCAAGTGTCCACAATAGCTAATTGGTTTAGGAGAACTTTCATTAAAGATACACTTCTCAAAGACACTTTGGAGGAGGCTAGGAATTGACTTTACCCATAGCTCTGAATATAATCTCCAAACTAATGGGCCAACAGAGGTAACAAATAGGGTACTTGGTAACCTATTGATATGTTTGACTAAGGAGTATGGACAAGGATGGGAACAAGTCATTCCTCAAGAAGAATTTTCCTATAATGAGAGTACAAATAAAACTATTGGTAGGAGCTCATTTTAAGTGGTGTATGGATTGCATCCAAGAGGAGTTGTTGAGCTCAAAGACTTGAATGGATATGAAGGGATTAGTGGTCATGTTGATGAATTTTATCAATCAATGAGAGAGGTAAATGATGATGTAAATAAGGCCCGAATGGAGACCAATCAGAAGTTGAAAGCTAAGAGAGATAAAGGGGGAAGAGATCTACAATTTTAGATAAGTGATTTGGTGATATTATTCTTGAACAAGGATAGACTAAAAAAGGGCATAGCAAGTAAGTTACACATGAAAATTATTGGGCCATGTAAAATATTGGCTAAATATGGTCAAAATAGCTACAAGGTGGAATTACCCAAAGAGATGTCCATCTCTTCTATCTTCAATGTGAAGGACTTGATATAATATAAAGGACCAATAATGAATGATAAATAATACAATAATGAAATGAGTAAGGATGTGCAATAACTTAAGGTGCCTAATCATATCAAACCACATGTTGAAAAGATTCTGGATTCAAGGGTGAAGAAGACAACTAGACACAAGACATATATGGAGCACCTAGTGAAATGGAGACACCAACTAGAGTCAGAGGCTACTTGGACAAAAGAGAGTGACTTTAGAAATAATGATATCAATAAGGAATTATGACCTCTATAGGATCCTTAACTTCCTTGTTGCATGGGGAGAATGATGTAGGAGCACCTCAAGGTCCTTTTGTAAAAGCTTCAAAATTTTGGCTTCTTGGGGATTCTAGCCAACCCCTACGGTAATAAGGATAGAGATAAAGTCCCAAGGTCATTTTGGTGTGTGTGATGTTTAAAGCCTTGTGATTTGTGTGTGCAATTAGGCTCTAGAGTCAAAACGCTGAGAAATTCAACAAATGGGTCAAATTTTGACCAAATTTCAAAAATAGAGTGGCACTATGTTTTTAGTGTTTTGAAGCATTTTTGGATCCAAGCAATGGACTATAGCTTAAAATGTGCAAGTTAGGAGAGGGAATTGTTGAATGAGCAAAATTTGCAAAATTTGTTGATGACAACTTTTCAATTTTGTAAAGTTGTCATGACAACAATTCCTAAAAATACAAAATCACCTTAATGGTTTATATGCCTAAACTAAGGGTCCAAGCATGTGATAATAGAGTAAATAAGGTCAAACAAACCCTAACCTAATAGTGGGGATTGGTATTATATAGATTGAGCTTTAGAAAGAATAGGAACTAACTAATTTTTCTTTACAAGGCCTTCATCTAATCATGATATGGATTGAAAGGACTAAAATAATGCTTTGAAAATTCAATGTGAATTTTTTATTTATCTTTTGTGGAGTTGTTTTGGATTTTTTGTACTTCTAGTTAACAGTTTGGAAATTTCTTGTTCTTCATAGGTTCATTGCTTAGTTCATAGCCAGTTTTGTAAATTTGCATAGTACTTGAGTTCCCATAACTAAACTTCCATGACCTCTTAGAATCAAGTACAATACCTTGTATATAGTATAAATATGGTTTTTGGAGTCATTTTTCTTAGGAGAGCTATATTTTCTACTAGGCCCTAGGCAAGTGTATAGGCATTATGGCTGGGAGCTTGATAGAACATAAGTAAGAGAGCTTGTTTAATGGATTAGGTGTGCCAATCAAGAAGTTTAGAAGTGAAGTGGAATGTGTCCTAGATGTTAGAATTAAACTAGTGCATAGGGGACCATTAGAGAAGTTTTTGAGAGAAAATAAACCAAATAGAGTCACATGCCCTAGAAACCCTCGAAACTAGGGGTTTGGTGAAAGTCCTAAGTACAAGCACTTTGGGAGGCTAAGACCTAGGAAATCTTGAAGCCTAGGGAGATTTTTTGAAGAATCCATAACCATGTTGGGGGTTGGTTTGGATAAAGTGGGAGATATCTAAAGAAAACTAAATTTGGGAGCCCTAATTAGGGGCAAAAAGGTTACAAGGCCTAAACCTTGAGAAGGAAGAACTCGATAGAGAAACAAAGAAATAATCCAAAAAGATGGATTAAAGGGGGTGGGAACTAGGTAGGGAAGAGTAGTGATACCTATTTCTAGCCCCTAAACCAATTTAGGATAGAAAATGGCTAAATTGAGCGCATGCCTACATAGAGGATTGTGGAGAAAAATTGTGGGTTTGAAGTTGGTGGAGAGTTATGTGAGGATTTAAAGATACTAGAAGTGATCCCTAAGTAGGGTAGTGAGGACTACCCTAATAAGATCAAAGAACATGTCATTGGAAGAGCCAAAGGGCTCTGAAGATTTAGGATTCTCTTTCATTGAGTGATATGGAAGAGACCAAGTTGTAAAGAAAAGGCCTAGCTCAAAGGCCTCAATTTCAACTGAGATAGTTAGCTTCTACCTACCTGAGTACTTAACATTAATGGAGAAACTAAATCAGTCAAAAGAAGGTATATATCAAATTTTGTATACATTTTCTCACACCCTACACATATATTTCAAGAGCACAAATAAATTTTTCCATTTGAGTGACTCACAGTAGATTTCAAGAGCAATTTGGATGAGAAAGATTGTACAAGTGAAGATCTAAATTGTGTCAAAAAATTTAGAGAAGAAAAGTGAGACTTAAAACCCTAAAATAGGATATGGAAGCTTCATCTATTGAAATAATGATCTAAGGGGTTATTAAAATCCAATTGGTTAAGTGTGATGCATATTCTTCACCAAAGTTTTGTGCTATTCCTAAACTTACAGTGAAAGAAGATTCGTTGGGTACACTATCCTTGATACTGCCCAAAGTTATTATGGTTGATGATGTTAGGAGATATTATATGTGTAAGACTAGAGAAGTAGGAGATAATGGGATCAGAAAATCATATGAGAAGTTATGTAGTTAAGGAATCTTGAAGGATGAATTAACAGTTGTTGAAAGAAAATGGTTAACTCGTACCCTAGAATTTCCAAAAAGAATTCAAGATTGAATAGATTAAAATTGTTTTGACTAGAATCCATGATATGAAGTTTTGGGTACAAAATGGATCCATGGAGACCATGAAGAAAATAATTCATAATATTGTAGGCTATCCAACCCTAGAAACTATGAAAATAATGCAATGCTTGAGTTGAGAGGAAGTTGAGGAAAAAATAGGTGTCAAGTGGAATGGACGAGGTTTGTCCATTAATTTTTTTTTTATCCACTAATCAAATTTGTTGTGATGGTTATAGCTCACAAGTTTTACAAGTCAAGCAGGTTGAATAATGTGTCGTGTATGGTAGTGGATCAAGCATCAAAGATAGTGATGAAAGATCATGAATATGATCTTGCCAAACTTCAAAGATTGCAATTAGCACATGATCTACCATCTATCAAAAAAGAAAAGAAATCAATGTGTAAGTTTGGATCCCTCATTATAATTATATTCTTTTATAATAATAAAAAAATTCTTGGTGTTGGTGATATTGTTTGGGAATAGAATGAACTAGTAACAAGATAGATACATGAATACATTAATCAACTAAGAGAAATTTTGAGAATATCATGGATGCTCATTTTGAGGAATTCAAGAAAAGAATGAAGATGAGGGTGGTGATACCTAAGGAATAGGTTACAAGGTATTACAATGACATATGTTTTTTCTTGTAGATATAGATAATAAATTTTTATAGCCAGTAAAGCTGAGGAACTGTTGGTTACAAATTTTTTATTATGAAATTGATAGAGATTTAGCGAGTGAAACCATTCTTGCACTATTGAATGAAGAAATAGAAACTTAGGCTAAATATTTTGGAATATATGAGGAAGCTAAGGCTAGAACAATAGTGAATATCAAGATAGCTTCTAAGGAGAAGAAAAGGAAAATAATGATTGAAGGCATAGAAGAAAAACTAGGCACCCTAGGTAAGGAAAATGAGCCACTGAAAATTACACAAGGTCTTGGAGAGGACAAAGAAAAAGATAGTAGTGATGAGGAAGAAGAAAGAGAAAAGGGTAAAGCCCTAGTTGTTGTCACTCCATCAATTAAGAAGGATAAATAAAATAATGAGAAGCCACTGGTGACACCCCTCTTTCCTCCACCACCAAATAAGCCAAGAACTAGGTTAGTTGCTAGTGTTGAGAAGATTGCAAATCAAAGAGTAGTAGAGACTACTGATCCCAATGCATCCAAACCAAAGAGAAAGATATTGTTTAGAGGACCACCTAAAGTGCACACAACTTCTATTGAAGAGGTATGTGCAAATCTAAGAAGATCTTTGGGATCATCCAACTTTAGATTTGTAAAATATGATACATTAGATAATACTAACAGAGCAAAAAACTAAGGAGGTTATGGTAGATATGATTGTAAATCATAAGCTAGCTCCTAGTGAAATTGAGAATAAAATACCCAAGGAGTTATATGATAGACTAGAAAGAAGATGAGTATAGGAAGAAGAAGAAGAGAAAAAGATAAGGACTGACACTTTAGTCAAAGTTATGCCTGATCTATTCCAAGACCTATAGGAAACATTTTTCCTAAAGTACATGAAAAAATTTATTCTTAAGTATATAATATTTTTGATTTTACAAAATAAAATGAAGTTGTAGCACAACAGAATGAATTTCTTTGGAAAATCATTTTTTGGTTATCAACCAAGGGAGAAGATATAGAGAAAGAAACTAAAATTATGATCATTGATGATGATCATAATAGTGGAGAAAGTTCAAGAGTGTTGAGCCTACAATGAAGCATGTCACTGGTATATGCCCAAACCCTTGACACTTTAAAGGCCAAGAAATCAAGGCTCACAAGTACAAAGGAAGAAAATGAGTTGAAGGGGACAAGTTTGATTAGTCAAACTATTTCAGTACCCCACATTGAGCTGAACCAAGTGTAACCATTTTTGTCTTGAGCACTGATGCACCAACACAATGAGGTTGTGAAACTCCCTCACCAACTCCCAAAATAGTGCCAAGTAGTAGCACTCCTTTGTCAAGTAAAATAAAAGAAATATAAGACATCTCACTAGATATTAAAGTGAATTTGTATGAAGTAATTGAGATGCCATAGTTAGATTCAGAAAATATTACCTTGGAACAAACAATTTTTTTACAAGACATTTTAGCAAAAAAGAAAAGACAAGAAGAGCTAAGAAGAGATCTAAAAAAGAAGAAGTTACTTCATGATGTGAAAAACATTTTTGTTGATGCTTTTTGATATTCAAAATTTTAATGATGAGGCCCCAATTATAACCTAGCTTGTAAATATTGTTCAATAAGTAAATACCAGTAATATGGAATCCAATGAGAAGCTAATAGATTGATCAACAAGAAGATTCAAGAATATGGTTGTGGATAAAGTTTCCATAATGATTTTCAAGAAGAAAGTACAATTACAAGAGCATAGGTTATGACAAAACTTATATAGAGAGTATAATATTTGTATAGTATTTTATCATACATGCCAAGATTCAAAAATGATATCTAGGCACAAATACACTAGATTCATGTTGAGATGAAGAGATCCAACAACATTATTTCATAGTCAACTACATCTAGTATTGACCACTACAATAAGTTACTAAATGCTCAAGGCACATTGGTCAGTCTTCAGACAACTAATAATAACATGAGATTTAAATTGATCTATATTCAAGTAATGTTGACACCTCATTTAGAGGTCATGGAAAGGGAGATACAATTAGTGCAAGGTCTTATCAAAGAAGATCACAATATTTTAGTAGCTGATAGCTTAATTGACTTTGCTACAAGATTATAGTTGTAGAATCACATTTTGGAAGCAGAAAGAACCACATGGGATCATGTACTATCCATGATTTCCAAAGTTCATTAGACATTCATTGATAAATATGGTTTTCTTCCACCCATTCAACCCCAATAGACTTGGCATACATGTTGAAAAACAAGTGGGAAATAGATTCGTTGAAGGGGGAATGCATTTTTTCATCAATCAAATTATGTGGATGAGTATTCATTTTTCATTATTTATTTATTATTCATTTTTGGAATAAGTCATAAGAATTAGGGAGAGAGCTCAATATCAAATTCTATTTGTAATGATATAAATATGAAAAAGTGTTTTTCCACTAATGTCAAAGGGGGAGATTATTGGTATCCCTAACTATTGTTGTCTATTAGTATCAAACACTTATTCATTGACAAGGTAGAGTTAGATGGTCATCACTATGATTGAGCTACTCTATATACACCAAGTCATGTACATAATTATGTGTGTACCCAGCTCTATAGGAGCTCAGTAAGTGCATGGTCACCAAGTATTTTCTATACAAGCTGAGCTTGTTGGATACAATTGTCTAGTTGTGTGTTGTCTTTGCTATTACACAAATGTCATATTAGTTATTAGACAGAGTCTACCAAGCTCAATTGGTCAACAAAGAAAATTATAGTCTACTAAGCTCAGTTGGTCAGCAAAGTAGATTCCAGAGTCTACTAAGCATTCCTGAAGGTTACTTTGTGTAAATAGCTTTTACTAAGCTCACTCAGGTGATGAAGGTTTCTATGGTAGAAGTTAGTTTCTACTGAGCTTACAAGTTCAATGAAGGAAAGTTAGTGTTTACCAAGTTCACTCAGTCTCCAAAGGATTTTGTAGAGTTTTTAGTGTTCACCAAGCTTCAATTGGTTAACACTGGAAATCATTTTTGGAGTAGTGTCTACCAAGTAGGGTCAGCCAATGAAGGATTTCATTATTTTGGGAAATAAAGCTTAATTGTTTTAGGTAATGATTTTAGCCAACTGAGGTATTGATTATTGGTAAATGTAACTTGTAAATGAGCTGACTTGACAATTGGTAAGGTATAAATAAAAGGTCAAGTTGTGAATTGTAAAGTGTCACGAGTGAGCATGCAAGTATACTGATTGTGTGAAGAAAATAGTGTGAATGAATTTTGAATAAGGATCAGATATCCTTGAGGAGTAGAAAAGATTTATTCGATCAATGAGGATCTAGTGAAGTAGAATAGGGATCTATATTAGCAATTTAGCTACACCTCATTCAAGTCAATTCATTGTTACTTTCTCACCATTGTGTTGGCTCTTGATTTAACAGTTTTGAAAATGACCAAGAAACCAGACAAATGCATCTAAGGCTAGCAACTTCCTATGATGAATGCACCTGACTGTAGTCCTAGGCCAACTATAAGGCATAACTCCTTCTTCTACTTTAGGCTCTGCAAGACCTAGGAGGGTGGACCTCAGATTAAATTGATATCATACCAGTGCAAAAACATATCCCTAAATCTATTAAGTAGATGAAAACCCCTTATATCTCATAAAGCCTTATGCAGCAGCTAATTACAACTCTATGAAATGCACAAGCTGAGTGAGGGTTACAATTTTGATAACTCTTCAACATAAAAGGGTAAAACATGTTTGATTAATAATGTTGATTTCAGTAGACCCCTCATATGCAATAATAAGACCTAATGATCCTGTAACTGATCAATGTCTTAACCACTAGGAAAATCCATGAATCACAAACATATATATGAATATCTGAGACATATGTGTATCTTCAAACATCTGATCTATCTATTCAACTTGTAAATAGACATCAATGTTCAATTTAAACCTCATTCTTACATGATATCCCCATCAATAACCTCACAACCCTATTGATTTCCCTGAGGCATTTACGTAACCCTTTGAGTCATAGGGAACAATGAAATAACATACAACCTTAAGGGACTATAACTACAACCTAACCTCTATGTCAAAGATTATAAAACATTGAAGATCACTGATGAAGAAGACAAGATTCATGACAAAACTCAACCATCTATTTTTATTTGTATTAATTTCCTTGAAATTATACATTCGTATGCATGAAATGAAAACCATAGAAAACACCTAACAGATCTAAACTATCTGTATTATCCTTCCTAATGCTATTCATACAAGAGAGAATATGTTGAAGAAAATGGTTTCACAGTAAAACACTGGAACCCTACTGGTATTACCCAAAGAAAACTACCAACAACCCTTATAATGAAAGAAAGAAAGAAAGATATAGAAAAAGATGAATTCTCAGATCTGATCCATGCCTGACATGTATCCACTTGGAATTCAATCTTTTACAACTGAATAACCTCTCTCTTCCCTCTCCCATTTTGATCTAATTTGGTTTCATCATTACTTGCAAATAATTTGAAAATATCCTCTGCTTAATGATGAAAAATCTTTGAATCACCAAAAATATCTAATTTGCCACGTGAAATGCTAGTGAAATCTCAGTTTTTATTGAATGAATGTGATCAAATTCAATCCAAACTGAGTTTTCACTACCTTTTAACCACATTCAGGTCATTACCTTATCAAAAATCAGTTCTGAACTTCCTGGCTTGAATACAACTGCAAAAGGGAAATTTGAGAGAAAACTTTGAATAACTCAAACACACTACTTCCTGTGTAGAAACTAACTACATAATCAAAAAATTTAGATTCTCCCGATTCCAATGATATATAATATTGCATATTTTACCTACTGAAAACCTTCTGAATACTAGTTTGAAAATGTCCCCCTCTGGTACAAGGTTCAGGTCTGCAACTTTTAAATTTTTAAATTTTCAAAATTTTGAATTAATCTAAAGTTGAAACTTTAGATTATACTCTTTTTGAATTAGAAATTTTTTTTTCTAAATTTTCATACTTTCAAATTTAGAAAAATGTTTTTAAGAAAAAAATGATATATCTTTTTAAAAACATTTCATTTTTCCCTTTAGCCTTGCATTTTAGATAAAACTAAGTTTGATCGAGTGTGCCATGTGACACCACCTAATTGGTCCACCTCATCTCAACTACCACCTCATCACCAAGTGGTGCTCACCTGCTATACTACTTTGCTTAATGATCGAGCACTTCTATGAAGTGGGGATGCACTGATCGTTCGATCTGCCACGTGGTGCAATCTTGTGCATCACTTTTGAACCTTGCTGTCATTTTCCATGTCACCATGTGTGAGACCCACTGCAATGTGGTGACATCCCATATTCCCACATTTTTTATCCTTCGCACATGTCTACCTTGTGCAGATGCACCCACCGCTCGTCTCGTCATGTGTCAAGATCTCCTGCCACCTCTACCACATCAACTCCTATATGCTTTGGTTCAAAATTTAGTTATGTTAGAGTCAACTATTGTTATCAAGTCAAGTGAGCCCCTCACATTAGCTTGTGCTTCCAAAAAATGCTTGTCTTTTAGACATTATGTTGTGTGAGTACTTGGATATATAAACAAATGCAAAACACCCTTTGCTATATATGTTGGATTAAAAATCCCAATGTATATTGGATACAAATCCCTCTACCATGGTTGCTTGTGGGTGACTTCATTCACCTACCCCTGCTACGTAGAGTGTCACTATCCTACCTTGTGTGGTGAGTAGCTATGCACTATTTGTCATGGGATTCTTTCTTGCTACCAACTTCACTCCTTACCCCCTCACATAGATGCATCTTCTTTGATGCTCATTCTAAGGAGACCCCTATTGTGTCTTACTTTGGACTACCCCAAAATGTGGGCCTTATTTCTGAAGATTTCCTCTACCATGCCATGTCTTCCTTATGCCTATGGATTCCTTCTTGTCATTGTTTTAGTGTAGCTCTTCTTTTTAAACTATGGGTTGACTGTTGCTTAATGTCTTAGAATGGTTTTGACATGGAAAATTCTCTTTTTCCTCTTTTGCCAAAGCTTTCTCCATTTTAGCATCTTTAACTGATGGATTCTATGCTCTCCCAAAAATAAAATGTGGATGACCCACCTCCCAATCACTTCCACAGTGAGCTTTGAGTAATCAAATGTGAAAATAAATTTAATTAGAACTGCATGTCACATTCAAGATTTCAAATGTTTGAATGGCATCTAATATTGATTGAAAATAGTTTTATTCATTGAACGAGAGAATATAATAGAACAGTAAAAGCCATTGATTGTCATAATTATTGGAACCCCTTTCTCTCTTGGAACCCTAGCATTGCACATGCCCAAGAACATATTTGTCTTTTCACTTTTGGTTTAAATATGCTTTCAATGGACCATGGCTTTGCCTTTTTCTTTTCTGTATGTGAGGTATCTTTCCCTTTTTTTGAATACATGCCTCTGTTGCCTTTTTTAGCAACATTTGACTTAAATTTGATGAGCATTTATAGATAGAAAATCCACTGCTACAACTAGTATTTGACCATAGTTATTTATAATGCATCACTTGTCCTAAAAAATTCCTCAATTATATCCATTGTTGAATGCCAAGATGAACTCACCATGAATGCTCAATGTGAACAATTCATTAAGATTAGAATCTAGGGCACTTTAAAAAGACATTTTCAACCTCACTTCTCCATTCTTACCATTAGACTTCTTTGTCAACTTAGAATTTTCAAGAAATCTCTTCAATGTAATTAGGAATCACTTCCCTCATAGTTGTCATCTGAGGATGACCCTTTTTTGCATGTGATTTCATGTGATTCCTTTATAGAACAATATCACTTTTTAAAACAAAAAGCATATTTAGAATCCCAAGACATTTCATCAATCTAAAAGCAGTCAGTCAGACCCCAGAAAAGGGTTCGGCTAAATTTTTTTCATTTTCAAATGACTCGATTGCCAAATTGATCCACTAAGATCTTCAAACTAATTGGAATCAATACCGAGCATTGAATTGTCCTTAAAACTCATTTTTTACCCTTTTTTGCAACCTGTCAAATTTGCGCCAGGAGGTCCATTGATTGGCCTTAAAAATTGACCCAAACCTCTGACCAGGCTCTGAAAATTGGCACACTAACTCTTTGTTCCACACACTTTTACCCTATCGAATCTCATCTCATGACGAATTCAAGATCAAAAGATATTTGCTGTCAAAGTTGCCTTCTTAGAATTACCTACAAGTAAACACATTAGAAAGTAGTAAATTGGGTTCGGATTTGGCTTGGAAAATTGGGCAAATGAGCACATGGGAAAATGAAAACTAGGACATTGGTTCTCTATCATGAGGATAGTATGAATCTATAATTTTGGCTTATGACCAATAACTGGGTGCAAATGGCGGACGGTCAAAGTGACCTACTTGGAATTGCTAATTGGAAACAATGACAGAAAATCAATTTTTGCAAATGGAATGGACCTGGAAAAGTGTGCAAATGGATTCGTCAAGACCTCAAAATTGGTACACTTAAAGTATTTTTGGAGGACAACATAGTGGTACAATCCATTTGATCTAGGATATCATTGATCTCAAGTTATAATGTCATGAATAGGGGTACCGATCAATTTTCACTTTATGACACTAGTAAAAAGATAGAAATTGCATTTGGAATCGTGTTTGAAAATTGATCAAACGAATTCATCATGAGATGAAACTTGAAATATAAGAAGTCTTTGACATGTATAATTCAATACAATAGGAATTTCAAAATTTGGGTGGATTAGGTCAAAGTTATAACACGTCAAACAGGGCCTCCCATAATTATGTGCAAAGTTCAAATGCATGAAAATAGTAACTGACCAACTTTGGGGGGTTCGAAACCTAATCAAACAAACTCAAAATGACTCAAAATCTAAAACATAGGTTCTCAGGTATGGACACTAGAAATTTCCAAAGTGGCAGGTCATGTCACATTTTTGAGTGTGAGATATTCACTGGCAAATAGGGCCTCCTATCATTGTTTAACACTTTCGGTTAAAATGCAGAATTGACACTAGCTCAAAACAAGACTTCATAGAATGGCTCAGAATCTCAATTTATCATCATGAGATGCTTAGACAAGTTGAATGGAAGGTGTTAGAATTGAACACCTCTTAGGCCTCAAAGGTATAGCCGGGTACATATTCATTTAAAGCATTCATAAGGCTTGATTTTCTTAAAATTTGAAAGACGCTGAAAATGAGAATGCAATTTTTAGCACCAATAGTGGTTCTTTCTGGGGATGCATGCCCCTTGTGGGAATGAGAAGATTTTAAATCTCTTGAGAAGTAGACCACACTCTTGACTTCAAAAACTTCCTCTCTTGAACAACTTTATGTAAAGCAAAAACAACTACCTCTATTATGTACATATGATGATCTTGGGCCACCAAACTTTAGCAAAATTTTTTACCTCTATCAAAAACTTGATTCTTATCTAAACTTGTATGAGGTAAAGTGGAAATATTTCTTCTATCAATTTCACCAATCAGATTAGCATCATGAATCAACTCTCTTAGTAAAATTGAATCTACAACTTCACTTTCATAATGCATATAACAACTAGTTTCATTTTCTACAACTTGTTCATTATGAAAGTACTAATCAACATGCTTAAATATATTAAACTGAAACTAAAAATCCTCTTCATTTAATGACTCATGCATGCTATCAACTTTGAATACGAAGGCTTCATACTCAACTTGGGGAAATGAATCACACATACCTTGAAAATGTGTATCCTCATGCATAACCGGATGATAATCAAATGAATACTCTAACTTGTACTCACATATATCATCAATTTTAGAATCTAAAACTAATCTAGAGTCCTTCAATGATTCTTAGCCATATTAAAAAATTCATCATAAAAATCCTTGCAAGGTGCAGGTAGATTTTCAATAACTGTCTCATCAAACACCTTGTTATAATAATCAGATGCAACATCATGATCATACTCATTGTCATATTCAAAAGAAGAACAATTTGATTTCTCATAGTCGTAGGATAAAGTATCATCATTAAACTCACTCTCCACTAAATTTGAACCATCCATGTGCTCTTCAACAAAGGATTGATAACTCCATGCAATGACCCTCTTTGAACATTTTAACAAAAAATGGATTGATCATCATCAAGATTCTCATCATATAAAGCATTAGTATACACTTTAAAACCATTACCCATTTCATCTTCATGGAGACTTTTAGCATGTGAAGAAAAATTAGAACTACATGCAGACTCACTATCTACTCCATCAACAAAACATGTAGAAAATAAATCAAAGTTACTTTCATTGTCTTCATGTAGGTAATTCAAACATCTTGCAATCCTATCATTATTTATCTTACCAATGGGTGCTAATGCATTAAGCTTAGGATCACTCATATACTAATCATCACTACACTCATCCTCAAGACACTCTTCTACACAATTAGGTAATTTGTCTTTATGGATAACCTTTTTGTCTTCATATTGTGTAGAAAAATCTTCTTCACAACTTTCAACATCTAGCTGACTTGTAGAACTCTGAAATGATACTTCACTTTCAGATTTAGAATTAGAACTCATATCTTTACTTGCATAAGAGAAATCACTTCTGTCATTGCTTTCTTCTTTCCAATTTGCATCTAATTCACATGAAGATGAACATACACTATGACTATCCTCTCCTTGACTCGAGTAACAACTCTCATCATCATCTTCATATGACACCTCTTGATAATACATCAAATCAGAAACTATATTAACATCACTTGATACATGACTTTCAGCTTCTTCATACTCATATTGAGATTACTATCTTTCAAATTCATATTTAATAATATTCTCCACATGATGTAATCTATGAATAAGATAATGTATTTCTTGCATATTGATTGATCAAGTGAATCCATATTACCATCTATTCCTAAAACATTAGAAATATGTGTCTTTGTTCTTCTGACTATGACTGAGATACATGTGATTCACACTTTCCATCCTGTATTATCTCTCTATGACATATCGGATCATCAACATCAAATTCATGATCAAAGATATAACTTCCAACCTTCTCGCTTACATAAGACTGAGATTTAGGTGTAGCAACTTCATGTCTATAAATACTAGCAACATCATCATGCACATAATTAACATTACAAGAACTCTCTGCTGCAACTAAACCATGATTCATAAAATCAGCACAATGCTCAACCCTATCAAAGTCTAAGACATTTCTTATTGTTGTAACATCATGAACATGTGTGTCATCATTTGTAACCAAACTAACCTTACTTATACACATATTGTGATCTAAATTTTCCACTTGATTAAAACCTACAATAGGGGTATTGATATGCTTATTTGAAATTGAAGCATCAACACCATGTTCAAATTTTCTTTCATGACCATTATACCGGAAATAATTCATAGAAAAATGATCTCTATTCAATCCATACTTCATATTATTCTCAATATCCCTAGTGGTCATAAAAGCCTAATATAATGTCTGTGGTTCTTTACCCCTTAGTAGATAATTCATTTTCCTATCAAATGCATCAAAATATACAGCTAAACACATTTGATCATCAGATCTATAACTCTTAGGTATTTCATTCAAAACTCTTGCAAATATGATGTTAAATTGAGGGACAAGTTCATCACTCTGAATATGAATCTTCAAGAACTTGTCATAAGAATCAGATATGCTTACCTGTTCTCCAAATTGCTCCATGAAGGCATAATGCAAGTGACTCCAATATGATATAGAATGTGCTAGTAAAAATGTAAACCAATCTCTAGCATCACCTTCTAGGGTTTGGAAAAATAACTTCATGTGCATGTCCTCATGAGAAATCTCATAGTCACCCATCAAAACACTAAAAAATTCAACATGATGACTAGCTAAAACATTATGGTCCCCATTGAACTTAGGAAAACATTTTCTAACATCATTAGAAATGACATTCAGGAAACCATGAATACCATCAAAACATAATGGCATATACTTCTTGGTAGAAATAGATCTAGGAATTTCACTAACTGGCTACATAGTTGATGAGATGAAACTTGACATTCTTCAAAGCTTTGAAACTCATTCACACTAATTCTTATTTGTAATTTGCAGCAGATCTATAACCTTCTACCAATCTCAACTTCAAACACACTTCACAAACTTGAATACAACTAGCTGAAACTGATCCAGTGAAATGTATAAAACTTATCAAATCATTCTCCTTCTCTTTGTGCTAAATTTTACTTGATGGAGAGTACACTTTTCACAATCAATTTTCATGAAAAGAAAATACATGAAAATGAGAATACCTCAAGATTCAGATGGCTAAAAGTCCTCTGTCTACCTTTTACAACAGCAGACCCAAAGTTTTATCAAATCCTTACTAAACCTTTTGAATCAACACACTACAAATCTTGCAACCATTTAGATGTTTCAACCTCTTTAGATTTGTTCTTCTCCATTCTTCTCCTGCAACAAATAATCACAATTCATGCATAGAAATACATTGGTATAGAGATCAACTTTGAGTCACCACTCACATTAAGTGAGACATGAATTGCATTAGGTTTGAACAGAACTACAAACTAATTTGAAACAACAGCAGGTACAAGAAACCCTCTTCAGATTTATCTTGAAATTGAAACCTCTATGTAGAGCTAAAACACAACTCTCTCAACATCATCAAATCAGGACTACACTTCTCTTTTCAAATAAGAATTTCAACAAAAAATTTAGATCTACCCCAGAATGTACTAAAATCCCTCAATAGAATACACTTACAATTAAATACCACTGGTTGTAGAGATAGAATTGCCACTCACCATTGTGAGAAAAGATTTTGAAACACAAATTATTACTGATCTAATTTTGACCCAAACGTCCAACATGAAGCCAACTTGCAGATCCTCAAATATTTTGAAAAGAGAACAAGATACTGATCAATCCTTTGACTCTATAACTTTATAACAGCACTTGTAGAGACCAAACTGATTGAATACAAACTTATCGCATTCATAAAACACAATTTAAATCCAAGTCTCACAACATACTGCCATAAAGGGATAAAACTTACTAGGGTGCATGAAACCTTGCATAAAAAATTGAATATGCATAATGTATCAAAGATTTCCAACTCCTTATCATTGAATTATTTAATAGACTCCCCAGCAGAGTTGCCATTTTGTTGGTGACTCAGATGGGAAAAACCCAACTGAGAGTAGGACTAAAATTTTCAATGAAAACTAGAGATTCTTGACCTTTCAACAAAATGGATTGCCATCTTATCTCCCCAGCAGAGTCGCCATCTTGTTGGCTCCTACGTACTTTGGTTGAAAATTTAGTTATGTTAGAGTCAACTGTCATTATTAGGTTAGGCGAGCCTCTCACATTAGCTTGTGCTTCCAAAAAATGCTTTTCTTTTAGACATTATGTTGTGTGAGTACGTGGATATAAATAAAAATGCAAAACACCCTACATTGTATATGTGGCATTAAAACTCCCACTACTTATTGGACACAAATCCCTCCACCATGGCTACTCATGGGTGACTTCATTCACCTACCTCTACTACTCAGAGTGTCATTGTCTTGCCTTGCATGGTGAGTAGCTATGCGCTATCTGTCATGGGCCTCTTTCTTGCTACCAACTTTACTCCTTACCCCCTCATGTAGATGCACCTTCTTTGATGCTCATTCTAAGGTGACCTGTGCTATGTCTTACCTTGGATTGCCTCAAAATATGGGCCTTATTGCTGAAGCCGTCCTCTACCATGCCAAGTCTTCCTTATTTATTGCCTATAGATTCCTTCTTGTCATTCTTTTAGTGCAGCTCTTCTTTTTAAATTGTAGGTTGACTGTTGCTTCATGCCTTGGAATGGTTTTGACATGGAAACTTCTCTTTTTCCACTTTTGTGTAGGCCTTCTTCATTTTAGCATCATTAATTGACATATTCTATGCTCTCCCAAAAATAAAATGTGGATGACCCACCTCCCAATCACTTCCATAGTGAGCTTTGAGTAATCAAATGTGAAAATAAATTTAATTAGAACTGCATGTCACATTCAAGATTTCAAATTTTTGAATGACATATAATATTGATTGAAATCAGTGTTGTTCATTGAACAAGAGAATATAATAGAACAATAAAAGCCATTGATTTTCGTAACTATTGGAATCCCTTTCTGTCTTGGAACCAGAGCATTGCACATGCCCAAGAACATATTTGTCTTTTTACTTCTGCTTTATATATGCTTTCAATGGACCATGGCTTTGTCTTTTGCTTTTCTGTATGTGAGGCATCTTTCCCTTTTGCTGAATACATGCCTCTATTGCCTTTTTTGGCAACATTTGACTTCAATTTGATGAGCATATATAGATAGAAAATCCACTGCTACAACTAGTATTTGACCATAGTTATTTCTAATGCATCACTTCTCTTCAAAAATTCCTTGATTATATCCATTGTTGAATGCCAAGATGAACTCACCATGAACGCTCAAAGTGAACAATTCATTAAGATTAGAATCTAGGGCACTTTAAAAAGACATTGTTGACTTCACTTCTCCATTCTTAACATTAGACTTCTTTGTTAGCTTAGAATTTTCAGGAAATCTCTTTATTGTAATTAGGAATCACTTCCCTCATAGTTGTCGTTCAAACATGACCCTTTTTTGCATGTGATTTCATGTGATTCCTTTATAGAAAAATATCACTTTTAAAACACAAAGCATTTTTAGAATCCCAAGACATTTCATCAATCTGAAAGCAATCAATCAGAACCCAAAAATGGGTCTGGCTAAAAAAGTTTTCATTTTTGAATTAACTGGATTTCCAAATTGATCCACTGAGATCTTCAAACTAATTGGAATCAAAATCGAGCATTGAATTGTCCTTCAAACTCATTTTTTACCCTTTTTTACGACCTCTCAAATTTGCGCCAAAAGGTCCATTAACTAGCCTTAAAAACTGACCCAAACCTTTGACCAGGCTCTAAAAATTGGCACACTAACTCTTTGTTCCACACATTTTTACCCTATAGAATCTCATCTCATGAAGAATTTGAGATCAAAAGATATTCATTGTCAAAGTTGCCTTCTTAGAATTACCTTCAAGTAAACACATTAGAAAGTACTAAACTGGGTTCTGATTTGGCTTGGAAAACTAGGACATTGGTTCTCTATCATGAGGACAATATGAATCTATAATTTTGGCTCATGAAGAATAATTGGGTGCAAATGGTAGATGGTCAAAGTGAGCTACTTGGAATTGTTGACTGGAAACAATGACAGAAAATCAATTTTTGCAAATGGAATGGACCTAGAAAAGTGTGCAAATGGATTCATCAAGACCTAAAAATTGGCACACTTAAAGTATTTTTGGAGGAAAAAATAGTGGTACAATCCATTTGATCTAGGAAATCATAGATCTCAAGTTATAATGTCACAAATAGGGGTTCCAATCAATCTGCACTTTATGACACTAGTAAAAAGATAGAAATTGCATTTGATATCGTCTTTGAAAACTGATCAAACGGATTCATCATGAGATGAAATTTGAAAATCACAAGTCTCTGATGTCTATAATGCAATGCAATAGAAATTTCAACATTTGGGTCAACTGGGTCAAAGTTATAACATGTCGAACATGGCCTCCTAGAATTATGTGCAAAGTGCAAATGCATGAAAATAGTGACTGACCAACTTTGAGGGGTTTGAAACCTAATCAAATGAGCTCAAAATGACTTGAAATCTAAAACATAGGTTCTTGGGTACAAACATTCGATATTCCCAAAGTGGCAGGTCATGATACATTTCTAGGTATGAGATATGCACTGGCAAACAGGGCCTCCTGTCATTGTTTAACACTTTGGGTAACAATGCAGAATTGACACTAGCTCAAAACACAACTTCATAGAATGGATCAGAATCTCAATTTATCATCATAGAAAACTTAGACAACCTGAATGGAAGGTGTTAGAAGAATTGAACACCTCTTAGGCCTCAAAGGTATAGTCGGGTACATATTCATTTAAAACATTCATAAGGCTTGATTTTCTTAAAATTTGAAATAAACGCTCAAAATGAGAATGCAATTTTGACTGCCAAAAAATTGTAGCATTTATTCCTAAATGTCTTAATAGAGTTGGTTTAACATCCATTTTTAAAAATTCTCTAACAAGATGATAGTTCTATTGAATTGTTCTAAAGTCCTCTAGCAAGGCCACTCCTAATAGGGTGATTAAATCCTTTAACAAGGTCACACCTAACAATGTGTTTGTAACTTTTAACAGGGTTGGCTCCTAATAGAGCTCACTTCATAAGAGTGAAAATTAGTAGCTAGTTACTTGGTGGTTTTTTCCATATTGGGTTTCCACGTTAAATCTAGTGTCTCTTATGTTCATGTTATTTCTTTTATGCATGCATGTTAAATCTCTATGAATGCTTAAAGATCAATAATAAGTTAATTTATAGTACATCTACTAAGTTACAAATTTTTTTGATGTGGCTACCGAGTTACAACAGTAACTAGTTTATAA
Organism: Cupressus sempervirens; assembly: GCA_028749045.1. Classification (NCBI taxonomy): domain Eukaryota; kingdom Viridiplantae; phylum Streptophyta; class Pinopsida; order Cupressales; family Cupressaceae; genus Cupressus; species Cupressus sempervirens. Next base: position 816,484,996 of record CM053789.1, on the reverse strand, counting down.
GACATCTTAGGGATCTGTGGATTTGTTTTTGGGGTAACTGATTCACCCCTCCCCCTCTTAGTTGCTCCATCTACATTTCCAACAATTGGTATCAGAGCATTTGGTGCTTGTTGGAAGGATTTCAAGGATCTAAGCTAAAGATCAAGATGTATTTCAAGAGGGAAATTCCAAGGCTTAATAGGGATAACCTTTTAGCATGGAAAGGTCTCATGAGACTCCATCTAGCTTCCATTGGAGATACATGATTGAAATACCTTGATCAAGAATATGTAACTCCTTCTAGTACATTATCTATCAATGACATTGCTGAGAAGAATATTCATAACACCATGATGATAGACATTTCATCTACCTTAAGCTATGAAGAATTTGATGATATCAAGGACTAGAAAACTACCTTTGAAATGTGGAACAAGCTGAAAGATATCTATGGAGGTGACAACAATGTGAGAAGAGCCAAAGAAGAAAGTCTAAGAGGACAATTTGATTAGACAAGGATGAGAACATTGCTAAATAAGTTGAAATAGTCAAAGCAAGCATCAGTGCAATCAAAGCTTCTGGAGGAGATATCAAAGAGGAAATAGTTGTAAGCAAAGTTCTTAGAACATTGCTTCCCATTTATGTAATTGGAGATTTTGCAATTCAAGAAAGAAGATGTGAAGCAAATCATAAGATAAATTTAGAGGCCATAGTAGGAAGATTGACTACATTTGAGCTAGATAACTATGAAAACTATGTTCTAGCTTCCAAGAACATTGAATCGACATTTGAAGCCAAGCTTTCACTAAAAGAAAAGGGAAAAAAAGATACAGGATTCTCAATTAGAAATTAAAGAAGAATCAAAATAGAGTTCTAATAGTGATCTTGAGGTGGTTGAAGCTCTACTTAGAAAGAAATATTCTAGAGGAAAAGGAAAATACAAAGGTAAATTTCCTCTAATCTTATTTTCATGTGAGGAAATTGGTCATATTGCTACTAGGTGCCCAAACAAGAAAAATGAGGATGAGAAGAAAGGTCACAAGTGTAATGGCAAGAAATACTTCAAATCATTCAAGGAAAAAGGTAAGAAAACATGTTTCATGGCTAAAGATTCTAAGGATTCTAATAATAGTGAAGATGAAATTATTTACATTGCTATGAAAGATGAATCTGATAATGATCAGGAAGATATGATGGAACTTATCTCTCATGTAATAAAAAATGATACATGGATCATAGACAGTGGTTGCTCTCATCATATGACTAGTGACAAAACTAAGTTTGAACATTTTGAAGACTATGATGGTGATAGTGTTAGGTTTGGTAATAATGAACCTTGTTGCATAAAAGGAAGAGGAAGAATCTCACTAACCAAAGAGCTTGTATGTGATAATTCCTATTGGGTTGAAGGACTAAAACAAAAAAATTTGAGTCTGGCACAACTAATCAATATTGGATTCAAAGTGGAATTCATGCATGGAAAGGAAAGACTTCTAGATGACAAAGGAAAGTTGACTGGATCAGGCATATAGATAAAACATAACTTGTTTTTATCTTAAACTTGGTGAATGCTCATGTTTTATTGCTCAAGTTAAAGAAAGTTGGTTATGGCATAGAAGGTTATGTCATGTGAACTTTGATAACCTTTAGAAAATAAGCAAATTTAGGAAAGTAAAAGGCATTCCTAGTATAAAGAAACTTGATGTTGGTCTATGCAAGAATTGTCAAATTGGTAAGATAGAAAAGACTAGCTTTAAAAGTAAAAATGATCAGTCTGAAGAAATTTTGGAAATTGTGCATACTGCTTTGTGTGAACCCATTGGAATTGAGTGCTATATTGGAGTAAAGTTCTTCATTCTTTTTGTTGATGATTACTCTAGAATGATGATTGTTATGTATCTAAGAGAGAAATTAGAAGTATTTTAGAAGTTCAAATGATATTTGGCCAGAGTAGAGAAGGAAACAGGGAAAAGATTAAAATGTTTGAGGTCAAACAGAGGTGGTTAATTCATCTCCCATGAATTCAATAACTTTTGCATTGAAAGAGGAATCAAAAGATAGGTATTAGCCCCTAGAACTCTCGAGTAGAATGGAATAGTTGAAGAAGGAAAAAATCTATCATGGATTGTGCAAGAAATCTAATGATTCAAAAGAACATTACTATCAAATATTGGAAGGAAGCTATCAGCACTATAGTTCATACCTTGAACTGAGTACAGTTGAAGAAGGACTCATTCAAGACTCCCTGCGAGTTATGGTATGGCTATAAACCCAATGTAAGTTACCTAAAAGTATTTGGAAGAAAATTTTATATTTTAAAATAATATACAAAGGGAAAATTTGATGTGAAGGGTGATGAAGGCATATTTTTGGGATATTCTTGCAAAAGTAAGGCATATAGATGTTTGAATCTATCTACTCACAAAGTCATAGAAAGTGCACATGTGAAATTTGATGAGTTTGAAGAAAATAATGATGAAGAAAGCAAAAAGGAATAAGAAGATTACAGGAGATTTGTTTTCATTAAACCTGATATAGTGCAAGATACATTTGTCAATCGGGAAACTTCTACTCTTGAGTCTTCAGTCACTGAGTTGCAAGAAGTTCAAACTGAGTCACACAAACCGAAGTAACATTCAAATACTACCGAGCCAATGTCTACCAAGTCTAAAGGACCCAAGTAGCTGTCAAATTAACCAAAGCTAGACATTGAAACTCAAAATGAAGACTATGGAACTCAATCAAGGAGCAAGGAACCTGTATTGGCAAAATATGTCAGGAGACATCATGCACCAGATCAAATTGTTGGAGATAAGTTTGAAGGTACTATGATAAGAAGTAACCTAAAAAGTACTTTTCTACTTGCCAATTTTGAACCTAGAAATGTCAAAGATGCATTAGAAAATGAAAGTTGGATTGAGGTTGTGAATGAAGAGATAGAGCAAATAGAGAAGAACAAAACATGGACTCTTGTACCTAGGCCTAAAGATATAAATGTGATTGGAACTAAGTGGGTATTCATAAATAAGTTGAATGAAGATAGTAAAGTATCAAGGAACATAGCTAGACTGGTATGTAAAGGCTACTCTCAAGAAGAAGGAATAGACTATGGAGAGACTTTTTCTCATGTTGCAAGATTTGAAGGTTTCAGGACCTTACTTGCATATGCTACATACAAAGGATTTAAGGTATATCAAATTGATGTAAAATCAGCATTTCTCAATGATATTCTGGATGAAGAAGTCTACATTAGGAAACCTGATGGTTTTTTTGATTCAAACAAGAAGGACGTGGTCTGCAAATTATACAAAGCATTATATGGTCTGATACAAGCCCCTAGAGAATGGTATGAAAGATTGCATAACTATCTTATTTAGATTGGTTTTTAGAGAACTAATAATAATAGTAGCTTGTATATCAAGGAAGGACTAGATAACAAGATTATTTTGGAAAATATATTTTTGGATGATGCTTTGTTTATAGGGAATGATGATCTATGCAAAGAGTTTTTAGAGAAAATGAACAAGGAATTTGAGATGTCTATGTTTGGTGAGATCAAATTCTTTTTTGGTCTTTGAATCTAGTAAAGCAAGAATTATCTACATCACTCAATCTAAATACATCAAGGAGATACTCAAGAAATTCAGTATGGAAGATTGTAAACTAGTTGGAACTCCCATGTGTACTAGACTAAAGCTTACCAAGGATGATGAATCAAAAGAGGTAGATTACACTTTATATAGATCAATGATTGGAAAATTGTAGTATGTAGTTCATACAAGGCTTGATATTTCTCTTGAAATTGGTATTGTGGTAAGATTTTTAGAAAAACCTAGAGATAATCACATGATGGAAATCAAAAGGATCTTGAGATACTTGAAAGGCACTGAAGATTATGGATTGTGGTACAAATTTGGAGAAATTTAGACTTAAAAGTGTTTACTGATGCTGATTGGGTAGGAAACATTGATGATAGAAAGAGTACAAGTGGTGGAGCATTCTTTCTTGGAAAGAGGTTGGTTTCTTGGACAAGTTAAAAGAAAAATTGTGCATCCCAATCTACACTAGAAGTAGAGTATGTTGCTACTGTAGTGAACTATTCTAATATTGTTTGGTTTAAATAGTTATTCGAAGGCATGAAGGTAGAAACCAAAGAACTAGTTGTTATGTTTTGTGATAATATAAATACAATCAACATATCTAAAAGTCTAGTGATGCATTCAAAAACTAAGCACATTGCAATAAATTATCACTTTGTCAAAGAACTGGTGCAGGATAAGGAAATCAAATTGGAATATATCCATACAAAGGAACAAATTTCTAACATATTCACCACACCATTACCTAAGGATGCATTATTGTATCTAAGAGGTAAGTTAGGGGTCATTCCTCTATCTTTAGCTCACTAAAATAAAGTTTTAGTGATGGATCAATAGGAACCAAGTTGAAGATCTATTAGTTGATACAACATAGTAATGGAAACATTGTATATGAATCAATACTCAAGGTACATTGTTACTCATTTGGTATGTGTTGTCTTTGGCATGTGTTGTCAAAGAGGGAGAGTGTACTGTCATAAATTTTTGAAATTTGAATTTGTTTGTGGAGAGTTTGTTGTTTTGAAAAGAAGCTATGTAATTCCTTCACAGAGGGAGATTATTGCATTTGAGAAGTTTGTGGCATAAAATCTTAGAGGGAGAAATGTTCTGTCATAAAAAAGACATATTTTCAAATTTCATCTGCTATGACATATTGTGTTGCCATCAATGCCAAAGAGGGAGATTGTTGGATACAATTTTCCAATTGTGTGTTGTCTTTGATGTTACACAAATGTCATATCAGTTATCAAATAGGGTCTACCAAGCTCAGTTGGTTAGCAAAGAAAATTATAGAGTTTACAAAGCCCAATTGGTCAGCAAAGCAAATTGTAGAGTCTATCGAGCATTCTTGAAAGTTTCTCTATGGAAATAGCTTTTACCAAGCTCACTTGGGAAATGAAGGTTTCTATGGTAGAAATTAGTTTCTATCAAGCTCACAAGGTTAGCAAAAGAAAGTCAATATTTACCAAGTTCACTTAGTCTTCAAAGGATTTTGCAGAGTTTGCAATGTTTATCGAGCTTCAGTTGGTTAACACTGGAAATCATTTCCAGAGTAGTGTTTATCGAGTGGGGTCGACTAATGAAGGATTTCATTGTTTTGGGAAATAAAGCTTAATTGTTTTATGTAATTATTGTAGCTAACTAAGGTATTGATTATTAGTAAATGTAACTTGTAAATGAGCTGACTTGACAATTTGTAAGGTATAAATAAAAAGTCAAGTTGTGAATTCTAATGTGTAATGAATGAGCATGCAAGTATACTAATTGTGTGAAGAAGAAAGTGTGAAATTTTTTTGAATAAGGATCAGATATTGAGGAGTAGGAAAGATTTATTTGATCATTGAGGATCTAGTCAATAAAAATATAGATCTGTATCAGAAATTTAATTGCATCTCATTCAGGTAAATTCATTGTTACTTTCTCACCATTGTTGTAGTGATTCCTAAATCTTTTAATAGAGTTGGTCTAGTAGCCATTTTTGTAAATCCTCTAACACGGTGACATTTCTATTGAATTGTTCTAAATTTCTATAGCAAGGCCACTCCTAGTAGGGTGATTAAATCCTTTAACAAGGTCACACCTAATAGTGTGTTTTGTAACCTTTAACAGGGTTGGCTCCTAACAGGGCTCACTTCAGAAGAGTGAAAATCAGTAGCTAGTTACTTGGTGGTTTTTTCCATTTTGTATTTCCATGTTAAATCTAGTGTCTCTTATGTTCATGTTATTTCTTTTATGCATGCATGTCAAATCTCTATGAATGCTTAAAGATCAGTAATAAGTTAACTTGCAGTATATCTATTGAGTGACAACAATAACTAGTTTATAAGACATCTTAGGGATTTGTGGATTTGTTTTTATGGTAACTGATTCACACCCCCCCTGCTCTTAGTTACTCCATCTATATTTCCAACGAAGCTCAACACCTACTAAGAAGTTTCAAAGTATACAAGTGTCAAGTTACATAGTATGTGTTGAGCACACTATAGACTGAGCAACAACAATGTTGAGTATCAAAAAAAAGTAAGTGCCAAGCAATGTAGAGTATACATAAAAGTTAGAAATGATACAAATTTTGAGGTTAATCCTTTTCAAGATGACATGGAAGGAAAATTTAATATTATAGGTAGAGGTTTTTATGGAGAGTTTTACGTGATAATGATGTGGATCATAGATCCCTATGTTTTGTGATCAATGATTTAGATGAAGAGGATAATTATGGAAGCATCTAGAAAACTCTTTATGGAACTCTTTAAGTAGAGAAGATCTTAACTTATACCATAAAATATGAGATAAGAGGAGAAGAGGGTGTATAGAAACAAGGGAAAATATGTGAATGGTGTAGTGAAAGATCGAGATTAGATCAGATGTTAGTGGAAGTATAATGTTATCTCTTAATAGTGAAAGTGACCTATTCAAAGTTGTGAAGGGGAAGAAAAGTATTATTAAATCAAAAGAGAGGACTAGTTAGCAAGGAGAAGGCTAGAAATAATTTTACAAGGCATACTAAGAGTCAGGTACTGAACCAATTCTAACCATCTTGAATCAAGGTAAATCTCTAAACAGATGTTTGTAAATCTCCTAATAGAGTCCTTACTTTATTGTAAGTGTTAAATCCTCTAACAAGGTGAGACCTAGCAATCTCAAACACTTTTAATAGGGTAAACCCCTCATATGGTAGATCATATATTATGATTAAATATTGTAAAATTAACAGGTTAACTTTATTACTTCAGTAGTGAAGATTTTTGGGTATCATCACTGCCCAAGTTTTTCCTTCACCTTGGAGGGTTTCTAGGTAAAAAAAATTGTGTTATGTGTCTATTTTCATGCATGTGATAGATCAAATTTACATGTTACAACAATTGTATTATTACAATTTTTACGTGCACAAGATAACTAGTGAATGTGTGAATGAATTGTTGAAAAGTAAAATTTCTTAAGATTCTTATTCACCCCCCTAAATATCTTGTTATCCTATTTATATTTCCATCAGTCAATAGATGTCAATGAAAAATACTATGATGAATGCAACACATAAGCACTAAATCACATCTCTAGCAATGATAACATACTCCCCCATAGGAATACCATTAGGATTCATGCTAACAATCTCTCCCTTTGGTGTTGATGGAAAGATAGATGAAAAACATATATGTACCATGATTCCATGAATACCAAAGATATTTCTTCCTCATCTACCTTTACTCCCCTCAACAAAAAATATTGTCATTGATCAATTCATTACTCTCCCCCATAAGGAATACTCTCACAAATGATATAATATTTTTTTTTCATGTATTACTCTACCCCATTGAAATAAATGACAAAGGTATCAATATATCAATTCCTTAAGTTTGATTATTTTCAAAAAAACTAAAATATGTTCAATCTCAAGTTTCAAAAGATACTATTTAAATACTAGTATCAAGATCCTTAATAAATCATCTCAAACACATATACGCCCCCATAGGTGAAGAATCAAGCATATAGTCTGGATAAAAGAAATAGTTCTTTACTACATACTAGACTGATGCAATCCTTACATCATCTACTTTGAAGTAGGATTGTGTATAACCCCAACCATCCTTTTCTAATACTCAAATGTGTACTTAGCCATATTTTTAAAAATATGTTTGATATCTTCTCCTGCTAACATTTTCCAATCTGATTTCTTTCTCTACAACCTTCTCTCAAAAATTGATACTTAATGGATATTTTCTTTATCTTTCAATATAAAATTGGACTCTTTGACATACTTGCTATACTTGTTTTTGGTAGCTAAAAGTAAGATAAGGTAGTGGGGGGCAGGGGGGGGTGAATTAATACTATAACCAATTCACTTTTAAACAATTACTTTACCTTAATTGATAGTCAACTTAAAATATTCATCTAATCATATACATTTCAATTCCTAAAAATATCGATAGTTATTATTGTTAGAAAGTAAATTCCACTAGGATAGTTGTGGGTGAATCAGTTATGTAACTAAAATGATTCCCAATATCCTTATTAATTCTAAAACATGTAAACACTAGATTTAACAACCATAGAAAGATAACCATGCACAATATTACAAGATATATTAACTAGGGAAATCCTTGATTAAAGGAAAAATCTTAGTTGGAATGGTACTCAAAAATTGATGTACTATTATAAATGTTCCTTGTCAGAGGATAGACCCTATTAGGATTCAATTTAATATAATTAGTGCATATGAGTCCTAGTTAGGATACATTGTTTTCTTGTTGGGAGTTTTTTCAACCCAATTAGGAGTTGAAAGGAAGATCACTATGTTGGTGTTTGAAAATGCTAGAGGGTTTTCAATTATCCCACTGAGAAAGTGACACATCTAGGGGCAACTAACTCCCATTTTCAACATGTCATTTTGACAACAAGCCAACTATAAGGCATGACCCTTCTTCTACTTCAAGCTCTGCTAAACCTAGGTGGGTGGACCTGAGATTCAATTGACACCATACCAGTGCAAAAACATATCCCTAAATCTATTAAAGCAGATAAAAACCCCTTACATCTCCTAGTAACTCATGAAATGACACAAATATGCAATAGCTAAATGCAGATCTAGAATATTCACAAGCTGAGTGAGGGTTAAACAATTAGGTCCTTTAACATTAAATGTAAAGATGATTTTGATTTTGATTTTATGTGGGTGGGGGAATGAGGATGAAAACCATGCATGGACAACTTAATGACCTTGTATATGATTAGTGCTTGATCCATTGGGAAAATTCATGAATCTCCCTCATGCATTTTGATATCTGATACTTATTCATATATTTAGATATGTGATCTATCCATTAACCTTGCAAATAGACATCAATATTCATTTCAAATCTCATTCTTACCTAATATGCTTCTCAATAAATCTACAAACCTATTGAATCTATGAGCATTTACACAATTCCTTGAATTATTAACAACAATGAGACAACAGATAACCTTAAGGGACCACAAAATTGACCTAGGCTCTTTGTTCAAAGATCATAAAACATCATAGATCAATTAAGAATGGAGACAAGATTTAACCTAAAACTAAAACTAAATGCTTTCTATGCTTTGTATTTATTTCCTTGAAATAATACATGAAAATGCATGAAATTAACTCACAAATCACTTAATAAGTGAGAATGTATAATAACATATGCATTCATACAAAAGAGAAAATGGCAAGAATGAGAAACTGATGCGATGGGAAGGGGGTATCACAGCCAAAGCATAGCTTCATGGTCTGGAACTAGCACATCCCAGATCTTCCATTCAGAGTTCATCAATTCCAGGGCCAATTATACTAATTTCCCTCATTCCAGAGACTTTCCAATATTTTCCAACCCCTACAAAAGAGAAGAAGAAAGATAGATATAGGAAGAAGAAAAGAATCCCAGATCTGATCAGGAGATGACAAGTGTCCCTTCAGAATTCCTTCCAAGAAGCAGAAGAAACCTCTCTCTACCTTCTCTCTGTAACTGACAATCAAATCCCCTCATCATCTCATCTCTCAAAGGCATCAAAAATATGTCAGAAATCTAATGATGAAAGGATGTAACTAATTTCTAATGTTAAAATGCACTTGGTAAAAGTAACAAATCAGTTGAAAATGGCTTGTAGAATGCAAGAAAACTAATTTGGCTTGATTTTCTTCCCATTTAGATTCCAAAAAGTTTTTAGAATTTCCCTTTAACCAATTTTGATGCTTTATGATCAAAACTACCTATTTTGTTGCCAATGCCCCTAATTTTCACAAATTGACCTACATCATGAACCATTGAATACCTTTGCAAAAATTGACTTTAGATTTGGAAAGTTCAGGTTCTCCTAGTTCTGAATGTATATTGGAGTGCCCAATTTGGTTTAAAAATTCCCCATTTATGGTCGTTTGAAGATCGGCCCTCTGTTCATGACTTTGGCACATAAAAGAATAAATTTGAAAAATTAATAAAAAAGACTATAGTTTAAACTATAGAGATTCATTATTTGGAAACAAATTTTTCAAATTTGGATGAACGTGCAGTGCAACAAAGATATATTTTAAAACAAATTTGAAATTACTCTTTCCTCTTCAAACCATCTAAATAGTGCCACATGTCATTATCTTACTAGCTCGAGCTTGTGCAATAGTGCCACATGTCACCATGGGATTGGTCTTAATATTTGAGTGGGACCCATGTTCAAGCTCCTTCAATTTTCTAAAATTTTTGGCAAGTTGCCAAGTCGCTTGCCGTAAATTCTTCATTTTTTCGGTGGCGACATGGCTACCACCGAATTTCCATCACATTTTCTAGCGAACTACTTAATCCCTCCTTCCATGTCAATGCCACGTGCCACTTTCTCGCTAACTCGCTATGGTAACTTCCTTGCATCTTTTGCATAGCGACTTAAAGATGACCACACGATCAAGAAATGTGGCAAAATCTCCTCCTTTCGAGCTAATCTACCTTTGCCAGATTCCTGGGTTTTCCTGGCAACTCGCTATGTCACTAGCCAAATTTTTTGGATTTTTTGGCTAGCGCCATAGTGACTAGCCAGATTTTAACTTTCCCAATGCATGCTGATGTCATCCTCCTTTTTGCATGCATTCATTCAAAATTTTACTGATGTCACCACACAGCTATCTGGGATCTGTGTGCATCATGGCTTCCAAATGCCTCTAATTCTTAAAAAATCATACTATGTGATCACTTTAGTATTTAAACTACTAAAAGGCCCCATCATAATTGATGTGGGATAATGCTTTTAGTCTTTCCCTTCTAATTCACAGGTTACCTTCCATAGCATCCATGTTTTTTTTTTAATGCTCGTGGTGCCTGCATCTCTGTTCTTTGCGTGACTGCAATTCTATACTGGCTGCTTCATGTGGGTCATCTCTGCATTCATGGCTTCCTTTTGGACTCCACACAGGCTCAATCCCTTTTAAAATGGTAGATTTTTCTTGCATTTGAAATAATACTCTTGCCCTCTTATCAATGCCGGTGTCTATTATGGACAATTTTCTAGCATGCAAGTCTCCTTCGCTACTTATGTGCGGATTCTTCTGCCCTTTTATAGCATTGATACTCTGCTATTAGATATGTGTTCTTCTCATGTTCAAGCATTGACTTCCTTTGAAAGGTGTGTGGAGATCTTTTTGAACTACGTGGGATTTTTGGTTTATACTCTGCCATTGTTCCAATCCTTCTCATGTGTTCACTGCAGCTTGTGTTATGACTGTGTGAGTGCTCCTTTGGAATGACTTTACCAGATGCCGACCACCCTTCCTTCATAGTAGTGAACTCTAGCATGGATCCTTCATGTGACTGACTATAGGTTGTTCCTTTGTAATCTGTGAAGGTTCTTTGTATGCTTTTTAACTGGCATTCTTTGTCTCTGCTCCATGTATGAATGTTACATCTATGGAGATACAGATGAAATTATCATATTCTTTCACCTATCATTTTACCTTTTATCTCACCCCCATCTGCTACGGCCTAATCTTCATCAATGGTTTTGGTGTTGATTGCGTGCGGTTTACTTTCATGAACGAATTCTTCTTTCTTGCTACCAACTTGACTCCTTACCTGATCATGTAGACACATCCTTTTGTTGCTCATTCTAAGGATACCCCTACTGTGTCTTACTTTGGACTACCCCAAAACATGGGCCTTATTGTTGAAGATGTCCCCTATTCCCTTTAATCTTCTCTGAAGTCTTCATAATCTAATATTCATTTTCCTTTACAAACTAGAAATAGGTCAACTTCATACATGAGAGTAAATTATGGTGAAACCATTTCCTAATTTGTCTTTGACAATGAAAGATCCACATGAAAATATTATCCCTCACTGATATGGTTCATGTATCAAATACATTAGAAAATTATCACCCAATGTCATAAATCTGATAAATTTAGCCGGGGCGAAAAGTGTGTTCGGCTATAAAAAAATTCGTTCCATAATGACTAAATCCTCAAACTAGCCCATTGATTATTTTGAACTAACTAGAATCCATTTTGACCACTGATTTATTGTTAAAAACTCATTTCAATTATTCCCACACCACTGTGAAAGCTTTGTCAAGAGGCTTGTTGCCTGACTTTAAAAACTGACATAAACACCTGACCAAGCTTCGAAACTCAAGATCTATGTTCTCTCTGACATGTTCAACAGGCCTGCCAAATCTCGTTGCATGATGACATCAAGGTCAAAATATATTGACCCCTAAAGTCACCAACTTAAATTCACTTGCAGATAAACAAGTTAGAAAACTGGAAAGTGCGTTCGGAAATAGCCCTGAAAATTGGACAAATAGGCACTTGAGGTTTCAAAAATTGGGATACTAGTATTTTGCCATGAGGAAAATATGATTCTACAGTTTTAGATCATGATGAATCACAGGGTAAATTTGGCAAGGGTGCAAAGTTGACTACTTGGATTTGCAAGACATAGGACATTAGTGAAATATCATTTTTTATGAATGGAATGACCCTAGAAAAGTGTGAAGACGGATTCGTCAAGGCTTAAAAACTGACACACTTATAGTATTTTTAGAGTAGAATATAGGGAAACAAACAATTTGGTCCTACCATTCACAAGAACAAAGATATGACATCCCGAATAGGGCTCCTGATCAATCTACACTTCTAGTTACTAGTGAAACTTTTAGAAATTGCAAATGGAATCGCGTTCAAAAACTGATCAAACAGACTTTTCATAAGTTCAAATCTGGAACATATAAAGTCTTTGACCCCTAGAATATGATACAAAAGGAATTTTAGCATTTGGGTCAACTGAGTAAAAGTTATAGCACATCAAACAAGGCTTCCCAGAATTCAAAATTGATTGCAAAAGCATGAAAATAGTAACTAACCAACTTTGAGGGATTCAAAACCTAGTTAAACAGACTCGAAATTACTCAAAATCTGAAACATAGGTTCTTAGGTATGGACACTAGGCACTCCCAAAGTAGCAAGTCACAAAACATTTCTGGGTGCGAGATATTCAGTTACAAACATAGCCTCCTGTTCCTATTTGACACTCAAGTGAAAATGCAGATTTGTAAAATGATCAAAATGAGACTTCATGAAATGGCTTGAAATGTCAATTTATCATCATGGCACATGTGGACACACTAAATGGAAGGTGTTAGAAACATTAAACACCTCTTAGGCCTCAATCTGATAGCTAGGTACACATGCACTTAAAAGCGTTTATAGGGCTTAATTTTCTCAAAAGTGTTCAAAATTTGAAATGGGTTTAAAAATGAAGCATGCAATTTTTCATCCCAACAGTGGCTCTATCTGGGGATGCATGCCCCCTGTAGGCATGGAAAAATCTTAGATCTCTGGGAGAAGCAGACCACACTCCTGAACTTCAAAAACTCTCCTAAATAGCTGTATTGAAAGTAAACAACATCTACAACTACTAAGATTATGTACACACGATGGCCCCGGGCAACCGAACTTCAAAAAAACTATTTACCTCTATCACAAACATAATTCTCATCTAAACTTTCATGAGGTAAACTAAAATTTCCACTCATATCAGTCTCACTAATCAGATTATCATTCTGAATCAACTCATTTTGCAAAACTGAATCTAAACCTTGACTTTCAAAATGCAAAAACAAACTATGTTCATCTTCAACCACTTGCTTTTTATGAAAGTTCTGATCAGCATGCTCAAAAATATCGGACTGAAACTGAAAACCTTCTCTAACAAATGACTCGTGCATGCTATCAATTTTGAATATGAATGTATCATATTCAACATGAGGAAAAGAATCACTCATACCTTAAAAATGTGCATCCTTTTGTATAACTGGATGGAAATCAAATGAACAATCTAACTGATACTCACATATGTCATCCATATCATAATCTGAAACTAATCCATAATCTTTAGATGGTTCTTCACAATCAGCAAACAAATTAGTCTTCACATTAAAATATTCATCATATAACTTAGTACAAGGTGCATGCTGATTTTCAAGAACAACTTTTTCAAACACCTTGTCATCTGTCTCATCAGATGCAACATCATAATCATTTTCTTTGTCAAACTCAGAAGAAGAACATTATGATCTCTTATAGTAGTAAGACAAAGTATCATCATCAAACTCATTCTCAACTAAATCTGAATTTTCCATGTGCTCTTTAAACAAAGGATTGATAACTCCATGCAATGACCCTCTTTGAATGTTTTGAAAAAAAATGGGCTGATCATCATCATGATTCTCATCATATAAAGTGTTAGTATATACTTTAAAACCATTTCCCATCTCATCTTCATGGAGACTTTCAGTGTGTGAAGAAAAATCAGAACTACATGAAGACTCAACATTCACTCCATCAACAAAGCATGTAGAATATAAATCAAAGTTACTTTCATTGTCTTCATGTAGGTGATTCAAATGTCTTACAAGTAAATCATCTTTTATTTTACCAATAGGTGTTGATGCATTAATCTCAAGATCAATCATATACTGATCATCATTGCACTCATCCTCAAGACACTCTTCTACACAATTAGGTAATATGTCTTTATGGATAACCTCTTTGTCTTCATATTGTGTAGACAAATCTTCTTCACCAGTTTCAACATATAGCTGACTTGCATAATTCTAAAATGAGACTTTAGTTTCAGATTTAGGAACATTACTCATACCTTTACTATCAAGAGAACACTCACTCTCGTTATTACTTTCTTCTTCCTAATTAGCATCTAATTCACATGAAGACGCATATGTACTATCACAATCCTCTTCTTGACTTGAGCAACAAGTCTTGCCATTTTCTTCACATGACGCTTCTTCACAATATGTCGGATCAACACTTTCATCTTTATCACTTGATACGTTACTTCTAGGTTCTTCATCCTCATACTGAGATAAATACCTTTCCTCTTTCTGATTCATTATGTTTTCAACACAATGCAAATTGTCAATGGGAAAATGAATGATTGGATTTACATCTTGCATGCATAACTTATCAAGTGAATCAACTCTATCATTCATTGTTGTAATACCATAAACATGTGCATTCAATTCAGCTTGAATGGAATCATTTCTTTTTTGCAACAAAGAGATTTCATGTTCACATGTTTTTATTTTTGAATCTTCAAAAAAAATATTTACAATAGCAGGGGTACTTATTTGCTATTCTAAAATTAAACATTCTATATGACATTGATTTATTCTTTGCACCTCATCTTGCCAGAAAACATTATTAGAGAAGTGACTCCTGGTTAAGCCATATTTTATGTTATTCTCAATCTCTATCGCTATCATGAATGCCTAATGCAAAGTCTTGGGTTCTTTATCTCTCAACAAATAGCTCATCTTTTTATTGAATGCACCAAGATAAACCACTAAACACATTTGATCATCTGGCTTGTAGCTTTTAGGAATTTCATTTAAAATCTTTGCAAATCTGATATTAAATTTATGAACTAACTCACCATTCCTGACTTGGATATTCAAAAACTTATCAAAATAATTAGAGATGCTTACTCTTTCCCCAAACTACTTCATGAAGGTTGAAATTAATTCATCCCAAGATGAAATGGAGCATGCGGGCAGAAAAGAAAACCAATCCCTAGCATTCGCTTCCAAAGTCTAAACAAACAACTTCATCTGAACATCTTCACGAGCAATTTCAAAATCACCAACCAAGTCACTCAACAACTGAATATGATGACTGGCTGAATTTTCATGGTTCCCACTAAATTTAGGCAAATACTTTCTGAGGTTACAAGGCATAGTATTTTGGAAACCATGAATACCATTAAAATTTAATGGCATATACCGCTTGGTAGAAATACATCTAGGAACTTCACTAACCGGCTGCATCCTAGGTGAACTGAATCTTGACATTATTCAAAAAATTTGAACCTCATTCACCCAGATTAATTCTAATTTATAATCTACAACAAATCTATACCCTTCTACCCATGAACTACTTTTGAAATACACTTCACAACTGTAAAACACAACCAAATGAAACTCGATCTAATGAAGTGTATAAAACTTATTACACTATTCTCCTCCCCTTAGTGCTAAAATTCACTTGATGGAGAACACTTTTCACAATCAATTTTCATGAAAAGAAATTACATGAAAATGAGAATACCTCAAGATCCGGATGGCTGAAAGTTCTTAGTCCACCTTTTACAACAACAGACCCAAAGTTTTATCAAATCTTTACTGAACCTTTTGAATCAACACACCACAAATCTTGCAACCATTTAAGATGTTTGAACCTCTTCGAATTTGCTCTTCTCCTGCAAAAACTTAATCACAATTCATGCATAGAACTACACTGGTGCATAGATTAATTTTGAGTGGCCACTCACATTAAGTGAGACAAGAATTGCATTAGATTTGAACAAAACTCAAAACTAATTTGAAACAACAGCAGGTAGAAGAAACCTCTTCAAATTTATCTTGACTGTGAAACTTCCAAACAAGGCTAAAACATAACTCTTCACACTATCAGATCCAAGCTACACTTCTCTTCTCAAACCAAAATATAACAAAAATCTAGATTTGCCCAACAATGTGCTGAAATCCCTCACCAAGATACACAAACAATTAAAAGCCACTGGTTGCAGAGATAGAGTCACCAATCACAATTGTGAGAAAAGATTTTGAAACACAGATTATTATTGATCTAATTCAGAACCAAACTTTCAGCATGAAATAACTTGCATATTCTCAAACATTTTGAAAAGAGAACAAGATACTCTTCATTTTTAAATCTTGGACTCTAATTTTTACAACTGCACTTGTAAAGACTGAACTAATTGAAGATAGACTTATAATAGTCATAGAACACAATTTTCATTTAATTTTATAACATACTACTATCCATGAATAAAAATTAACTGGAGAACATGAAACTTTAGCAAGGAAAATAAGAAACGCCTCTTGCTAGATATATGCCATATTCAATCTATTTCATGCAAAAGATTTTAGTTCTTTCTATATGCAACATCCCTAGCAGAGTCACCATTTTGTTGGTGTTTGAAAATGATGGAGGGTTTTAAATTATCCCACTGAGAAGTGACACATCTAGCGGCAGCTAACTCCCATTTTTAACATGTCATTTCTGACAATAGGCCAACTATAAGGCATGACCCTTCTTCTACTTAAGGCTCTACTAAACCTAGGCAGGTGGACCTAAGATTCAATTGATACCATACTAGTGCAAAAACACATCCCTGAATCTATTAAAGTAGATTAAAATCCCTTAAATCTCCTAGTAACTCATGAAATGACACAAATATGCAATAGCTAAATGCAGATCTAGAATATTCACAAGCTGAGTGAGCGTTAAACAATTAGGTCCTTTAACATAAAATGTAAAGATGATTTTAATTTTTATTTTATGTGGGTGGGAGAAAGAGGATGAAAACCATGCATGGACAACAACTTAATGACCCTGTATCTGATTAGTGCCTGATCCATTGGAAAAATTCATGAACCTCCCTCATACATTTCAATATCTGATACTTATTCATATATTCAGATATGTGATCTATCCATTAACCTTGCAAATAGACATCAATGTTCATTTCAAATCTCATTCTTACTTGATATCCTTCTCAATACCTCTACAACCCTATTGAATCTATGATCATTTACACAATTCCTTGAATTATCAGCAACAATGAGACAACATATAGCCTTAAGGGACTGCAAAAATGACCTAGGCTCTTTGTTCAAAGATCATAAAACGTCACAAATCAACTAAGAATGGAGAAAAGATTTAAATTGAAACTAAATGCTTGCTATTCTTTTTATTTATTTCCTTGAAATAATACATGAAAATGCATGAAATTAACTCACAAATCACCTAATAAGCTAGATTGTATAATAACATATACTATCATACAAGAGAGAAAATGGCGGGAATGAGAAACTGATGGGATGGGAAGGGGGTATCATAGCCAAAGCATAGCTTCATGGTCTGAAACCAACACATCCCAAATCTTCCATTCAGAGTTCATCAATTCCAGGGCCAATTCTACTAATTGCCCTCATTCCAGAGACTTTCCAATATTTTCCAACCCCTACAAAAGAGAAGAAGAAAGATAGATATAGGAAGAAGAAAAGAATCCCAGATCTGATTAGGAGATGACAAGTGTCCCTTCAGAATTCCTTCCAAGAAGCAGAATAAACCTCTCTCTACCTTCTCTCTATAACTGACAATCGAATCCCCTCATCATTTCATCTCTCAAAGGCATCAAAAATTTGATGATGAAATGATGTAACTAATTTCTAATGTTAAAATGCACTTGGTAAAAGTAACAAATTAGTTGAAAATGGCTTGTACAATGCAAGAAAACTAATTTTTCTTGATTTTCTTCTCATTTAGATTCCAAAAGTTTTTAGAATTACCCTCTAACCAATTCTGATGCTTCATGATCAAAACTACCTGTTCTGTTGCCAATCCCCCTGATTTTCACAAACTGACTTATAGCATGAACCATTGAATACTTTTGCAAAAACTGACTTCAAATTTGGAAATTTCAGGTTCTCCCAGTTCTGACGGTCTATTGGAGTGCCCAATTTGGTTAAAAATCTCCCCAAATATGGCCATTTGAAGATCGGCCCTCTGTTCATGACTTTGGCACATAAAAGAATAAATTTGAAAAATTAACAAAAAAGTCTTTAGTTTAAACTATAGAGATTCATTATTTGGAAACAAATTTTTCAAATTTGGATGAATGTGCAGTGCAGCAAAGATATATTTTAAAACAAATTTGAAATTACTCTTTCCTCTTCAAACCATTTGAATAGTGCCACATGTCATTATCTTATTGGCTCAAGCTTGTGTAATAGTGCCATGTGTCACCATGGGATTGGTCTTGATATTTGAGCAAGACTCATGTTCAAGCTCTGCCAGTTTTCCAAAATTTTTGGCAAATTGCCAAGTCGCTTGCTGAAAATTCTTCATTTTTTTGGTGGCGACGTGGCGACCACTGAATTTTGGTCACATTTTCTGATGAACTTCTTAATCCCTCCTTCCATGTCAATGTCACGTGTCACCTTCTCGCTAACTCACTATAGTAACTTCCTTGCATCTTCCACATAGCAACTTAATGATGACCACATGATCAAGACATGTGGCAAAATCTCCTCCTTTCAAGCTAATCTACCTTCGCCGGATTGCTGGGTTTTCCCGGCAACTCGCTATGTCGCTAGCCAAATTTTTTTGATTTTTCGGCTAGTGCCATATTGACTAGCCAAATTTTAACTTTCTCGGTGCATGCTGACATCCTCCTCCTTTTGCGTGCATTCATTCAAAATTTTACTAAGGTCAACACACAGCTGTTTGGGACCCATGCACATCATGGCTTCCAAAAGCCTCTAATTCTTAAGACATCATACTATGTGATCAGTTTAGTATTTAAACTACTGAAAAGCCCCATCATAACCGATGTGGAGTAATGCTTTTAGTCTTTCCCTTCTAATTCGCAGGTTACCTTCCATGGCATGGATGTTTTTTTTTAATGCTCGTGGTGCCTGCATCTCTGTTATTTGTGTGACTGCAATTCTATACTGGCTGCTTCATGTGGGTTGTCTCTACATTTATGGCTTCCTTTTGGACTCCACACAGGCTCAATCCCTTTTAAAATGGCAGATTTTTCTTGCATTTGAAACAATACTCTTGCCCTTTTATCAATGCCAATTTCTATTATGGACGATTTTCTAGCATTCAAGTCTCCTTTGCTACTTACATGCGGATTCTTTTGCCCTTTTATAGAATTGATACTCTGATATTAGGCATGTGTGTTGCTCATGTTTAGGCATTGAATTCCTCTGAAAGGCATGTGGAGATCTTTGTGACTTGCATGTGATTTTTGGTTTATAGTCTGCCGTTGTTCCAATCCTGCTCATGCGTTCACTGTGACTTGTGATATGACTGCATGAGTGCTCCTTTGGAATGACTTTACCAGATGTCGACTGCCCTTTCTTCATAGTAGTGACCTCTAGCATGGAGCCTTCATGTGACTAACAATAGGTTGTTCCTTTGTAATCTGTTGAGGTTCTTTTTATGCCTTTTAACTGGCATTCTTTATCTCTACTCCATGTATGAATGCTACATCTATGGAGATACAAATGTAGTTATCATATTCTTTCACCTATCATTCTACCTTTTATCTCACCCCCCATCTGCTATGGCCTAATCTTCATCAATGGTTTTGGTGTTGACTACGTGTGGTTTGCTTTCATAAATAGATTCTTCTTTCTTGCTACCAACTTGACTCCTTACCTGATCAAGTAGACACATCCTTTTGTTGCTCATTCTAAGGAGACCCCTATTGTGTCTTACCTTGGACTACCCCAAAATGTGGGCCTTATTGCTGAAGACGTCCCCTCTTCCCTTTAATCTTCTCTAAAGTCTTCATATTCTAAGATTCCCTTTTCCTTCACAAACTAGAAACAGTTCAACTTTGTACATGAGAGTAAATTATGGTGAAACCATTTCCTAATTTGTCTTTAACAATGAAAGATCCACATGAAAACATTATCTCTCATTGATATGGTTCATGTATCAAAGACATTAGAAAATTATCACACAATGTCACAAATCTAATAAATTTAGTCGGGCCCAAAAGTGGGTCCGGCTAAAAAAAATTTTGTTCTTGAATGATTAAATCCTCAAACTAGCCCATTGATTATTTCAAATTGATTGGAATCCATTTTGACCACCGATTGACTGTTAAAAACTCATTTCAATTATTCCCGCACCGCTATGAAATCTTTGTGAGGAGGCCTATTGCCTGACTTTAAAAGTTGACATAAACACCTGACCAAGCTCCGAAACTCAAGATCAATGTTCTCTGTGACATGTTCAATAGGCTTGCCAGATCTCGTTGCATGATGACATCAACATCAAAAGATATTGACCCCTAAAGTTGCCAACTTAAATTCACCTGTACATAAACAAGTTAGAAAACTGGAAAGTGCATTTGGAAATGGCCTTGAAAATTGGACAAATAGGCACTTGAGGTTCTGAAAACTGGGACACTGGTACTTTTCCATGAGGAAAGTATGATTCTACAGTTTCAAATCATGATGAATCACGGGGTAAATTAGGCAAGGGCACAAAGTTGACTACTTGGATTTGCACGACATAGGACATTAGTGAAATATCATTTTTTACAAATGGAATGACCCTGGAAAAGCGTGAAGATAGATTCATCAAGGCTTAAAAACTGACACACTTATAGTATTTTTAGATTAGAATACAGGGAAACAAACCATTTGATCCTACCATTCACAGGAACAAATATATGACATCCTGAAAAGAGCTCCCGAACAATCTGCACTTCTGGTTACCAATGAAACTTTTAGAAATTGCAAATGGAATCGCATTTGAAAACTGATCAAACAGATTCGTTATAAGTTCAAATTTGGAACATATAAAATCTTTGACCCCTAGAATATGATACAAAAGGAATTTTAGCATTTGGGCCAACTGGGTCAAAGTTACAGCACGTCAAATAGGGCTTCCCAGAATTTAGAATTGATTGCAAAAGCATGAAAATAGTAACTGACCAACTTTGAGGGATTCAAAACCTAGTCAAACAGACTCAGAACAACTCAAAATCTGAAACATAGGTTCTTAGGTATGGACACTAGACACTCCTAAAGCGGCAAGTCACAAAACATTTTTGGGTATGAGATATTCAGTTACAAACATAGCCTCCTGTCGCTATTTGAAATAGGTGAAAATGAAGATTTGTAAAATACTCAAAATGGGACTTCACGGAATGGCTTGAAATGCCAATTTATCATCATGGCACATGTGGATACACTAAATGGAAGGTGTTAGAAACATTAAACACCTCTTAGGCCTCAATTTGATAGTTGGGTACACATGCACTTAAAAGCATTTATAGGGCTTAATTTTCTCGAAAGTGCTCAAAATTTGAAATGGGACTAAAAATGAAGCATGTAATTTTTCATCCCAACCACACTAATCATTACATCTTAACCAATTAATATTAAACATGTATTCAATTTATTTCTCATCCCTCTCAACCAAATTTCATCTCCGTTAGGAGATAAAATCTAAACAATTACTATCCGCTTTCCAAAAACTCTCTTTGGAAGCTTCCTTCACTAAAATCTACATAAATTTGTCGAGTCTTCATATTTATGCATATTGCTCATAACTGTAGAATCTATATATATTTTAGATCATAATTGCAACTATACATAATGTGATCTTCTATCCTTGAACCACACAAACCTAATCTCTCTTAGTTGCTCTTCCAATCTTCACAAAATAACTAGTATGTTGACATCAATGACAAACTTTATCATGAATGAAACAAATAAGCTCTAAATCATGTCTCCAACAATGCTAATATACCCTTCCATAGGAATATCATCAAAAATTCATGCTAACAATCTCCTCATTTTTCATTGATGGAAACATAGATGAAAAAGATCTAACTTCCAATAATACCAAATATACTTCTTCCTCAACTCCCTTTGCTCCTCTAGTCATCCAACTCATGAATTTTATTAGTCATCAAGTAATCAAATTCATAAGGAAGGTGTTAATCTCCCTAATACATCAACATATTTCTATTAATCCTCTTCATCAATCAAGTACATATCTTTGTGTTGGTGTTTGAAAACTACTGAACAACAAAATGTTCAATACCACAATGATAACACTCATATAACCTAAAGATCAACCAATTCCTATTATCAATTATATAAGTAAACCATTTTGATCCAACTTCAACAAAAAAAAAAGGATGGTTTCCTACTCTTTTGGCTCTACTAAACCAAGGTGGGTATACCTAGGGATGATTCTAGTGCAAACTGTTGTGTAGAGATTCTTTTAGTTTCATTTTGATTCCCATTTATTACCCACTAACACATGAATATTTTGCTTCACTTCCTTTAATGTTCTCATACTTGTATGCATCCCTTACCAGCAGATTTGGTCGTTATTCTCCTTAAATTTACAAATATTCCTAATAATAGTAGCTACCTAAGACTCAGGGAATAGATATAAACAAGCATTGACCAACATTTATAACTTTGAACAAAATTGAACAAAAAATTATTTTGATTTTATAATTGTTATGATATGCAGTAGCAGAATTTATCCTTGTTCACCTCTGACTTATATGACTAGTGCCTTATCCATTGGGCAGAAAATTGACTATTGGTGGGAGATCTAATTCAATTAACTTGTAAATGAATTAATTAATTGTAATCACCCATTTCCATTCTTATGAAGTATCCTTTCTATAAACTCATAAACCCTATTGATTCACTGAAGGATTTCTATAATTCCTTGAATTAAAAGCAATAGTGATATCAACATACAACCCATTTAAATTGCATTCAGCCAAATTAAACCTTATTTAAAATGAATTCAAAGTAAACAAACCCATAAAAAGGAGATAGAAATTGATGACACAAATATAGTGTAAATACCCCTTTGTATTATCCTTTCAGATGACTAATACAATGACCAATAGAATTCAAAGGATAGCCCAGAACAACTTGTTGGTTCTATCATTTCAATATATCTTCAGAAAGTACAACTAGAAAATAAACTTAGAACAACTACACATTATTAGATCAACTATATTCTCTCAAAGACTTAAAATTGTACCAAATTTAGACCTTCACAATGCCTTGAAAACTCATTTATATAGCATGAGTTGCAACAAGCAAAGGGAAATTGTTATTTGACAAGTGTCCAAGAAACAAAAAATCATACAAAAGACAAAAATAGTCACAACAGAATGCCAGGTGCATCGAATATTCTTTAGGTAGGCCCATTCCTATTATTGTTGTAAATCATCAACTTTTGATTTGTCTCTCACTATTATGGATCTTTAAAATATGTGGCTACCAAGCTAGCCAATGAAGGGTTATCTTGTGATGCTTCCAAATCAATTTTTTCCTGTGAGTTTTCACTACTTTCACCTTGAGAAGGCACTATTACTTTTTCACCTTCTTCTTTCTTCAGTTTTGGTGCTGCTGTGTCAATGACCTGCACCTCACCTTCTTGTTCCTTATCATCATCTCAACTACCTTCTTCTAACTGCTTGTCCAAAGTAATATCTTCCATCCAGGTGTTAAACTGTATATCATCTAGCCAGATGAACTGCAGGATACCATCTTGTTTCTTTAATATATAATTAGCCTCCTTTTCAAAGCCAATAAATTCTTGCTTCAAAGAATCAAAAAATAACTAGACTTTAACCAATTCCTCTGTCATGGTGGCCCACCAAGCATACCCCTTTTCATTGACAACTTTATTTATCCTTATGCAGAATAGCTCATCCAGTTCTTTACTCCATTTATCCTTATTTTTCAATTTATTCTTTCTATCCAAGGCGCAAGGAAACAGATCAAATTTTTTATTCTTGTACTTATTCAAATTAGAAACAATGTTTAGTTGCAGAGCAACTCTCCTGTTATCAAAATCTGATAGGTCATTAGCAATATCATACAATTTTTCAATATGTTCATGGAAAGACCTTATAACTAAATAACATAAAAGGGTGATTTCTTTTTCCCTTTTTCCCCACTTACTAACAATAGGCTTGAGGGTTTCATCATGGGTTTTCAATTCCTCCCATATACTTATTACTCTTTCCAACTAATCAAAGAATAAGGGCCATTCAATTTTATCCACTAAGTATATTAGAGCCTTTCTAAGCTTATCCTCATACTGCATATTTAACTCTACATGTAAGGCCCATATTTTTCTTTTTTCTT
This sequence comes from Cupressus sempervirens, assembly GCA_028749045.1. Classification (NCBI taxonomy): domain Eukaryota; kingdom Viridiplantae; phylum Streptophyta; class Pinopsida; order Cupressales; family Cupressaceae; genus Cupressus; species Cupressus sempervirens. Next base: position 816,460,160 of record CM053789.1, on the reverse strand, counting down.
CTTCGAAATCCTTAGCTATGTAATATTCTGGCTTTGAGGTGTGTCTGGTATTTCTACAAGGGGGTGGATTTAAAGGTTCCACTGGAGGATAGGGGTATGTTATTCTTGGCCTTGTGGACTTCCCCATTATCTTGTTTTCAAGCTCAATTCTCCTTTTTACCTCCTCATTATAGGCCTCAAGAATTGTTTCATATTTATTCTATAACTCAAACATAGCCTGTTCCTCCTTCTTAGCAGCAACCAAAAGAAACTTGGAAGAATCCACATTCCAATATGCTGCCTACACATGTGAGGTATCAGCAACCCTTCTTAAAAGTATATTTCCCATCAACCTAGACTCATCTAGTTGCGATGATGTGGCTCTAGATCATGTTCTCAATGACTAACTGACCAATGTAGCTTGATCTTCAATGAATGTAGTGCCTTGGAAGTCTCTTTTATTCAGGTCTTGCAACTCCAATTTATTAGAAACAAAATTGAAAATCAATGCATCTGTAATATCCCAATTGGGCAATAATAAAATGTTAGATGCCTTTATCATTTTCCTCCCCTCCTTAGGGCTTATATTCTATAATTATTTCATCATTTCTTCTTTTAGTTTGGTTTTGCATGGAAGTTTCATCCATTTTTGGATGCTCTTTTTTCATCCTTTTACATTTCTCCTCAAAAATTGTCATGTTTTCCCTCCATGTAAACTGCTGAAAAGCCTTAGATTTCACAAAAATGTCATCAGCCAAAAATTGATGACTTGAATGTTCTAATACAGGGTCCAATTCCATGCCTCTATAATCAGCTATTTTTAGATCTAAACTTGGGAGGGGAGGTTCTGGAGGGTTACCCTCATCTAATTCTGACTAAGTAATAAAAATGCCTCCCTATGATCTCATCTATTCTATTTGCTCACCAGTGAGCTATTCTTCTCCAATCCTCAAAGTGGATTAAGTGGGTGAATATTTCTCAAATTGAGGCCTTTCTTCTATTATTTCCTTCTATCTCTTAGGACTAGGTTCATCAGGTCTCTCCTCTTGGGCTACACTGGTGGATCGTAATATTTGCTTGCCCTTATCTACATGAGCCCTTTTATTTTGAATTATAGTATACCCAGGCTTCTTTTGTACAATTATTTGACCAGCTCTTATATTTGGAGTGAAAGCCAACCTCCTCATGACTCCTCTAGCCTTATTAGGATAGGAATCAATAAAAAATTATTTCTTCTCATTCATAAGTTCTATTATTTCAAGGAAGTTATTCATGAGCTTACTTATTTTGTTAGCCTCTGAATTAGCATTATCTAAAGGATTATATTTTTGATCAAAACAATGAATGAATTCTTGGACTTGGGAGTAAACTCTTAATTTTTCCTTTTTAGTTTCCTTCTCCTACAATGAAAATTCATTCCTTATAATGTCCTCTAGATAATAAGAATCATGCTTGTCCTATCCCAACTTAATTCTATGCCTCAATGTCTGATTGAAAAATCCCTCAGAATCACAAAAATGGGGATGAGAGACAGCCATCATATACTACTCCAAAATTTTATGCAAAAAGAGCCAACCTCCTTTGGTAATCACAAACTGATGGGCCACTATGTAGGTAGGGAAAATTGACCCTAATTACCTTTTTAACAAAAGCATTTCTTCTACTCCCCCAAATTGCCACAAAGCTTCAGCCATTCCTACCTTCAAAGGTACTTGGTAAGGCAAGACATGAGGACTCCCTTTAAAACCATAGATTTTGAAAATAGTAGAAATAGAGTAAGGGATGATATCTCCCCAATTATGTGAAACTTTCAAATTATGGGGGTTATCCATAGGCCTGATGAGACTCATAGTACCTTAGGGATTCTGGGATTGTCACTCAATATGAGCCATCTCAATTTAGAAGCAAAATACCTATCAAAATCTGACAAAACTGGCATTACTTGCATCCCAGGTCATATCTATGCTCCACAACTAGACTGGCAGTGTTTTCCCATTCTCTTCTTTGTTCAATTCTATCTCATTACCAAAATATGTCACTCCTTTGAACAAAAACATATGCATTAATAGAGAGTAGTGGCCAAAAGTTTTCTCCACCTTTCCCTTTGTAATCCAAACTAAACCAATGTAAATTTCTTTAGCCGAAAAGGAAGAAAAATCAAAAATAACATCTACACTAAAGGAATAAATTTGAACCATTATGTACATGAAACCAATGGGCATGAACTCCTGCTAATCTTCACCAAAAACTCGGCACAAGGTCCTATATATCTCTACAGCCCGGGAAGTGAAAAGAATCTTCTTAAAAGGATATTTGGAGGCTGCAGTAATTACTAGCAAAGTTCCTATTGTACCAATATGTGCCCTTAGTGAACCTCCCCTAATTATATCCTTCTTTGATTTGTATTCATTCTCTAATTCTGGCAGATTTATTTGCACATGGTAATCTGACAATGGTTCTAGGTGAAAAACCTCTCTAATTTCTTCAGGACTAATTCAGATTAGAGGCACACCATCCTTTCTTCTTACAACCCTAATGGCTTGGTCATAATTCTTGGCAATGGCTTCAAGAAAATCATAATCCATGAAAACACTCGGAACTACTAACTTTCCCAAATCAAAATTCTAGATATTAGCATGCGGGGCAAACAACTTCCTTTCTGAAAACCACTTTTTAAACAAGATAAGATTAGTTTGAGTAGTTTTTGAATCCCTAACCTAGTTCCCCTTATCATATTGGCCATCAAAATTTTTAAGCCTGGGGTTTAAGGAAATTAACCTTTTAACTTATGCAAGCTCTATAGTGGATTCTGGGATTAATTCTAATAAATCATCAAGGACATTCATATCCATATAATTAATTTTCCTAGAAAATGCTTTCTTAGGAGGCATCTTGATAGTATTGAAAGAACTAGAATGCCACAGAGGTTGTAATATGGGTACTTACTTGACTTGCTAAACTTGTTCTTCTCTGAACTTCTGTAATTAATCTCAAACAATGGAGGAATAGCTTCACGTCTTTACCAGGCTTAACACAATACAATCAATAGGCTCTTGTGCTAAAAAAACTTGCAATCTTTATTTGCATGGGACTAGAATTAATGAAAATCTCATGTGTTATACTCTATTTCTCCCACAGGTGAAGTTTTCATTCATCATAAATATGCAAAATAGAAAAACAGAGTAGCATCACACTTTCTTTTAAATTTGCACCATTGATCCTTGAAAAATCCTACAACCCAGGAATGAAAACTAGGCTAACTCAATGTTCTTCTTAGTGCGTTGGCAATCAATCCAATAAACTGCCTCCATCTATACCTTTCCTTCAAGGCTGGCATTACAAACTGGGCCCACGGATGACCAAGGAAATGTGTCATCAACTTGCTAACTTCCTATGCATAACTCTCGAGCACCTTTCCATAGCAAGCTAGTGATAACCACTGATTTTGTTTTGATCATGTGGTACAGCTATTTGAAATGACTTTTAAGAAAACAATGGTGGGTCCCTTGCTTACTAAGTCACTATACATAATCTTCATACATCTTTCCATAGCAAGCTAGTGATAACCACTAATTTTGGTCTGATCTAACGATCAGAATTGTTCATAGGTTTTATACATGGGGCATGGGTCTAGGATACTGCTATCACTGAGCTGGCTCAACATGTTGGCACACATATATATTTTCTAATCTCTTAATGAAATCACATTTTTTTGGCCTTTTTGCATTCGTGACTTTCAGGTAGGTCACTACATTGCTACCGAAAAAAATACCAACAATCTGACTAGCGATATGGCGAGTTTCGATGAATCAAAATTTTCTAGCTTAAACATGCTTAGTAGGATGCCACCATGTAATTTGATCTGCACAACTCAGCTTTATCATGTCACTCATTCAAGGCCCACCTTTGAGAACTTTTTGTTACATCACCACTTTCTAACTAGTCGCTACATTGATATTGGCAAAAATACTAACTATTTGGCTAGCGATATAGCAAGTTCCAGTAACCATTAAAAATGATGCCTTGAAAAAAGAACTATGAATGACATAACTTGTAGAGAAATAAAAGTGAATCTTGCACCATATCTTCCTCAGGATCCTCAAAATCACTTCTTACTTTAAAATAAATTGTCTTTTGTAAAATCCAGGCATTCACTATATCACCACCGACAAGTCGCATGGATTTTTTGGTAACGACTTGGCAAATTACCAAAAAAATTTGAACTCTGGTGACACCACTTGCAATTTTTTTCCACATGCATTTCTTCTTGAAGCTGATAGGCTTGGGACATAGCATGTGGTCATAATGTCTTCACATTAACACATTTTGCAGTGCCAGATTTCAATTTTCAGTATCACACATAATTATTCGATGATCGCTACCTCACTACGCATAATGTGTGAGCATCTTTCCATAGTGAATATGAAATAACCATAGATTCAAATTAGATCTGATAGTAGGATTAAAACCTCTTTTCAAAAAGACTCAAAAATGAAGTCCAAGTAGGCAGGAAAAGAATATTCGCTCCTCATTATTTTTTTTAAATTTTCACGCTAGGATAAAACTTAAAAAGCCAAACCTAGGGTTTTTCATAGATTTTCAAAGATATCAAAATATACTAAACCAAAACCTAAAACCCTATGAATTAACAGAAAAAACTCTCATCTAATTTTTTTACCATGATTCTAAGAAAATTTGATACGTAAAAAATCAGACCAACACTTTGAAAAGTACACATCTCTCCCCCAAAAGATAGTGATACTACTCACTCACAAAATATACATATTGATGCCCCACTTTTTGTTTTCTAACCAATTGGAAAAAGTAAGTTTTGTGTAGTAGGAGAAACAAGTCTAGTCCTTAGTCGTGATTGTCTAAGTCCCTAAGGCTAGGCAATCTCTATCAGATTTTCCCTTTTCAACTTCTATTTCGTTCAAGCCAAATGGGTGTTTTTTTAACCTTGTGACTGGTTGGGTAAGTTAGTACCTAGTCTAATAAAGATCAGATTTTATCATTTGATGATAAATCATATTCCATATTCACTCATGGCATACCACTCCTTGATAAGAAAACATTGGTAGAAATTTGAAAATCATCTTCTCCTCAGTAGGTTTCTGACCCATGAATGTGATTTCCTATAATAACCACTTGAAGACATGTATAGATTAAAAACATGCAAAAGGTGATGGATTCTATAATAAATTAATGTTTGAATCTAAGTTAATATTTTCAAGAATTTTTCAAATTTTTTGTTACTTAAATATGTAAGCCCTAGCATAAAACCTAAAATTGTCTTCTCCTTGGTGGGTTTCCAACTCATGTAGATAACTTTTTGATTTTTCAAGAAAATCAAGTTAATGATTAAGTTTGACCCCCGTATTGGATCTAGAGTATGTTAGGATGATATTGGAATGGATCAAATAATTAATTAAGAAGAAATATAGTAAGAATATCATTTAGTAGGTTTTCCTCAATAGGGTACCCTAATGGTAACTTTTTGAAACTTAAAGAAAAATGGAAAGTAAATAGTGGGCATATAGAAAATTATCATTAAGTTCAAAAGAATAGTGAAAAGACCCCTAGATGTCCATTTAAATCTTTCATTTACTATACAATAGGTATTTCCTTAAATTTTCATCTATGTGGCATGAATTCTAAAGATCAATGGATGAATTGAAGCTTTGAAATAAAGATGCACAAGTAGTTGAATAAGCTACTACTTTTTCTTTGATTTTTCATTTTATCAATAGACATAGCTTTTGTAAAATTGGTGACTATTTCATTCATTGTCCCATTCACTTTCTCGATTCAAAATATTGTTTGCAAACTCATGGAAACTAAGTTCATGGGTTTTGATGGGTTAACTAGGATCAAGTCCCAATTGTAGAACTTCACATGTACTTCCCTTTGCTTCCTTGACATAGAAGACTTGCAAAAAAAGGTGAGATTTGAAAAAATTCATCCCATCACTAAGAACCTCTAAGGATACAATTAAGTTAAGATCGCTAGTTTCCTAGTTGCAGTCCAAGTCCTTGAGTTGATTTATGAATGCATTCATCACTACAACCCAGAAACTAGGAAAATTGTGCTAATCTCAATTGATAGGAAAACAATGGTGAACTTCCTTTTTGTGCTAGAGTAGGAGAAGTTCTCTATTTTTTCTTTGGTGGATCCATCTCAAAATTCTTGGTAAAGAAGATGATCTAGAGGAAATAAATCAGGAGGACATGGTTCCAGAACCCACAAAGTGATAAGAGTAAAGTTCCCAAAACATTCTTTGGGACCAACCTTATGTCAAAAATCATTTATATTTTGGTTCTACTACATAGTTTTAAGGGTGAGGTAGAAGCTTTAAATTTTTTTGAATAGTATTTCTTTTAAGTTCAAGTAATTTTCTTAGATACCCAATACATTGATTGGGCACAAGAGGTAAGCAAAATTTTGTCTAATGCTCTCTGAGTAGCTAAGTTCTATAATACATTCTACATGCATTCCTTCTTGATTTATATGTTGGCCTCATTTCAATTATGGCCCAACCTCCTAAAATTAGAGAATTTCCCTGATGATGTTAAATCTTATGAGTTTTATCCATCTCTAATTACAGATTACTTATGCAAATTATGTTAAGGTGAATGATACATTTACCATGAGGATTTGCAGTGAGCTATATGGATGACCAAGAAGGAGATTTAGTCCAAAAGACATGGCTGCCATTAGTCAATTTGGATGTTACTTTATTCAATTCTCATCAGTTTTCTTATTTTCTTATTGTTGCATTTGACAAATTTTCCTTAAAGCTACCAAAGTATCCAAGTAGCATGATCATGTTCATTGAGATCATATAAAAAGCCCTGCAAGTGAATATACTAAGTGGGAGCCTAAAGAAGAAAAGATGAAATTTCCCCATTAAAGTTGGAGCCTTCAAATGTGACACTCGGTCTGATGCCAAAAACACGATGAAGGTGTTTGAGAAGAAATATAAGTTGGACATATATGAAGTCTTTAGGCCCATGTTTGACCCAAATGGGTATGCTAGACATTTCTTATAGATAGGAAGCATGATAAAGCACATCATTTCCATTGAGGATTATTGGGCTGATTGCAAAGATGAGTTCAAGAGTCATGATCAAGCCTTTGCCAAATTGACAGTCAACCAAGTGAAGATTTATAAGATTAACATTGATGTAGAAGGAGTTGAAGATGATGGTTGAAATATTTATAGCAATACTTACTTGACTAAGCTAAGAATTACTCCAATAAGTTTGGAAACTTATGAATATTTTGTGGAAGACCTAGATTTGATGATGGCCATAATTTATAAGAGAAATGGAAAATGGGTCGAGTGGACCATGGTGTGATGAAGCAAGAGCAAAGGCATGCCCACCTAATCATCCTTGAATGTAGTGGTACCCTCATCTTCTCAAAGTGGTGCCTTAGGCACAATCTTTCCCATCACTCAAGGGCTCTCTCAACTAGTTGGTGTAGGCGATCAACCTCCTAAAAAAAATATCCCTCTTGTTAAAACTTGTAAGGATGGTTTAGTATTGGTGATCAAAACTAAAATGGAGGTTGAGAAGAAGAAGATAGAAGAATTGAAGAACATCATAGTCATGATGGCTCTCTCACCCCATAATAGTCCAATTCCATCTATAAATGTTGCATTACCCCTACCAAGTAACCCCTAAATACAAGCGGTGGACCTTGGAGGTGGTGGAAGTAGCAAGAAAAAATTTACTAAGTCCAGAAAAGCTACAAAGAAGACTAAAAAAATAGAGAAAGGTCCTAAAACTTCAAAACTTATTTCCCAAGCTCCAAATAATCCTTTCTCTTTAGCTACAAAGACATTAATTCTAGTTAAGAGGAAAACGTTTAGTGTAGATACTCTCAGGACTGCATCTAAGATGATTGGCACTAAGTCGTGACTTGAGGATACCTTGGACAAAAAGAGGAAGTGGAAAGAAGAGGGAACCCACAATAAAGAAACTTTATCTCAAGCTATCCATTCTAGATTAGCATTGAGTAAAGTTAAGGAGAATAATACTCTATTGATTCTTGGCTAAGACCCTGATATAAGACACTTAACTATGGAGATCTCTAAGCCCACCAAGGAAGGAAGAGTTAAAGACATATCTATAGAGAACTTCATATTGCATTCTATAGACCTTAGAGAAGTTAGACATGACATCAAAGTGGGCTTGTGGAAATCAATAAATGAAGTGATAGAAGGACAACTCAAAATTCTCAAACTAGCTATAGTTAGAATGAAGGTGGAGATTCATGAGCTTAATTACTTCATTAGGCAACTAGTCACCTTGCTAGCAAGCATTTCGAGAGTGTCAACCACTAGTGATCTTACAGCCATAGACATTCATACTATCATCTTTTAGCTATAAGAAGGTAATCACTTCAAGAAAATTGGTATGGAACAGAGTGAAAAACTCAAACCTAAGGGACTTGCAATCATAGAGAAACTCAGTAATGTAGTACAAAGGCTCAAAATAGAGAAAGTTTACATCTTGGCTAATCGAGCTACCCTATCAGTGAAAAAAGTCAAGAGAGAGGATTGCATTTCCTCATTAAAACTAGTCATCCAAAAGAAGGCTATGGAAGTAGTAGAGGCAAAGATTCTTCCTAAGGGAGATGAGCCCTCATTTGAATGGCTACAGAGCATGAATTCAAATCCGAAATGATTCTAGTGGTAGAAGAAGAATTAAAGGAAACATAGATCAAAGTCAAATAGAGACAAGTTAGAAACTATGAATTGCTAAAGGGCCTACAAACGGACTCCCAAACTAGTGGAAAAGGGAAGGGAATAGTTAGAGTTTCTTTTATGTAGAAGAATTTCTCTAGTTACTTAGACAATCTAATAGAGAAATATTTTGATCATCAAAATAGAGTGTCAGATCTCCAACACCTCAGTAGGTGTGTGCACATGGCTATGAAGGAAATACAAGAAAGGTTGAATTTTATCAAAGACTAGGCCTGAGAGCACTCCAAGTGGCTCTTGAGATACACTAATTTTCATGTTCACCAACACAAAGATCTTATCCCTATTATTATCATCGCCAAGGCCTATAAGAAAAAGTTACAAAAGGGAAAGAAAGTGAAGTGACATATCTCCTACCCTTTCATATTATGATGAGGATTTGTAACTGATAACTATTTCCTTGACATTTTTTTAATTTGGAAGAGATGAACTGATTGAGTTACTTTTTGTAATGGTCATCCTAGAATCCTATATGTACCTAACTGAAAGATTAATAAAAGCTCAACTAAATTTTCATGTAAAATACTTCATGTTGTAGAGACAAGTTGAAGGTATTTTATATTAATTATTTGTTGTTCCATTGTTTTTGATAGCTTAGAATATCTCTTTCATTTGAATTGAGTTAAGGAATAAAAAAAATTTTGTTCCTTTGTTTAATACAACAAGTTGAAGATAATAGTAGTGTTATTGAAGGTTAAAAGAGATTCAATCTTGCATAATATTTTAAGTTAATCCATTTCATGTTAGATTTAGAAGCATTTTTTAAAATAGGTAACACATAGGTGGAATTCATTACTATATCATCAAATTTAGTGGGTTCATAAGATGTATGAATTCACAGATTTGATTAGCATTAACACCTAAATATTTTCCTAAGTTAGTTCCTATTTAGGCCTAACTTGGTTTACCACTTCTATTCTTGGGTCAAGAACATACCCCCTTTTTAGAACTAGGAACAAATAGATTCATTGCACAAATAATAACCATAAGGGAGCTATACCTATAGCATTCAGAGGGAAATTAGTCATTTAACCACAATTTCTAAACTATTGTAATCAGTCATTGTTCATAAGTTTTGGGCATTCAAAGAGTTAATAAAAGTGAACCATTTTTTTACCAACACATATCAAATAGTTTTTTTCATGTACATATCATCTCTCCCCCATTGACATCAATGAAAAAGCTATCATTGTGTCAATTTTCTAAGATCAATTATTTCCAAAATAGTATGTTCAAGGTCCACTATTAAAAGATAGTATATAATACCAATACCAAGAGTTTGTAATGACCCACCTCAAACACAAATACTCCCCATAGATTAAGCATCAAGCATCTAGTATAATTAATGAAATAGTTCTTTGCTACCATTTGGATTGATGAAATCTCTACATCATCTACTCTAAAGTAGGTTGGGCCATAACCCCAAGCATACCTCTTAAATACTCAAATGTGTCATTTTTGAAGGTTTTTGTAAATATATATTCTATCTACCCATTTGTATTGACATATTCCAATTTGATCTCTTTCTTTGTAACTTTCTCTCTCAAAAGCTAATATTTAATAGATATGCTCCTTGTCTTTGAATGTAATATTGGATTCTTTGACATAATCACAGTACTTTTGTTGTCACAATGTATGATAATAGGTTCATGGAACTCTATCCATACATATTTCAACACTTTCTTCATCCAAATAATCTAATTACAATTTTTTCTATCTCTACATACTTTTTTTTTGTCATACTCTGTGAAATATAGTCATATTTCTTGCTTAGCCAAGAAACCAATCTTTCTTCCATGAAGAATGCTCCACCACTAGCACTCCTTCTATCATCTATACTTCCTACCCAATCAATATCATTGTATACACATAAAGTGAAATCATGTGATCTATTGTACCATAATTCATAATTAGGTATGCCTTTCAAATGTCTAAATATTTTTTTACTATTTCAAAATCTGTCTCTTTAGAACTTGCCTAAAATATTGCCACAATTCCAACTACATTAGGTATACTAGGTTTTGTGTATGTCAAATATTATAATCTATCAATCAGATATCTAATTTTTTTCTCTTCAATAGTCATGGATTCATCTTTTCTAGATAAATTACATCTAGTTACCATAGGTGTTCTAATAGGTTTACAAATTTCCAATCCAAATATTTTTAGAAAATCATTAACACACTTCATTTGTGGTATACAAAAATCATTATGTTGTACAATTTCTTCATTTCTTGTGAAAATGCCTCACTTTATCATTTCCTCTAGAAATCATGTCATCCATAGATACGTAAATAATCAATAGGAAATTTTCATTCTTTCTCAAATACAAATTTCTATCAAAATTACCTTTGAAAAATCCCAAACTTTCCAAATACTTATCCAATCTTGTACACCAGGATCTAGGTGATTTTTTCAATTCATATAGTTCTTTTTTAATCTAAAAACCATATCACCTTTGTTTGTCAAAGGAAAACGATTAGGTTGTTCAATGTATACCTCTTCTTCTAGTTCTCCATTTAGAAAGGCCGATTTGACATCCACCTAATAAAATTTAAAGCTTTTGTTAGCTACATATGCCAAAAATATTCATACTACCTCCAATCTAGCAACAAGTGCAAAAGTTTCTTCAAAATTTGTTATGTCTTGTTGTGAATAACCTTTACATACCAATCTTTCTTTGTTTTTGATTACCCATTTAGTGTCTGGGAACCAATTCCCAGGTCTTATTCTTTTCAATCTAATCCAATTCTTATTTCATAGATTTTATCTAATAATCTTCTTCAGAAGCTTCATAATCATATTTATGTTCAATTTGAAAAATTATGCATAATTCTTTATATGTCTTTCTTCTTTTCATAAAACCTTTTTCTTTTCTTCTAATGATTTATTTAGTATAGTTATTCTTTACCACATTCCTATTAGGTGTCACTATCTCAACTTTTATTTTTCTCTAGGTTCGGATCTAGGTTCTTCTCTCTATTCTTCTCTTTGTATTTTAGTGTGTAAATTATTGTCACCTTCATTAAATAAGTCTTGCTCAATATTATGCCTTTTATTTATTGTATTATTATCTTTATTTCATTTATAATCAAGTATTCATGGTTGAATTCTTTAATTTTTATTTACTCTCAAATTTTCACTCTCAACAGTAGTCTTTGATCTCTAGTTAAAACACATATATGCTTCTCTTTTCAATGAATAACCAAGAAACATACCTTCATTACTTCTAGATTCAAAATTTCCAATGTCATCATCTCTCTTAATATAACATTTTCTTCCAAATATTCTAAAGTATTTCATAGTAGATGCATGTCCAAACCAAAGTTCATAAGGGGCCTTACCAGTGCATTGTCCAATATACACTTTTTTTATAGTATATACTATTGTATTCACTTCTTATCTTCAAAAGATATGGGATACATTGTTTTCAAGCATCATTTATATTTCTATTTTAGTCACTAATCTATTTATTCTTTCTACTAGATCCCATTCTACTTAGGTGTCTTAGGGACTGAGAGCTATCTCTTCATACCTTTATCTTCATAAAAGTTCTTAAACACATTTGATATAAATTATTCTCATCTATCAAATCTCAAACATCTATTCTCCTTCTATAAGAAATCCAACCCGCATCATTGTACAGAAATCATCAAGAAGAATCACAAAATACCTTTCAATATATAATGCTCTAGTCTTTTTAGAACCACTCAAATCTGTGTGCATAGTTTCCAATTTCATAGAAACAGTATACTTTTTTCTCGGACAACAAATTTTCTTCTATTTTTCCATCACACATTCTTTACACATCATGCAAGTAGGCTTCACAATTTTAGGGAAATCTCTAACTAAAAATGTAGTACTAACCTTCACATTGTTATTAACATTGATATGAAGAAAAAACTTATGAAATAGCCAATTTTCTTCCACCTTAGCAACTAAACATGTCATTTCAATAAAATTCAACTAAAATAAATTAACTCTTGTTCTTGTACTAGTACCAATCCACATGTCATTCTTATCCTTGATAATGCAAGTTTTTTGGCACACTATAATTGATATCATTTATTAACAAGTTATCCAACACTCAAAATATTATGTTTCAAACCATCCATAAAGTAAACATCGCCATTTTTAGTATTTCCATCAAGTGTAATAGATCTTTACCCTTTTATGTGACATGTCATATTATTTCTAACTCTAACTACTCCACCGTCATAAATATTGAATTCAAAAAAATTGTTCATTTATCCTATTTCCTATCTCCTATCATAATATGGGAACAACCACTATCTAAGCTCTAATTAGATTTATTCTTTTTAACTTATGATACTAATCCTTTTTCTCCTTTTATTTCTTTTCGAACTACTTAATTTTAAGGGCTTTATTTATTAATAGAAAACAATTCTATTTCATCATCCTCATTTAATTCATGTGATGTTAGTTTGTGGATCTATTATTGAGATCTAACAAGTATTTGGTGAGCAAAGGTACAATGAAAGATCAAAGTGATTGTATTTATAAGAGAGTGTTAGTGAATAGTTGATATTTTCCTATTGTTCTGAAAGGAATAATAAAAAGGATAGTTGGACTATGAGTTTGATGGTCTTTCCCATAAAGTTGTTTGGAAAGTAGGTCCTTCTACCTTCCATAATTCCTAAAAGGGTTGGCATTTTTGGTGTTTGAAAACACTGAAGGGTTTTCAATTACCCTAATGAGAATATGATGCATCTAGGGGAAGCTAACTCCCATTATCAACACATCCATTTAGACACCAGGCCAACTATAAGGCTAGACCCTTCTTCTTCTTCAGGCTCTACAAAACCTAGGTGGGTGAACCTATAGATTCTTTATATGGTACTAATTGTCAAAGCATACACTGAACCTAATGTAAAACAGATAAAACCCTTATCTCTCCTAATGGCCTATGAAACAACGCAGATCTACAGTAGCTAGGTGCAAACCTATGCTAATCATAAGCTGAGTGAGGGTTATTTCTATTATAGCTCTTCAACATAAAAAGTAAAGATCATTTGATTAATGATGTTGATTCAACAAAACCCCTAAAATGCAGCAACATGAACAAGTGATCCTGTAAACAACTAGTGTCTTATCTATTGGGAAAATCCATGTATCAAATGCATACATATGAATATCTAAGACATATGTGTATCTTCAGATATCTGATCTATCCATCTAACTTGTAAATGGACATCTATGCTCAATCTGAACCTCATTCTTACATGATATCTCCATTAGCAAACCTGCAATCCTGTTGATTCTTTGAAGCATTTACATAACCTCTTGGGTTATAAGAAACAATGAACTAACATACAACCTTAAGGAGCTGCAATTACAACCTAAACTCTTTGTTCAGAGATTGTAAAACATTGAAGATCACTGATAAAAGAGACAAGAATCAGAATGAAACTAATGAAATTCATGTTCCTTTGTATTAATTTCCTTGAAACAATACATTTGAATGCATACAATCAAAACATGAAAACACCTAACATGTCTGAACTATCTATATTATCTGCACTACTGTTGTTCATACAAGAAGAATTTGTTGAAGAATATGGTGTCTCAGTATTGGAAATGCATCAAGAACTGGATCCAAAATCTGGTATCACAGTCATGAGCAGATTTCTTCCAAGGAGTTGGAACTTCCCAAAAAAAACTGGAACCTACTGATTTCTCAATAACCAAAACTGGAACCCCTTACCAAGTATCAGAGAAAGAAAGATATAGACAAGAAAGAAATCCTGGATTTGATCTGAAGATGACAAGTGTCCACTTGAAATTCAATCCTGTGCAACTGAGTAACCTCTTTCTTCTTTCATCCCATCTGATCTGATTTATCATTACATTCTAACTGATTTGCAAAATATCCCCAGCTGAATGATGAAATCCCTGATTTTCTAAATATCTGATTTGCATCAAAATGCTAATAAAACTTGCTTTAACTAACTTAGAGATTCCCCCAGCTGAATTCTCCTTGTCTTTTATGCATTTTCAAGCTATTAACTTGTCAAAAAATCACAACTGAACTTCCTGGTCTGAAAATAGTTGCAATTCAGGTACCTGATATAAAACCTCGTGTAGCTCAAACAGACTAATACCTATGTAAAAACTAACTCCAAAATCGGAAATTTTGTCTTCTCTCGATTCTGGCGGTATATTGGAGTCCATGTTTAGCTTATCGAAAACCCACTAAATCTTCATTTGAAAATCGCCTCTCTGGTTGAAAATTCAGGCTTGCACTCAAGACATTTTCAAAAATTTAAAAGTTTCTAAAGTTTAAACTTTAGAAAAGAGCCTCATTTGAATTTTAAAGAAGATGCACGTAGCACATTTTTTATAAAAATAATAATAAAATATTATTATTTTCTTATTCTTTAACAGCCCTTGCCTTCTAATCTGGGTCAACTCATGTTTGACTGAGCCTTTCTGCCACATGGTGGTATCTGGTTGGCCGACCACTGCTCTCAAATGCCATGTTAGCGCCACAGGGACTAGGTGCCACGTGTCGAGAATGCGCTTCCCCGCATTACTTAAATCCCTACAACTCCATATTGCGGGGATGCGCAGACCGTCGGATCTCGCCATGTGGAAAAATCCTGTGCCGCCATCTAAATTGCTCATTCTTGCCACGTCACCATTCCTCGAACCTGCCATGCCATGTGGCACCCAAGTGAATCAATGCATTATTTAACCTCTGTGCATCTTTTTTTTGCGAGGATGCGCACACCACTGGATCGATCCACGTTTTGACATCCTGAGCTTCTTTGCCACATCAGCGTGCTGGCATCTTTGATTAAAATTTTGCTACTCGTCTCGCCCTGACGTCATGCAAGTCGACTTCATGGGTCCTACTTACAAACTGTAGCCTTTCCAAGAGCTCCCACTCAAATTCACATTAAGTAATGTGCTGATTTGTATTTAAACAAATCACGATTTCACCCATGGGGCATGTGGGATAAAACATCCGAATCATTTTCCTATGCTTGGCCTTTTTTCATTGCCGGCTTTCTACCCCTTTGGAATGGTGATTTTCTCTTACCTTGTGCAAGGTACTTGGACATTAGTTTCTTTAACACTAGCGGTTTTTATTATTTGACCAGCATGGGTCCATTTCTGACCTTGCGTCCTCAGCCATTTGCATGAATTGCCTTAAGCGTGGTCGTGTTTGCACAATGCGGACGTGAGCTTCTTTGTTTGCAGGGGCAGCTTGTGCCATAGACGTCCTCCTCTTATCATGCCTTGGCTTCTCCATATTTGATGCTGGGTGGCTTCTTTTATTAACTCACGTAGGCTTCTTAAACTTTGACGGCGGCTTGCTTTATTCTGAGGCCTCAAACTTTCCTGGGTTCATTGTATGACTACGTGATCTTTCTTTGACTTGCAACTTTTTCTTTGTTTTTGGTAGCTCTCTAAAGGCTGCAACTTTCCTTACTAACATGGCAACCATACATTTAGCGCAGGGTTTTTATTCATTGCGGCTTCATCATTTTGTGGATGCCCTTTGCTCTGTTATAAGCTGTTGTTCTTCTTCGTGCCTCACTAGGCTCTCAAGCTGAAAAGGTTCTAGTTTAGTGCATTCCTTTAGTTTTGGCTTTGGTAGTATAACTAGAAAATCAATGGTATAAGGTAACAGATTATCCTTTGGAATCTGAGCCTCTTGTTCTTTGTTTACTTGCTCTTGCAACTCCAACATTAATTTTCTCTCTTTTTTAGCCCCCCGTTCCTCTTAAAATCTTGGAGCATTTTCTAGCTCTTCTTTTTTGCAATTCTTCTATGCTTTTGACTTGTGTGTATAGCATTGATAATTCATCTAATGTATCTATAGGATTGTTAGTACTAGAAGCCAAAGTCGATCAGTTATGTTATTCAAATTCTTTTTGTGATGAGAACTTTTAGTGTTTGCATACTCTTCTATGATTTGATCACTGGCAAGTGTGGTTCCTGTCTTCATAGTGTTCTTGCCCACTGGAGAAATACTTTGCACTTCATTCTGATTTCCAAAGAACACTTACTCAGAACGACTAATTAAATTCTTTATTCTCTTGGTTCCTCATGAACTATAGTCTTGTCCCAAATTTGCATCATTTGGTTCCGATGAATTTTTCATAGATTCATATCTTAGTCCAACTTCAAATAATATTTGAAGTTAATAGTTCTCGATCGATGACATTGATCCTTCTTTCAAGCAGTCTTCAACTTGCACAGACCCTCAATCAGTCTGATTGAATCAGTCGGACCCCAAAGCAGGTCCGGCTAAAAAAATTTCATTTCTAAACAACTGACAATTCAAACTGATCCATCAACCTCCTTAAACTGACTGGAATCCACTTTGACTACTAATTGATCATTAAAACTCTTTTTAAATCAATTCTGAACCACTGCAAAATCTGTGTCAGTAGGCCTGTTGCCTGGCTTTAAAAATTGTCCCAAACAACTGACAATGCTCTGAAAATTGGCATATTGAACCTCTACTCCACATTATTGCATCCTGTCAATTTTCATCTCATGAAAAGATCGCAATCAAAAGATATTCAATATCAAATTCGCCCCTTCAGAATTACCTGCATAAAAACACGTTAGAAAGCAATAAACTAGGTTTGGAACTGGCCTGGAAAACTAGGCAAATGAGCACATGGGGAAAAGAAAATTGGGGTGTTAATTCTCTATCATGAGGACAGTATGAATATACTATTTGGGCTCATGATGAATAACTGGGAAAATTTGGCAAGTGTCTGAAGTTTGCTACCTGGATTAGCAGGACAGTGATCATCTGTAAAACAACATTTTTTGCGAATGGAAAGACCTTGGAAAAGTATACAAATGGATTCGTCAAGATTTGAAAAATAGCACACTTGGAGTAATTTCAGTATAGAACACAGGGAAACAAACCATTCGATCACACCTATCACAGATCAGGAGATATGATGTCCCAAACAGGGGTTACAATTAATCTAGAATTACTAACACCAGTTAAAACTTATAAATTGCATTTGGAATCACGCTTGAAAACTGACCAAACGGATTCCTCATAAGTTGAAACTTGGAACATAACAAGTCTCTGACATCTACAATACAACGCAAAAGGAATTTTCTCATTTGGGTCAATAGGTCAAAAGTTATTACACGTCAAATAGTGCTTCCCAGAATTATGTGCAAAGTGCAAAAGCATGAAAACAGTAACTGACCAACTTTGAGGGATTCAAAACCTATTCAAATGGACTCAAAACGACTCAAAATCTGAAACATTGGTTCTCAGGTATGGATATTAGACACTCTCAAAGGGGTAAATTATGACACATTTCTGGGTGCGAGATATTCACTCACCAACAAGGCCTCTTATCATTGTCTGACACTTCTGTGAAAAAGCAAGATTGACAATTTTTTAAAATAGGACTTCACCGAATAGCTCAGAATGATGATTTGACCATATGGAATAGGTAGACGGGATGAATGGAAGGTGTTAGAAACATTAAACACCTCTTAGGCCTCATATTGACAGCCAGGTATATAGGCATATAAAAGCGTTTATAGGGCTCAAATTTACTATGGTGCTCAAAATTAGGGCTACAATTTTGAGCGCCAACAGTGGCTCTGTCTAGGGATGCATGTCCCTTGCGGGCATGGAAAGATTTCAGATCTCTGGGAGAAGAAGACCACACACTTGACAACAAAAACATCTCGAACAACTTTATTGAAAACAGGAAAACTACTCTTAACTATGTACAAGAGATGGCCCCAGGCCACTAAAAAGTTTCAGAACTTTTTACCTCTGTCATATACCTTATTTTCATTCACATTCCCCTGAGGCAAACTTAAACTCTCATTCTTCCTTGTCTTACCCAACACATCATTATTCACAATAAGCTCAATAGGTAAAACAAAACTATCATCATCTTCATTGTGCGAATAAAAATCAGACATACTTTCTTCATCTTGCCCACTATGAAAAAATGGATCAACATGACCATAACAACTGATATCAAGCTCAAACTGATCACTTCTAACTGAATCATGGATTCCTTTAACCAGAAACACAAAAGCTTGGTACTCTATTTCATTCAACGAGTTACATGAATCAATTTGTAACTCACCTTGTGCCTCCGGGTGTGAAGAGTATGTAGAATATGATTTCTGCCTACTTGCAACCATGTTCCTCATCAAGTCAGATTTATCATTTGCTGAAACCTCTTCATATTCTTCAAACAATTGATTAGTCACCAAAATTGAAAACTCATTCTGAAAGTGCTGATCTAAACTATGTTGACCACTATCATCTTCTTCATCAAACTGAAAGTCAGAATACACCTTGAACTTATCTTCACAAGACTTATCAGCATATAAAGAAAAGCCATAATCTGATTGACAATATTCACTGTTTTCCTCTTCATCACATGAAATATCAAAACTTATTGTAGCATAACCAGCATGGAAAGAATCTGAAATAGCATTAACCTTCCCTTCATTAACATTCCCTATATCCAACAAATCATCATGTGCAAAGACATTTGAGGTATTGTCATCTACACCTCCAAAGTCTAACAAAAATTGTTCGGATTCTACCTCTTTTTCCATGTCAAACTTTGGGGAATTGATTTGACTGAATGAGAAAGTATTATGAGAGAACATATGAAGATCCTTAGAGATACTTATGTGCTTTTCAAACTCACGAGCCAACAATTCTGAGATTTCATCAGAGCTCAAGAATGTTGCCTCACAAATCTTCTCTTGGCTGTGGTTATCATCTGGATAACATGAAGAACTTACAACAGCAAGATCCTTAGTGTAACAATATGGAAAATCAACATTATTACAACATTCTTTCTTATCATAGCAATCACTAGATCTACTATTGTTACAACTTTCTTCAACTTCATATGTATTGTAACAAAATTTATCTTCTCTTTTATATCCATCTTTTTCATGCTGATTGCTATTACCTGATTCATTAACATTTGAATCCACCTCTTCACACTTAGAAGACAGATTATCTTGCTCTATGGATTCATTATATTCATTGCTACCTTGGCTTTCAGCACATTCATTATCATCAAGAGACATAACATGAAATCTATAATCACCACTTTCCATCTCCTCAATGAATTTTTTAGTTTGCAAAATTATTTGTAACCTTATAGGTGCTGGCCAATCGACTGAATCAGGTAGTAGAACATCAAGGAAAACATTTGGTAGGGAAGATTCCTTAGGTCTACAATGAAAAGGCATCTTACTGATTACTGACTTAAGCCTTAAATAACATTGTTCAACACTTAAACCTTTAGTATTTCCTACCTCAATTCTTATAAGATTGACAATCCTTTTGTAGACCATTGTATTCAACATAATAATGTTATTACTCACAGTTTCTAAACTCTCTAAATTTGGTAAACTAATCTCAGATCTGAGATCTGACTCCATCTTACAACAAAATTTCTACCTCTTCTTACTAGTGCTAAAAATCACTGAATAGAGGCATTGATTGTAACATTTGACTTTCATGAAAAGAAAACATGAAAACCAAAATACCTCAAGTGCTGATGGAAAACTTCAATCTGCTGATCTGGCATAGGTGCAAGACTAAAAATCCTTTACACCACTGGTCAAAACTTTGTAGAGTCACCACCTCTTTGCAAGAGGAATAAAATAACCACTGCTATGATTGATTTTTTACATTTCAATTTCTTTATAACAGCAAATTTCAAACAGCACTTTAAAACTTATCAAGAATTTAAAACTTCTTTTCCAAGATCTATCAACAGTCTCAAATCTACCCACACAACTGAAAATCCTTCAAAATTTTGCAATGAAATCAACTAGGAAAACACTAGTATAGAGATTTGAGAGTTGCCACTCACACTTGGTGAGAAATAAAACATAATTTGTCACTTGAAAAATCTGAACTAGACCTTCAATGTAGGAGAAACTTGCAGATCATTGACATCTTGAAAAGAAAATACACTTTATAAATGAATTCTTGACTCTAAAACTTTCTCAACAGTATTTGCAAAAACTGAACTGATTGAAGATAGACCTATGATAGTCATAGAACACAATTTTCATCCAGTTTCAACATACTACTGATAATGAATAAAGCTTAACTGGGGAACATGAAACTTCAGCAAGGAAAAGGAAACCATTCTGCTATTGATATGCTATATCCACTCCGTTTCACATCAGAGGGTCCTGTTCTTTCAACAAAATGGATTGCCATCTTATCTACCCAGCAGTGTCGCCATTTTTTTGGTGTTTGAAAATGCTGGAGGGTTTATAATTACCCTGATGAGAATATGACACATCTAGGGGCAGCTAACTCCCATTATCAACACATCCATTCAGACACTAGGCCAACTATAAGGCTAGACCCTTCTTCTTCTTTAGGCTCTACAAAACCTAGGTGGGTGAACATATAGATTCTTTATATGGTACCAGTTGTCAAAGCATACATTGAATCTAATGTAAAGCAAATAAAACCCTTATCTCTCCTAATGGCCTATGAAACAACGCAGATCTATAGTAGCTAGGTGCAAACCTATGCTAATCATAAGCTGAGTGAGGGTTAGTTCTATTATAGCTCTTCAACATAAAAAGTAAAGATCATTTGATTAATGATGTTGATTCAACAAAACCCCTAAAATGCAGCAACATGAACAAGTGATCCTGTAAATGACCAGTGTCTTATCTATTGGGCAAATCCATTAATCAAATGCATACATATGAATATCTGAGACATATGTGTATCTTTAGATATCTGATCTATCCATCTAACTTGTAAATGGACATCTATGCTCAATCTAAACCTCATTCTTACATGATATCTCCATCAGCAAACCTGCAATCCTGTTAATTCTTTGAAGCATTTACATAACCTCTTGGGTTATAAGAAACAATGAACTAACATACAGCCTTAAGGAGCTGCAATTACAACCTAAACTCTTTGTTCAGAGATTGTAAAACATTGAAGATCACTAATAAAAGAGACAAGAATCAGAATGAAACTAATGAAATTCATGTTCCTTTGTATTAATTTCCTTGAAACAATACATTTGAATGCATACAATCAAAACATGAAAACACCTAACATGTCTAAACTATCTATATTATCTACACTACTGTTGTTCATACAAGAAGAATTTGCTAAAGAATATGGTGTCTTAGTATTGGAAATGCATCAAGAACTGGATCCAAAATCTAGTATCACAGTCATGAGTAGATTTCTTCCAAGGAGTTCGAACTTCCCAAAAAAAACTGGAATCTACTGGTTTCTCAGTAACCAAATTTCTCAGTAACCAAAACTAGAACCCCTTACCAAGTATCAGAGAAAGAAAGATATAGACAAGAAATAAATCTTGAATTTGATTTGAAGATGACAAGTGTCCACTTGAAATTCAATCCTGTGCAACTAAGTAACCTCTTTCTTCTTTCATCCCATCTGATCTGATTTATCATTACATTTTAACTGATTTGCAAAATATCCCCAGCTGAATGATGAAATCCCTGATTTGCTAAATATCTGATTTGCATCAAAATGCTGATAAAACTTGCTTTAGCTAACTCAAAGATGCCCCCAGCTGAATTCTCCTTGTCTTTTACCCATTTTCAAGCTATTAACTTGCCAAAAAATCACAACTGAACTTCCTAGTTTGAAAACGGTTGCAATTCAGGTACTTGATAGAAAACCTCGTGTAGCTCAAACAGACTAATACTTGTGCAAAAAATGACTCTAGAATCAAAAGGTTCATCTTCTCCCGATTCTGGTGGTATATTGGAGTCCATGTTTAGCTTATCAAAAACCCACTAAATCTTCATTTGAAAATTTCCTCTCTGGTTGAAAATTTAGGCTTGCACTCAAGACATTTTCAAAAATTTAAAAGTTTCTAAAGTTTAAACTTTAGAAAAGAGCCTCATTTGAATTTTAAAGAAGATGCACGTAGCACATTTTTTATAAAAATAATAATAAAATATTATTATTTTCTTATTCTTTAACAACCTTTGCCTTCTAATCCGAGTCAACTCATGTTTGACTGAGCCTTTCTGCCACATGGCGGCATCTAGTTGGCCGACCACTGCTCTCAAACGCCATGTCAGCACCGCAGGGACCAGGTGCCACGTTTCAAGAATGCGCTTCCACTTAAATCCCTACAACTCCATATTGCAGGGATGCACAGATCGTCGGATCTTGCCACGTGGCAAAATCTTGTGCCTCCATCTGAATTGCTCATTCTTGCCATGTCACCATTCCTCAAACCTACCATGCCACGTGGCACCCAGGTACATCCTTGCATTATTTAACCTTCGTGCATCTTTGTTTTGCAAGGATGCGCACACCACTGGATCGATCCACGTTTCGACATCCTGAACTTCTTCGCCACATTAGCGTGCTGTCATCTTTGATTAAAATTTTGCTACTCGTCTCGCCCTGACATGATGCAGGTCGACTTCATGGGTCCCACTTACAAACTGTAGCCTTTCCAAGAGCTCTCACTCAAATTCACATTGAGTAATGTGTTGATTTGTATTTAAACAAATCACGATTTCACCCACGGGGCATGTGGGATAAAGCATCTGAATCATTTTCCTATGCTTGGCCTTTTTTCATTACCAGCTTTCTACCCCTTTGGAATGGTGGTTTTCTCCTACCTTGTCCAAGGTACTTGGACATTAGTTTCTTTAACACTGGCAGTTTTTATTATTTGACTAGCATGGGTCCATTTCTAACCCTGTGTCCTCAGCCATTTGCGTGAATTATCTTAAGCATGGGTGTGTTTGCACAATGTGGACGTGAGCTTCTTTGTTTGCAAGGGCAGCTTGTGCCATAGACATCCTCCTCTTATCATGCCTTGGCTTCTCCATATTTGATGTTGGGCGGCTTCTTTTATTAACTCACACAGGCTTCTTAAACTCTGATGGTGGCTTGCTCTGTTCTAACGCCTCGGACTTTCCTGGGTTCATTGTATGACTGCATGATCTTTCTTTGACTTGAAAATTTTTCTTTGTTTTTGGTAGCTCTTTGTAGGCTACGACTTCCCTTACTAACATGGAAACCATACATTTAGCGCAAGGTTTTTATTCATTGTGGCTTCATCATTTTGTGGATGCCCTTTGCTCTGTTATAAGTTGTTGTTCTTCTTCGTGCCTCACTAGGCTCTCAAGCTGAAAAGGTTCTAGTTTAGTACATTCCTTTAGTTCTGTCTTTGGTGGTATAACTAGAAAATCAATGGTATAAGGTAACAGATTATCCTTTGGAATCTGAGCCTCTTGTTCTTTGTTTACTTGCTCTTGCAACTCCAGCATTAATTTTCTCTCTTTTTCAGCCCCTCATTCCTCTTAAAATCTTGGAGCATTTTCTAGCTCTTGTTTTTTGCAATTCTTCTATGCTTTTGACCCATGTGTATAGCATTGATAATTCATCTAATGTATCTGTAGGAAGGATTGTTAGTACTAGAAGCCAAAGTCAATTGGTTCTGTTATTCAAATTCTTTTTGTGATGAGAACTTTTAGTGTTTGCATACTCTTCTATGATTTGATCACTGGCAAGTGTGGTTCCTGTCTTCATAGCATTCTTGTCCACTGGAGAAATGCTTTGCACTTCATTCTGATTACCAAAGGACACTTACTCAGAATGACTAATTAAATTCTTTATCCTCTTGGTTCTTCATGAACTATAGTCTTGTCCCAAATTTGCATCCTTTGGTTCCGGTGAATTTTTCATAGATTCATATCTTAGTGCATCTTCAAATAATATTTGAAGTTGATAGTTCTCGATCGATGACATTGATCCTTCTTTCAAGCAGTCTTCAACTTGCACAGACCCTCAATCAGTCTGATGGAATCAGTTGGACCCCAAAGCGGGTCTGGCTAAAAAAATTTCATTTCTAAACAACTGACAATTCAAACTGATCCATCAACCTCCTTAAATTGACTGGAATCCACTTTGACTATGGATTGATCATTAAAACTCTTTTTAAATCAATTCCACACCACTGCAAAATCTGTGTCAGGAGGCCTGTTGCTTGGCTTTAAAAACTGTCCCAAACAACTGACAATGCTCTGAAAATTGGCATATTGAACCTCTGCTCCACATTCTTGCATCCTGTCAATTTTCATCTCATGACGAGATCGCAGTCAAAAGATATTCAATGTCTAATTCACCCTTCAGAATTACCAGCACGAAAACACATTAGAAGGCAATAAACTAGGTTTGGAATTGGCCTGGAAAACTAGGCAAATGAGCACATGGGGAAAAGAAAATTGGGGTGTTAATTCTCTCTCATGAGGACAGTATGAATATATGATTTGGGCTCATGATGAATAATTGGGCAAATTTGGCAAGTGTCTAAAGTTTTCTACCTGGATTAGCAGGACAGTGATCATCAGTAAAACAACATTTTTTGTGAATGGAAAGACCTTGGAAAAGTATACAAACGGATTCGTCAAGATTTGAAAATTGGCACACTTGGAGTATTTTCAGTATAGAACATAGGGAAATAAACCATTCAATCACACCTATCACAGATCAGGAGATATGACATCCCGAACAGGGGTTACAATCAATTTGCAATTACTGACACTAGTTAAAACTTATAAATTGCATTTGGAATCACGTTTGAAAATTGACCAAATGGATTCGTCATAAGCTGAAACTTTGAACATAACAAGTCTCTGACGTCTACAATACAATGCAAAATGAATTTTCTCATTTGGGTCAACTGGTCAAAAGTTATTGCATGTCAAACAGGGCTTCCTAGAATTATGTGCAAAGTGCAAAAGCATGAAAACAGTAACTGACCAACTTTGAGGGATTCAAAACCTATTCAAATGGACTCAAAACGACTCAAAATCTGAAACATAGGTTCTCAGGTATGGATATTAGACACTCTAAAAGGGGTAAGTTATGACACATTTTTGGGTGTGAGATTTTCACTCACCAACAAGGCCTCTTATCGCTGTCTGACACAAGTGAAAAAGCAAGATTGACAATTGTTTAAAATAAGACTTTACCGAATAGCTCAGAATGATGATTTGACCATATGGAACAGGTAGACAGGCTGAATGGAAGGTGTTAGAAACATTAAACACCTCTTAGGCCTCATATTGACTGCAAGGTATATAGGCATATAAAAGCGTTTATAGGGCTCAAATTTACTATGGTGCTCAAAATCAGGGCTGCAATTTTGACCGCCAACAGGCATAACTCCTAATTTAGTTGGAATATTCTCACAAGGATTCAAAGTTTCCTAATAGGAACTAATATATACTGAATGTATATCATTGGCTCCTAATAAAGTTCATCCTTTTGCAAGGAACCTATATATTAGTAGATCATTTTTTTGGGTAGTCTACCAACAAGGGTTTTCCCTTCGATCAAGTGTTTCCCTAGTTAAAAAATTTATTGTTATTTTGTTTGGTTATCTTCTTATGGTTATTGCACTTGTTGATTACATGTTTCAAATTTAATAAGGTTATAAGAGTTTCTTTGATTGAATAATTGATTCACCCCCCTCTCTCAATTATCTTGGTGGACTATATTTTCTAACAATTGGTATTAGAGTATGGTGTCCTTGAAGGAAAATCTTAACATCTTAAGGAGAACTATGGAAAGTAATTTCAAAAATGATATTTTGAAGTTAGATGGAACCAACTATAATAGCTGGAAAGAGAAGATGAAGACACATTTACTATGCATGGGTCTAGGATATTGTTTGATCACTAAGAATGAGAAAGATATTATTGAAGAAGACAATATTTAAGATTGTATTGAAAGACATATAGATTTGTTCATGTGCAACATGCTTTCTGGAGAATCATTCTTGTTTTCCCCACCTAAAAATGAATATAGTCAGGTAAAAATATTAAGATTAGCATATGAAATTTGGAGAGATTTGTAATCTACTTACAAAGGTGATAAGCATTATAAGAAGGTTATATTATAGAATTGGATATGTTTATTTCAAGAAGCTAAAATGATGGAAGATGAATCTATAAGAATTTGTTTTTGTAAGATATTAGAATCTATTGTAGCAATAAGAGCATTTGATGGGAAGAAGGATGAAGATGAAATTGTATGGAATATCTTAAAGACTTTGATTCTTATATATAAGTAGATAACATTGATGATTAAACAATTTATATCTTGCATAGAGAAGTTCACAAGAGATGCTCTTCGTGGAAGATTGGAAGTAGTAGAAATGAGTTTGAGATAGACTGAAGATTTCCCTAAATTTAGACAATATTCAGTGCATTGAGTGTTAAACCTACATTAACAAGGAGCATAAGCACTACTAGAGATTGTGCTAACAATAGTAGTGGAAGAACTAAAGAAGAAAAAAATATTGAATAAGGAATTACCCTACTTGTGAAAAGAAAAACCAAAGGTATGAACATATTTAAATGTTGGACTTGTAATGAATATGGTCATTTTTCTTCTAAATGTCCTGAGAGAGTAAAAAAGTATAAGAGGAATTTTGATGTAATACTAGGTCTAGCTTCCAAATCCTTCTCTTTTTAAGGATTCACTTAGGCTTGTCACTAGCCTATTAGGGTTCCTTGATGCCCTAATCCCTATAGAACCTTTATTCTATCCTCCATTCACACTCCAACCTAGTTACACCAATAGTTAGGTTTTTTTCCTTACTCAAATACTTCTTCACACCTCATTATTGATCTTGCTCCTATGGTTTCTTAACAAAATCCTCCATTCATGTAGTATAATGGCTTTCCTTAATTGTCTTGGACTCACCTTAACCTTCTGGACACCACGTTTGCAAGTTAAAACCAAGTTCCTTACCTACAAATCAGAAATGCTCAAAACAAGGCTACTAGGATTAGCCCTCCAATTTTTTTTAAAAACTTTATCTCCAAATTTCTCCAAAGGAGGTGGCAAAAAAATTGGATATTTAGGTACCATTTTTAGAAAACTTGAATATTTTGTGGGTCTTTGATCCTTGAAGTATTTGTACACCCAAAATAAAATATTTAGCCTACTTTTAAGGGTTTAAAAACAAATATGATTGGCCTAGCTAGGGTATGGTATTTCACCCTCCAAAACTCATCCTATAAAATTTTCCTTTGGTAGGATTTTACTCTACTCATTCTTCTGATTAGCCTAGTTTTTCACGTGTTAGAAATTTTTGAAATATTTTAGTGAAAATCTAGTTTACCTTTAGAATTAGGGTTGTGTGCTTTTGAATCTTTGTTTTCACTAGAAAAATTTCCCTAATTCTATGAGATTGTTCCAGTTTTGGTTTTTCCTCAAAGTCCCTAAGTTGGGTTTGTGTGGTATGGATCTTGAAGAAATGCATGAGAAATTTATGAAAATATTTTAAACCCTTATTATAGTTTCCTAGATACCCCTTTAAATTTTGCTGAGTTACTCTACTTTACCCTAAGCCTTAGTCTGCAATATAACCCAAGCTTTTGTTTCAAATATTAAACAAGTTATGATTTATATTGAAAAGTAACCAAGTTATAGTAGTTGTTGATCTTCCTTAAGATCAAGGGTCATCACTATGTCGGCTTAGATAGTTGCAAGCTTTCTATCCTTGGTGACATAATGATGAAGTGACATATGTCCATGGGACCTAGTAAAAAGGAAAGATTTCAAAAACAAGATCATCACCATAGAATATTTGAAAGATCAATGAACATCTCTTTGTAACCAAAAAAAAGTTGTGAGGTTTTTATCCTTGGTGACATATCGACATGAGGACATGTGGTTATGTGGGCTATTCTTCCTTGTGAATAATGAGTGTATCGGAATGAGATGATAGTTGTTTGTGTTACATTTGTGCTTTATGACAATAGGCTAGTTTCTTAATGTACTAATGTCCACCATTGATCTCAAAGTAAATCTTGGGGTTTTTCTATGTCATTATCTAGAACTCCTTGCTCTTTATAATTATCAACATAGTGACATAAGGACACATGGAATGTGGTAGAACCAACCCTTGTAGCAAGTTTCCATAGGTTCTAGTCATCAATCAGTTTCCAATTGTTAGATTTTCATTCACCATGAAAATAAACTTTATGAAGAAAAGGCATTTTTTTAAGAAACATTGAATCTTTTCAAGATCAATGGATGTTTCTTTTTTGCCAAAGAAAGTTGCATGGTTTTTATTCTTAGTGATATAGCAACAACGTGACATGTGTCAAACAAGCCCAACTCACTTGTAATATGGTTCTTTTGTTCCTACCGTTAGATTGAAAGTTAGTCAATAGATGT
The DNA here is from genome assembly GCA_028749045.1 of Cupressus sempervirens. NCBI lineage: Eukaryota > Viridiplantae > Streptophyta > Pinopsida > Cupressales > Cupressaceae > Cupressus > Cupressus sempervirens. The sequence continues at coordinate 816,431,175 of CM053789.1, read as the reverse complement.
TGCTATGTCATTAGCCAAAGTTGCAAGGTCTTTACCCTTGGTGACATAATGACAAGGTCACACATGGCATGGTGGCCCACTTTCATAGGATTTAAATGTATCATCCTTGATTGTCTAATGCATAAGAGATCAAAGGTTGTCATTATGTCACTAAAGGAAACTACTTGACCTTTATCTATAGTGACATAGTAAGAGATTGACATGTGTCTAGTTAAATATATGAGTAATACACAAGTTTCCAGTGAGGTGGAGAAAGGTATATGTGTCAAGTTTTAATTGGGTTGACTACCAAGTTAGAAGGTTGAAGCTAAGTCAAGTTGTGTTTTATTTTGTGATCATTGGATTTTTATGAATCAACGATCCATTTTCAAACTCAAAAAGGAATACAACTTTTTTTCTTCTTTGTAGCCATATATGGGAATTAAAAGCTTCTTGTGTGAACTAATACAAGGAATGTAGTGAAGAAGATTGAGAATTTTATTATGCAAATAGGTTTTATGAAATCTTGGAGCCTTGTATCTGTCAAAAACCTATTATTTCACCTTGCTAACCTTTGAATTTTTTGTGTCAACAATCCATTGCAACATTAAAAGAAGAAGCGAAAAGGCCAAGTATGTATCTCCCTCTACATATAAATAAGAATTCTAGCATTTTCTCCTTATTGTTCATTATTCCTCCAAAGAAGGGTTTTTCTGGGAAGGTTGATTATGCTATTAGAAATATTCATGATAATATTCAAGATGATTTGTGGTCTGATTTTTCATAGTGTAGAGAATTTCTAAAATATGTGTGACAAATCATATAATCCTTGTGTCCTATAGATTAGGGTTTTTGTTCTTATCATTTTCAAATCTTGTGTTACCCTAGTTATGCCCTAGTTTCTATGTTGTTTTAATTTTATTAAATTCTCAAGGTTTTTCATCAACATAGTCCTCAAAATGTCCTAAATATATTAAAGCCCTAGGTTTATCTTGAATTTTCAAAAGGGTTTGCAAAAACTCTTTAAGTGTTTTTCTCTTATGGTTCTATAGTGTTCAGGCTTCCCATTGGAGCGTTGTCCTATCATTCCTTTATTTCATGGTTATGCTTCACTGTTATGGCATAAGGGCATAAAGGAATTTTTGGTTTATGGGTATATGGTTGTGTAACTTGTAATAGTGAAGTGGTATACTTTGGAACTTTTCAGTCATACAATTAACCCTTGAACAAAGGTGCATAACAAGTTTTCATACCTTGTAAGATCTATCTTACAGTTCCATAGTGATGAGTTAGAGCATATCAATGAAAGCCTTTCATTAGGGTACCTTTGGCTATACATTTTATTCTTTGACATATGAGTGTAATAAACTTTTAAAGTGGTTATGTTTATTGATTTATGGGCATACGAATGACAAGTTGAGCAGATGGGCAGAAAGGTGGATTGGTTTGATTCACACACTTACATTTTGTTGAATGGTGTAGGGGTGTAAAGGCCCATGATGGCATAAAATATATCTCATGGAAATATTAAATGGTTTTTACAATTCTACACATAAGGGAATCTCGTAAGAGGGAAGAAATGTTTGATTTCATCAACGTACTTCTATTGTTTTGGCTTGCAGACAATCATAAAGTCATGTCATAAGAAGGAATGTGTCGTGTGGGACCTGATAAATTGCCACTTGGGCCCTAAAAAGACCGAATCAAATTGTGACACATCAAATATGTCATATGGGCCTAGCCCATTTGAAAGATAACTTAAGTCAATCATTTTGCTTGTGCTTAAATCAATGGTGATGTTCTTTCTAAGATATAATCTGGGTCAATTTTCTAAGAGAAAATTTTTACCTTTTGTTCTTACATTTGCAAGTATAGCATGAAGATGAAGAAGTGTTTCATGTTTCTCTCCATGGATACAATATTGGTTTAGTGTATGAGCATAAGGACTTCTTCAAAGAGCAAGATCATGCATTTCAACATAGGAGTGTAAAAGATAAATTAAAAAGTGAAGTGAATGCTTTATGCTAATACAAAATGTTTTGAAGCATAAATACGTAAGGATATGTTGAAAGGGTTTGAGATCTTATGATAAAGGAGGCCTCATAGGGGCATAGAATAGAGAGCAAGCCATGCTTAGAAAGGGTTAACGCTTCTATGCTTGTAGTTTTGTGAAGCTTTTCCAGATAAGCATAAGGGTTTGATAGTTGTATCTCTAAAGTTATGAGGGTTGAAGGATTTGGACTCAGCCTATAAGCAGAGGACCAAATTTGAAAAAGGAGATCAACTGGGGTGTCATGCTAGTTAAGAAAAAGGACAAATTCATTGTAGCCAAGTAAAACAAAAAGTAGAAAGGTACTTTGGGATTGTATTACATGGTTGATATTCTTTGTTGACACCCTACAAGGATGGTCTTAAAGCTTGTGCATGCAAAATTTATTAAAGCTGGTAGATTGTATGAATAAAGTAGAAAGATTGGATTGAAAGTTTAGAGTATTTTCCATTTGTAAGAGCTTGTATTTTCCATTTTGAAAAATTCTTCAAGTATCCATAGCTTTGTCATATTCTATGCCAAGCATTGCTAGAGTTTGAGATATTAATTTTTAGAATCGAATGGATGACATGGATGTTGAAGGCATCCCTACCAATGAAGTAGAAGTGGAAGGGGAAGGAGATGATTTTGCTGAAAAGAAAACAAGGGTCTAAAAGCCAAATTAACATGTAGAGGAATGGTTGAAGATACTCCCAGGGTCATCCAATGTAGTTTTAGCTAATGATCATGTTTTTAAATACCATTACTTCTTATGTAGAGATGCAATGTGTCCCAAGATCGACAGGTTTAATCTATTCATGTACTTCTATTAGAATAGAACTCAAAATGTGCTAGTATGTAACTCGTGGAACATGAATATGGAAAAAATTAATATTCCTTGAAGTATTTGTCAATGTGGATTTGTTGAAGGCCCTGATAAACTTATATAATCCAATCATGAGGTTATTCCATATACACAATGGGAGCATTTTAATGTACACTTGATAGGACTTCTTTTATAGAAGCTTTCAGTTTGGAGGGGTAGATGGATGTGCCCATAGATATGATGACCTACAAGGAAAATTTGGAAGGAATAAGACTCATTATCTAAATAATGTGATGTTTCCCCACATCCCCTACAATGTTAAAAAGGTAGGGAAAATACCAAATAAAGTAGCGGATCACTTGCCATTGAGCAGATACAAGAACTATTTTAAGAATACTGTGTACGTATTACACAAAGTTCTGGGAAGTGATGGGGCAAAAGATTGTGTATATGGATCAATGTTTCTAATAGCATGTGACATACATGAGCCTTTCAACAATAGGGAATATGACTATGTGGGGTTCATTATGGAAAGCATGCACTATTAGATTGTGAATGCTAAGAAATGAGAGCTAAAGGATTTCAAATTTCATCATTATTCATTGCTCATGCATTTGATCTTGTAAAAGAACATTGGCTATGTTAGTCAAGACTTTTATTGATCAAATGTCTGATGAATTGCTGAGTTGTCTATGCAATTGTGGACTCATATTTGGGATAGAAATTTTCATTATTCAAATGAAATTATGTTTTTCAATTTATTTAGTGTTTTGATCATGAGAATGGTGGATCATACCTTTTTCAGGGCCCTATCCATTCTGAGAACATTACTCAAACCCTCCAATCTAGATGATAAAGTAAAATTGGACCATAATTGGGGTGATTTTTTTTTTTGAAAGAGTGTACCCTAATGAGGGTTTATGCATGCGCATAACCACCTCATATATTACCTAAATACTTTCCTCCTAGGTTAGCCATTGTTGAATTCTTTTGGTATTTTTTATTAATGAATAAAGAGATGATTCCTCCTTCCCTACATAAACCTACATTTGTGTGTAGAAGTTTTGAAGTAGGAGATTTTATAATTGGAAAGAATGCTTATGACAAACTCAGTGAGTATTTAGACCAATATAAATTTTCTACTAGACTCTACAAAATGTATGACCCTAAAAATTATATAACCAATGAGATCAAAGCTATTAGGGGTTATATTCTACCCCTCAACAAATTCATCCTTGTAGAAGATTTAATTGCTAATATAGTAGCAATGAGGGAGTTTGAGGAGTTATTGGGAAAGTATTATGAAATAAAAAAGGTGGAGGATACCTTGAAGATGACTAATGAAGATTTTAAGGGTTTTTATACAGAGATCCCATATCTCAGGAATCTCAGGAAAATGGTAGAGAATTTTGATCATATCATGGCTCAAATCCCAAATGAGCTTATAGGAGAGGAGGTAATAGTAAATCAAGAATCCCCTAAGCTTGATGTCCTATTAAAGATTTATGTTGAGGAAGGGGAACAACCTTCAACTTCTACATGGGTAGCCAAAGGGAACAAAAGACAAAAAACTATGCACATCCCAAAGAGGGTGGCAAGAAGAGCCCTGCAAGTTATACCATGCAATGATTAATATTTTGCTGACATTAGGAAAAATTATTTACGTAAGAGGGAAATAGAGACAAGTAGGGCCTCTACTAATTTTAAAATTGTAACTTCTAGGTTGGATGATAGACTCATCCAATCTGAGAAATTCATGGAAGATTATGATTTCATTAAATCATTAGAGTTTAAATTTTTTTTATATGGAGTTAAGAAAAATGAGTTCACATTGAGCCTTGTGCCAGGAGAAGATCCTAAGAAAAATAAAGAGCTAGTGGACAAACTATTGTCATATGATCTAGATAGTGAGACAATGACCCTTGTAGAAACCAGGGAGTTGGTACACAGAAGTGGCATGATTTTAGTGCCAGGGTGGGATATTGAAAGGGCCTTTGTACTTTACCAGATCAAGAGGCAAGACAAGGAAATTAGTTGTGAGGTCACCAATAGTGAGGGTTTGAAGAGAGGATTAGGTTTTAATATAGATATTAAAACCCTTAGTATCTAGAGTATTGCTCTTGATACTAATAAGCCTTGAATGATGAATTTAGAGGAGAATGCTTAGGGTAACATGGTTGTTTGGATATTGGATACCACCATAGACAAGGAGATCTCCAACATGGTTAAACACTTTGCATGCATGAATCAAGCAAAGATGGATCAAGTTGAGGATATTCTTGTTGCTACCTACAATGCATGCTTGGATGTTAGGAAGTTATATGAGGAAGAGCTTAAAACAAGCTATGTGGAAAAATAGAGGATAGAAGAGTTGGAGGGTAGGGTTCAAAGCATAGAAGAGGAAGTTGCATCTCTGAAGGATCAATGTAAAATTGCAACTGAGGCAGAACATGCACAAAGGAGTGTAGAAGAGATTAGGCATAGTGTTGAGGTATAGGTTCAAACAGAAGATATACCCATAGGGGTAATAGTGCAAGCACCAGTAATCAATGTGGAAGGTAATGTAATGTTGAATATGCTAAATCAAAGGAAATGCATCTTGGAGAGAATCTCTCAAGATGCATATAATGCACTCACCAACTTACAAACTACTGAGCAACTGTTGAAAGAAGCAGTAATTTGGTTAGACCTCATTTTCTAGCAGTGTAGACCATATATGAATTTTTTTGATAGATTGATACCTCTGTTGGCCAAAAGGCTAGACCTTCTTGATAAGGTCATTTCATTTAAAGAGGGTATGGATAGAGTAAAGGATTTGCTGCAATTCTTTGTAGGAAAATTGACAATAATTTAGAATAAGATGGAAGTGTTGATCAATGGTTTTTATTCCTTAATCCTTTCTATTCTTAATTTCGATAACCAAATAAAAGATTGGATTGAATGGTCTAGTTCTTTTGACCATATTGTAAATTTTCCACAGGTGGCATCAATTTTTGAAGGTGAAACTGATGAGTTTTCTTTTAATGAACTCATTGATACTCTATTTAAATTTGAAACTAAAATGAATAGATTCATAACAGAGGGGAAGGCAGTCATAGATGCCAAGTGGAAAAATTTTGTTGGTGAATTAACAAAAATCAAAGCATGTGAGTGGCCAAAAAAAAGAGAAATTAATGCATGGGGTGGAAATCATGGAAAGAAAGGCCTTACCTATAGGGGGTAGTTGAAGAAGAGGAAAAAACTAAAGATTTGATGCTTCTAGCTATCATGTTGCAACTATTTCTATTGTTTCTTTGTGTGTTGAGGATACAAAGATATTTAAAAAGTTTTTTGTATTCCCTGTTGTTAAGGACACCTGTCAATCACATTTTCCCCATTGCTTATTGCAACTCATGCTTATATAAATGAGTTTTCAAGGCATTGTAATAGGTTTGAAGGTTGTATAATTTTCCTTTATTTAAGAAAAGTACAATCAATCCATCTGTGTGTAGTTGTTTTGAGTTTACTTTTAGGTTATGTGCTTCTTGATGATATATAGAAATGATAGAATCAACAAGATATCCTGGGCTTTTCAATGAGTTTTTATTGGTTATTGTGTTAGTCTTCTAAAATGATAATACAAAGGCATATTTACACTATATCTATTTCACCAATTTCTATCTCCATTTTATGAGTTTGTTTACTTTGAGATCATTTGAAAAAGGTTTAATTAATTGAATGCAATTTGGATAGGTTGTGTATTGGTTTTATTATTGCTTTTAATTCAAGGAGTTAAGAAAATACTTCAGTAAATCAATATAGTTTATGAGTTTATGAAAGGGATGTTTCATAAGAATGGAAATGGGTGATTACAATTGGTAGATTCATCTACAAGTTATTTGAATTATATTTCTTGCTAATACTTAACTTTTTGCCTATTGGATAAGGCACTGGTCAGATAAATCAAAAGTAAGTGAGAGTAAATTTTTCCACTACATGTCTAATCAATTATAAAATCAAAATCAATTTTATTCCATTCGATTCTAGGTTGTAAATGTTGGTTAACACTCATTTACATTTGATTTCTGAGTCTTAGGTAGTTACTATTTCCAAAAATATTTGTAAACCAAAGGAGAATTGTGACCAAATCTGCTTATGAGGGATGAATGTCATCTGAAAATGTCAAGAAAAGGATAAGCTATATATATATATATGGTAGGGATAAAAGATGGGAATCAAAATTAAACTAATATAATTCTCATATAGCAATCTTCATTTGAATCATCCCCTAGGTATACCCACCTTTGTTCTATAGAGCCTAAAGAGTAGAGAACCAATCTTGGTTTTGTTGAAGTTGGACCCAAATGGTGTGTACACATAATTGTTAATGGGAATTATCTAATCCCTAGATTTGTGAGTATTATTGCTTTGGTATTGAGCTTTTATTGTTCAGCATTTTTTTTAAACACCAACAAAATGGTGACTCTACAAGGGATTAAACACTTAGTATTGTCATAAGCTAGTATATCATCTAAGATCTGTGTTTCCCTTGGGTAGAGTCTAAGGTAGACATTTTACATGAAGTTTTCCATGGTTTTTGGGGTTTATTTTTATTTTTCTTGAGATTTTTAGTGAAATGATTATGATTTATTTAGCAATTATTCCCATTCTGATAGCATGGATGGTGACTCAAAAGGTTATAACTAGTGCCAAAAATTAGGAATTGATTAATTCAAATTATGGAAAATAAGAAGAACACATAGGCAAATGTGAAGAAAAACCTATTACTTAAGTTATAGAATGATCTTCCTCCTAAAGAAAAGAAGAATTGGGTTATTAAAGAGGCTCAAATGCAGAAAGGAATCTATTCCCAAGAGAAAATAGAAAGGAAAGACAATGTTTATCTTTCCACTATTGAGAGGGAACCCTTCTAGAAAGGTCCTAGATCTCATTCAAGCTTATTTGATGACAATTTTTATAATACCCCTGAAATGATATGTCAAGAGAAAGTTGTGAAACCACATGCACTTAATCTAGATGATAGGAATAGTAATGATATTTTTTAGCATAGTAGGAACCCTTTCATGTCAGATTAGTCTCTTGAAAGAGTAAGACCTAAACATTTAGAGCCTGATAGTTTCGATGATGAGAAGACTTCTAGTGATGGATATGATTGTATCCTGATGAGAATGAAGTCTTGAGAATGTAGCTTTCTAAGAAAGAGGTTATTGATAGGAAATTTCAAAAGGAGAGGGATGAGATGATCATGCATGCTTATGGAGAAAAGCAAGAAATACTTAGGCAAACTACAATACTAAAGAAGAAAAATGAGATCTAGAAGCTAGTGCTTGGCAACCTGAGATTGTGGGTCAAGTGGAGTAGCTTAAGATATAAGACAAAAAGTTGCTAGAAAGCTAGGATGCAAACTAAGAGTGTCCTATGGTACAATAGATCAAGAATTACAAGATCTTAGAAGTTAAAAAGGATGTGGAACATACTGTTGATGTCTAGGACAAAGGGAAAAACAAGGAAGTTGGTATTAGGATTAATGAACCCTCAAAGATCATTCAGATTCATGATTCATTATCACGATCTAATATTAAGTTGGAAAAGAAAAGGAAAGAGAAGGATGCCTTGGCTAAGAAATTAGAAATTGCAAAAAATGAAGTGGCTATAACTAAGATGAACAATAAGATTAAAATCCTGGAAGGTGCTAGGAAGTAGTTTGCAATTATGCCTAAAAGTGATCTAAGTGGTGGATTTAATGATGCAAATCAAAATATTACTAAGGTACCTACTTCTTTCTTGTCTTCTTTTTCATAGAAAATAGATCTTAATAAATCTGTTGGTGATGCTTGTACTAGTGATACTTTAAATAATAGTAAGATAAATGTTGTGGATCACCCTAAGATTGATTAATAAAGGAGACTTGTTTAGTTAGAGGGTTATAGGAAAATATGTTTTGGTGGAATCCCTAGGTTCCCTAATCCCATCCCTCAAGAAATGAGAAAAAGGTTTCCCAAATTTGCTGGGAATAATGCTATCACTTGTGAGGACCATTTGAGGAGTTTTCTTGATATGATTAGTGATTATGAGGTTGAGTCTAAAGATGTTATTATGAAATTATTTGTTTAGTCATTAACTAAAGATGCTAGAGAATGGTTCAAGAGACTTTTTGAGTTATTCATTGTTGATTGGAAGGATATTGAGTACTATTTTAGAGAGCAATATGGTGACAACCAGAATCAAAGCTATATCCTAAGTGAATTCAGTAACATTAAGAGGCTACCTAATGAGTCTGTCATTGAATTCAATACTAGATTTTAGAAAAGGATGTAAAAGCTTATGCAAGCCATGTGAATTTATGACAAGATATGTTTGATCACTTATTTGAATGCTTTTGATGGAAAAATGGCATACTAGCTTAGGGATAAAGAACCTAGGACTTTAGGAGATTCCTTTAGAATTACTATAAATTTGGAAAATAATTTGAAAATTTCAAGGCTTAGGTTAGAGAGAAAAAGAGATGATCCTAGGTTGTTTAGGAATAAGGGAAACAGAAAGGAAGATCACAAAAGTGTAGGTGGAAAAAAGCAAGACCCTAGTGAGATAAGTCAAGTTCTAAATGCTATAAAGGGTCTAAATCTTCCTCGGGTAAATAATGATAGGAATCCCACTAATAATAGGATCCCTTATCAATCAATTTTCAGTAGGCAGAATAGATTGTAAAATTTTCCTTATAACACTACTTGGAAGGATGGTCAACCTAATGTTCCTCCTTCCAAGAACACCAACAACAAGGTGACCCCTAACCCCTTATCCAAAAATTCTATAAATTTGGTGGATGATCCTAAATTTTTTACTGAGCCCACATGGTAATTTGTTTATCAATTACCCCATGCCCCTAAATCTTGTATGGTAGCCTTTTCATTCCTTGGAAATTAGAATGTGGTAGAAGAATGCCATGAATATGAAGAAAACAATGATGATGTAGGATGTAACATGTTTGAATCACATTATGATTATTCTAACTATGAGGATTATGATAGACATGTAACTAAGCAAAGGCAATTCCAGAATGATATGCAGTAGCAGGTATTTTCTAATGAGAGTGATGTTGAAGATAATGTGTGTAATATGGTAACTACCAAAGAACAAGTGACAATAATGGGGAAGAGATTGATCAAATTACTGGCAACATGATAGCTCAACTATAGACTAGAAACATGGCTTAGAAAGATGGTAATGAAAAAGTGGCTAGTATGTTTATAAAAGTGGTTAATCTTAAAATTGGGGAAGTTGTGAAGCCTAAACAAATCCTTGTTGTAAAGGTTAAAGTTACCAATAAGAAATGGGAACCAAAGAGGGTGGATATTCCCAAGGTTTTTGAGTTCCCAAATAATGTTCCCAAGAAGTTAGATGAGAAGATACCAAAAGAGATCACTATGAATGACAAGAATCATCAATATGTTGTAAGAATTTTGGATAAATATCATTAATTCTTTGCCATATAGATTGATCCCAAGTAAGAAATGTTTATGTGACGAAAAAAAAAAGATTAGAAGAATATAAAAATGTTGTTATGGGACATGATTGAATATTTTGATGCATTTGGGATAGTTTGGAAAGATAGGACTAACAATAAGATGGTAGATTTGTTAGCTAACATGGTAGTAAAACTTGATGACATTACATTTGCTGGTATATCCAAAGTTGAGATTCAAACTAAGCCCTTTGTTCCTGATAATGTCTAGAATTGGCAAGTATTTGAAGATGATAAAGACATTCTAAGATTTTTGAATTGTGAAAATGTGTTGTCAGGGAAAGAAATTGATTGTGCAACTTATGTAGAAAATATAAATAGGAAAGATATTATTTTTAGGTGGGAAATTGTTCAATTGAAAACAAACAAAATCCCAAGGGATTTGGTTGTTCTAAAAACTATTTTTGACAATCAAGACAGGTCCCAAGTGGATGCCAATGAATATAATGCTAAAGATTTGGAGGAGGTAAATTTAGGAACTGAAGAAATGCCCAAGAAGGTATATATTGGTAAGAAGTTATCTCCTAAAATAAGGTAGAGTTTGATAGGTTTGTTAAGAAAATATAGACATGAGTTTTCATGGTCATATGATGACCTAAAGGCTTATAGAGAGGATCTTTTTCAGCATGAAATCCCTTTGAAACCAAATTCTAAGCCTTTTAGACAAAAGAAAGGCCAATAAATCCAACTATGGCTCCCAAAATGTAAGAGGAATTAATCAAGTTAAGAGATGCAGGGATCATAAAGCCTATCAAACATTCATCTTGGGTGTCTAATTTAGTCCTTGTTAGGAAGAAAAATGGAGATATAATATTGTGTGTTGACTTCAAGAATATTAATATATCTTCATTAAAGGATAATTATGGTTTACCAAATATGGAAGCTATGTTGTAGAAAGTTACTGGCTCTGAAATTATGTCCATGATGGATGGATTTTCAGACTATAATCAAGTGGTTGTTAGGGAATTAGAATATTTTAAGACTAATTTTACCAATCCATGGGGTACTTATGTGTATGTTAGGATGCCTTTTGGTCTTACTAATGCTAGGGCTACTTTTCAACATGTTATGGATGTGGCTTTTTTTGATATTATTGATAAATTCTTGGTTGCACATCAAGATGATCTAACTTCTTATTCTAAGGATGAGAATGATCATTGCATACATCTAGAAAAGGTTAAAAGTGTTAAGGGAATCCAATCATTTTTTGGGAAGATTAAATTTCTTGGAAGGTTTGTGACTAATTTTGCAGAAAGTAGTAGGCATATATCAAAGATGTTAAAGAAAGGATCTAAGATAAAATGGGATGGGGAGCCTAGCATTCCATTCTAGAAGATCAAGCAAGCTATTAAAGATGCTCCTATTCTTAGGGCACCAAATTATGATAAGCCAATGCATATATTTTCTTTTGCTTCATTTCACACTATTGCTGCAGTATTGTTACAAAAAAATGAGGAAGGTTATGAACAACCCATTTCCATTTTTAGCAAATCATTACATGCAACAGAACTTAAGTATGATATAAATGAAAAATAGTCATATGCACTAGTGAAAGGGGTGAAAGCTTTTAGGTGTTACCTAATGGGATCCATTGTCATTGCATTTGTCCCTACTACTACTTTAAAGGATATGTTTTGACAAAAAGAGGTATCTGGTAGAAGATGTAGGTGGATTAATAGAATACAAGAGTTTAATATTGATATTCAAATCACCAAACTAGTTAGAGGTCAAGGCTTGGCCAAATTGATGATAGAAGATAATTTATAAGAAAATAAAATCAATCAATTTGATGATAATTGTAGAGATAATCTTTGTGATAAGGACATTTCTGATTGGTATAGAGATGTGATTTATTACTTGCAAAACATGAAATCCCCACCAAGATTAATAGACAACCAAAAAAATCCCTAAAGTTGCAAGCTATAAGGTATGTTATAGTGTAGGGGCAATTGTGGTGGAGAAATATGGAAGGGGTCCTTTTGAAATGTGTAGAGGAAATTGAGTCTAAAAGAATCTTAAGAGATATGCATGAAGGTGTGTGTGGGGGTCATTATATGGCTAAAACCACTACTCATAAAGTTTTTATGGCTTGCTTTTGGTAGCCAACACTTTTTAGAGATGCTCATGAGTTTGTTAAAATATGTGATGCTTGTCGAAGGTTTAGTGGAAAGTTAAATTTCTCTAGGAATCTACCACTAAGACTTGTTGAAGTGCAGGCACCATTTAAACAATGGGGAATTGATTTCATTGGTGAGATTTCAAACAAGTCTAGTGGTGGACATTCTTGGATCCTAGTGGTTATTGATTACTTCACTAAGTGGGTTGAAGCAATTCCTACTAAGAATGCAACAAGTAAAGTAGTGATTAATTCATTCTAAATAACATTGTGACTAGGTTTGGATGCCCAAAGAGTATTGTAACTAATAATGCCATGAGTTTTAGATCTGAGGAATATAGAAATTTTAGTAAGAAATATAGCATTGTAGAATTTAGATCCTCACCTTCTCATCCCCAAGGGAATGCTTAGGCAAAATCAAGTAATACAAGTATATTGAAGATCATCAAAAAGATTTTAGTAGAGAACAAGAAGGCTTGGGATTCAAAATTTCCATTAGCTCTATGGGCTAATAGGGTTACTATCAAAAAGGCCATTGGATGTGCTCCTTTTGATTTGGTTTATGGAATACAAGCTAGACTTCCACAAAATAATTTAAAGGAAATGTATAAATTTGTTCAATTTTATAAGGATGATATCATTGATGAGATGCAGCTCATGATGGATGATATCCTACAACTAGAAGAAAAAAGAAGAGATTCTTCTATTTAGAATGCCAAGTTATAGTTATAGATGACGCATTTGTATGAAAAGAGGGCCATTGAGAGGAAATTTGAAATAGGTATATGGTATTGATGTGGAATGCTAGCATGGAAGAGAAAGATAAGCATGGTAAATTTGATCCCATCTAGCTTGGCCCATACAACATTTGTGATACAAATGGTGAAGATTCATATTTTCTAAGGGATCTAACTAGAGATGTTCTTGAATTACTAGTTCATAGACAATTCTTGAAGAGGTACTTTTCCTAAAGTATCTATTTTCCATGAATAGTAGTTTTAGGGTTTCTTGTGTCCTTGTATATTATGTATATTTTTGTAAAGTTCCTATAAATACCCATGTACAATTTGGTTTCTTATTTCTATTGTTTTTTTCCTATGCTCTCTAAGGAAGTTATCATTATATATCAAATATGTGGTCTGCTCTACCATAGATTCTAGATTCTTGAATAGACTCAAGTAGTTTATCATCCCTAGATAGAGCCACTGGTGGTCTAATTTTTCACAATGCAGAGAATTTTCAAATATGTGTGAAAAATCATATAATCCTTGTGTCCTACAGATTAGGGTTTTTGTTCTTATCATTTTCAAATCGTGTGTTACCCTAGTTATGTCCTGGTTTCTGTGTTGTTTGAATTTTATTAAATTCACTTGAATATAATTTTGTTTTTCATTAACATAGTCCTAAAAATGTCCTAAATATGTTAAAGCCCTAGGTTTATCTTGAATTTTAGAAAGGGTTTGCAAAAAATCTTAAGTCCTTTTCTCTTACGGTTCTATGATGTTCGAACTTCCTGTAGGAGTGTTGTGTTATTTTTCCTTTATCTCCATGGTTACACTTCACTGTTATGGCATAAGGGCATAAAGGAATTCTTAATTTATGGGTATACAGTTGTGTAACTCATAACAAAAAAGCAGTGGACTTTGGAACTTTCTATTCATACGATTGACCCTTGAGTGAAGGTGCATAAAAGGTTTTCATATCTTGTAAGATCTGTCTTATGATTCCATGGTGATGAGTTAGCCCATATCAATGAAAGCCTTTCATTAAGGTACTTTGGGCTATACATTTTTTTCTTTGACATATGAGGATAATAAATGTTTAAAGTGGTTATGTTTATTGATTTACGGGGCTATGAATGACAAGTTGAGCGGATGGGTGGAAAGGTGGATCGGTTTGATTTACGCACTTACATTTTATTGAATGGCATAAGAATGTAAACATACATGATGGCATAAAAGATATATCATATAAATATTAAATGGGTTTTATGGTTCTACACACAAGGGAAGCTCATAAGAGTGAAGTAGTGTTTGATTTCATCTACATGCTTCTGCTATTTTGGCTTGCGGACAACTACAAAGTGGTGTCATAAGAAGGAATGTGTCATGTGGGACCTAATAAATTACCACTTAGGCCCTAAAAGGAGTGAATCAAATTGTGACAAATCAAATATGTTAGATGGGTGTAGTTCATGTGAAAGATAATTTAAGTCAATAATTTTGCATGTGCTTAAATCAACAATGATGTTCTTTCTAAGATATAATTTGGGTCATTGATTTTCTGAGAGAAAATTTTTCCCTTACATTCTTATGTTTGCAAGTATAGCATGAAGATGAAGAAGTGTTTCATGTTTCTCTCCATGGATACAATATTGGTTCAGTGTAGGGGCATAAAAGATAAACTAAAAGGTGAAGTGAATGCTTTATGCTGATACGAAATATTTTGAAGCATATTTACATGAGGATATATTGAAAGGGTTTGAGATTTTATGATAAAGAGGGCCTCATACGGGTGTAGAATAGAGTGAAAAGCTATGCTTAGAAAGGGTTAATGCTTCTACACTTGATGTTTTTTGATGCTTCTCAAAATAAGCGTAAAGGTTTGATAGTTGTATCTCCAAAGTTATCAGGGTTAAAGGATTTTGGCTTAGCATATAAGTAGAGGACCAAATTTGAAAAAGGAGATCAATTGAGCTATCATGAAAATTAAGAAAAAGGACAAATTCACTATAGCCAAGTAAAACAAAAAGCAAAAAGGTACTTCAAGATCATATTACATGGTTGATATTCTTTGCTGACACCCAATAAGGATCATATTAAAGATTTTGCATGCAAAATTTATTAAAGCTAGTAGATTGCATGAATAAAGTATAAAGATTAGATTGAAAGTTTAGAATATTTACCATTTCTAAGAGCTTGTGTTTTCCATTCCAAAAATTCTTTAGGTGTCCATAGCTTTGTGATATTCTATGCCAAGTGTTGTAGGAGTTTGAGATATAATTTTTTAGAAACTAATGGCTAACATGGATGTTGAAGAGATCCCTACTAACAAATTAGAAGTGGAAGAGGAATGAGATGATGTTTTTGAAGTGATAGCAGAAGGAAAGAAGAAGAAGGGGATAGTCAAAGCCGAAAAGAAAACAAGGGTCCAAAAGCCAAATAAACATGTAGAGGAATGGTTAAAGATACTCCCAAGGTCATCCAATGTAGTTTTAGCTAATGACCATTTTTTTAAAGACCCTTACTTCTTATGCAGAGATGCAATGTGTCCCAAGATCGATGGGTTTAATCTATTCATGTACTTCTATTAGAATAGAACTCAAAATGTGTTAGTATGTAACCTATGGAACATGAATATGGACAAATTAATATTCCCTAAAGTATTTGTTGATGTGGATTTTTTGAAGGCCCTAATAAAATTATATAATCTAATCACAATGTCATTCTATAGACACAATGGGAGCATTTTATGTACACTTGATAGGACTTCTTTTATAGAAGCTTTCAGTTTGGAGGGGTAGATGAATGTGTCCATAGATATTGAGAACCTACAAGGAAAATTTAGAAGGAATAAGACTCATTATAAAAATAATGTGATGCTACCCAACATCCCCTACAATGTTAAAAAGGTAGGGAAAATACCAAAGAAAGTAGAGGATAACTTGCCACTGAGTAGATTCAAGAACTATTTTAGGAGTACTGTGTATGGATTACATAAAGTTTTTGAAAGTGATATGGTAGAAGATTGTGTTTAGGGCTCATTTTTTTTAATAGAATGTGACATACATGACCCTTTCCACAATAGGGAATATGACTATGTGGGGTTCATTATCAAAAACATGCACTATTAGATTGTGAATGCTAAGAAAGGAGAGTTGAAGGATTTGAAGGATTTCAAATTTCATCATTATTCATTGCTCATGCATCTGATCCTATACAAGAACATTGGCTGTAGTAGTTAGGACTTCATTGATCAAATGTCTAATGAGCTTGGTAAGTTGATTGTGCAATTGTGGACTTGTATTTGGGATAGAAATTTTCATTATTCAAATGCAATTGTATTTTTCAATTTGTTTAGTGCTATGATCATGAGAATAGTGGATCGTTCCTTTTTTTAAGGCCCCATCCATTTTGAGAACATTACTCAAACCCTCCTATATGGATGATAAAGTAAAATTGGACTATAATTGGGGTGATATGTTTTTGTTCAAAGAGTGTACCCTAATGAGGGTTTATGCATGCCCACAGCCACCCCATATATTACGCAAATACTTGCCTCCTAGGTTAGCCATTGTTGAATTCTTTTGGCAATTTTTATTAATGAATAAAGAGATGATTCCTTCTTCCCTACATAAACCTACATTTTTCTGTAGAAGTTTTAAAGTAGGAGATTTTATAATTGGAAAGAATTCTTTTGAGGAGCTCAATGAGTATTTAGGTTAGTATAAATTTGCTATTGGACCCTATATAATGTATGACCCAGAAAATTATATAACCAATAAGGTCAAAGTTATTAGGGGTTATATTTTTCTTCCCAACAAACCCACCCTTGTAGAAGATTTAATTCCTCATATAGTAGTAATGAGGTAGTCTAAGGAGTTATTGGGAAAGCATTGTGAAATTAAAAAGGTGGAGGATGCCTTGAAGAGGACTAATCAATATTTTAAGGGATTTTATATAGAGATCCCATATCCTTGGAATCTAAGGAAAATGGTAGATAATTTTAATCATATTATGGCTCAAATGCCAAATGAGCTTGTAGGAGAGGAGGGAATAGTAAATAGAGAATCCCCTAAGCTTGATTTCCTATTAGAGATTGATATTGAGGAGGAGGAATAGACTTCAACTTCTAGATGGGTAGCCAAAGGGAAAAAAGGATAGAAAACTATGTACATCCCAGAGAGGGTGGTAAGTAGAGCCCTACAAGTTATACTAGGCAATGATCAATATTTCTCTGACATTAGGAAAAATTATTTACATGAGAGTGAAAAAAGGGTAGATAGGGCCTCTACTAATTTGCAAATTCCAGCTTCTAGGTTGGATGATAGACTCATCCAATCTAAGAAATTCATGGAAGATGATGATTTCATTAAATCATCAAAGTTTAAAATTTTTTTATACAAAGTTATGAAAAATAAGCTCATATTAAGCCTTATGCTAGGAGAAGATCTCAAGAAAAATAAAGAGCTAGTGGAAAAACTATTGGCATATGATCTAGATGGTGAGATAATGACCCTTGCAGAAGCCATGGAGTTGGTACATAGAAGTGGCATGATTTTAATGCTAGGGTGGGATATTGAAAGGGCCTTTATACTTGACTAGATTAGGAGGCAAGACAAGACAATCAGCTTTAAGGCCACCAATAGTGAGGGTTTGAAGAGATCATCAAGTTTTAATATAGACACTAAAACCCTTATTGTCTGGAGTATTGCCCCTGATACTAATAAGCCTAGAATGATGAATATAGAGGAGACTGTTCAGGGTAACATGATTGTTTGGACATTGGATACCACCATAGGCAAGGAGATCTCAAACATGGTTAAACACTTTGCATGTATGAATGAGGCAATGATAGATCAGATTGAGGATAGGCTTGTTGCTACCTACAATGAATGCCTAGATGTTAGGAAGTTATATGAGGAAGAGCTTAAAACAAGGTATTTGCAAAAATATAGGCTAGAAGTGTTGGAGGATAGGATTTAGAGCCTAGAAGAGGAACTTGCAATAGATGTAGAACATGTACAAAGGAGTGTGGAAGAGATCAAGAACACTATTGACATAGAGGTTCAAACAAAAGATATACCCATACGGGTAATAGTACAAGCACCAGTAATCAATGTGGAAGGTGAGATTCCTCAATCTGATGGTGCACTAAAGCGGGGTGTAATGTTGAATATGCTGAAGCATATAATATGCATCTTGAAGAGTATCTCTCAAGATGCATATAATGCACTCACCAACTTGCAAACTACTGAGAAAATGTGCAAAGAAGTAGATATCTAGTTAGACCCCATTTTCCAATAGTGGGGACCATATATGAAATTTTTGGATAGATTGGTACCTCTGTTGGCCAAAAAGATAGATCTTCCTCATAAGGTCATTTTACTTAAAGAGGTATGGATAGAGTAAATGATTTGCTACAATTATTTATAGGAAAATTGACAATCATTTAGAATAAGATGAAAGTGTTGATCAATGGTTTTTATTCCTTAATCCTTTCTACTCTTAATTTTGATAACCAAATAAAAGATTGGAATGAATGGTATAGTTCTTTTGATCATATTGTAAATTTTCCACAGGTGGCATCAAGTTTCAAAGGTGACACTGATGAGTTTTCTTTTAATGAACTCATTGATGCTCTGTTTAAAATTGAAACTAAAATGAATAGATTCATAACAAAGTGGAAGGTGGTCACAAATTCCAAGTGGAAAAAGTTTGATGGTGAATTAACAACAATCAAAGCATGCAAGTGGCCAATAAAAAAAGAAGTCATTGTATGGGAGGAAATCATGGAAATAATGGCTTTACCAATAGTAGGTGGGTGAAGAAGAGGACAAAATTGAAGATTTGATGCTTCCAGCTGTCATGTTGCAACTATTTCTATTGTTTCCTTTTGTGTTGAGGATACAAATATATTTTTAAAGTTTGGTGTATTTTTTGTTGTTAAGGACACATGTTAGTCACATTTTCCTCTTTTATTATTGCAATTCATGCTCATATAAATGAGTTTTCAAGGCATTCTGATGGGTCTGGAGGTTGTATAATTTTCCTTTCTTTAAGAAAAGTACAGTCGATCCATCTATGTGTAGTTGTTTTGAGTTTACTTTCAAGTTGTGTACTTTCTAATGATATATAGAAATGATAGAATCAACAAGATATTCTAGGCTTTTCATTGAGTTTGTATTGGCATTGTATGAGTCTTCTAAAAGGATAATACAAAGGGGTATTTACACTATATCTATGCCACCAATTTCTATCTCCATTTTATGAGTTTTTTTTACTTTGAGATCATTTGAATAAGGCTTAATTGATTGAATGCAATCTAGATAGGTTGTGTACTAGTTTTATTGTTGCTTTTAATTCAAGGAGTTAAGAAAATGCTTTAATAAATTAGTAGAGTTTATGAGTTTATGAAAGTGATGTTTCATAATAATGGAAATGGGTGATTACAATTGATAGATTCATCTACAAGTTATTTGAATTAGATCTCCTGCTAATAGTAAGAGAGTAAATTTTTCCACTACATGTCTAATCAATTGTAAAATCAAAATAAATTTTATTCCATTCTGTTGTAGGTTGTAAATGTTGGTTAGCACTCATTTATATTTGATTTTTGAGTCTTAGGTAGCTACTATTTCTAGAAATATTTGTAAACCCAAGGAGAATTGTGACCAAATCTGCTTATGAGGGATGAATGTCATCTAAAAATCAAGAAAAGGATAAGCTACATATATATGGTAGGGATAAAAGATGAGAATCAAAATGAAACTAATATAATTCTCATATAGTAGTATTCATTTGAATCATTTCCTAGGTATACCCACCATGGTTCTACAGAGCCTAAAAAGTAGAAAACCAATCTTGGTTTTTTTGAAGTTGGACCCAAATGGTGTGCACACATAATTGTTTATGGGAATTAGCTAATTCCTAGATTTGTGAGTATTATTACTTTGGTATTGAGCTTTTTTTGTTTAGTAGTTTTTTTAAACACTAACAATCCCTATAAATCATGGGTTGCATGTTGTAGATGGTTTATATGACAAAGGTAATTGGACTCGGGATGTCGTGACATCTAAAATTAGATTAAAATTATTCAAAAAATAGTTTTCAGAGAGAAAATTGTTTGCCCCCTATGGAAATATTTGAAATTTTGACCTTGGCAAATTGGCAGTTCCCAGAGTTTTCATGGACTCATACCTTCTCACCATTATAACATGAAATTATGATCCAATAGCTAGGATGGTGAGAGGGATAAATGTAGATTTTTTGGTGAATCTTACTGCTCAAGAAATCTGGGAAGTGTTCGGGATGGACCTTGTCATAGAGTATCATGAGCTCATTGATTTTCAAGGTTTGGAGAAGGAATATTTATCTCACAAGGATTGGATCAGGCAAGGACATTGAGAGGACATTTTTCCATAATTGGAAATCTAACATTTTTTAGATCCTAAATCAAGGAACCTTTTAATAAAAAAGAAGTCAATTCTAGAGCTATAGACATATACATGCCTTTGTGTAATGTTTTTGGTAAGAATGATCAGGAGTTTATGCCCATAGCATTCATGTATATGATGATAGAAATCTTTTCCTATGGGGTTGATTTTTTTTTTGACATTTTTTTATTAATAGTTGAAGAAATTCATATTGGTCTAATACGGATTACAAAAGGGAAAATTGAGAAGACCCTTGGTTTTTACTCTTTGTTAATGCACATGTTTCTATATAAAGGAGTTACATATTTTAAGAAAGAAATGATGTTAACAAGAGAGCATGATGGAGAGTCTCTACCAGTTCAATTATGGAGTGCAAACATGACTTGGGATGTGAAGGAGGCCAATTTTGTAAGACTTGATAGGTATCTTGCATCTAGGTTCAGAATGTTGTTATTGAAAGATAATCCTAGGATACCTAAACCATTGTTAGATTTCATTAAGACTATAGATAACCCTAGAAATTTGAAAGTTTACCATATTTGGGCATACATTGTACCATATCTAGTGTCAATTTTTTTTAGAGTATATGCATTTCAAGGGACTCCACATGTGCTCCCCTACCAAGTACCTCTTAAGATGGGGCTAGTTGAGATGCTATGGCAGATATGTGGTTTGGAGGAGATAGAATTAACTGGTAGGTCAAGGGGCTCAATTTTTCCATCCTGCACCATGGCTCATCAATTTATAATTACAAAGGGTGGCTAGTTATTCTTATATATAGTTATAAGACCATACAAAATGGTAGTCTCCCACACTAGATTTAGTGATAGTAAGAGATTTTTTGAAATATTTAGATAGATGGATAGGACTAGTACTCACAAGCATCAATTCTATTTCCCTAAGGATGTAATAAGGAATGAATTTTCTCTCCAAGAGTAAGAAATAAAGAAATAAAAGTGGAGAGTCTATTCTAGGGTTTTGGAATTAAATAATTATTTTGAGAAGGATTATAGTCCATTAAAAGATGTAAAGACATCAGTAGACAAAGTGAAAAAATTAATGATGACCTTCTCAGAAATCATGGATGCAATGAATGAAGAGAAGTATCTTCTTATCTATACTTATCCTAATAAAGCAAGATAGGTAATGAAGAGGTTATCTTTTACTCTTGTAGTAGGATTAGGACAATTGTTTATCCAAAAGAATTCTGGTTATAACATAATCAAGAATAAAGAGTATGTAGTTGATAAAGGAAAGAAAATAGTTGAATCAAATAGTGTTGTTATGACAAAGGAATCCCAATTCGAAGAAAGGCTTGAAGAGCCAAGGCCTGAGAGGTAGAAGATAGAAGAGAAGTAGGTGTCACATGTAGAAGATTACACACCTTCTCAATATCCTCTACATATAGGAGAAGAAAAGCTCACTGGAGAGAAAATTGAGCAAATTAGGTCTCAAGGGGGAGTATTCATTACTGCTACAAAATTGGAAGAAGGGAATCCCCAAGAGCCCCCTATGTGTAGCCTTGATTTGACTATGGTAGATTTCAAAGGAAGAGAGTTAGATCCTATGGTAGAAAATGCTAGCCATGAATTTCTATTAGATGATAACTTTGAGAAATCAAGGGCTTTCTACCAATTTTCTTGGAGAAAAAATATGAAGGATTTTGAAGAAAGATGAAATAAAAGAATGGTCTAGCAGCTAGAGAATGAAAATGCAATTATACAAGATGAAATCATGCAAGAATTCAAAAGTTTGACTTCTAAAGAAGGAAGAAGGATGATCAAATCATCTAGTTTTCTCCTTTTTCCAAATTGGGATATTGTACATGTGATGGTTTTCACTATTTCCAAGAAATTGAATGGTGATGAGAAAATAATGAAAGGACTCAAAGGTGCCAATTTTAGTGAAGACCATGTTGCTCTAGTAATCTAGTCTCTAAAAAGAGGATATAGAGCCATCTTTTATCAATCTAATGATACTAAATTAAGGGGCAACTTGATTGTCAAAAGAGTAGAAGACACTCCACATGATGAAGTAGTATAATTCAATCTTGAAACTACCACTCTTAGTTTAGCCACTACCAAGAAAGAGAAAAGACATATACTTGAGTTATAAGAGAAATATGAGCAAGTCCTGGAGGCCTATAATAGGGAAGTCTAGAAGAGGACTAAACTTGAGAATAAAATGGTGGGATATAAAGGACATACAAGTAAACCTAAAATTACTTATCTTCATCTCCCAGTGCCACATTTCAACACAACACTAATTGTAGAAATTTGAGCTACTCTACAAGGACCCCAATTCTATAGATATGAAGAGTTTGAGGAAGAAAAGAACAAATTATGGGCCATGCATGTGAAATTGGACATTTAGTATAAAGATAAAATAAGGAATACAATTATATATCTAGTGGATAAGATTATTGGCTTGCATTTTATGAACAATTGTCAAAATTAATGGATATATGGAATGAGCTAAAGAATAATGAGGCCAACTTGAAGTGAATTGTGAAAAAATGGAACAGTAGGGATAATGATGTCACAATTTTATGTTGTTTAGTCATTAATCTTTCTTGTGAGCAAGTAGAGAGAACTTTTAACATGACTAATGGCCTCTTAGATTTTGATAATAAGAGAAATGTGCTCCTGAGGAGGATTGTAAATTTTTTTTTAAAGTATCTTGGTGAATGTTTTGGGTTCTTTCCTCATACATTAAAAAATATGGATAAATTAAAAGAAAAAGAAGAATGGGCTAAGGAATTGGATGACCTGATATACCTTAGACTCAATAAAGTCATAAATGAAAAGAATTACATATGGTTTACAAAAACAACTAAGGAAATTGTCAAGGTGTAGATATTTTTTAATTGAACATATCCTAATGAAACAACAAGAAATTTTTAACTTTAATTCACTAGCTAATTCACTTTTCAACAAGTGGATGGAAGATCTTGCTCAGACATATCAATTGATTTCTAAGGAAACTAATGAAGATGGTATGGATCTAGATGAATTACAAATAATTGATGCACATGTTCAAAAAGAGGAAAAGAAAAAGGAATAACCAACTATAGAAACAAATATGGAGGTTATAACTAGTGAATTAACAAAAGAACAACCAATTGTAACTATTGATTTGGCAATTCAATCTGATGATCTAGTGGAAGAGCCACAAGTTACTATTAGTTTTCAAATATCAGAACATGACTCACCAAATGCAAATCAAATGGTCCCACTATCAAAGGAACACAAAATTCATCTAGATCAGTCAACAAAAAAATCCCCTCATCAACAAGAAAATGCAATAGAAATGGTCCCACAACAAGAAGATTCATGATAGAAACATTATGTTGCAATAAAGCAAGGGAACACAAAATTTTATCTTAATATGACAACAATTTTTTGTTTTTAATTTTTTTTTGTCTTAAGGACAACTGTCATTCTTCTCTAAGCCCAAAGCTTGTTGCATGTCATGCTATATAAATGAGATCCCAAGGCTAGAGAAAGGGTCCAAATTATGTATAATTTTGAGTCTTATGATATGTTTTGCAATTGGTTGAGTAGTCTCTATGAGAATTTTATGATGTATTCATCTTTGCATATCTAAGATTAATTAGAATATGGAAGGATTAGGTGTTTAATCTTGAGTTATTTTGAACTTTATTCTAGTAATGTATTATTTTCAAGGAAGATAAATAAAAAGGAAGGTTCTACTAATATCTACCTCTGAATTTTGTATACTTTTCATATATCTGAAGATTTGAGAATGAATGAATAATGTTCTTTCATTTTAATGCAACTTGGATGGGTTGTATGTTTTTTCATTAATTGCTCTTAGTTCAAAGAATTAAATAAATTATTTCATTGACTTGATAGGTTTTCTAGGTGTGTAGGAGGATGTTCATAAGAATAGAATTTAGAGTTAATTGTTGATAGTTACAATTGTAATGCAATTGAATAGATCAAATTTTACTAATGTTATTTTCTTTGTCCCAATGGATAAAGCATTGATCACTAATTAGAATGAAAATTATTGAGTTCATGGGGTTTCATAGAGAACAAATATAAATCAAATCAATCTTTACTTTATTGTGTGAAGAGGTAAACTTTTGGTTAGCACTTATTTGAAATAATCCCTTGTATGTCATTTTTAGTTGTTGTTGTCAAGGATTATTTGTAAAGTATAGAAGAATTGTGACCATTTTCTATTGTAAGGGATAGAAGTAAGGTAGAAAGATGATATTAATAAGAATATGTTGACGTCAAGAAAAATATGTCCATATATCCCTAAGGTGAACTTACCTTGGTTTTGTGAAACCTAAAGAGTAGAGAATCCCTATGATTCTATTGAAGTTGGGTCTAGTTCTAAATTTTTCTTAGTTGAATATAGGAGGTTGCTAACTCTTAGAATAAGTTTTATCTTGAAAATCTTGGTATCAAGTGTTTTGTTTCTTGGTAGTTTTGAAACACCTACAAAAAGGCAACTCTATTGGAGAGTTGTATAACACATGCTATTATGTGAAATGTACTATAGTCTTTAGTGTTGTTGTAATGTGTTTGTCTTTAGTATCTATTGCATTTTGCTCATGTTATATTGGAATTTTATAGTGACAAACCTTGAGAGTTTATAAATTTTCCAATACCATAGGAGCATACTGACATATAGGTCACCCTTACAAAGTTTCTTATCTACCAAGGAAGAGTTGTAATTCCAAAAGTCTTTCTGATTGGTCCCTTTGTGTGTCAGATCTATTCTATCTTTTCATGTGACATTTTATCATTTTAAAAATCCATTTAATATTATATTTTCCCTAGAATAGGGTGGTAACTCAATCAAGGTTCTAAAGCTATTGCTTATTTACAAGTGATTCCACAAATGGCTGATAAAAGAAAAAATACACGAGTCTATACAAAAGCCAATATAGAAGTACCATTATATACTCAATTACTCCAAGTAGGTAGGAGGAATCAAAATAAAAAGAAAATAGATCCAAATGCTACTTAGAAGCCCAAGGTAGTGTGTTAGTGAACTCTCAATACCAACCTATGGTAGAGAGAGAGTCTTCTTCTTTGAACTCTAAATTAGAAACCACAAGAATCTTAGGAGAAATGTTTAACATCCCATTACAAGGAGAATGAGTATATCATGATAAGAATGTGTCTTCAATGGGGGATTTTCTTTGTAGACTAGATGTGATAAAAAAAATGAATCAAAGATTGGGATATAGGAATACTATGGACATTGTTTTCAATCATAGGAAAGTTTCATATGTGGAAACAAACCTCATAGATCTTGATGATCTAGTAGATTCATAAGCAACTTCTATAGAGCTGAAAGAGGTGTATTTAGAGATTGAAGTCCTTAAGAAATGGGTTGCAGAAGAGGATGCCAAATGCATCCATTTAGAGAAGGAGAAAGAGAAAGCCACCATGAATGCTCTAATTGAGAGAGATAATTTTCTTAGAAGGATGGTTGTTTTAAAAGAGTAGAACAAGAAACTAGAAAAAAGAACTTTTTTTTTGTATGCGAATGTCTTTAGAGATATAAACAATCTAAGGTCTAAGGTTTAGGAATAAGAAAAACTCCTAAATCAAAGACAAGAAATTGTTATATTTTAGGTCAAACCCTATAATCCTTTTTAGTTAGAAATCATAGATCTAAGTGTAAAACATGAATAAAGGAAAGCAAAAGGTTGTAGCTTGATTCAAATAAATGAGCCTCAAGAAATACCAAACAAGTTTGCAAATCCCCCTATGTCTAAATTAGACTTGGATTTAGAAAAAGCTAGAAAGGAGAGGGATGATTTAGGAAAGGAGCTTGAGAAAGTTGAGAATGAAGAGTAGGTAGAAAAGACTAGAAGGAAAAACTAGTTCTCTAAATCCAATTATGCTTTAACTTCATGGCCTAATATGCCCACTCAAGTCACAACCTCTATTCCTACTTGTAGACCAATTGTCCCTAGCTAGAATGTGTCCTAGTCAGCCCCTGCATCATCTTCCACCACCAGTACTTAGATTACTATGATTCAAATACAATATCCTCAAAGAATTATCCAAAACCAAAAAAATGTAGCAAGTACATCAAATTTTTTTTTTTTATAAAAATAATCCTATATACATTGAGAAATATAGACAAATTTCATTCTTAGGTATCCTTATTTTCCCACATCCTATATCCTTTGACCTTAGAGATAAGGTTGTGAAGTTTTTAGGAAATAATGTTGTTATTGGTGAAGAACACTTAAGGATATTTGTAGACATGCTTAATGATTTTGAAGTAGAGCATGAAGATGTGGTTATGAAGATGTTTATTCATTCATTGATTGAAGATGCAAGAAATTGGTTTAGGAGATTGCCAGATGACAACATTAGTTCATGGAATGACTTGGAAAAGTTATTGAAAGAACAATATGAAGATAATACTAATGATGGTTTCACGTTGAATGATTTCAATAACATAAAAAAGATCCCTAATGAGTCCACTTTTGACTTCCATGTGAGATTTCAAAAGGGAATGTATAAGCTCTTCCAAGTGATTAAGCTCAATGAAGATGTATCTCTTACTACATATTTTAATTCTATTAATAGTAAGATGGCTTATTCTTTAAGAGACAAAGATCCCAAAACCTTGAGGGACACTTGCAAGTTGGTAGTTAATATTGAAAGCAATAGAAAGGCCTCTAGTAAGTTAGGATGATGAGATGAACCCAAATTGTTCAACCCAAGGAACAATAAAAAAGAAAGTGATAAACCTACTATAGGTAAGAAGCTTGGGGAGGACACAATGGTTCAAGTGTTAAATCATCTAAAAAGGATGAATTCACTAGCTTTGAATAAAAAATAAGCCTAATGTTGGTGAAATAAATCCAATGAATAATAATCATTTCAGTAGGTAGCCTAGAATGAAAAATTATCCACACACTAGTTAGTGGAAAGATGGAAAGTGTATCCCCAACCCTACCAAAAATATGAAGGATAAAGGTACCCCTAACCTCTGCAAAGAAATTATGTCAATATGAAAAATGACTTACCATGGTGCATCATATGCCAAACACCTCATTCTTCTAATTATTGTGTAGTAGCCTAATCATTTTCTAAGAATTTACCTTTGCAAAATGAGGAAAGAGAAGAAGAAAAGGATCATGATGATGTCAATTGCAACATGGTGAATTTATGTGATGACTATGACTATTCTGATTTAGAAGAACCTGAAAGTGATGTTTTTGATTAGAGAAATTCTTACCAATTACACCATCACCAAGTATTCTTTGATAATGAAGATTATGATGAAGATAAGGTTTGTACTGTATCTTTAGATATTGGTCATATAAATATGAGAAAGTGTTCTAAAGAAGAAATCGATAGTATTACAATAGAGGTGGTATTTCAAAGTGAAAAAAAACTATAATTTGAGAAATAGGACCATTAAAAGTGATACTAGTAAGCCATCTGGCATCTTCATAAAAGATATTACTCACAAGATGAATGATGAAAATGAGAAAGATAGTATAATTTCAACAAAGGTTAAGGATGATAAGAGTAAGA
Organism: Cupressus sempervirens; assembly: GCA_028749045.1. Taxonomy (NCBI): domain Eukaryota; kingdom Viridiplantae; phylum Streptophyta; class Pinopsida; order Cupressales; family Cupressaceae; genus Cupressus; species Cupressus sempervirens. The sequence continues at coordinate 816,403,004 of CM053789.1, read as the reverse complement.
AGTGGGAGCCCAAGAAGAAAGTGCAGTTTTAGAATGTTGAAGCAGTCAAAACTAATATACAAGATAAGAAGTTAGAGCTTGGTCCCACCAAGCAATTGCTAGTGCTTGCTACTCAAACACTCTCAGCTCTAGGTATACTTCTTAAACCTATTGTGTGTGATCCAATTGATATTATATCTACATTGTCTCAAATAATTGTAAAAGTTCCTTTATCTGAATTGTTTAGAATAGAGGAGCATAAGAATAAGGCTTTATCATGGTTGGTTGGGATAGGTAACAAGAATACTATTGAACAAAAGGCCATACATCAAACCCCTATTATAGTAGAAGATATTGGTATTATGTCTCAAATTCCTAAAAAAAAATTAGATAATTTATTTGTAGCCTATTTGTAGGATATTGATCCCTTTTTCCTTAGTCTTGTCATAAAAGGTAGAACTCTAAAAAAATGCATGATATATTTAGGTGCATCCAATTCTATAAAACCTTTTAAGGTCATGGAAGCCCTAGGTTTAGAGGTAGACACAAAAAAGGTAGGTGTAGGTCCATGGATGCAAGGGAAGTGCATATTATAGGTACCATTAATGCATTTCCTTTTAAGCTAGTTGCTTATCCTAAGGTTGAAATGACCATGTCAGTCCTTGTGGTTGACATTCCTCCTCACCATGGAATCTTATTATACAAAAAATGAGTGCTACAATGGGAGGTAGCTTACAATGTGATTTTTCATATGCAACCTTTCATATAGGGGAAAAAGTTGTCAAGGTGGATAGAGAGAAAAGGGTTAATTATATTTTTAGGGATGATGTTGACAAGGATGCTACTTGTTTCTTAGACAATAATGTATATGCATTTAGTGCTGAATTGATTATTCAAGAAGTTGAGAAGCTCCCACCAGGAATTGCACATGAGGTAGAGTACTACATGGATTCAAATATTTTGTGGACCATGTACTTTTATGGGGCAAGTTCCAAGGAAGGTTTGGGAATCGAGGTAGTGTTTGTGTCTCTAGAAAAGCATACACTCAAAGACTCATTTACCCTGAATAATTTGTGTACCAATAACATAGCTGAATATGAAGCACTCCTAATAGAATTAAGAGTTACAACTAGCCATGGGATAAAAAGGTTACATGTTATTGGTGATTTTGAGTTAGTTGTCTCTCAAATAAGAGAGGTGTATGCATCCAAGAACAAAAGGTTGAAGCAATACATGAATGTTGTTTGGGACCAAATTGAATTTTTTGATTCCTTTGACATATCTTGGATGGAAAGAAGTAATAATAATATGGACAATCTATTAGCTACTATAGCCATTAAGCCTAAAGATATAGCTTTTGTTAGTATCTCACTATTTGAAATACAAAACAAACCATCAATTCTTGATAATATAGAACACTAGAAAGTTTTTGATGATGATAAAGATATTTTGAATTACTTGTTAAATGAAGACAAGTATCATGGTTAAGAACTTGACTATAGTTCTTTAGTTGAGACAAAAAATGGGAAAGAGACAATCTTCTGCCAAGAAATTTTGTAGTTAAAAATAAAAAAAAGTACCCAAGGGATTGGAAGTCTTAGAAAGTATGTTTGATAACTAAGATAGAGTGAAGTTAGAGGTTAGGGATCACAAATCACAAGATCTTGAAGAAATAAATCTTGGTACCTTTGAAGCTCCAAAAAGGGTGTATATTGGTCAAAATTTAGCTGCTGAAATTAGGAAGCCTTTAATTGATTTGCTTATAAAATATAGGCATGTCTTTGCATGGTCATATGATGACCTCAAAGCCTATAGAGAGGACTTTTTTTAGCATGTCATACCACTTAAGGAGAATGTGAAACCTTTTAGACAAAAGCAAAGGTCTATAAACCCCACCTTAGCTAAAAAGATGCAAAAAGAACTAATGAAGCTAAGGGATGGAGGAATAATTAAGCCAATTAGACATTCTATGTGGGTATAAAAATTAGTGCCTATTAGGAAGAAAAATGGAGATATAAGGATTTTTGTGGATTTCAAAAACTTAAACATTGCTTCTCTAAAAGATAACTATGGTTTGCCTAATATGGAGGCCATGCTACAACAAGTGACTAGTTCAGAATTAATGTCCATGATGGATGAATTTTTAGGTTACAATTAGGTTTTGGTGAATGAAAAGGAGCAGTTTAAAACAAGCTTTACTACTCCTTGGGGAACATATGTTAATGTAAGAATGACTTTCGATTTAATCAATTCATGAGCAACTTTTCAAAGGGTCATGGTGTTGAAATTTTATTGAAAAGATCATTGATTAGAAAGATTGTTATAAGGGAGATTGTTATGTATTTTAGTCATTGTTTTGTCACTAATGTCAAACCTACTATTTTCTAGTAAGACAATTTCTTATATGTTTCAAGTACTATCACTTAGTTGATTGATGAGGAGGATTTGATCAACAAGATGTAACAAAAGAACCTAGAGGAAAGGTTGAGTTATGATTATGTAATGAAGTGCAAGGATCAGTTAAGATAGGGATGACATGATGTATTGATGATCTAATTAAGATTATAAAATGTCTAGCTACACTTAGAAAATTAGTATAACAAGTTAAATAAAGTTTATCTGCCAAGCTTGATTGAGCAGATAGTAGGTGTGAAGAAAATTTAGTACAAGCTAAGCAAAAAGTTAGTTGGAGCTGAGTGAAAGAAAAGTCTAGTGGATATCAAGCAAGATAGTAGATACCAAGAGAGTTTTAGTTGATGTCAAGCACCAATAAAATCTAGTTGATACCAAGTGATATAGTATGTACTGAGCATCAGAAGATATATAATGCCAAGCTGTGGCATTATGAAAAAGATCAAAGATTCACCAAATAAAAGCTGACAAGTTTGTTTTCTTAGAGCTTGTAAACTAGAAAGAAGATAAGATTGATGAGTTGGTGGCATAGAATTTTATGTAAACCATTTTGGAGATGAATTCAAATGAAATATAAGAGAAGTTTCTAGAGAAGAAAAGATATGGGGTAGATACATTGTATCCTACCTAATCCATCCAAAACCCTAATTTAGATGATGGATAATGAGTAGGAAAACATCCTAATTTTATTTATATAGGAATTTTTGGTCATGAAGCAAATGTATTATTGAGTTTTATGTGAGAGCCAAAGGAGGAGAAGGAGAAAGGATTTTTCTTCATCAAGTGACCCAAGAGAAGTTTTTACAATGATGTGCTAAGAAAGAAGGCTTAAGGAAATGAATGCTTGAAGGGTGAACAAGTGATCAAAGCTACAAAGAATTAATTCCAAGTTGAATTGAGGACTAAATAGAGATCTATAATCTACAAGGAAAGCTGTAAGTTGTATCAAATCAAAGCTCTACTATTAGTCTCTAACAATTGTATCAGTCTAGGGTAAATCCTTTGGATTAAGGTTGACATAATAGTTATTGGAAAATATTTTAATAGGGTGGCATTCCAAGTGAATGGCCTAAATTCCTCTAACAAGGCTCACTTTTAACAAGATGATTGAAATCCCTTAACCGAGTCACATTTAACACTGTGTATTATAACCTTCAACAGGGTTGGCCTTTCATAGGGTGTCACTTCAGAAGAGTGAAAATTGTAGTATGTTACTGGTGGTTTTCAATTGGGTTCCCACATTAAATCATTATATCAAATGTGGTGATAAATGTCTTGTATTTCATGCTTTACATCTTTGCAAGTTGATTTGACAGTAACATATAAGTTTTAATACATACACAAGGAATGCATGCATGGGTATGAATGTTTCATGGGTTTAATGAATTATGAGAAAGTTTTTATTTTGTACATTTGGACCTTGAATAATTGATTCACCCACCCCTCCTCTTAGTTATTCTAAAAGAATTCCAATAATTGGTATTAGAGCCATCTGGTTAAGAGGACTAGTTTTAAGGTACTAGAAGCACAAAGATCAAGATGTCTAAAAGGGAAGTACACAAGTTCAAGAGAGATAACTTTCCTACATGGAAAGTTTTGATGAAGCTACACCTTGGAGGACTTGGAGATCATGCACAATCTTCCATTATAGTGAAGTATGTTGATCCATTAGGAGCCCTATGTTGGTTTGATTTTTCACACTCACAATTTTTTTTTGAAAATTATGGTGAGAAATCATTTGAGTTTTTAGGATTTCCCTAGTCTTACCCTGTTTCATGTGTTATCAGAGTCTATTGATTTCTCTAGATTGATCTTTTAAAATAGCCATGAAATTGTCCCAGGTCTGAAATTGATGGCATCCCTTTTGAATTTCTCAGAAGGAGTTGTAAAATGTTTTAAGTTAGTCCTTTACGTTCTTACAGTGTGAGGTTTCATGTAACAACAGAATGCCTTTTGCTTTTGGTTTCCGTGGACACACTTTTTGATACAGTGAAGAGGCATAAAGGATTTATCGTGCCTTGAAAAGCTCTTGTTACGGGCTTATGAGTAAATACCTTGAGCGAAGGAGCAGGGAAGCCTGCAATGTGATCTACGCGTATACGCCTCAATGGGTAGCGTAAAGGCATAAATCATGATCTGAAGGGCACGCGAGGGTATTACAGTGTTACGAGTAAAGGTTTTTCCATAAGCATGGAGGCAAGGTTTCATGGTGTTTATGTGTCTATGATTCTTGGGTTTGCGGACAATCGTAAAGGTTTGTTTTTAGTGGTAAAGGAATCATGTGGGACCTATTGAAGTGTTAGAAGGGCCCAGTTACAACAAATTAGTTGGACACATGACATTTATCTCAGATGGGCCCATCCCTCATGGCATATGACTTAAGCTTTTGATATTATGCCCTTATGCTTGTAAGTTAAGCATATGAACAAAGAGCTATTTTTTCTTTTTTCCATGGTTACGGATCCAGTCACAGTGTGTAAGTGTAAAGAGGTCAGAAGGAAGATCAGTAAAAGGGGTTTACGCTTATATGATAAAAGCAAGATGTGAGACCGCAATAGTATTTGAGAGGGCTCTTTGGTGATATGAATAAAGCTAAGTCCTAAGAGTGAAAGGTAAGTTTTGAAGCCTTACACTGTCCTGAGAAATGAAGTAAGTAGAACAACGTAGAGGGAATTTCCAAGGTTTCCACATATACGTGCGCATAGGATCATAAAGGATAGAAGGACGACTTGAGTGAGGGTTTTACGCTCACATGAGGAATGTTGTGTCGTAAGGAAAGAGATGTTAGTAGAAAGGTTTTTGATGTTCCGGTGTAAAGGGTTACGTATAAGCATAAAAGGTAATAAGACTAAGTTAAGGATCTTTACGCTTATATGGAAGAAGCTTAAATCGTAAAACTGGAAACACACAGTAAAAGGGTTTGAGATCCTACGGGGTAAAAGGTTCCATAGGAACGTAAAAGGAATTTGTAAAATAGTGTAAAAGCATCATTACATTCCTATGATTAGGGCATTCTAAAGCTTCTTCGAGTGAGCGTAGAGATCCATAGAGAGCATTTTCAGCATCACAAAGATTGAAGGTTTGACTAAGCATAAGAATGGAAGATAGTCATATAAGAAAGAACCTTTGGTGTGTCATGACAAATAAGCAAGAAAAGGAAAAAATTACTGTAGCCAAGCAGAATAAGGCTTTGAAAAGTACAATGAGAATCCAATTTTGTGGCTGATATACCTTGATGGCGACCTGCGAGCATAATTTTTAAAAGCTCATGCATGCTAAATTTATTGAAAAGGTTGGCAGATATATAATTAAAACATCAAGGATTTAATTGAACTACCAGCCTCAAGAAGCTTGTTTCTGTGCTATTTTGAAGTTTTGAAAGCTACAGAGCTCTGTGTATCCTATGAAATTGCAGAAGAATTCAAAGTATAGTAAAAAAAAAACATGGCCGACCAAGAAGTTGAAGAGGTGCACGCAGAAGAATTCAAAGTCAAAGACGAGGGTGATGATGTGGTAGAAGTCACACCAGAAGGAAAAAGGAAGAAATATGTTGTCAAAATAGAAAAGAAGACAAGGGTCAGAAAACCCAACAAGCATGCAGAAGATTGGTTAAAAATCCTTCCAGGGTCGTCAAATGCAATTTCTGCAAATGATCATATATTCAGAGACCCTTATGCATTTGTTCGAGATGTTGAATGCCCTAGAATTATTGGTTATGATCTTTTCATGTACTTTTATTAGAATAGAATAGAGAATGTGCCAGTATGTAACCCTTGGAATAGAAATATGGCAAAATTAATTTTTTCAGAAGTGTTCATTGATGTTCACCTATTGAAGGCCCTAATAAATTCATACAATCTAGTAACCAGGACTTTCCACAAGCATAATGGGAGTGTATTATATACATTAGACAGAACTTCTTTTATTGAGGCTTTTGGATTGATGGGACAAATGGATGTACCTATTGACATTGCAGACTTACAAGGGAAATTCGCTAGGAATAAAACCTATTTTGTAAACAATGTCATGCTACCACACATTCCTTACAAAGTTAAGAAGGTAGGGTTAATCCCAAAAAAGGTGGGAGACTTTTTACCTTTGAGTAGGTTCAAAAATTATTTCAAAAACAGAGTGTATGGGTTGCATAAAGTATTGGGAAGTGATGGTGCAGAGGATTGTGTATATGGTTCTCTTTTTCTGATGGCATGCAACATACAGGATCCTTTTCATCATAAGGAGTATGATTATGTGGCCTTTATCATTGACAGTATGCACATGCAGATTTGTGATGCTAGGAAAGGAGAACTGAAAGACTTAAAGTTCCACCATTATTCATTATTAATGCACCTTATCCTGTATAGCAACATTGGGTACATCAGTGGAGACTTCATTGATCAAAATTTTGATGAATTTGGTGAGTTACCTATGCAACTTTGGACTCTTATTTGACATAAAGATTTCTTCTATTCAAATGCCCTAGTTTTTTTCAATTTGTTTAGTTCTGTTATTATGAGGCAGCTAGATCATCCTTTCTTTAGGGCACCCAATGTTTTGAAGACTCTGCTTAGGCCCTCTTTCTTAGATGAAAAAACCAAATTAGATCATAACTAGGGAAGCATATTTTTGTTTAAAGAATGTACTTTAATCAGAGTTTTTGCATGCCCACAACCTCCTCATCTATTGCCTAAATATCTACCCCCTAGATTGGCCATTACTGAATTCTTTTGGAAATTGTTATTGATGAATAAAGAAATGATCCCTCCCTCTCTACATAAGCCTACTTTTGTATGTAGAACCTTTAAGGTAGGAGACTTTGTAATAGGCAAGAATGCTTTTGAGGAATTGAGTGACTATTTATTTCAGTATAAATTTGCTACTGGGCCCTATAGGATGTATGATCTTGACAATTATATTGCAAACGAGCTTAAGACCATTAGGGGTTTTGTTCTACCTCCAAGTAAGCCTATCCCTATAGAGGACCTAATTGCCAACATAGTAGCAACAGGGGAGGCAGATGAGTTATTGAGGAAGTATGAAGAAATAAGGAAAGTGGAAAATGCTTTGAAGAGGACCAACCCTGATTTTAAGGGTTTTTATATAGAAGTCCCATATCCTAATAATCTGAGGAAAATGATTGAGAATTTTGATCATATTATGTTACAAATACCTCATGAGCCAGAGGGAGAAGAAGCCATTGTAAATAGAGAATCCCCTGAACCAGGTACACAATTAGAAATTGATTTGGAAGAAGAGCAGCCATGAACTTTAGCCTGGGTGCCACAAGGAAATAAAAGACAAAAGATAATGCACATCCCTGAAAAGGTGATAAGCAGAGCTATACAAGTCATGTCTGGAAATAGTGAGTATTTTGCTGATATTAGGCAAAATTATTTTCACCAAAGGCCTACTGAAGCAGGACAAGCTTCTATTGACATGCAAATTGCAGCATCAAGGTTGGATGACAGGCTCATTCAATCTGAGAAATTCATGGAAGATGATGATTTTATTAAATCATTAGAATTTAAAAGTTTTCTCTATAAAATCAAACAAAATGAACTCACATTGGGTCTCATGCCAGGAGAAGATCTAGAGAAAATAAAAGAGTTAGTTGGAAAACTATTGGCTTATGACCTTGAAAGTGAAACAATGACTGCCGCAGAAGCTAGGGAATCAGTACATAGGAGTGGCATGATTCTAATACCACATTGGGACATTGAGAAAGCTTTTTTGTTGGACCAAATGAGAAGACAAGGTAAAGCCATTAGTTATGAAGCCACCAGCAGTGAAGGTTTTAAAAGAGGGTCAGGTTTTAATGTGGACACTAAAACCCTAGTAGTATGGAGTGTGGCCCCTGAAACCAAGAAGCCTAAGATGATGGATATAGAAGAAACTGCTCAGGGAAATATGATTGTGTGGACATTTGAGAGCACTACTAGGAAGGAAATCTCCAGTTTGGTAAAACATTTTTCTCTTATGAATGAGGAGAAGGTTGATGAAATTGAGGATAAGTTAGCTGCAATGTTTAACGAATGCCTTGATATTAGGAGAACATATGAAGAAGAGCTTAAAATGAGCCATGTATAGAAACAAAGAATAGAGGAGTTGGAGGAAAAAATTAAGATTTTGGAAATAGAAATAAAATCCCTCAAGGTAATGCAAATCCTACTTGGAAACCCAAAGGTAATGCATCCATCAATTCCCATTATCAACTATTAATAGGAAGAGAGTCTTCTTCGCTTAGCTCTGAATCCAAAACTACAAGACTCTTAGGAGGCATTTTCAGTACCCCATTACCAAATGAGAGAGTTTTTCAAGACAATGATGTGTCTACTATGGGAATTGCTTCATTAAGACCAGATCCTATAGCAGATATGAATTATACGCTAGGATTTAGGAGTTCATCTGATAATCTTTTTAATCCCAGAGTAGCCCCATATGTAGAACCAAAACTTATAGATCTGGATGACCCTATTGATTTTGAGGCAACTTTTGCAGATCCTAAAGAAGTGCACTATGAAATAGAATTTTTGAAGAAATGGATTGCTGAGGAAGAAGCTAAACACATTCATCTTGAAAAAGAGAAGGAGCAAGCCACCTTAGATGCCATAATAGAAAGAGATGCTCTGCTAAGAAGGATGGTTGCTTTGAAAGAGCAAAATAAAAAATTAGAAGAGAATACCACAAATCTCCATAAGGATGTTTTTGGAGATGTTGATAATCTAAGAGCTAAAGTTCAAGAATAGGAGAAATGCCTAAATCAAAGGCAAGAACCAGTTATTGCTCAAGTTCAAGCCTATAAACCTATTCAAATTGATCCTGTAGAGACCACTGCAAAAGCTCTAGATAAAGGGAAAGACAAGGCTATAGGAATCCAAATAAATGAGCCTCAAGCTATACCAAGCTAACCTATGCAACCCTCCATGTCAAAATTAGATCTAGATCTTGAGAAGGCTCGAAAAGAGAGGGAAGATCTTGCAAAAGAACTTGAGAAGGTTGAGAATGAAGCTCAAGCTACAGAAACTAGAAGGAAAATCCAATTCATAAAGTCTAATTCTGCATTGGCTTCATGGCCCAATTTGTCTGTCCCACTTATAAATCCTACACCAGTTAGTGCTCCCACAATTTCAACTCAGGGAATACCCCAATCTGCTCCTACCTCATCTTCCACTATTGGCACCCAAGCCCAATTTGTCCCACCACAACAGTCCCAAGCTACTACCCTGAGTCAAGCTAATATAGCTAGTACCTCAAATGTTCCTGGTTTCCAGAAGAAACATATATACCTAGAAAAGTATAGACAGATATCATTTGTTGGTATTCCTGGTGCCCCCCATCCCATATCATTTGATTTAAGGGATAAAGTGGTTAAGTTTTTTGGAAATAATGCTGTTACTGGTGAAGAAAATTTGAGGATTTTCATTGACATGTTGAATGATTATGAAGTTGAACATGAAGACATGGTAATGAAATTGTTTGTGCATTCACTAATAGAGGATGCAAGGGATTGGTTTAGGAGGTTGCCTAATGACAGTAGTACCTCATGGAGTGATTTGGAGAAGTTGTTCAAAGAGCAATATGGGGACAATACTAATGCAGGATTCATGTTGAACGAGTTCAACAATATCAAGAAGAATCCAAATGAGTCCACATTTGATTTCAATGTGAGATTCCAAAAAGGTATGTACAAACTTTTTCAATTTATGAGGTTAAATGAAGACATCTGTCTCACAACCTATTTCAATGATTTTGATAGAAAAATGGCTTATCAATTGAGGGATAAAGATCCTAAAACTTTAAGAGATGCCTATAGAGTTGCAGTGAATATAGAGAATAATAGAAAGGCATCTGGCAAACTAGGTAGGAGGGATGATCCTAAGCTTTTTAATCATAAAAATAATAATAAAAGGGAGGGTGACAAAACTCCTATAGGAAAAAAGCCTGAAGAACCTACTATAGGCCAGGTTTTAGAAATGTTCAAGAAGATGAATCCCACTAGTTTCAATAAGCCAAATGTTGTTGAAAGACCCCCTATGAATAACAACAATTTCAATAGGCAGCCTAGGATGCAAAATTACCCTTACACCACTCAGTGGAAAGATGGTAAACTAGTTCCCAACCACACCCAAAATGTGAAGGATAAGGGTACTCGAGACCCCCTGCAAAGGAACACTATAAATATGAATGATGATGTACCATGGTGCATTATATGCCAATCACCTCATTTTGTTGATTATTGTGTTGTTTCTCAGTCATTTGTCCAAGCCCAAGGAGTGCAAGCTGAAGAAGAAACTCAAGAGAAAAGCCATGATGATATAAGCTGCAATATGGTGAGTATGTGTGATGATTTGATAGATTCTAATTCAGAAGAGCCTGAAAATGATATTACTAGCTAGAGAATTGCTTACCAGCTACATCATTAGCAAGTGCTTTCAGATGATGAAGGGAATGATATAGATAAGGTATGTAGTACATTTTCTAATGTAGGTCTCACAAGTTTAAGAATGCCCTCCAAGGAGGAAATTGACAGAATTACAACCGAAATGATTTCACAAGTCCATAGTAAATATAATTTGAGAAATAGAGCAATAAATAATGATGCAGGAAGGCCATCTAGTGTGTTCATCAAAGACATCACCAATAAGATGAATGATCAAAACAAGAAAGTTAATGTAGATGTGCCTAAGATCGAGGAGAATAAGGGTAAGAAATGGGAACCAAAGAAGAATGTTCAATTTTAGATAAGTGAAGCAACAAAACTAGTTGTGCAACCAAAGAAGTCAGAACCGGATGTTATCAAGAAAAATGTGGTGCCTACTACTCAAAAGTCTCTGATTTCAGGTACTATTGTAAAACCTATTGAACCTGTTGATATGATATCCATGTTATCTCAAATTACTTTTAAAGTGCCCTTGTCTGAACTTCTTAGAATTGAAGAGCATAAGAATAAGGCTTTTCAATGGTTGGGTGGAATAGCAAATAATAATGTTATCGTAGATCAAACTATGTCCCAACAGACCCCATTAGTAATAGAGGATAGCGGTATCATATCCCAGATTCCTCAAATGTTTCTAAATGATTCCTCAGTGGAATTCATAGAAGATATTGATCCTTTTTTCATCAGTCTAATCATAAAGGGGAACACCTTAAAAAATTGCATGACAGACTCAGGAGCTTCCAACACTATAATGCCTTTCAAAGTAATGGAAGCCTTAGGGTTGAAGGTGGATACCAAGCAGGGCAGATGTAGAGGGATGGATGCTAGGGAAGTCCTAGTCATAGGTACTATAAATGCCTTACCATTCAAACTAGCTGCATATCCTAAAGTAGAATTAACCATATCTATCCTTGTGGTAGATATACCTCCACACTATGGAATGTTACTCTCCAAAAAATGGAGTGATGCCATGGGGGGAAGCCTACAATGTGATCTTACTTATGCCACTTTTCATATAGGGGACAAAGCTGTCAGGGTAAATAGGGAACCAAGGGTTAAGCACATCTTAGGTGAAGAAATTGACAAAGATACCACTTGTTTCCTAGATACTGGGATTAATGCTTTCAGGGCTGAATTAATTATTCAGGAAGTTGAAAATTTAACTGCTATCATTGAAAATGAAGTTGAATGTTGCATGAATTCACCAAAATTATGGACAATTTTCTTTGATGGGGCTAGTTCTAAAGAGGGTGCAGGGGTAGGTGTAGTCATTGTGTCCCCTGAAAATAACACTTTTAGGTATTCAGTCACCTTGAAGTTTGCCTACACTAATAATATTGCAGAATATGAAGCATTGCTGCTAGGACTCAAAGTTGCCATACATCATAAAATTAAGAAATTATGTGTCATAGGGGATTCTGAACTAATTATCTCTCAGATCAAAGGAACCTACTCATCCAAAAATAGGAGATTGAAACAATATAGAAATGTAGTCTGGGATCAGATAGAATTCTTTGATGCATTTGGGATCTCATGGAGAGATAGGACCCAAAACAAGATGGCTGATCTGTTGGAAAATGTAGCAATCAAGCCAAAAGAAATATCATTTGCAGGAATCTCCTGGATTAAGGTGCAAAACCGACCTTCCATACCTGACAACATTGAAAATTGGCAAGTTTTTGAAGATGACAAAGATATTACAAATTTTTTGTTAAATGAAGACAAGTACCACGGTTAGGAGATGGATTGCAGTGGACTGATTGAAACCATAAATGGGAAGGAAACCTTTTTTGGTCAAGAAATAATATAATTGAAAAGAAATAAGATGCTAAAGGGGTTAGTAGTCTTGGAAAATATTTTTGATAGCCAAGATAGAGTAAAATTAGGAGTTAACAACCCCAAGCCCCAGGAGTTAGAGGAAATAAACTTGCGTAATGATGAAGTTCCTAAAAGGGTTTATATTGGCCAACATCTGCCTGTTGAAATTAGGAAAACATTGATTGACCTACTTAGAAAATACAGACATATTTTTGCTTGGTCATATGATGACCTTAAGGATTACAGGGAGGATCTTTTCCAGCATGTCATACCATTGAAGAAAAATGTAAGACCTTTTAGGCAAAAACAAAGACCAATCAATCCTACCCTTGCCCCAAAAATGCAAGAAGAACTGACAAAACTAAGATATGGTGGAGTAATTAAACCGATTAGACATTCCACTTGGGTTTCAAACTTGGTTCCTGTCAAGAAGAAGAATGGAGATATTAGGCTTTGTGTTGATTTTAGGAATTTAAACATTGCATCTCTTAAAGACAATTATGGTTTACCTACTATGGAAGCCATGTTACAGCAAGTGACTGGCTCTGAATTGATGTCAATGATGGATGGTTTCTCTAGATATAATCAAGTTCTAGTAAAAGAAAATGAATAGTTAAATATAGCCTTCACAATCCCATGGGGAACATATGTGTATGTGAGGATGCCTTTTGGGTTGATTAATGCAGGAGCTACCTTCCAAAGAGCCATAGATGTAGCATTTCATGAGTATATTGATAAATTTATGGTTGTGTACCAGGATGATCTTATAGCATATTCTAATAAGGCTAAAGATCACTGCAAACATTTGGAAAAAATCTTTATAAAAGCCCTGGAATATGGAGTATCTTTAAACCCAAAGAAATGCAAATTTGGGGTCACAAAAGAAAATTTATTAGGACACATAGTGTCTAAGGATGGGGTAAAAATAGATCCTGAAAGGGTAGTAGCTATTGAAAAAGTCCCCAAACCAAAAAATGTGAAAGGAATTCAGTCCTTTTTTGGCCAAGTAAATTTTCTGAGGAGATTTGTTACCAATTTTGCTGAAATTGGTAGACCCATCTCAAAGATTCTCAAGAAGGGAGCTGTTATAGATTGGAATGGTGAACCTTCACAAGCATTCCAGGATATAAAAACTGCAATAAAGAATGTTGTAGTGTTGAGGACTCTAGATTATGCAAAACCCATGCATATTTTCTCTTTTGCATCATTCCATACTGTAGGTGCAGTCTTATTACAGAAAAATCAAGAAGGATATGAGCAGCCTATTGCCTTTTTCAGCAAGTCACTATAGCTTGCTGAACTGAAGTATGAAATAAATTAAAAGCAAGCATATGCTTTGGTAAAGGTTGTAAAAGCTTTCAGAAGTTACTTGATAGGTGCTACTATTATCGCTTTTGTACCTAGTGCTATAGTCAAGGATATATTCTCTCAACAGGAAGTATCAGGCAGGAGGTGTAGGTGGATCAATAGAATCCAAGAATTTAACATTGATATACAAATAACAAAATTAGTAAGAGGTCAAGGTTTGGCCAAACTCATGGCTGAAACTAATCTAGAGGCTAATCAGATAAATCTAGTAAATGATGATCTCAGAGCTAACTTATGTGACATGGATCAATGTGATTGGTACACCAATGTCATATATTACTTGCAACATATGGAAGCTCCTCCCCATCTGTCTGATAATGAAAAGAGGAATACTAAATTGCAATCCATCAGGTATGTAATTGTCCAAAATAACCTATGGTGGAGAAATTTTGAGGGAATTCTATTGAAGTGTGTTGATAAAGAAAAGGCAAAAAAGGTTTTCAAAGAAATGCATGCTGGAGTATGTGGGGGACACTACATGGCTAAAACTACTGCACATAAGATAATGAGAGCTAGATTCTGGTGGCCTTCTCTGTTCAAGGATGCTCAAGTTATGGTTAGGAAATGTGATCCTTGTTAGAGGTTTGCTAGAAAGCTGAAATTCTTAGGAAATACTCCATTGAAGCTAGTTGAGATTCAAGCACCTTTTCAACAATGGGGTCTAGACTTCATAGGAGATATTTTCCCCAAGTCTAGCACTGGCTATTCTTGGATTCTGGTTGCTACTGACTACTTTACAAAATGGGTAGAGGCTATCCCACAAGAAATGCAACAAGTAAAGTGGTAAATAATTTCCTGTTGAATAATATATTTTCTAGATTTGGATGTCCACAGAGAATTGTAACAGATAATTCTATGTGCTTCAGATCTGAGGAGTTCATCAAGTTTTGTGATAAATATGGAATGACAAGGTCATCATCTACTCCATATCATCCACAAGGGAATGGACAAGTTGAGTCCACAAATAATACCTTGTTGAAGGTCATTAAGAGAACCTTGGATGATAATAAAAAGGCATGGTATTCCAAGTTACAGTTGGCAATATGGGCTGACAGAGTAATTATAAAGAAAGCAATTGGTGTAGATCCATTTGATTTAGTGTATGGGATTCAAGCCAGAATGCGTCCGAATAACTTGATGGGACTATACAATTACATCCAGTTATATGATGAAGATACTATAGATGAAATGCAAGAAAGAATGGATGAATTGGTGGGACTGCCCAAAACTAGAAAAGAAGCATCTTTAAGGAACCAAAAGTTGCAATTGCAAGTTAAGACACTCTATGATAAAAGAACTGTAAGAAGAAAATTTGAAAATGGAGATCTAGTCTTAATGTGGAATGCCAGAATTGAAGATAAAGGGAAACATGGCAAATTTGATCCTATTTGGTTAGGCCCATATCTCATTGAAAGTACTTGGGGTGAAGATTCTTATATACTCAAAGATATATTGGACAATATTCTTGAATTGCCAGTTCATGGACAGTTCTTGAAGAGGTATTTTTCTTGAAAAATACTTGTTTTCTTCCATGAACAGTAGTTTTAGGGTTTCCTGTCATTTTGTTTTTTTTGTAAATCCTTGTAAATATCTTTGTGCAGTCTGGTTCTTTGTTTTTGTGTTTTGCTTTGTGCTCTCTGAAGGAGTTGTCATCTTACTAAATATGTGGTCTGCTCTCCCAAAGATTCTAAATTCTTGCATAGACTCAAGTAGTCTATCATCCCCAGATAGAGCCACTGTTGGTCTGATTTTTCACACTCGCAAATTTTTTTTGAAAATTATGGTGAGAAATCATTTGAGTTTTTAGGATTTCCCTAGTCTTTCCCTGTTTCATGTGTTATCAAAGTCTATTGATTTCTCCAGATTGATCTTTTAAAATATCCATGAAAATTTCCCAGGTCTGAAATTGTTGGCATCCCTTTTGAATTTCTCAGAAGGAGTTGTAAAATGTTTTAAGTTAGTCCTTTATGTTCTTACAGTGTGAGGTTTCACATAACAATGGAATGACTTTTTCTTTTGGTTTTCATGGCCACACTTTTTGATACAGCGAAGAGGCGTAAAGGATTTATCGTGCCTTGAAAAGCTCTTGTTACAAGCTTATGAGTAAATACCTTGAGCAAAGGAATAGGGAAGCTTGCAATGTGATCTATGCATATAGGCCTCAATGGGTAGCGTAAAGGTGTAAAGCATGATCTAAAGGGCACGCGAGGGTATTACAGTGTTACGAGTAAAGGTTTTTCCATAAGCACAAAGGCAAGGTTTCATGGTGTTTACGTGTCTACGATTCTTGGGTTTGCAGACAACCATAAAGCTTTGTTTTTAGCGGTAAAGGAATCATGTGGGACCTGTTGAAGTGTCAGAAGGGCCAAGTTGCAGCAAATCAGATGTAGACATGACATTTATGTCAGATGGGCCCATCCCTCATGGCATATGACTTAAGCTTTTGATATTATGCCCTTACACTTGTAAGTTAAGCATATGAACGAAGAGCTTTTTTTTCTTTTTTCTGTGGTTACAGATCCAGTCTATGCATGTAAGTGTAAAGAGGTGAGAAGGAAGATCAGTAAAAGGGGTTTATGCTCATATGATAAAAGGAAGATGGGAGATCACAATAGCAGTTGAGAGGGCTCTCCGATGATACGAATAAAGCTAAGTCATAAGAGAAAAAGGTAAGTTTTGAAGCCTTATGCTCTCCCGGGAAATGAAGTAATTGAAACAATGTAGAGGGAATTTCCAAGGTTTCCGCAGACACATGCATGTAGGAGTGTAAAGGATAGAAGGACAGCTTGAGTGAGGGTTTTATGCTCACACAAGGAATGTTGTGTCGTAAGGACAGAGATGTTAGTAGAAAGGTTTTCAATGTTCTGGTGTAAAGGGTTACGTATAATCATAAAAGGTAATAAGACTGAGTTAAGGATCTTTATGCTTATATAGAAGAAGCTTAAATCGTAAAAGTGGAAACACATAGTAAAAGAGCTTGAGATCCTACGGGGTAAAAGGTTCCATAGGAACATAAAAGGGATTTTCAAAATAGTGTAAAAGCATCATTACATTCCTATGATTAGGGCATTCTGAAGCTTCTCCAAGTGAGCGTAGAGATCCATCGAGAGCATTTTTGGCATCACGAAGATTGAAGGTTTGAATCAGCATAAGAACGGAAGATAGTCATATAAGAAAGAACCTTTGGTGTGTCATGACAAATAAGCAAAAAAAGGACAAAATTACTATAGCCAAGCAGAATAAGGCTTTGAAAAGTACAATCAGAATCCAATTTTGTAGCTAATATACCCTGATGGCGACTTGCGATCATAATTTTAAAAAGCTCATGCATGCTAAATTTATTAAAAAGGTTGGAAGATATATAATTAAAACATCAAGGATTTAATTGAACTGCCAGCCTCAAGAAGCTTGTTTCTATGCTATTTTGAAGTTTTGAAAGCTACAGAGCTCTGTGTATCCTGTGAAATTGCAGAAGAATTCAAAGTATAGTAAAAGAAAACATGGCCAACCAAGAAGTTGAAGAGGTGCACGCAAAAGAATTCAAAGTCGAAGACAAGGGTGATGATGTGGTAGAAGTCACACTAGAAGGAAAAAGGAAGAAATCTGTTGTCAAAATAGAAAAGAAGACACGGGTCAAAAAACTGAACAAGTATGCAGAAGACTGGTTAAAACTCCTTCCAGGGTCATCAAATGCATTTTTTGCAAATGGTCATATATTTAGAGACCCTTATGCTTTTGTTAGAGATTTTGAATGCCCTAGAATTATTGGTTATGATCTTTTCATATACTTTTATCAGAATAGAATAGAGAATGTGCCAGTATGTAACCCTTGGAATAGAAATATGGAAATATTAATTTTTCTAGAAGTGTTCGTTGATGTTGACCTATTGAAGGCCCTAATAAATTCATACAATCTAGTAACCAGGACTTTCCACAGGCATAATGGGAGTGTATTATGTACATTAGACAGAACTTCTTTTATTGAGGCTTTTGGATTGATGGGACACATGGATGTACCTATTGACATTGCAAACTTACAAGGAAAATTTGCTAGGATTAAAACCTATTTTGTAAACAATGTCATGCTGTCGCACATTCCTTACAAAGTTAAGAAGGCAGGGTTAATCCCAAAAAAGGTGGGATAATTTTTACCTTTGAGTAGGTTCAAAAATTATTTCAAAAACAGAGTGTATGGGTTGCATAAAGTATTGGGAAGTGATGATGCAGAGGATTGTGTATATGGTTCTCTTTTTCTGATGGGATGCGACATACATGATCCTTTTCATCATAAGGAGTATGATTATGTGGCCTTTATCATCGACAGTATGCAAATGCAGATTTTTTATGCTAAGAAAGGAGAACTAAAAGACTTCAAGTTCTACCATTATTCATTATTAATGCACCTTATCCTATATAGCAACATTGGGTACATCAGTGGAGACTTCATTGATCAAACTTCTGATGAATTTGGTGAGTTACCTGTGCAACTCTAGACTCGTATTTGGCATAAATATTTCTTCTATTCAAATGCCCTAGTTTTTTTCATTTTGTTTAGTTTTGTTATTATGAGGTAGCTAGATCATACTTTCTTTAGGGCACCTAATGTTTTGAAGACTCTTCTTAGGCCCTCTTTCTTAGATGAAAAAACAAAATTAGATTATAACTGGGGAAGCATATTTTTGTTTAAAGAATGTACTTTAATCAGAGTTTTTGCATGCTTATAGCCTCCTCATCTATTGCCTAAATATCTACCCCCTAGATTCACCATTATTGAATTCTTTTGGAAATTCTTATTGATGAATAAAGAAATGATCCCTCCCTCTCTGCATAAGCCTACTTTTGTATGTAGAACCTTTAAGGTAGGAGACTTTGAAATAGGAAAGAATGCTTTTGAGGAATTGAGTGACTATTTAGGTCAGTATAAATTTGCTACTGGGCCCTATAGGATGTATGATCCTGACAGTTATATTGCAAATGAGGTTAAGACCATTAGGGGTTTTGTTCTACCTCCATGTAAGCCTATCCCTGTAGAGGACCTAATTGCCAACATAGTAGCAACAGGGGAGACAGATGAGTTATTGAGGAAGTATGAAGAAATAAGGAAAGTGGAAAATGCTTTGAAGAGGACCAACCCTAATTTTAAGGGTTTTTATATAGAAGTCCCATATCCTAATAATCTGAGGAAAATGATTGAGAATTTTCATCATATTATGTTACAAATGCCTCATGAGCGAGAGGGAGAAGAAGCCATTGTAAATAGATAATCTCCTGAACCAGATACACAATTAGAAATTGATTTGGAAGAAGAGTAGCCATCAACTTCAGCCTGGGTGCCACAAGGAAATAAAAGACAAAAGACAATGCACATCCCTGAAAAGGTGGTAAGTAGTGCTATACAAGTCATGTCTGGAAATAGTGAGTATTTTGCTGATATTAGGAAAAATTATTTTCACCAAAGGGCTACTGAAGTAGGAAAAGCTTCTATTGACATGCAAATTGCAGCATCAAGGTTGGATGACAGGCTCATTCAATCTGAGAAATTCATGGAAGATGATAATTTTATTAAATCATCAGAATTTAAAAGTTTTCTCTATAAAATCAAACAAAATGAACTCACATTGAGTCTCATGCCAGGAGAAGATCCAGAGATAAATAAAGAGTTAGTTGAAAAACTATTGGCTTATGACCCTGAAAGTGAAACAATGACTGCCACAGAAGCTAGGGAATTAGTACATAGGAGTGGCATGATTCTAATACCATATTTGGACATTGAGAAAGCTTTTGTGTTGAACCAAATGAGAAGACAAGATAAGGCCATCAATTATGAAGCCACTAGTAGTGAATGTTTTAAAAGAGGGTCAAGTTTTAATGTGGACACTAAAACCCTAGCAGTATGGAGTGTGGCCCCTGAAACCAAGATGCCTAAGATGATGGATATAGAAGAAACTACTCAGGGAAATATGATTGGGACATTAGAGGGCACAACTGGCAAGGAAATCTCCAGTTTGGTAAAATGTTTTGCTCTTATGAATGAGGAAAAGGTTGATGAAATTGAGGATAATTTAGCTACAATGTTTAATGAATACCTGGATATTAGGAGAACATATGAAGAAGAGCTCAAAATGAGCCATGTACAGAAACAAAGAATAGAGGAGTTGGAGGAAAAAATTAAGATTCTGGAAACAGAAATAAAATCCCTCAAAGAACAGCTCAAGATAGCAGCAGAGGCAGAGCATGCAACAAGGGAAGAGGAAGAAAGAAGGCATGTAGTAGAAGCAGAGGCCCAAATAGAAGAAATGCTTATGGGAACAATAGTGTCAGTGCCTGTGATTAGTGTTGAAATGGAAGTTTCCCAGGGTGACAATAATACCAAGAAAAATGTTTTGATGAATGTATTAAATCATAGAATCAGCATTCTAAAAAGAATATCTCAGGATACTTATAATACATTCATCAGTGTACAATCTACAAAATAGGTATGCATGGGTGCAGTTAGATGGCTTGAGCCTATATTTCAACAATGGGGACCCTGTATGCAATTTTTTGATAGGTTGATACCCTTGTTAGCCAAGAAGCCAGATCTCCAAGATAAAGTTATTACTGTGAAGGAAGGTATGGACAAAGTGAAAGAATTATTGCAAATCTTCACAGGGAAGCTGGCAGTAATTCAAAGCAAATTGAAAATGCTAACAAATGGTTTCTATTCTTTGATTCCTTCTGTTATAAATTCTAATGATAAGTTAAAAGATTTTGATGAGTGGTCTAATTCTTTTGATCACATTATAGACTTGCCACAAGTGGTGTCCATTCTCCAAGATGGTATTGATGAATGTATTTTGAATGAACTAATTGATACCCTTTTCAAGATTGAAACTGAAGTGAATAGGTTTATCATAGAAGGAAGGGTGATTACTGATGCCGGGTGGCAGAAAATAGTGGATGAATTAACAATAGTTAAGGAATGTGATTGGCCCACTAAAAGAGAAATATTTGTCTAGGAAGCAATCACAAAAATCAAAGCACTACCAACTGGGAGTAGTTAGAGAAAAGGAAAAAATTGAAGATTTTATGCTCTAGCTATCATTTTCCTTCTGTTTTGTTTGTTCGATTTTCTTTTGAAAAGGGGTAATTTACCCAATTTTTGTAAAAGGACACATGTCACTTTCTTTAGCCCGAAGCTTGTTGCATCTCACACTATTTAAGTGAGATCCCAAGGCTAAAGAATGGTCCAAATTCTATTTCTTCTAAGTATTGTGCTTAGTCTGGTTTTTGGTCCAAATTTTGAAAGAAAGTTTGTAATGTATTTTTCTATCAAATTCTCTAAGAATACATGAATATAGAATGAGCTATGTTTCTTTCTGAAGGCCATTCTGAGTCTATTGTAAAGGATATACCATTTTCAAAGGAAATGAATATAAATTATGAACTGTCCCCATATCAGTTCTTTCTAAATTTTGTCTCCTTTTAAATACTTAGCTACCTTGATGTTGTATGAGTAAAAGCTTGTGTGATTGAATGCAATCTAGTTAGGTTGTATATCCATTTATCATTGCTATTAATTCAATGGATTAAATAAAGGCTTTGATGAATGTGATGAGATTTCTTAAGTATTGAAAAGGATTTTGAATGATAAGTTCTGATAAGAATTACTAATAGAATTTGTTGTAAGGCAACAAATTAGATCTAAGAATTTGCTATAGACTTTGAACCCCAATGGATTAGGCACTAATCAAGTCATTTCAGCTGAAGGAGAAATATATTATAAATGGTTATTCTAATGCATCATCAAATCAAATTTTACTTTTATTTCCTGTAGATCTTCAAAGTTGGCCAGCACTTGTCTGCATGGAATGGTTTAGCTTCAGTTAGCCATTGTTGTTAAAAACATCTGCAGATCTATAGAAGAATTCTTGGCTATATCTGTTTTATGGGATGTGTTTACCACGTTAGTGAGAATCATGTATATGTTTGAGGATCCTGAAATGAGAATCAGAATGAAACTAAGAATAATCCTCATACAGTTGTTCCAGTTTTGAACCATCGCTGGGTACACCCACCCTGGTTTTGCAGAGCCAAAAGAGTAGAAAACCATCTATGGTTTTGTTGAAGTTGGGTCCAAATATCTTACATATGCAATTGTTAATAAGAATAGGCTAGTATTTAGATTGTGTATGTACTGTCATTTTGGTATTAAGCATTTTGTCACTTAGTAGTTTTAGTACCTTTTAAAACACCAACACCCTAATTGTTGAAGATATGAATAAAAAGAAAGAACACAATCAGGCAATCTTGGAGATTTACTCTACCCTAATCTATGTCAAATTTGATGATATTAAAGGTCTTAACAATACAAAGAAAATGTGGGATCCCCTAGCCACTATCTATGGAGGAGAAAAAAATGTTCAAATAGCCAAGTCTGAGAGTCTTAGAGGTAAGTTTGATGACATGAGAATGGAAGAAGGTGAGAATATTGTTCAATATGTTGTTAGGATAAAAAAAGTTGTTCATGCAATAAAAGGTGCTATAGTCAAATAGATGATGATACTATGCTATGTAAAGTTTTGAGGACATTACTGCCTATTTATGCTATTAAATTTTTTACAATCCAAGAGTTGAGCTATATATTAGGAAATTATCTAGCCCTTGAAGGTCTGGTAGGTAGACTCACTACTTTTGAGCTATCTAATTTTGACCATTGCAAACTAGAGAGTCTTGAATCATCTTTCAAAGCTAAATTGTTATTGAAGGATTCTAAGGAGGTATAGCAAAAGAAGAAGAAAATAAAGATAAAATATGCATCTAGTGACAACAATACAAATGAAGAAGATATTGAACAATTTTAAGCACTACTAGAAAGAAGATTTTACAGAGGAAAAGGAAAGTTACCCATCATTTGTTTAAACTACAATTAAGTTGGTCATATTGCTACAAGATGTACATAGAAAAACAACTACAAAGAAGGAAACAAGAACAAAAATAGAAGAGAAGATGATGGTGGAGATTATAGATACAAAGGCAAGAAGTCATGCTACATTTCTAATGAACATGACTCCAATGAACATGATGATGAAGTGGTATATGTTGCAATAAAGGAAAAATTTGATGAGGATGAGGCAACTGCACTTGTAACTTGTGTGAAAAAGAATGATATATGGATTGTTGACAATGGATGCTCACATCAAGACAAAATTAAGTTCCTTATCTTAACTTATTATGATGTAAATAGTGTAAGGTTTGGTAATGATGCACCATGTTTGATAAAAGGAAAAGGGTCTATCAAAATCATAGACAAGATTGCATGTAACAATGCTTACTATGTTGAAGGATTAAATTATAAATTGTTAAGTGTGTCACAATTGAATAATTTGGGATGCAAAGTTGAATTTGAAAATAGAATTTCCAAGTTATATGACACAAATGGGAAACTAATTGGAAAAGGAGATCAAACTAGAAGTAATCTATTCTATCTAGATATAGAGGATGCTACTTGTTTTATTGAAAAATTTGATGATGTATGGCTTTGGCACAAGAGATTATTTCATGTTAATTTTGATGATTTAGTTAGTATTAGTAACATGAAAAGAGTTAGAGGTTTTCCTAAGTTGAAGAAACTGGATAATATAGTATGCAAACAATGTCAACTAGGCAAAATGACAAAGTCAAACTTTAAGAGTAAAGCGTATACCTCTAAAGAAATATTAGAGATAGTTCATACTGACTTGTGTGGACCTATTGAAGTGCAAAGCTATAGAGGAGATAAGTACACATTACTTTTTGTTGATTATTACTCTAGGATGATGACATTCATGTTTCTAAAATAGAAATCTGATGGTTTTCAAATATTTAAGTGGTTCTTGACAAGAGTGGAAAAAGAAACTAATCTGACTCTGAAATGCTTGAGATTGGAAAAAGGAGGAGAATTCACTCCAAATGAGTTTGAAATGTTCTATAATAATAGAGGAATCAAAAGATAGACATCTGCACCTAGGACCCCTCCACAAAATGGAATTGCTAAAAGAAGAAATAGGTCTATAATGGACTATGCCAGAACACTTATGATGGAGAAGAATGTTGCTCTAAAATACTAGAGAGAAGTTATAAGTACCACTGTATATACCTTGACCCATGTGTAAGTCAAGAAAGGTACACATTCAACACCTTTTAAACTATGGTATGGATATGCACCTAATGTGAAATACTTTAAGGTATTTGGAAGAAAATATTATATACTTAAAGATGTTAGGAATGGAAAGTTTGATGCAAAAAGTAAATAAGGTATATTTCTTGGATACTCCACAAGAAGAAAAGCCTAAAAGTGTTTAAATACTAACCCTAACAAAATTGTAGAAAATGCAAATGTGAATTTTGATGAATTTACATAAGTACATGAGACTGAACCTATAAAAGAACTAGAAGAATTCAAATAATTTGTATACTTCTATGAAGGAATGCCTATTGAAGAAGATGATAGAAATCAAGTTGCAAATCAACAAAAAGTCTCAGTAACTACCAAGTCACATCCTATGAATGTCGAGTTGCATTTAGGAACTGAGCTACATTCAAATGTCGAGTTGCAAAATGAAGTTAATACAATTTTTGATTTTGAGATCAGTATACATGAAAGAGATGCTAGAATACTTAATAGAGATGTATACAGTGACTCTGAAGCTGAGAGACAAAATGAAGTTACAAGAGCTAAGCCAAGACTATCCAGATATGTCAAAAAACATCATCTTGTAGATCAAATCATTGGAAACAAAGATGGAAGGCCAATGATAAGAAATAGATTGAGAATTGAATCATGTCTGTTAATCATGAAGGAACCTATGATAGTAAAAGATTCATTAGAAGATGATGACTAGTACAAGTCCATGGAAGAAGAAATTCAAAAAATAGAGAAAAAAAAACATGGAGTCTAGTTCCTAGACCAGATTAGTTTGTAAAGGATATGCACAAGAAGAAGGAATTGACTATGGTGAGACATTTTCCCCTATTGTAAGAATGGAAGAAGTGAGAATTCTACTTGCTAATGTTGCATAAAAAGGTTTTAGAGTTTATCTAATGGATGTTACATCTGCATTTTTGAATGGCATAATAGAAGAGAAAGTCTACATAGAATAGCTAGAAGGATTTGTTGATGAAAATAATAGGAACATGGTATGTAGACTACAAAAAGCCCTATATGGATTGAAGTAAGCACCAAGAGCATGGTATGAAAGACTTCATACTTATCTTGTGAAGATTGGAATGGAAAAGACTGATGATAACATCAAGTTGTACATGAAGACAGATAAGGACAAAGGTATACTATCATCTAAAATATTTCTTGATGATATCATATTTTGAGGACAAGATGCTTTGTGTAAGGACTTTTCAAATTAGATGAAGCAAGAATTTGAAATGTTTATGTTTGGAGAGATCAAATTCTTTGTGGGATTAAAAGTATACCAGATGAAGTATGATATATATATATATATATATATTCACTCAGTTACAATATATCAAAGAGATATTGAAGACATTTGGATTAGAAGATTCCAAACCAATAAGTACACCTATGGTGACAAGACTCTAGCTATCAAAGAATGATGATTTAGTTAAGGTGAATCAAACATTATATAGATCCATGATTGAAAAATTTCAATATGTAGTACATAGTAGACCTAATATTACATTGTCTATAGGGATAGTTGCAAGATTCTCTACAAATCCTAGAGAGAATCACTTGATGGTTGTGAAGAAAATAATTAGATACTTAAAAGAAATCAAATAATTTTTTATACTATAAGAAGAATGAAAAGTTTGAACTAAGAGCCTACACTAATGTTGATTGGGTTGGAAACATTGATGACAGAAAGAGAACTAGTGGAGGAGCATTGTTCTTGGGCAAAAGGCTAGTTACATGGACTAGCAAGAAGTAAAGTTGTACTTCCAATTGTACTACTAAAGCTGAATACGTTGTTGCTGCTATCAACTACACAAAAATTTTATGGATCAAATAGTTACTTAAGGGAATGAAGGATGAATTCAAGGAACTAGTGATACTATATTGTGATAATACATGTTCTATCAATATATCAAAGAATTCAGTAATGCACACAAAGACAAAGCACATTGCAATCAAATATCATTATGTAAGAGAATTGGTTCAAGATAAAAAGGTGAAGATGAAATATGTTAACACAAAGGAGCAAATTGCTGATATGTTCACAAAAGCATTACCTAAGGATGCTTATGAGAATATAAGAGATAAACTAGGGGTGATACCTCTATCAAAGGCTATGTAAGAGACAAAGGGAGTGCCTTGCATCAAACAAGATGATGATCATATAATACAAATTGATGTAGTGAATCTTACTTTAGGAACTTCCTAAAGTAATCATAGAGCTAAAAAATTCAAATCAATCACAAGCAAGGTGATAGAGGGAGAGATTGAAGAACCTACAAAAGCCTATATCTACATGTATTTAAGATGTCAAGTGTTTGGTATATGTCTTTGGAATTGTTGTCAAAGAGGGAGAAAGTATATTAAACTGATCAAGTGCAAGAGGAATAGTGAAGAAAGTACATCATCAAAAGAAAGAAAGAGGGAGAAATAGTAGAAACTAATCAAAGGATTGGAGAGGGAGAAAGCAATCAAGGAAAGGATCAAAACAAAGGAGACATTGATCAAAGAGTTAGAAGGATCATTATCAGAGGGAGATGTTTTTCTAGTCAATTCAGTATGAAAGAGAGGCATAAGAAGGAACTTAGAGGGAGTTATATTTTATAACCTAATCAAAAGATGGAAGTTGCTAATAGAGGGACAAATTTCAATACAAGTTTTATTTTTCATATTGTCTTATTGTTTTAACCTAGTTAGTTTAATTAAACAAGATGTTCATCATTTGATTGACATGGTTGATCAATTTGGTTTGCCATCAATGCCAAAGAGGGAGATTATTGAAATCTAATTGAAAACAACATTGATTAGAAAGATTGTTATAAGGGAGATTTTTATGTGTTTCAATAATTGTTTTGTCACTAATGTAAAACCTATTATTTTTTGGAAAGACAATCTCTTATATGTTTCAAATTCTATCACTTAGTTGATTGATGAGGAGGATTTGATCAACAAGATGTAACAAAAGAACCTAGATGAAAGATTGAGTTATGATTATGTAATGAAGTACAAGGATTAGATAAGATAGTGATGACATGATGTATTGATAATCTACTTAAGGTTACAAAATGGTTGGCTACACTTAGAAAGTTTAGTAGAACAAGTTAAAAAAAGTTTATCTACCAAGCTTGACCAACTGGATAGTAGGTGCTAAGAAAAGTTAGTACAAGCCGAGAAGAAATTCAATTGGAGTCGAGTGAAAGAAAAGTCTAGTGGATGCCGAGCAAGATAGTAGATGTCAAGTGAATTTTAGTTGATATTGAGCACCAGTAAAATGTAGTTGATGGCGAGTGATGTAGTATGTGCCAAGCATTAGAAGTTTCATAATGTTGAGTTGCTACATTATGACAAAGATCAAAGATTCACCAAATAAAAGCCAAAAAGTTTATTTTCTTGGAACTTGTGAACTAGGATGAAGATAAGATTTATGAGTTGGTGGCACAAAATTTAATGTAAATTATTTTGAGGTAAATTCAAATGGATTCTAAGAGAATTTTCTAGAGAAGACAAGATATGGGGTAGATACATTGTATCTTACCTAATCCATCCAAAACCCTAATTTAGATGATGGATAATGAGTAGGAAAATATCCTAATTTCCTTTATGTAGGAATTTTTGGTCATGAAGCAAAAGTCTTGGAGAATTTTGTGTGAGAGCCTAAGGAGGAGAAGGAGAAAGGGTTTTGCTTGATCAAGTGACCCAAGAGAAGTTTCTGCAATGGTGTGCTAAGAGAGAAGGCTTAAGGAGATGAATTCTTGAAGGGTGAAAAAGTTATTAGAGCTATAAAGAATGAATGCCAAGTAGAATTGAGGACTAAATAGAGATCTATAATCTACAAGTGAAGTTGTAAGTTGTATCAGATCAACATTGTACTGTTACTCTCTAACAATTGTATTGGTCTAGGGTAAATCCTTTGGATTCATGTTGACTTAATAGCCATTGGAAAATCCTTTAATAGGGTGGCATTCAAAGTGAATGGCCTAAAGTCCTCTAACAAGGCTGACTTTTAATAGGTGATTGAAATCCCTTAATTACGTCACATTTAATAGTGTGTGTTGTAACCTTTAACAAGGTTGGCCTTTCACAGGGCATTACTTCAAAAGAGTGAAAAAGGAGTAGCATGTTACTAGTGTTTTTTCTTAAATTGGGTTTCCACGTTAAATCATTATGTCAAATGTGTTGATAAAAGTGTTGTGTTTCATGCGTTACATCTCTACATGAGTAACATATAAGTTTTAGTACATACACAATGAATGAATGTATGGGTATGAATGTTTTATGGGTTTATTGAATTGTGTGAAAGGTTTTATTTTGTACATCTAGACCTTGAATAATTGATTCACCCCACACCCCCTGCCATCTTAGTTATTCTAAAAGAACTCCAACATGTGGATGTAGCTTTCCATAGTAAATTGATAAGTTTATGGTTATGTAACAAGATGATCTTACTACATATTCAAAAAGGGCTAAGGACCATTATAAATATAGAGAGAATTTTTTTTATTAAAGCCTTAGAATATGGAGTCTCCTTGAACCCAAAGAAATGCACATTTGGAGTGACAGAAGAAAGATTGTTAGGCCACATAGTATCAAAGGATGGGATAAAGATTGACCCTAAAAGAGTGGCAGCAATTGATAAAGTTCCCAAGCATAAAAATGTAAAAGGAATACAATCATTTTTTGGGAAAGTAAATTCTCTAAGAAGATTTGTCACTAATTTTGTTTAGATTTTTATGCCAATATCTAAAATGCTCAAGAAAGGAGCTCTTATCAGTTGGGATGGTGAGCCTTCAAAAGCTTTTCAAAAACTTAAAGATACCATTAAAAATGCACCAAGCCTCATGACTCCAGATCATGCAAAGCCAATGCATATCTTTGCATATTGTGGAAATAGTGTTGTTGTAGAAAAATGAGGAAGGATATGCTCAACCTATTGCAGTAGTCTTGTTGTAGTAAAGCATTGGTTACTCACAGAACCTAGTAGCAATAGATTACTTTACAAAATGGGTGGAAGCCATCCCTACAAGAAATTCTACTAGAAAAGTAGTAAATAATTTTCTTTTAAACAATATCATAACAAGGTTTGGATGCACTCAAAAGGTTGTGACTGATAATGCAATGTGTTTTTTATTAGAAGAATTTGTAAAATTCTATGATAAATATGTCATAACTAGATCAATATCCTCACCTTATTATCCATAGGGGAATGGATAGGATGAATCTACCAATAAGAACCTCTTGAAATTCATAAAAAGGAATTTGGATGAGAACAAAAAATTATGGGATTCAAAGTTACAACTTATAGTTTGGGCTGATAGGGTAACATTGAAAGATGCAATAGGTGTTGCACCTTTTGATCTTGTATATGGAATCTAGGCTAGAATACATCAAAATAATTTAATAGGCCTATAAAACTACATTCAAATGTATAATGAAGATGTTATTGATGATATGAAAGAAGGAATGGATGAGTTCATAGGACTAACAAAGACCAGAAAGGAAGCCTCTACCAAGAATGCAAAATTATAGTTGTAGGTCAAATTGTTGTATGATAGAAAGATAATGGTTAAGAAGTTTGGACCTAAATACCTAGTTTTGATATAGAGTATGAGGATTGAAGATAAAGGTAAACATGAAAAATTTTATTCTATATGGCTGGGTCCTTATTTAGTTGATGTTGCACAGGGAGAGGATTCATACATTTTGAAAGAATTATAAGGTGACATTCTTGAGCTACCAGTTCATGGATAGTTCTTGAAGAGGTATTTTTCCTAAAAATACTTGTTTTTCCATGAACATTACTATAGGGCTTCTATATATTTTGTAAATTCTTGTGAATCTTTGTAAAGCCCCTTGTACAATGTTTTCTTATTTGTTGCTCTCTCATAGTTGTCAATAAATTGTCATGTATGTGATCATCTTCTTCTAGGGATTCTGAGCCCTTGCATGGATATACATATTTATCATCCCTAGACAAAGCCACTATTGTCCTATTTTTTCATGTGTTAGAAACTTTTGAAATAATTTAGTGAAAATCCAATTTACCTTCAAATTAGGGTTGTGTTTTTTTGAATCTTTGTTTTCCCAAGAAAAATTTCCCTAATTCTATATCATTGTTGTAGATTTTGGTTTTGCCTCAAAGTCCCTAAACTATATTTAAGTGGTATGCATATTAAAGAAATATGTGAGAAACTTTTGAAAATCTTTTAAAACCCTTATTATAATTTTGTGGGTACCCGTTTAAATTTTGCTGAGTTACTTTACCTCACCCTAAGTCTTAGTCTGCAATACAACCCAAGATTTTGTTTTAAATATTAGATGGATTAAATTTTATACTAAAAAGTAACCAAGTAATGACAACCCATGATCTTCATTAAGATCAAGGGTCATCACTATGTCACCTTAGAAAGTTACAAAGTTTTTATCCTAGGTGACATAGTGACAAAGTGACATTTGTCCATGGGACCCAATAAAAAGGAAAGGTTTTAGAAATAAGATCATCATTGCAGAATAGTTGAACAATCAATGAGGTTCACTTTGTCACCAATGTAATTTGTGAGGTTTTTATCCTTGGTGACATAGTGATATGAGGACACATGGTTATGTGGGCCATTATTCCTTATAGCTAATGGGTGTGTCAGAATGAGATGACAATTATCTATGTTCCATTTGTGCTTTATGATAGTAGGATAGTTTCTTAATATACCTATGTCCACCATTGATCTTAAAGTAAATCTAGGATTGTCACTATGTTGTTATCTAGAATTGCTCATTCTTTATCCTCGGCAACATCAAGGCATAAGGATACATGGAATTTGGTTGGATCAAGACTAGTAGGAAGTTTCCATAGGTTCTACTCATCAATGGGTTTCTACCGATCAAATTTTCATTTGCCATGAAGATAAACTTTATGAAGAAAAGGTTTTTTTTTAGAACCATTGGATCTTTCAAGATCGACAAATGCCACTTTTTTGCTAAAGAAATTTTCATAGTTTTTATTCTTGGTGATATAGAGACAAGACAACATGTGTTCGATGGGCTCATCTTAGTTTTAATATGGTTTTTTTATTCCTATCATCAGATTGAAAGGTCATCAATGGATGTTGCTATATCATTAGCTAGAGTTACATGGTCTTTACCCTTGGAAACATAGTGAAAATGTGACATATGGCATGGTGGCCCACTTTTATAGGATTTAAATGTATTATCCATAATTGTCTAATGCATAAGAGATCAAAAGTTGTCATTATATTGCTAAAGGAAACTACTCAAGCTTTAACTATAGCAACATAGCAAGAGCTTAACACATGTATGACTAAATATATGAGTAATACACAAGTTTCTAGTGAGGTGGAGAAAGGCATATGTTTCAATTATCAATTGGGTTAACTGCTAGGTTAGAAGGTTGAAGTTGAGTCAGATTGCATTTTATTTCCTAATCACCAGATTTTAATGAATCGACAAACTATTTTCAAACTCAAAAGGGAATGCCATTTTGTTTCTTCTCTACAACTTGTTGGCCTAGTTTTTCACTCTTTATATTTTTTTACACCTTATAGTGAAATATCTTAGCTTTGTTTTTAAAATTTTTGAAATTTGTTAAAACTCTAGGTGAAATCTTTCAAATTTCATAAACCCTTTTTTTGGTGCCATAGCCCTTAAAATAGTGGAAAGTAATATTTTAATCAAATCATATGAGAAACCTTTATCCTTAGTTTTCATTTTCTTGTAATTATTTTTTTGTAATTTTTATGGAATAAAAACTCTTCACTATAAGTAGTACCCTAACCATGGTTATTTTCTTAAGCATTTGACAAAATGTGTTAACTATAGTGGTTTGTTCCTACCAACCATTGATCTTGGGAAGATCAATGATGAGCGCATGCTTGCAAGATGAATTTTCTCAAAGTTTATGTAATGTGGGAAAGCACTTTTGTGCCACATATTATTTCATGAAGACAACTTATTTACTGCACTACAAAAGCTTGAAGTTGTCAAAACTTTTTAGAGCTCTTAATGATTGTCAAAGCATGCTAACTTATTGGTCAAGTTGTGTAGTGGGGTCTCTTTTGATGTTACATTTGTGAACTGTTGATCTTGGGAAGATCAATAATGGCTGTATTACTACTTCATGAAGATGTGTGGAGTTTAACCAAATCAGTAAAGTGCCCTGGCAACACGTGTCTTCATTGATGTCACAAAAGATGTTGATATAGTTCTAATGACATAAGACATGTAAATTGTTGATCTTGAGAAGATCAACGAGTATTGCTTACCCATAATATAAATAAGCTCCAAGTTTAGATGAAGTGGGGAAGTGCCTTCTCAACACATGGCATGTGATGAGGTCATGGGCCTGTAGTTTTAAAAGGTAATAATGCAGCATGTACAAGTGGCAACTATCAAAAAATGATGGAAAGAAGCAATGCATTTATTGGTTAACTTTTCTAACTAGATTTTAAATCAAATGATCTATATACACCATTGATCTTGTGAAGATCAATGGGCAGTGCATTTTTGCAAAAAAAAATGATTAAACTTTAGTCAAATCAGGGAAGCACATGCTTGCCATGTGCAAAAATGGGGTCATAATTTTTAATCCATAACTGTAAAGATGTAATAATTTTTGTGATCGCCAATCTTTAGAAGATCAATGATCGATGTTTCAACGCTTCATGAAAGTGCTCAAACTTTATGAAATGTGGAAATGTGCCTACTTGATGCATGGAAAGTTTTTAAAAGTGTTAATGTAGCTTTTTTAATTTCAAGTCAAGTCATCTGAAGCTTTGTCAGTGATGGTGGAAATTTAAAATTCATGGCGCAATATGAAATCTGATTGTTTGAAGCATTAAAATTTATCAATCCTACCTCATGTGAGATTTAATGTTCTAATAAGATCTTGAATTCTCCATTGTTGAGTAAAAAATCTCAAAATTCCTATAGCTTAAAGATTTCTAGAACAAAGGCAACAATTTTCAAAGTTATCAGCAATTTGCAAAGTTATTCACAGAGGCAAAAAACCAAGAAAAGGTAGGTAAGTTGTCTAAAACTTCTCAAAATTAAAAAATTATGATCATATTAGGGTAAATTAAACAAATGCCTCTACACAAGGATTTTTATGGAAAGGAAGATTAATTGAAAAGAGCAGTTCATGACAATTTTTTGGAACAAATACCACCATCAATAAATGAGTTAACTAAGGGTAGAGAATTTATTCCAAAAGCCCTAGGTTACTAGTTAGCGAGGGTTTTTATGGCAAATCCAATTAATTAAGAGATGCAAAAGTATCTATGGGAGGCTTACAACTTTTCAAGAAATTCTTTTTAGAGAGGAAATTGGATACCCCAATAAGTAATGTATAGGAATTTGACATAGGTAAACTAATTGCCCTTGGGGTTTTCTTTGATGGTGACCTACTGGTAGATATGGCCAAGAAATATGATATAATTACTAGGGTGGTAAAGAACCATGTAGATGATAATTTTTTTAGGGTTTCACCTGAACTAATCAAAGAGGTATTCAAGTTGAATCCCAATCATGTTGTTCATGAGAAGATTGAAATGAGGATCTCCAAGCTAGATATAATGCACAAAGGGTATATCTAAGTTGAGGCTCACACAAAATACCCCTAAGCCCTTATTGAAAAAATATTTTAATCCTAGGCCACAACCCTTTTATTTCTCTCTTTGTAAAATATTTGGTATGGATGAACAAGATAACATCCCAAACTTTATTGTCCTTATCATTTCTCAAAATCTTTAGTATGGAATGAGCTCAATTCTAGACTTTTCTACCTTCTTGGCTAAAGAAATTCATAATGGTCTAATTAGAATAACATAGGCTAAAGTTAATAGACCCTTTTTCTAGTACTCAATGTTAATCTCTATTTTTTTATATAGAGGAGTTACCTTGTTCTCCAAAGAAATGAAACTAGAATTAGAAAGAGATGGAGAAAGATTCTTGGTTTAGTTATGGAGTGCAAACATGACATGGGAGGTCACTGATGCCAGTTTTGTTAGATTTAACAGGTATTTTTCCTCGAGGCTTAGATTACTATTGAGAGGGCATAGCCCTACAATCCCACATTCCTTATTACAATAAATAAGACCTAAAGATCATGCTAAAGGACTATTGGTAAGCCACAATTGGGGAGATATCATTCCCTATGTTGTTTCTACTATTTTAAGAGTTTATAGCTTCTTGGAAAAACCCCATGTGTTACCATATTAGGTGCCTTTGAAGGTAGGAATTGCAAAATTATTATGGCATATCAGATCAGTTGATGAGGGATTTACTAGGAAAATCCAAAGGTACTTTCTTTCCAATGGTTATTGGCATTCATGATTTTGTGTTTGTTGAGAAGGGATGGAGAAACTTTGGGAAATTTTTATATAAATATCAGATGGCCCAATCCCATACCCATTTTATTGATCTAGACGGAATCTATGACCTCCTCAAAGAAAGGAGTAAAGCTAAAGTTTAGATAAAAACTACATATTTTCATAAGGACATAATAAAAAATAAGTTCTCATTATAGGAATAAGAGATTAGGAAAGAAAAATGGATAGTCTATAGTAAAGTCCTAGATTTCATAAATTCTTTTGAGCCAAAGTGATGCAGGAGCATCCAGAGGTATAAGGGAAATCCTATGTCACCAAAAAAAATCTACTTAGACTTAGTTTCTATTTCATGTGTTTTCATTTCTGGATACCCATTTGGGTCAAATAAAGGTTCTAACTCTCATAGTTCCACTATCAATGTTTTAGGATAGAGTATTTGAACACCTTGGGATACATGTAAATGCCAAAAAAATAGGAGTACATAATTGAGCCATCATTTTGGTGAACTAGAAGGTGTAAATTGGTTAGATGATTGTAATTGTAATTTAGAGCATTCCAGAAAAAGAATCAAGTCAAAAGGCCCCACGGTTTGAAAGTTATTGCAGTTTTTCAATTTCTAGAGACCTCCTAAGAATGCTTCAAAGTTAGGTTAGGGGCATTAAATGACCTTGAATATGGCCAAAAATGGGGGATGAGAAAAGCTCTTCCACAGGGCTATAGATCACTTTGAGAGCTTTTCAAAAATGTAAATGGTTCGTCAATCAGAGCTACGGTTCAAAAGTTATGCCTCACAGATGTTTGGTTACCATTTCTGGATTCTTCTAAATTTGTACCAATTTCTAATGTGACTTCTGGAGCCTTCTATTTGGTCGGTAGATGCCAACTAGCACTTTCTAAAATGTATTCCTAATCCCTAACCCTCCAAGGTCTATTTAAGAACATTTCTGGCATTGTAAAAGGCAGTTTGGAGTGGAGTTTGAGAGAAGGTACTGGGAGAAGAATTTATCTCCAGACTTATGCTATTGTAAGCCCATAGGGCATGTTTTGGAGTCTATTTCTCTACACTAAGTGTACTAGCATATTTTCACAGTTAATAAAATTTTCCCTTTCCTGTTGTGTCCATTTTGTGCTTGGGTTGTGTCCCCATCACAAAGTATGATTCCTTAGTTGATAAGAAACATTGGTGGGGGGGTGGAAATAGACATGTTAATGAATAAATTTGCTAAGATCATGTAAACCTTGAATAAGAAAAAAGAGATAATAACAAAACCACACCTAGACAAGGTTATTGAGGTAGAAAGAAGGTTAACCAACAGGATTATTGTGACCCCAAGTGAATATACACTACAAAGAAAGGTAGGGTATGTAGTGGCTCAGAAAAAACAATATGTTCCTCCATATAAGTGGCCAAGATCTGAAAGCCCTCTTGAAACACATGCCCCTAAGAGGTAGAAAATAGACCAAGATTCATATTCTCATGTAGAAGAATATTCACCATCCTAAACTCCACTCAGAATAGATGATGAAGCATCTCTGAGAGAACAATTGAGACAAATTAGAAGGGAAGGTGACATTATTATTACTACTACCGATGTTGAAGGAGGAGTACCTTAAGTTCCTCTTGTGCCATATTTTGACCTTACTATTGTAGACTATAGAGGTAAGGAGATGGACCCTGTGATTGTAGAGGATTCTAAAAAATTCATTGATGATGAAAATTTTGTAAAGACCAAAGCATTTGCCCAATTCTTATGGAGAATAAATATTGGTTGGACTCTAAGATTAAGGAGGAAGTTAAAGCTACGTTTATGGAAAAATTTTCACAATTGACACCTAAAGGGGAAAGGAAGCTTCTGAAAGACTCAAGAGTTTTAATTTTACCTAAGTGAGACATAGCCAATGGTATGCGTTTTTATTCTATTATAAAGGAAAAGGATACTTAGTTTAAAACTAAGGAAGAAATCCTACAAGCACATAGAGGAATAAAATACAAAAATTATCACCAATCATTGGTGATAAGTTCAATTAAAAAGAGAAATAAACTTAGGATACAAGAAATCTTAGGTATTGAGCATACAAGTAGTATCATTGTTTATAGATCATATGAGGTAGAGAGTGAGAATGTGTTCAAAATGACCAGGGAGATGATGGAATTTGGGATGGTAGTTGATGAAAAAGATAAAGGTAAATTTCTAGAGTTAAATACCAAGTTTGAAGAAATATTAATGGCATATGAGGAGAGAGGGAACAAAATATAGCAACTAGAAACTCAGGTATCCCAAATAGATAAATGGTTAGGAAAGAGAAAGGTGGGAGAATCTAGCTAGCCCCAAATTACTTATCCTTACCCCTTGATAGAGATTTTTAAATCCACCCCTCATGCTGAGATTCTAGATACTCCCCAAAGGCCAAAATTTTATATTGCAAGAAACTTTGAAGAAGAAAAGAGTAAGTTATGGGCATTACATGTGGAGCTTAACATGAAATATGAGGATAAGCTAAGGAAATGTCTCATTTATTTAGTTAATAAAATTGATTGGCCCTCATTTTCTGAGCACCTAACAAAGACAATAAATATATGGGATGAGATTAAGGCAAATGATGAAGCCTTGAAGCCAATTGTCGACAAATGGAGTAAAATGAGTAAAGGTGTTACTCTTTTATTTTTTTCTGTCATCAATTTATCCTATGAGCATATAGAAAAAACTTGTGATATTTCTAATGATCTCTTAGACTTTGATGATAAAACAGTTGATCTACAATAGAGGATTGTTAATTATCTTGACAAATATAAGAGTGTTAATTTTCAACTTCTCCCACATGCCATAGACAAGAGGGATAAATTGAAAAATAAAGAGGAATGGGCCCAGGAATTGAATGAATTATTCTATCTTCAAATGAATAAGGTCATACATGAGGAAGGGAATGCATGTTGGGCAGCTACGACTGAAGACGTTGTAAAGGTGTAGTTATTTTATGATTCTTTTAGGAAAGATTTTGTTGAAATTGACAGAATTGAGGAATATGTAATTAAAAAGCAATAGGATATTCTAAGCTTTAACTAGCTAGATGATGAACTTTTTAACAAGTGGATGATAAACTTTGTCTATGCAAGATAGTTAAAACTTGATGAAATTGATGATGATCAAGATGAAATTCAAATAATTGATACATTAGTACAAGTAGGAGAGGATAAGATAGGACAACTAGCTTCATCTACCAAAATAAAAGCTCAAATTGATAATATAACAACAAAAGAATCAAACATAATTGTAATTTTGGCAATATGTGATGATGTGGATGGGAATTCTCAAGTTGAAGTAACTCTATAGACATATGAGCTAGATTCATCACATGCAGTTCCCTTGGCTACATGTTCTAAGGAGTTGCCACAACATCGAAGCCAATGATGAAATCCTCAACAGTAAAGAAATGTAGTAGAAAGTGGTCCACCAAGGAATATTCATGATAAAAGACATTTTGTTGCACCAATATTTGTCTTTTATGACAATAACAATGTAAATATCTTTCCTATCTCAAGGATAGGTATTAGTTTCTCTATGTCTAAAGCTTGTTGCATCTCACACTATATAAGTGAGATCCTAGGGCTAGTAAAAGAGTCTAAGTCATGGTATAAATTTAGTTTTACTAATATTTTTTCATTCTAGTCTTTGGTGGAAATTTTATGATCTATTTTTGTTAGAAATAGGGATTACTAAGAGGGGGGTGAATCAATAATCTACAAACTTTAGTCGCCAACTTGATATTATTACTTACTTTAAACCATGCATAACAAAGAAATAAAGTAATGTTGAATAGTAATAGTACCAATACATAAAGATAACTCATCACACCATATTTTGTTAACTAGGGAAACCTTGGCCAAGGGAAAACCCCAATGGGGATGATACCCACTAGATAATAAATTGATATATATGTTAGGAGATTCCAACCCTACTAGCATATTCAATGAGCATATTCAACATAACTAGTCCCTATTAGGAGACTTTGAATCCTTGTTAGGAGATTCCAACCCTACTAGGTGTTGTATTATAATGTATGCAAGAAGAGGCCACTACCCAAACATGAAATTTCAACTACAAGAAGAGCTTAGTACTCAAACAAGTAATTTATTATTATTTTCATTTCTTGTCTAATCTCTAATCTTTAGCTCGATCTTGGATGATCAGATAAAATTTTGCATATATTTCTTTCATAAAAGTTTTCTCACTTCACAATCTTGCAAGATAGCACTAATACACCAAGATTGCCCAGAATAGGACACTTCTTATCACAAGAAGTCTTTCACATAAATAAAATGCCTATACATAAAATATGGCTGGGTTAGCTAAGACCACAATTCACTTTTCCAAGTTAAAGTAAACATCTAGGATGTTGGCCCTAATTGGACAAATAATTGTTTCATAATCAAAACAATTATTTCCTTGAATTCCATTGTCTTACTTCATAAAAACATGATTAACTCTATTTTATACAGTCCATGAAAATTTTTGAGGTTATACACATCATCACCAACATGTATTCTATCTCCATGTAACTTCACTTGATATAATATGATGTCTACAACATGTTATAAACAAAACAATACACTACTATAAACCAAATTCTATACATAGACAATTTTTTGATAGCCAAACACTAAGTATCTTTATTTATGAGGTTTCTTTTCAACATGTACATGTGTTTCCATTAATGAGAACAATTACATATCACTATTAGCCAATTATCAATAATCTCCCCCTTTCGCATTGATGGCAACAAAATAGGGAAAATTGGCTAAGTGACAAAAACTTAAGTAAATACCACCTTACATCTAATAGTTAAGTTTTTACATATGCTCCACCTTATAATAACCTTCATACTACACATGTATCTCTCCCCTTTGTATCCCAACAATGACATGTATACAATTTTCACATGAATCTCTCCCCCTTTAACATCATTGACAAAGGTCAAAATGTCAAGATTTAGTCCAAAACTATCAAAAAAAATTGTTAAAACTATTGTCTTCCCTTATGTTGATATTATCTTCATAAAATCATCAAAAATAATCTTTAGGCTATTCATACCTTTGTTCCATGTCTCTTTGGTAGACTCCATTGATGTGAGAATTTCACATAATGTTTATGATGCAATCTCAACTACATTAATATCTGAATACAAAAAGTTTGTATATGTGCCCTTGGCCTTGACACATTCTTCTAGACACTTCTCAACAAATGATAACTTTAGAGCAATGGATTCTCTAAAATTAGATTTTCTCCTTAATATCTACTCTTTCCAAAGTTCTAGTTTCCTAATATTACTATGAACACTGGTAACTTGACTCTTAATATCATCAACTTTGCTAGATGGGTGCCAGATTAAGCTAGATAAAACATCTAGCTCATTCATCTTTGCCTCTATCTGACTATCCAAATACTTAGTCAGTTTGTATGATAAGATACACTTAACATACAAAGCTTTCCCTTCCTACTAACATTTCTAAAGTTCTTTTATCCATGTATCAAGATTGACTAAGTCATTCTTGATGTTCTAGCAGATAGTGCTAAATAGGTTAGCATCATGGGGAATTTGAGCCTTCACCTCTAGAACATTCAACAAATCAGTAAAGTCCTCATCATCTAACTTAGTATGCTATACTATCAAAGTACTTTGCAATCTATTAGTCACTTCTAGTAGTGATCTCTGCAAACTTTTAACTATCTATTTCTTCTATAAAAGTTTAGATAAGGATGAAATTAGATCAGTCTAATCATCATCATCAGTAGCCAAACTAGCAAGAGAGAGAAAGATAGATTAACTAGATGGTTTAGTCTCATCCTCCTCCCATTTCTTTGTCACTTCCTTGGCTTTCCTATCTTCCTCTTCTTTCTTTTCCTTTCCCTCGCTTTTTTCTTCTCTTCTGATCTTTTCCTTTCTTCCTCCTCTATTTTCTTTTTCTTTACTTCTTCTGCAATCCTTCTCTTATCTTCATCTTCATTTCTTTTTCTATCTTCCTCAAGAATTTTTTGCATTGCTTCCTTTATCTTCTACTTTTCAACTTCTATTAGCCTCTTCTCTTCTTCAAATTTTCTCAACTTTTCCTCAACATCTTCGGTGTTTGGTACATTTGATTTAGAACCACCAAATGGATTGCTATCATTAATGTTGAGAGTTACATTGGTTTAATAAATCTTCATAATGTCACCAATGACTAAAAATTTTGAGGTTCTAAGAGCTAGAGGATATGGTACCTATGACTCTGACAACATCTTGCTAATAGTTGTTGTAGTCTCCTTTCTCAACTTATCCTTCTCACCAACCATAAATAAGAATGACCTCAACTTATTCCTTAGGTATGGTGTGAGGTTATTCAAAAATCTCTTAATCTCATCTTCATCATCAGTCTTGCAAATTGTCCTTATCATAGAATTCTGAGGTTTAAGGTCTTCTTTTCTATGAGCCTCTCATAGACTTTCTCACTCACTACTCATTTGATATCTTTCATACTTAGATCATTTGCTATGATAAGTCTTACAATAGATATATCAATTTTATCTTTCTCAAAATCATTTTATAGATCATAAAACTTGTTCATCTAAACAAAGTTTCCCTCATTTTCAATTGTTGTGTTTATCTTCTCAATCTTTGGCTGCCATGGTTGTT
The DNA here is from genome assembly GCA_028749045.1 of Cupressus sempervirens. Classification (NCBI taxonomy): domain Eukaryota; kingdom Viridiplantae; phylum Streptophyta; class Pinopsida; order Cupressales; family Cupressaceae; genus Cupressus; species Cupressus sempervirens. The sequence goes on along the minus strand of CM053789.1, from coordinate 816,361,822 downwards.
GATCTTTTATTGTTGCTTGTTTAGGTGGAGTCACCTTTTTAGCTTGCTTGGTTTCCTATTCCTTAACCTCTTCATCATCACTAGATTCAATTGTCAACAATTCTTTCTACCTCTTGATAGGCCATGTAGCCATCTGTTTGACTCTCTTAGTTTTTATTAACACTACTTCAACTAAACTCTCTAATTTTCTCTTGTGTTCACTGGGTTGAACATCAGATACTATTGCATAAGAAATTCTCTATCCTAAACTTGTCTTAGCAACTAAAAATAACAAGGGTTGTGTGTTCAATACTCATTAATAATCTCATGGCCTCAGGTTCACTTTGTCATTCTGGACTTAGATAATGCCTTCTCCAAGGTTGCTTGATGAACATGCTTTGTAATCTCATCATATGTACCAAATCTATACTTGGCTTTATCTTTGTCTGAGTTCAACAAAAAGTTTGTTGGTTTGATTTTTCATAGTATAGAGAAAGTCTAAAATTTTGGTGAAAAATAATTTAGGTCATTGTATTTTTAGATTAGGGTTTTGTTCAATCATAATTTTCAAATTTTTAGGTTACCCTAGTCACGCCCTGATTCATGTGTTGTTGAATTTTATTAAATTCTCAAGATTTGTCTCTTAACAAAACCATCAAAATACCCTAAGTATGAAAAACCCTAGGCCTCTTTTCAAATTTTTGAAAGGGTTTGTAAAGTGCTTAAGTTTTTACCTTTACAATCTCATGGTGTAGGGTTTCATGTAAGAATGAAATACCATCTTGCTCATGTTTCTGTGGTCACATTTTATAATGTAGCATAAAGGTGTAAAGAACTTCATGTTTTACAATGATATGCTTTTTCTTTTCATAGTAGTGGAACAATTCATTTTGAATCTCTCCAATCATACATTTGGTCCTTGGATAAAGAAGTGTAAAGGATTTTTGTGCTTTTAAAGTGGTTTTATGGCTTTATAGTGAACAAGTGAGTGGGTGAGCGAGAGAGGCTTGAAGAGGTATTCCTAGTCATACAATAAAGTTTTAAGCATGTGATCATAAAAGGTTTTGAAGGAGATGTATCATGTTGCTTTACAAGATTACAAGTAAATAGTTGAGCGAAAGGGAAGAAAGGTGTTGAGTTGTGATCTACGTACCTATGTTCTAATGAATGGCCAAAGAGTGTAATACCCTAGCATGACATAAGAGATGGTTTTTAGGAATGTATAAAGTTTTTAATGGTTCTATGGGTAAAAGGAATTCATAAAAGTGAAAGTAAGGTACAGTTGTGTTTATGTGCATATGTTCCTTGGGCTTGTGGACAATCATAAAGCCATATTATAATAGTGATCATGCTAAGTGGGACCTATTGGGTTTTTAGTTGGGCCCTAGTGCAAGAGAATCAAATGGTGACACATCACAAACATCAGATGGGCCCAACCCGCATGGCAGATGACTTAATTCCTTAATTTTACATGTGCTTGAAATCAACGGCAATGTTATTTTATATTTTTCTAAGTTTCAATCTTGATCATTGATAAGTGAAAGGTGAAATTTTATCATTACAATTTTATGTTTGCAAGGTAAGTGTCTAAATGAAGATCTGTTTCATCCTTTTCTTTATGGTTACGAGTTAAGTGTGAGCATATAAGTGTAAAGGGATTGATGAAGGAAGGAAGACAAAGATTTATGCTTCTATGAGAAAGGAGAGACGTAAGAGAAGGATGCCATATGTAAAGGCTTTATGATGTTACAAGGTTAGGGTAACTTGTGCAAGTTTAAAGGAGAGATAAAGAGAAGGTAAGAGGCATTACAATGCCATAAGTAAAGCCTTAAGTGTATGACCAGAAGATGGGTGTATAAAGAGTGATGATGTCTTGGGTAATGAAGTGAACAGAGCAACTTAAAGAAGTTTCTTAAGGTTTTTGATAATACATGTGTGTTTGAGCATAAAGGGTAAAGAGAAGGTTATAAAAAAAGGCTTTACACTCATATGATCAAGGTTTGAAGTGTAAGATTCAAGGTATCAATTGAGAAGGCTTGAGATTCTATAATGTAAAGGGTTACGTAAGAGTGTAAAGGAAATTTCAATGTAGCATTTACAAAGCCCTAACACTTCTACACTTGGGATGTTTTGAAGTCTTACTAAGAGAATTTAAATTCTTTCCAAGGGTGTTTTTGGGGTTACAAAGATTAAATATCTTGACTTAACATAAGAGCAGAAAACCAAAATTTGAAAAGAAATCTACTAAAGTGTCATACCAGTTCAGAAAAGGAAAAATTCAACATGGCCAAGTAAAATAAAACATTGAAAAGGACATCAAGATCAAATTTCATGGTTGATATTCCTTGTTGTCATCCTATGAGGGTGGTATTAAATTCTCATGCATGTAGAATTAATTAAAAAGCTAGTAGACTATATGATTAAAACATAAATATTTGATTGAACATTCAAAATATTACCATTCTAAAGAATTTGTGTTCTTGGTCTGAGAAATTCTACAAGCATCCATAGCCTTGTGATTTCTATGTTACTATGAAAAGAATTTAGAGTATAACTTGCAGAGAAGATGGCTAACAAGGAGGTCAAAGAGATTCTTGAAGAAGAGGTAGAGGTTGAAGATGAAGGTGATGATGTTCTACAAGTCACAGTGGAAGGAAATAGGAAGAAGGGCACTGTGAAAACTGAGAAAAAGTCAAAGGTTAGGAAGCCCAATAAGCATGCAAAAGATTGGCTGAAAATTCTTCCTGGGTCATCAAACGCCATTTCAAAAAATGACCATATCTTCAAAGACCCTTACTTCCTAGTCAGAGATGCACAATGCCCTAGAATTGATGGTTTCAACTTGTTTTTATATTTCTACCATAATAGAATAGAAAATGTGCCAGTCTGTAACCCACAGAAAAACAATATGGTAAAATTGATATTTTTGAAAGTTTTTGTTGATGTAGACCTACTAAAAGCACTAATAAATTCCTACAATCCATTCACTAGGACATTTAAAAGGCATAATGGGAGTTTTTTCTGCACACTAGATAGAACTTCTTTCATAGAGGCTTTCGGATTGGAAGGTTAGATGGATGTACCTATTGATCTTGAAGATTTACAAGGTAAATTTGGGAGAAATATTCCTACATTTGCTATAATGTAAAAAAAGGCAAGGTTGATTCCAAAGAAGGTTGGGAAATTTTTGCCCTTGAGCAGATTCAAGAATTATTTGAAAAATATAGTATATGGGCTATAGAAAGTGTTGGGAAGTGATGGTGTAGAGGATTATGTCTATGGTTCCTTGTTCCTAATGGCTTGTGATATAAAAGACCCCCTTCCACCATAAAGAGTATGACTATGTGGCCTTTATCATGGATAGCATGCACAATTGGCTTGTCAATGCAAAGAAGGGAGAAATGAAAGATTTCAAGTTCCACCATTACTCACTATTGATGCACCTTATCTTGTATTACAACTTTGGTTACATCAGCCAAGACTTTATTGATCAAACTTCAAATAAATTTGGTGAGTTACCTGTGCAACTTTGGACTTGCATTTGGGGTAAAATTTTCCATTATTCATATGCACATGTATTCTTTAATTTGTTTAGCTCTATTATTATAAGGAAATTGGATCACACTTTCTTTAGGGCACCCAATGTTTTGAAGACCTTGCTTAGACCCTGATTTTTAGATGAAAAATCTAAATTAGATCATAACTAGGGGAGAATCTTTTTGTTTAAGGAGTGCACATTAATGAGAATATATGCATGCCCATAGCCTCCTCATATTCTACCTAAATATTTACCCCCCAAATTGGCTATTATTGAATTTTTTTGGAAATTTTTATTAATGAACAAAGAAATGATCCTTCTTTTTCTGCATAAGCACACATTTGTTTGTAGAACATTTAAGGTAGGAGATTTTGAAATTGGAAAAAATGCATATGAAGATTTGAGTGAGTACCTAAGCCAGAACAAATTTTCTACTAGGCCTTACAAGATGTATGACCCTGACAACTATATTACCAATGAGGTCAAGGCCATTAGGGGATACATCTTGCCTCCAAGCAAGCCAATACCTATGGAGGATTTGATTGCTAATATAGTACCAACAGGGGAGGTTGATGGGTTACTAAGAAAATATGGTGAAATAAGGAAGGTACAGGAAGCTATGAAAAGAACAAACCCTAATTTAAAGGTTTTTACATAGAAATTCCCTACCCTAGCAACCTAAGAAGGATGGTAGGTAATTTTGAATACATCATGTTACAAATGCCACATGAGAAAAAGGGAGAGGAAGCCACTATAAATAGAGAATCCCTTGAGCCATATGTATAGTTAGAAGTAGAGTTGGAGGAAGAACAACCATCAACTTCAACTTGGGTGCCAAAAGGAAATAAAAGGAAAAAGACAATGCAAATCCTAGAGAAAGTGGTAACTAGAGCCTTACAAGTAATGCTTGGGAATGATGAGTATTTTTTTGATATTAGGAAAAATTATTTAACTCAAAGAGCTATAGAGGTAGGAAAAGCCTCTACTGATCTTCAAATTGCAGCATCAAGATTGGATGAAAGGCTCATCCAATCTAAAAAGTTTATGGAGGATGATGATTTTATTGAATCATTAGAGTTTAAAAGCTTTTTTTTAAAATAAAATAAAATGAGCTCAGATTGAGTCTTATGCCAAGGGAAGATCCTGAGAAAAATAAGGAATTAGTTGATAAACTGCTTGCCTATGACCCAAAAAGTGAAACAATGACCCTTGCAGAAGCTAGGGAGTTGGTACATAGGAATGGTATGCTTTTGATACCCAACTAGGATATTGAGAAAGATTTTGTCCTTGCTCAAATGAGAAGAAAGGATAAAGCCAGCAATAGTGAGGGACTGAAGAGGGGGTTAGGATTTAATGTAGACACAAAAACCCTGGCAATGTGGAGTGTTGCCCCTAATAGAAAAAATCCTAAAATGATGGATATACTAGAAACTGCATAGGGCAACATGATTGTGTGGAAATTGGTAAACACTACTAGGAAAGAAATGTCTAGCCTAGTCAAACACTTTTCTCTCATGAATGAGGTAAAGGTGGATGAAATTGAAGATAGGCTAGTTTTTGTGTACAACGAATGTCTTGATATCAAAAAATTATATGAAGAGGAGCTCAAAACAAGCTATGTACAAAAATAGAGAATAGAAGAGTTGGAGGGGAAAATTCAAAGTTTAGAAGTAGAAATAAAATCCCTCAAAGAGTAACTCAAGGCTACAATAGAGGCAGAACATGCACCTAGGCAGGTGGAAGAAGAAAGGCACATTGTAGAAGTAGAAGACCAAACAAAAGAGATAACTATAGGGGTAATAGTGCTAGTGCCTATGGTAAATCTAGAAATAGATTCTCCTCAATCTGATATTGAAATAAAAAAGAATGTTATGATGAATATACTAAGTCACAAAATAAGTATTTTGAAAAGAATATCTCAAAATGCATATAGTGCATTCATCAATCTACAATCTACATAATAGGTATGCAAGGATGCAATAGGATGGCTCGATTTAATCTTCCAACAATGGGGACCATATATGTAGTTCTTTGATATATTGATACCATTTTTAGTAGAAAAGCCACATTTTCAAGATAAGTTGTTGTGAAAGAAGGCATGGACAAAGTGAAAAATTTGTTGCAATTTTCATAGGGAAACTGGTAGCCAAAAATGAAAGTATTAACAAGTAGTTTTCATTCTTTAATTCTTTCTATTCTTGATTCTGATAGTAAAGTGAAATATTTCAATGACTGGTCTAATTCTTTTGACCATATTGTAGACTTTCCATAGTTGGCATCTATTTTCGAAGATGATATTGATGAGTTTGTTTTCAATGAACTTATTAACACCCTATTCAAGGTTGAAACTGAAATGAATAAGTTTACTATAGAGGGGAAATTGATTACTAATGCTAGGTGGTAGAATTCTGTTAATGAACTAGCAACAACCAAGACATGCGAATGGCCCACCAAGAGAGAATTTATTTTCTAGGAAGCAATCACATGAAACAAAGCTTTACTAATAGAGAGTAGTTAGAGAAATAGGAAAAGTTAAAGATTTTATGCTCTACCTGTCATCTGCAACTATTTTTCTTTGTTTCTATTTGAATTAAGGTGTCCAGATATTTTTGAAAAAAGTTGTTATATTCATTGTTGTAAAAGGGCACCTGTCAATCATAATTTCCCTTTTCTTTTTGTAACTCATGTTATATAAATGAGATTTCAAGGAATTGTGAGGGTCCAAATTTTTATGTGTTCAGTTTTCAAGAAAGTACATTCGGTCCAGTCATGTGTAGTTATTTTTGAGTTTACCTCTATTCATATACTTTTCTGATGACAAATAGAAATGACAAAATCAATATGAATTTTTGGGTTCTTTATTGAGTTTCTATTGGTTATTGTATTGATTAGCAAAAAGAATAATGCAAAAGGGTATTTACACTAGATCTGTGTCACCATTTTCTGTCTTCATTTCATGAATTTGTTAATTTTGAGATCATTTGAATAAAGTTCAATTGATTGAATGCAATATGGATGGGTTGTGTATTGGTTATATTGTTTCTATTAATTCAATGGATTATGTAAATGATTCAATTAATCAATAGAATTCATGATTTTATGAAGAGGACATCATACAAGAATGGAAATAAGTGATTATAGTTGATAGATTCAATTACATGTTAATTGACCAAGATCTTCTACTAATAGTTAACTATTGGCCCCCAAGGATAAGGTATTGATCATATAAATTAGAGATTATTGAGAGTGAATTCTACCTCTACATGTCAAAACAATTATAATTTCAAAGTCATTTTCATTCTATTTTGTTCAAAGTTATAATGTTGGTCACCACTTGTTTACATTTAGTTTTTTGAATCTTAGGTAGCTACTATTTCCAGGAATACTTGTAAGCTCTAGGAGAATTATGAAAAAATCTATTTATAGGGGATGCATATAAATTTGAGAGCATTAAAGAAATTGGTAAACTGTGTATGTGCCTAAGGGTAGAAGATGAGAATTAGAATGAAACTAAGATAATTTTAATACAATAGTTTGCATTATAATCATCCCTAGGTATACCCACCTTGGTTTTGCAAAGCCTAAAGAGCAGGAAACCATCCTTGGTTTCATTGAAGTTGGGTCCAGTTGATTATAGGAATTGGCTAATCTTTAGGCTATGTGTGTGTTATCATCTTGGTATTGAGCATTTTTTTGTTCAATATTTTTAAATACCAACAAAGTCAATGTAGCTAACTATAGCATCATCACTCAACTCATAATTCAAAGGATCCAAAAAATTTCCCGAGGTTCTACTACTTTAATGTATGTATAGTCTATATCAACTAGAATAAATATGTCCTCCATGAACCTATCCACAATTCTAAATCTCTATTTCATCTCATTTTGGAATGTCCTCATAATAAAATTACCACTATCCAATACCTTGTCTATAGGGTTCCTTTTGCATACCTCTGTAATCTTTTCCATAGTGCATCTATCACTACACATTATATCTATTACTAACAAGTAAGGAAATCTCTTTAGCACATGAAAGAATATGTGATTTATCAGTGATTGGAATCTAAATACACCATTCTTTTTTCTCATAATATTTTCAAGATTTTCCAAGAGTTTCATCCTTGGTATTTCACTCAAATTAACTTTCTCTTTCTCAACACAAATATTGTAAACTACATAAATAAATCCTACTAAAAGTTCATCTATCTTAGAAATTGCACAAACTGAAGAAGAAATAAATGTACTATGAAATCTCACATCATCCTTCTTGATGGAGCTGATTACCATGGCTTTCCCATTGTATACTACCTTAGTATAACTTTCTACTTTCTTCTTAACCAACTTTTCACTTCTGGGTACACTACGTTGTTTGCTAAGATTAGTTACCTCATGAATCAGGTTGGCATAAATGTCTACTACATTGTCTTGCATCCACAATTTTCCATCATGTATCCTACTCAATATGATTTGAGTCCATTCATCTGTATCTAACTCATGATAGGAGTGATACTTAAACAAATCAAATTTGGGCTTCTTACACATGTCATGATTAAAGACACTTCCATATCCTTATTCACATATTCACTGCCAATCAATTCAAACTTGCAATTCAAATAATTTTCTACATCTTCAAGGTAAACTTTGTTGTTCAAAGTACTAGAAAATGTAGAGTTACGGTTTCCATCACTAGGTTTTACAGAAACTACCTTGGGCTTAGGTCTATCCTCACTCTCAATGCTATGAACTAGTGACATATCCATGATCTTTATCAACAATATCTTTTATTAAACAAATTTTGTAGAAAAATGATAAAATACCTCTTTCTAAAAATAGGGTTTTCTACGAAATTCCTCTAACAAGTCACTTTTGGATGCTCTTTGCTTGGAAAGTGTTTATAATGAAGCAAAATTCAATTTTTTACTCCATTTATCCATCAACTTGAAAATTGCTTTAATTGTGTACTTCACAAATATGAAAAAGTTGTTATTTGCATTCTACAATTAGATAACTACCCAAAATTGTCTATGTGATCTTCAGATGTCAGTCAAGGTTTACTAAAGGCTCCTTCTATCATGAAAAACATCCTTAAAACTTAGACTCACAAAATTATCTAAAATAATATAATTTACATCTTTTGTTATAGAATCAACTTTTACTATAGTACCAATAACTTTGAATTTCATCATAACTTGTTTAGATGAGCTCCAAATTACAAGTGAGCCTAGGTACCATCTAAACATGAATGAATACACCTTTCCCCAACTTTTCTACCTCTAATTTGGTCTCTGACTAAAGTTCTCAAATTTTGATGATGTGAACAAGATTAATTCAACTTGATTAAATCAAACTCAAAAATTGACTTTAATCTTCCAATCTCATTATCTAACTTTTCTTTTGAGATATTTGTTCCTTTCATGAATGCTTCATTAAGTTCTTCTCAAAGTTCACTCACAATGTTTCTTTGTTCTTCACTATTACATCTAGAGTTCCTTTCATGGTTCCATCTATCATTCCTTCTATTTCTAAAGTTTCTTCCATTGTTCCTTCTATCTCCAAAGTTTCTATCCATTCTATATTACTTTGCTATGTGTCTAAAGTTGTTGCATAACTGACATATAGGTGCTCTACTTCTAGGATTTGGTTGATCATCGGGTGCATGAAAATTCTAAGAAATGTGTCCTAAGTTGTTACACTTATAACACATGATCTATATTTTATCATCATAAGATCTTCCTTCTCTCAATTTACTTTCATCATATCTTCTTCTATCTACAAGGTTAGTATTTCTAGACATTCTACTATTTCTTCTATCATTATCATCTTAGGTTTCCTACAATCAATTGCATTATGAATGATACCATGAAAATTATGATAATAAAAGTCCTTAACATGATTAAATGACTTATTAGTACAATCTCTTTTCATATGACCTATTTCATTACATAAAAATCCCTTACCTCTAAATTCATTCTTGGTTGTCTTGGGAGTCTCCACTTTCTTTGGTTCATACAAGATTTCAACTTCACTAATTTTCTCAATTTCTTTAGGTTTCTCAGAGGATTTATTGAATTCAATCGTATCATCAAATTTGTCTTTTTCTTTTAGATCTAATCTAATCTCAGGTTTCTTTGTAGACATGTTAATCAGATAACCAAGACTAGCCTTCTCATAAAAAGGTCTCTGTATAGACATAGAATCATCAAGCTTTTCTCTACTCAAATAAAGTTTCTCAAGTTGTTGTTTGCACTCTATCAATTCACCTTTCACAATATTATCATACTTATGGAGTTCTTCATGATCTTTTCTTGATGCTTCAAACACAAATATTTTCTTTGCCAAACTTGCTCTTAGATCTACATTTTTAGTCTTCAAATCAAATTCAACTTTGCTAGGATCATTTCTCAAAGTGAAATTTAAATTTGTAATCTTTAATTCATGCTTCAAGATCTTGTATTCTATGTTCAACTTTAAATAGTCATCATCAGTAGTTCCAAATTCAATAGATTTAGGATTTGATTTTAGATGTTCAATCTTTTCCTTTAACTAACCAATGCATACTTTGGAGTCTTAATATATATCCTTTATCTTGTCTCTTTCTTTAGTAAGGAGATCAATTTGTTCAAGAGCTTCTTTGAGGTTATTCATCAACTATTCCATATCCATAGGGATCTTACTTAAGCTATTAAGCCTCTTCAAAGTAACTATGCTCTAATACCAACTATTAGAAATAGGGATTACTTGGGGGGAGGGGGGGGATGAATTAGTAATCTACAAACTTTAGTCACCAACTAGATATTATTACTTACTTTAAAGCATGCATGACAAAGCAATAAATTAATGCTGAATAGTAATAGTAACAATACACAAAGATAACTCATGATACCATATTTTCTTAACTGGAAACCCTAGCCAAGGAAAAATACTAGTGGGGATGATACCCACTAGAGAATATATTGATATCTATGTTCCTTGTTAGAGGATGGACCTTGTTAGGAGTCAATGAGAAAATTTAGTATAACTACTTCTTGTTAGGAGACTTTGAATCCCTATTAGGAGATTCCAACCCTATTAGAAGTTGTAGTATAATGTATGCAAGAAGAGCCCACTACCCAAACATGCAATTTGAACTATAAGAAGAAATCACTAATCAAACAAGTAATTTATTGTTATTTTGCTTCCTTGTCTAATCTCTAATCTTCAGCTTATTCTCAGATCACCAGATAAAACTTTACATCTATTTCTTTCACACAACTTTTCTCACTTCACAATCTTACAAGATAACACTAATACACTAAGATTTCCCACAATACCACACTCCTTATTGCAAGAAGTCCTTTGCATAAATACCATGCCTTTACATAAAATACTACTAGGTTAGAGAAGACCACTATTCACTTTTCCAAGTTAGAGTAAACATCTAGGATGTCAGCCTTAATTGGACAAGTAATTGTTTTATAATCAAATCAATTATTTCCTTCAATTTCGCTATCCTACTTCATCAAAACATGATTAACTATATTAATTATAGTTTGTACAAACTTCCAAGGTTATGTACATCATCACCAATATGTATACTATCTCCATGCAACTTTTCTCGACATAATATGACCTCTACAACATGTTGTAAACAAAATAATACACTATTGTAAAACAAATTCTATACTTAGACAATTTTATAATTGCCAAAAACTAAGTATTTTTATTTCTAAGGTTTCTTTTCAACATGTACATCATGTATTAATATTAATGATAACAATTACATATCACTATTAGCCAATTTTTGACAATTTTCTCTGCAAGTATTTGAGAATACATTAATGCTATAGGATCTTAATGTTTTGTCTTGAGTCATTTTGAGTTCTTTTTTAGTTGTTATACAATTTAAAAAGATAATTAATACAAAGATTAACTATCCCCATATCTTTTCTTTCTAAATCTTGTCTCCATTTTTATTTCTTGGTTATCTTGAAATTGCATAAACAAAGCTTGTTCAATTGAATGCAATTAGGATAAGTTGTATATCATTTCACTATTTCTTTTAATTTCATGAATTAGGTAAATGCTTTAGTAAATATGAAAGGATCTCCATGGTAGTAAGGAGGATAAGTGTAAGAATGGCTTACAGTGAGAATTGCTAACAATATTGATTGTAATGTAGTAAATTAGTTCAAGAAATTGGATAAACTTTAAATCCTAATGGATGAGGCACTGATCAACTAATTAAATCTATATATGGAGAAACCATGAATAAGCATCAATGTTAAAATCAAAATCATATTTACATTAATGTTTGAATATTTTCAAAGCTGGTTAGCACTTTTTTACAGTTAACCTCTAAGTGTTAATTAGCTGCTATTTCTTAGAATTATCTGTATATCTAAGAAGAATTATGACCAATATACTATAAGGGATGTGTATTATTATAAAGCACCATGGGATGAGTGAAATGTGTATGTAATATTAGGTTGTAAATATTGTATCCCTCAGGTGCACTTGCCTTGGTTTTGTAGAGCCAAAAGAGTAGAAGATCTTTCATGATTTTCTTAAAGTTGGGTTCAAATCTAAACAGCATATAACTATTTATTGGAACTAGCTAATCTTTTGGTTATTGTGATCTTTATCATCTCGGTGTTAAGTATTTTGCTACTTAATAGTATAAAAACACCAACACAACCATTTATGGGAATTAAAAACGTCTCATGTGAATTGATCCAAGGAATGTAGTGAAGAAGATCAAGAATTTTATTTTGTAAATAGGGTTTCTAAAATCCTAGAGCCTGGTATCTGTCAAAAACCTATTATTCTACCTTGTTGAGCCATGAACTTTTTCTATGTCAACAATCCATTGCAGTGTTCAAAGATGAAGTGAAAAGGCCAAGTAAGTATCTCCCTCTACATATAAATAAGAATTCTAGTATTTTCTCATTGTCATTCATTATGCCTCCAAAGAAGTGTTTTCCTAGGAAGGTTGATTATACTAGTAGAAATATTCACGATGATTTCTTAGAACAATTAAATGAATCTACCAATGAATCTGCCTAAATAAACAAGTTAGTCCCCTTAAACCCTAGGTTACAAGTTGTAGTTGGTTTATATGACAAAGGGAATTGGACTTGGGATGCAGTGACATCTAAAACTAGATTACAGTTATTCAAAAAATGGTTTTTAGAGAGAAAATTGTTTGCCCCCCATGGAAATATTTTGAATTTTGACCTAGGAAAATTGGTAGTTCCCAAAGTTTACATGGACTTAGACCACCTTACTATTGTATCATGAAATTGTAATCCAATAGCCAGGATGGTGAGAAGCATAAATGGATAATCTTTGGTGGATATTAATATTGAAGAAATATAGGAAGTGTTTGGGATGGACCCTGTTTCAGAGTATCATGAGATCATTGATTTTTAGGGTTTTGAGAAGGAATATTTATCTTGAAAAAATCAGATTAGGCAAGGGGCATTGAGAGGACATTTAGCCACAATTGAAAATCTAACATTTGTCACATCCTTAATCAAGGAACTTTTTAAGAAACAATTTTTAAATTCTAGAGCTATAGACATATACATGACTTTGTGTAAGGTTTTTGATAAGGATTAGCAAGAGTTTATGCCCATAGCACTCATGTATATGATAATACAAATCTCATCCTATGAGGCTTATATTTATTTTGACTTGTGTCATTAATAGCTAAAGAAATTCATATTGGTCTGATAGGGATTGGAAAAGGGAAAATTGAGAAGACCTTTGGTTTTTACTCTTTTTTAATGTGCATGTTTTTGTATAAGGGTGTCGCATATTTTGAGAAAGAAATGGTGTTAATGAGAGATCATGATGGAGAGTCTCTACCAATTCAATTATGGAGTTTAGACATGACTTGGGATGTAGAGGGCACTAGTTTTGTAAGATTTGATAGGTATTTTGCATCAAGGTTGAGAAACTTGTTATTGAAAGATAATCCTAGGATACCTAAAGCATTGTTAGATTTCATCAAGCCTATGGATAACCCTAGAAATTTGAAACTTTCCCATTATTGAGAAAATGTTATACCATATCCAGTGTCAATAGTTTTTAGAGCATATGGATTCCAAGGAGCTCCACATGTGCTCCCCTACGAAGTACCTCTTAAGGTAGGGCTAGCTAAGATGTTATGGTAAATAGGTGGTTTAGAGGAGAAAAAATTAACTGGTATGTCAAGGGGCTCCAATTTTCCATCCCACACAGTGGCTCATCAATTCATAATTATAAATAGTGGCTGATTATTCTATGCAAAGTTTTAAGCCCACACAAAATGGTAGTCTCCCATGCTAGAGTTAGTGATAGCGAGGAATTTTTTTTTGGAATAGTCAGATAGAGGGCCAAGAAAAATGCTCGCAAACATCAATTCTATTTCCTAAGGATGTAATAAGGAATTGATTTTCTCTCCAAGGGAATGAAACCAAGAAAGAAAAGTGGAGAGTTTATTCTAGGGTTTTGGAGATTGTTAATTATTTTGAGAAGGATTGTAGTCCATTAAAAGATGCAAAGACAAAAATAGATAGAGTAAACAAACTAATGATGACCTTCTTAGAAATCATGGATGCAATGAATGAAAAGAAGGCTCTTCTAATCAATACTTATCCTAATAAAGAAAGAGAGGTGATGAAGAGGTTATCTTTCACTCCTACAATAGGATCAGTTCAATTGGTTATCCAAAAGAAGTCTAGTTATAGCATAGTCAAGAACATAGAGCATGTATCTGACAATACAAAGAAAATAGTTGGATTAGCTGGTGTTTTTATGACAAAGAAATCCCAATTGGAAGAAAGGCCTGAAGAGCCAAGGCCTAAGAGGCAGAAGATAGAAGAGAAGTAGGTGTCACAAGTAGAAGATTATGCAGCTTCTCAATCTCCTCTGCATATAGGAGAAGAACAATTCATTGGAAAGAAAATTGATCAAATTGGGTCTTAAAGGAGAGTATTCATTACTATCATAGAATTGGAAGAAGGGAATCCCCAAGAGCCCCCTATGCCTAGCCTTCAATTAACTGTGGCAAATTTCAAAGGAAGAGAGTCAGATCCTATTGTAGAATAGGCTAGCCATGAATTTATATTAGATGATAAAGTTTTGAAATCAAGCACTTTCTACCAATTTTCTTGGAGGAAAAATATGAAGGATTTTGAGGAAAGATGTAATAAAATAAAGGTTGAGCAATCAGAGATGGAAAATGTAGTTATATGAGATGAAATGATGCAAGAATTCAAAAGTTTAACACCTAAAGAAGGAAGAAGGATGATCAAATAATCTAGTTTTCTACTTTTTCCAAATTGGTATATTGCAGATGCACTAGTTTTTAACACTATCACCAATAAACTGAATGTTGATGAGAAAACAAAGAAAGGACTCAAAGGTGCAAAGTTTAGTGAAGACCATGCTACTCTAGTAATTTAGTCTCTAAAAGGAGGATCTAGAGCCATCTTTTCTCAATGTGATAATACTAAATTAAGGGTAAACTTGATTATCAAAATAGTAGAAGATAGTCCACATGATGAACCAACATAATTCAATCTTGAAACTACCACTCTTACTTTAGCCACTACCAAGAAAGAGAAAAGACATACACTCAAATTACAAGATAAATATGACTAGGTCATATAGGCCTATAATAGGGAAGTCCAAAAGAGGATTGAATTTGAGAATAAAATGGTAGGATATAGAGGACATACAAGTAAACCTATAATTACTTATCCTCATCCCCTAGTGCCACCTTTCAACATAACACCAATTGTAGAAATGCTAGCTACTCCACGGGGACCCAAATTCTATACAACTGAAGAGTTTGAGGAAGAAAAGAATAAATTATGGGTCATGTGTGTGGAATTGTAAGATAAAATAACAAATACAATTATATATCTGGTGGACAAGATTAATTGGCCTACATTTTATGAACAATTGTCAAAATTAATGGATATATAGAATGAGCTAAAAAATAATGAGGTCATCTTGAATCCAATTGTGAAAAATGGAACAATAGGTATAGTGATGTCACAATTTTATGTTTTTCAA
The DNA here is from genome assembly GCA_028749045.1 of Cupressus sempervirens. NCBI lineage: Eukaryota > Viridiplantae > Streptophyta > Pinopsida > Cupressales > Cupressaceae > Cupressus > Cupressus sempervirens. The sequence continues at coordinate 816,346,263 of CM053789.1, read as the reverse complement.
TCATTAGTCTTTCTTGTGAACAAGCAGAGAGAACTTTTGACCTGATTAATTACCTCTTAGATTTTGATAATAAGAGAATTGTGCTTCATAGGAGGATTATAAGTTATTTTTGATAGTATCTTGGTAAAACCTTTGGGCTCTTTCCTCATGCATTAAAAAATATGGATAAATTAAAAGAGAAAGAAGAATGGGCTAAGGAATTGGATGACTTGATACACATTAAACTCAATAAGGTCATAAATGAAAAGAATCACCTATGGTTTTCAAAATCTAATGAGGAAATTGTCAAGGTGTAGATTTTTTTGGTTCTTTTAAAAAGGATTTTACTGAAATTGAGGAATTAGGAGACCATATCTTAACAAAAAAACAAGAAATTTTGAACTTTAGTTGGCTAGATGATTCACTCTTATACAAGTGGATGGCATATCTTTGCTTAGGCTAATCAGTTGATTACTGAGGAAACTAATGAAGATGGTTTGGATCGATATGAATTACAAATAATTAATGCACATTATCAAAAAAAGGAAAATAAAAAGGAAAAATCATCTATAGTAACAAATATGGAGGTTCAAATTGGTGAATTAACAAAAGAACAACCAATTATAAATGTTGGTTTAGTAGTTCAATCTGATAATTTAGAGGAGAGCCTCAGGTTACTAAGCCTCAGTTTTTTAGATATCAAAACATGACTCACTACATGAAAATCAAATAGTCCCACTATCAAAGGAACAAAAATTGCATCTAGATCAATCAATAAATAAAGCCACTCAGTAACAAGAAGCTACAACAGAAATGGCCCCACAATAAGAAGATTCATTATAGAAACATTCTATTACAATAAAGCAAGGGAACACAATTTTTTTTCTTATTCTGATAGAAACTTTTTATTTTTGATTTTATTTTTTGTCTTAAGGATAGTTTTCATTCTTCTCTAAGCCTAAGCTTGTTGCATCTCATGCTATATAAATAAGATCCCAAGGCTAGAGAAAGGGTTTGAATTCTATATAATTTTGAGTCTTAGGATTTTTTTGCATTCTATCCAATAGTCTTTGTGAGAATTTTATGATGTATTCATCTTTGCATATCTAAGAGTAATTAGAACATGGAAGGATTAGGTTTTTAATCATGAGCTATTTTGAACTCAATGCTAGTAATGTATTATTTGTAAGGAAGATAAATACAAAGGAAGGTTCTGCAAATATTCGCATCTTTGAATTTTTTCTCCTTTTTATATATCTGAAGATTTGAGAATGAATGAATAATGTTCTTTCATTTTAATGCAACTTGGATGGGTTGTATGTCTATTCATTGATTTCTCTTAATTCAAAGAATTAAATAAATTCTTTCATTGAATTGATAGGTTTTCTAGGTGTGTGGGTGGATGTTAATAAGGATAGAATTTAGAGTTAATCATTGATGGTTTCAATTGTAATGCAATTGAATAGATCAAGTTTTACTAGTGTGATTTTCTCTATTCCAATGGACAAAGCACTGATCACTACTTAGAATACAAATTGTTGAGGTCATGGGGCTGCATAGAGAAAAAATATAAATCAAATTAATATTTACTTTATTTTTTGAAGAGTTAAATTGTTGGTCAACACTTATTTGCAATAATTCCTTGTATGTTATTTTTAGCTACTATTTTCAAGGATTATTTTTAAAGTATAAAATAATTGTGACCATTTTCTATTGTAAGGGATAGAAGTGAAGTAGAAAGATGATGTTAATAGGAATATCTCACCCACCTTGGTTTTGTAGAGCCTAAAGAGTAGAAATCCATGTGATTCTATTGAAGTTAGGTTCATATCTGAAGTTTTCTTAGTTGAATATAGGAGGTTGCTAACCCTTAGACCAAGTTTTATATGTAGAATCTTGGTATCAAGTGTTTTTTTAATTTTTAGTTTTTAAACACCAATACCTCCTTCATTTACACCAATAGGTTTGAAGTATCCACACAATTTCAAACCTTAAAACTTCTCTTCTTGACCTGTGATCTCCAAACCAAGTACATAGACTTGCCTAGGGAATCACCTTAAAAATTTTGGATTTGACTCTTATGTCCCCAGAACTTGTATACATTATGTACATAGGATCATCTACAATTTCCCTTGAAATCATGAAGAACCCACAACAAGAATTCATGGGAGACCTATTTTTGCTCGAAAACTCAAATTTGGAACAAAATACTACCTAATTAGAAATGATTTTCAAAAAATTAATAGATGGAAACTCACAATCTAAAAAATCAAAGAGAAAATTATTTCACAAGTGTGAGCAAACAAAATCCAACACCAGATTGATTAGGTTAATCCATTTGTCCATACAGGTAATGTAAATGCAAAAAATTGTCTAGAAAAATGTGCATTCACTTGCTCAATTTAGCTTATTAAAATTCCCAACCCTTGGGATTGTTTTGGATGATGTATATATAGGATCTCAAAGAGGTTTCAAGTGGTTATAATAATGACCAAGGCCATTCTTACATTTTGCAACTTTTTGCCCAAAAAGTTGTCAAGCAATTTTTCAAAAAGTTGCATAACTTGACAACTTTTGGATTGCATGAGAAAATTTCCTTCCCATCATGTTGGGACCTCATTTACCTATTTTTATTGAGATATAAATGATGTCAAAAAATGATTTTTTTCCTAAAGCACCCATATGCATTCCTTTAAGACATTCTGCCTAGTTGACAACTATCCCAAATATTGCCCAACTTGACATTTAGTACATCTTTTCACTTCTTAACTTCCCCATGACATCCTATGAGTCCTTATCCATAAAAGAGCTTGGAATTGAATCATAGATGACCAAGTGGGTTCAAGACACATCTTTCCCACACTTTCAAGTTTCTAGACCTATGCCCTTTGACTCAAAATAAAACTTAGAAAACACACCCAAAACACCTACTTGGTATGTCATACCCTACTCACAACCATGACTTGGTTAGAGTCAGTACAAGCCCAACCAAAAAAAAAAAGGGAAAACTTGGACTAAACTTTGGACTAGGTTCTCTTACACCATACTACCCCAAAAAAAAATACTAAGCCATCCTTGGATTGAGGAGGTCTGGATCAATGCCCAAACTTGTGAATTTTGATTGTTGAACCCAAGTAGCATCAACATCATTGCTTCCCATCTATTTGATAAGATGTTCCAAGTAGCTCTTGGTTCTAGTCTACTTGTAGACTCTAGAATCCAATACTTTCTCTTCTTATAGAGGTGGATGGGGACTGAGCTTAAGGATTTCTACACCCTATAGTACCTCTCAAACACTCTTATCAACAAGTGGTGTAGGTCCTTTATAAGCAACCAAATATGCAACATTAAAAATTGACGAAAAAGTCTATAGGTAGTTTAGTTTTATATGTTTTTTCTCCATACTTGGAAAGTATCCTATAGGGTCCTAGCCTTCTCTTTTGGAACTTTTGTGGTGTCCTTTGTTGCAACCTAACTTTTGTTCAGGTGAACCATCACAAGATCTCCAATCTAAAACTACAAATCCCTTCTTGAGGCATCCTAATTTTTCTTAAATTTGTTAGCATTTTTTGCCAATATCTTCCTATCATTTTCATGGATCTCTCTCATTCATTGTGCAAAATATTCTACATAGCTACTATTTGGGCTTCTATCATTCAACTTTCTCAATTCCAACACTCCTTTAGGATGTAAATCATAGAATATCTCAAAGAGACTCTTACTCATGGATCATGAGTTAATCCAAATTCTGCCCACACTCCTTAGTAAGACACTTTAGGAGGTTGCCAAGACTTCTACTTTTAACCCCTATTTGAGATCAATTTTTGGATGGTAGGTAGATCCAAATGACAAGTTAGTTCCCAATATCTTCCATAGGGTTTCGTAGAAGTGACTCATGAATTTGGTATCCCTATCTAACATAATACTCATTGGTAACCCATGAATCCTAACCAGCTCTTTGAAAAACATGTGAGCTATCTGAAAGGAATCATGGATAGTTTTGCAAGGCACAAATTGAGCCATCTTACTAAACCTATCCAAAATCACATAGATGTTATCAAATTCTTGCCTTGTTTGTGGTAAACCAACTACAAAATCCATATTGATATATTCCCATAGTTTGCTAGGGATTGGAAGTGGTTAGTAAAGACCAACATTTGAGGACATTCCCTTGGCTTTCTAGCATACTATGCAACTCTCAACATACTACTTAATGTCCCTAGTCAATATTAGGACAAAATAGAACCTAGTGACTAACTCTTAAGTCTTGTTGACTCCAAAATAACCACTAAGTTCCCTATTATGCTTCTCTTGGATAAAATTCTCCCTTATGGATCCTCTAGGAACACAAAGTTGACTTTCGATAAACAAAAGGTAATTCTACAATATACAATCAGAAAATTTACCATCAAAATTGTTTTTAAACTCTTTGCATACCTTATAGATGTGAGAAAAGACTTGATCATTAGCATAGAGATCTTTGAAACTATCTATACCAATTATTTGGAGTTGAATCTCTTGGATTGTAAGGTGTCTACTACTCAAAGAATCTGCTACTTTGTTTTGGACCTCCTTCTTGTACTAGATTGTAAAGGTGTAGGCCTAAAAATATTCCACCCACTTCATATGCTTACTACTTAATTGTCTTGAAAATTTAGGAAGTTGAGGCCTTGGTTATATGAATACACAAAAAATTCCTTAGGAAGAAAATAGTGCCTCCACTTTTTGAGAACCTGAACTAGAGCATACAACTCTAGCTCATAAGAGGAATACTTCTTCTTGGCATCATTGAGTTTTTCACTATGAAAGGTGACTAGTATCCCTTGTTGGCTTAAGACAATCCCAATGGCTATATTTCTAGCATCACGTTCCACTTGGAATAAATTATCAAAACAAGGAAGTACCAAGGTAGGCAACTCTTCTATTTTCTTCTTGAGAGTTTCAAAACCTTGATCTACTTGAGGTGTCCAAATGAACTTTGTCTTCATGTCTCCCTTGATTTTGTCCAACATAGGAGCAAATATGCCACTAAAATGTATTATAAACTTCCTATAGTACTAAGGTAATCCATCAAAACTCCTTACATCTAATGTAGTCTTAGGAGTAGGCTAACTTAAGATGGAATCTACCTTCTCTTGGTCCATCTTAAGGTTACCTTGACATAGAAAAAATCTTAGATATACTAATTCTTGCTTCATAAAATCAAACTTATCCAAAAATGATCTTTAGTTTTTCATCATGCAACTTCTTAAAAACAATCTGCAGATGACTAATATGCTCCTCTTTAATTTTGATAAAAATTAAGATGTCATCTAAATAGGCAAAAAAAAAACTTAGCAATGCAATCTTCCAACACCTCATTCATCAACCTCATAAATTTGGATGGAGAATTGTGTTGGTGTTTTGAAATGTCACTATTTCAAATTATCTTGATGAGAATATAATACATCTAGGCATAGCTACTTCGCCATCTACAATATATTGTTTCAAACACTGGGCCAACTATAATCCTAGACCCGTCTTCTACTTTAGGCTCTGCAGAACCTAGGCAAGTGGACCTATTAGATTCTTCATATGGTACCAATGTTCCAAAAATCATACAAATGAATCTAAAACAAAGTAAATTAGAACCCTTATATATTTTGTACTTATGAAAAGATCATAGACATGAAATAGCTAATAACATGACCTTGGAAATTGATAAGCTAAGTGAGAGAATCCTTTCAAATCTTAAATGGAAAGGGAGATGGATGATTATTATGTTTGATTTCAGAAATTCCCAAATATGAAATAGTAAGAACAAGTTGATCCTATAGTCGATTAGTTCCTTATCTATTGGGAAATTCCATGAATCATACACATACATATATGATACTAGGGACATATTCCATACATCAAGATATCAAATCTATCTTATCACTTTGTGAATCAGACACCAATGTTCACAAAAACCTCATTCTCATGAAATATCATTCTCAAATAACCAACAACCCTATCAAATACATCAAGCATTCACTTGGCTCTTTGTTCCAACAATAAAATGTACTGGACATACAACCTTAAGTGGATGCAAACATATCTAAGTTCTTTGTCTCTAAACCACATAACATTGCAGATTATAGAAATAGGAGATGAGAATCAGAATGAGACTAAGGAAATTCTTTCTCATTGTATTCATTTCCTTGAAACTATACATTCAAGATGCATGTAGACAACTCATAAAACCACTAAATAGATCAGAACTATCTATATTAGCTTAACTACTATTGTTCATACAAGAGAGAAGACTAAAGTAAATGCTATCACAGTAGTGAAAAATGTCCAAAACTAGAACCAACTAGTCTCACAGTAAAACTAGAAAATATCAAAAATTGGAACCCTTACAATGAATGAGAAAGAGAACGACATAGGAAAGGAATGAAATCCCAGATCTAATCAAGAAGTGACATGTGTCACTTGAATCTTCATTTCTTTCTGTTACAACACATCTCTCATATTTCTACAACTAAAATCTGATATGATTCTCATCATTGTTGTGTAAAAAACTTGAAATATCTCTTCCTTAATGATGAAATGCCTTACTCTAATAAAATCAACAGATATGCATCTAAAATGTTGATAATAGCTTCATTAAACTAACTTGTAGGTGAGAAAATCCACCCCTAACTATATTTATATTGCCTATGATGTTCTCCTAGTTCACCATTTCATCTAAAATCAAATTTGAACTGCTATACCTAAATGAAATTGAAAAATGGGTATCTGAGACAAAACCTTGCATAACTTGAATCAATTTCTTCTTATATAGAAACAAACCTTAAAACTAGAAAGTTCATTCTCTCCTAGTTTGGATAATATATAATAATGTTATGTCAAAAATATCAAGAATGCCCATGGAATCATTTTGAAAATCAAGCCCCTGGTATGACCCTCGGGACTATATTTCATTGCAATTATTTAAATTTTCATAAAACCCATACTGTAGGTTATTTTATCTATTTATTTAAACTACATGCATGTGATTTTGAGGAAAATAATAAAACATTTGATAATCTAAACTTTGAAAATTTTCCCTCACTTTCCATCTAGGTCAAACTAGGTTTGACCATGCTATGTCATGTGTCACATTTTGATTTGCCCATTCTTTCCTAGTCAGATATTCTGTCAGTACTTCTGCCACCTAGGCACCATGTGGCACCACTAGGTTGTTCCTCATTCTTCCATATCTAACTAGGCCCTATACCATGTGCAGCCTCTGATTTAATTTCCATGTCACCATCCTCATTAGCATGATCACCACATCATCATGACATAGAAACATCATGATACGTCGCACCTTCATTCACATCACTACTCTATCATCTATCTTGTAATTTGTGCCACATCACTAATGCCACATCATCACCTCTGCCATGTGGTGGCTTGTTCCTTTGTTACTATGGGATCTCAAGTTTGCCATGTCACTAGTGACATTGTGACATTGTGACACCTGTCTAACCTTGTCACATCACTGCCTTGATTTTTTTACCCATTGTGGAAGCCTCTACCATTTGTCACTCTATAACTCATCTGACTACTGTCATTTATCACCTACTGGTTAGTCAGAATTCCACATCATCATCCTAGTCACTACACATGTTGTTCAAAATTTACTTATGATTATACCTCCAACTTGGTCGGGTGGGCTCCTTATGCTTGAGCTTGCATCTCGAAAGGTGTTGTCTTTAAGACAACTTGTAATGTAAGTGGAAAGGTATTTAAATCATGAGAAAAGAAACTTTCTCCCCAATGTGGGATAAATATTTTTCTTTTTTTTCCCTTTATGCTTAGGAAGTTCACAAGGCAAGTAAGATATTCTAGCATTGTTATTAAGTAGCCATCATGGACAAAGACCATCAAAGCATCTCGAAGATAACTATTTGGGATCTTTTGTCAATGTGGGCCTATAAGAATATGAAAGTATCTTGTATTTTTTTATAGAAAATTTAGTCAAGCCACTGCTGCTATTAGGAATAACATTTCTTTTATTATTTGATAAATGTTTTTTTAAACCATCAATGAAAAGACATGCCAAATCATGCTAACAAATGCCCCCACTACATTAGAAAGATCTACACACAATATCTTCTACATTCAATCTTTTTCTCTTTACTTTGACACTCCAATCTTTGAAGCTGGGTAGTCTTACTCTTGTAACACCAATGATTGGACTTTAAACACAACTCAATGCAATTTTGGCTCATGTTTTAAAGATTGATACAAAAAAAATTGTGACTTCTCATAGTCATTTTTTATCTACTATCATGGAAGCTATTCAAAACATGTGATGACTGCCTCTAATTTAAACTCACAACTTTTTTCTTTGGAGAGAGATTAGTTCATCTCATGTTGGATGAGGGAACTAAGTTAAAATATCATGGCTCTTGCTGAAGGAGGACTCTAACTTTAGTAGGGTTGATGTGCTTCTATAATGTCCTTCCACAATGCTCTCACATGGGCTTCCAAATAGGGATCTCTTGTTCTTCACATGAAAACCCTTTTTGCATGCAAATACACTAATCAAGAAAATAATTCTCATGGTTTTGTCCTTACTTGTATGCCAAATCCATACACTTATGGTTCACCATGATTAGAATGAAAATTGTAAGAGAGTTATCCGTAGTTGCATTTTTGATCACATATTACATGACTAGTAGTGGCATGGAGTAATAGCAACTAGTTTTCTCCTTTTTCCATCACTTTCACCTTTATTGCATTTTGTCTCACCTCTGCTCTCTCAGTATGTCCAAACATTCACAAAAGGAATCACACATCATCTCCCTATAATCCAAGATATTTTAATGATGGACACTTCTAAAAACAAACCTAATAAAAGCTTCCTATTCAACAAACTAATCCAGTTGAGGATTAACTTTTGTGTCTATGATGATTATAAATGTCAAACCCATATAATCAGAATAACTATGAAGTTATATGCTCAAAATGATTTTATATCCACATAGCTATATGTTTCCCTATATGTGTCTCTTTTTATATGATTTATTGTCAAACAACTCTTATAAAAGTTTGTTGGTTCCTATTCATTTGTTATGCAATCTGGACCATTTTATTTCCACTCTGACTTGAAATGATACCTCAAACATACTTGGGAAAAGTGGCACAACACACATTCATCAACTTAGAATAGCATTCATCCTAACTTGTATTTGCAATTTTATAACAACTTGGATTTTAACTTGATGAAACTAGTCAGGCCTCAAAGTGGGCCTGACTAAAAAATTTTCAAATTGAAACATTTGACCCATCAAATTTACTAAATAGACCCTCTAAAATGATTGGATTCAAATTGGATAGAAATCCACCATCAATTGATCAATTAAAACTCAATTTACCCCTTTCTGTAACTTGCCAATTTCATGCTAGGGGGTTTTCTGGCCAGCCTTAAAAATTGACTAAAACAAACAATCAGGCCCTAAGATCTGACGTACTACTTCATTGTTTTGCATAATCTTACCCTATTAGATCTTGTGTTGTGACAAAACCTAGGTCAAAATATATTTACCATCAAAGTTGCCACCTTAAAATTGCCTACATGTAAACATGTTAGAAAACCTTAAATCACATTAGATTTTGGTTTTGAAAATAGGGAAAACTTACACTTGGGGGAACAAAAACTTGGGAATTGGTTCACTATCATGAGAGAGTATAAATATAGGATTAGGGAACATAATGAATAATAGGGAACATTTGGTGAATGATCAAAGTGGGCTACTTAAATTTGTAGAACTGGGAACACTGGTAGACAAGCGATTTTCTCAAACAGAATGCACTTGGGAATGTATGTAAATGGATGCATCAAGACTTGAAAACTAGCACACTTAAATAATTTTTAGAGTAGAATATATTGGTACAATCTATTTAGTCTTTCCTATCATAGGTTCAGAGTTATGACATCTCAGATAGGGGTATTGACCAATCTACATTTCTTGACACTAGTAAAATTTTAAAATTTTCATATGGAATCACACTTGAAAACTGATCAAACAGATTCATCATGAGCTCAAATAAGAAACATTAGAAGTATTTAATCTCTAGAATGTAATGCAAAATGAATTTTATATTTTGGTCAATTGGGTCAGAATTATAACAAGTCAAATAGGGCCTCCCAGAATTTTGAACAATTTTCATCAAGCACAATAATAATAAACAACCAACTTTGAGGGATTCAAAACCTAGTCAAAATATGTCAAAAAAACTTGAAATGTGAAATATAGGTTCTCTATATGCATATTAAATATTCCAAAAGTAGTGAGTCATGAAACATAAATGGGTGCAAGATATTCAATTGCAAACAAGGCCTCCTATCATTGTTTGACACTTAGGCAAAAATGCAAATTTGAACATTGCTTATAACAAAATTTCACAAAATGACTTAGGATAGAAATTTATCTTCACAAGACACATGAATATACTAAATTCAAGGTTTTAGAAACATTAAACACCTCTTAGGCCTCAAAAAAATAGTTGGGTAATCATGTGTTAATGTGCTTATAGGGCTTAAAAGCTTGGAATGGTACTCAAATTGGGAAGGCAATTTTGAGTCCCAACACATTGAATAAACCAAATGGCCTAATAATCCATTCATATATACCTTCATTATTCTTGAAAGTTTTATTCCATTCATCCCCTTCATTTATCCTAATTTTATGATAATGACTTTTCAAGCCTATCTTAGTGAAATACTTGGTTTCCCCTAAACAATCCATTAGGTCTTCAATTATAGGTATTGGAAACCTATATCTAATGGTGATCCTATTTATGACTCTAGAATCTATACAAAGCCTCCAAGTTACCCCTACTTGGGTGCTAAAATAGTAGAGACTACACATGGGCTAATCCTTTTCCTAATTATGCCTTTGTTTAAGAGCTCTTCGATTTATTTTCCAATTTCCTCATTTTGCTGAGGATTCATCTTATATACAACTCTATTTGGTAGGGTAGCTCTTGGGATAAAGTATTTTTGGTGACTAAAAATTTACTTTTGGAGGTAAGGTAGTAGGTTTTCAATTACTTACAATGGCCTTGTATTCCTCAAGTAACTCTTGGACTTCATTTTGTATTTTTACCTTCTTGGCAAAATTGACATCTTTTGGTTTTAAGACTAGTGCAAACTAACTCCATCTCCTTCCTCTAGAGTTCACAAGAACTGCTTCCCACCAACTATGAGCACACTTGATCATGAGGTCTTCAACTCTCCCTCTTCTAGCAAGGATTGGATCTTGAAATTTACTCCATCCTTCTTGAATGAATATGAATTCTTAATCCTATCATGTATAGCCTGATTGTCAAATTTCTATGGCCTTCCAAGTAGAAGGTGTCATGCATCCATGAGAAGAATGTAACATAGTACTATATCCTTGCATATCTCCATAGTGAACTCCACCCATTCTTGTTCTCCAACTAGTATATGTTGACCCTGATTGAGCCATGTTACCTTATATGTATTTGTGTGATGCATCCTCCTTAACTGCAACTTGTTGATTGACTCTTCACTAATTATGTTATCAGTTGAACTTGAATTAATGATAACTCTACATACCTTGCCCATGATCTTGCATCTAATCTTAAAAAAATTTCTCCTTTGACTTGGTTCCTCTTTGATTGGTTCTTTTATCAATGTTCTTCTTTTCATCATATTCTCCCCTTCCTCTAATTCTAGGGGTACCTCAGAGTGCTTGTTGTTGCTACTAGATTCATCTTGTACATAGTTGATTATTTTTGTGGACAATGATGACAATGATAAAACTTCATGGTGGAAAAGTAAGAGCCTCTTCCTTGATTGCTTCTCCTTTCTCTCCAAAATGTGTTAGAGCCTCTTCCCTATTGAAACCTCTCTTGATGAACTTATCTCTTGTTTCTTAGTTGTCTTATTGTCTCGTTGTGGAATGCAATCTAATCCTCTTCCACCATAGTTTCTACTTCTTCCTCCAAATTTTTAGTCTGTCTTCTTATTGTTCTTTTCTTCCACTTTCAAGGCAAGTTGGAAGCATTTATGGACTATTTTAGGAGTCCAAAAATTGATTTATTCCTGAATACTCCATTTTAATCCTCCTAGATACACGGCTACCTTGATGGCTTCATCTTCATGTACTCTTGATCTCAATCACAAATTTTGGAATTATTTAGTGTAGGTTGCTACACCCATGTCTCTCTGCTTCAAAATTTGCCTCTTCTTATGAAGTGGAACCTCATAATCTTCTAGTAGGTACTACTCTTTCATTTTGGTTACCATAGCATTCCAATTTGCAATGGGATTATCTTCCACTTTTTCCCTCTCTTCCTAGAGGTACTTCTACCATGGTAGGGTTGATCCCCTTAGCCTAGACTTGGCTACTTTGATGTTTTGTGCTTCACTTAGACCTTTACATTCAAAGCGATTCTTCATTACTTCTACCCATTCCATCACCAACTCAAGATCTATTTTCCCATTAATTAAAGGAAATCCTTCCAAGGATTTTCCACCTAGGGCTTTGATGGCTTTTAGGAATGGCTCTTCATTGATAGAAGGGTTAGGTTTAGGGATAAGGTCTTCTTCACCAACCTTATCCTTACCCCTACTACTGGTTTCACCTTCTTGTTCCCTCTTCTTAGATGCCTCATGAAATTATTCCAACTTGGTCTTCATTACTTCCAAAGCTTCCTCAAGAATCATGCTCTTCTCCTTTTTCTTATCCATCTCTTTTTCAAACTCTACATTATTCACTATATTGGAATCTCCAAATGATTCTACAAGTTGAAACATCTGCCCACGAATTCCAAAGTAGAACTCTGATACCACTTTGATGTAATACTAGGTCTAGCTTCCAAATACTTCTCTTTTTGAGGATTCACTCAAGTTTTTTACTAGCCTATTAGGGTTCCTTGATGCCTAATCCCTAGAGGACCTTTATTCTACCCACCAATCACACTTCAACCTAGTTACACCAATAAATAGGTTTTTTTTGAAACTCAAATGCTTCTTCACACCCCATTATTGATCTTGCTCCTATGGTTTCTTGATAAAATCCTTCATTCAAGTAGTATGATGAATTCCCTTAGTGGTCTTGGACTTCCCTTAACCTTCTGGACACCACTTTTTCAAGTTAAAACCAAGTTCCCTACCTATAAGTAAAAATTACTCAAAATAGGATTACTAGGATTAGCCCTAAAAATTGAGTTTTTGAAATTTATCTCCAAATTTCTCCAAAGGAGGTGGCAAAAAAACTAAATATTTAGATGCCCTTTTGGGAAAAATTGAATATTTGTTAGGTCTTTGATCCTTAAAGTATTTGTACACCCAACATATACTTTTTAGCCTACCTTTAAGGGTTTAAAGACAAAGCCAATTGGCTTGGCTAGGGTATGGTATTTCACCCTCCGAAAGTCATTCTAGAAAATTTTTGTTTGGTAGAATTTTACCTTACTCATTTCTCCTCCTTCTACACTAAATATTTTGAAGTATCAACACACTTTCAAAACTTAACACTTCTCTTCTTGATCTATGATCTCCTAACCAAGTGCACAGACTTGCGTAGGCCATCACCTTAAAATTGTTTTTCATGCTTCTTAGGGCCCCAAAAATAATATAAATTATTTACATAGGATTTTCTACCATGCTCGTTGAAACCATGAAGAAATCACAATAGGAATTAATGGGAGAGCCATTTTTGCTCAAAAACTCAAAACTAGAACAACACACTGCCTAATTAGAAAAGGTTTTCAAAACCCTAATAGATGCAAAATCACAATCTAATAAATTAAAAGTAAAAGTAATGTACAAGTGTGAACAAACCAAATCCAAAATCAAATTGATTAGGTCAATCCATTTTTCTATACAGGTAATGTAAATGCAAAAAACTATCTAGAAAAATCTCCATTCACTTGCTCAATTTACCTTATTACAATTCCCAACCCTTGGGATGGTTTTAGATGATGGATATATAGGATCTCAAAGAGGCTATAGGCGGTTGGCATAACCACCAAGCCAATTATTGTGTTTTGTAACATTTTGCCCAAGAAGTTGTCAAGCAACTTTTCAAAAAGTTGTATAACATAACAACTTTTTGATTGCATGAGAAAATTTCTTCCCAATCATGTTGAGACCTCATTACCTATCTATATTGAGTCGAAAAAATGTCAAAAAAATGATTTTTTCCCTAAGGCACCCATATGTATTCTTTTAAGACATTCTGTCCGCTTGACAACTTTCCCAAAATTTGCCCAACTATACATTTATTACATCTTTTCACTTCTTAACTTCTCCATGAAATCTTATGAGTCCTTATCCATATAAGTTTTGGAAGCATGAATTTTAATGATACTTCTATGAGGGAGTATTGTAGAAATATTATTAGATCATATCATGATGATATGTTACATTCATAACTATGTCTTTCATTGATGTCAACATAGTTGTATTTTGTGGTATCTGATAGAATAACAATAGTAAATATCAAGTTGGTATAGATAGCTAGTTGAGCCTTTTCATTAAACAAGGTTAAAGGGAGATAGTGCTAAGTGTCTAGTATATGTAGCTAACCTTGGAAGCATAAGATATTAAGTTTAGAAGAAGTTATGCAAGTTTTGGTGAAACCCATTCTGAGATAGAGTTTGCAAAGGCATATTTTGGTAAGCTTGTTATATCTCTTAGAAAACTTGTTATTCTATGAAGCTGAAGTTAAAGATGTGAAGAAGAAATTCTGGACATGTTGTAGCTAAGCTCTCTCATCATAATGTTACACATACAAAAAGTTAATCAAGTTACAAGGTGAAAGATTATTGTTATTGCTAAGTCTAACATGTTCTTAATGAGGTCCTATAACAATTAATTGAGAATGTATAATAGCTAACTAAGGAAATTATTTTATGGATTCAATATAAAGGAAGGACATTTTCATTTGTCATGTATGGTATGTGCTAATTATTGCAAGAAGCATGAAGAGTGGAAGAATGAAGGTGAAGAAAACTTCATTGCCAAGGTTTTATTATGATATCCAAAGTTTAATACTTGGATTTGAGGTTCATGATCTAGTCTACAAGGTCAAACAATGATTGGTTCAATTCATATGAAAGAGGAAAGAATTTAAACTATAGTAAAGACAATTATTCTATAAGGAATAGTTGAGAGATTAGTTGGATAGTGAGCTCAATGGTCTTGCCCTAGAAGTTATTTGGATAGTGGGTCCTTCTATCTTCTACAACTCCTAATGGGGATTCAAAATCTCCTAATAGGGACTCTTATGTACTATATGTGTTTATAGACTCCTAATAGGGTCCATACTCTAATAATGAATATATATTAGTATATCTTTTTGGGCATAATTCCCATTGGGGTTTTCCCTTTGATCAAGGGTTTCCCTAGTTAACAAATCTAGTGTAATTGTGTCTGTGCATATTAGTATGGTTTATGTTTACTTTGATTGAATGGTTAAGATTATTTAAGGTTGATAATTATTGTATAACTAATTCACCCCCCCTGTCCCTCCTCTCAATTATATTGGTGGACTATTGTATCAAAAAATTGGTATTAGAGCATTAGGTCCTTAGAGATAAAGTTTAACAACTTTGGGAGATCCATGGCAAACATATTTAGAAAGGATAGTCTAAAGTTTTATGGAACAAATTATGATAGCTGGAAGGAAGAAATGAAGACATATCTATTGTGTATGGGTTTGAGATATTGGATATTGAAAAAATCATAAAAGACAATCATTACTAAAAGAGATTTGGAATCTTGTACTGAGGAAGAAAGGGAACTTTTCATGGGTGACATAAGTGCTAGAGAAGCACTATTATCTGCACTTCTTGAAATTGAGTACAACTAGGTAAAATGAATTAATACTTCTTGTGAGATTTGGAAAGCTTTGGAAAATAGTTTTGAAGGTGATGAACATTTTAAGAAATTGAGGCTACAAAACTAGACTTATGCATTTCAAGATGTTAAAATGATGGAAGATGAAAATATAAGAACATATGTAGGTAGGATATAAAAAATTACTGCATGTATCACATGTTAAGGAGGAACCAAGCAAGATGATGAGGTCATCTAGAAGATATTGAAGAGCTTAACACTACCATTTAAGCAAGAAGTTCAAATGATACAGTTGTTGATCTCTTGTACCAAAGATTTCACAAAGGAACATTACTTGGGAGACTTGAAGTAGTTAAGAATGAGCTTAGATAATCTAGAGAATCGACTAAAATAGAGATAGCTTTCACTACCCTAAATATTCGACCTAAGTTATCAAGGAGCACAAGTGTTAGAGGATACTTTGCAAGCAATAGATAATATGATGAGGATAGAAAGATATAAGGAGTAGCCCTTCTGGTAAGAAGAGAAAAAGGATGTTAAGGTTTTTTTAAAATGTTGGACTTGTAATGAGTTTGGTCATTATGCATCTAAGTGTCCTTAAAGAGAGAGAAAATTATAAAGGAAAGTTCAAACCTAGGAGAGAAAGACAATGTTTTATGCAAATGAAGAAGAAGATTCTAATGAGCAAGTAGTAAGTGCTAGTGATGATGAGATAGGATTTGTAGCTATTAAAGAAGAAATTCCAAAGAAGATGGATTTGGTATCATAGGTTGAAAATAAATCTAACTGGATAATTGACAATGGTTGTTCACATCATATGACTGGTGATATGAACAAGTTTATTGACTTCAAAACTCATGATGGATGCATTGTCAGAGTTGGAAACAATGCAACATGCCATGTTAAAGGTGTTGGATCTACAACTCTTGATGGTAAGACTAACACAAAAGATGTATATTTTTTTCATGGTTTGAAACATAATCTTCTAAATGTTGGAAAACTAGTGGATAAAGGTTATCAGTTATAGTTCATAGAGAAGACATGCATGATCAGAGACAAAGATGGAAAGGTAATTGGAACATGAACTAGATCTAGAGGTAATGTATTTTAGCTGAATCCAACTAAAATGACATTTTTGGTTGCTAAGGTAGATGACACTTGGCTATGGCATGAGAGATTTTGCCATATAAAATTTGATTGTATTGTAAAAACTAGTAGTATGGTTGTAGCTAGAGATTTTCCTAAGATTGCAAAGCCTACTGACACAGTTTCTAAGGAGCGTGTATTGGCAAAGCATAGCAAAACTTGTTTTCCCAGAAACAAGTTTACTACTATAGAAAATTTGGAGATCTTACATATAGATCCTAGTGGTCCTACAAAGACTAAAGGATTCTATGGTGAAAGGTATTTCATGGTTTTAGTTAATGATTTTTCTAGAATGATGTGGGTTGCATTTTTAAAATAAATTTGAGGCATTTGATAATTTCAAGATATTCAAGAATAGAGTTGAGAATGAATCAGGTATGAAGATTAAATGTTTAAGATTAGATAGAGGAGGAGAGTTTACTTCAAATGAGTTCAAAATATTTTGTGAAGCTAATGGAATCAAAAGATAGTTATCAAATCTGAGAATCCTTGAACAAAATGGCATTGCAAAGAGAATAAACAAGTCAATAACATAAGAAACAAGAGATATGTTAGCTAAGAGTGATGTATTGAAGATTTTTTGGAGAGAAGCTATGAATACAATAGTCTACACTATGAACAAAGTGCAAGTCAGGAAAGACACAAACAAGACCCCTTATGAACTATGGTTCGATCACTCACCTATAGTTAAGTATTTCAAAAAAATTGGTGGTAAATGTTACATGAAAAGAGATGGTGATATTGGTAAGTTTTATGTTAAAACTGATGAAGTTATGTTTCATGGTTATTCATTGAAAAGAAGAGCCTATAGATGTTATAATCTAAGAACTAAGACTATTGTGGAAAGTAAAAATGTAAGAGTTGATGAGAAATTTAGGATACAAGAAAGAATAGTTCATTACAATTATGATGATGAGAATGATGTTACTAAACCAAGAAATGACGAAGTATTCTTTCAGACTAACAATGATTTGCAGAATGAAGGAGAACAAAGGTATGGACAAAGCTTGGAACCTTCAATAGAGCTAAGATTTGAGAATAAAACTCCTACTTTTGGTAAGAATATGGCAAAGAATCATCTACCCTAGTAGATCATCGGAAGTGGAGATAAAGGTGAGATGACAAGAAGTAGAATCAATGAAGAACTATGTCTGATATCCCAAGAAAGAATGTAGATGAAGCATGTAAAGATGACTATTGGAAGCAAGCTATGAAAGAAGAATTGGATTAGATAGTAAAGAATGAGACATGGGAATTAGTCCCTAGACTAGAAGAAAAGAATGTAATAAGAACAAAATGGTTATTTAGGAAGAAGATTAATGAACAAGGTGAAGTTGTAAGGAACACAAAAAGATTGGTGTGTAAAGGTTACTCACAACAAGAAGGAATATACTATGACAAAACCTATGCTCTTGTGGAAAGAATAGAAGCAATAAGGTTATTCTTAGCCTATGAAACACATAAGAAATAGAAAGTGTATCATATGGATGTCAAGTCAGTACTTCTAAATGGAGAACTTGAAGAAGAGGTATACATAGAATAGCCTAAAGGTTTTCCTTTAATAGATGATAAGGACATAGTATGTAGATTGAAGAAATCATTGTATGGGTTGAAGAAAGAACCCAAGACTTGGTATGCAAGGTTGGACAAGCATTTAATAAAGCTTGGATTTGGCAAAGGTATGGCAGACAATAATCTATATTGGAAAGAAATAGATGATGGATTGATGATTTTGGTAATAATTTTTTATGATATCATATTTGAAGGAAATGATGATGAAAGTGACAAGTTTGTAGAAGAAATGAAGAAGGAATTTGAAATGAGCATGATAGGAGAAATGAAATATTTCCTAGGATTACAAATTATGTAGGACAAAGAAGGAATTTTTATTTCTCAAACTAAGTATTTGAAAGATCTACTAAAAAGGTTTGGTTTGGAAAAATGTAAATTAGTTGGAACACCTATGGTAACTAGACACAAGTTATCTACAAAGAATGAGACACATACTATTAACAAAAAGAAGTATAGATCTATGATTGGAGGGTTGTAATATTTGACTCACACAAGGCCATTTATAGAAAATGTAGTTGGAATTGTTGCAATATTTCAAGCTGATCCAAAAGAAGCACATTATGAAAAAGTCAAAAGGATATTTAGATACATTAAAGGAATACCAAAGTTTGGATTGTGGTATGAAAAATCTAATAATTTTGCTTTATATGATTATACCAATGTTGATTGGGTAGGAAATATGGATGAAAAAAAATCACCAATGGTGGAGCCTTCTTTCTTAGAGGAAGATTAGTCTCTTGGTGTTCCTTTAAGGTATCTAAATATTAGTCCAGTGTAATAGATCACTATTATTTGTGTAGACTAAATGTTGATACTTCCTATAAGGGGGAGTATCTCTAATGGACAAAGTCATCTAGGACTCTTTTTGGATGTTATTTTGAATAGTTTCTTTGGACACTTAAGAAAGTTAGAGATAGTTGTTGTAGAGATTGATGTTTGTTGAAACCTATGACATTGATGACAATGGGGGAGAAATTACAGCATGAAAAATAGTTTGAGCAAGGAAAAATAGTTTGATATAGGGCACATTGAGGTATATCAATGGGGGAGAATGATTGATTAAGACAATTTGAAAATAAAGGTTAAAAGTCTTTTATAATTGTCATTTTTTGGAACTAGATGTTTTTCATCTATGTTGCCATCAATGCCAAAGGGGGAGATTATTGGAAGCATGAATTTTGATGGTAATTCTATGGGGGAGTATTGTAGAAACATGATTAGATCATTATCATGATGATATGTTACATTCATGACTATGTTTATCATTGATGTCAACATAACAATTTTCTATGGTATCTGACAGAAGAACAACAGTAAAGATCAATATGTGAAGAAGACATTCTAGAGATGACATAGCTAAGCTCACCTATCATAATGTTACACATACACAAATTTACTCAAGTTACAAGGCAAAAGATTATTATTCTCACTAAGTGTAAGGTGTTCTTAATGAGGTCCTATAATAATTAATTGAGAAGGTGTAATAGCCAACTTGGGGAATTGTTTTATGGATTCGATTTAAAGAAAGGAAATTTTCCTTTATCATGTATGGGATGTATGAATGATTGCAAGAAGCACGAAGAGCACAATGCAATGATAAGTAGAGCAAAGAGAAGGTGAAGAAAAATTCATTGTCAAGGTTTTATTATGAGATCCAAAGATTGATACTTGGATCCACTGTTTGTGACCTAGTCTACAAGGTTTGATAGTGATTGGTCCAATTGACAGGAGAGACAGAAGAAGTTAAAGTATAGTATAGGCAATTATTATACAAGGAATATTTAAGAGGTCGGTTGGACAGTGAGTTGAGTAGTCTTACCCCAGAATTTTTTTGGATAGTGGGTCCTTCTATCTTCTACAAATCCTAACAAGAATTCAAAGTCTCCTAATAGGGACTCTTATGTACTGAATGTGTTTATTGACTCCTAACAACGTTCATCCTTAATAGGGAATATATATATATTAGTATATCTTTGTGGGCATCATTCCCATTGGGGTTTTCCCTTTGATCAAGGGTTTCCCAAGTTAACAAATCTAGTGTAATTATGTATGTGCATCTTAGCATGGTTGATGTTTACTTTGATTGAATGGTTAAGATTATTTAAGGTTGATAATTATTGTATAACTGATTCAACTCGCCCTCTCAATTATATTTGGGGACTATTGTTTCTAACAATAAGAGCTTATAATCCCATCATAAACCCAAAACACCTACTTAGTAGCTCCTATCCTACTCACACCCCTGACTTGGCTAGATTTAGTACAAGCCTAGTCTAAAACAAAAATAAAATCTTGGACTAAACTTTGTACTAGGTTCTCCTACACCAAATTTCAAGCCTAGAAGCCCTATATAATCTCTTAATATAAATTATGAATATCTAGAAGGTAATGTTGAAATATTCTTGAGTTAATGAAAATGATGAACTAGGATTTGTTGCAATTAAAGAAGAAAGTTCTACAAAAGAAGAAATTAGAGAAGAAAAGATATTAGTGTCATAAGTTGTAAAGAATAAATCTATTTAGATCATAAATAGTGGTTTTTTGCATCATATGACTAGTGATGTAAAAAAAAAATTGAGTTTAAGAGTTGTGATGGAGAAATTATTAGAGTTGGAAACAATGCAGCTTGTCATATAAAAGGAATAGGATCTATTTCTCTTCATGGTAAAAATAACACTGATTATGTTTATTTTGTTTATGGTATGAAACATAATCTTTAGAATGTTGGATTATTGGTTGACGAGAGATATCAATTGCAATTCATAGAAAGAACATGCATTATCAAGGATAAAGTTATGTTGATTGGTACAAGAACAAGATCAATAAGATATTTTTTTGGTTGAATCCTATAGAGATGACATGCTTGGTTACTAAATTTGATAACAATTAGTTATGGAACAAGAGGTTTTGGCATATTAATTTTGATAACATTGTGAAAGTGAGGAGTACACTTAATGTTAGAGATTTTCCTAAAATAGTGAAGCCTACTAACATAGTATGCAAGAATATGAATGCAGATCAATTGAGGTTACAACATGAACATATAGTTGCCATCACATACTCTTTCAAATGCATGATATGTTGATGTGAAAGATCTAGGTAAGGCCTATGACATGTGGGAGAAGATGAGGATGGTCTATAGAGGATATGCACATCTTATGATTGAAAAGTTGGATATTTTGGAAGAAAAATATGATGAGATGAGGATGATGGAGGATAAGAATATTGGATAATACATTCAAAGAATCAAGGATTTATTTTCTACTATTGGAGATTTTACTGGACTTCTTCTTGATGATGATGTGCTAAGAAAAAATTTAAGAAATTTAAAACCCAAGTATGTTATAAGAGTCTATTGGATCCTTATTTAACAATAATCTTAACTACTAGGTAGCTAATAAAAAAATGCATCTAAGGGCAGCTAACGCCTATGATGGATACACTTTGAGTAGAACCTGCACCAACTAAAAGTATAGACTCCTTCTTCACTTAAGGCTCTATAAAACCTAGGAAGGTAGACCATAGATTTGTCTATGTGACCAATGCAAAATAAAAATTTGAATCTATACAAAGCAAATAAAACCTAATTTATTATATACTTTATGCAATAACAAAGGCATGAAATAGATTATAACATGACCTAGGAGATTGACAAGCTAAGTTTGGCTATCCTTTTCAACTCTACAACATGAAAGGGAAAATGATTTGATTATAATTGATTTTAGCATAACCCAATTATGAAACAAAAAAATTACACAATCTTGATCTTAGATTAGTGTCTACTCTATATGGTATCACACAAATCACACCACACATCAAGATAGTTTTATCTATCCACTCACTTTGTAAATCAAACATCAATGTTCACAATGAATCTCATGCTCATTAGAATCCTTACATGAAATTTGCAACCCTATCAGCATACACTAAGCATTTACTTGATTCCTTGAATCAAAAAAAAAACATACAACCCTAAACAAGATGCAGTTGATATCTATGTTCTTAATCTAAAAACCACCAAGAAATTGTAAATGTCGGAGATAAGACACAAGAATCATAGTGAAACTAACTTCATTTGTTGTTTTGTATTCATTTCCTTGAGACAAATACATTTAGGATGCATGAAAATAACTCATAAATACACACAAAATACTAGACCTATCAATTATAACTTCACTTTTTTGTTCAAATAGAGAGAAATTATGAACAAAAGGTGGAATCACATCTAGAGAGAAATAGAGGTGAAATTATGAACAAAATCTCCAATATTTGGTTTATGCATAGCTTATTCCTTCTAAATGGCTGTGTTCATTTTAAACTCATTATTGAGATGTGAGTAACACTCTAGTCATTAACATTTTTTGTGGTTATTTCTATCCACAGTACAATAATTTGCAACATAATCAATCCCTCACACACACACTTGCAATGGCATTCTTGTAATAGAAGAAGCTCCTCGTTCTTCTTACCCATGTCTACTACATTAGACCACAACCATTGAGACATATGTGGGTGTATCTATTATTATTTTATGTAAATTGGTGAGAGAGCTTAATGAAGGAGACCCTCAACCTAGAAAATTCAATGTTAAATATTGCCAACATGGATTCCATAAAAGTCAATGCAACACCCTCCTACAACTAATGCATTAGATGTTCAAATGTTGAGTGATAAAATTGGATGAGAAAATGATACGGCCTCAACCTTGTCAAAATTCATGGTAAAGTTGATGCACGTTGCTCCCACTATTCATGCAATTACTAAGATCAAATAATTTAGACTCCCTCAAATGCCATTTGTTACTAATGCAAAAATGACTTCTATTTCAAAGTAATCTTTCCAATTGAGTTAGCATTGACTTATGATCCTAGGGATTTTGTACTTGAAAATGATTCATGGCACATTTTCAATTCCTTTGCTTGCATGTTCTCTTCTTAAAAATGAGGCCATCCTAATTTAAAATTCCAACTTATGCTCTCTAACTCTAACATGAACCATTTGGTACATACACATAGGAAAAAGGGAACACTTTGATGTAGAAGATAGGAGAAGGAATAGACTTGTCTTATAGTGAGAAGACTATGGAATAAATGAGTAATGAAACTCCAAACTTTTTTATTCCAAATAATAGGCCATGCCGCATTTGTTCATGCATGCACTAGCTTGAGATAACCTTTTGGAAACTTGTGATGAAAGCCCTCCATATTCACTTTTTGACCTGTGCATTTGTACACAATTCCATTACATTTTTTCATTTATCTTTGATTACTATTCCATTCTTTGTTTCAATCTTGTCACTCATCTTTATTCATTGCTTCCATGCATCTCATCATGTTTTGCAACCTCTCCAAACATGGAATACACCATATAATTAATTCCCTTAGCAATGTCAACCCTAGAAAATCATGTGTTCTTTTTGTAATGAATGGGTCCTTGACTATCACGTATACAATCACCATTTAGTATATGTTGGATATAATCATTTAATTGTATGTTGTATTTGATGTCACACAAATGTCAAGTATATATAAAGAAATTAGCATATGCCAAGTTCACTCATGACTCAAAGGATGTTGTAGTGTATGACGAGCATCTTAGTGTTTACCAAGTTTAGAGCAAGTGTTAACCAAGCTCACTTGGTTACCAAAGGAAGTCTAAAGGAAAATCATTTCTAAGTTAGTGTTAATCGAGTTGGGTTAGCTGATGAAGGATTTTCCTATATGAGAGAAAGGATAAACTTATATGGAAAGCCTCCAAGGATGGTAAATACATAGCCAAAAAAGGGTATGAGCTAGCCACTAAGTCCCAAAGATGGGATATGAAAGAAATCCCTTTAGATCTATGTTGCAATTTAGCTTGCCTGCCAAAAGAGCTCTTCTTGCACACATTGTACCACAACTCCTAATAGGATTGTAATCTCTTACCAGGGATTCCAAGTCTCCCAATAGGGATTCCAAGTCTCCTAATAGGGACTCATATGCACAAAATGAGTTTATAGACTCCTAACAATGTCCATACTCTAACAAGGAACATTTAGATTAGTATATCATCTTGTGGGTATCATCACCACTAGGGTTTTCCCTTGGCCAGGGTTTCCCTAGTTAACAAAATATGGTGTTATGAGTTCATTAGTTAGTTCTAGGTAAATCATGGGATGGATTTCATTTATTTGAAATTGTATTCAAGATGACTTCAAAAGGTAAAACATATAAGTATAAGGTAAAGGTGAGGATTGAAAAGTAAGAATTTGTGAAAAAAGCATGGGATTGAAAAGATAAATCAAGGAAGTGAATTGACCAATCTACAAAGAACATTGCAATTAAGGAGAACCAAGTATTCAAGCCAAAAAAGAGATCTAAAATTAGGAAATACAGTTTGCATTAGCAATCAGGTCATATCATTACTACTCTCTAATAATTTTAGTAATGAACCGAATCTCCTAATAGAGTTAGCTTAACAACTATTTTCAAAATCCTCTAGATTGAAGTGTTTAAAGACCTCTAACAAGGCTACTCCTAACAGGTTAAAATAATTCCTTTAACAGGGTTCTCTCTTAAAAGGGCTCACATTAGAAGAGTGAAAAACAATAACTAGTTGCAATTGGTGGTTTTTCCAAAATTAGGTTTCCACATTATATCATGGTGTCTCTTGTGTTCATGTTATTTTCTTTATGATTCTACAAATAAGTTAATTAAGGTTAATTACACTTAATATGATAAGATCTTCATGTTTTAGTGTTAACAAGTAATAATGCATATATTTAGTATTAATTGAGTGTTTACTAAGTGACACTGATTGTTAGTGTAAACTAGGTTATTGTGTTAACTAAGTGTTTTTAGTGCTAACTGAGTTACAATAGTATTTTAGTTTCAGCAGAGTATTGGTTTTTTTTTTATTGACATCTAAAGGGATCTAGGATTTTTTTGGTGGTAGCTGATTCATTCCTCCTCTCTTAGTTACTCCTCTTACATTTCCAATAGTTCATATCAAATCTTTTGGTGCTCATAGATAAGGTTTTGAGGACCTAAGCTAAAGATCAAGATGCCTTATAGAAGGGAGAATCCTAGGCTAAATAAAGACAACTTCCAAGCATGGTAGGAACTGATGAAGTTGCATTTGGAAATAATTGGAGACTTAGGCCTAAAGTATCTAAACACCAAGTATGGGGCACCTATTGGAACTATGAATATGGAAGAGATTATAGAAAAAAAGTATCATAACATTATGATGATTAACATTTATTCCACTCTCAACTATGTTGAATTTGATGAGGTGAAAGATTGTGCTACTGCTTATGAAATGTGGATCAAACTGAAAGCTATCTTTGGAGATGATGATAATGTAAGGAAAGCTAAGGAAGAAAGTGTTTGAGGTCAATTTGGTTAGATGAAGATGATGTTAGGATAAACCATGGAAAAAAATAAAAAACTACATGCAAATATAACCAATAACAGAAACTAATAGATCACATAGAAATGAACACAAGACACTAAGATTTAACGTGATTCACCCAATCCCTGGGCTATGACCACCAAATAGCAAGTCCAATATTATTACAATCTAGTGATTACAACCTAATTACAATCCATAATCCCTTATAGCTCAATACCGCTACAAGATGCAATTTTACGTCACAACATAATGAAAATACCCAACCCTAAACCCTTTTATACAAGTATTAAAACACTTTAGGGTTATAACATGTCAGCCATAAATTAGCCATAACTTTAGTGGCAAGTCTACGAATGGTACCAAAAAAAAGAATTTCGAGGCGATGCCCCAAACCCCACTAATTATGAAGTATGTATAGTACTTTCCTAATTAGTCACCACAATCTAACAATCTCCCACTTGGGGACTGATCAGGCTCCACACTAAAAAACAATCTCCCACTTGGAGACTGATCTTGTAGCAAAACTACTACCACATGGGGCTCCCACTGGATCAAACCAACCTGGACTCTAGTGTTCTTTTATTTATGTTCAGTCTAGAAGGCCAACTGAAGCTGAAGAAGAGTTTAGCTTCTCCCTTGTTAAAACCTTTGTCAACATATCTACTAGATTGTCATTTGTATGGATCTTCTCTAGCTTTGACTGTCCATCTTCAAAAACTAACCGAATGAAATAGTACCGCAACTATATGTGTTTGGTCTTAGAATGCAGAGCTGAATTCTTTGCAAGATGAATCTCACTCTGACTATCTATGAACAAATAATTATCCTTCTAAGGATGTCCCAATTCTTCCAAGAAGAACTGAAGCCATATAATCTCCTTTGTTGCCTCTGTAATAGAAACATACTCTGCCTCTATAGTGGATAGAGCATTAATCTTTTGTAACCTAGAAACTCAGCTCACGGCTACCCCACCAACAGTAAAGACATAACTTGTAGTACTCTGCCTGGGATCAATATCCCCTACCAAATCCGAGTCAACATAGCCCTATAAATCAGTAGTAGAGTCCCCAAAGTGTAAACACTTATTGGATGTTCCTCTCAAATATCTGAGAATCCATTTGACCACATTCCAATGCTCAAATACTGGATGATTCATATACCTACTAATGACTCCCACTGCATGGGAAAATCTGGCCTAGTGCATACCATAGCATACATCAAGCTTCCTATAGCTGAAGGATAGGGTACCTTGGACATCTTATTCTCCTCTTCCTGTGTCTTAGGACACATCTCCTTAGTCAATTTCAAATGACCAAGTAAATGTGTGCTGACAGCTTTAGCATTCTCCATAGAGAAATGTTGCATCACCTTCTCAACATAACCAACTTGAGATAGCCTCAATATTATGTTCTTCCTATCTCTGCAAATCTTCATACCAAGGATTTGTTTTTCTGCCCCCAAATCCTTCATAGAAAATGCATGTGCTAACTGGTGTTTTAGCCCCTTGATATGATCCATGTTAGACCCAACTATAAGCATATCATCAACATATAAACATAAAATAATGTAGCTATCATCATCCAACCTCTTAAAATAAATAGAATAATCTAAATGACACCTTTATAGCCATGCTCATTCATAACCCATTGCCGAGGTGCTTGCTTCAAGCCATATAAACTTTTCTTCAATTTGCACACTAAGTTCTCCTTACCATTGACCTCAAATCCTTGTGGCTGAGCCATATATATTTCTTCATCCAAATAACCATGAAAAAAGGCTATTTTAACATCAAACTACTCTTAATGAAAATCTTTAGTAGCCACAAGACTTAAAACAATACAGATAGAAGTCATTTTAACAACAAGAGAAAATATCTCATCAAAATAAATTCCCCTTTTCTGTGAAAATCCTTTTACAACTAACCTGGCCTTAAATATTTTCTTACCTCCTTCCTTTTCTTTCAACCTATAAAACCACTTATTCTATAAAGCCTTTTTAACTACAGGAAATGTGCATAGATCCCATGTCTTATTCTTCAACAAAGAGTCCATTTCATCTTTCATTGCCGACTCCCACTGAATCTTAGTATCCACCTGCACAACTTCATCATAACTTTTAGGTTCACCAGCATCAGTAAGTAAAATAGAATACAAAGAGGGAAAAAATCTTTGTGGAGGTCTAATTTTCTTTTTTGTTTGTCTAACATTCACTGGTGTGTGTGGTATTTATTTTTGCGGTTGTTGCGCATCATGAGGAATGATTGG
Organism: Cupressus sempervirens; assembly: GCA_028749045.1. Lineage (NCBI taxonomy): Eukaryota > Viridiplantae > Streptophyta > Pinopsida > Cupressales > Cupressaceae > Cupressus > Cupressus sempervirens. The sequence goes on along the minus strand of CM053789.1, from coordinate 816,318,060 downwards.
AACATCAGCTTTTGGAGTATCATCCAACACTACATAATCATCTTCTTTCTTCTCATGTTGCTACAAAAGATCTTTGTACAACACTTTCTTATTGAATATTACATCCTGACTTATTACAATTTTATAATTTTCAAAATCCCAAAGCCTATAACGAAATTCATTAATGCCATATCCAACAAAGACACACTTCTTTGATTTAGCTTCTAGCTTGGTTCTATTTTTAGAGTCTATATGAGCAAAAGCTTCACAACCGAAGCTCTTGAGAAAAGAATAACTCACCTTATTACTAGTCCATGCCTCCTTTGGAATACCACAACCCAAAGGAGTAGAGGGACCTCTATTAATCAAATATACTATAGTATTGACAGCCTCCACCCACATGTGTAAGGGCAACCCAACATGCAACCTCATGCTCCTTGCATGCTCCATTATAGTCATGTTAATGCGTTCAGGCACTCCATTTTCCTCTGGAGTCCTTGGAATAGTTTTCTATCTATGAATACCATTAGTGGTGCAATAATCTTCAAGTTCATGACTGCAATACTCACCACCATTATCAGATCTGAGACATTTTAATTTCTTACCAGTCTCATTTTCAACCAAGCATTTCCATTTCTTAAAAGTTTGAAATACATCAAATTTTTGTCTAAGGAAATAAACCCATACTTTTCTAGTTGTTTCATCAATAAATGTAACATAATAATGAGAGCCACAAAGGGAAGATATCTGAATTGGTCCCCATACATTAGTATACACAAGCTCTAATTTCTCCTTTTTGTTTTCCTTCCTAGTCTTTACAAAACTCACTCTCTTTTGTTTTCCATACAAACAACTTTCAATGAAATCCATATTAACACATTTCAGGCTTGGTAAAACTTTCTCTGAATGAATTAGTTTCATACCTTTCTCACTCATGTGCCCAAGTCTATTGTGGCACATCACTGTATCAGAATCTACAACAACTATTTGTTCTCCCTACTCAACTATAGCAGTTGTTCCTGAACATTCATTTTTCTTTGAAAAAATCAAAGTAGAAGGAAAAATATGACCTATACAAAGATATAAGGTGCCTACTTTTACACCTTTTCCTACTACAAGGGAATATTTTGAAACCTTCCAATTTTTATCATTAAAAGTAACTACACAATCCTCATCACTGAGTTACCCCACTGAAATTAAATTCCTACTCAGCCTTGGAACATGTCTTGCCTCATGTAGTAGCTAATGATTCCCATTCTACAACTTAATCTTAATTTTTCCCTTTCCAACAATTTTATAGGGTTCATTATCCCCTAAATAAACAAGCCCAAAATCCCCTTGGACATAATCAATGAAATAACCTCTATGAGGTGTAGCATGAAATGAAGCACTAGAATCTAAAACCCATGAATCATCAACACTTTCTAAAGACAGAAGCAAACCATCCTCTTTGGATTTGATACTTACCACATTTGTCTCCTTGTCTCCATCTAATTTATGTCCTTCATTTTTCTTTCGATTCCAACAATCTTCCTTTTTGTGCCTTGTTTTCCCATAGTACCAGCAATCATTTTGTCCTCTCAATTGAAACCTCTTCCCCTTTGACTTTCCTCTTGATTTTCCATGATTTTTAGAGTTACTTCCTCTCTCAGTCATTCTACCCCTACTTTGTGCATTCAAAGCACTTCCTAGTTTAGATCCACCTAAGGATTTCCTATGAGTTTCCTCACTCAAAGCAACACCAATCACATCATCATGTTTTAGGGTACTAGATCCAGGAACAAAATTACTCACAACCATTACCAAGCCATTCCAGCTTTTAGGAAAAGAACACAAAATCAAGAGAGCCCTAATTTCTTCATCAAAATTGATTGCCATAGAAGATAATTGACTAGTAATAGTATTAAACTCATTTAAATGATTTGCAATAGATCCACCTTTTTCCATTTTCATATTAAATAAATGCTTCATGAGAAATACCTTGTTTGAAGCAGAGGGCTTTTCATATAGTGTTGCCAGGGTTTTCATCAAGTCTTCTGTCATCTTTTCTTTTGTAATATTAAATGCCACTGATGGTGCCAAACATAACTGAATGCTTCCAAGTCTATTTCTATCCAAAAGATTGTATTCAACATCTGACATAGTTCCCTAATTCTTGGCTTTGCCTTCCAACAAATTCCATAAATCCTTTTGATATAGATAGTCTTCCATTTGTATCTATCATTTGCATCTTCCATAATTGGAAGTTCTACCCATTAAACCTATCAACCTTCAGCTTACCCTAATCTTCCATCACTCTCACTCAACTGTGAGACTCCCACTTAATCATGAGACTTTCCTACAAAGGATAACTGAAAGACAACCTGTCTCTAATACCACTTGTTAGGATAAACCATAGACAAAAATAAAAAACTACATACAAATATAACCAATAATAGAAAATAATAGAGCACATAGAAATGAACACAAGGCACCAATATTTAACATGGTTCACCCAATCCCTAAGCTACATCCACCAAACAGCAAGTCCAATATTATTACAATACAATGATTACAACTTGATTACAATCTGTAATCCCTTACAGCTCAATACTGCCGCAAGAAGCAATTTCACATCACAAGATAATGAAAATACCCAACCCTAAACCCTTTTATACAAGTATTAAATTTCTTTAGGGTTATAACATGTGGGCCATAAATTAGCCATAACTTTAGTGGCGAATCTATGAACAGTACCAAAAAATACATTTTGAGGCGATACCCCAAACCCCACTAATTATGAAGTATGTACAATACTTTCCTGATCAGTCACCACAATCTAATAATCTCCCACTTGGGGACTGATCAAGCTCCATAGTAAACAACAATCTCCCACTTGGAGATTGATTCTATAGCAATACTACTACCACATGGAGCTCCCACTGGATCAAACCAACCTAGACTCTGTTGTTCTTTTATTTATGTTCAGTCTAGAAGACCAGCCAAAGTTGAAGAGGAGTTTAGCTTCTCCCTTGTTACAACCTTTGTTAACATATCTACTGGATTATCATTTGTGTGGATCTTCTCTAGCTTTAACTATCCATCCTTCCAAACTGATCGAATTAAATGGTACTGCAACTGTATGTGTTTGGTCTTAGAATGCAGAGCTAAACTCTTTGTAAGATGAATGGCACTCTGACTATTTGTGAACAAATAATTATCCTTCTAAGGATGTCCCAATTCTTCCAAGAAGAATTGAAGCCATATCATCTCCTTGACTGCCTCTGTAGTAGCAACATACTTTACCTCTATGGTGGATAGAGCATTAATCTTCTGTAACCTAGAAACCCAGCTCACGGCTGCCTCACCAATAGTAAAGACATATCATGTAGTACTCTGCCTAGTATCAATATCCCTTGCCAAATCTAAGTCAACATAGCCCTATGAATTAGTAGTAGAGCCCCCAAAGTGTAAACACTTATTGGATGTTCCTCTCAAATATCTGAGAATCCATTTGACAACATTCCAATGCTCAAATCCTAGATGACTCATATACCTGCTAATGAATCCCACTACATGGGCAATATCTGGCCTAGTGCATACCATAGCATACATCAAGATTCTTACAACTAAAGCATAGGGTACCTTATACATCTTATCCTCCTTTTATTGTGTCTTAGGACACATCTCCTTGGTCAATTTCAAATGACCAGGTAAAGGTGTGCTGATAGCTTTAGCATTCTCCATAGAGAAACATTGCAACACCTTCTCAACATAATCAGCCTGAGATAGTGTCAATATTCTATTCTTCCTATCTCCAAAAATCTTCATACCAAGGAATTGTTTTTCTGCCCCCAAATGCTTCATAGAAAATGCATGTGCTAACTGGTGTTTCAGCCCCTTAATATGATCCATGTTTGACCCAGCTACAAGCATATCATCAACATATAAACATAAAATAATGTAGCTATCATCATCCAACCTCTTAAAATAAACACAATAATCTAAATGGCACCTGTTATATGCATGCTCATGCATAAACTTGTCAAATTTTAGATACCATTGCCAAGGTACTTGCTTCAGGCCATATAATTTTTTCTTCAATTTGCACACTAAGTTCTCCTTACCTTTGACCTCAAATCCCTCTGGCTAAACCATATATATTTCTTCATCCAAATCACCATGAAGAAAGGCTATTTTAACATCCAACTACTCTAAATGCAAATCTTCAGTAGCCACAAGACTTAAAACAGTATGGATAGAAGTCATTTTAACAACAGGAGAAAATGTCTCATCAGAATCAATTCCCTTTTTTTGTGCAAATCCTTTTACAACTAACTTGGCCTTAAATATTTTCTTACCTCCTTCCTCTTCTTTTAACCTATAAACCCACTTATTCTGTAAAGCCTTTTTACTTGCACACAACTTGCATAGATCCCATGTCTTATTCTTCAACAAAGAGTCCATTTCATCTTTCATTGCAGACTCCCACTAAATCTTAGTATCCACCTGCACAACTTCATCATAACTTTCAGGTTCACTAGCATCAATAAGTAAAATAGAATACAAAGAGGAAGAAACTCTTTTTGGAGGTCTAATTTGTCTCATTGACCATCTAACATTCATTGGTGTGTGTGGTATTTGTTATTGTGGTTGTTGTACATCATGAGGAATGGCTAGAACATCAACGTTTGGAGTATCATCTAGCACTACATAATCATCTTCTTTCTTCTCATGTTGTTGCGATAGATCTTTGTACAACACTTTCCCATTGAATATGACATCCTAACTTCTTACAATTTTATGATTTTCAAAATCTCAAAGCCTATAACCAAATTCATTAATGCCATATCCAACAAAGACACATTTCTTTGATTTAGCTTCTAGCTTGGTTCTATTTTTAGAGTCTATATGAGCAAAAGCTTCACAACCAAAGGTCTTGAGAAAAGAATAACTCACCTTCTTACTAGTCCATGCCTCCTCTTGAATACCATAACCCAAAGGAGTAGAGGGAACTCTATCAATCAAATATACTATAGTATTGATAGCCTCTGCCCACATATGTAAGGGCAACCCAACATGCAATCTCATGCTCCTTGCGCGCTCCATTATAGTCTTGTTAATGCGTTCAGCCACTCCATTTTCCTATGGAGTCCTTGGAATAGTTTTCTATCTATGAATACTATTAGTGGTGCAATAATATTCAAGTTCATGACTGCAATACTCACCACCATTATCAGATCTGAGACATTTTAATTTCTTACTAGTCTCATTTTCAACCAAGCGTTTTCATTTCTTAAAAGTTTGAAATACATCAGATTTCTATTTAAGGAAATAAACCCATACTTTTCTAGTTGTGTCATCAATAAATCTAACATAATAATGAGAGCCAGCACGGGAAGAAACTTAAGATGGTCCCCATACATCTGTATGCACAAGCTCTAATTTCTCCTTTTTTTTTTCCTTCCCAGTCTTTAGAAAACTCACTCTTTTGTTTTCCATACACACAACTTTCACAAAAATCCATATTAACACATTTCAGACCTAGTAAAACTTTCTTTGAATGAATTACTTTCATACCTTTCTCACTCATGTGCCCAAGTCTATTGTGCCATAGCATTGTATAAGAATCTACAGTAGCTATTTGTTCTCCCTGCTCAACTATAGCAATTGTTCCTAAACATTCATTTTTCTCTGAAACAATCAAATAGAAGGAACAATAAGACTTGTACAAAGATATAAGATTCCTACTTTCACACCTTTTTCTACTACAAGGGAACCTTTTGGAACCTTCCAATTTTTATGATTAAAAGTAACTACACAACCCTCATCATCGAGTTTCCCTACTAAAATTAAATTCCTACTTAGCCTCGGAACATGTCTTACCTCATGTAGTAGCCAATGATTCCCGTTCTGCAACTTAATCTTAATTTTTTCCTTTCCAACAATTTGACAGGGTTCATTATCCCCCAAATAAACAAGCCCAAAATCCCCTTGGACATAATCAATGAAATAACTTCTATGAGGTGTAGCATGAAATGAAGCACCAAAATCTAAAACCCATGAATCATCAACACTTTCTAAAGAGAGAAGCAAACCATCCTCTTCAGATTTGTTACTTACAACATTTGCCTCCTTGTCTCCATCTAATTTATCTCCTTCATTTTTCTTTCGATTCCAAAAATCTTTCTTTTTGTGACTTGGTTTTCCATAGTACCAGCAATGATTTGGTCCTCTTAATTGAGACCTCTTCCCCTTTCACTTTCCTCTTGATTTCCCATGATTTCCAGAGTTACTTCCTGTCTCAGTCATTCTGCCTTTGCTTTGTGCATTCAAAGCACTTCCTAATGTAGATCCACTTGAGGATTTCCTACAAGTTTTCTCACTGAAAACAAGACTGATCACATCATCATATTTTAGGGTACTAGATCTAGGAACAAAATTACTCATAGCCATTACCAAGACATTCCAACTTTCAGGCAAAGAACACAAAATCAAGAGAGCCCTAATTTCTTCATCAAAATTGATACCTACAGAAGATAATTGACTAGTAATATTATTAAACTCATTTAAATGATCTACAATAGATCCACCTTCTACCATTTTCATATTAAATAAATGCTTCATGAGAAATACCTTATTTGAAGCGGAGGGCTTTTCATATAGTGTCACCATGGTTTTCATCAAGTCTTCTTTTGTCTTTTCTTTTGTAATATTAAATGCCACTGATGGCACCAAGCATAATCGAATGCTTCCAAGTGCCTTTTTGTCCAAAAGATCCTATTCAGCATCTCACATAGTTCCCTAATTCTTTGCCTTTCCTTCCAACAGCTTCCATAAATCCTTTTGATATAGATAGTCTTCGATTTGCATCTTCCATAACTAGAAGTTCTACCCATTAAACCTATCAACCCTCAGCTTACCCTCATCTGCCATTGCTCCCACTCAACCATGAAACTCCCACTTAATCATTAGACTTTCCTACAAAGGATAATTGAAAGACAACCTGTCTCTGATACCACTTGTTAGGATAAACCATGGACAGAAATAAAAAGGTACATGCAAATATAACCAATAATAGAAAATAATAGATCACACAAAAATAAACACAAGGCCCCAAGATTTAACATGGTTCACCTAATTCTTGGGCTATGTCCACCAAACAGCAAGTCCAATATTATTACAATCTAGTGATTACAACCTGATTACAATCTGTAATCCCTTACAACTCAATACCGCTATAAGAAGCAATTTCACATCACAACATAATGAAAATACCCAACCCTAAACCCTTTTATACAAGTATTAAACTACTTTAGGGTTATAACATGTCAGCCATAAATTAGCTATAACTTTAGTGGTGAATCTACTAATTATGAAGTATGTACAGTACTTTCCTGATTAGTCACCACAATCTAATAGATGAGAGAAGATGAGAAAATTGTACAATGCAGTAAAAGAATCAAATTCATTAGTGCAAATAAAGCCTCTAGTGCAAAAATTGATGATGTAACAGTGGTAAGAAAGGTACTCAAAACCCTTCTTCCAATTTATGCAATCATAGTGTCTTCTATTCAAAAAATGAGATGTGATCCTAATAATGATATAACATTGGATGCACTAGTGGGAAGGTTGACTACATTTCAGTTAGATAATTTTGATAATTATGTTCCTAACTCCAATAACCTTGAGTCTACATTCCAAGCCAAGCTATTACTTAAGAAGAAAGCTACAAAGTATAGAAGCAATAATTCTAATAGTGAAGACAAGGATGCTTCTAATGATGTTCTTAAAGTCATTGAAGCATTTCTTGAAAGAAGATTTCCCAAAAGGAAAACAAAAGTAAAAAGGAAACATTCCTTTGATCTTCCTTTTTGTGAAGAAGTTGGCCACATTGCTACAATGTATCCAAATAGAGAAAGAAAAGAAGCATGACAAGTATAAAGGCAAGAAGGATTTCAAAATCTACATGAAAAAAAGTAAGACATCTTGCTACATTTCTAAAGACTCTGATAGTAGTGAAGAAGATGAAATGGTTTACATTGTTGTTAAAGATGAATTAGATGAAGAGAATGATAAGATGGCCCTTATCTCACATGTTCGTAAGAATGATACATAGATCATTGATAGTGGTTGTTCTCACCACAGGAATGGTTATAAATCTAAATTTGAGCACTTAAAACACTATAATGGGTAGGGGCCTCCCCCCACCTACCATAGAATAGTAGGGGCCATGTTATGTATAGAATACCTACCCTTTGCTGGCATCGCACTCATCTACTAGTGCCCTACCATGGAACCCCTTTCAGCTATAGGGCAATAGGCAACTATAAGGCAATAGGGAGGGCTTGCCTATAGTTCCCCATAGAATTGTAGGGGGCTGGTGCATGCAGAGGAGATGTCATTTAGGGGCCAACTATATTTGGCATGGCCTTAGAATAGTAGGGGGTTGGTTCTATATGTAACATGCCTACAATAGCCAGAGTGCCATATTTAGAAATGATGAACCATTATATGTGAAGGGAAAAGGTTGTATTACACTAACCAATGACTTAGATGTGACAATGTTTACTGGGTTGAAGGACTCCAACATAATATTCTTAGTGTGGCATAATTGAATAACATTGGATTGAAGGTATAATTCATGAAAAAAAAAACCAAGCTACAAGATGGAGATAGAAATCTAGTTGGTATTGGAAATCAAACAAGAGTTAATATATTCTACCTAGAACTAACTATAAATTCATGTTTCATAGCCCAAGTAGAAGAAAGATGGTTATGGCATAGGAAGTTGTGTCATGTGAATTTTGATAACCTGGTAAATATAAGCTAGAAAAAAAGGGTTAGAGGAATTCCAATCTTGAAGAAACTCGATATGGGCATGTCCAAGAATTGTCAAATTGGTAAGATGGGAAAGACAAGTTTTAAAGGAAAGAACTATCATTTTGAAGAAGTCTTGGAGTTGGTTCATAAATACCTTTGTGTTCCTATTGGCATACAAAGCTATACTAGAGATAAGCACTTTTTTTTATGACTATTCTAGGAAGCTGACAGTTATGTATTTAAAGGATAAATCAAAAGCTTTTCAAAAGTTCAAATGGTATTTGGCTAGAACTAAGAAATAAACAAGAAATAAACTAAAATGTTTAAGATCAGACAGAGGAGGTGAATTCATCTTAAATGAATTCAATGAATTCTATAATGAAAAAGGAATTAAAAGATAGGTATCTACACTTGGTACACCTCAAGAAAGTGACATTGCTGAAAGAAGGAATAGATCAATCATGAATTATGCAAGGACACTAATGATAGAAAAGTAAATTTCTATCAAATTCTAGAAAGAAACAATAAATATTGCAATTCATACCTTAAACCAATTTTAGTTGAAGGAGGATTCAAATCAAACACCATTTGAATTATGGTATGGCTATAAACCTAATGTGTGTTATTTAAAAGTATTTGGAACCAAATGTATATTCTAAAGGAATCAAGAAAAGGAAAATTTTATGTGAAAAGTGATGAAGGCATATTCTTGTGATACAAAACTAAGAGTAAAGCATAAAAGTGTTTGAATCTATCTAACAAAAAATTTATAGAAAGTGCACATGTGAATATTGATGAGTATGCATAAGAGTCTAAAGAAAAAAGTAGGAAAGAACTTGAAGACTAAAAAAAATTGTTTCTATGAGCTTGATACTTTTATTGAAGTTCAAGAAAATGGAAATTAACAAGATTCACCTTCCAAGTCCCCAAAATCCCTATTTTAACCTATGTTGCAACTAGTGCAACCTGAGTCATAGTCTGAAGGACTCAAGTCATAGTCAGAAGGACCTAAGTTTTAGCCAGTGTAAATCGAGTCATCTAATGGACCCAAGTCACAGATAGTGGGACTCAGGCATGATTTAGTAGTTCATGATGAACCTAGTGAATTTTGAAAAAAGTAGCCTAGACTCACTAGATATCTTAGAAGGAATCATGCACCAAAGAAAATCATTGGAGATCAGTCAATTGGTACATTGATAAGGAATAGATTAAAAGGTACATTTTTTCTTACTGAATTTGAGCCTAGATCTATCAAAGATGCATTAGAGAATGAAAGTTGGTTAAAGGAATGAATGAATAAATTGTTTAGAAAGAAAGGAATAAAACTTGGACTCTTGTTCCTAGAGCCAATGACAAGAATGTAATTGGCACAAAATAGGTATTCAGAAATAAATTGAATGATAATGGAGAATTTTCAAGGAACAAGGAAAGACTAGTTTGCAAGGGTTATTCCTAAGAGGAATTTATTGACTATGGAGAAACTTTTTCTCTTGTTGCTAGAGTTGAAGGTGTTAGAACACTCCTTTCATATGCAACACATGTAAAGGATTCCAATTATATTAGATTGATGTGAAATCAGCATTCTTGAATGGAATCTTAGAACAAGAAGTGTACATTGAGCAACCAGAAGATTTTATTGATCCTAGAAAAAGGGACATGGTTTATAGACTACACAAAGATTTGTATGGTCTCACAAAAGACCCCAAAGAATGGTGTGAAAGGTTACATAACTATCTCATAAATATTGGTTTTCAAAGAACTAATGATAACAATAGCCTATACATCAAAGAAGGACCAAATAAGAAGATTGTGTTGGTATAAATCTTTGTGGATGATACATTATTTACTAGAAATGATGATTTATGCAAATCTTTTTCTATGTAAATGAATATAGAATTTGAAATTTTAATGTTTGGAGAGATCAAATGCTTTGTTGGCTTAAAAATTCAACATATGAAGGGTGGTATCTATATTACTCAACAAAAATACATCAAGGAGATACTAAAGAAATTTGGAATGGAGGATTCTAGACTAGTTGGAACACCTATGTCTACTAGACATAAGATTTCTAAAAATGATGATCCCAAAAGGTAGATCACACTACACACAAATTAAAGATTGGAAAACTTCAGTATGTGGTACACACAAGACCTGATATAGCATTAACAGTTGGTATGTTGGCTAGATTCTTTGGTAATCCTAAAGAAAATCATATCAAGGAAATCAAAAGAATCTTGAGGTATGTGAAAGGTAATGAAGAGAATGGTTTTTGGTATAAGAAAGGAGGAAACTTTGATTTGAAGGAATTCACTCATGCAGGTTGGGTAGGAAGTATTGATGATAGGAAGAGAACTAGTGGTGGAGAAATTTTTCTTGGAAAGAGGCTGGTATCTTGGACAAGCAAGAAGTAGAATTGTATCTCTCAATCTATAGTAGAAGCAAAATATATTGCTATAGCAATCAATTGTTCCAACAATGTGTGGTTCAAGAAACTATTATTAGGCATGAAGGAGGAGATAAAGGACCCAATTTTTATCTTCTATGATAACACTACTATAATAACTATATCCAAGAATCCAATGATGTATAGCAAAACCAAAAACATTGCAATAAAATATCGTTTCTTGAGAGAATTGGTACAAGAAAAAGAGGTGAGGTTGGAATATGTGAATACAAAATATAGATTGTAGAAATATTCACTAATTCATTGCCTATAGATGAATTTTTGTGTCTAAGGGGTAAACTAGGGCTCATTCCCCTATTTGAAGCTTACTAATCTAATTTTAGTGATGCATCAACAAACAATATTGATGCAATACTATTAGAGCATATTACATATGAATCTGTACATCAAGGTACATAAAGACTACATTGATTTTTTTCTTTGGCATAAGATGTCAAAGAGGGAGAGTTTGATGTCATACATTAGAGAAATTTTATGTCTGATATGGGGAGTTTTTTGTCATATATTAGAATTTTTATATATATTTTAGAGATCTCAAACAAGGTGAATGAACTTAAGTTGATATCAAAGAGGGAGAGTTTGATATTGCAGTCATTGTAATCAAAGATTGATGACAAAGGGAGTTTATACTGATAGAGGGTCTCATGGATGAAAATTAGAATGAAACTAAAGATATTGTCCTTAGTTCTATTTTTCTCTAAAATTTCTATGTATCATGACATATTGTATTTCCATCAATGCCAAAGAGGGATATTTTTGGATACAATTATTTAATTGTATGTTGTCTTTGATGTTACACAAATGTCAAGTATATACTAAGCAATTAGTGTATGTCAAGCTCACTTAGGATTCAAAGGATGTTCCAATGTATGATGAGAATATTAGTGTTTACCAAGTTTAGAGTGAGTTTTAACTGATCTCACTTGGTTACCAAAGGAAGTCTGACAAAAAATCATTTATGAGTTAGTGTTGATCAAGTTGGGTTGGTTAGCGAAGGACTTTTCTGTATCCATTTTGTTGGTTTGTCCTTGCCAACTCATGGGATAAATTTTATTTATTTGAAATTCTATTCAAGCTCACTTGAAAAGGTAAAACATATAAGTATAAGGTCAAGTTGAGGATTTAAAAGTAAGAATATGCAGAAAAAACATGGGATTGAAAAGATAAATCAAGGAAGCAAATTCACTGAGTTGCAAAGAACATTCTAATCAAGGAGGATCAAGTATTCAAGATAGAAATGAGATCTAAAATTAGAAATAAATTTTTCATTAGAAATCAGGTCATATCATTGTTACTCTCTAATAATTGTAGTACTAAATCAAATCTCCTAACAAAGTTAGCTTAACAACTATTTTGCCAAATCCTCTAACAAGGTGGCATTTCTAGATTAAAGTGTCTAAAGACCTCTAACAAGGCTACTCCTAATAGGGTAGACTAAATCCTTTAATAGGGTCACACCTAACAATTTCTTTTGTAACCTTTTAAATGGTTGGCTCCTAATAGGGCTCACTATAGAAGATTGAAAAATAGTAACTAGTGGCAATTGGTAGGTTTTTCCAAATTTGGTTTCCATGTTAAATCTCAGTGCCTCTTGTGTTATGTTGTTTTCTTTATGATTCCACAACTAAGTTAATTAAGGTTAATCACACTTGATATCATAAGATCTATATGTTTCAATGTTAACAAGTAATAGTGCATATATTCAGTATTAATTAAGTGTTCATTGAGTGACAGTGATTGTTAGTGTAAACCAAGTTACTAGATTAACTAAGTGCTTTTATTACTAACTGAGTTATACTAGTATTTTAGTTCTAAAAGAGAATTTTTTTTGTCTTTTACTAACATCTAAAGGGATTTGGGATTTTATTATGCAGTAAATGATTCGTCCCTACCTTCTCAATTACTTCTCTTACATTTATAATGGTATATTCTAGTTCCTATCCACTAACAATAAAATCATAAAATTATCTTCATGAGAAAAGTTTTAAAAGAAAAACCAATTTTGTAGTGAATTTCAAAAAAATTTAGTCATGATACCTTCAAGTGAAATTTTCCATTCTCTCCTTCATTTTCTCACTATATGTTCAAAATTATAAACCCATTTGATCTTGCTTGTCGATATGTGTATATTGAATAATTTCAATAATCATAAACATTATTAAAAAATAATTCAAAACTCACAATATCCTATTAGTTCTTATGCAGTTAGCCAGACCCTAGTGCAAGGAGGGAAGAATAGACAGGGCTAAAGGTACACCCAACTATCCAACCACCTTGTTGAGTAAACACAATGGAAGAAAAACATAGAAAAAAACATCGTGGAGACATAGAAAAAATAATTTTAATGAATCATGAAATGTTCAAGATACATGCCCATTTGTAATGCCTTCTAGATTATGGCCAAATACAAAATATAACCCTAAGTTCTATCTTCAACTTCAAACTTGAAACATCTTCTCTAATTCCTAGTCTTATAAGTTTAACCTAAAGCTAAACCAAAAACCTCTACTTATATTTGCTAAAATAACTTAAAGAAGATTCTATAACATTGCATGAAAGAAAGACTGACCTCAAAATGGTCAACACTCATCCCTAGACAAGATCATATCATTTAATTTACATTCTAAATTAAATACAAGATTCAATTCCAATTGAGAACAAAACATTAAAAAAATAAATCAAAAAAGGACCCAAGCATTTAGCAACAATAGGTCCACTTGATGCGTGAAAGATCACTCAGTGAATATAGGAACAACTCAGTTCACTCTGATGGAGCTCAGTCACCAAAGGAGTAGCTTGGTTCATATTGAAGAACTTGACAAGGTCTAAAAAAGAACTTTGTTTGAACTATCAAAATGAATAAAAATATAGGATTATAGGTAACCCAAGATGCTCCTACATAAGACAATTAGTTGGAAGAAACCATTTTCCTGAATCATGCAAGTGTCACAACCTAAGCTAAATCCAAATTGGATTGAGAATCCATGTAGAATCTTCAACTGGTCTATTCTTCCATTTCACCAAATACTCATACTAATCTTTTCCTCTTGTGCTATTGCCAATTTTCTAATCTAATATGTGTTCTACATCTTCCATAAGTTTCTTAGGATAATCATCTAATATAACAACTTCATCATTTGACTCATAATACTTATATAAATTAGCAATATTGAATATAGGAGATATATCAATGTCATTAGGTAACACAACTTCATAAGAATTTTGACTATCAAATTTCCTCAAGATTGTACAAGTTCTAAACTTCCTCATCTTTAGCTTAACGTATATTTTAATATGAAATCTACCTTTCTTCAAATGAACCATCTCCTCATTGCCAACTTCAAAAACATGATGTCTTCTAGAATGATCAGCATTATCATTATACTTTTGATACTTTTTTCCAACCTCAACTTTACTTCCTTATGCAAACACTCCATAAAATTAGAAAATTCTTCTCCTGCAACACTTCTCTTTTCTTCACCAGCAATATCCCTCAAAAATATGTTCCTCTGAGCTGCATTCTAGAAACTGGTCAGTCAACTTAATACTCTAGTAATAAAGAATTGGACATCCTTTCATATTGATTCCATGGTTAGATAAAATCATGTTTTTTCCTAAAATAACATATTGACTTCATTTTATTTTGTTAACCTGAGATAGTAAGCTTAAGAGGATGGCTGCAAAGTATATGCTCTAGTTCTTCTTCAAGTCATTACAACTAAAAAAAAAGGAAATGGTGAAGGAGACTTAATTTAGAAGTTGAAAAAATGTCTTAACTTAAAGTTTAAAGTAATGATGCAAGCAATAAACCTATCTATGCACCTTGGCTACATAAACAATTCATTGATTTTGTTATCAATGGTTGTAGGAACAACAAAATTCTATCTCGTGAAGAAATAAACAAGGAAGTGAAACCTATTCTAATAGAATAGTTCACTTACCAAGTGGGCCCCCTTGGATGAGTAAATAGAAATGACAATCAAGAAAAAAGATGTAATCTTGAACTTTGTATTTTATTCATTCATGATAAGAAATTACATTTGTTTAAATACAAGATCAAACACTACTATTATGAAATCAAACTATTTTCTCTCTTTAAAAAAAAAAAAATCAATCTCAAGGCAACAAAAAGTGTCATTTAAAGGGAAACTACAACTTCCTAACTCTATGATCACTCCATCAATGAGGATCAATTACATACTCATAAAGTTTACAACATAAATATCATTAACTGTGATTAAATCATCCAAGAATATAGTAGGTTGATGGAGCTATATTCATGATCTACCACAATAGAAAACATACAATAACTTTCTAATTTTTGGTGGTTTAGCAATTTGGTCAGCTTTGACTTAGCATTGAGGTGCTCATTTTGACCTCACACAGCAAGTACCTACAAAACATTGAATTCATACAACTTCCACATAGATATATTTATTTCATCATCAATGTTACAAAATGTGTAATGTTCAAACTATCACTCTTTGCAAATCCTATGGCTATAGGAAGGAATCATCCAAAACATACCTTTGACAAGGAAACATTTTTCAGCATGTAACATTCCTTTATTATGCCATAGAAGTCAGATTCAAGAAAATATAGCATAATTGAACTATCCATATTTCTACTTCATGTCTTAACATATAAATAACATATACATAAAAGCATAAGTTCATTTGCTTAAAACCATAGAGTCTTGACTATTTTTGCAAGATAAATATCTAAATAAAAGATAAAAGGATCTCAAAATAATGGCCTTTTGAAGGCCCATCATTGACCCCAATTGAGCTATTGTTGGTCCCCAACAACCATGAAGTTCTTGATTTGGGCCCAAACTCTCCAATCACTAGGTGTCTATTCTTCTAGCTCATTCTTAGCATAGTCAAAGTACCCATAATTTTCCTTGAGCCTTCTTTAGTGTGAAACTTTAGTTGTCATATCATGATCATCTAAATTGTGATTCACTGCTAATAGTGGTTGCAGGAGAATGCAAGGTTGATACCTTAATGGAACCTAATATTTACACTAATTTCTCCCCAAATCAATATACCATAGAATCCTAATATTAGAAAGAGTCAAATTTTGAGGAGAATGGGGTTCTCTTTTCTTTATTTCATGTGGCATCCTTGTCCATCATTTCCTTGAAGCAATAATTATTATCTCAACATCTTGAGATGAATGTTGTTCCTAGTCTTCAAAGGCTCATTCTCTGACTAAACACACCTTGGTAGTTCCTGTAGGGTTTCTTAGAATAGAAATCCAATAAGTACATAATAAAGAAATATGTGTCTAGTGTGCTAAACATTTGGTCTCATGAGTAGAGGAAGTGTGATTTCACTATCCTTGTAAAGTGCAACTTGATGTTACCTACTTATCTCATTCTATATCCATGACATCACTTCTCTCAACTACACATCCTCTATATACAAGAGTGAGCTCCACTCTGTGTCATTAGGTATGACTAGATTATGGAGATACAATTCACCTAATGAATTTTTCAAAATCATGGGAACATATTGGAATGTACAATAAAAATCATGTCATGTAGAAATGAAGGTATTGAGACCTTCCACAATTCTAGTCAATTTTAAATTTACAAGCTTCTCTTTGAGAAACAAAGAATACAATACTGATGGTGACCAGCATTCCATTAATTCAGGAAACAATTTTGTGATCTATTCAATTCTTATTTTTAAAACTTCATTCTGGTCTAAGCTCTACTTTAATTGATAACTTTTTCATTAATAACATGTTTCAATTTTTCCAATTACAACTTCCATTGAGCTCTTTCCCATAACAACTATTGAAACAAATTAATACCTATGGACAAAGGCATGGATAGATTGGGTGGTGGCAATGGCTCTTGGTTAAAAATGTCTATCCAATTTGATGTTGGATGAGGAATTTAGTTGGCACATTGTGGCATGAATCACTCCCCTTTCTATGTATCAAGTGTTTTCACCAGATTTTCTTCCTTAATAGATTCAATAACTACTATAGCTAATGTATCTACCCCATTTTCATCAAGTTTTTCTACGACTTCCTCAATAATTTATAGTTTGAATTCTAGGTAGTTCTACAAAGGAATCTCTATAGAATTTTCACCAATATCTTGCATATCAAGGCTTTCCTCAAAATCTTCATATACTTCACACTCACCACACCCCTTATTACTATCAATAAGAACATAGTGAACACTATGGTAAACTTCAAGTTGTGGATTCTAGGATTTGTACTCATTCTTAGTGAATATGTTTTGTTGTAATTTTTCCTCTAGAGAGAACTTCTTTTCACATTTATAAAACTTAGGATTAATTATTGGAAGTGAGGTTTCAAAAACCCTATTTCACTTAGAAAGCGTCACACTTCACGTCGTGGGTGGTATAGATAGGCATGGAGGATTCTTTCATTTCCTCTTGCTTAAAGGAATCTCCACCATGGGTGCTTTAGGAGGTTTTTCTGAATCTTCCTCCTCTTGCAAGTGTAGGGTTTCATTAATGTTACTCTCATCATCTAGTTATTATTCTAACTTTTCTCCTTTAGGTTCTCCTACTTTATCTTTCCTTCCCTAATGGTAGACCTAGTCTTGATAGATGATTGGGTTTTAGGGGCACTAGTAGCTTCTCTATTTATACTTCTCTTTTTGCTAGAAATGGAGACTTCTGCTTTCTAAATCCTCTTCTTAGTTGGTCTACAACTAGACAGAGAGGCTTCAAGAACATTTTCAATTTTGGGAACAACCTTACAGAAACTAGTAGATGTCCTTTCTATTCATCCAACACCCTAACCTCTAGGGCTGACCAACATAGGCTCTACCTCTTTAACTACAAAAAATCTCCCCATGTCCCAATTGATTTCTTATTCCACTCTCTTTCTACGATTAATTTTATTAAGCAATGCTGAGAGATAGATTGATCCTTTCTTGATTGTACTAAAGAAGTTTTCTTCTTAACAATGTTAAATAGGAAATTTGCAAGGTTTATCTATCTATAATCTTTTCATAGGTGATCCAAAATCTTGAAATGTAGGGCATGTAAGTATTTGTAATGACCTTTGTAAGTAAAGTACTAGATGATAAACATTACTATCTAGATAAAATCCATCAAAAAGGATAATCTAGAGGTACCCTATTTCTTGTCAATTTCCAATGAAGGGTCTTGGTGTACACTAAACTGTGCCCTAGCTATCCATATGTCAAAATATTTTTCCCAATTTTCTCCTTCCTAGGGTAACCCAATGATCTCAGCTACCACCTCTTCTATGAACTCAATTCTTAGGCCCTTGACTATTAAAATGACATCCTTTAAGATGCTTATGTAGGAGTGACCTCTTCATCAAATCCTTTTTGACTAAGATAATACTCCAACTAGCCCCTTCTTCTAAACATCTTGCAACCACCTGCATCACCTAGAAGAACCTAGTGATTGATTGACTCATGTTAGAAATAAGGTTTCTCAACCTTGGATAATTCCAATTCTTATTATATGTTTTGTAAATGTATTTTTTTGCAAATAATGTAATTAACTGTGAGTGTACATCTCTAGTTGGCATGCTGATGTGTCACTCCACTTGCATGTGTCAGCATCTTGAATAATGTGTAAGGAGAACATGACTAAAATGGTTATGGAAGATTAATGTGATGTGTAAGAGCTATCTATAGAAGATATGATGATGGGTGAAGATGCGAATACATTTGGCAATTGATTAGAGTATTGTACACTTGAGTCTCCATCTAAGGTGGGTTCCTACTTTTCTAGATAATGGTAAGACCATAATACAGTTCTTCTTTAGAAGTTGCCCTAAAATGGAAAGAATATGATATAAGAAACTTTAGGGTGTTAGATAGGTGTGGGTGAAACTGTATTATTGGTAGTGTTTTTTTGTGACTAGATTTGTCTTTCATGTCCTAAAAGAACTTGCATTACAAGTGTGTTATAACCTTTGTGTTGATGATAATAAATTGTGTAGGTTTTGGAGGGGTGGGGTTGTTTTACTGAATGGTTTTTTCCCATCAGTATATCTTTATGTTTGTGTTTTCTTTCTCTATCTATTTTCTATATTCATGGTTGACTACAATATTGTTGTTTACATAATGTTGAATCTGAAATTATAAGAATTTAAATAGAATTTTTCACAATACTTTCCTTAAGGGATTAGTTTAGGAATTTGTTTCCACACCTAAGTTTCCTTACAACTCATACCTTTGGAGACCTCCACTCACTGTTGGCTTCAATAGAATTTTGGAAAATTTGAGATGTTTTAGAGATTTCACAATGGTGAATTAAAGTTTGCAATATTATGAGATTGGATATCTAAAAAGGAAAAAAATGGCATGTACTTGAAGAGTTTAATGCATAATATCTCATAATATCCTTCTTGCATCAAGTTTCATTATCTCCACTTGTATATAGGTGTATCACCCAAACATGTGGCAAATTATCATTAAAAGTTAAGTAAATTCTTTTAGTGTCCTTAATTTCATAATAATGTAATAAAAAAAGGACAAGTCATCAATATGTGACATTATTCATGACATTATTCATTTCAATTACTTTCAGTTGTCTTAATTTACTTTTAAAGTTTACATGCAATTTAAAATTGAATTGAAAATAAATAGTTAAATATTTCCCTCCACCCAACTATGAAAAGGCATGGGTCCAACTAGGCTAGGATATGAAGGAGTGAATAGTTGTAAATATTACCAATTCCTAACAAAGCATGAAAAAAATGGAATATATGGAAAGTTACGTGGTATGCACCTAGAAATTGTTGTAGGAAAGATATTCTAGAAAAGATCAAAAGAATTGAAAGAGTGGTTGTATGGAATAGTAAGATGAGAAAGAGAGAAGGTGAAGTAGAGTGGATGGTGAAGAAAGTACTTTCAAGAAGAAATTTTTTATTATGAATGCCTTGAATAGAATCAAGAAGTAGCAAGAGTCAGGGTAGGAGACCCAAACTCTTTAGTTGTAGGAATGAGGATATCCTCACTGTGCTAAAACTATTGCAAGAACTGCTCATGAATAACTAGTTTATTGTAAAGCTTAAGGTGATACCCATTGATAAGTAACTTGAATTAGATAGAATCAATGATAGACAACTAAACTGCACCATTTGGAAATACAACAACAATCTCATACAATCCTAACTAGTGTGTTTAAAACTTCCCTCAATTGTGCTAGTATTCAAAGTCGTAAAGAAGTTCCCAATCTCCTACAAAAAACATTTTCTCTTTGATAAACCTATCATGCCACTATTCCTCTAGTGTTGAATGAGTTTAGTGTTATTAAATGTAGATTTCCTCCATTCATCAAGACCATCTAAACTAATGATGCAACATTTTTGTAAAATAGTAAGTTACATGCCAAGCTCCAAAGCAATCCTCAATGTTTTATATTCAAAATCTGCAAGCATTACATCTGACCTACCATAAATGATCTGAAAGGAGTAAAACTAGTTGTGAATTTCTAGGTGGTCCTATAAACAAAGAGAGCTTCAAGAAGGCATGTGGCCCAATCCTTCCTATCTAGTACTTCTACTTGACCATTATCCTATGGATGATAAGGTGATAATTTACTATGCCAGAGAGTATATTCCTATATAAGAAAAGTTATCAAATTTGATGTAAACTAAGCCTCTTGATCAGATGTCAACTCCCTAGGGAAGTCATACTGTGTAAAGATGGATTCATACAAGAACATGGCCATGTTGGTATCACTTGGGTGTTTCATGGGTTTAGCCTCCACCCATTTGATTACATATTCAATGCAAACAAGAATATAGGATTTACCTTGTGAAGAAGGTTCAATAGGTCCTACAAAGTCAATCCCTTGGTTTGTTAAAGGGTACAACAAATACTAAAGGCTATAGGGGAATTTCATCTGATTTAGTGGGTCTTCCCATATGTTGACACTTGTCACATTTCTTTGTGTATCTAGCTGCATCCTTGTGCAAACATGTCCAATAATACCTAGTTGTCAAGATTTTGAAAGTTGTTTGTTTAGCTACAAAGTGACCTTCACAGGGTTCATCATGACACACCATTAAGACATCATATGTTTCATCCTCTCTTATACACCCACACATTACTTGATTAGGTCTAGTATAGAACATAAATGTAGTAATCCATGAATAGTTAAAGCTCTTCTATGCTAGTAAATTTATTGCTTTGGTAGAGAAGTGAACTGGCATTTCACTTGTGGTGAGATAGTTAGCAAGATCTGGATACCATGGATTCTGTGATGACAAAAAAAAA
Organism: Cupressus sempervirens; assembly: GCA_028749045.1. NCBI lineage: Eukaryota > Viridiplantae > Streptophyta > Pinopsida > Cupressales > Cupressaceae > Cupressus > Cupressus sempervirens. The sequence goes on along the minus strand of CM053789.1, from coordinate 816,296,563 downwards.
AGGTGTTCATTTGGAAAACTATCATCAATGGTTATAGGATCATCAAGGACATGCAACTGAAAGAGAAAGTCAGCTACCACATTAGCCTTGATAGGTTTATCAACTATGGTGATATCAAATTCTTGCATTAGTAACAACCAGCGAGAAAATCTTCTTGATATTGCAGGATTATTCAGAAAATATTTTATAGTAGAATGGTCATTATGGAAAAATATTTCATATTTATTAATATAGTGCCTAAATTTATTGAGGGTGTAGATAACTACAACTAACTCCTTTTTAGTGATTGTGTAGTTAAACTCTTCTCCTTGTAAATTTTTACTGAGGAAGTAAATGGAATGTTCAAGTGAGTTTACATTTTGTCCTAGCATGACACCTATAGCACAGTTTGAGGTATCTATATGAATTTGAAAAGATAGTCCTCAATTTGGTCCTCATAGAATAGATGTTATGATAAGAAATTCCTTAAGCTATAGGAAAGATGTAGCACAATCAAAGTCCTAAGAAAATTTAGAATTATTTTTTAGTAGGTTTTAGAGGGGTGTGGCAAATTGGCTAAAGTTTTTAATGAATATTCTATAATATCCTCCATGTCCTGAGAAACTTTGTACATCCTTCTATTTTTATGGTGTAGGCAAGGTACTAATGATATCAATCTTTATTGAATCTACTTGGATGCCCTTAGATGAAATAAAATGGCCTAGAACTACACCTTTCTCCATCATCATAAAATATTTTTCACTAAATAAGGAAAGGTTGTAGTCTTGACATCTTTTGAGTATCATTTCTAGATTGGCTTTCACATCCTTAAAAGTAGCCCCATAAATAGTAAAATTATAGTTAGTAGATATATTTGAAAAGATACTAATGACAACTCATTGAATCTACTTGGGGCATTGCACAAGTCAAAAAGAAAAATTGAGTAGGCACACATTCCCCATGGGTAGGTAAAAGTTGTTTTTTCTTCATCCTCTAGAGCTTTTTTTATCTAATTATAACCATTGAAACCATCCAAAATAAAATAAAAAATTGGCAACTAGGTTGTCAATGACTTGATCTATAAATGGAAATGGAAAATGGCCTTTCTTATTGGCTAAATTGAGCTCCCCATAATCTACATAAACTTTCCATTTTCCTTCCTTCTTAGGTACTATAACTAGGGGTGATACCCATTGTCCATTAGAGATGGGGTATATAAAACCAACACTTAGTAGTTTCTGCAATCCATTCTTAACTATATCTTTTAAAATAGGGTTAATTCTCCTCTAAGTCTATCATACATGTTTGAAGTCAGGGATGATGTAAATCTTGTGAGTGTAGAGCATATGATCTAGTCCTTTCATGTCCATGTAATCCCAAGAAAATTCTTTTTTACAGTCTTTTCTTGGGAGGGTGATAGGCATTGTTGAAATTCAATTCTCTACCTGGACCAAATTCCATCTTAATAACCTTATCTACTATGATTAATTGGGCAATAAGAGAAGAATACATCTCGTTAGATAATAATGAGTGGAAGAATTGTGAAGATTTTGAATGATGTGGTGAATCCAAGGATGGTAATATGGTCTCTAAGATACATGCAGCTTGAGGACATACTTGAGACTCTATTCCATATTCATTCAGAATAATAGATGAAATTAATTCATTTTCTTCTCGAGTAGCTACAAATGATTATCTACCTATCATCATCAACTAATGGATGGAATTGACCTCTAGATCATCATCATCAAAATTTGGCCAATTTTTTTGCTCATCTAGTAACAACAATTGAGCAGGGGAGTATAAAGTCAAGTTCTTAGTATGAATACCATTAGATATTGTCATCTTTCAAGATTGACAAGCTATATAAGCATCTGTAGTGGCCAACCATGGTCATCCTAAAATTAAAGGATATCCTCCCATATTAGCCATTCAGGAGAGGATAAAAAGATCAACCAAATACTCCCAAGAGTTTAAGGTGACTGAAATCTTCTATCATCCCATTTGATTAATAGTATAGCTATCAGCAAGCTAAAGTATGGTGGCTATCTCTTTGAGGCCAATGATATATAGTTGAGAAAATACCTCCTTTGCCATGATATTTATAGATTCTCCTAAGTCAACTAAATAATTTTGAACTTGGATCCCATGGATAGTGACTATAACCACAAGGCTCCCAAGGTTAGAATATTTAGGTAAAATTAATTTCTCCAGCATTAAATCAGACAATTATCCTAGGACTTGAATGGTTTTTGGATATTTCTTCTTCCTCCCTGGTTGTTTAATACATGCTTTCTTAATAAATTTAGTATAGGTAGGGACTTCCTTGATAGCATCCAGTAATGGTATCTTTACTATCATTTTCTTTAGTTGATTAAGCAAATTAATGATTGTATGGTTTTCTGCTAGCTAGCTTTTTCCATCAACTTGTAGGGGAATGGAAGTTCTTTGGCTATACGTGAGGTCTACTAATTGGACTCATCTATCTGCTCAGTTAGAGAATCTTCAACTTTAGTTATTATAAGCTTTTAGGGTCAAGGATGAGTGGTGCCTTACCTTAAGTGAATATCATTCAAGGAGGTAGCATAGCTTTTTTGTTGAGTCTACTATTTAGCAAGGTATTTTATAGTGTCTAATATTCATAAATTGGCTAATTTTAGAAAAAAATTTCTAGTAATTTGGCTAATAATTTAAGGTTTAGTGCAACCTAAATTGACACATTTTTATTAAATTTAGTTCTAAAATATTTTAAATCACTCAATAATTGATTTTATTAAAAAATTTAACCTCAAAGATTTTCCACAATATTTGATACATGATTAGATTTGATTCACCTAAATATTATATATTATCAAAGTAAATAAAATCAATTCACCAATAATTATCATAATTATTAGTTACTTTGGGGATATATCACCAATATTTAGTTTTCACTATTGATTTAAAATATAATGTTATTATCCTCATAATTTCCATGAGATAAAACATGTTCAAATTTGATTTGTAATATTCCATGATAATTAGAAAACTTCCTATTATTCTTGAAATTTACAAACACTTTCTACTCAAAAATTATGATTCCAAAATAGTCGCCAATGTAAATAATATTTTAAAAAAAGAACTGAGAGATTCACCAATAAAAATAATTTGATTTTTCAAAATAATGAAGCATTTTCTTAAAGTTTACCCTCCTGTTTAGTATTTTTTAGATTAGGATTAGGCTGAGCTAGTAGGTAGATCTACTTGGGAGGAGTATTAGTTACTATAGGAGGAGGCATTAAAGCTTGGTACTGAGGTGGTGGCAATAGGATTTTCTAACTCAGTTGGGTATTCCAATTCTAAGCTTGTTGCCAACCCTGCTCTGGTTGCTGCCAACCTTGTTGAGGTTACTACCAACCTTACTGAGGTTGTTGCCAATTATTATTTCCACTAAAACCAGTATTTTGAGAATTTTTCCATTGATTTTTATTATTATGACTTTGAAGATGATCTTATGGCATACGTTTTCTTTTAGCCCATGGCCTCCATTAAGTGACATAAAGTACCTCTCCATTTTCATCAATGGCTTTAAACTTAGTAGGCATTGGTTATGTCTCCAAACTTGCAATAGACTTACATCGATAGTGCCTTTTATTTTCCCTACAATGTGGACAGTATTCAGTCAACATGGCATCAACTTCATCTTTCTTCCTTTTTGTCTCCATGGTGTCTAGCTGAGTGGATACATCATCAATGATGTCTTTCTTGACATCTAATAGAAAATTGGATAATTTCACCTTTGATACTCCCAAACTACTATTGGAATTATGTGGTAGAACACTAAGTCCCCTACCTTTCTTCACACTGGCTCTAGAATAATTTAGACATATATTCTATATATTGCTCCAAGTTTTTTGAGTGATATCTCCTCTTACCATAAGATTTAGATCTTCAATTGTTCGATAATTCATGGCTCTCAGAAAAAAATGCTTCTTTGATTCCTCATTCAATTGATGTTGTGTATTATGTTGAAGGTTGAACATAAACTAAGAAACATAGTCTTTGAGGGTTTCATCATCCTTTTGGGACATTTTCAAGATTTCACCCCCTTTTAAATCTCAACCCCTATAGTATTCTTTATACTTTGTGAGAAACAAGTTGTTCATTGTAGGCCAATCTGTTATAGTGTTGGCACCCAACTCGATGAACCATCTCAGAGAATCATCCTTTAGGGTAGAAGGAAACAACGTCAATTTATGGACATTGGTTGTATAGTCATAACTTCTACAAAGTATGTCAAACTCAAAGAGAAAGTTTTTATGGTCTTCAGTAATTAGGCCATACAACTTTGGAAGTGTAGTCGTAGGTATGTTCTTCAAGGTTTGATTACTCGACAGTAGGTTTAGGCTGATCCATTCCTAAAGGAGGTACTAGCAATGGTGGTTGATAGATAACAAGGGCAATCATATTATCTTGGTATTCAAGTTCAACAAAAGTATCATACAAATGCAAGGATTCTTTAGAGGATAGGGGTATTCATTCTTGAGTAGCAACAAATAGATTTTCAAAAGGTTGCTCTTCTTCATTCTCGATATGAGCTTCTTTAGGTTTAGAATTAAAAATTTCTTCTTGAATATTAATATGGTGAAGAAATATCCCAAGGAGGTCTCTTCTTCTATGCATGAAAAATATTGTAAAATCTAAACTTACATAATGACTTCAGGGTTGAATTAGATTAACACCTTCCCCAACAATGGCACCAAAAATGGTCGATCAACTTAATATCTTAGTAATAAAGGATTAGACATCCTTTCATATTAATTCCATGGTTAGATAGTATCATGTGTTTTCCTATAATAACATATTGACTTCATTTTATTTTTTCAACTCGAGAGTGTAAGCTTGAGAGGGTGGCTATAGAGTATATGCTCTAATTCTTCTTTAAGTCATTACAACTAAAAGAAAGGAAATGCTAAAGGAGGCTTAAGCTAGAAACTAAAACAACATCTTAACTTAATGCTTTAAGTAATGTTTCAAGTAGTAAAATTATCTGTCCACCTATGCTGCAGGAATAATTCACTGATTCTATTATCAATGGCTATAGGAATAGAAGAATTCTACCTCCAAAGAAACAAAAAAGGAAATAAAACCTATTCTAACAGAATAGTTCACTCACCAAGTGGGACCCTTTGGATGAGTGAATATAAAGGACAATCAAGAAAAAAGATGTAAACTTGAACTTTGTACTCTATTCATTCATGATAAGAGATTACATCTGATAAAAAACAAGATCATAGACTACTGTTATAAAAACAATCCATTTTCTCTTCTTTTTTTAAAAAATCCTTCTTACGGAAACATAGGGCATTATTTAAATGGAAATTACAACAACTTGCTAACTCTATGATCACTCCATCAATGAGGATCAATTATAGACTCATGAGGTTTACAATAGAAATATCATTAACCACAATTAAATCCTCCAAGAATATAGCAGGTTGAGGGAGCTATATTTGTGCACACCCATAATAGAAAACATATAATAACTTGCTCATTTGTGGTGGTTTATAAATTTGGTCAGCTTTAACTTAGTGTTGAGGTGTTGACTTAATGCATACAACTTCCACATACATATATTTATTTCATCATCAATGTTAGAAAATATGTAATGTTTAAACTTTCACTCTTTGCAAATCCTATGGCTATAGGAAGGAGTCTACCCAAAACATAATAAGGATGAGGAAACATTTACCAACATGTAACATTGCTTCACTATACCATAGAAGTCCATTGATACAAAAAAATATAGCATATTTGTACACTCCATACTTCTACTTCATGTCTTAACATATAAATAACATATATATAAAATCATAAGTTAATTTTCTTAAAACCATAGGTTCATGACTATTTTTACAAGATAAAAGGATCTCAAAATAATGGACTTTTAGAGGCCCATTAGTAAAAATCTCAAAAGGTGTTCTCCTTGTAATCCTATTCACATAATTATTGTATGCAGATTTAGCTTGTACCAATACCACTCCCCAATCACTTGGTTTATCTCCAACTAAAAATATCAAAAAATTACCCAAGCTTCTATTCGCAACCTCTATCTTTACATCTCTTTGTGGATGGAATGTAGAACTGAACTTCAACTCAATACCCATCTTCTTCCACAAAGCACCGCAAAAGTAAGCAACAAACTTAGTGCCTCTATCAAAAATAATACTTCTTAGTAATCCATGCAATCCAACAATATCTTTGAAGAAAATTGGAGCAACATGATCAAGATCTGATATCTTCTTACATGGTATTAAATGATCCATAATATAAAATTAATCCACAACAACAAATATAGAATCATACCCTTTTACTATCTTAGGTAATCCAAGAACAAAATCTATACTAATGTCACTCCAAAGTTTCTCAGTAATAGAAATGGTGCATACAATGTAGTATTTTGACTTACTCCTTTTGCAACTTGACAAACTCCACAAATCCTTGCAAACTTCTAAACATCATTATACATTTTTGGCCAATGATACTTATCCTTCAACAAATTCAATGTCTTATCAATTCCAAAATGTCTAGCCAATCCACCACAATATTATTACTTAATCAAATTAACTCTCATATAACTTCTTGGCATACACAAATGAATTCCTTTGAATAACATACCTTCTTGAATGAAATGCTCATCATACTTACTCATGTGATCTAATAGATTTGGTTCTCTACACTCTCTCCACTCATAAAAAGCATGGTCAGTATCATACAATACTTTCATCTCATCAAAACCAAGAACTTCAACCTTCATCTTGGTTAGCAAAGAACATCTTCTCGATGCATGAGCAACTTGGTTAGTAATTCTACCTTTATGCTTAATCAAAAATGTAAAACTCTACAAGTACTCAACCCACTTCATATGTCCTTGTTTTAATTTATGTTGACTTCCCAAGTACTCTAAAACTTTATGATCAATATATAACAAAAACTCCTTAGGAATCACATAATGTCTCCACTTCTTCAAGGATTGAAAAATAGCATAAAACTCTTGATCATATATAGAATTATTCATTTTAGTGTCATTCAACTTCTCACTAAAGAAAGCAATAGTTTTACCTTCTTTACTCAATAAATTTCTTATTGTACTGCCCCTTACATCACATTCAACTTGAAATACCTTATTGAAATCAGGCAAAGCCAATATAGGTAACTCAATGACCTTTTGTTTCAAAGTCTCAAAACTCTTATCAGCTTCATGTCTCCACTTGAAATCATTTTTTATCTCACCTCATTGTCTTTATCATATCATTTCAAATAGCACTAAATCTCTCTATACACTTTATTTAAAAACTAGCCATATCATGAAATGATCTTACCTCATCCATATTCTCAAGTGTAGGCCTTACAAAATTTCTTTGACCTTCTCAGGATCCATTCTCAAACCATTATCTAAAATCACAAATCTAAAATATACAATATCCTCTTGCACAAAAGGAACACTTTTTCAAATTAATCATCAAAATTTCCTCTTTCAATTTTTGCAATACTTATCTAACATGCTCCAGATGTTCTTTCTTAGTCTTATAGAATATCAGAATATCATCAAAATAACTGATCACATATTTACCTAAAAATATTTTTGCAACCATTCATACAAACCATCTTTTGTCTTGAAAGCAATCTTCTATTCATCACCTTCTTTGATTTTAATATGATGATAACCACTCTTCAAATCAATTTTGGTAAAATACTTTTCTAAATTCAAATAATCCATTATGTTCTCCATCCTCGGCATAGGGAACCCATATTTCACTGTAATCTTGTTAATAGCTTTGAAATTAGTACACTTTATCCAGTGCTAATATAGAGGGTACAACACATGGACTCAAACTTTCTTTGATCAAACCTTGGAGTCTATTGGTAATATGGATACCTTCCATGAATTTATTGACCACATTCAACACTTTTTGTCCCAAAAAAATCAAAAAGAAACTCAACTTCGTCATATAGTCTTAATTAGAACTACTGGCTACTAGGTCTAGTAACCCTATTTTGCTCCCATTCTCAAAATTATCCCAAACAATTCCTAAATTTTTTTAAGGAATCTTCTAGCTATCTCCTAGAATATTTAATTCCCAAACTTTTAGAGCTTTAAGACATCCACAACCCTTTTAAGACACCCATAACTCTATTTTCTTTTATGCCTTAGTTTTTAGCCTTGGTTTTAGGCCTTTATCCAGTTAGTAAACAAAATTCACCCAATCTCTTTAAACTTCTCATCAAGCCTCAATTCCACTTGCGTATCCAGATTGACATCCTAGGGATACAAGAAAATCCCTTCATGAGATCCCAAATGATCATTGATGTGCTCTACAACATCTTTTGTAAAACTTTCTACGCTCACATACTCCTAGCACTTAGCCTAGGGCATCACTTTTATGGCTTGGAAACTAACCATTAAAATGTAGAAAAAAAGAAAAAAAACTATGTACACATTATAACCTATCACCCCACCTATATTCATGCATTTTCCATTGAGGGTGATTAGGTTAGAACCATTTTCACAGAAACAACCTAATGAAGATGTTCCTCGAGCTAGTTAGCAAGAAAAATCTATAATTTGAAAAACGTAGAACTCCAACACAAATATAAATATGAAAAATTACTAGTACAAACTATTCTAGCAAAAAAATCTCTTGTGCCAATATATACTCTACCATACTACAACATTAAACAAAGGAAAACCCTGTAGAAGTGTTTGTACAATACTTCCACACGTGCAAAACTAATGACAATTCTTCCAACCCTTCAAAATATGATCTTCCCTACTCATATACCCAAGCATGGGTACTTATAACCTCCAAAACTACTAAATTCAATTTCTTGAAAAATTTGCAAAAGTTGTTCAAGCAACTTTTGAGTAATTTTGCAACTTTGGATCAACTTTTTGCTCATAAGTCTTTTTGGCCAAACATGTCCAACTATGACCATTCTAGGGCCCTAGATAGGATACGTAGGACCTATTTAGATATTCAAATAACTTAATTACCTAAGACCTAGTGATAAACTTCGCTCTTACATTTAGATGAGTTGCAATCCAAGGGCTCTTGGAGATTATTTAACACACTCACACACCTAACTAACCTCTAATCACACCAAAAATCTAAATTAGGGAGGTATCCTACACCATACTCCCCTAGGACAAAGAACTCAAGTCCCTTAAGTTAGGAGGTCTTCAATGGTGCTCCCATACTTTAGTATGTCTACATTAGTCATCCAAGTGGCCTCAACATTTGGTAGTTCCTTCAATTTCAACAAGTAGTTCTTGTAGGTATTGTTGGTGTTTGAAAACACTAGACGGTTTTCAATTATCCCTATGAGAATATGACATATCTAGGGGTAGCTAACTCCCATTCTCAACATATCATTTTAGACATAAGGATAACTATAAGGCATGACTCTTCTTCTACTTTAGGCTCTACTAAACCTAGGTGGATGGACCTCATATTCAAATGATACCGTACCAATGAAAAAACATATCCCTAAATCTATTAAGCAAATGAAACCCTTATATCTCCTAGTAACTCATGAAATGACACAGATCTGCAGTAGCTAAATGTAAGTCTAGAATATTCACAAGCTGAGTGAGGGTTAAAAATTTAGGTCCTTCAACATAAAATGTAAAGAATGTTTGATTAAAGATGTTGAATTCAACAAAACCCTTAGATATGCAGCAGTAAGACTTAATGATCTTGTAGCTGATTAGTGCCTTAACCATTGGGCAAATCCATGAATCAAATATATACATATGTATATCTGATACTTATACATATATTTAGATATTTGATCTATTTATTTAACTTGTAAATAGACATTTGTGCTCAATCTAAACCTCATTCTTACATGATATCCCCATCAGCAAACTTGCAACCCTGTTATTTCCCTGAAGCATTTACATAACTACTTGAGTTACAAGTAACAATGAAATCACATACAACCTTAAGGGACTACAATTACAATCTAAGCGCTTTGTTCAAAGACCATAAAACATTGAAACTCACTAATGAAGGGAGACAAGAATCAGAATGAAACTAAATCATCTGCTACATTTTGTATTATTTCCTTGAAATTATACAATCATATGCATGAAATGAAAGACATGAAACAACCTAACAAATTTGAACTATCTATATATTCCTTCCTACTACTATTCATACAAGAGAGAATATGCTAAAGAATGAAGGTGGAATCATAGTTTAGGATACAAAGAAATGGTCTCACAGAATGACTAAAAATTTTCTACCAACAATGGTCTCATAGTGAAAAACTTGGAACCCTTATCATGAATGAAAGATAGAAAGATATAGACAAGAAAGAATTCTCAGATCTGTTATGCAACTACCACCTATCCACTTGAAACTCAATCTCCTGCAACTAAATCACCTCTCTCTTCTCTCTCTTCCATCTAATCTGATTTGATTTCATTATTACCTTGTAACTGATTTGCAAAAGCTTTAATGAAATAATGAAGACTCTTTATGCATCCAAAATATCTGATACCTTATAAAATGCTGGAGGAATTGAGGCCCAATGGATTTAAATGTGACCAAACTCAACCCCAATTGCATTTTCCTTGTCTTTTACCCATATTTAGGTCACTACCATGCTAGAAATAAATTTTGAACTTCATCACCTGAATGCAGTTATAGATTAGGCATTTGGGACAAAACCTCCTGTAGCAGAAACCGGTGGCATTCTGTGCAAAAACTAACACCAAAATTGGAAAATTTAGATTCTCACAATTTTGATGATATATAACATTGCCTATTTTGCATCTCAAAAACCCTCTGAAAGTCATTTCAAAAATCATACCCCCTTGCTAAAGGCTCTAGTCTGCATTTTGAATTTCTTTAAAAATTTAAAATTTCTAAAGTTTAGACTTTAGAAAATAAACTTTTAAATTGAAAAGGCCCTACACGTATCCTTTTGAAAAAAATTTAAAATAAAATTTTTAAAATCATTTTAATTTTCCATCCCTTTCAAATTCATGGTCAACCCCCCTTTGACTGGGTGCCACGTGTCAATGTTCAATTGGTTGCCTCTTTGCATTATCTGCCACATCAGTGCCATTGTGACCCATGCCATGAGGCACTTGCCTACTTTCCTGCATTATTTATCTTCCTTGCATCCTCTTTTTGTGGGAATGCGAGCACCACAGGATCTACCATGTGGCAACATCTTGCGCATTCGCCTTGAACCTGCTTGTCTGTGCCATCTCATCGCATCTGGGTCCCACACTGCCACATGGCACAATCCCGCTTTCTTACTTTATTTAACCTAGGCACAACTTATTTTTGCAGGGAAGTAGGCACAGTCGATCTATACACTTGTTAGAATCTCATGTAGTGTTCATTCTCGGTGCCACATCAACTTGTTTTCTTTTTCGTTTAAAATATTGCATCCAACTAACATTTGGGTCGGGTCCACCTTCTCAAGGCGCAACTTTCACAAAAGGCCCAATCTCTAAAACACAATGTATTGTGTTTGGGTTTATATTTAAACACTAAAAGAGTTCAACCCATGACCAATGTGGGATTAAGTGTTTTAAATGCAAAACTACAACGCTTTTCTTCCTGCAAGCATGGATTCTCTTCATTATCGACTTTGATTGATGTGAGGGTTTTTCTTCATACTTGCATGGCCTTTTTAATCTGATGTGCTTGAGTGAGATTCAAAACTGCCTCATCTAATCTTTTTTTGGTAGCAACATCCTCTTTGTTAATGATGCTGCCTCTTCTTGCTCGAGTTCTAAAATGTTCACCTCCATTGGTTTACATTGGATGCTCTTCTTTATTTCAGCATGAGATTTCTTACTTGTGTGGGCCTCTTGTTCTAGTCTTTAACGTCTATTCTTACTGGCCAACAACCTTGCTTGCAGTGGCCTCTCTTTTCAATGCATGCGTTCTATGTTTTAGTCTGGCATTTTCTTCTTAACTAACCACGATGCCTCTTTATGTATTGACTGCTCCTGCTTGCTACCTGTTTTGCCTTTTACATGCATGGGCTGCATACTTTGACTATAGTTTTTTTTATATGCCACGGCTTCAAAAAAAATGTGAGTGGGGTCTATTTTTAATTGTTGGTGAATTCGGCTTTAAATCTGTGGGAGGCTTCATTTGTCTTTGGCACCTTTGAAATTGGCATGGGTTTCCTTTTAATTGCATGGATGGCTTTGCTTTAGTAGCTGCGGATCTTCTTCCTTTTGCTAGCGATGATCCCTCTTTCATCAAGCATGAATTTCTCTTTACATTGCGGAGGATGCTCTCAGAATTGCCATCCTTTGTTCTCATCTTTTTTAGACAGCTCTACTTTCTAACTATTCTACTTTTAGCAAAATATCACCTTTTCCTCTAAAGTCTCTACGATCCTCTTTGTTGGTGCCTTACCTTATCATAGCGTCAATGTTCTGTTCTTTAGAACTCATGTGGGATCCCTTTGCTGTTACATTTTTTTTAACACTACGACCCAAGCTTCAAACGATCCTCCTCCTGCTTTCTTCACATGGAACCCCCTACTTCATTGGCAAGTTTCCTTCATATGCATAGACTTCATCTTATATTGCATGTGTGAGCAATATCCTTCACTAGCATTTTTTCTTATTGTGTGAGCTCTTCTTAATTGTCAACACATGATATCCTCACATGCCAACTGCGTGGGGTCTTCTTTGACTAGTTGTGGCATTCTTCCTCTTTTTCTAGCTGTGCTTTTCCATGCTTCTTACATGTCAAAATTTGCAATTTCCCTCCACTTTTGGTTTCTTTTCTTCCTTAATGACTTGGATTGCCTCATGCATTATCTATTGGCTAAGCTTGAAGAGCTTTGACATGATCCTTGTAGGACCAAAAAAATGGGCTAAAAGCATAACATACTATGAGCAAATAACAAACTCAATAATCATACGTTAGCACCCACTAGTCTACCATGAAAGCCAAACTAAACAAAAGAAAGCAAACATAATCAAAAACTCCCTTTTTCACTTGTAGCTCCCATGTCCTTCTTTCTTCTCCAAATGATTGTAGCTCCAATTTTCCTATTAGTGCACACAAGATTGAAGCAAAAGCCTATGATAGTGATAAAGCCATGAGAATACTTGAAGTGTGATTTTATGTGAGAGAGTGAATGCAAAATGCAAATTAGTAAAGACTCAAAAACTCAAAGATTCAAGGATTCAAGACTTAAGCATTCTAGCTCCAAGAGACCCAAGGACCCAAGATGAGAGAAAGAGTGTTCATTTTATAATTTTCACTCAAAGTGAGGGCATTGGATTTGTCACCGACAAACATGTGATGTGGCAAGAGATTCCTATGACACATATGATAGAATATGCCAAAATTAAGATTCTATGACACATGAGAGTCAAATTTGGCTAAATATGGAAGAGAATCTATGACGCATCATAAGATTCCTCAACCCACTTAAAGCCAAGAATCTATGACGAATAAGCCAAATAGGGACATGCGTAAGAGATAAGAATATTTGATTATGAAAAATCTCAGCCAAGTGTCAAAGGAGAATCCACGAGGTGTCACATCCAAGTGTCATGATGATGAAATATTTTATGGAATATTTGAATTAAAAATCCTTTTATTCCACAAAATAAGAATTAGTAGAAAATGGAATTAATGATGGAAAATAGAACTTAGGAAATTGTAAATTTCCATGGTTTGCAGATAATGAATCAATTAATTAATAAAATTAATTAATTGAGGATGATAATTAGGAAGAATAATTAGTGAGAATAATAGAATTAAATTATGGGTTATTTAATCCTATAAAGAAAATTAGTAGATGATTGGCCAAATTGATTAAATGAATGCGACGTATCCTTTGATAAAAGTGTGATGATGATGGATATCGAATAAGATGATGAAAAGGTAGACCAAAACCATGGTCAAATTAATTGATAGATCGAAATTGATAACATGCCAAGGACACATGACATGAATAAATTGATATGTAACATTTAACCGACATTGTAAATGCTACAAGATTGAAATTGATTGATAAGGTTTGATCATAATAACATTGATGGACACTGTCAATATTATTAAAATGGTTGATGATGCCATGATCTCACATTGAAAGTGTCAACAATGTCAAAGATTGGATGACATGAATGATAGTTTGACCTAGCACTGAGAGCCACGACAGTACTAAGGTCAAATTGATAAGATTGATAGGTTTCCAAGGCACTAAAAGCCACAACAATGCCTAGGAGCGAATAAATGATGATTGATTTGAGATGTTTGATATGTTTTCGGTTGATTAGGACTGATTTTGAGTTGATTTGATATGATTCTAAGTTGATTTGATATGATTTCGAGTTGATTTGGGGTGATTTTGAGCTGATTTGATATGATTCCAAGTTGATTTGATATGATTCTGAGTTGATATGAAATTGATATGAAAGGGGATACAAATGAAAAAATATGGTCAATCTGGCCAAAAGATCGAAGTTAGTAGAATGAGAAAATGGGACGAATTAGTATGAAGAAGTTATGAGGTCATAGATGCAAACTATTTTTGAGCATCTACATTTTGCCCCTCTTTGATACAATGTGATTTAGAGCATTGTATCAAAGAATAACTGATGAGAAAGCCACAACATGCCCCAGTAGGGATGATACATATGGGCGCCCCCTCGAAAAATTGACTAAGATAAGCACATGATAAGTCAATTTATCGACAACAGGAAGACAAAACCAAATATGATGAGACAAATGTTAGACTGAGGTTGAACTGGGTGGAAAGCCATAGAAAGTTGATTGCCAGTGTAGGATGATGCAAGAATGCATGAATGCAAGATGAAGATGATTTGGTGAATCAGAAGACATGATCATGGTGATGGAGAATGAAATGATGAAGAAAGATGAGATGAGGAGATTTTAGTATGATGGAAAGACTTTTGCTTCTAGAAAGTGCACTATATGTCAAATGGAGCTTTATTTTGATATGGAAAATGGAATGCAACGCATCATGACATAAAGGGCCAGAGCGCAAATGCAAGCCTTTTGCATAAACAAGCATAGTGCAAATAGAGAATGACCTTGTCCTTTCTAAGGCATATGTACATGCCCCAAAATCTCAAAGGTACATTGTAACAGACAAAAATGGAAAAAGATGACCATGAACCATCCTGGCCACTCTCATAGATACATTTATATCATCAAGTAGCATAGGGACATGATCAAAGAAAAAACAAAGCAAAAAATAAATCACTCACTAAATAGCATGAGCCAAGTGCTATTCTTGTCCATTATTACATTCTTGTTAATGTTTTAGGTGTGTAGATAGTGTTCGACATGTTGATAATGTGATAGTTTTGGTTGTGGATTCAGTTGATAAGTTCATAGTGACATGTTGGATTGATTGTTGGTTCATGCTGCATAGATATTGTGATTGACATTGAAGCATAGCACTTTGATTTTTAGTCTGCAAAGCACAAGTGTTTATGCAAAAGGGGTGGTTATCCATAGTGAAAATGTATAAGGTTTGTTTCAAATTTTTGACGAGTTTTGTGGAGATATTTGATGTTTTTGTGTGACTGATTTCTTCAGGACATTTTATGATTTTTAGGGTTTTTTTCAGGACATTTTATGATTTTTAGTGATTTTTTTAGGACATGTTATGGTTTTTAGTGATTTTTTAGGATTGTATTTGAATGTTTAGGATTTTTTTCAGGACATTATGTGATTTTTATAGATTTTCTCAGGACATTTTATGATTTTTAGTGATTTTTTCAGGATCGTATAAGCATATACAAGTGTTAGCTCCAATTTGTTATGCGATAGATCCAATGGATAAAAAGAACTTAAGGGTATGCCCCTAGTTCAAATTCAAACTTACGCACCATGTAGGTAATATGCCCCCAGACAAGATGCAAATTATGTACAAAGGCCAATGACAGAGTGTGTATAGACTTGTAATGCTTGGTAAGATAACAAAGGACATTAACTAGTTCGTGAGCCATGATAAGGTACCAAGGATGTCTTGCAATATGAAGGATATGATCAAGGAATGATAGAGGGGGAAAGACTAGATGGAATCCTGATAGATGGAGGAGCGACACTGATTACACATGGCACCTATTTGCCAGGTTTTCACCATGGTACTTGCCCAAAGTGCCTATTTGCTAGGTTTTCACTTTTGGACGGAATTTTTCTCGACTCAAATTTTTGTGCCAAGATGCCTATTTGCCAGGTTTTCATCAAGACATCCATTTTTTTCATGACTTTTTTCACTTTTTTCTTTGCTTTTTTCATGACTTTTTAGTATTTTTAAAAATATTTTTTCAGGACTTTTAGACGAAATCAAGAATGTCACTAACAAATGCTAAGAAGATATCTATTGTTGGTGCTGCTAGCTAATGAGCTCTGGATCCATGACTGACCATAACTACATCAGAGTTGTTTCGAGTCTGTAGCTAAAATCAAACCACTATAAAGGCCTTGAGAGATGCCATCATGTACCGTATGTAAGAAAATGTCTATCTCTTGTGAATCAAGGCATTTAAGGATAATTGGGTCAATAGAAATGTCATGTGGGATGTCACTGATGATGACATATGCAAAAGCTTGTTGGATAAAGGACTGATTTTGGTTATTGGACAAAGTAGGTAGTTGGATTTGGGGATAAAGAAAGGGATATAAGGGAGGGTTGGGAGGGTTGAGACCAATGACCTTCCACATTAATGTTTATTAAGAGAGCTCCAAAAGACTTTGTGGCATGTTGAACACTAGAACACTGATATTCATGGCATCATATTTTTCATTTTGTATCAGTAGGAGCTGCTTAGCTTTTGATTTTTTATAGTCTAATGGTTCCTTTTGATTTTCACCAAGAGACCTATGCTTGCTATCTTTTTCTCTTTTTGCTTTGTAACTAGAAAGTGGAGTAGCCCCCCCAAAGTATGCCAATGTGTTCTGTTTAGAAGAAATTGCCTCTTTATGATCTTCAATCATAATTCCTTCAAAGTCTATTATGAGAGTGTCATCATCATCAAATTGATCAAAAATTGGTGGTCCACGTTGGTCCCAGTCCAAAGGTTCAGAATAACTTGAGGAGATGTCATCATCGGTGTTGAATGGGCTTTGGTTGAAGGTAGATATATGGGTAATTGATTCAACTGGGTCATTGGGGTTATGCTCAGAGGCTAGGGGATTGTTGGTTTCAAGTGGGATATCCTCAGATGCCTTTTCATCATTTGAAACATCCATGGTCTTACATGTAGGTACCATGGTACTAAGAGGACCTATTCATAATGGTTTAAATCCAAGCCCCAACCTAGGAGGTTGTCCTTCTGTAGTAATAGGTTCAATGATTCCTTTTTTCTGAGATCCAAGACCAGTATAGCCATCATAGCCTTGTTTCTACATGATAGTAAATCCAAGTCCATACTTGTTAGGAGATATCAAAGTGGGTTCTCGTTCTGCTTTTTCTTTCTCAATACATACAGATGTATTCTCAATGATAGAAGTATCATTCCTTGTACTGATCTCTGAATGTTGTGTTTGAAGTGGTTGTGATTTACCATTAGATTGGGGAGAAACTAGTGACTCCCTAATGTGAGAGACTTGAGACATGAATTACTCGGCACACCCATTTTATTCAATCTTCATCTTTTCCTTGGCTTTACTAAGCAGTATATCAACATCCAAAAACTTAGAGGGATTTGTGCGTTGTGCTTCATTGTTTGTTGGGATTTGGAATGTAGTAGCATCTCTTAGATTAGGAAAAAATTGGAAAGGATCTGGATCACTAGGGATGGTAACCTCCATGTTGTCATAGGAAAACTTCAAACATTGATGATATGTAGAAGGAACTGCTTTCATAGCATGAAGCCAAGGACATCCTAGTATCATGTTGCAATTCATTTCAATGTCTAGGACATGGAACAATGTGTCTTCAGTAGCTAGACCAACTCTAATAGGTAATGTGATGATGCCACTAGAGAAGCGTTCACCATCATCATAAGCTTTTATTGTGATTCTTCGAGATGGATCCACATCATCTTCAGAATAACCCAAATTGTTGACAACCTTAAGAGTACAGATGTTTAGTCTTGATCCTCCATCTATTAAGACACATCTGACTTTGGCATTATGGATGAAGACTTCGAGATAAAGGGGATCATTATGGTTGGTTTTGTCCTTAGGAATATCTCGAGGTGAAAAAGTAATATGTTGTGACGTAGATAGGTTCCCAACCATTGCTTGAAACTGGGCAACATCCATGTTATCTGGGACTATTGACTCTCTAAGGGCTTGCTCCAAGATCTTTTGGTGTTGGGGTGATGCACGCAGTAGGTCCAAAATGGATATTTGTGTAGGGGTTTTTCCAAGTTGTTCAACAAGGCTATAATTAGATGAAGTAGGAGCAGTAGGTCTACTTGGAGGTGCAGGTCTAGTAGAAGCAGTAGGTCTAGATGGGGCTCCAGGTAGGGTGATCTTACTATAGCACATAGTGACAGCACAACGAGGGTCTTCAGCCTTCAATGTGAATGTGGATATGCGAAAGTCAAACTCATTAAAGCAATTGATGGTGTAGTCATAGCCGGTGCGTGTGTAATTCACATTACCTTGTGAGTTTTAGTTTGAACTTGATGGTTTCTCTTTGTCATGATTCCCCAAAGGATCTTTGAAAATAATATGATCAGAGTTGGATGCTAATAGTGATGGATCAACTATGATGACACCATCATCAATAAGGTCTTGTATTGCATGTTTTAGTTGGAAGCATGATGAAGTTTTGTGTCCTTTGCTGCGATGGTAATCACAATACTTTTTATCATCCCACCAATCAGCTTTAGTCAATGGTTCATCTTTGATTGGGGGTAGTTGCAGGAATTTATTACTTAGTAACTATTGTAATGCAGTCTCAAGTGGTATTCCCAATGGTCTGAATTTTCTATCCTTGGTTCTAGGATGTCTTTTGTCTTGTGTGGAAGTCTCTATTTTCTGTTGTGGAGCTGATGTTTGATTAGAGGTTTGTGAATTTGTAGGGTTTACACCTTTCAAAGTCAGTTGAGGTTGTGTTGTGCTACTCATGTAGGCATCCACAATGCCATCATTAGTCACATTCTTGTTTTTGGAGAAAATTTTTGCCTTGTCATTAGATGAGTTGGTGTTTGTGTTTTCTTTGTTTATCTTGAGGATTCCTTTATGGATAAGAGCATCTTCAATACTAGCCCCTTTTTTCATTAGTTTAGAAATGGTGCTTGGGCTCTTGATTTCAAGTTCATACATTAAGTCAGGGACTAAGTTTTCAATGCACAAGTTTACTTGTTGTTCTCTAGGAATGTCTAGTGAGAATTGACTAACTAAGCTTCTCCAATGGAGTAAGAATGCGATGAATGGCTCTCCTACCTTCTGTTTAGTTGAGCACAAATTAGAAAGTGTCACCTCATTTGTAATGTTAAGGGAAAAGTGGGAGATAAACTTGTCTGCTAGCTCTAACCAAGATTTGATATTACCAGGAAGTTTGGAGTACCACTCAAGTGCAGGCCCACCTAAAGAATGAGGGAACAATCTCATAAGGTAAGTGGGTTCATCACTAAGTTCAATACATGAAGCACAAAATTCTCAGATGTGATCAATAGGGTTGCCTTTTCCTTGGTATTTTTCAAACCTTGGAGCTTCAAAGTGTTTTGGGAATGGAGGCATATGCAGACTTTTATCGAATGGGTTAGGACGTAGGTCCCTTTCTGTATATAGAGCCTATTTCTTTTGGACTCCCAATGCCTTGATTTGTTTGGAAAGTTGTTTGAATTGTTGTAATAGTTCTTCATTGGGGTTTTACATGATGGTCTTTCCTTCAAGTCTTTTGTGTCTATGAGTAGACCGTTTGCTATGGCGAGAACTATGTGTACTTGGCTCTGACATTTCTATGTTTGATGAGTCTGATGAAGTGTCGCTAGGTGGTGGAGGTATGTTGGCACCTCAAAGATAGAAAGGTCCCTATTGTTGGGGAACTCATTCTGGAATTTGTTGTGGGATTGACTGTGATTGTTGTACCATGTTTTGTTGTTGTGTCATGTGTTGTGGTTGTTGTTGGGATACCTTTGTTGGTTGTATGTGAGACCATGTGTGTGCTTGTTGTTCTAGAGGTATTTGTTGAGGTTGTTGTGGCACATGTTGTTGTTGTAACAAATGTTGTTGGTATGCAATTTTTTTCTCAATGCATCTTTTGTATTCCATTTTTTGCTTGGGTTGCTCTTGTTGTTTAGCAAACATCAATTGTTGTTGATAAATTGTGTGCAAGTCAAGTGGGTCCACATGGGATTGCATGTTAGGAATGTTGGATGTTTTCCCCACTTGTGGTTGTTGTTTTTGCATTCGATGTTGTTGTTGATATGTGGGATGTGTGTCAAGTGGATGTAGACTTGGTTGTGCCTTGGAAGTGTTGAGTCCTTGTACCATTGTAGGTTGTTGTTGTCGTGGGGGTTGACTAAGTCCTTGAGAATTGAATGTCAGGTTTGTATTGTTGTTTTGGTACCTTTGTGTTTTAGATGTTCCTGCTTGCGACATCATATTGACTTGACTATGAGATGCATTTCTATTGGGAATAGGTGTAATTTCAATAATACTTTTCCCTTGTGTTTCCCTAGGGATTGTTGTGCTTGATATTTCACATGTTGTACTTGTAAGAGGTTCTATAGTGTTTGATGTCATAGCACTGGGTAAAGTTAGGAGCAAAGGTGTACTTTGTTGATTTGCCTCCAAAGAAGGTATGTCTGGCATCCCTAGAGCATGGGTCACTTTCGGTGCATCTTTTTGTTGCATCATGTGACTAAAATAAAGTCTTAATGCCCTTTTGGGGTGTTTAGGGATTGGTGGTATTTCATCAAACAAGGGGTTGACATTGGCGTGTTCAAATGTACTTTGGAGGGTTTCAATTGTTGGTTCCTGATGGGACCTTATAGGTGCCATTATTGTGTTTGAAAACTCCAAAGGTTGTTTTCCCTTGTTTAAGTCCAAATTTATCATGGGTTGGATGTTTTCAATTGTTGTTTTGGTTTGATTTTTGGACCTAGGACCTACCAAGTTTGGGTTAAATTTGACAATTTCTTGGGCTGCCAAACGTTTGAAGTTCTTGCAAAAAATTTTGTCTTGACATGCCCTAGCCATTTCTTCATCAATGATGCCATAATTAGTGTTAGATTCATCAATTAGGTTTATAGTGTCTTGTTGTATGTTTGATGTGTTAGGTTGGCTGAATTCAAAGGAATGTGATTGTTCATCTTCAGGTGAGGTTGGTACACTTCCTCCTCCTGGTGGAATTGGCACAAATATAGGTTCAAAGTTAGGACTCCATTGAACCATCCCATGTGTGGGGGAAGTGTTTGGAGGTAATCTCATGGTAGGTTTATTGTTCAAGGTTTGTTGTGCCATAGCTTGAGGATCTTGTGGATACATGTTCAAGGGGTCTGCTAGTAATGGTTGTGATGCCTTGATTTGGTCTTTGTCAAAGGTTTGTTGGTTTTTCTTGCTCTTTCTTTGTCTTGTATGAGGTTTTGGTTGTGCTTGTGCCTCAAAAAACAAAGGTTGATAGAGTTCCTCTGGTCTCTGAGCTGCTTGTCTCCTGGTAAGTGCTGGCATGATACCTAAGAGTGCAAAAAGTGGTGGGTATGCAAGATATGAGTGTTTTTGGGACTTTTAATTGTTTAGGAATGTTATGCAATGTGAAAAAATGCTAAATTAATTATGGTTTTGATGTGCAAAGTGAAAATGTCCTAGGGATATTATGCAAATGCAAAATGCAAGGTGGTGTTTTAAAGTTTGACTAGAGGGGATGAAAATGACTCTAAGATATGCAAAATGACAATTAGGGTTATGTTTTGGACTTGTTAAGGATGCTAAAGGTTGATGTATGCAAGGTATAAATTGCAAAGGATGATGTTCTATGGTTTTTAATGATGTTTGGGACATGCAAAATGAGGGTAAATGCTCAAGAAGGTAATTTGGTTGATGGACAATTTGATAGGGTTTGGTAGTGAAAATGATGCTAAGGATTTTGATCAATATAATATGAAGGGGATATACTACTAGGGTAGGTCAAAATGACATTTGGGGATGCTATGAAAAGGGTATATGGAAAGTTTTGAACTTAGATAAAACCTTTTGAAATTATTTTGCCTAAGAGTTTAACCTTGTGATAAAGGACTTTGGATCTTGACCAAAAACTGATAAAAGATGAAAAGGTCAAAGATATCAAGACATAGATAGATTTTGACCAAAGAAAATGATAAGAAAAGATAAAAAGACTAGTCAAGATCATTATCCGTCAACATTAGCAGATACTCTAAGACTTATACTTTGTCTAGATTTTTGACCAAATTCAAAGGTTTTGGGGGTTCAAAATGACATTTTGAGGACTCAAAATGATGGTGATGCTAAGCAGGATGTCACAGAGAGGTAAATGGTAGATGATAGTGTTATGGCAAGTTTTGATGCTCAAAATGATGATTAGGACACCCAGAATGATGGATAAAGTGGTCAAGATGATGAATAGGTATGTAAAGATGCAAGGTGGTAAATACAAAGTGTTGATTCTGAGATGGGAATGCGAAAACTAAGGAAAGTAAAAATGAACCTAAATGGATGCAATATGAAAAGTAATGAGGACTAAAAGGTGCAATATGAAGTCTATATGATTTAAGAATGAAGCTTGGACTTGGGTGAATGCAAGTGAAATCTATGCAAGTGTGAGATCTACATTTTACCAAGCACATTTAAGAGCACAAGTTGCCATGTTTTCCAAGGTTCGAGTGTGTTGAATCAATGTTTGCAAAGTTTGATAAAGGTTGAAATTTTTTGGCAATGTGTGAGGTTTTGACAAGTTCAAATGATATCCAAGGTTTAAATTTAAAATTTTGGCTTTTATCTTGATTATGTTTTACACACACGCAAGATACATTAAGACAAGAATAGTTGTTGTAAAAGTTAACAAACACACCACAACCTAGGCTTTTAGGACTATATCCACTAAATTCCTACTTGAACTGAAGTTTAGCCGTGCTTATCCAGAGCAGACAACCTAGGATCTTGGCACCATAGGCCCCCCCTTACAGCGCACTCACTTCTCGGGGCTACCAAGATCCGCTTCCCAAGGGGCATGACTTCCCAAGGGACTGTTGCCTCTACTAAGGACCATGAGAATGTAGGATGTCTTCACGGGCATGGGTGACCCCTTGAGCCAGTGGATAGAAAGAATTTTGGCCACTAAAACATGGTTTTTAGTAAGGGCATTCCGTTTAGCAAGTTAATGATAAACTTCCGCAAAAGGTCTCCCAACCCCGAGAACTAGGGTTTAACACACCACAAGGGTACTGGAGGAGAGCTATCATTCAGCAATACTGCCGACATAGCTTTCACTGTAATCAAGTTTTATATAGCGGCTGGAATGTTGACCTGGCTTTGGCCCATTACTACTCTGAGGTTGTCCCCTGGCATACCCAATATCGAGTATCTTGGTCCAAGGCAGGCCTCCTATAGAAGTTACATGGATTTCTCTTACACCCAAGATCCATGAATGGCGAGGGGAGAGGATACATCCAATGCAAGTCATAGGGATCTAATACCGTAGACATGCCAGGCAGAAAAGAAAAAGGTTCTTTTTAAGCACCAAATGAAATGTTATCTAATCTAGGAAATCCACACACATAGTTTTGAAAGACACACAAAGTCTTCGACAACATCCTGCAAAGCACACATTAGTAGTTTGTTATGATCATATCTTCATCCAACAATCACCACATGCTGCAAATAGACCATTAGTAACACAAAATCATAGAGAATGATAGGAGCTTGAAATGCAAATTTTGATTAGTGCATGTGCTTACTATGAACCTAGTTGTGCTCTGATAGTACAGATCTAGGTGTGAAAAGGAAGAGCAGATAGTCATTATACCCTTCCAAGTGAGCTCCTTCCTTGCACCTACAAGCACAAAACAAGAAAACCCAAGTTATTTATGCATGTTCACGTCGGGATTACCAAATGTAGGACCAAAAAAATGGGCTAAAAGCATAACATACTATGAGCAAATCACAAACTCAATAATCATACATTAGCACCCAATAGTCTACCATGAAAGCCAAACTAAACAAAAGAAAGCAAACATAATCAACAACTCCCTTTTTTGCTTGTAGCTCCCATGTCCTTCTTTCTTCTCCAAATGATTGTAGCTCCAATTTGCCTATTAGTGGACACAAGATTGAAGCAAAAGCCTATGATAGTGATAAAGCCATGAGAATACTTGAAGTGTGATTTTATGTGAGAGAGAGAATGCAAAATGCAAATTAGTAAAGACTCAAAAACTCAAATATTCAAGGATTCAAGACTTAAGCATTCTAGCTCCAAGAGACCCAAGGACCCAAGATGAGAGAAAGAGTGTTCATTTTATAATTTTCACTCAAAGTGAGGGCATTGGATTTTTCACCCACAAACATGCAATGTAGCAAGAGATTCCTATGATGCATATGACAAAATATGCTAAAATTAAGATTCTAGGACACATGAGAGTCAAATTTGGCTAAATATGGAAGAGAATCTATGATGCGTCATAAGATTCCTCAACCCACTTAAATCCAAGAATCTATGACGAATAAGCCAAATAGGGACATGCATAAGAGGTAATAATAATTCCTATGACGCATATGAAAGAATATGCCAAAAGTAAGATTCTATGACACATGAGAGTCAAATTTGGAAGAGAATCTATGACACGTCATAAGATTCCGCAACCCACTTAAAGCCAAGAATCTATGACGAATAACACAAATAGGGACATGCGTAAGAGATAAGAATATTTGATTATGACAAATCTTATCCAATTGTCAAAGGAGAATCCACGAGGTGTCACATCCAAGTGTCATGATGATGAAATTTTTTATGGAATATTTGAATTAAAAATCATTTTATTCCACGAAATAAGAATTAGTAGAAAATGGAATTAATGATGGAAAATAGAACTTAGGAAATTGTAAATTTCCATGGTTTGCCGATAATGAATCAATTAATTAATAAAATTAATTAATTGAAAATTATAATCAGGAAGAATAATTAGTGAGAATAATAGAATTAAATTATGGGTTATTGAATCCTATAGAGAAAATTAGTAGATGATTGGCCAAATTGATTAAATGAATGCGACCGTATCCTTTGATGAAAGTGTGATGATGATGGATATCGAATAAGATGATGAAAAGGTAGACCAAAACCATGGTCAAATTAATTGATAGATCGAAATTGACAACATGCCAAGGACACATGACATGAATAAATTGATATGTAACATTTAACCGACATTGTAAATGCTACAAGATTGAAATTGATTGATAAGGTTTGATCATAATAACATTGATGGACACTGTCAATATTATTAAAATGGTTGATGATTCCATGATCTCACATTGAAAGCCTCAACAATGTCAAAGATTGGATGACATGAATGATAGTTTGACCTAGCACTGAGAGCCACGACAGTACTAAGGTCAAATTGATAAGATTGATAAGTTTCCAAGGCACTAAAAGCCACAACAATGCCTAGGAGCGAATAAATGATGATTGATTTGAGATGTTTGATATGTTTTGGGTTGATTAGGACCTATTTTGAGTTGATTTGATATGATTTTGAGTTGATTTGATATGATTTCAAGTTGATTTGGGGTGATTCTGAGTTGATTTGATATGATTCCAAGTTGATTTGATATGATTCTGAGTTGATATGAAATTGATACAAAAGGGGATACAAATGACAAAATATGGTCAATCTAGCCAAAAGATCGAAGTTAGTAGAATGAGAAAATGGGACAAATTAGTATGAAGAAGTGATGAGGTCATAGATGCGAACCATTTTTGAGCGTCTACATTTTGCCTCTCTTTGATACAATGTGATTTAGAGTGTTGTATCAAAGAATAACTGATGAGAAAGCCACAACATGCCACACTAGACACTCCCATAATGGCAAGTCATGAAAAATTTCTAGGTGCAAGATATTTAGATGCAAACAAGGCGTCCTATCACTGTTTGACATGGGTGAAAATGTAGATTTGGAATGTGCTCAAAATGGGACTTCACGAAAAGGCTCAGAATGACAATTTAACTTCATGGAACATGTAGATGCACTAAACAGAAGGTTTTAGAAACATTAAACACCTCACAGGGCTCAAAGGCAAAGCCAAGTATAGAGGCATTAAAAGCCTTTATAGGCTTGATTTTCTCAAAAAAATTGAAATGTGACTAAAAATGAAGCATACAATTTTTAGTCCCAACAGGTACCCTTCCTAGTTTTCTTTATCATTATAGAATCCACAATGCTTTCCATTTGTAGTGTTTGGGGTGTTGGCAAGTCTTATACCCAATTAGTCCCTTCCACATATGCAAGAGTATGGCGATATATTAGTATGAGTACCCTTGTAGGGAAATAAGTCACACACATTGAAGATTGGTGATATGCCCAAGTTAGGAGGTACTTCAAAATTATAGGCATTGTTGTCATATTTGTGTAGGATTTTCAAAGGTCCTATATTTTTCATCAACAACTTGTGGGATGACCTTTTGGTAACCTCTCCTTCCTAAGATAGGCAACCACTAGATCTCCCACCTTGAGCTGCAAGTCTCTCCTTGACTTATCTACCTTTGTCTTATACTTTTCCACTTGGCTCTACAATGTCTTCCTTACTTCTTCATGTAGCTCTTTCATCTATTCAATAAATGACTCTCCTTGTGCACTCCTTTTTTCATGTAGGTTGAGATCCCCCAACTCCAAGATCTCCCTAGGGTAAGTCCCATACACAACTTCAAATGGGATCTTTCCAGTGCTCCTATTGATGGAGTCATTATAAGAAAACTATGTTTGCCCTATACTATGATCCCATGATTAACCATGCTATTTGGTCAAACACCTCAATAAGGTGCCCAAAGATTTTCACCACCTCTATTTTTCGATCAGAATGAGGATGGAAAGCAGAAGAAAAGGAAAAATTGATTCCTAACATCTTCCAAAGGGTCTTCCAAAAGTGTTCTATGGATTTAGTGTCCCTTTCACTTATAATGTTGAGTGGTAAACTATGGATCCTCAATATATCCCTATAGAATATACCTAGAATATGTGAAGCATCATTATTTTTTTTGCATGGGATGAAGTGTTTCATCTCATTGAAATAGTCTACATCAAAAAATACACTATAATGCCCTCTAGGTGTTTTAGGAAGTCCCAATACAAATTCCATACTCAACCACTCCCATGGTCTTTGTGGTACCTGCATTACTACTATGGCCTTTACACCTTTGACACACATGGAATTACTCCACAAACTTCTGTACATTGGTCTACAAATCTAGGCCAATGATACTACCTATAAAATTTCTCATGTATTTTGTCTATCCCAAAGTGTCCTTCTACACTGCCTTGATTCTTTTCCTTGATGATGTTCTCCCTCATAGAACATTAGGGGATGCACAATTATTTCCCCATAAATAACAAACCCTCCTACAACATATACACATTATAATCAATCTTAAAATTTTTTTGAAATTTCACACATACCTCATAAGCTTCTTTGAAGTCCTTGTACGCTTTGTAGAGGTCACCTAGATCCTTCATTCCTACACTTTGCACTTGGATCTCTTGTATGGATAGGACTCTCGTATTGAGAGCATCAACAACCTTTTTTCTCACACCTTTCTTGTGCTTGATCACAAAGGCGAATTCTTGCAAATATTCCACCCACTTGAGGTGTCTTTGATTTATCTTTTCCTACCCATTCAGAAAACTAAGGGCATGGCTATCTATATAAACCACAATTTTTTTTGGAAGGAGGTAATGCCTCCATTTCTTCAAGGCTTGCATCATTGTATACAGGCCCAAATCATAGGTTGAGTACTTTTTCTTGGCCTCATTTAACTTCTCTAAAAAAAATGTCATAGTGTCACCTACTTGGCTTAGTTCTACTCCAATAGCTAGCTTACTAGAATTACACTCCACCACAAATAACTTATTAAAATTAGGAAACCTAAGGGTAGGAAATTATGCTACTCTTTTCTTCAAAATTTCAAAACCCTTATCTGCTACATCTACCCATTTGAACTAACATTTGTCTCCTCCCTTGATGGTTTTCAGTATAGGTGCACATATATGACTAAAACCTCTGAAAAATTTACTATAATAGGATGCCAACCCATGGAAACTTCTAAAATCCCCTATACATTTGGTAGTTGGTCACTCTAATATGGCTTTTACCTCATCTTGATCTATTTTGATACATCTATTTGCAATAACAAAACTAAGGTACAGTAGTTTATTTTTTAGGAACTCATATTTGTCTTGATTAATTAGAAGCTTCTCCTAATGTAGCCTTCTCAATACCATCTCCAAGTGCTTCATATGCTCCTCTTTTGACATGCTAAATATTAAAATGTCATCCAAATACACAATAACATACTTACCTATAGAATCTTCTAGCACCTCATTCATTAGCCTCATGAAGGTACTTGGGACATTTGTTAGGCCAAATAGGATTTACTAAACACTCATACAACCTTTCATTTGTCTTGAAGGATGTCTTCCATTCATCACTAGGTCTCACTCCAATTTGATGATATCGAGACTTTAAATCCACCTTGGAGAAGTAGCAAGAGCCTCCCAAATTGTCTAGCAAATATTTAATCCTTGGCATACAAAATTTAATATAATGGTGATCTTATTTATTGCTTGATATTTCATACACATCTTCCATTTTCCATCCTTCTTAGGTGCAAGGATTGTAGGGACTACACAATGACTCAAATCCTCTATTTTCCTTGTGAGCCCTTTCAACAAAAAATCTTGAATCTGTCTTACTATCTCTACATTTTGGCTTGGTGTCATCTTGTAGGCTGCCTTCTTAGGTAGGTTTTCCCTTAGTATTAAGTCAATTTGATGACTTGCTTCCCACATAGGAGGTAGTGTAGTAGGAAACCCATTACCCACTATCTCATGGTATCTCTCAAATAGTTGTTGCACTTCTTGTGGCATTTGGATCTTCTCTTTAGTCTCATCTCTTGGCTTCATAATGACTAAAAAACACACCCCTTTCTCCTTCTCCATGACCTTTAAGAACTCTTTTCCACTCACTAGCATAACACTATTTCTTACTTGCTTCGCTCCACTAGGTTCTACCAAAGGGTCCATTTGATACTTCTTACCTTGTTTTTTTATCACATATATATTTTTCTCTCTATCATGTATGGCCTTTACATCATATTTTCAAGGACACCCCAATAAGAGATGGCATGTATTCATAGGCATTATGTCACATAGGATCTTATCCTAGTATTCTATAATCTCAAAATCCACTAAGGTTTGTTCATCCACTAAGACCTATTGACCCTTGCTCAACCATGACACCTTGCAAGGTGTGGTGTGGGTATTCTTATAAGCTTCAACTTGTCCACCATTTCAACTGACACTATGTTTTTAGTGGAACTAGAATCCACTATCACTTTAGAAATCTTGCCATGTAACTTGCAAGTAGTCCTAAATAAAATTTTCCTTTGTGGTGGTTCAACCACATTAGGTACCTTCAAATAGATCCTTTTTAACAACATATTTTCACCATCTACTACTATTTGTACCTTAGAAATGGGTGATGTGACAATTTGAGTGTCATCTTGCACTAACTACATTCTTCTTTCTCCCATAGATGAAGAGGAAGCCTTCTCTAGACATGTACCCATGGTGTGGCCCACATGGTTACAATTATAACATCGATTAGTAAAAATAGTACTACCCCTACCTTGTGACTAGAATCTACCTCTTGGTGGTCTGCTTCCTCTGAATCTTCCTCTTTGTGATAACCCCATATACTAGTTATTCCCACCACTGTCAACAAACTAAGCTTCATCAATCCTACTAGGACTATGTCAATTTCCAAAGTTACCTTTGTGATGAAGGGTGCTCCCCTTAAAACCATAAACTCATAACAAAAATAAAGAAATAATAGAAAATCTGAGAACAAAATATGGACTTCTTATTTGTGCAACAAATGCAGAACTACATAATTCACAAGTACAAAATGCTAACCCACATGGGCACCTTCATTATAGTAATTTTCAAGACTAAGCTACAAACTACCACCTAGAGTTGTCCTAGATAATGTTTAGGACTTTCTTAAATAGGAAATTTTATGCCTCCTAGGAAGGTTCTAAACATTGAAAATTAATACCTAGGGTTGACAAACCCTAACAATATATTGGTGTTTTGAAATGCTACTAGTTTCAAATTACCCCAATAAGAACAAGATACATCTAGGGGTAGCTAACTCCCATCCTTAACATGTCCTTTCAGACACCAAGCCAACTATAAGGCTAAATAATTCTTCACTTTAGGCTCTGCAAAACCTAGGTGGGTTAACCTTGAGGTTCTAATACATAGTACCAATGTAATTAAACATAAATCTAAACCTATTGATAGTAGATGAAACCCTTATAATCTTTTGATACTCATGCAATAACATAGGAATGGGATAGCAACAAATCATAACCTATAAACCCATATGCTAAGTGACGGTTAATTCCTTTTAGCCCACTACAAAAAATGGAAAACTGAATTTATTTGATTAAAAGATTTGTGCAAATGCCCTTCATCACAGCTTGCATCTGATTTAGTGATCAGTGCCTTATCCATTTTAACATAGAGTCACTAATAGTAGTATAACCTAACTCAATTTCCTTATAGTAAAGTTTGTCAATTGAAATCCAAAAAATCCATTCTTATTAGCATCCCTTCATACACCCAAAAACCCTATCAAATCATTGAAGCATTTACTTCACTCCTTTAATTAAAAGAAACATTAGATCTGATACACAACTCATCCAAGTTTCCTTAAATTCAATGAACCTTATTCATTCAATCAAAAAATTAATAGCATATGAAAAATTAGTAGATAGAATAAGAGAACACAGATAATTAATTATAAATCCCCTTTGTATTCATCCTTGAAAAGACTAAATACATCAACTAATAAAACTAAATGAAACTCAAGATATGTTACATGATCTATCATCAACTTCCATTTATCTCAGAGAAAAAAGACATAAAATGAAATGAAATTTGCACAAGAGTGGATGTGTGGCCTACACTAGTAGAGCTTTGCTCAATTAGATAGGAAGTAAAACCAACAACAAATGGTCTCATAGTATAACACTAGAACTCTATCAGTATCACAGAGAAAATTGCCAACCACCCAAAAATGGAGAAAGAAAGAGAATGATATAGGAGGAATGAATTCCCAGATCTGTTATGAGTTTGACATGTGTCCACTTGGAAATTCTCCTCAAGAAGTTAAAAGATTCTCTTTAATCTCCCTCTATAAATGGTAAATCAAATCCTTGCCTATTTTTCCTCTAAAGTTGAAAATATCTCCAATATATTTGATAGAAATCATAACTAATTGCAAAAGACAAAAATCTCTGAGAAGTTCCATCAAAATGCAAGAAAATTGTGAAATGCTTGAGGAAAAATACATCGTTAGGCATCAAATTTTGAACAAACTGAGCCAAAAAAACATATTAAATGCATCCCAACTAAATTCTATAACTGCAATGATGAAATCATTTCCTGTAACTAATAATCTCATTGAAAACAAAAAACCTCATATATCACACACTAGTTACCACCTGTGTAAAAACTAGCTTCAGAAATGGATAGCTCCTCTCTTGTTGATTCCAATAGTATATTGAAGTGCACATTTTAGAAAAAAATTGCCCCTCTAGTAGCTATTTGAAAATCGAGCTCCTTCTATGGCCTTGCATAGCACTTTACAAAAATTGCCCCTCTGGTAACTATTTGAAAATCGAGCTCCTTCTATGGCCTTGCATAGAACTTTACAAAAATTTGACCATTTTATAAAGTTTGAACTATATTATAAATTTAAATCTGATTTAAAACCTGACCCTATATGTTTAGAAAAGGAAATAATTAAAATAATAATTTTTTGGTCCTCACACTTTTTCCTTCATTTTATCAACTTGGGTCAAACCTATTTCACCAACTTTGACATGTGTCATCACCAAATTGGCTTGTTTCCTACTTTGCCATGTCATTGTGCCACATAACCATGCCATGTCATCAGTTGCTATGTCACTATCCTAGTCAGCATTCTGACATGTCATCATGACATAACAACCTTGTGACATTTGTCATTCTCTACCACATCAGCACCTTAGGAAGTGTGCCATATCTTAAACCTCTACCATGTGTCAATTTCTAACTTGTCCACCTTACTGCCAACTCATTGCCACATTTAACCTGCTAGTTGGGTCGCATGTTGCTTGCTTAATGGTCAAGCAACTTCACTTTGGTGACATAGAGATTGTCGTTAGATCTGCCATGTGGCATGATTTGGTGCATTCTAAAATCTAGACCACCACGTTACTACCTATTGGTCATTGTACTTGGTCTACCTCTTGCCATGTGTCATCATGTGGTTTTCTCTTAGGTCCACATCATCATTAAGTCATCCTACCAAGTAAGCCCCACAACCTTGCTAGTTTTCAGGTTTTTCATGAGGTCACCATGTTGCTTGCTAGAAAATTTCCCATTTTCTAGTGGCAACATAGAGACCACTAGATTTTGGTGACCTTTTCCAACATCTCCTATCATGCTGATGTCATCATCTTCAGTTGCATGTTTTCAATCAAAATTTATCTTGTCTCCATCTCTAGCTAGCTTCATCATCCATGGTGGTGCCTCAGACATGGGTTTGTGACTTCAAAAGCCTTGTGTCTCTTAAGACATTTAAGGTAGGAGTGTTCTTGTATAAAAATTATAAAACTTTATCCCACATAGGCCATGTGAGACTAAAGGCCTTCACACTTATTTCTTAAGTGCCATGGAAGAAAACATATCCTTCAAAGCTCCCCATGTGTGCAAGGTCCTCGACATCTTTCTTTGTGTGAATCAATGCCTCTAATGTTAATAGAGTGGAATAGGACTCCCCTCTCTAGCGTGGACTTCATTTTTTATTGGCCTAGAACTCCTTTTGTTATCATGTTTCAATTTGTCTCACTAATTCATCGGCCTTGGCCTTTTATTATAGTTGTATCTGCCTCTTGTGTATACTGGCACCTTTCAAAGGTAGCTCCATAGTGTTGTGCCTTCTCCCATAGCTTTTTTCCCTCTACACTCAACCTAATTATGTGTTTTTGTGAAGGCTATGCCCTACTATGAAATTTTTTGGGGGTATTGTTGAGTTAGATGAAAACCCCATCTAACAAGCTCTCTTTCAAAGTTTAAAAACTCCTCCAAATTCTTCTCTTTAGTGACAAATAGAACAACCTCCTTTTTCATCATTGGTCAACTCTTACTACCATGAAATGGGACTGTAAGCTAGAGTAGCTAAAATACAATTGGTATTCATGTCTGATCTTTCAATATCGCCAGTTTCCATTGTAGAAGAAAAAAGGGGTTTATGGTGTAAAGAGATGGTAGTAACACCATTAATCAATTCCACACTAAATAAACCCCATCTTGGATATAAAAGAATGCATCAAATTTATGATCATCCCTTAGATGAAAAATAAGCATCTGTGTATCCCCTTTGATAGAGCATTCAGACCCTCCATAAGGACAATTGTATAACCAAAACATACATTGTGCCTCATGTTTAAGCTTATTATAATATGGCAAAATATATGGACAGCCTAGACTATGATACTTGTATGGTAGGTCAAGAGATGATGCAACACTTTCCAATGCAATGCATCTTATATTTCCAAGTTCCTATCTACAAGCTAGGCATCTGTTATTTACTCTTGATTTACAGTTGGAGTAGAGGGTATGCACATTAGGACACATGGTTTAGTAAATTGATAAGCATTCACTTCTAGATGTTAATATATAGTGATCAATGCCTCATACTCTAGATTCACTTGAAAAGGTAAAAATTTTAAAAGATAACATTCCAACACCATTTAAGTCCTTATATTCTAATCAACAAAATTCTCTAATTGAGTATGTGGGCTTGAAAACATCAATTGGAACATACTCAACAAGGTAATGAACTTTTCCACTGATTATCTCTTTAGTTTGATGGAATTAGTCAGGCCCCAAAGTGGGTTTGACTAAAAAAAATATTCATTTTTGAACAACTAATCCCTCAAATTGATCCATAGAACATCTGATACCAACTAAGATTAATTTTGAGCTTTTAATTGATCATTAAAACTCATCTGGCATCTTATTTGCAAACTATGATTTTTTGCTAAAATTGCCTGTCAGCTGGCTTTAAAAATTAACCCAAACAGTAACCGAGCTCTAAAATTGAACATATTAATTATGTGTGTTGGCGCTCAAAATTGCATTCCCATTTTGAGCATCCATTTGAAATTTTGAGAAAGTCAAAGCCCTATGAATGCCCATATTTGAATGTGCACTCAGCTGTCCTTTTGAGGTCCTTAAGATGTTCAATGGCTCTGACACTTTCCATTCAGTTTGCCTAAACCTTCCATGATGATAATTTGTCATTCTGAGTTATATGACAAAGTCTTATTTTGAACAAATCCTAAAATTTGCTTTCTACCCCATTTAATATGCAGAGTTCAGTCAAGAACCTTTCCTTGTACAAATCCACCAAGTCCTTTGAAATCCTTTAGCCCCTTCTCATTTTCTTACTCAGAGCATGCCCTTTTAAACCTTAGGCAAACTTGAAATAATGTTTTGATTAAATCTGCTTTAAATTTAAGGTAATTAGGGTTTATACCTTTTTAAATCCAAAAAGTTACTTTTCAAACTTACCATGCAAGTCTCGGCAGTCATAGATCTTGTTCAGATCGACAAACCACAAATTCTTGCATTTTCAAAATGTGAGGCCATTACAAAATGCGAGGAATTGCAAAAATAGCACGTAGCACAGTCTGATTACGTGGGTCCAAGATTTTTCAAAAAGATTGACTCATCGTTGATCTTGGTTGAGATCACCAGATGTCGCTTGCCTAGAGGATGAAGATGAGCATGATTTAAATAAAGCAAGCAAGCACATAAGTGACATTTGTCCCTTATGAACACACAAGGAGATGTTCGTATGAGCATAGATGACAAGCTATGAACATCGTCAATCTATGTGAGATCGACGGATGAGGCATTCTCGCATTTTCAAGATGAGAGGCAGATAAATATTGTGGGCATGCCACTTTGCCATGCGTGGCACAGTGGAACCAAAATGCAAGGAAGTAACAATGTCATGGGCACTGAAGTCTTGAATTCTACAGTTAGGCTTGTTAGAATAAGTGCAGTAAAATGTTTTTTCTCATTGGTCAGGATCATGGTGATGGGCCACCTATTTTTGAAACTCTGAATCACCGTCAATCTAAGGCAGCATCAAGGGTTAGCGTTCGCCCACATTATTTTATCTCCGTATGATTTTATAATGCGGGTAAAATGATTGTGGACCCGTGTCAAAATTAACCAAATCATGCCATTTTGAAATATCACATGTTTTGTGATAAAGGAATAGTGCAATAGTTATTCAAAAAAAAATTCATCAACCATCGATCTTCTCTAAATCGACGGAAGGTGCTGGCTTGCTATATCAACATGCTTGCAAGATAAGAAATGTGGGAGTGCGCAAGCCTGACATGTGGGGCAGACTTAGGTCGTTGATTCAATTCAGATCTACGGTTCTTGCATGTTTTCATTTCTTAGAAGCAAGAAGCGCACACTAAAAGATAAATTGCACACATGGCTAATTATGATTGGGTTATTCTAGACCAGCTTGCCTAGTGGATTTTGAAGTCGTCATGCTCACATTTTCAACTTCTAAGATCTTCAAAATCGACGGTGCATATTTTACTATTGAAAGTGGTATCATTATGCATATTAATGAGACATGAAAACCTTCGTGTGTGAAAGTAAAGAATAGGGAGTAACAAGTGAGATTTTCCCAATATCAACTTGTGCAAGTAGAAATTCGTGAGTCATCTCTGAACGAAAAAATTACTGCCAGAATTGAGATAAATTTGGCACGAGTGTCAAGTAGTTGGCTCAAGGATAAAATGAAGAAGTTACAAAGATAAAAGAAAAGGCTTTAGGTAAGTTTGAATACCAAAGTCTTTGCATTTTCCAGTCTTGGTGTTTTATTCAAAAGATGTTTCTAAAGATTTCACTAAGTCTGAGGGTATGGATAGCGAAAGGATTGTTTGTTAAGAGTAGTTGGTTCTGGGACACTGATACTTTGAAAAATGATTTATTTATTTTTAGAGGATGGTTCAGAAAAGCAAAATGGTTAGCTTCATATGCCTGTGTATGGTTTTTTGATAGATGAAAGCTAGTAATTAGGTGTCATAGTCAAGTCACCAAGGTGATAAGAAGAACAAGGAATAGACTTTGTGAGCTAACAACCTTTTCAGCAGAAACATCATCTTTTAAACAAATTTTCAAAGCATCTTAGTTTGATGCCAGGGTAGTAGAGATATTTGAGACCCTATGCATAGTTTTGGAAGAAGGTGAGGAAGATTTTATACCCTAGGGTATAGTCTTTTTCAATTTTTGTGCGTGTCCCCCCTTTTTGTGTTAGTAGATGGCAAATTTTTGCAAGAAGTTGGTTAAGGAAGCAGACATGGCTGGGGATCAGAGAATCCCTATTTTGTTTTTTTTAATAACCACATTATTTTTTGGCTTCTATACTGCATGCTAAGTAATGATTCTATCATTTCTGAAGCCTAGCATGATCAATAAAGAGTGGGAAGTAAAGATGATTCGCATTCAGTAGTCATCTTGACAAAACCCATGGGCCTAGGTTGGTGCGTATTTTTCAGAGTTGATTTTTTCATTGATAAGGCGGTCTTAGCAGTTGTGCATACAAAAAATTAGTGGTAGAGCCGAATCAGCAAAAAGTAGTAACATAAAAGAAGCTTACAAGAGAATTTTTGATCTACATGATGTTCTGTTAATCTTTTTTTTCTTTCTTCTATTACAAACTTGTGATATCTTTTGTAAGGGACACTTGTTAGTTCTCTATGCCTGAAGCTTGTTGCATCTCATAGTATTTAAGTGAGATCCCAAGGCTAGAGAAAAGGGGGACGGGGGGGGGGGGGGGGGGGGGGGTTTGGTTGGTTGGTTTTCTATTCTTCCAATTTTTTAGAGCTCTGCTCAGGCTATGAAAGCCACATACCCAGCATGTCTTGTATGAATAGCATATGGATTTCGCAGATAGTTCTGATACAATAGTGTGATCTTGTATCTTGTTTTATGCATCCCTAATGTACTTATTTCAAGTAGATAAATACAATGTGTAGAAGGTTTTGAATTTCAATATGACTCTGTCTCCTTTCTTGTTGGGTTTGTAATGTTATATGTTCAAGAACAAAGATCTTGAATGTATTTGCAATTGTCTGGTTGTATGTTTGAAGTTTGCTTGCCTTTGACTCAAGGAGTCATGTAATTGTTTGTGGTTTTAGACAAGGTTGCAGATTCAATTAAGAAGGATGTGAGAAAGTATGGAGTTATATTGGATATTGTTGTCTAATTCATAAGGTGAACAAACTGAACATGAATATATTAACATATGCCGTATGTTGATTGATGTTCAAGGATGCATAATTCTGGAGTGTAGGATTTCCCTAATGGATAAGGCACTGGTCATTTGTAGGGTCATTTAACGGTTTTTCTGCATATTGAACATGTTGTCTTTCCTCAATATAAATCAAATTTTTCCCTTCATGTTGAAGTGGACATAAAATTTTTAACCCTCACTCAGTTTATGAATAATATCATTTTGCATCTAGCTATTGTAGAATCTATGTTGTTTCATAAACCACTAGGAGATATTAGGGGTTTCTTCTGCTTTTCTAGATCTTGAAAGTGGTTATTGCACTAGTTGCATAGTCAGATCTAAAGAGGTTTACCCACCTAGGTTTTGCAGACCCTGAAGAAGAAGAAGGGTCATGCCTTATAGTTGGCTCTGTGTCTGAAATGATATATTGATAATGGGAATTAGTTGCCCCTAGATGTGTCATATTCTCATGGGGATAATTGGAAACAGGTAACATTTTCAAACACCAACAAAATGGCAACTCTACTGGGGACTGTATTGAATCAGATTTAAGACAAACCTTGAGAATTTGAAAAGAAGAGATTCAATACAGCAAGAGAAGTGCATTAAAAAGTTTCAACAGTAAGTTCTCTAATGTTCTTTCCAGTTTTCTTACTCCAAATCATGCACCCCAGTAAGTTTTTATCCATTTGTAGCAGTATTTTTCAAGGTTGAATATAGATTGTGTTTCTAAGAGGGTTCATCTTTAGTCATGTCAACCGGTTGTTGTTTTTAGAATACTGTTGTAATTCAGAGTCAGAATTGGTGAAAGATGTTTTCTCTCTTTTAAGTGTTTTTAAAGTTTTGCAAAGTTTTACAAAGTTGACAATTCAGTTCAGATCTGTAGTGTTATGAATCATGTTTAAAATCTTTCTCACAATAGTGAGTGGTGACTCTATCTAAAGGATCTCTAAACCAGTGTAGATCGGTTGTATAATTGCTTTCAAAGAGTTTTCAGTTGAAATAAGCAGATCTAAAAGTTGTGTGAATTTTCAAGCAAGAAGAGGGATCTATATAAGTTTCTGACCAATAAGTTTCAGAGGGTTGTTTGATTTTCTGTTAAAACTTTTGAAATGATAAATGTGAATCATTGTTGTGATTTCATTTCTCTCCTCAAGGAGATGGAAACTCTATAAGGTTATGATTAGTGGTGTGAAGATTTTAGAGTAGCACCAGGCCAATCAGCAGATTAGTGGTTTCATGCAGCAACATTGAGGTATTTTATGCTTTCATATGATTTCATTTCAATGAAAGTGAGTTCCACATATGTTTTCTCCATCAAGTGAAGTTTTAGCACTAAGAAGAGGAGAATGATTTGATAAGTTTTGTGCACTTCATTAGATCGAGTTTCAATTGGTAATTTTAAAATTTTGTGAAGTGTGTTTGAAATGTTCATTTGGTAGAGGGTTGTGAAGATCTGCTGCAAATTATGAATTCTAAAAGTTTTTAATGATGAATGAGTCTTGAGTTGAAGAATGTCGAGTTTCATCTCATCTAGTATGCAGCCTGTTAGTGAAATTCCTAGATCCATCTCTACCAGGAGGTATATGCCATTAAATTTTAATGGTATCCATGGTTTCTTGAATACTGTGCCTTGTAACCTCAGACAGTATTTGCCTAAGTTTGGTGGAAACCATGAAAATTCAGCTAGTCATCATGTTCAGCTGTTTAGTGACTTGGTTGGTGATTTTGAAATTGCTCATGAAGACATTCAGATGAAATTGTTTGTTCAGACTTTAGAGGATGATGCTAGGGACTGGTTTTCATTTTTACCAGCATGTTCAATTTCATCCTAGGATGAATTTCAGCTTTCATGATGCAGTTCGGGGAAAGAGTAAGCATCTCTGATTATTTTGATAAGTTTTTGAAAATTGAAATCAGGAATGGTGAGTTAGTTCCTGAATTTAATATCAGATTTGCAAAGATTTTGAGTGAATTTCCTAAAAGTTACAAGCCAGATGATCAAATGTGTTTAGTGGTTTATCTCGCTACATTTGATAAAAAGATGAACTATCTGTTGAGAGATAAGGAACCTAGAA
Organism: Cupressus sempervirens; assembly: GCA_028749045.1. Classification (NCBI taxonomy): domain Eukaryota; kingdom Viridiplantae; phylum Streptophyta; class Pinopsida; order Cupressales; family Cupressaceae; genus Cupressus; species Cupressus sempervirens. The sequence goes on along the minus strand of CM053789.1, from coordinate 816,256,931 downwards.
CTTTGCATCAGGCATTCATGATAGCAATAGAGATTGAGAATAACATAAAATATGGCTTAACTCGGAGTCACTTCTCTAGAAATGTTTGCCAGCAAGATGAGGTGCAAAGAACAAATCAATTTCGTATAGAATGTTTAATTTCAGATCAGCAAATAAGCACTCCTGTTATTGTAAATAGTTTTGCTGAAAATTCAGAAATAAAAGCATGTGAACTTGATATCTCTTTGTTGCAAAAAGGAAATGATTGCATTCGTGCTGATTTGAATGCACATGTTTATGGTATTACAATAGCAAGTGGTAGAATTGATTCATTTGATGAGTTATCCAGGCAAGATATAAATCTAGTCATTCATTTTCCCATTGATGATTCACATTGTGTTGAAAACATAACGAATCAGAAAGAGGAAAGGTATTTATCTCAGTATGAGAATGAAGAACTTGGAAGTGATGCATCAAGTGATAAAGATGAAATTTTTGATCCAACATATTGTGAAGAAGCGTCATGTGAAGACAATGGCGACACTTTTTGCTCAAAGGATTGTGATAGTATATATGCATCTTCATGTGAATCAGATGCTGATTGGGAAGAAGAAAGTAATGATAAAAGTGAGTGCTTGTATGTCAGTAAAGGTATGAATTCTTTTCTTAAATCTGAAAGTAAGTGTCCATTTCAGAATTTTGTAAATCAGTTTGAGATTAAAAGTTATGAAGAAAATGTGTCTACACAATATGAAGACAAAGAGGTTATCTATAAGGACGTATTACCTAATTGTGTAGAAGAGTGTCTTGAGGAGGAATGCAGTGATGATCAGTATGCGATTGATCCTAAGATTAATGCATCAGCCCCTATTGATAAGATAAATGATGATTTGCTTGCAAGACATTGTAATCACCTATATGGAGACAATAAAAGCAACTTTGATTTGTATTCTACATGCTTCGTCCATGCAATGGATGTTGAGTCTTCATATGATTCTAATTTTTCTTCTTTGTATGTTGAAAGTGTCCATGACAGCGATGTTAGAAATGGTTTTAAATTTTTCACTAAACCGTTATATGGTGAGGAGTTTGATGTTGATCCACACATCACTTGTCCTAATGTCTACAAAGCTGCTTTGCATGGAATTATCAATCCCCTTTTTGAAGAACACATGGAAAATTCAGATTTAGTTGAGAATGAATTTGATGATGATACCTTGTCTTATTGCTGTAGGAGATTAGAATGTTCTTCTTTGGAGTTTGATAGTGAAACTAATGATTGTGTTGCATCTGAGGAGGTAAATGACAAGATGTTTGATGAAGTTGTCTTTAAAAATTAGTATGCACCTTGCAATGAGATTTATGAGGAACTCTCTGATGTGAAGACTAATCTATTTGCTGATTATGAAGAACCATTTGAAGATTATGGATTAGTTTTAGATTATGATGTATGTGAGTATCAGTCAGATTGTTCATTTGATTATCATCCGGTTATGCTTAAAGACACACCTTTTCAAGGTATGTGTGATCCCTTTCCCCAAGTTGAATATGAAGCCTTCATATTTGAGAATGATAGCATGCATGAGCCATTAAATGAAGAGATTTTTCAGTTTCAATTTGATATGTTTAAGCATGCTGATCAGTATCTTCATAATGAGCTAACAGTTGAAGATGAAATAAGTTTTTACATGCATTGTGAAAATAAGAGTGATGATTTTGTTTTGCCAAGTGATCTATTATATAATGATAATATGATTGATGAAACTGATAGGAGAAGAAATTTTAGTTTACCTCATGAAAGTTCAGATGAGAATCATGTTTATGACAGAGGTAAACAATTTTGTTAAAGTTTGGTGGCCCGGGGTCATCATTTGTAAAGAGTAGAAGTAGTTGTTTCCTTGCTTTAAATAAGCTATTCGAGAGAAATTTTTTTGTTTCAGGTATGTGGTCTGCTTTTCCCAGAGATCTGGAACCTTACCATGCCCACAAGGGACATGTTTCCCCAGATAGAGCCACTGTTGGCGCTCAAAATTGCATTCCCATTTTGAGCATCCATTTGAAATTTTGAGAAAGTCAAAGCCCTATGAATGCCCATATTTGAGTGTGCACTCAACTATCCTTTTGAGGTCCTTAAGATGTTCAATGGCTCTGACACTTTCCATTCAGTTTTCCTAAGCCTTCTATGATGATAATTTGTCATTCTAAGTTATATGACAAAGTCTTATTTTGAACAAATCCTAAAATCTTCTTTCTACCCCATTTAATATGCAGAGTTTAGTCAAGAACCTTTCCTTGTACAAATCCACCAAGTCCTTTGAAATCCTTTAGCCCCTTCTCATTTTCTTACTCAGAGCATGCCCTTTTAAACCTTAGGCAAACTTGAAATAATGTTTTGATTAAATCTGCTTTAAGTTTAAGGTAATCGGGGTTTACACCTTTTTAAATCCAAAAAGTTGCTTTTCAAACTTACCATGAAAGTCTCGGCGATCATAGATCTTGTTCAGATCGACGGAGCACACATTCCCGCATTTTCAAAATGTGAGGCTATTACAAAATGTGGGGAAGCACAAAGAGGGCACGCAGCACAGTCTAATTACGTTGGTCAAAGATTTTTCAAAAAGATTGACTCATCGTTGATCTTGGTTGAGATCACCGGATGTCGCTTGCCTGTAGGATGAAGATGAGCATGATTTAAATAAAGTGGGCAAGTGCATAAGTGACATCTATCCCTTATGAACACAGAAGGAGATGTTTGTATGAGCGCAAAAGACAAGCTATGAACATCGTCGATCTATGTGAGATCGACGGATGAGGCATTCCCTCATTTTCAAGATGAGAGGCAGATAAATATTGCGAGCATCCCACTTTGCGATGTGTGGAACAGTGGGACCAAAATGCGAGGAAGTAACGATGTCATGGGAACCGAAGTGTTGAATGTTGTGGTTAGGCTTGTCAGAACATGTGCAGTAAAAGTTTTTTCTCATTGGTCAGGATCATGGTGCTAGGCCACCTATTTTTGAAACTCTGAATCACTGTCGATCTAAGCCAGCATCAAGGGTTAGCATTTGACTACATTATTTTATCTTCATATGATTTTATAATGCGTGTAAAAGGATTGTGGACCTGTGTCAAAATTAACCAAATCATGCCATTTTGAAATATCATGTGTTTTGTGATAAAGGAATAGTGCAATAGTTATTCAAAAAAATTTTCATCAACCATCGATCTTCTCTAAATCGACGGAAGGTGCTAGCCCACTATATCAACATGCTCGCAAGATAAGAAATGCGAGAGTGCACAAGCCTAACATGTGGGGTGGACTTAGGTCATTGATTCAATTCAGATCTGCTGTTCTTGCACGTTTGCATTTCTTAGAAGCAAGAAGCACACACTAAAAGATAAATTACACACATGGCTAATTATGATTGGGTTATTCCGGACCAGCTTGCCTAGTGGATTTTGAAGCTATCATACTCACATTTTCAACTTATAAGATCTTCAAGATCAACAATGCATGTTTTACTATTGAAGGTGATATCATTATGCATATTAATGAGACATGAAAACCTTCACATGTGAAAGTAAAGAACAAGGTGTAACAAGTGAGATTTTCCCAATATCAACTTGTGCAAGTAGAAATTTGTGAGTCATCTCTGAACGGAAAAATTACTGCCAGGATTGAGATAAATTTGACATGAGTGTCAAGTAGTTGGCTCAAGGATAAAATGCAGAAGTTACAGAGATAAAAGAAAAGGCTTTAAGTAAGTTTGAATACTAAAGTCTTTGCATTTTCCAGTCCTGGTGTTTTATTCAAAAGATGTTTCTAAAGATTTCACTAAGTCTGAGGGTATGGATAGCAGAAGGATTGTTCGTTAAGAGTAGTTGGTTCTGGGACACTGATACTTTGAAAAATGATTTATTTATTTTTAGAGGATGGTTCAGAAAAAAATAATGGTTAGCTTCGTATGCTTGTGTATGGTTTTTTGATAGAGGAAAGCTAGTAATCAGGTGTCATAGTCAAGTCACCAAGTTGATAAGAAGAGCAAGGAATAGACTTTGTAAGCTAACAACCTTTTCAGTAGAAACATCATCTTTTAAACAAATTTTCAAAGAATCTTAGTTTGATGCCAGGGTAGTAGAGATATTTGAGACCCTATGCATAGTTTTGGAAGAAGGCGAAGAAGATTTTATACCCTGGGGTATAGTCTTTTTCAATTTTTGTGCGTGTCCCCCCTTTTTGTGTTAGTAGATGGCAAATTTTTGCAAGAAGTTGGTTAAGGAAGCAGACGTGGCTGGGGATTAGAGCATCCCTATTTTTTTTTTTTTAATAACCACATTGTTTTTCGACTTCTGTACTGCATGCTAAGTAATGATTCTATCATTTCTGAAGCCTAGCATGATTAGTAAAGAGTGGGAAGTAAAGATGATTCTCATTCAGTAGTCATCTTGACAAAACCCACGGGCCTAGGTTGGTGCATATTTTTCAGAGTTGATTTTGTCATTGATAAGGCGGTCTTAGCAGTTGCGCATACAACAAATCAGTGGTAGAGCCGAATCAACAAAAAGTAGTAACAGAAAAGAAGCTTATATGAGAATCTTTGATCTACATGATGTTCTGTTAATCATTTTCTCCTTTCTTCTGTTACAAACTTGTGATATCTTTTGTAAGCGACACTTGTCAATTCTCTATGTCTGAAGCTTGTTGCATCTCACAATATTTAAGTGAGATCCCAAGGCTAGAGAAAAGAGGGGGGGGGGGTTTGGTTGGTTGGTTTTCTATTCTTCTAGTTTTTTAGAGCTCTACTTAGGCTGTGAAAGCCACATACCTAGCATGTCTTGTATGAACAGCATATGGATTTCACAGATAGTTCTGATACGATAGTGTGATCTTGTATCTTATTTTATGCATACCTAATGTACTTATTTCAAGGAGATAAATACAATGTGTAGAAGGTTTTGAATTTCAATATGACTCTGTCTCCTTTCTTGTTGAGTTTGTAATGTTATATGTTCAAGAACAAAGATCTTGAATCTATTTGCAATTGTCTAGTTGTATGTTTGAAGTTTGCTTGCCTTTGACTCAAGGAGTCATGTAATTGTTTGTGGTTTCAGACAAGGTTGCAGATTCAATTAAGAAGGATGTGAGAAAGTATGGAGTTATATTGGATATTGTTGTCTAATTCATAAGGTGAACAGACTAAACATGAATATATTAATGTATGCCGTATGTTGATTGATGTTCAAGGATGCATAATTCTGGAGTGTAGGATTGCCCTAATGGATAAGGCGCTGGTCATTTGTAGGGTCATTTAAAGGTTTTGTTGCATAGTGAACATGTTTTCTTTCCTCAATATAAATCAAATTTTTCCCTTCATGTTGAAGTGGACATAAAAGTTTTAACCCTCACTCAATTTATGAATAATATCAGTTTGCATCTAGCTATTGTAGAATCTATGTTGTCTCATAAACCACTAGGATATATTAGGGGTTTCTTCTACTTTTCTAGATCTTGAAAGTGGTTATTGCACTAGTCACATAGTCAGATCTAAAGAGGTTCACCCACCTAGATTTTGCAAAGCTTGAAGAATAAGAAGGGTCATGCCTTATAGTTGGCCCTGTGTCTGAAATGATATATTGATAATGGGAGTTAGCTACCCCTAGATGTGTCATATTCTGATGGGGATAATTGGAAATGAGTAACATTTTCAAACACAAGAATGTGCTCTGCATATCCCTAACCTTTTTAATCTTGTCTCATGAGGAATTCTCAATCAAAAGATATTGACTTTCAAAGTTACCATTTCAAAATTGCTTGCAAGCAAACATGTCAGAAAACCACAAAACATGTTCAGATTTGGCTTTGAAAATAAGACAAACTGACACTTGGGGAAATGAAAACTGGGGCATTGGTTCAATGTCATGAGGAGAGTAAAAATCTATGATTATGCTTATGATGAATGATGAGCTGAAAATGGCGAGCATTCAAAGTAGGCTACTCAGATTTTTTAGACTAGAAGCACAGGCAGGAAAGCATTTTTTTGCAAATGGAATGGACTTCGAAAAGTGTGTAAACAGATTCTTCATGTTTTGAAAATTTGCATACTTAAATTATTTCTAGAGTACAACATAGTGGTACAATCCATTTGATCTCACCTATCATGGATTTTGAGTTATGACATCACAAATAGGGGTACTGACTAGTCTACCTTTCTGACACTATTCAAAAGTTACAAGTTGCATTTGGAATCGCATTCAAAAGCTAATCAAATAGATTTTTCATAAGCTCAAAATTGAAACATAGCAATTCTCTAACCTCTAAAATGAAACACAAAAGGAATTTTCTCTTTTTGGTCAACTGGGTCAAAGTTATAACAAGTCAAATAGGCCTTCCCAGAATTCAAAGCAATTCACATCAACATGACAACAATAAATGACCTACTTTGAGGGATTCAAAACCTAGTCACACAGATTCAAAATGACTCAAAATATGATACATAGGCTCTTTGGTATGGAAATTAAACACTCCCAAAGAAAGAAGTAATGAAAAATTACTGGGCATGAGATATTCAATTGCAAACAAGGCCTCCTGTCGCTATTTGACATTTAGGTAAAAATGCAAAATTGGACATTGCTCAAAATGAGATGTCACAGAATGGCTCAAAATAGAAATTTATCTTATTGAAACATAAATACATACTGAATGCAAGGTGTTAGAAACATTAAACACCTCTTAGGCCTCAAATGGATAGTTGGGTACATATGCATCAAAAAGCATTTATAGGGCTTAATTTCTTCAATGGTACTCAAAATCCAGGCTTCAATTTTGAGTCCCAATAGTGAATTTTTCTAGGATGCATGCCCCTTATGGGAATGGCAAGGATTCAAATCTCTATAAGAAATAGACCACACACGTAACAGAAAAAAATTCTCTCAAACAACTTTATTGAAAATAGAGAAACTACTACTATGTAAAAATGATGGCCCTGGGCCACCAAAAAAATTTCAAAGTTTTTTACCTCTATCATATACCTAATTCTCATTGAAATTTTCTTGAGGTAACCTGAAATTCTTATTCTCCTTTGTTTCACCCAACACATCAGCACTTTCAATCACTTTGTTAGGCAAAACAAAACTATTATCATCATCTTCATAGTGCACATACAAATCAACATTAACTTCCACATCATGCTCACTATGAAAATATGAATTAATGTGATCATAACTACTGATTTCAAATTGAAACTGATCATCACTAATTGAATCATCAACACCTTCAACTGAAAACATAAAAGTTTGGTATTCTACTTCATTCAATGAGTTAAATGAATCAATTTGTAACTCACCTTGTGCATCTAGATATGAAGAGAATGTAAAATGTGATTTATTCTCATTTGTAATACCAATACTCCACAAATTAGATTGAACATTTGTCACACTTTCCTCACATTCCAACAAATGACTAGATACCAAATCACAAGAATCATCATGAAATTGCCTTCTCACAATATGCTGATCCATATCAATGTTCTCCTCAAATAACTCATTAGAATAAACCAATTCATTACTATAACTTTCCTCATTATATGAGAAATCAAAATGTATCTTAGCCTCATGAAAACAAGAAGAAAATGAACCAGAAATATACCTTATCTCTACATCTTCATTCTCAACATAGAAGTCATCATGTGAATTGATGTACAAACTCCCATCACATACACCTCCAAAACTTGACATAGGATATCTAAAACTATATCTTCTTCAACATCAAATTTAGGGAAAATGAATTCACTATATGAAAAGGAAAAACATGACAAAGGAAAAAAATCCTTGGATAGATTTACATACCTTTCAAAATCATGAGCCAACAAATCTGAAATCTCATCAACACTCAAAAAAGACTTCATTACTAGTTTCTTCTCCTTGGCTATGATTGTTATCTTGATAGCTTGACACATTTACAATAATAGAATCATTAGTAATATATTCTAAAAAATTAGAATTTTGATTATCACATACATCTTCTTCTTTAGACAATACCTCAACAACTAGTATCTTAGCAAATTCATATTCATCACTAGAAGAAAGGCTCTTACTGATGTCACACTTTTCCTTTCCTTTACAATCATCATCATGACAAGATGAATCCACATTACACCTATCATCAAATTTCTGATTACTTTCCTTTGATTCATAAAGCTAAGACTCTTGATCTTCAGTATCATTTTCAATGGATTCATTGCATTCGTTAACATTAGATTCATTAGCATTCAAAGCACTTTCAATCTCCATGATAAAATCTTGGATTTCAGTAATCTTTTCTAACCTTGACTTTGCAGACCAATTAATTGAATGTGGCATAAAAACTTCTAAGAGTACCATTGGCCATGAAGACTCCTCAAGTATAAAAAACTCATCAAGATTCATAACTATTGATTTAAACTTCATGTAAATTTGAAATCCACTAAGACCCTTAATATTAGTAATTGCATATCTTATCATTATGATGGTCTTATTATGAATCTTTCCTTTCAGCCTAGCAATATTTGCACAGACACTTTCAAGAGTTGGCACATCATTTGCAAACCTAGACTCTAAATCCATCTTTTAATATTTTAGACTCCTACATCTATTTTATTAGTGCCAAAAAACTAGATGGAGGCAACCATTTCTACCATTCAACTTTCATGAAAGGAAAATAGATGAAAATTGAAAATAGCTTTATGTTGCTACATGAAACCTCTGATCTGCTGATTGGCACTATCTAAACATGAAAACCTTCACACTATAGATAAAATCGTTGTAGAGCTGCCACCTCCTTGAAGAGAAAAATGAAATCATAGTAGTGATTTACATTTTGAATTCAATTACTTCAGTAGATACAAACAACCACATAAACCATTAATCAAGAAACTTATAATTTCTCTTTCCCAACAAACTAAATCTGCCCCTAAATATTGAAAGCCTTTGATATTAAAATAAAACATGCATTGGCATAGAGATTTAGACTAGAGTCACCACTTATAATTGGTGAGAAAAGATTTGAAACAATTTAGCACTTGTAAATTCTAAACCAGATTTTCAATATGAAAAACATGTAGATCATTAACACCTTGAAAAGATAATACACTTCATAAATCAATTCCTGACACTAAACTTTTCTCAACAACACTTGCAAAAATTGATCTAATTGAAGATAGACATATAATAGTCATAGAACACAATTTACATCCAATTTTACAACATATTGTTGTCCATGAATAAAGCTTAACTGGGGAAGAAAAAATTTTAGAAGAGAAATGGACAATAGCTCGAAACCTTTCTATTGTAGAAAATTCTTCCTATTGTATTGAATCTTCTTCAAATTCTCAAGGTTTTTCTATCACTGAGATTTAATACAATCCATAATAGAGTCACCATTTTGTTGGTGTTTTCAAATGCTATTAATTTCAAATTACCCTGATGAGAACAAGACACGTCTAGGGTTAGCTAACTCTCATCCTTAACATATCCTTTCAGACATCGGGCCAACTATAAGGCTAAACCATTCTTCACTTTAGGCTTTACAAAACTTAGGCAAGTTATCCTATATGGTACCAATGTAATTAAAAATAAATATGAACCTATTGATAATAGATGAAACCCTTATAATCTTCTGATACTCATGCAATAACACAAGAATGAGATAGCTACTAATCATAACCTATGAACCCATAAGCTAAGTGAGGGTTAATTCCTTTAAGCCCACTACAAAACATGGAAAACTAAATTTATTTGATTAAAATATTTGTGCAAATGCCCTTCATCTTAGCTTACATCTAATTTAGTGATCAGTACCTTATCCATTGTAACACAGAGTCACTACTAGTAGCATGACCTAACTTGATTTCCTTACAATTAAGTTTGTCAATTGAAATTCCCAAACTCCATCCTTACTAGCATCCCCTTCATACACCCAGAAATTACTTAACTCCTTGAATTAAAAGAAACAATAGATATGATACACAACTCATCCAAGTTGCCTTATATTCAATGAACCTTATTCATTGAATCGCAAAATTAATAGCATATGAAGAATTAGGAGATAGAATAAGAGAACACAGATAATTCATTATAAATATCCTTTGTATTCATCCTTAGAAAGACTAAATACATCAACTAATAAAACTAAATGAAACTCAAGATATGTTACATGATCTATCATCAACTTCCATTTATCTTAGAGAAACAAGACATAAAATGAAATGAAATCTCCACAAGAGTAGATGTGAGGCCTTCACTACTAGAGCTCTACTCAATTAGACGAGAAGTAAAACCAACAACAACCTAGTCTCATAGTAGAACACTAGAACCCTGTTGGTATCATAGAGAAAATTGCTAACAACCCAATAATGGAGAAAGAAAGAGAATGATATAGGAGGAATGAATTCCTAGATTTTTTCTGTGTCTGACATGTGTCCATTTGGAAAACCTCCTCAAGAAGTTAAAAGCTTCTCTCTAATCTCTTGCTATAACTGATTACAAAATACAAAAATCTCTAAGAAGTTCCATAAAAAATCAAGAAAATTGTGAAACACTTGAGGCAAAATACATCATTAGGCATCAAATTTTGAACAAACTGAGCCAACCAAACATATCAAATGTATCCCAACTAAACTCTATAACTGCAATGATGAAATCATTGCCCATAATTGAGAATCTCATTAAAACACAAAACCTCTTGTAGCACACATTAGTGACCACATGTGTAAAAACTAGCTTTAGAAATTGATATCCCATCTCTTGTCGATTCCAATGGTATATTGGAGTGCACATTTCAGACAAAAATTGTCCCTTGGGTAGCTATTTGAAAATTGGGTCTATGGTCTTACATAGCACTTTACAAAAATTTGACATTTTAATAAAGTTTGAACTATATTATAAATTCAAATCTGATTTAAAACTTGAGCCTATATGTTTAGGAAAGGAAACAATTAAAATAATAATTTATTGGACTTGGCACTTTTTTCTTCCTTTTATCAACCAGGGTCAAACTTGTTTGACCAACTTTGACATGTGTCATCACCATAATGGCTTGTTTCCTGCTTCACCACGTCATCATGCCACATCACCATGACACATCATCAATTGCTATGTCACTATCCCAATTAGCATTCTGCCACATCATCATGATATAATGACCTTGTGACATGTCATTCTCTGCCACATTAGCACCTTGAGAAGCATGCCACTTCTGAAATGTCTACCACATGTCAATTTCTAACTCGTCCACCTTACTACCAACTCATTACCACATGTCACTTGTTGGTTGGGTTGCAATGTCACTTGCTTAATAGTCAAGCAACTTTGCATTGGTGACATAGTGACTACCATCATATTTTCCATGTGGCATGAACTAGTGTATTCTAAAATCTAGATTGCCATGTCACTACCTATTGGCCATTGTACTTGGTCCACCTCTTGATACATGTCATCATGTGGCTAGCTCTCAATTCCACATTTTTGGTGTAAATAAGTATTTACTTATTACACTTACTTGAGTTTACTTAGGTTAATACATTATTTAATTATTTTGTATTCTTTTATTATTATTTTAGGTGAGACACTTAGGAGTTTGTGTACTCTCATTGAGTTATGCAACTCTAATTTTGCACATGGTGTCTACAACATAGGAGTATGCATCATTCATTGAATTGTCATATTGACAACACAGCTATCTGCACTCCTCATTTAGTACATGTTGTCTACACCATTGTAGGCTTATCCTCACATTATCGCACTTAATCTCATGCTCCATGGAGGATAACCCATATCTGGTGGACATGTGCCTAGTTGTATGACATATCATAATGTTGACTTCTATGTATTTTAGAAGCTCTCCTGAGGCCTTTATATATAGGCACTCCTAGTGTACTCTCAAGCTAGCTAAGCTATCATATTGAATGAAAATCATCATTCTGATCATAATCTGTCTATTTTGGTCTACTGTGTGCTTGTGTTGAGTTCTTTAGTTCTTGGGTGAATTCTGGCCTAAGCCAAATTCTTACATGGTATTAGAGCTGAGGGAGATTCTCATCACGTAGTCATTTGAAACCATTCATGCTTCAGCACCTCGACACAAATCTATAGGATTTGTAGAAATTGGGAGTGTCTAGAGCTAGATCTGACCTCACCGTTGCATCCTGAGCATTGATTTGTTGAAGATCACCTATAAATTTTCCTATATTAGGTGAAATTTGATCATTCGGAAAAATATTTTTTCAAATCGAAACCCAGAGGCCCCAATTTGCAATTCGAGTATGATTATTTTATTGATCTAATTAGTTATTTTTTGTATCTAAATTTCTCTATTATTTTAAGAATTATTTTCCTATCAGTCCATGTAGAGAAATTTTTTTTGCTGAACCGGGTAGTGACACCCTGGCTCAGCTCTGTTATTTGGTGGTAGAATTATTTTATTTTGCAGGGTTTTATTATTTCATTTGTGGGCATACACAAACTATGCACACAACCCACAAGCTAAAATTCCCAATGGCTGAGCACCCACTACACAAATTTCTAGTGATATTTTCAGTATGTGGCCAACCAATTCCTGGCAGAGCTTCCATAATATGGGTGCCTTTGCATTTTGAATCTGTGCAGGCTTCATTATAAACAATGCATATAGTGCTCACCCACTGAATGTGGGATAAATCCCAATAAATTTTGGCATCATAGTCAAAGATCTAGTGCTAAACCCATGGACACATGTCCCAATCCAGAGCTACCACACAATTCTCTAGCACATCATTGTAGAACCACATAGTCACTAGACACATGATGACATTTTGCATAGTCACGTTGTAGTGATTGTGCATGCACCTTGCCCACATCAACCGCACATCATATACTGAATAAGCAATGACTAAGTGCCCAATCATTTGCCCAGTTAACACCATGAAGGGTGCCATGTCAATGAATAGTAGAGCATAACGTACATATCCATATAGTATGGTGCACCACATCAGCTGCTAGTGTCATTACTGATGTCATCACATGCCAGGAGGGTGTTGGCATCATCAAGTTTGTTATCTTAAATTTGATGCCCATCATAACTGCTGAGACTACCGTATGACTATCAAGTTTAGCCCCATCATTCATTGATGCAACCCCTCTCTAGATTCATTTTGGTTTTTGCAATCTGACTTTGGGAGGCAATAACTCTCACATCTAGACTCCAAATCAAGTGTGATTTTGTTTGAAATTGGGTAGAAATTTCTAAATTTTTAGTGGTTTAGTTATTTTCTAGTTTTGGTGCATGGATTGTTTAGAAATTGCATTTTTTGTCAACTATACTTGGATAATCTTGCATTTTGCAACTTCAAATGCTCTGTATGAGTGCGTCTAGAGTCAAAAATAGGTTCTATTTTTTTTGAAAGTGCATTATTTTTGTCTACTTTTTAGATCTACTATCAGATTGTAGTGTTGTGTGGTAAAAAATTTCACTTTCAGCAGTAGGACCTTTCTTTGATTTGTAATGCTTCAGAATTGTAGCACATTGTAAAGTTTCAAATTTGTACTCCATTAAGAGGTTGTAACAAGCAAAATTAGAAGTCCAAGAAGGCAAAAATTGGCAAGTGTCCCATTGTAATCACACTACCAATAAAGTTCCCAAAGCATCTATTTTGGGGGGGTTTCTTTATTTAGTGAAAAGGGGGGTGTTCTTGGTGTTGTGTTCTCTCTTTTCTACACTTTTCTTTCATTTTCTGCATTATGGGCAACTTTAAGTTTCCTAAATTAACTCCTCATAACTATGCTTTGTGGTCAATCAAAATGTGGTATCACTTAATGCATAATAGAGTTTCACAATATGTAGATGGTACTCTTTCTAAACTAGCAGGTGATAATGTATCAGCAAGTGAAATTTTAGACTAGTTAGTAATGGATAGGAAAGACCTAGGTGATATATGTTTGGGGGTAGATGATAAGATCATGTATCAAATCAAGAAGTGTTTTACATTCAAGGAAGCTTGGGATACCCTTGAAAGCCTTTATGGTAAAGTGTTTGAAGAGGATGTGTTCAAAATCAAACATGAGCTTGTCTTCTTAGATTCTAAGTCATATGACTCGATCCAGGACTTCATCATCAAGGTGAATGAACTAAGGACAAAGCTTACTAATTGTGGGAGTTCTATCAAAGATGACAGACTAATCTATCTCATACATAACAAGCTACCATCAGAGTATTCCACATTTGTATCTTCTTTTAACACCTCAAAGAATACCCTAGGGGCTACCTACAAGAAAGTCACTTTTGATGAATATGCTAAACTGTTGGATGATGAAGAAAAGAAGTTGAAATAAATGGGAATTATGAAAACACCTCAGTCCAAAGCATTGGTGGCCAACAATGAGGGTTCTCAACATTCAGCTGGATAGTCTTCAAATAAATGAAAGGGTAAGAAGAAATGGAAGAAAAAATCTAAGGATGTAAAAAAGACAACACCACAATCAAATCAACAAGGCAAGTCCTCAAATTCCAATAAGAAAGGGGACAACAAAAATAAGGAGAAAAAGAAGTGTGCTTATTACAAAAAATTGGGTCATGAAGAGAATGATTTTTATCTCAAAAAGATTGATGAATTGACCAACATCATGAAGAAACATAATGTTCCATTGCGTAATGCTTATAAGGACAAAGGATCATCTTCAGATTCCAAGGGCAAAGGGCAAGCACTAATGGAAAATGAAAACTCTTCAAAGGAATGGATATTTGACTTAGGTGCCTCATATCACGTGGGTTCTTCAAAGGAGGATTTTTCTTCAATGAAGCAGTCCAAGGTACCACACATCTTCATGGGGAATGATAGAAAAATGCAAGTTGAAGGGAAAGGAAATGTGGAAATGGAAAATGGAGAGTTTCAAGAGGTTCTCTATGTTCCAAACCTAAGTTCAAATCTCCTCTCAATCTACCAAATCACTCACCTTGGAGATGGACATAGAGTTGAGTTCCTTCCAAACTCACTAAAAGTGCAAAATATTAAAGATGATTCCTTGGTTGCAGTGGGGAAAGTGAATAACAATAATAGGTTGTATTCTTTCTTCCATTTTGTGCCAAAGCATCCTTCAAAGGTCTTGCTATCTCAATCCAATTCAAACATGCAATTATGGCATGAGCAGTATGGTCATCTTGACTTTCGCTACCTTCAACAACTTTGCACAAGCTAGATGGTCAAAGGTCAACCTCAAATCAACTTTTCTAAAGGTGAGTGTTCAAAAAGTTTAGTGGATATGCATCCAAAAGGGAAGTTACAAAGATGGAAGTCTTCAAGAGCACCTTCAAAGGTCTTGCTATCTCAATCCAATTCAAACATGCAATTATGGCATGAGCGGTATGGTCATCTTGACTTT
Source organism: Cupressus sempervirens (assembly GCA_028749045.1). NCBI lineage: Eukaryota > Viridiplantae > Streptophyta > Pinopsida > Cupressales > Cupressaceae > Cupressus > Cupressus sempervirens. The sequence continues at coordinate 816,241,565 of CM053789.1, read as the reverse complement.
TGCTACCTTCAACAACTTTGCACAAGCTGGATGGTCAAAGGCCAACCTCAAATAAAATTTTCTAAAGGTGAGTGTTCAACAAATTTAGTGGATATGCATCCAAAAGGGAAGTTACAAAGATGGAAGTCTTCAAGAGCACCTAGTGTTCTATAGATGGTTCACATGGTATTAGTAGGTCCTTTTGCATTCAGCCAGGGTTGCTACATACTTACCTTAGTTGATGAATTTTCAAGGTTCACTTGGGTCTACTTTCTTCATGGTAAGAATGAAGTGTTGGAAACATTTCTAGACTTTAAGACTCATGTAGAAAAGAAATTTAGAAAGGTCATCAAAGTACTCCGCATGGACAATGGAAACATGGATGTGAACATAAGACTTAAGGACTTTTGTAGACATGAGGGAATTGATCTTCAGACTCTGCCAACATTTAGTCCACATAAGACAAATGTTGCAGCTTTGAGGATCTTCACTCTTAAGTCTATGTAAAGTTTCATGATTCATGCCAAGTCTCTAGATCCATCATTAGAAGTTGAAGCAATCTCTATTGCAACTCACATTCTTAATCATTCTCCTCATCCAGCCTTAGATGACAAAACTCCTTTTGAGGCATGGTGCAGTAGAAAACCTATTGTGAAACACTTTAGAGTCTTTGGTTGTCCTGCATGGGCAAAGAGATATTCTAGGGGTTGCAAGGCATATTCATCTTTGCCTTATACTTTTGTTGGTTATGAAGATAGTGTGAAGGCATACCGACTTCTAGATCCAGAGACACATTAGATATTTGTGGAGAAGGATGTACATTTTGAGGAAAGTTCACCCAACTTGTCCTCTACTCCTCTTCACACATCATATAGTGTGGAAACTAATAGTGATTTCAGTGATAGTGCTTCAATAGATTCAGACATGAGGGGTTCTATTGACATTTACAATGAGAGGTCACTTTATCAGTTTAGTCCACATGCATACATAGCCATAGTGATAGGTCTAGAACAACAAGGTACATCCAGTCTTCTAGATACAGGTTCAGTGACAGATTTGGGGGATAGTATTAATGATTTTCCTCTTCTTCTTGATGCTAAATTACCTTCTTTATTTTTCATGAGGGTTCCATCTAACTCTCTTGTTCATTCTCTACATGATCGATCCTCACAGGTTGAAGTGATTGTGGATACTGATGATCAACAGTTGCAACAAGGTTCTTCATTAGTTATAGAGACAAATAGTTCTTTGGGATAGGTTCTTCACCCAGCTGAGTAAGTTTTAGAGACATCACTTATCCATGGGATTCTTTCCATTCATAGTGAAAGCATCTCATTTGTACCCTTGACATTGTTTCTTCCTAAGGGGAGGAACACCATTTTGCAGTCTTGGATTAGCTTTTTCATTCGAGCAATCGCTATTTGGCATTCTTCTTTGGAGGGGGGGGGGGGGGACCCTATTCTATCTCTCTTACTCTTCTCATCATTCTCTTATGTATATAATGGATGTATGTCATAATGGGGGGGTCTTGATTACTCCATCCATCCATGCATCTCTATTTATCTCTCTTTTTGGGGGAGGGTTTTTCCCATGAGGTTTTCCCTCTTTCCCTACTTTATGGGAGATTGCATATCATTATGTACATGGGTACCTAACATGGCCTAGTAGCTGAGACGCATATTGCATTGCATCCTAGATTTCATAAGATTATGGGCATTCCCCTAAGTTTCACTTAAGGGGGCGTGTTGGTGTAAATAGGTATTTACTTACTACACTTACTTAAGTTTACTTAGGTTAATACATTATTTAATTATTTTGTATTATTTAATTATTATTTTAGGTGAGACACTTAGGAGTTTGTGTACTCATATTGAGTTACACAACTCTAATTTTGCACATGGCGTCTACAACAGAGGAGTATGCAGCATTCATTGAGTTGTCATATTGACAACACAATTATCCGCACTCCTTATTTAGCACATGTTGTCTAGACCACTGACTTATGTATGACACCATTGTAGGCTTATCCTCACATTATCACACTTAATCCTATGCTCAATGGAGGATAACCCATATCTGGTGGACATGTGCCTAGTTGTATGACATATCATGATGCTAACTTCTATGCATTCTAGAAGCTCTCCTGAGGCCTTTATATACAGGCACTCCTAGTGTACTCTTAAGTTGGCTAAGCTATCATATTGAATGAATATTGTCATTCTGATCATACGCTATCTATTTTGGTCTACTATGTGCTTGTGTTGAGTTCTTTAGTTCTTGGGTGAATTCTGGCTTAAGCCAAATTCTTACACACATCATCACTGAGTCATCCTACCAAGTGGGTCCTGCAACCTTGCCAATTTTTATGTATTCAGGGAGGTTGCCATGTTGCTTGCCAAAAAACCTCCTATTTTATGGTGGTGACATAGTGACCACCAGATTTTGGTGACCTTTTCTAGCATCTCCTATCATGCTAACATCATCATCTTCAGTTGTATTTTCGGTCAAAATTTATCTTGTCTCCATCTCCAGCTAGCTTTGTTGTTCATGGTGGCACCTCACACATGGGTCTATAGATTCAAAAGTTGTCTGTCTCTTAAGACATTTAGGGTAGGATTGTTCTTGTATAAAAAGTGTAAAACTTTATCCCACCTAGGCCATGTGGGACTAAACACCTTCACACTTATTTCTTAAGTGCCATGGAAGAAAACTTATGTTTGAAAGCTCCCCATGTGTGTAGGGTCCTAGACATCTTTCTTTGCATGAATCAATGCCTCCAATGTTAATAGAGTGGAACAAGACTCCTCTCTCCAGTGTGGATTTCATTTTTTATTGGCCTATGGATCCTTTTGTTATCATGTTTCAATATGTCTCACTACTTCATCAGCCTTGGCATTTTATTATAGTTACATCAGCCTCTTGTGTATATTGGGGCCTTTCAAAGGTAGCTCCATACTGCCATGCCTTCTCTCCAAACTGTGTCCCTCTAGAGCTTTTATTCCTCTATAGTCAATCTAAATATGTATTTCCATGAAGGCTATGCCTTGCTACAAATTTTTTTTCTGGTATTTTTGAGTTAGATGAAAACCCCATCTAACAAGCTCTCTTTCAAAGTTTAAAAAATCCTCCAAATTTTGCTCTCTCTATTGATAAAAAGAATAACCTCCTTTTTCATCACTGGTTGGCTCTTGCTACTATAAAATGGGATTGTAAGGAGTAGCTAAAACACAATTGGTATTCATGTTTTTTCTTTCAATATCAAAAGTTTTTGTTGTAGAAGACAAAATGGGTTTATGGTGTAAAGAAATGGTAGTAACACCATTAATCGATTCCATAGTGAATAAACCCCATCTTAGATATAAAGGAATGCATCAACTTTATGATCATCCCTTAGATGAGCCACAAGAGTCTATATATCCCCTATGATAGAGCATTCTGACCCTGCATAAGGGAAATTGTATATCCAAAACATACATTTTGTCTCATGTTTAAGCTTATTATAATATGGGAAAATATTTGGATAGCCTAGACTATGATACTTGCACAGTAGGTGAAGAGATGATGCAACACTTTCTAATGCGAGGCATCTTATATTTCCAAGTTCCTATCTAAAAGTTGGGCATTTTTTATTTACTGTTGATTTATAGTTGGAGTAGAGGGCATGCCCATTAGGACACATGGTCTAGTAATCTAATATCCATTCATGTCTAGATGTTAACATATAGTGATCATCGCCTCGTACTCCAAATTCACTTGAAAAGGTAACAAGTTCAAAAGATAACATTCCAACACCATTTAAGTCCTTAGATTCTAATCAACACAATTCTTTGATTGAGTATGAAAGCTTCAAAACATCAATTGGAACATACTCAACAAGGCAATGAACTTTGTCACTGACTATCTCTTCAGTTTGATGGAATTAGCTAGGCCCCAAAGTGGGTCTAGCTAAAAAAAATTCACTTTCAAAAAAATGATCCCTCAAATTGATCCATAAAAAATCTGATACTGATTGGGATTAATTTTGAGCTCTTAATTGATCATTAAAACTCATCTCACATCTTATCTGCAAACTATGATTTTTTGCTAACAAGGTCTGTCAGCTAGCTTAAAAAACTAATTCAAATAGATAATCGAGCTCTGAAATTGAACATATTGATTCTATGCTCTGCATACCCCAACCCCATTGAATCTCATCTCATGAAAAATTCTTAGTCAAAATATATTGACTATCAAAGTTACCCTTTCAGAACTGCATGCAAGAAAACATGTCAAAAAACCATAAACACATTCAGATTTGGGTTTGAAAACAAGGTAGATTAACACTTGAGGAAAAAAAAACTTGGTCATTGCTTCATTTTCATGAGAAGAGTATAAATGTGTGATTAGGTCTCATGGAGAATAACGAGGTGAAAATGGTGAGCATTCAAAGTGGGCTACTTAGAATTTTCAAACTAGAAGCATTGGCAGAAAAGTATTTTTTGCAAATCGAATGGACCTCAAAAAGTGTGCACATAGATTTTTCAAGTTTTGAAATTGACACACTTAAAGTATTTTTAGAGTAAAACATAGTGGTACAATCCATTCAATCTCACCTATCATGGATTTTGAGTTATGACATCATGAATAGGGGTATTGACTAGTTTGCCTTTTTGACACCAGTAAAAAGTTACAAGTTGCATTTGGAATCGCATTTGAAAACTAATCAAACGGACTCATCATAAGCTCAAAATTGAAACATAGCAAGTCTTTGACCTCTAAAATATAATGAAAAAGGAATTTTCTGATTCCAATCAACTAGGTCAAGGTTATAACAAGTCAAATAGGGCTTCCTAGAATTTAGAACAATTCACATCAGCATGACAACAATAAATGACCAACTTTGAGGGATTCAAAACCTAGTCAAATGGATTTGAAACAACACAAAATCTGATATATAGGATCTCTTGAATGGAAATTAAATACTCCCAAATTAGTGAGTCATGAAACATTACTAGGCATGAGATATTTAGTTGCAAACAAAGCCTCCTTTCGTTGTTTGACATTTAGCCAAAAATGCAGAATTGGACATTGCTCAAAACAAGACTTTATAGAATGGCTCGGTATGGAAATTTATCTTCATGAAACAAATAGAAATAATGAATTCAAGGTGTTAGAACATTAAACACCTCTTAGACCTCAAATGGATAGTTGGGTACATATGCATCAAAAAGCGTTTATAGGGCTTAATTTCTTCAGTGGTACTCAAAATTGGGTCTTGAATTTTGAGTCCCAACACAATACATATAAAGTCAGTCAAAAAAATATTTGACAATTATTTTAGATATTCTAGGTAGCCCAACTTTAAAAGGACATAACTCACAAACTGTTGCTCTGATTAGCTATTATAACCAGTTTTCAAAAATACTAGCTTCTAAACTACACGCTAGGAATTGTGTAAGCACCCCTCTATCAAGTTTTAGGACCTCATCTAGGCACTCTTAGGCCTAGATGGTGAGGTTCAAGATTTTTCTACAAATATTTCAACCAAAAATCCATAATAACTTCTTTGATACTTAAGATGGAGCAATGAGATTTTAATGGTAGGCTTATAAGTCTAAAATGAACCTTCATGTAGAAAATGAGAACATTCTAAGCTCATATGACAAACTTGCCAAAAATAGCAAGTTCACATAAATAGTAACAAGCCTATCTACTAGTCCTTATTAAAATAGAAAAGACTAAAAATAAAATAGTTTTGGGTGATGCAAAATTTTCTTACACCCAGGATGTTGTTGCATCAAACACCTAAGGTAATTTGAGAAGCGACTCTGTTACGTCTCAGGTGTTTAGAGGAAAACCAAGATGGTGAACCTCCTCCCTTGCTAGCCATGATGAATTCTCTACTTGCCTCCCTTTCCATTTGACTAGTTATTTATCATAAGTTATGTTCTTTATACTTTTTCCAACACAACTATCCAATATCTCCTCAATCTCCATTGTAACTGAACAAGATGTTGGAATACTCTGCTACACTTTTGCAATGTCATCTCAATCACCTCCTTCATAATACTCTATCAAAACTAAAATATTAAATACTGGTGAAATATTCAATTCAATAGGAAACTCCACTTCATAAGCATTTCCAGAATCATTCCTTTTCACTATCTTGAATGGTCCAAACTTCTTCATCTTCAACTTATTATATATATCTGCTAGAAAATGATCTTTTCTCAACTAAACCATGACTTCATCTCCAATCTGAAATTCCTTATACCTCCTTTTCACATTTTCCTTAGCTTTATACTATGTATTCATCTTTATGATGTGCTTCCACACCTCCTCATGGATGTTCTTCAAATGTTCAACAAATTCTTCTACTTCAACACAACTTATCTCTCCTTTATCTAGCTACCTCAATTCAAAAGCATTTATGGGACTACTCCCATATACAATCTAGAATGGTGATTTACTATTACTCTTATTGAAAAAAATATTACATGCAAATTCTGCCTATGGTAAAATCATATCCCATCCTTTTGGCTTGTCTCCAACCAAACATCTCATGATGTTTTCCAAACTATGATTCACAACTTATGTATGTCCATCAGTCTATGGATGATGTGACAAACTAAACTTCAAATATATCTTCAACCTCTTCCACAATGTGCACCAAAAATACACAATAAATTTTGTATCTGGATCTAAAACTACACTCTTTGGAAGACCATGTAGTCTCACCACTTATCTAAAAAATAATTCTAGTACATAAACATCATCACAAGTCTTCTTGCAAGGAATGAAATGTGCCATCTTTGAAACATGTCAACCACCACAAAATAGAATCATACCCTCACTAAGTCCTCGGTAATCCAAGAACAAAATCCATGATGATGTTTTCCCATAGCTTCTTTGGTATAGGTAATGGCTAATACAACATTGTATTCTACTTCACTCCTTTTGCCTCTGACATATTCTGCAACTTTGTACAAACTTCTTCACATCTTGTTGTCACTATGGCTATTAATAATTCCCAACAACCAAAATAATGGTTTTATCTTTGCCAAAATGTCTAGCCAATCCTCGACTGTGATTCTCCCTAATAAGATTCTCTCATAGAACTTCCTAGAATGCATAACTAGCTTTCTTTGAACAACATACTATCTTGGATTATGAAATCCAACCACTTTGTCTTGTCAAGTGTAACAAGTTTTCTATAAGCCTTCCATACTTCACCAAAATCAAGATCATCTGGATACAAAGTATTGAGTTCCTTGAACCCAACTACCTCTATTTTCATTTTTTCAGCAAAATTTATCTTCTACTAAGAGCATCTACAACTTTGTTAGACTTCCCACTCCTATGTTTCAAAACAAATGTATAACTCTTCAAAAAATCAACCTATTTTAAATGCCTTTGGTTTAATTTTCCTTGACTATTCAAATATTCCAAAGCTTGATGATTAGTATAAAAAAAAAACTCCTTAGGAAGAAGATAGTGTCTCCACTTCTTCAATGCTTGAACTATAGCATGAAATTCCTAATCATTAATATAAGATTTTCTTTTTGCATCATTCAACTTCTCACTAAAATAAGCAACATGTCTACCTTCTTAGCTCATAATAGCTCCTATTGTAGTACCACTAGCATTACAGTCTACTTGAAACACCTTGTTAAAATCAGGAAGTGCTAAAACAAGTTACTTAGTAACTTCCTTTTTCAACAGATTGAAATTTTCATCTACTCCTATAGTCCACTTAAATTCTTTCCTATCCCCTCATATTGTTTTAGTTAGGGGTTCACAAATATTGCTAAAACCTCTTATGAACTTTCTGTGGAAACCATCTAGACCATGAAAAGTAGGGTAAGCTTTAAGAAACCCCCCTCCAAAAAGAGATATAAAATATTGATGAATCTTTCATTATTTTGAAAAACCAAATTATTTTTATTGTCAAATCTCTTAGTTTTTTATTTTAAATATTATTTACATTGTCGATTATTTTAGAATCATAATTTTTGCATAGAAAGTATTTATGAATCTCAATAATAATAGGAAGTCCGCTAATCATCATGGAATATTAAAAATCAAATTTGAACATGTTTTATCTCATGGAAATTACGAGGATAATTATAGTATATTTTAAATCAATAGTGAAAACTAAATATTGGTGATATATCCCTAAAGTAACTAATAATTATCATAATTATTGGTGAATTAATTTTAATTACTTCGATAATATGTAATATTTAGGTGAATCAAATCTAATCATGTATCAAATATTGTCGCAAGTCTTTGAGTTTAATTTTTTTAATAAAATCAATTATTGAGTGGTTTAAAATATTTTAGAACTAAATTTAATAAAAATATGACAATTTAGGTTGCATTAAATCTTAAATTATTAGCCAAAGTACTAGCAATTTTTTTTTCTAAAATTAGCCAATTTTTAAATATTAGCCACTAAAGAATACCTTGATGAAAGGAACTTACCACTGTTGCACTCCTTGGAGTAGGCCATTTAAGGATAGCCTTCACTTTCTCTAGATCCATTTTCAGACCTACTAAGACTACAAATCCCAGGTACACCAACTCCCTTACAAAACTGCACTTCTTTAGGTTTATCAGCAACTTTTCTTCCCTCAACTTATCAAACACTTTGTGAATCTAAATAAAATGCTTCTCCAATGTCTTAGTAAAGACTAAAATATCATCTAGGTAAACAATAACAAACTTACCCAGAAACTCCTTCGGTACCTCATCCATGAGCCTCATGAAAGTGCTTGGTGCAGTCCTTATTTTGTTTTGAAAGAAGTCTTCCACTCATCAACTTATCTAATATGAATTTGATGGTAACCACTCTTTAGATCTATCTTTAAAAAATACTCAACTCCACTCAAATATTTCATAATATCATCTAGCCTTGGCAATAGAAAACTATACTTGATTGTGATATTGTTGATAGCACAAGAATTTGCACACATCCTCTATTCGTCATTCTTCTTTGGTGCTAATATGGTTATTAGATCACATGAACATAGAATCTCTCAAATTAACCCCTTCTACAATAACTCATGAACTTGTATTTTCAACTCTTCACTTTCTATTGGTGTCATTTTGTGTGCTGCCTTGTTTGGAAAACTAGCTCTAGAACCAAATCCATCTGGTGACTAATCTTCCAATTTGGGGGAAATCCATTAGGTACATTATCTAATACAATATCAAAAAACTCTCCCAACATATCTGCAACTTCTATAGGTACCTCCTCTACTTCTTATTTACTATCTTTTGGAATTATAGGAAAATACATATGCTCACAGTTGATACCTCTTAGAAACTATTTTCCATCAACAAAACATATTTTGGCAACACTACATACCTTTTCTTCTTTCTCCTTCAATGACTTCAACTTATGTTTCATTCCATCCTTCGTCAGAGTGTAGGTATTTTCTCACCCATCATGTACAGTATGCCTATCAAACTGTCATGACCTACCTAGTGTAATACCCCAAAATTGGCACATTGTCATGTTAAACAATTCTGGTCTATTTCAATCAACCCTAAGTCATATTTTACTAGTCATTTCTTATTCTAATTATCACTATTTGACCTAATTGTTAGATGTAGAAAACCCTAATTTTCATTAATCACATTCTTTATTTAATTCCTAAGTATTGACTCATGTTAGTTGCATTAAACCTATTGATTAGATTTGATTTAATTTAAAGTGTTCATACTTTGGTTAAATTAAATTATCTCTCAAAGCTAATGTGCAAAGGAATTAAATTTATTTAATTTAATAATGTCCTTATCTTAATTATTGGGTTTAATTACTCAAATAATTAAAATATGCATTTATGAGGTCATATCTCATTTTATTGAATTAAATAACCTTCCAAATTCTTCTCTTCAATTTAGGAATGGCAATTCTAAGTGATCTATCTCTTGAAATGGAATTGACTTAATCAACTCACTGTCACACTCAAGTCAATTTTAACTCTTCATTATTCTTAGGATCTAAGTTAGTTATGTTGGAATTAAAGATAGAGTAATTGAGAGGGGGGGTGAATCAGTTACAAAAATTAATCCACAAATCCCTTAGATGTCTTAATGAACTAGCTACTACTGATACTTGGTAAAAAAATGCTACAACTTGATAGATTAAGCTATTACTTATCTTTGAGCATTCATACATGTAACTGAAAAAAAAATGAACACAAGAGACACCAAATTTAACTTTGAAACCCAATATGGAAAAATCCACCAAGTAACTAGTCACCAATTTTCACTCTTCTGAAGTGAGCCCTATTAGGAGCCAACCTTGTTAAAGGTTACAATACACACTATTAGGTGTGACCTTGTTAGAGGATTTAATCACCCTGTTAGGAGTGGCCTTGCTAGAGGTTTTTAGAACAATTCGATTGAACTATCACCTTGTTAGAGGATTTACAAAATGGCTGTTAAACCAACTCTGTTAAGAGATTTGAAATCACTACTACAATGGTTAGAAAGCAATAATGAATTGAACTAAACAAGGTGCAACTGAATTTTTTGGACATAGGTCTTTGTTTAGCATCATTAGATCCTCCTTAATCGAATATGACTCTGTTATTCCTTAATGATCTCTGATCATTCTTCAAATTTGCTTCCACAATAATCAGCCTTCATATCACATTAACTTCTCATATCTTCATATCATTTTTTGAATTTGCAAATTGACTTCTTACTTATACCATTTAGGTTGTCAAGTTAGCCCATTTACATGTTATATTTACCAATAAACCATTCATCAGTTAGCTATAGATATTATTCTTAAACAAATAAATGTCCTTTACTGGCTGACCCTGCTCAATAAATACTACTTTCAAGAATTTTCAGAGTTAACCTTCTTGACTCGGTTAACATTACAATATCTTAAAATATTTTGGCTGCCAGGTTTACTTGGTAAGAACTCCTTTTACCAAATTACCTTTGATGACCAAGTGAACTCGGTAAGAACTGTTTCTGTCATATTTTCTTCGATTACCGAGTGAGCTCAGTAAGAATTGCTCTTGTCATTTTTTCGGTTACCAAGTGAGCTTGATAAGAACTAAATTTCTTTGATTACCTTGAAGGCTTAGTAATTAGCTGTCTACTCAATAGACACTACAAGCTATCCTTACTAACCTTTTGGGCTCGGTAGACACTGTCTATTGCCTTGTTGAACTTTTGAGCTCGGTAGACACTGTTTATTGCCTTGTTGACCTTTTGAGTTCGGTAGACATTTTTTATTGCCTTGCTAACCTTTTGAGCTTGGTAGACACTGTCTAATGATTGATATGAAATTTGTGTGACATCAAAGACAACACACAAATGAACAATTATATCCAACAATCTCCCACTTTGGCATTGATGGCAACACAACATGTCATAGTAGAATGAAATTTGAAAGTAAGTCTTTTTAATGAAAAACTCCCTCTTAAAAAAATTCTTATTATTTGCAAATTTCAAAAAGATATGATAATATATATTCTCCCTCTTTGACAACACATGCCAAAGATAGCTCAAAACAACTAAATAGCATTGTACCTAATGTATTGATTCATATGCAATGTCTTTATTGGTTTACTGCATCAACTGATAGATCTTCAATTTTGTTCCTGTTGATGCATCACTAAAACTATATTTTAGTGAGCTTCAGATAGGGGAATGACCCCTAACTTACCTCTTAGATACAAGAATGAATCCTTAGGTAAAGGCTTTGTGAATATGTCAACAATTTTTTCCTTTGTATGCACATATTCCAATCTTATTTCATTTTCTTGCACCAATTCTCTAACAAAGTGATACTTTATGGCAATATGTTTGGTTTTTGAATGCATCACTAGATTCTTGGAGATGTTAATTGCACTGGAGTTATCACAAAACATAACAATTAGTTCTACGATTTCTTGCTTCATACCTTTCAATAATTATTTAAACCACACAATGTTTGAACAATTTACTGCTACTACAACATATTCAGCTTCTACTATGGATTGAGATGTACAATTCTACTTTTTTCTTGTCCAAGAAACCAACCTTTTTCCAAGAAAGAAAGCTCCTCCACTTGTGCTCTTTCCATCATCAATATTTCCTGCCCAATTTGCATCAGTAAACACCTTTAAATCTAATTTTCCTCCAAGTTTATACCATAATCCATATTCTTCAGTTCCTTTCAAGTATCTCATGATCCTTTTGATTACCATCATGTGATTTTCTTTTTGTTTTGCTGAAAATATTGCTACAATTCCTACTACAAGGGCAATGTCTGCTCTTGTGTACACTACATATTGCAACTTTCCAATCATAGATCTATACAATGTCTAATCCACTTCCTTTGATTCATCATCCTTGGTGAGTTTTAATCCAATACACATAGGAGTCCCAACTAATTTGCAATCTTCCATACCAAAGTTTTTCAGTATCTCCTTGATGTATTTAGATTGAGTGATGTAGATGCCATTCTTATTTTTTTGAATTTGAAGACCAACAAAGAATTTTATCTCACCAAACATTGACATTTCAAATTCCTTATTCATTTGTTTTGAAAATTCTTTGCAAAGATCACCATTTCCTATGAACAAAGTATCATCTACAAATATTTCTGCCAAAACAATCTTATTATCTAGTCCTTTCTTTATGTACAAACTATTGTTGTCATTAGTTTTTTGAAAACCAATTTGAATAAGATAGTTATGCAATCTTTCATACCATGCTCTAGGGGCTTGTTTTATACCATATAATGCTTTATGCAATTTGCAAACCATGTCCTTCTTATGTAGATCAACAAAACCTTCAAGCTACTTAATGTGAACTTCTTCCTCTAATATGCCATTGAAAAATGTTGACTTGACATCCATATGATAAACTTTGTATCCTTTGTATGCAGCATATGCAAGTAAGGTTCTGATACCTTCCAATCTTGCAACAGGAGCAAAAGTTTCTCCATAGTCTACACCTTCTTCTTGAGAGTATCCTTTGCATACTAGTCTAGCTTTGTTCCTTGATATCTTACCATCTTCATTTAGTTTGTTTCTGAATACCCACTTTGTTCCAATCACATTCTTGTCTTTGGGTCTAGGTACAAGAGTCCATGTTTTGTTTTTCTCTATCTGTTCTATCTCTACATTCATAGCTTCAATCCAACTTTCATTGCCTACTGCATCTTTGACATTTCTAGGTTCAAAATCAGCAAGTAAACAAGTGCCTTTCAACTTACTTCTTGTCATTGTTCCTTCTAATTTATCACCAATGATCTGATCTAGTGCATGATGCTTTCTGACATATTTGGCCAACGCGAGCTCCTTGCCTTTTGAATGACTTGCATTGTTATCCTTCTACTCTCAACTTCTAGTTCTGATTTAGGTTACTCGAGCCCATTAGATGCTAACTCAGTAGCTTCTGTTTGCAACTCGGGTTCTTGCAGCTCAGTAGATGTTAACTCAGTTTGAACTTCTTGTGACTTGGTTAATGAAGATTCTAGAGTTGAGGATTCCTGATTGATTGGTATACTTGGTATTGTATCAGGTTCAATGTAAAAAAATCTTCTATAGTCTTCAGGTTCCTTCTTGCTTTCTTCTTCTGTTCTTTTTGCAAACTCATCAACTTTCACATGTGCACTTTCTATGACTTTGTTAGTAGATAAGTTCAAACATCTATATGCTTTGCTTTTGCAAGAGTATCCCAAAAATATTCCTTCATCACTTTTTACATCAAATTTAGCTTTTCTAGATTCTTTTAAAATGTAACATTTGCTTCCAAATACCTTTAGATAACTTACATTGGGTTTGTAGCCATACCACAACTCATAGGGTGTTTTGAATGACTCCTTTTTCAGCTGTAATCGATTCAAGGTATGAACTGCAATGTTGATAGCTTCCTTCAAGTATTTGATAGCAATGATTTTCTCAATCATTAAGGTTCTTGCACAATCTATTATAGATCTATACCTTCTTTCTGCTATTCCATTTTGTTCGGGAGTTTTAGGTGTTGAAACCTATGTTTTGATTCCTCTTTCAATGCAAAAGTTATTGAACTCATGTGACATGAATTCACCAACTCTATCAGACCTTAAGCATTTTAGTCTTCAGTCTGATACCAATTGTTAGAATTAAAGATAGAGTAACTGAGGGGGGGGCGGGGGGGGGGGGGGGGTGAATCAGTTACTCACAAAAATTAATCCACAAATCCCTTAGATGTCTTAATGAACTAGTTACTACTAATACTTAGTAAAAAAATGCTTCAACTTGATAGATTAAGCTATTACTTATCTTTAAACATTCATACATGTAACTAAAAACAAAATGAACACAAGAGACACCAGATTTAATGTGGAAACCCAATATGGAAAAAACCACCAAGAAACTAGTCACCAATTTTCACTCTTTTGAAGTAAGCCCTGTTAGGAGCAAACCCTGTTAAAGGTTACAATACACACTGTTACGTGTGACCTTGTTAGAAGATTTAATCACCCTATTAGGAGTGGCCTTGCTAGAGATATTTAGAACAATTCAACTGAACTATTACCTTGTTAGAAGATTTACAAAATGGCTGTTAAATCAACTTTTTTAAGAGATTTGAAATCACTGCTACAATGGTTAGAAAGCAACAATGAATTGACCTAAACAAGATGCAACTAAATTTGCTGGATATAGGTCTTTTTTTAGCATCATTAGATCCTCGTTAATCAAATATGACTCTATTGCTCCTTAATGATATCTGATCATTCTTCAAATTTGCTTCCATAATAATCAGCCTTCATATCACATTAACTTCTCATATCTTCATATTATTTTTTGAATTTGCAACTTGACTTCTTACTTATACCATTCAAGTTGTCAATTTGGCCCATTTACATTTTATATTTACCAATAAACCATACATCAGTTAGCTACAGATATCATTCTTAAACAAATAAATGTCCTTTATTGGCTGATCTTGTTTGGTAAATACTACTTTCAAGAATTTCCAAAGTTAACCTTCTTGACTCGATTAACATTACAATATCTTAAAATCTTTTGGTTGTCAAGTTTACTCAGTAAGAACTCCTTTTACCAAATTACCTTTGATGACCAAGTGAACTTGGTAAGAACTATTATTTTCATATTTTCTTCGATTACCAAGTGAGCTCTGTAAGAACTGCTCTTGTCATTTTTTTGATTACGAAGTGATCTCAGTAAGAACTAAATTTCTTGTATTACCTTAAAGGCTTGATAATCAGCTATCTTCTCGATAGACACTGCAAGCTATCTTTACTAACCTTTTTGGCTTGGTAGACGCTGTCTATTGCCTTGTTGACCTTCTGAGCTTGGTAGACACTGTTTATTGCCTTGCTGACCTTCTGAGCCTGGTAGACACTATTTATTTCCTTGCTGACCTTCTGAGCTCAGTAGACACTATCTAGTGACATTTGTGTGACATCAAAGACAACACACAATTGAATAATTGTATCCAACAAGTTAACCTCACCTACACTGGGAATCTTTCATGCTGACTAGATCTCAACATCAATCTTGACCATTCATTCAAGTTGATCTCAACTGTTTATTAATTTTGGGAATTCTATTTAAGAGGCCTCTAATTCCTCATTATAGAGGTTGAAATTGAATTTCATCAAATTACTATCAAAATACTTACTCACCTACTTAGTATTTTCATAGCTTTCATTCCTTGGCATTAAATATGATATAGATTGAAATGCAACCATATAGATTAATTTGATTTTATCTATTATTAGATTAAATTGAATTCACATTTAGATTAATTGCACTATCATACACTTGATAAATCCTTTATACTAAAAGGTCTAGCTACCTGCTTCTCAGTCTAACAGCAAAGACAAAATACTTCTACTTAGAAGGCATCAGGTCAGACTGATTAGATTACTCAGATGAATAATTCAATATTCATTCTGGGATGATCTCTCAGGTAAAGACCATGTTGAATTGTGTGTGAGAATCTAAGGCCCACAATTCACATATACATATCCTGTGCCCACCATGGGGCTAAGAAATCAATTTTTGTGGCTTCATCTACTCTATTTTTTATTCTTTTAATGATTTGATCACATTCGTCCATACAAATTTCCAAATTTTTGATGAGAAATTTCATTTTCACATGAAGATTTGAAGATTTCACCCCTTTGAATACACTTCCTTGTGTAAAAAGGTGCATAATTGCACGATTTCTCATATGGTGCACAACATTTTCTCACACGGGCCTATTCAGGCTTTCACACAAAATTTTGCAATAGCATTCAAAATACAGTTTTCAAAAATTTATTTTATTATTATGTTTGACTAATGAGTTTTCTCTGAAGCATTTTCTTTTAGATTTCTAGTTTTCTGTAGCATAATAGTTGTTTGCATGATGCTTGATGAAGACACCTTTATCAAAATAACTTGAAACAAGTACTAACTATGTGGTTGTATGATAATTGCCAAAGTAATGCATGTCAAAGACCAATTTCAAACCCACTTTGAATGTCATGTCTTCTTTTTTCTTTCCACACATAGTATAATTATGGCTTGTCAACTTCATAGGGTGTAAGATAGGGGAATAGGGGAGTATGCTCTTTACCACTTGGAGGTCATGACCAAGAGTAAATTAGAAACCTAGAAGCCTTTGAAAGATGTTATCTGAGGGAGGCAAGCAAGTTAGTGGTTCTCTAGTATGAGTCCTCTTCTATGAAGGGAAGATGATTTCCTTTTAGGAAATCAAAATCTTGAGAAAGGATAAGTCTAGATCGATTAAGCTAACTTGGTGATTAACATGTCTTGCATGTTTAGGCAAGGTGATGAGGTAGAGGAGTATGCTCTTTCCCCTTGAGGGAAATCAAAAACTCAAACCCTTAGACTCAAACCACCAGTCTAAGTCAACCCTTAGAGGGCTTGCCATAGCAATCCAACCTTTGGGAATGATCCAAGTGAGTGCACTCTTTTCACAAGAGATTCCAACTCACTATAACAAAGAAGCTTTGTAGAGAAAAAGAATCCAAAGCCATGTTAATTTATTCCTCTTGATTCCTAATATCACATATCAAGAAGAGGCTCTATCTATTGCACTGGCCATCATCGACCCTAGTCTTGCTAGTTAAGTGTGTGCAGTTTCACATGCTGATATGGGCTACTAGTCTTAACTAGGTTATTGCTATGAGCTACTAGTGAAGCCACTGAGGATTAATATGAATGAAAGCCAAGTGAAAACTTCTTAGTTAGTTGCTACCTGATTCACCTCCAAAAGGGGGCATAATCTTTGTGCAAGGATCGGGAAGAATCTCTCTTGTAGAACTCACCATAGGCATGTAGTTGGGTGTTGGAAAATGGTATATGCACTTAACCCATGTCACAAGGGTGTTCATTTAATGTATATGTTATTGAGCCCTTGGAATACACCAAAAACATGGGCACCCTCTAGTGTGGTGACATGGCTGTGTGAGGTGAATGCATGCACATAAGTTGTGGGACAAAGGTTTTGCTTCCTTTACAATTTTTGGTTTTAGAGATAAAAGAGTGTTTGTTATTGAATCTTAAACTTTTCCAAACCTATCAAAAAAAACTAAATGTCAAGGCTCCCCTATTCCTCCAAGTTGCATTGTCCTCGATTGGATTGTTTGCGACTATTGCGTGCTTCCTGCAACCTTCTAAAAAACAAACTATCTTGTTCAAAACCAAAATGTTGTTTAAGAACTTGAAAACCATCTTACTACCTATCTGAAATCTGTCAATTCAACCAACAATCTGTCCAAAACTATTTGAACCTTGTAAATCTCTTTGAAATTTAGTCTTAGTTGTTAGTTTGGTCCCTATTTTTGCACCCAGTTTGGCAAAATTTTACGTGAGTACCTTCTTGGCTAGAACTTCTTCATGCAGCCCTATACAAATCTCCATGCAAGATCTTGCAAGTCTACCCTTTTATGTCAAATTATTGTCCTTTTTTCAAACTAGCACATCCTTGTGTGGCTTTAAACAAGTCCTCGCATGAGAAACCTATCCAAATTTTTTTCTTCCAAGTCTTCTCTAGGTTCTTTGTTATTTTTTCCATGGTTCTCTAAGAATCTTTGCATGGAATCTTGTCTCAAAACTATCAAAAATATTTCTCAGAGTTGTCTAGGCTTTAAGTCTAGTCTATTACCTACAATATTTTACCTATTTTCTATTTGCAAACAGTGTCAACCAATGACATCTTTCTTAGCTAACAACTTGTGACCTACACTCAATCTAGTTTCATATTTTAGTTATCTTGTTCTTGTACTTTACTACTTTTCATATTCTATGTCATGATAGTCATAATTTTTTGTTGTTCTTGCCATTACTTAGATGAATTGTACCTTAATTATACAACACTCTTATCTTATTTCTTTGAGACTACATTCTAGTGTTGTCCTTGTCTATGTTTTGCTTTTTTTCCTTGTCTATGATTGTGGAAACAAGAAGTGAAAATGTGTTTTATCCCCTTAGACATAGACAAAGTAGAGCTAGAGGTCATAATCATGGTAGAGGTAACTTTCTAGTTCATATGCGGTCTATGTCTAGTTCATCAAGTGAGGAGTCTTCACGATCTCCTTCACCTATCAGATCACCTCATGTTTAGAGAACCTTGTCTATCAACTTACAACAAACCAAGAACCCCTTGTATCAAGATGATCTTGAAACTAGTAGAGGTCATACATCTCCAAACAACAAAACTTAATTCTTGTTCATAGGACCTTTCCAATCAAAACATACTAAAACCATTCACATTCGTAGAATGGCTAATTAAGGACTTGAATAGGGAAAACATAGTAGAGACCAAGATCAAAATAGAATCAAATCACATAAGGAACCTCTCCTTATTAATGAGAATGAGGAAGAGGTAGAAATACTCTTGGAACACATTAAAAAATGCAGCAAGGAAAAAAGCTCCCAGAAGGTCATGGAAATCCTTCTTAACAAAGAGAAAGAGAAATACTTTCTCAAACTTTCCCAAGAGGAAGCTAAGCTACCTAATCAATTTAACATTGACACTATCATTACACTTGAAGAGGAAACTAAAACTTCCAAATTGAAAAATAGTTGAAAATCATGCAAGACCTGTAGACACCTAAAAAACCTTTAGAAAATAAAGTATTTTTATTTTCTAAAAAATTCCTGATGACATCATCATTTATTAATTAATTAATTATTTAATTAATTTATTTATTTTTATGCCATTAAATCCCTTTATCTTAATTAAAAATATTTAATTAAGAAATCCCTCCCAAAAATGTTTAAATCTTATTTAAACATTATTTCCTTATTTATTAATTATTTAATTAATAAATTGACCAAAAATCCCAAAATAAATAATTAAATTTTTTTTCCCAAAAGTTGGCCAATTTCCTTAAGACCAATAACCTCTTCCAAAATCTTCTAATCCTTCTTTAATTTCGATTAAAGGCTAATCTCATCATTTCCAACCCCTAATCCCAACTCAAAATATTTAATCAAGATTAAATATTAATCCCCATGTTTATTAAAAATATTTTAATAAATATCTCCTCAACCGAAACCCTTGAAATAAATAAAACTTTATTTATTTCATAAAATCTTATCCTAGGAAGTTCTAGACTCTTCTAGAAAGTCTTCATCTTCATCCAAAGCCTAGACTCTTCTAGAAGATGTCTTTAACCCTAATCCTAATCCCCTCCTAACCTTGTCACATTCCCTAAACATGGGTTAAGACTTGCTAACTCAAGCCAAAGTTAACAAATATCTCCTCCTTCACCCACCCTCATTAATTGCAATCCACTTGCCTAGTCCTAAGCCATCTCTAACCCTTCCTCTAATCATTTTTACAACCCTAAGCAAGCTTAAAACCTCCCTAAACCCTCAAATTCGAATTTCATGGTATCTCTCACAAATATCTTCAACCACAGAACTTTATGAAGCCCACTAGGCCATAAATGACTCTTTCAAGCCCTTTTATTGCTCTTACAAGCCATTATGAGGGTCTTTATGAAGATTTTATCCCTTGAGCCTCCTTTGTTGACTCATCCTTCCTCTTCCTCCATCCTCTCACCATGTGACATGTGTCACTCCTTGATTGGATGTAAGGAAGCACAATCCATGTGCTCTCCTCTCATGCAATCTAAGCCCTCCATGAGCTTTTCCCCATCCTTTCATCTTAGCCCTCAATCCCTCAAGCCTCTTGCCTATAAATTGGATCCTTCCCCTTTGCAAAATAAAACAATCCATTAGGTAAAGTCATAATTCCATTTTAAGAAGCCATTTTACATCAAAACCATACACTCACACCCAAATTCCAACTCCATTTGAAGCCCTTTTTGAAGCATAAAGCTTGAGCATACATCCTATCTATTTAGACAAAGCCACTCAACAAGAGAGCTTCATATTGAGAGAGTCCATTAATGGCTCATATTCTCAATTGAGAGCTCATCTTAGTCTATCTTGAAGTTTATGAATTTTTTTTAGTTTGTAGAAGCTTTATTTAAATTTGGTTTCTATTAGCATACTAACATTTCTCATATACAAGACCAACTAGCTCAAATGATGTATGATAAATACAAACTTACAAACAATACACTTTAGATGCTCTTTGTCAATTCCCATTTGACAAGAGTATTGACATGCCTCCTTTTCCAAGAGGAGTTGAATTACCTAAGTATGATAAGTACTTTGGAACTACCAATCCCCAAGATCATTTAGAGGAATTCAATGCCTTGTCTATGAAATTTACACATAATTAGACATATCTCATTCATCTATTTCCAAGAAGTCTAGGTTGATAGGCTATGGAATGGTTTTCACACTTGCCTCCTGGTATCAAAACATTTGATGAGATTTCTAACATGTTTGTCCAATAGTACTCTCACAAAATCCAACACCTAATTAACATTTGAGACTTCTGTAACCTTAAACAAAAAGTTGGGGAACCTTTCCTCACATTCCTTCAAAGATGAAGACAACTTTACACTAAATATTCATGAAAGATTCTTAAAATAGAAAAGCTTGATATCTTCATTGATAACCTCCTACCTAATTTTGGGTGTAGAGTTCAACTTCAAGGTCCATGCACCTTCAAAGACATGGTCACACAAGATATCTATATAGAGGAATTCATAGAAAAATTGGGTGAACTAACCCTTCAAAAGGACACAAAACAAGGACAAACCCAAGTATGTGAACAAAAACTAAGAGGTTGTGCATAATGGAGTTGTTGACAAAATTACTCCTAAACTTGCTAAGGCATCCTTTAATCTTATAGAAATTCTCAAAGCATCCAAGAATGTTGAGAAAAATCCTTCTAACAATAAGATGTCTGGAAACAAACTCAAGAACACCTCTTGGGTCTCATGCCCAAAACTAGAACATACACCTCTTGGTGAACCTTTGGATGTGGTATATAAGACCTTGCTACACAACAAGATCATTTCTTCATTAGACAACTCTTGTCCTTACAATCTGCAATTGTGACCACCATGGTCGAACAAAACCACAATTTTCAAATATCACCAAAATAAAGGTCACAAAACTAGCAATTGCATAAATGTATGCTACAAAGTCCAAGCCTTGATTTATGATGGTGACATTTTTGTGGATAGACATAACAAGAACTCAAATCACATGGTTTTCAAAGAGCCATTCCCATCTTACAAAAAAGGAGAAAGCTGAAAATGAAAATCTCATAAAAAGATCAACTATATGTACTCTAATGACTATGATGAGATAGTCCACATAGTTCAACCTGTGGATGCTAAGCACTATGATGTCACCACCATAAGGAGTAAATAAGCCAAAACTAAACCTAAGACACCATTTTTCTTAAGGGGCCCTTCTTCCAATACATTGGATAATGAACCATCATAATCTTATGCCAACATTATTACATGTTCTCATGCCAAGTTCATACTCAAAGGCCCTATACCTTCTACTCCTCATCTCAAACAACATAAAGACAAACCTCTTGCTAGTCCTTTTGGAAAAGGAACAAAACATGCAACAACTTATTCAACTATGAGCTATAGTATCCTCAATCAATTATAGTGAATTAATTCTCAAATCATAAGCTTTGAGTTTCTCAAAATCTTGCCTGCTCATAGGAAGATTCTTAACAAATCCCTCACTGAGGCAAATGCCCCTCATGATCTTGATCTTGAGTGGTTCCAATCTATGGTAGGTGATCTAACCTCACTTTACTATATGTCCTTCTCTAAGGAGGATGACAATTCACTGAGTCATCAACATAATCAACCTTTACACATTGAGGTCATGATGCATTAGAAACATGTTCATTGTGTGCTCATCAATAATGGAGCTAGTTTAAACATTATCTTTGTTGCTCTTCTCAAACAATTGGACTATTATGAAGAGCCCATTGATTCCCGCCACAAGATAACTATCAAATCATGTGATGAAGTTGAGAAAAATGCTTTAGGTCTTGTGGTGTTGCCTCTCCACATTGGTCCTATTGAAAGGGATGCCACTTTTTGGGTGCTCAACATTCCCTTGGCTCACAATATTCTAGTAGGAAGACCATGCATACATGAGATGTGCACTGTGTTGTCCACTTACCACCAATGTGTAAGGTTCCGATTTCATGGCTCTAAAGTTACCATACCTACAAGTACTAGCTATACCTGTAACATGCTGAAATCTATTGAAAACTTTATGCCTACTAATAGGGAATCTATGAACTATCATGATAACAAGCTAAAGAAAATTGAGAAGTCACTCAAGCTAAAAGAAACCAAAATGGGTGAATATCACATAGAACCAATTCTATCTTTGACATCTCTTCCTAGGTCTCCCTAGTACTATGGGAGACCATTTGAAGCAAAGAGACCTTTCATGTTGACACCTCAAACTAAGTATGATGGTACTTTTGTCAAATATATTGTTCCTCTCAAGGAGGAAGCTAAAAAAAGAGCTATTGCTACATGCATCTACAAATAGGAAACTCTAGTTGACCTCACCAAATAGTCTCATGAAATTACTCTTAAGAAGTATGGTCCTATTCTTAGACTCATAAAATTCTTTGGCTACAAGGGAACTATTCCTATTGGATGCAACAAAAATGGTTTGATTTATCCTATAAAAGTGATATCTAGAAGGAATTGAGACACATCTAGTATAGGCTTCAAAAAGATTCCCTTCCATCTAGGAAGTAACAAATTCATACTAGAACTTGAGAGTTCATCTAAATATGATTCACAAGCCAAGTTTGATGACCATGAAGACAATGTTGATGATGAGGATCCTTATCCTTATCCAATTCTTGATGATTTGGCTAAATTTTTTGTAGAACTAGATGACTTTGTACCATGTGTTAGTGTCATGGATGGTGATAGTGATTCTTCTAAGGATACTACTAGTTCAGATCATACCTCAAGAATAAGGAGAGTCTAGGCATGCTTTACACATTGAGTACCTTTGTAAAAATCTAAATGATGAAGGAGAATTTGTTCCTATCACTATTAGGGAATTCTACAATCTGTCTCCATGCAGTACAAATTCTCAAGAGTGTAAATTTGACTCTCTCTCAGAAGAAACTACAAACAAATACATAGTTCAAGTTCATGTCTATGAAAACCTCTTTGAAGTAGGTGAACCATCTAGATTTAGGTCAGATGAGTCCTATCCAACTAGTGTCCTTGAGTCTTTGATTAATGACATTAGTGCTCAAAGCCATTCAAATACACTTGTGGATGAAGCTGCTCTAGGTCTCAAATTGATCATCCATGCATTTAATGATTATACTATGAATGCAATCAAACCCACCACATATCTTCCACTCACCTATCATGAGCTCATAGATTGGAATTCCAATGCATCTATTGAATTCCTTACATTCTAGAATGACTATTCTCTTTCCTACTACTTAAACATTATTGAACCAATAATGTCTTCCACCAGTGAGAAAAACATCAACATGACTAGAGCTAACATCAAATATCTCAGTCATAAAATCAAAAAGAAAATAAATAAAAGGTCTGATGGTAAATACCACATTGTGGTAGTGTCAGAACCTAAAAAAGTAAAAATAAAAGACATATCCAAGGGTGAAAACCTCTTTGAGGAACCTATAGATGAGATATTTGATACACTTCCTATTCATTTTTAGGAAAGATCATCAGTGTTAATAGAGCCAACACAATTGATCAACTTGGGAATAGAGGAACAACCTCACATGACACATCTTGCACAGTCTCTATCTCCAAAAGAAAAAGAGGAATTCATTACTTTCTTCCAAGAGAAAAAGATAAACTTTTCATGGACATACTTAGACAAGTCAAGATTAGATCCTGATCTCATTATGCATCACTTGTCTATTAAAATAGGAGATAGAAAATAATAACTTAGGAAAATACATCCTCATGTTACATTACTTATCAAAGCTAAATTTAAAAAGCTTCTAAAAGCTAGTTTCATTCGCACTATTAATTATCTTGAATCAATATCAAACATTGTTCCAGTTTCCAAGCATGATAAATCTATCATAGTCTATACAAATTTTCGAGATCTAAACTTAGCATGTCTAAAAGATGATTTTCCACTCCCTAACATTGATATGATAGTGGACATGTTGGTAGGATATGAAATGTACTCACTCATGGACAATTTTTCTGGTTATAATCAAATCAAAATTGCATGAGAAGACTAGGAAAAGATTTCTTTCACTTGTGCATGGGAACTTTCTATTGGTATGTGATGTCATTTGGTCTAAAAAATGAAAGTGCTACATATTAGATTGTAGTCACTACAATTTTTCACTACATGATGCATAAAACATTGGAAGACTATGTTGATGATACTCTAGTTAAGAGTGCAAAATGCCACACTAATCTTCAAGATTTGGGACCTATCCTGGATTGCATGTAGAAGTTTAGTTTGAGACTTAATCCCAAGAAATGTGCATTTGGTGTAACATCTAGGAAATTACTTGGATACATAGCGTCTACAAAAGGAATCAGGGTCAATCTAGAGAAAGTTCAAATAATCATGTACATGCCTCTAGCTTGTAAAATCAATCAGATGAGGGGCTTACAAGGAAGAATCCAATCCATTCATAGATTCATCTCATAGCTAGCAGATAGGTCACAACCTTTTACCAAGACTCCACATAAAGGTGTGAAATATGATTGGAGCCAAGATTGTGATCAAAATCAAGCACAAATAAAAGAAATACCTTGCTAATCCATTGATCTTGATGCCCCTATTCATGGGAAGCTTCTTATTCTATACATCTTAGCAATAGAGACATCTTCAAGTATCTTGCTAGCTCAAAAGGAAAATGATAACAAGGAAAGAGCCATTTACTATTTAAGTTGCACATTGATTTCCTATCAAAAGAATTATAGTATCATTGAGAAGGCTTGCTTCAAAATTGTCTTTTCTTCCCAAAAGTTGAGACACTACATGCTTGCTCGTACTACATGACTGGTTGATAAAATTGATCCATTGAAGTAATTACATAGAAAAGTAGCTCTAATAGGAAGATTAACTAAGTGGTTCATGATACAAAGTGGGTTTGACATTCACTATGTTGAACAAAAGGCTATCAAAGGACAAGCAATTGTTTATCAATTATCAAAAGCACCAATGCAAAGTTGTCTCCCACTGAACATTGATTTCCTTGATGAATCAATTCTAACACTCACACATAAAACTTGGGTGATGTTCTTTGATGTTTCCTTCACACAATAGACATTTGGTGTTGGACTACTATTCATAACACCACAATGGTATTCACTACCTAAGGAATACAAGATCTTGTTTCCTTGTACAAATAATATTTTAGAATATGAAGCTCTCATTAATGGCATGAAGATTGTAGTTCCATGGAGAGTAGATTAGTTGAACATCTTTGGTGATTCACAACTCATAATCAACTAGGTCAATGATATATATTAGACAAAAGATAAGAAATTGATTCCTTATAAATGCAAGGTGGGTGATCTAAAGAAATACTTTTCTCATATCACTTTTCAACAAGTTCCTCAAGTAAACAAAAAATTAGCTAATGCCATGGCAACTCTTGCTTCCTTGTTATAGATGCCAGAGAATGATCACTGACATGAGTTCCTGGTGGAAACATTACTCTACCCTACCTATGATACCCCTGAATCTTAGATGATCTATTCTATTGTAGGACACAACTCATCCCACTACCATCACATATACTCATATCTACATGAACAAACCATTCTAGACTATCTAACCTAGAATGAAAAGTGTGACCTTATCCACAATGCTTCATGATATCTCATTACTGCTAATGACTTGTTCAGGAGAAATCTCAATAGAACACTCCTTAGGTGTCTAGAACCTAATGAGTCCAAATGAAAATTAATCAATGTCTACAAGGGCATTTGAAAATCTCACACAAATGGCTTTACACTAGCTCATAAACTTATTAGAGTTGCTTACTATTGGTTGAATATAGACCAAGAGGCAATCAAATATGCCAAGTCCTATAAACAATGCAAACTCCATGGGAATCTGATTCATGCTCCAGCTAGAATCTTATTCCATCTATCACACTATGGCCATTCCAACAATGGGCCTTCAATCTTTTGGACCAAATTCATCCATCTTCTTCAAATGGACATAAGTTCATTATTATAGCTACAAACTAATTCACTAAGTGGGTGGAGGCAATCCCTTTCTCTATAGAAAATAGAAAAATTGTAAATATATTCATCATGATTTACATCATATGTAGGTATGGTGTACCTTCCTCCATTATTACTGACAATGGAGGATAATTAAAAAATAAAGATCTTAAGGAGTTATGAAAAAAGTTCAGATCACACAACATTGGTCTTCTATCTATTACCCCCTAGGTAATCATCAAGAAGAGGTATCCAACAAGGTGATCCTTAAGATCCTTCATTGCACAATTAGAAAATATGGAAGGGACTGGCACCTTTAGATTTATCTAGCTTTATGGGTATATAAAACAAGTATCATAACTACAATTGGTAGAATACACTTTTCTTTGGTCTATGAAGCAGATGTTGTGCTTCCAATTGAGGTTAAGATCCCTACTCTAAGAATCTCCATGAAGGGCATCATTACTAACGATGACTATAGAATATCTCAACTTCAAGAGCTAGTATTGTTAGATGAATGTTGGTAATTGGTGTGTGATCATCTTTGAGATGATCAATAGCATATGTCTAGAAGTTACAATAAGAAAGTAAAGCCATGTGACTTCTAACTGGGTGATCTCATTTTGAGAGAAAATCCTACGCATCAGCAACAATGAGTATAAAAAAGAAAAGTTTGAACCCAACTGGCTTGGTCCCTACATAGTCACTGTAGTGTTCAAATTTGGTGCTTACCAAGTTTCTACAACTAATGAAGAGGTGCTCAAGGAGCCTATCAACACTCTCCATCTGAAGTGGTTTGATAGTTGATATGTTTTCAAAAGCTCTCTCTATATACTTAAATGTCCTTAAAAAGTAAAAAAATTGCAAAATCTCCTAAAAAATCATTATCTTGGTGAAAACCTAGCAATAGGTGCCTTTGTAATACCAAAAGAAATTTTAAAGCTCAAAAATACAAAGAGAAAAGAGAAAAACACAAAAAAATACAAAAAATTTGAAAAAAGAAGTGCCATTGATGAAAACCTAGCAAATAAGCATCATGGTAGCAAAAAAAAGAATCTTTGCCAAGAAGGTGAAAGCCCAATAAATAGGTACCTCTTGTTACAAATTCTATATCTCATAGTACATCTTCTTGCTCATGTAGAGTTGCTTTCCTACTTTACTTTGCTACTTTGACTCATATATCCATGGATTGAATCTTGTCATAACTTATTGGCAACACCCTATAGTGTCATGGATAATCTCTTTTGTGATAATCACTAGTTGTTCTAACTACATCTTCCTACTATCACTAGTGTCACTTTTTGAGATTCCTCTCATCGATAATATCTTTCACAAAAATTACTAGTTGTTCTAACTGTGTCTACCTACTATCACTAGTGTCACTTTTTGAGATTCCTCTCATCAAAGATCTCTCATGTTAGTCACTAGTGGTCCTTACTATGTCTATCCACTATTGCTCAATTTCCTACTAAGGTTCTTGTTATTGAGGATTCCTCTTTGACTTCAATCACCAGTTGTTCTAACTATGTCTATCAACTATTGTCGCCCTACTAAAGAGATTTATTTCATCCATGTTCTGGACATTGACACTTGACATCAATCCTATAACACAAAATCGAACTCAAAATGATAAACTTGTTTCAATACATTGAGCATTACTTTGTTTCTTTTTCTTTTTCTTTATTATGTCTCTTCAAGAAACTTGATGATGTCTCTTTGGACTAGAGTAGTGAGGATTAGGGGTATGATTTTTTCTTTTTTTTTTTGTTTATGGTTTAGTTCCAATTATCTAGATCATCCATATAAGAGGGGTGTCCACTATAAGAGCCTCCATCTCATATTGGATGACCATGTGTACCTTGACTCCTCTAATATGGAATCTTCATTGATGTTGGTTCTTCTCCTTGCTTGTTGGAGTGAATTCTCTATGCTGTAGTAAATAATAATACTCATCATGTTAAGTGAGTGTATGGGTCACTATGAGTATACATAGCACACTTCTATCTTAGGTTATGAACATTAGGGTCATTGCAGATAGAAAAATTACTGAATCCTTAGTATAAGAAGGATCCCTTGTGTGTCTAGTGTGTCTACACACAAGAAACATTCTGGTCATCCTAGCATTTATGCTTTGATGCTTATGTTAACTCGCTACATTAAAAGGGACAAATTTTCTAGTCACTCTAGATTCTTATGCCTCAAATGCTTACATTTACTACCAAAAAAGCTAGAACAGGTGTCATATTCATATCTCTATGATTGCAATGTTAGTAGGAATTTTATGACATGTGGGATTCACTATAGGCTTAGTGATGATAAATATTGAAGTTTGGTAACCAGACATAGGGTTGCATCTAGTCTAGGAATTACATATATTATTGGCTTGCATTGCATAAGTACAAGGTTCGATGACTAATTCACTTACATCCTTTGTGATGATGGATTGTTGGCTTCTTCAAAATATCATGTTTCTTCATAGCTCCACAAGCATTTGGTTCTTTGGTTCATCCTCTCACTCCTCAAGAGATACCTATCACTATCAACAAAAAACATGGAACACTACATGAGATGTTAGTGCATTCAGATTTTTCATTTCACACATAATTTCATAATCCATCTCATCTACACTACATTCATACATCAAATAAAATTTGTATTCATACATCACATCATATTTACATTTCATAATCATTACATAAAACATCTCATGTACAACAAGCTATAAAAAGAAAAAGTTACAAATGCAAGTGGAACTCGAGTCAAGATCTTATATATATATAAGAGTACATCTCTACAAAATTGGTGCTACTCAAGCACTGTCGATCAAAAAATGGTGCAAAATGGTGTTGGTACCCTAATGGATACAAAGGCAGATCAAAAATTGGGGTCAAAAAATAATCCAACTCTCTCCTTCCCCCTCACCTCCCACTGGTGGTGGAGGCATGTTTGGTCTTGCTGGAGGTCATGCTCCCCCTGACACTTGTGCATACTATGAAAATCAAGGCATCGACTTAGCCTCATTTGGTACAATCACTATGTATGCTACAAAATAATAGGCTTCCCTAACCAACTATAGACATACCTCATCCTACAGTTGCTTGGATCTCTATCATGCTAACTCTAGTTGCTCCCATAACCCATGGATCTCTCAATCCTGCTCTGCAATCTAGGTATCTCTAACCACTACCTGAATATGTAACTCTACTAACTGCTACTATGCAGTCTGCATCTAATCCCTTGACCTCCTAAGGGCCTCTTGGTTCTATGCTAGGATATCTCCACCCTAGCCTCCTATAGCAGGCTGGTCTTGCATCTCCTCATTGCCAACTATGCCCTCAAGCTACTTTGTTTGATGCTCCTGCTCAACTTGCTACATCTATGTAGCCCCATCTCTCCTCATTGCCTGCTCTGCCCTCTACCACTACCACCTGCACTTGGGTCTATTCCCATTTGCCTAGAAAAGATCAAGACATATTTGGTCATGTGTCTAACTTACTCTAGTTATTGTGGTGGTGTTGGGGGTGCCTACACTAGCTATTTGGGAGCTGCCATCCCCACTAGATCTATAATCTATGGAAAGGGATGACTCATAAAATAT
Source organism: Cupressus sempervirens (assembly GCA_028749045.1). Lineage (NCBI taxonomy): Eukaryota > Viridiplantae > Streptophyta > Pinopsida > Cupressales > Cupressaceae > Cupressus > Cupressus sempervirens. Next base: position 816,211,407 of record CM053789.1, on the reverse strand, counting down.
GCCTAATATGAGAGAGTCATCCCTCCATCTACTACCACTGGTAGGTAGTCCCACTATGTCACAACCAAGTTGTGCACATTTATCATTGATCTCCCAAGATCCAATCTCAGGGACCATATGTGGTCCACATCTATCAATAATTATGCATAGGAGCAGTACTCTTATGAGATGTCCTGAGGCCTCCTATACTATCACCACACACACATCAGTGGGAATCTCTCCAACATCTATATAGATTGACCTATCAGTGGTCATGAAGCAAACATATGACTTAGCTCCTATGGTGCATCATCCCACTCCTCTATCTCTCACCAGCATCTCCATACTACTACCACTAAATCATTGAGATGAGCCCTTCACTAATTAGTCTTCCCTAGAGCTGTCTGGGTAAGTTGGCCTCTATATCTACATATATATGGCTCCATAGGTTGCCTCTAATCCTCAAAAATGGGTCTCGTGATTGGTAGGTGCTCCCATGCCTAGATCTGAAGAACATAGACTTTGGTTGTCATGCTCCTCCTCTCATGATACACTATCTTGTGCATTTCATGGTACATATGTGCAAGCATGCACTGACCCCATCCATATCCCTCTAGGGTCCCTAACATCATCTAGAGCATCTTGCCATCTACACTCTAATTCATGTTAGCCTCTATCCAACATCAATAAATAGCTAATAAATATTGCCAAAACTAATGCCAACCTACAAGTAGGGCCATAGGTATGCACAATTTCACCCCATGTGATCTCTCTACCCATAATCAAGTCCTACTAGAAGATGGCCCTCGATGCCTCTATCCCTAATTAGGGAATTGTGTCATAAACCACCCATGGTCCATAGAATGGTATGCAAAGAATCTTGTAGATGTCCTCCGATGTCACTATCATCCCACCCCGTGCCAAGTGGAAAGTGTTCATGTCCAAATGGAAATACTCCACTAGTGTTGTCAACAGGCCATGATTTACCAACACTAGTGGAATTTGAAAAAGATACGATAAACCCAATCTATTAATATGTGCCATATTGGAATCATCAAGCTATGGCAGCAAAGCTCCATATGGCGGGTAATGGGATCAAAATTTGGTATCCTCAAAGGTGACCTACACACAAATGAACACAACAGGCAAATGATTAGTCTCTACTACATAACATGATGATAGAAAGTGAAAAAATTTCAATGAAAAAATTCAAATCTCAAACTTTTTAAACACCAAACTCTCGTGTGAAATCTCATATCCTCGCATGAGATTTTACATCTTCGTATGAGGATACAACTCTTCACATGAGGAGCGATCAAATACTCAGTGAAAAATGAAGCAAATTTAAGGTTTCTCACATGAAAAGTGGGCATCTACCATGCGATGAAGTACATGCCTAGTACTTCTTCATGTGAGAAGAGACTGGCTTCACATGAGGAGAGACATCCTTGCATGAGAACCAATAAGGAAAACTTAAAAAGTCCTAAAACATGCTAAAAACTACCTCAAAATGTGTGCAAAACTTAATGCAAAGCAAGGTTATTGACTACTCACCAAATGCTCATAGTCTGTCAGTTGACTATGTTGTCAGGAGTGCTCATATCAATGTGTAGACAAGGGAACCACCATTTTCACCATAGAGCTTTATTCTCCACAAAAGAAAAAAGTGCAAAAGATTTGAAAATGACCCTTTGGGCCCTTATATAGGTTTTGACCTAATTTTTCAAAGTAATCCAATTGATGTGATAATAAAACCTATGGCTAATTTGACCACTCTGAATCCATTTTCGAGATTGAATTCAAAATCTAACACATTAAATATCTCAAAATTGCATTTTAAAATTTTGGGACCAATGCGATCAAAAGTTTGTGTAACCTTTTTTTCTGATACTTTGTGAATCTTGGAATCTTTTCAACTCACAATTTCTTCAAATTTCCAAAATTCTAAAAATGGTCAACTCAAGTCAACTTTGGTCAACCTTTGGTCAAAATTAGTCTTCTAGACCTTGAAAACACTTCAAATCACTTCCAATCAACTCCAAATTTTCTTTTGATCATTCTAATATCTTCTATATTCTTTGGAATCTCAAATTTCTTCCATATCTCTCTATATACTACTCTACATCATATTTTTGGTGTGTCATTTTTTGATTTTTCTCCTAAGGGGGCAAGATGATTACATCATTGACTCTCAATTTTAACTCAATCTAAATCTTATGTCCTCATCACTTGGGGCATCTCATCATTTGGGGCATCTTGTCACCTTTCTAATCTGACATCTACATCATCTATCTCATCTTTTATTAGCTAATCACATCTTGTAGTAGTCCTTATTAGAGTTTTATGGACATGTATTGGGACAGTCTAAACCCCAACTCTTGAGGGTTAAGCCTAGTTTTGGGGATGATTCTATGACTCATGATGGGATCTTGCTATCTTTTATTGATCTAGGTATCTAGGTGTTCTATTTGATTACCATAAGGTTCAGCTCCATTCTGGAGATAATCTTTAAAAGCTTATCAATCTAGTTATTTGGGTGTTCTATTTGGATCCCTTAGGTTAAGCTCCACTCTAGAGATAATCTTTAAAAGCTTATCAATCTAGGTATCTAGGTGTTCTATCTAGATCCCTTAAGGCTAAGCTTTGTTATGGAGATAATCTTTAAAAGCTTATCAATCGAGGTATCTAGGTGTTCTATCTAGATCCCTTAAGCTTAAGCTTTGTTTTGGAAATAATCTTTAAAAGCTTATCAATCTAGGTATCTAGGTGTTCTATCTGAATCCTTTAAGGTTAAGCTCTATTATGGAGATAATCTTTAAAAGCTTATCAATCTTGATATCTAGATGTTCTATCTAGATTCCCTAAGGTTAAGCTTCATTCTGGAGATAACCTTAAAAAAGCTTATCAATTGGTCTTTGTATCATCAATTTCAGAAGCAATCTCATTTTTTGACCTTCACGTCATACTTCTAATTTCTTTGAATTGAATGTACTACTCGTACATTCACTCAAAGAGGGGTAAATGTGATACCCCAAAATTCACACATTGCCATGTTAACCAATTCTTGTCTATTTTGATCAACCTAAGTCCTATTTTATGAGGCAATTCTTATTCTAATTATCACTATTTGACTTAATTTTTAGATGTACAAAATCCTAATTTTCATTAATCACATTCTCTATTTAACCTAAGTATCAACTCAAATTAGTTGCATTAAACCTATTGATTAGATTTCATTTAATTTAAAGTGTTCATACTTTGGTTAAACTAAATTATCTCTTAAAGCTAATGTGAAAAGGAATTAAATTTATTTAATTTAATAATGTCCTCATCTTAATTATTGGGTTTAATTAATCAAATATTTTAAATATGCATTTATGATGTCATATCTCATTTTATTAAATTAAATAACCTTCCAAATCCTTCTCTTTAGTTTAGGAATGGGAATTCTAAGTGATCTATCTACAAATTTGAATTGACTTAATCAACTCACTCTCACACTTAGGTCAATTTTAGTTAACTCTTCATTATACTTAGGATCTAGGTTAGTTAACCTCACCTACATTGGGAATCTTTCGTCTTGACTAGATCTCAACTTCAATCCTGACCATTCATTCGAGTTGATCCCAACCATTGATTGATTTTGAGAATTCTATTTAAGAGGCCTCTAATTCCTCATTATACAAGTTGAAATTGAATGACATTGAATTACTATCAAAATACTTACTCACCTGCTTAGTATTTTTATAACTTTCATTACTTAGCATTAAATATCATGTAGATTAAAATATAATCTTATAGCTTAATTTTCTTTTATCTGCTATAAGATTAAATTGCATTCTCATTTAGATTAATTGCACTATCAAAAAATTGCATAAATCATTCATATTAAAATTTTTGGTTGCCCACTTCTTGATTTGAGACCAAAGGAAAAATCCTTCTAGTTAGAAGACAATAGGTCGCACTAATTAGATTACTTTGATGAACAACTCAATGTTCATTCTGGGATGATCTCTTAGGTAAAGACCATGTTGAAGTGTGTCAAAGAATCTGAGGCCCACAATTCACATATTTACCCAACAACATATGACATATGTGTTGGCATTATTATTATTTTATCATTAGTGATAACACTTACTCAATTCTATATGCTTACTGAGCATCCAAGTGGTTACCTTGTAAGCATTCACAGTTCAACAGTTTACACTAAGCAGACAATGGCTACCAAGAAAATTCAGACAATGTGAAGTCTAACAAGGTCTACAAAGCTTCTCAGTATCTATCGTGCCTCATAGTGCAAACTGAGCAATGAAATATTTAGTGCAAACTAAGCAATGAAAGATTTAGTGCAAACTGAGCAATGAAATATTTAGTGTTTACCAAGTGAAGCAAGGTAAAATTAGTATACAGTATCTACCGAGTGACACTACATCTACTGAGTCACTAGTGGTTACCGAGTTTAGAACTACATTGAGTGATAAGTATGGACTAAGCCTTCACTTCTATCAAGTGCATGGTGATGTCAAGTAATGCAATGGATGCTAAGTATCAGAAGGTCACGGAGTTAGTTCAGTGAACTTGAGTTATTTACTATTAGGCTGACTTTGTAATGTATTTGTTTACTTGTATTTTAGCCGACCTTGTAATTTTGTAAGTTTGAAAGGTATATATGTAAGATGTATTGTAAGATATCATGTATGTATGGATGAATGTATGATGCATAGAATGAGAAGGAATTGCAAAGTAATGTGAAGTATATGTGAAAGATCATCAAAAATAGTTCAAGGTACACATCAAGGTCAATTCAGATACTGAAAAGTTACATCCATCACATGAGGTGATCAATGCATAAGGGATATTATCAGCAATCAGTTGCAAGCAGATCCTTTGCTTCATCCTAATAGGTGAATTAGATTTTTCAAATCCTCTAACAAGGTAGACTTAACAGTCTTTGTACAAATATCCTAACAGAGTGCATACTTCATTGTATGTTTGCAAATCCTCTAACAAGGTAGACTTAGTAGTCCTTTGTGCTCCTAATAGGGCAGATGACAAGAAGTGGTCAATGTAAGCCTTAACAGGCCAACTTTATACTACAGTAGTGAAGTTTTGTGAGTATCATCCCCACCCCAATTTTACTTTCTATTTGGAAGGTTTCTGAGTCACGAAATATTGTGTTCACTCGTGTAATGATTGTTATATGTTTCAAAATTTATGGATGCAGTAGTATAGATGGATGTGTGGTAAATTAATAAAAAAAATTAAGGCTCCTAATTCACCCCTCCCCTCTTAGTAACCTATCATTTCCTGAATGTTTCCAACAATTAGTATTAGAGCTTTGTGGTTCTTGGAGTAAAAGTTTAATAGCTTGAGAAAATATCTAAGGATAGATGGAGATATTCAGACTTGACAAGGCAATTGAAAATGAAAAGTTAGATCTAGAAATGGCCATGGCTCAACTCAAAGAAGCAAAGAAGCATCTTTCTCAATCCCTACAAAGAAGGAAGGAAATTGCAAGGCAAATGAATGATCATCAGTATGTTGAAGAAAATATTGAAGACCTTTTACCATCAAGTAGCTCAGATGAAGCTAATGAGGCAATCAAGGAACTCCTAGCAAAGAATGGCTTTGTGCAAGAAGAAGTAAGAATCCTTAAAAGAGAACAAGAAATTCAATCAATCAGGCTATGTGAATTCTTGGAATAAAGAAACAAATTGGAAAATGAGACAAATGAAAGGATCGATGCAAATCAAAGTCTTATCAATCAACTATATAAAAAATGAAGAAATCATGAATCTAAGATCTGAAAATGAAAGCCTAAGGATTGATTTAATTACTAAAAGACAAATTAGTGAAAGTTTGGAAAATGACCTAAATACTGAAAAGAAAATCAATGAAAGACTGATGAAGTCACAACAAGACATGAATCAACTAATACAACAAAATGAGAAAAATCTTCATGGACAAAAAGGTAAAATAGGACTTGGATATAATGAAGAATGTGAATCTTTCAAATAAGGTGCCCAAAAGAATTAAAAACCTACTTGCAATCACTATGGTATGTTAGGTCATACATCAAAAAAATGTTGGAGTAATGTAAAACAAAATTCAATGGAAAATGCTACAACTACAATCAACATGGTCATAAAGCTAATGAATGCAAAGAAAAACCAAAATTTGAAGGTAATTGTCACAAATACAAAAAGTATGTTCACAAGGAATCTCAATGCAGATCTAAAACATTCAATCCAACATAACAACTTGTAAAGGCAATATTTAGATGGGACTACAATACATGGTGCAAATGTCATTATTGTGGAGAATATGGACACATTGGCAAAGATTGCTCAAGGAATCACTTGAGAAAAAGAGATACAATAGTAAGATGATATACGTAAACTGAACTCAGACATATAGCCAAAAATTGCATGAATATAGGAAGAATTGAAGATGAAAAGAAAGCTAAAGCTAATAACATTTGGAAGCAAATGAGACAATAGTGGATACGTAAATCTATTGAGTAGAATAGTTCAAATGATGGCCATGTCACTCAAGAAGTGGGTGACTCCACCATTTCCAATTAGATTCATGAAGGAGGATCTAGAACTATATCATCAAGTTATATCTAGAGCAGTACCAAATGAAAGAGAGAAAATGATCCAATCAGTATGGAAAATACACTGGGATCACAGAAAATTTATCTTTCACCATCAAATTCTACCGAACAAAGTGGTTAAAGACCTTACTGAGTGAGGTTTGGAGTAGAAGAAATTTTGTTTGTCTACCGAGTTAATACTCATGCTGAGTTAGGTTAGTGGATGATAGTCTACAATGCACTATGACAACATGGTACCTAGCATTAATGGTGAAACTTTTCATCAAACTAGGAAGAATTCAACTTCATTTTCATTTTATTCTTAGAGCTAAAATATTTCCAGGTGCATTCAAGTGACTTCATAGTAATTTTGAGTGAATTTGCAATTAACGAATTTGATCAAAGATTTTCATTACTTACCAAGCAACAATGGCTTCTGCAAGCACAAGCTCCAACAAGGTGAAATTTGGATCAAAAATGTTGGTCAAGAGCGCAGAATGGAAAGCACCAAACTTTAAGTTGGTTCCCACAGTTGTAGAGGCACTAGACCCTAATGGCGCACAATCACAGATACCAAAAAAGGTACTTTTAATCAATGATATCCGAACTCATTTCAAATGTTCTATTCAAGAAATAGGAACCCTAGAAATGGATAGAATTTTAGAATAAATGTGTGTTAGTGGCTCTCTGAAATCTTAATATAAACATCTAGAAACTAAATGGTTGACACACATCTCCCATATGCCAAGAAGCTTCCAAATAAAATGGATTAGATATATCCTTAGTCATGTTCACAATGATTAGCTTTGGCTAGAGCAACCCATACTAATCACTAAGAAAATGATTCATAAGATTACTAGCCTTCCCATGCTCAACAAAGCCAAAACCACTAAAACCCTAGGTTGGGATGAACTTTAGAAGCAAACCCTAGCTGAGTGGGATGACAGAGGCTTAAAGGTTAGCACCATTGTTGAAGTTGAACTTAGATATGGAATTCATGTGATAGCTCACAAGATCTATAGTTCAAGCTGATTGAATAGTGTACCATGTGAGGCTATAGACCTGGCCTTTAAGATTGTGAAGAAGAATTTGGAATATGACTTGTCCCAGCTAATGTTAAGACAATTGAACAAGAATATGGATAACATCCGATAGTCAAAGAATATTCCCTATAAATTCGGATCATTGTTGACATGTTTATTTTTCTATGTGCAAAAATTCTTTCCCTCCAAAGGTTCTATCATTTGAAGAAAGGATGTCCCCATTCTTTATCAAATTAATGAGTTTATAGCAGAAATGGGTGTCAATTTTGACAAAATAATGGACAACTATTTTGAGGACATCAAGGAGAGGATGAGCAATAGGTTCAAGATTCCTCCTAAACTTGTTGAAGATTACAAAGACAATGTTTTTTTTATGGTTGACTAGGATAGAGTATATATTTAGGCAAATAGGCCTCAATTTGCATGGGTAAAACCTCTACCTTATGAGGTAAACATTGATGAAACTAGGGATATTATTGAAGCAATGGCAAATGAACTAGTAGATCCCAAGAAACCAATTTTTGGAACTTATGATGAGGCAAAAGCCAAAATAGAACTAGAAATCAAACTTCCCCAAGCAATCAAAAAAGGTAAAAGGAAGGTTACTAAATTGAAAACTGCTACCAAGCCCCTAATGATTACCAAGGGAAAAGGTGAGGATGAAGAAGAGGAGCAAGAACCAAAAGTTATAGAGGAAGAATTAGAAGAAGAGGTAGAGCCAGTCAAAAAGAAGGGCAAGGTAATCATTACCAAGCCACCCAAAGCCTCCATAACTATTTTCACTAGAAGAGGCAAAGATAAGAATAAGGGCGAAGTAGTATTCAGCAAGCCCCAGCTGACCTTCCAAGAAAGATTAAAATAGATGGAAGGGGGTGCTAGCATCACAAATTTTAAAGCTCTAAATTTTGAAACAAGGATTGATGTAGAGAAAATGTAGATTGAGGAACTAGTACTTAACAAGATGGGAAAATGGAAATACTCCCTAGACTAGCTTGCCCCTCAAATCTCCAAAGAGCTATTGGTAAGATTGTAACCATGGTGGGAGTCAGCCACCCAAGTAGCCAAGGACATATATGAGCAATCCTTGAAAAATCTTCTACCGAGTCTTACTGAGGCAAAAATAAAGGTAGCAATGAAAAACAATGAAGGTAAATTGATGTTTAGATTTCACACATGTTTGATTCTAATTAAGGATATTGAGCATGTTGTACGAGATGCAACAAACATGTGGAAGAACATCTATCATCTCCAAAAGCCTAGTAATGATCCAGTGATGAAGGAGATGATAGTGCTCCAAGTGATAGTGATGTTTAAGCACTAAGGTTTGATGATGAAGAAAAAGGGGAATAAGCTAAAGAGGAAGACAAGGAGCAAGAGGATGAAGAAGATGATCTAATGAAGATTGCAGCACAAGTCATTACTTCCCTTCCTCACTCTCCACATAAGACAACCACATCATTAAGGTTGGAGATAGCTTTAGTAGGATTGACCACATCAGAAACATCATCTAGTCCTACTACCCCATAGCTCCAAGAATCATCTATGGAAGTAATAATTACTTCATCTATTGAGCTATAGCCTTCTACATCAGCACCCAAGCAATCAGTCACTACAACATCAGTTATGTCTACCTCCTCTGTTACATGTACAGTAAGTTTTGTAGTTCTTTCTACAATTTTGTCTACTCCAATTCTAAATATTCTAGTATGTACACTACTTGTATGTACATCATTTTTGGGAAGCACACCAATTTTGGATTTAGTCAGTACTTCTATCAGCTTTCCTCTAGTTGCACCAATTCAAGTATTTTTTGCCAGTCCATCTATGTCAACTATTGTTTCTACTTCCAAATCCAAGGAAGTACACACAGAAGTAAAATCTAAAACTCCTCTAAAACTTCTAGTTACTAGAAAACAAATTGATGAAGATATAGATTTGAATATAGAAATTGTTATTCCAAAGATAGACTTGGACAATGCCTCAGCCAGTGAGATGAGAATGGTCAGTCAACTTCTAGATTAGAAAGCAAGGTAGAAGCAACTCATAGGAGAAAGAGATAGAGAATATACTATAATAGAAAATTCCCAAAACATAATTATTGAAGCTATTGGTGTTGATGTCAATTCATCTCAACACATTTTGTTGCAATTAGAAGAGGATGTGAATAAGTTCAATGAGGAAACCTCTGGGAAAGAGAAGCTCATTGAAAAGGTAGAAAAGAAATTTGATAATAAAGTGCTTGAGCACATTGCTCAACACACTGCAATAAAGTAGGTTGAACTATCTTCAATTTTGAGCAATCTTGAGTAAGCATTTACCAATGTAACACCACTTTTTGGAAAGCTCTATGATGTTATTGAGTACACTAAGGAAGTCAAAGAAAAATTAAATAAGATAGATGTGGAAATGAAGGATACTGCTCAAAAGCTGCAACTTGACCATAGTTCAAGCTCACAAAGGTGAATTTTTTGTCCAAAATGCAAGCAAAGTTACTCAAAGAAGAAGCCAGAATCTGGTCTACACTAATTGACATTCAAAATATGATTCTCCCAGTCATGGATCAAATGCAAAAACACATTGCCTACTCAAAAACATTGATTCATGATAGCAACTTTTCAATAGCAAATCATATGATTGAATTTTTTGTAGAAGTTCAAGTGGCTCTCTCCACTTACAAGATTTTGCAAGACAATTGGGATAAGTCATTGTCTCTTATTATCAAGGTACACTCAAATTTTTTCTCACATTTTGGTGTCTCAATTTAAATTGATTGTATATACATTCTTTGGCATTATTCTCAAAAAGGGGGAGATGAGATTGTTGATAGGGGGGAGATAAGATTGTTGACATTGGGAATATGAGAGGAATAAGGAATAAGAGAGACATTGTACAAATAAAAGCTATGCATGCCAAATGTATGGGGGAGATATGTGAGATATATGTGATATGTAAGATATGTAAATAACAGAGTAAATTAGAATGTAAGTTTTGATTCATAAGTGTTTTTTTCACTAATGCCAAAGGAGGATATTGTTGGCATTATGATTATTTTTTCATTAGTGATAAAAATTACTCAATTCTATATGCTTACCGAGCATCCAAGTGGTTACCTTGTAAACATTCACAATTTAGTAGTTTACACCGAGCAGATAGTGGCTACCAAGCAAATTTAGACAATGTGAAGTCCAATAGTGTCTACCAAGCTTTACAGTGCAAACCAAGCAATGAAAGATTTAGAGCAAACCGAGCAATGAAAGATTCAATGTAAACTAAGCAATGAAAGATTCAGTGCAAATTGAGTGATGAAAGATTCAATGTTTACTGAGTGAAGCAAGGTAAACTCAGTATATAGTATCTACCAAGTGACACTACATCTACCGAGTCACCAATGGTTACCAAGTTTAGAACTACATTGAGTGATTAGTATGGACTGAGCCTTCACTTCTACTGAGTGCATGATGATGTGGATGCTGAGTATTAGAAGGTCACCGAGTTAGTTCAGTGAACCTGAGTTATTTACTATTAGGCTGACTCTATAATTTATTTGTTTCCTTGTATTTTGGCTGACATTGTAATTTTGTAAGCTTGAAAGGTATATATGTAAGATGTATTGTAAGATATCATTTATGTATGGATGAATGTATGATGCATGAAATGAGAAGGAATTGTGAAGTAATGTGAAGTATATGCGAAAGATCATCAGTAGCAGTTCAAGGTACACAACAAGGTCAATTCAGAGACTGAAAAGTTACATCCATCAGATGAGGTGATCAATGCATAAGGGATCTTATCAATAATCAGTTGCAAGAAAATCCTCTACTTCATCCTAACAACTGAATCAAATTTTTCAAATCCTCTAACAAGGTAGACTTAACAATCTCTGTACAAATCTCCTAACAAAGTGCATACTTCATTGTATGTTTGCGAATCCTCTAAAAAGGTGGACCTAGTAGTCCTTTGTGCTCCTAATAGGGTAGATCACAAGAAGTGGTCAATGTAAATCTTAACTGGCCAACTTTATACTGTAGTGTTGAAGTTTTGTGGGTGTCATCCCCACCCCAGTTTTACTTTCTGTTTGGAAGGTTTTTGGGTCACCAAATATTGTGTTCACTCATGTAATGACTGTTATATGTTTTGAAATTTATGGATTTAGTAGTATAGATGGATATTTGGTAAATTAATAAAAAGTTTTAAGGTTACTGATTCACCCCTCCCTTCTTAGTAACCTATCATATCCTGAATATTTCTAACAATATGTCCATATGTATGATGTCACATAGTACCTAGTCATGGTAGCTTCCAATCTTGAACTTTACTGAGCACTACTCATTGATCATGACCTTGTGGTCATCTTACACCTAAGCAATATAGTATGTATGTAGGTGTTTTGGTCACTTAAGCTTCAACTTGGTGACCATAATTTCTAACACTAGATTTTTAGTACTTCCACCATCAATGATCACATCAAAACATTATAGAGAGATTTTTGAAAGCATGAATGTTGATGATATTCCTACGGGGAGTATTGTAGATATGTTACTATGATGATATGTTACATTCATGACCTAGTTTGTAATTGGTGTCAACATAGCAATTTTTTGTAGTACCTCACAAAAGAACAACAAAAAGATCAAGTTGGTATAAATGGCCAGTTGAGTATTCTCACTATCCAAGGTTATGGGAGATACTTTTTAGTATTTGGCATATGCAATTAAGTCTAGAAGAAGTTATGTAAGTTTTGGTGATGTCTATTCTTAGATAGAGCTTATAGAAGCATGATTTGGTACAATTATTATATCTCTTAGCAGAGATGTTATTCTAAAAATTAAGGTTGAGGATGTGAACAAGACATGTTGGTGATGACATGGCTAAGTTCTCTCATCATAATATTGCATGTACGAAAATCTATTTGAGTTTCAAGGTGAAAGATTAATGTTATTGTTAAGTGTAACGTGTTCTTAATGTGGTCCTATAATGATTAATTGTGAAGTTCTGACAACCAATTGAGGGAATTATTTTATGGACTCAGTATAAAGGAAGCACATTTTCCTTTATCATGAAGTATGGTATTGTATTGAATTATATTGATTCAAAGCAATTGTAAGAAGTAAAAAGAGCGGAATGCAAAGTTGAGTAGAGTAGAGTGAAAGTGAAGGAAAATTCATGATCGAGGTTTTCCTGAGTGATCCAAGGTTTGTGGCCTAGTCTACAAGGTCTAACAAGTGATTGGTTTAGTTGACAAAAAAAAAAAGGAAAGAAGAACATAACAACAAATTACTTGTTTGAATTGTGAGCTCTTCTTGAAGTTGAAATTGCATGTTTGGGCAGTAGGCTCATCTTGCATACATTGTACTACAAATCCTAATAGGATTGGAATCTCCTAACAAGGACTGATATGTACTAAATGTTGTAATAGACTCCTAATAGGGTCCATCCTCTAACAAGGAATACTTATATTACTACATCATCTTGTGGGCATCATTTCCATTAGGGTTTTCTCTCTGACTAGGGGTTTTCTTAGTCAACAAATATGATGTAATTGTCAATGTGCATCTTTGTATGGTTGCTATTTACTTTGGTTGAATGATTAATTTGTTTTAATGAAAATAAATATTTTATTTATTAGATAACTGATTCACCCCCCTCTTAGTTATCTTGGTGGGCTATTGTTTCTAACAATTAGTATTAGAGGATCAAGTCCTTGAAGATAAAGTTCAACAACTTTAGGAGATCCATGATGAGCATGTTCAAGAAAGATAGTCTAAAGTTTGATGGAATAAATTATGATAGCTAGAAGGAAAAGATGAAGACACATCTATTGTGTATGGGTCAAGGATATTGGTTCTTGACAAAATCAGCAAAGATAATCATTGCTAAAAAGGATTTGGAAACTTGTTCAAAGGTAGAAAGAGATCTTTTTATGTGTGGCATGAAAGCTAGATAAGCATTATTGAGTGCACTTCCTAAAATTGAATGAAATTAGATAAAATCACTTGCTACTTCACATTTGATTTGGAAAGCTTTGGAAGATAGTTTTGAAGGTGATGAACATTATAAGAAATTGAGACTACAAAGTTAGATTTTTACATTTCAAGATGCCAAGATGATGGAAGATGAATCTATAAGAACATTTTTAGGGAGAATATTAGAAATTACTACAAGTATTAGATCTCAAGGAGGAACCAAAGAGGATGATGAGGTGATATTGAAGATATTGAAGAGTTTAACACCACCATTTAAGCCAGTAGTTCAAATGATATAGTTGTTGACATCTTGTACCAAAGATTTCACAAAGGAGACATTGCTTGGAAGACTTGAAGTAGTTGAGAATGAGCTTAGACAATCAGGAGAGTTGACCATAATAGAGATAGTTTTCAATGCCTTGAATATTCGACAAGGTTTATCAAGAAGTACAAGTTCTAGAGGAGACTTTTCTAACAATAGTAGATCTCAAGATAGAAAGATTGAAGGAGTAGCCCTTTTGGTAAGAAGAGAAAATGGAGGTAAGAAAATATTTAAATGTTTGATTTGTGATTAATATGGTCATTATGCATCTAAGTTTCCTAAAAGAGAGAAAACGTATAAAGGAAATTATAAACCTAGAAAAGACAGAGAGTGTTTGTATTCAAATGAAAAAAATGATTCTGATGATCAAATAATAAGTGCTAGTGATGATGAAATTGGATTTGTGAAAATTAAAAAAGAAAGTCCAGAAAATGTAGCATTGGTGTCATAGGTTGAGACAAAATATGATTAGATAATTGAAAATGGTTCTTCACATCATATGACTAGTGATATGAACAAGTTTTTAGACTTCAAAAGTTAGGATGGAGGCATTATCTAATTTGGAAACAATGTAGCATGCCATGTTAAAGGTATTGGATCTATAAATCTTGATGGTAAAACTAACACTGAGGATGTATATTTTGTTGATGGTTTGAAGCACAATATTTTGAGCATTGGACAACTAGTTGTCAAAGGTTATCAATTATAGTTCATAGAGAAGACATGCATAATCAAAGACAAAGATGGAAAAGTAATTGGAACATGAACTAGATCTAAAGGTAATGTATTTTAATTGAATCCTATTGAAATAACATGTTTGGTTGCAAAGGTAGATGATAGTTGGTTGTGGCTTAAAATATTTTGTCGTATAAACTTTGATAGTATTGTGAAGACTAGTAGTATGTTTGTAGTTAGAGATTTGCCTAAGATTGTAAAGCCTACTAACACAATTTACAAGGAGTGTGTGTTGGCAAAGCATAATAGAACTTCTTTTCCTTGAAAGAAGTTTACTACTAAAACAAAATTGGAGATTGTACACACAGATCTTAGTGGTCCTATGAAGACTAAACAATTCTATGGTGAAAGGTAATTTATGATTCTAGTTTATGACTTTTCTAGAATGGTGTGGGTTGCATTTCTTAAAGAAAAATATGAGGCATATGATAAGTTTAAGATATTCAAGAATAGAGTTGAGAATGAATTTTGTTTTGAAGATTAAATGTTTAAGAGTAGATAGAGGGAGAGAATTTACTTCAAATGAGTTTAACATGTTTTATGAAGAAAATCAAATCAAAAGATAGTTATCAGCTCCAAGGACCCATAAACAAAATGGCATTGTAGAGAGAAGGAATATATTAGTTATAGAAGTAACAAGAGCTATGTTAGCTAAGAATGATGTATCCAAGATTTTTTGGAGAGAAGCTATGAATACAATAGTCCACACTATAAAAAAAGTGCAAGTCAGGAAAGGCATGAACAAGACCCCTTATGAACTATGGTTTGGTCACTCATCTATAGTTAAGTATTTCAAAAATTTTGGGAGCAAGTGTTATATCAAAATGATATTCGTAAGTTTGATGCTAGAAGTCATGAAGGCATGTTTATTGGTTATTCATTGAAAAGAAAAGCTTATATATGCTATAATATGAGAATTAAGACTATTATGGAAAGTGTAAATGTGAGAATTGATGGAAAATTTAGGATACAAGAGAGGATAGTTGATTACAATTCAAATGATGATATTGTTACTAAGCCAAAGAATGATGAAGTATTTCTTAAGACTGATAATGATTTTCCAAATGAAGGTGAGCTAAGGTAGGAACAAATCTTAGGACCATTACTAGAGCCAAGAATTGAGATAGCAACTCCTACTTCAAGAAAGAATATGATAAAGAATTACCCATCTGAGAAAATCATCAAAAGAAAAGTTAAAGGTGTGATGACAAGAAGTAGAGTCAATGAAGAACTATGTTTGATATCTCAAATTCAACCTAGGAATGTAGATGAAGCATGTAAAGATGATTATTGGAAACAAGCTATGAAAGAGGAATCAGACTAGATAATAAAGTATGAGATATGAGAATTGGTTCCTAGACTAGGAGAAAAGAATGTGATTGGAACTAAATGGGTATTCAGGAACAAGATGAATGAGCAAGGTGAAGTTGTAAGGAATAAGGCAAGATTGGTATGTAAAGGTTACCAATAGCATGAAGGAATAGATTGTGATGAAACCTATGCTCTAGTGGCTAGAATAGAAGTAGTAAGATTATTCTTAGCCTATGCAGCACAAAAGAAATTCAAAGTATATCTAATGGATGTCAAGTCAACATTTCTGAATGAGGAACTTGAAGAAGAAGTATATATAGAGCCTCCTAAAGGTGGCCCTTTTATAGATGATAAGTTCATAGTATGCAAACTAAAGAAAGAATTGTATTTCTTGAAGCAAGCGCCCATAACCTAGTATGCAAGGTTGGACAATCATTTGAAAAAGCTTGGACATAGAAAAGGTATGGTAGATAGTAATTTGTATTAGAAAGAAACTGATAATGGTTTGAGGATTTTGTTAATATTTGTTGATGATATCATATTTGGAGGAAATGATGAGGAAAGTAAGAAGTTCGTAGAAGAAATGAAGAAAGAATAAGATGAGTATGATAGGAGAAACAAAATATATTCTAGGATTACAAATTGTACAAAATAAAGAAGGAATCTTTATTTCTTAGACTAAGTATTTAAAGGACTTATTGAAAAGGTTTGGTTTGGAAACATGAAAACCCATTGGAATACCTATGGTAACTGGACATAAATTACCTATAAAAGTTGAGACAGCTACTATTGAGAAGAAAAAGTATAGATCTATGATTGGAGGATTACAATATCTAACTTACACAAGGCTAGACATAGAAAATGTAGTTGGAATTATTGTAAGATTCCAAGCTGATCCTAGAGAAGTCTATTATGTAGTAGTCAAAAGGGTATTTAGATATTTAAAAGGAACATCAAAGTTTAGATTGCGGTATGATAGATCTAATGATTTTACTCTAAGTGATTATACTAATATTGTTTGGGTAGGGAATATGGATTATAGAAAAAGAACCAGTGATGGAGCTTCTTTTCTTAGAGGAAGATTCGTTTCTTAGTTAAGCAAGAAGCAAGATTGTACATCACAAAGTACACCAGAAGTAGAATATGTTGCCACAGTAAAAAGTTTCAATCAAGCTATTTGGATGAAGTAGATGCTAAAAAATATAAGGACAAAAATTAGTGAACCTACTGTCATACATTGTGACAACACAAGCATGGTAAATATGTCTAAGAATCCATTGTTGCATTCAAAGACCAAGCACATTTCTATTAAATATCACATGATGAGAGAGAAATTGTAGAAAAGGAAATTAGATTGGAATATGTGAGAACAAAAGAGCACATTGTAGATATGTTCACTAAGCCTCTTCCCAAAGAGATTTTTGAGTATTTGCAAGGTATGTTATGGGTTATGCTCCTTCCTATATCAGAGTAGAAGATGCAAGAGTGCATGAGTCTAGTGTAACAGAGAACCATTGTTTATTTGGATTGAATGTTGATGCTTCCTTTATGGGGAGTATCTAAAATTATTAGATTCATCTAACACTCCTACTGAATGTTGTTTTCAATAGTGTCATTGGACACTTGACCTAATAAGAATAAGTTGTTATAGAGTTTGATGGTTGCTAAAACCATTGATGTTTATTTCAATGGGGTAGAAGTTTAGCATAAAAAACATCATGAGAAGATATGAGAAAGAACAATATGTTTGGAAAATGTATAGCATGGAATGATAGTTTGACAAAAAGAACATTGAGGTATATCAATGAGGAAGAATGATTGATGAAGAGAATTTGAAAAGAAGATGAACAATCCTTTATTGGTATTCTTGGAACTAGATGTTTTTCATCTATGTTTCCATCAATGCCAAAAGGGGAGATTGTTGAGAGATTTTTGAAAGTATGAATGTTGATGATATTCCTATGGGGGAGTATTGTAGATATGTTACTATGATGATATGTTACATTCATTACTAAGTTTTTCATTGATGTCAACATAGCAGTTTTCTATGGTATCTGATAGAAGAATAACAAAAAGATCAAGTTGGTATGGATCGCTAGTTGAGTATTATCACTATGTGAGGTTATGGGAGATACTTCTAAGCATTTGGCATATGAAATTAATTTCAAAAGAAGAAGTGATAAGTTTGGAAGAAGTTATGTAAGTTTTTGTGATGTTTGTTCTGTGATAGATTTTATAGAAGTATGATTTGGTAAACTTATTATATCTCTTGGTAGAGTTGTTATTCTAAGAGTTGAGATTGAGGATGTGAAGAAGACATGTTGATAATGACATGACTAAGTTCATTCATCATAATATTGTGTGTAAGGAAATCTATTCAAGTTGCAAGGTAGAAGATTAATGTTATCGGTAAGTGCAATGTGTTCTTAATGTGGTCTTATAATGATTAATTGAGAAGGTGTAATAGCTATCTTAGGGAATTGTTTTATGGACTCAGTATAAAGAAAGAAAATTTTTATTTATCATGAAGTATGGTATTGTATGGAATTGTATTGATGCAAAGTTATTGTAAGCAGCAGAAAGATCAAAATGCAAAGTTGAGCAAAGTGGAGTAGAAGTGAGGGAAACTTCATTGCCAAGGTTTTGATGAGTGATCCAAGGTTTGATATTTGGATCCAAGGTTCATGACTTGGTCTACATGGTCTGACATGTGATTAGTTCAATTGATAGAACAAAGGAAAGAAGAATATAATAGTAAATTACTTATTTGAGCAATGACCTCTTCTTGTAGCTAAAATTGCATGTTTGGGCAGTGGGCTCATCTTGCATACATTATACTACAACTCCTAACTGCATTGGCACAACTCCTAATAGGGTTGAAATCTCCTAATAAGGATTCAAAGTCTCCTAATAGGAACTCCTATGTACTAAATTTTGTAATAGAATTCTAATAGGGTCCATCCTCTAACAAGGAATATTTATATTAGTACATCATCGTGTGGGCATCATTCCCACTAGGGTTTTCCCTAGTCAACAAATTTGGTTTAATTATCTATGTGCATCTTTGTATGGTTATTATTTATTTTGGTTGAATGGTTAAGTTTGTTTAATGAAGATGAATGTTTTAATTATTGGATAAATGATTCAACCCCATGGTGGACTATTGTTCCTAAAAACCACTTATCTTCACATGTACACCTTATGCAAAACAAGCTTCTTCTTTAATTAGGTTCATTCTCACCACTCAATAGGACTCTTCTATTAACTAGGACTTGTCCTCTTTCAGCATCTTCAAAATTTAAGGATCTAGTATCTTCATCAACATGTGCAACTCTAGCCAAGCCTTTTTTCTTTGATCTATCCTTCCTTGGCATTAGGAACATTCAAATGATCTATCTCCTTCTTCTCCACAGTAAGAACATTTCCCATAGAAGCCTCATCTTCTAGATCTTTTTCCTCAGCCTCTTCCTCTCGGATATCTATTATTTTGATGATGGAAATGATTGGAATTGTTTCCCCTTGGTTTTGACTGCTACTTCTAGCCTTATCCTTGTTCTTTTGATCATCATTATGACCTCCATAATATTGTCTACCAGATCTTCCATCATGACCTCTTCCACTATTCTTGTTGTCAAACATCTTGTTCATTTTTACTTCAACTCTTAGGAAAAACTAGTATGCCTCCTTAATATTGTTCATTCAAACCAGCCTTAGCTCATCTTGAATGCTTGGACTTAACCCATAAAGATAATGGGCCACTTTCTCCTTATCACCTTTTGAATGGCCAATTCTAATGAGAACTCGATAGAACTCTTTGGTATACTCTTGAATAGATTTTCTTGCTTCTTCAACCCTTTCATTTTCTTCAATAGATCAAGCTTATAATCTATGGGAATCAATTGTCACATGTGTGAAGTGAAAATTGGTTCTCATGGTAGTATTGAGCTATAAGGGATTATAGATTGTAATCAAGTTGTAATCATTGGATAATAATAATATTGGACTTGTTGTTGGTGGATGTAGCCTAGGGATTGGATGAACCATGTTAAATCTTGGTATCTTGTGTTCTCTTTTATGTGATCTACTATTTTCTAGTATAAGTTATCTTTGCATGTAACAATTACTTATGTTAGAGATTAATCCTAACAAGTGGTACTAAAGCTAGATGGTTATCATTTTTTTAGTGATCCTCTGTAGGAAGGTCTCATAGTTGAGTGGGAGTCTCACGGTAGACTAGGAGTGATGGTAGATGAGGGTAAGCTAAGGGTTGAAAAGTTTAATAGGAAAAACTTTTAGTTATAGTAAATGAAAATGGAGGACTATCTTTATCAGAAGGATTTATGGAAGCCATTGGAAGGAAAAACCAAGAATTAGGGATCTATGTCAAATGACGACAAGGATCTTTTTGATAGAAATGCACTTGTAAGCATTTGATTATGCCTAGCCCCATTAGTGGTTTTTAATATTACAAAAGTGAAGATGATGAAAGAGTTGATGGAAACCCTAAAAAAATTGTATGAAAAGCCCTCTACTTCAAACAAGGTATTTCTCATGAAGCATTTATTTAATATGAAAATGACAAAAGGTGGATCTATTGTAGATGATTTAAATGAGTTTAATACTATTACTAGTTAATTATCTTCTATGGGTATCAATTTTGATGAAGAAATTAGGGCCATCTTGATTTTGTGTTCTTTTCTTGAAAGCTAGAATGGCTTGGTAATGGCTATGAATAATTATATTTTTGGATCTAGTACCCTAAAATATGATGATGTGTTTGGTGTTATTTTGAGTGAAGAAACTCATAGGAAAACCTCAGGTAGATCTACATTAGGAAGTTCTTCAAATGCACAAAGTCAAGGTAGAATAATTCAGAGAGGAAATAATTCTAGAAATCATGGGAAATCAAGACGAAAGTCAAAGGGGAGGAGGTCTTAACCAAGAGGACTAAATGACTATTGGTACTATGTGAAACTACAACATAAAAAGAAAGATTGTTGGACTTGAAAGAACAATAAAGGAGATAAACTAGAAAATAACAAGGAGGTAAATGTGGTAAGTAACAAATCCAAAGAAGATGCTTTGCTTCTATCTTTAGAAAGTGTGAATGATTCATGGGTTTTAGATTCTAGTGCTTCATTTCATGCTACACCTCATAGAGGTTATTTCACCGATTATGTCCAAGAGGATTTTGGGCTTGTTTATTCAAGCATCCTGGGTGTAATAGCAATCTTGCATCACCAAAAAATATTTTATTTTTAGTCTTTCTATTTTGATAAGGACTAGCAGACAGGATGGTTACTATTTATGGGAACTTACTATTTTTAGTAAATTTTCCATACGAGCTCAAAATGTTCTCATTTTTTATAGGAAGGTTCATTTTGGAGTTTCAAGCCTACCATAAAAATCTCATTGCTCATACATTAGTATCAAAGAAGTAATTGCAGGTTTTTGGTAGAAAAGTTTGTAGAAAAATCTTTAGGCTCATCATTGGAGGCCTTAGAGTGTCCAGATGAGGTTCAAAAACTCAATAAAAGGATGCTAACACAGTTCCAAGCCTATAGATCAAGAGCTAGCATTTCTGAAAAGTGGCTATAATAACCAATCAAAGCAATAGTTCATGAATCATGGCCTCCATAAGTTGGGCTACCAAAATTTCAAAAATAATTTGTCAAAGATGTATTTGGCTGACTCTATGTGTATTGTTAGGGTCTGTCAGCCCTAGATATTAAGTTTAAATATCTAGAACCTTCCTAGGTGGAATAAAATTGTCTATTTAAGAAAGGCTTGAACATTGTCTAGGATAGCTCTAGGTCATAGTTCGTAGCACTATCTTGTAGATTACTATAATGAAGGTGCCCATTTGGGTTAGCATATTGTAATTGAGAATTCTATAATTCTTCTCTTGTAGTGATAATAGGAAGTCCATATTTTGCTCTTGCATTTCTTGTTATTTCTTTGTTTCTATTAGGAGTTTATTGCATTAAGGGGAGTCCCCTAAATCAAGTGGTATCAAAGCTAGAGTTCTTGAGTGTGTGGATAGATCACCGATTGTGAGGTAGTTTGCATCATGACCATGGTTTGGGCTAAGCATGTAGATAGATCACTGATTGTGAGGCTGTTTGCACTAGGGTTTTACCAAAATTACAAAAATGCCTCCATGAAGAGAGTGTGGTAGAAGAGTTGTAGTTTTTATGTTGGGCATTTATTTTGCATGAGCTCAATGATAGGAATCCATTACATAATTCCTCTCTTGAAAAGCAAATCTTTTTATGGATCCACTCCAAGGTTAGCTATTTGTCTTGTGATGTACCAAAATATACTCAGTAGAAGATAAATGTGAATGTTCACAAGGAAGCCTTTGTTGGTTCTAAAAATCTTTTACCTCAGAATCAAAGTAAATCTATGTGCTATCTCAAAATATCACACCAAAAGAGAACAATATTTTTTTATTTTCTATTTTTTCAATGAATGCAACTCTAACAATGCAACTAATATAAGGTCCTATTTTAACAAGGGATTAGCAAAGAAAATAATGAAACTAAAAGCAAATAACATGAAATCAAATGACTCAAAATTGAAATTCCTAAACAGACATAAGCTACAGAACAACACATTGTGAGTTAAACCTTTGAAGAAATTGGTATGAAACTAATGAAAAGAGGAGTAGGGCTTCCTAGAATCCACTGATGCAATCATCCATGAGAATCTTTAAAAAATCAAATAATGTTTCACTCTTCATCAAATCCAAAGGCCATGAAAAGTGTGCTCATGCAAGACAAAAATCTATGTAGACACAATCAGGTGATCTCTTCTCAAGCTCGTTACATCAACAAAATTTGTATATCTATAGCAAACACTAGAACTAAAAGATCGCACAACCAAAAAAAACACAATAAGCCTTTGGCTCAATCACAATCTCATGAATAGAATTCACAAAAATGTGACACATTCAGGCAAGAATAACTACACTCCAAATGCAAGCACCAAATCGTGGCCTAATAATAATGGTGGCCTTTGTTAAATTTTACAATGGGGTATTTATAACAAATTGTCTCCACAATTTGTGTTGAGAGTGAGAGATATCTTCATGCAATAAAATGCTTTTTAAAAAACTAAAACAAACTAAACATATACAAACTAACAATCTAACTAGTTCTTAGAGGGACTCCATCCATATTTTATTCATTAATTGGATGCATGAGTCCTTTACATGTCAAAAACAATGAAGGCATGAGAGAGAAAGTAGGAGGAAGCCATTAATCGAAGTGCAAGTGCATGGAGATGTTAGAATTCTTTTAGAATAACTAAGAGGGGTGTGAATTAGTTATTCAAGGTCCAAGAATGTCCAATACAAATTTTCAAATCCTTAATGGCATATAATTGAAATGATCATGCATGCAATTAAACATTAAAAAATCATGAAAAGTAAACATGTACCACCACATAACACTAAAGATTTTGATGACTTAGAAACCCTCCAGGAATAAGAAGGTAAAACTGGGGTGGGGATGATACCTACAAAATTACTATGATATAGATTTCAACCACTTTTGATGGTTTTCCTTGTTAAAGGCCTACCCTGTTAAAGGCTTTACACACTGTCAGATGTGACCCTGTTAAAGGATTTCTACACCCTATTAGGAGTGTGCCTTGTTAGAGGGCTTAAGAACATTCAACTTAGAATGTCAACCTATTAAAGGATTTACATAGAGTTGTTAGGCTCAGCCAAGTCCATGGGATTTATAGTCACATTCTCAAAAGAATCTTTTATCCCTCTCTAAGGATCTCCTATCCTTCTCTTGAGGATCTCTTATCCTTCTCCTAGGGATCTTCTATCCTTTTCCTGAGGCTTATCCACCTAGCTATTAAGCTAACCTAGCAATGTAGGATTTCAATGTTTAATACAATGGTAAGAAAGTATTAGAAAGGTTTTGACTTGATCAAGATTGTAACTCTAACTTTGCAAGTTTTAGTTCACTCTTCAGTTGGTTTATTTTCTTGGCTTTTCTTCCTTGTAGTGCTAACAGCTTGTTCACCCTTCAAGATCTGTCTCCTTGATTCTTCCACTTGTAATGCCAATGCACTCTATGGTCACTTAATCAACTCAAAGTCTTAACCCTCTATACTTACTCCTCACTATTTCCTCCTTTTGACACTTCACACTAGCCTTCTGTTGGGACTAAAAATTGCAAGGTCAATTTTGAGTACCATTGAGAAATTTGAGCCCTACAAATGCTTTTAAATGCCTATGTACTTGATCATACTTGAGAAGGTTATGGGGTGTTTAATGTTTCTAACACCTTCCATTCAGCCTATCCAGATGTTCCATGAAGTTTAATTATCATTTTGAGCCATTTTGTGAAGTCTCATTTTGAGCAATTGCCAAATTTGTATTTACCCGTGTCAAATAGCGACAAGAGGTTGTGTTTGCTATTGAATATCTTGCACCCAAAATTGTGTCATGATTTTCCACTTTGAGAGCATCTAATGTCCATGCCTAAGAGCCTATGTTTCAGATTTTGAGTCATTTTGAATTCATTTGACTAGGTTTTGAATCCCTCAAAGTTGGTCAGCTACTGTTTTCATTCATTTGCACTTTGTTCATAATTCTGGGAAGCCCTATTTGATGAGTTATAACTTTTGACCAGTTGAACAAAAATGAGAAAATTCCTTTTCTGTTGCATTGTAGATGTCAGAGACTTATTATGTTTCAAGTTTTAGATTATGATGAATCCGTTTGATCAGTTTGCAAATGTGATTCCAAATGCAATTTTTATCTTTTTACTGGTGTCAACATTTGTAAATTTGTTAGGACTCCTATTCAAGACATTATAACTTGAGATCTGTGATAGGTAAGATCAAACGGATTGTACCACTATGTAGTACTTTGAAAATACTCTAAGTATGTCAGTTTTTAAGTCATGACGAATTCATTTGCACAACTTTCTAGGTCAATTCCATTTACAAAATTCTAAGTAGCCTACTTTGACTGTTTGCCAAATGCATCTTGTTATTTGTCATGTGCCCAAATTTTAGATCCTTAATTTCCTCATGACAGAGAACCAACCTCCCAGTTTTTGTCTTCCCAAGTATCCATTCGCCCAGTTTTCCAAGCCAAATCCAAACCCAGTTTACCACTTTCTAACATGTTTACTTGTAGGTAATTCTAAGAAGGCAACTTTGATGGCCAATATCTTTTGACTGAGAATTTTTCATGAGACAAGATTCGATAGTTTGCAAGAGTGTAGAACAAAGAATCAGTGGGTCAGGTTTCAAAGCCTGGCCAATTGTTTGGGTCAATTTTTAAAGCCAGGTAACAGGCCTCCAGACACAAGTTTCACAGTGTTGCAGAAATGTTTTAAAATGAGTTTTAATGGTCAAGTAGTGATCAAATTTGATTCCAGTTAGTTCAAGACAATTGATGGGTTTAATGTATCAATTTGGAATGTTAGTGTTTAAAAATGAAAAAAAAATTAGCCGGACCCACTTTGGGGCCCGACTGATTTCATCAAACTGATAAATGATGGGGGAGCAAAATTGCTAAAATATTTTAAAATTGTTTTGATCATGGAATGTTTTGATGTGTCAAATAATGATTTTGAATTTGAAGTTACAGGCAAAAGAGGAAAATGGTATTGCTTTAATGGAGCACATTTTCAATAGAGGCATCACTGTCTTTGATACTATAGACATGTATGGACCTTTCTCAAATGAGGTTCTAGTTGGCAAGGTTTTGAAAAGACTACCTTAGGAGAAAATTCAACTTCTTACAAAGTTTGGCAACATCAGAAGTGTTAAGAGTACAATTTACATTTTGAACTTCAAGATTTAGAATGTGAAAAGCTAGAGGGTATACTTGAAGCCAAGCAACTTGTCTTCCCTGAAGTTAGAGCTTTTGCAATAGTCATGGACATTTGAAACATATCATAGAATTCTAAGATCATTGGTTATTAGATTTTTTGAGAAACACAAATAATTACAAAGTCCGAACCATACATCAAATGCTATATTCAAACAAGAAGTCATTCAATGATTGTTACCCATACATATAAAAAAGAAAGAGATTGTGGAATACATCGCTGGCAGGCACATTAAAAGAGAAATCAACATTTTTAATGGGAGCAGCTATCCACACATTATAAAGGAAATAAAAAACATCGATTAGCAAAAGCTAACTCAGCTAGTAAAAGGAGAACGTCCCAACAAGTTAAAGGGTAGGGGAAGTCTGTAGAAAGGAGTTTGAAAATCCGCATTTTTGAAGAGTCGGCATTAAAATAGAAAGCTATAGCAAAGTAAAATTCAAAGGAACAGAGCATATTAAAAAGAACTCACACAACATGAAAAGGAATACCAATGCAATTTTGGAGGAGGCTACAGCTATGAAAATGCAGAGGCCAATGTTTTGATTTGAAAGGGACTCTCCACATTGAGTCAAGCTGTAGAAGTAGGATTCAAAAGGCTTAGCACAAGCTTGTTAAAGAAGAAGATGCAAGGTAAAGGCATTTGCAAGCCAAGTCACACATTCCACAAAGGAGATCTAAATCCCACACATCCTACAAAGTCAAAGGGAGATCAGCGCATTTTAAATAGAGAGGTAGTTAGCAGTCAATGCATATAAAAGAGGGAGTCAGCCACATTTTTTGAAGTGGCCCATGACTTGGAGACCACATCACACTATAGAAATTAGTGTGTGAGAAAAAGACACAAGCCACCAAGTAGTAGAACTCCATCTCACACATGAAGGTACATTGAGGAAAGGAGCCACGTTTTTAAAAAAAAAAAAAGTTCATGACTTTTAAAGAAGAAGAGGCCAGTTAAAAGGCGTAGCAAACAAAGGAAATCCATGCCTTACAGGAGTAATCCATGCCACGAACAAAGGTTGACAGATATTGGAACCATTTAAAGAGTAGGCCATGTA
Source organism: Cupressus sempervirens (assembly GCA_028749045.1). Taxonomy (NCBI): domain Eukaryota; kingdom Viridiplantae; phylum Streptophyta; class Pinopsida; order Cupressales; family Cupressaceae; genus Cupressus; species Cupressus sempervirens. The sequence continues at coordinate 816,184,538 of CM053789.1, read as the reverse complement.
ACTTTAAATAGAGTTAACCTAAACATATAACAAATCTAGTTGAGCAAAGACCAATCAAATAGCAGGGGAATCCCACGATGAATTTGTAGAGGAGGTTGCAGTCAAAGTAGACCCGCATGAGATTAGAAGAACCCATGTAGGGTAGCGAGTAATGGAAGCACCAGATGATCTCCCATGGTTGGAAACGTTGTACAAGGGAGGGAACACCCATAGGGGTAATTCACGTTTTTGCAGAGGTAGCAAGCCAAAGGTAGGGCATGGCTTCATCAAGGGCATCCATAGCATTAGAGTACCCCATTGAAGTAGAGGTTCATGCAAAAGTCAAAGAAGCTCCACACGCTGTCAAAGGATATGTTAGCATGTAAGAGAAACCCATTGCAGTCAATTACATTGCAATCCCATGCCACGAAGGAGATGCAACCTAGCTCTATGGTTAAAGTTGTCTAATGCTAGCATTCATGTTAAAAGTGCCATTGAAGAAAGAAATCAACATATGAACAAAACAACCCACACAAAGAGCAGACAGAGGAAAAGGATTTCTAAAAAGATTTATCCCACATTGTGTGTATGGGGAGTATTTTTGTCTTTAAATACATTTGCACTAATTTGCATTGTGTATTAAAGGAAGAGGGCTTTTGGAAAAGTTGCTAGATCTATGTGGTGGGTCCCATGTTGATGCGAGTAGATAAGGATGACATCAGCATAAAATTAAAAAAAATTTAATCAAATTTGCATACGAGCTGATGTGGAGCTCAGAGTGGAGATTTGTTGAGATTGTGCCACATGTCCAAATTGAACGGTAGGCACATTTTCACAATATCAAACTGTACAAACATTAAATAATGCAAGAAAGTGGGCTACTACCATGTGGCAGTGGGCCTTGCACGTGATGAAGTGGCATCACAGAGCAAGCTTAGGTGAGAATTGATTAGATCATGACATGTGTCATGATCTTATGGCAGGGGCATACCTACAATAATAAGTTGCAGACTAGATAAAAAATGCAGGAAAGTGGGATTTTGCCACATGTCACTAGGTCCAAAGTAGATGGTGATATGGAATATGAAGCAGATATGGACGAATCATGAACTGACATGTGTCACCCGATCAACTAAAGGTTGACCCTAGATTCAAAGGGGAAGGGAAAATGTAGAGAAAATAAAAAATAAATTTTAATTATCTTTTACAAAATGGTTACATGTTGAGATGTTTTAAATTAAAGTGAGACATTTTTTAAAAATTTATAGTTTAGGATTGAATCAAAATTTTTGAAAAATCTAAAATTTCAAAGTCCAGACCTAATAGTTCTAGTAGAGGGGCATTTTTCAAAATGAGATTCTAGAGGTTCCTAGTAAGCGAACATAGCAATATTATATATTGTCAGATCGAGAGAAGACAAATTTTCCAATTTTGGAGTCAGTTTCTTCATAGGAAGTAGTTGGTTCAGGCTATAGGGGGATTTGTCTTAGGTACCTGAATTGCAATTGTATTCAGACCAAGAAGTTTAGATTTGATTTTATAACATAAAAATAACCTGAATGTGGTTAGAAGATAGTTGAAATGTAGTTTGGGTCGAATTTTGATAGTATTCACTTAGTAAAATCTCAAATTTTACTAGTATTTTCATAAGGTAAATTAGATATTCTGATGACTCAACAAGGGATTTCATCATTTGAATAGAGATATTTTCCAATCAGTTGGATAGGAATGATGAAACAAAAATTAGATCAATGGTAGAAAGAAGAGAGAGATGATTCAATTGCAAAAGATTGAATTTCAAGTGGACAGATGGCAGTTCCATAACAGATCTGGGAATTTCATCTTCTCTTGTATCTTTTATTCTTTCTTTCATTGTAAGGGTTCCATTATTTGGAGAAAAAACCACTCACTACTATGATACTAGGTTTTGGATCCAGTTTTGATGTGTTCCCATACTGTGAAACCACATTCTTTCAACAAATTTCTGTTAAGTGAACAATAGTAGGAAGGTTAATACAACAAGTTCTGATAAGTTAGGTTTCTCTGTGTTTTCATTTCATGCATATGGTTGTATTGTTTTCAAAGAAATTAATACAAAGAATATCAGGATTTCATTAGTTTCATCTTGAATCTTGTCTCCTTTCTTTGTAAGCTTCAATGTTTTATGATCTTTGTGTACATGAGAAATAAGCATGCAAGAAATACTAAACTAAGAAATCAAAAGCATTTACAAACTTGTTAAACATAACATAAAGTGAGACAAAGAGGAAACAACTCAAATGAGAATGTGAGCCATTAAGGGGCTCTCTCAATGAGATTGTTCTCTTGTTTTAGGGATGATTCTATTTGATAGGTTTGGTATGTATGCTCGAATGCTCAAAATGGCTTCAATGGAGGATTTGGATTTGGGTGTGGATGATGGCTTTGTTGTAAAACTTGGTCTTAAAATGGAATTATAACTTTAGCTTAAGGATTGTGATGATATGGCTTGGGAGGGGATCCAATTTATAGGCTAAGGTCTTGAGGGATGGAGGGTTAAGATGCAAGGAGAGATGAAAGCTTAAGGAGGGCTAGGATGCACTCAAAGGGGAGCACATGGATTGTGCTTGTTTAGCACCAACCAGGGAGTGACACATGCCATAGGGTGAGTGGATGGAGGCAAGGGGATGGATGAGTCAACAAAGGAGGCTCAAGGCCTTAAAGACCCTCATAAATGGCTTGTAAGAGCAATGAATAGGCTTGTAAGAGTCTTTATGGCTTTGTAAGAGCAATGAAGGCTTGGTAGTTGGGATATTTTGGAGGGAGTTGAGATTTTTGACTTTGCTTGGCTTAGGAAAGTCTTAAACTTGTTTAGGTAATGTGAAAACATTAGGCGGTGGATTAGGCTTGGGTTTAGGATTAGATTAGGGATGGTAGAGATGTGCAAGTAGATGGCATTAATGAGGTTGGGTGAGTTAGCGGCTAAGCTTGGTTAGTATGGGTGGATGGGGTGGATTATGCTAAATGAAGGGTTAGGGATAGGTAAGGGGCTATTAGATTTGGGGGTTTTATTTATCAAATAGATTTATCTAATGAATGGGGGTTTTGGAATTAGATAGGAGAATAGGATTAATTGATAAATAATGGGTTATTTGATTTATCAATTAGGACTATAGATGATTAATTAAATTAATTAGCTAGGGGATGGCAAAGGATTAATTAAATAAGGATTTAATTAATGATGCCTTTAAAGATAACTAAATAGGATTATCAAAGCAGTGTAATCAGATTTAGGTGTCTACATTTTGCCCCTCTTTGACATAGTGTTGAGACAACACAATTTCAAAGAAGTTCTAATGAAGATGACACGAAGAAGATGTTTTAGTAACAAGGTTTCCCCAATCTTGGATAAGAAGAGAGACTAGACTTAGAAATGCCCCCTCAAGAAGGTGGTGGGGAGAGAAGATAAGGCTCGGCAGCTTCTTGAAAAAGACAAGAATCTGGGATAAGCAAGGACACTCAGAGTGGCAAAGAGAAGGGGCTGAATTAGCTCAAACTCTCACTAAGGGAGAATGATAAAGGGAGGATCAAATTCTAAAAAGGAAGCAAGCTTAAGAAATTCCAGGATTGGGGGGAGGATGAAGAAGCAAAGCACTATAAAAAGGAATCCAGGAGGAGGGGAGGGATGATGGGATTATAAAAGCTAATGCAACAAGATGTCAAAGAGTCGACTTGGCAGAAGATGGGTTTTAGAGATCCCTAGGACTAGGGTTGTGGATCTTGAAAGATGAGTCTTGGTGGATTGATTGGATTGACGGATCCCTAAGACTAGGATTGTGGATCCCTAAAGCTAAAAGTGAAGATTGATTCAAAGAGATACTGATGCATAAGCTGGGATAGGTGCTGGATATGGATGGGGGATAATGGAGATGAAGGGAATCCATTGAAGCAAGTGGAGTAGGGGGATACTTCAAAGAGAAGTACCACCATGTATTTGAGCACTAGATTTGCTGTAGGACTATTGGTTAATTGCCAAGGTTACCAAGAATATCAAGGCCTTTTCACCAACTGTCTAGAGGACTGACGAATTGACTCAAAATAGACACACAAGGATTTCCCTAGCATCACACATGAATCTTGAAAGAATCAGAGTAGAACTGACACTGGCTAACCTTCAAGCAGAAAAGAAAAACAAACAAAAGACTTGATCAAGACCTTATGCCCAGATTGTCCCATTCACAGTATACCATGATATGGAAGATCATGGCAACCTTGAGGAGGGAACAAAAAAATTGCTTGGAAAAGATATTTCAAGACCCAAAAAGGGAAGATTCCAAATCAAAAGAAAGTGAAAATCCAAAAGAGAACTATTTGCCAATGAGATGGGTTGGATGAGGTACTAACGAACCAAGATCAGACATGTGAAAAGCTATATCCTGCAAGGATCTATCGGAGAGTACCTAAGATAATGGATTTTGGATGAGTGATGCATTTGGCAAGCTGAACTAAGAAGGATGACACTTTGGTGATAGGATATCTAGCTAAAGGATGCATTGGAATAGCTAACCGAGGCTTGTGCAATGTGTGCAAGATGTTGATCAAGGAGGAACTAACATGAAAGCTGGATAGATACAATGGTACTAAGCTAAAGAGGATGTACAAGTTGACAGACCAAGATATGTTACAAATGTACAAGGTTTATTCATGTTTTGGTTTTTGTGAGATGGAAATGTTCATGAAGGGTGGGATGTTTACAATAGTTGATAGGCAGATAGGTAAATGGTTTGTGAAAAGCTTAAGCAAAAATGGGATTCTTTATGTGCATGTGATAGGATACAAGCTAGGATACAAGATTTGGAATATAATACAAGCTAGAATATGGTACAAGCTTTGGAAAAGATTTGGATATACAAGCTATGATACAAGAGATGATACAAGATTATTTACAAGCTGGGTTACAAGATTTACAAGCTAAGGGACAAAATTTACAAGCTGTACAAGATTTACAAGCTTCATCAGATTTTGGATATTTGGTTGGAACACCAAAGGAACAAGTAGGTGTTTTATGGGATGGTGGGTGAATGGATGAGGGATAGGATAGTGATAGATAATGGATTAGTCTTAGTACACAAGGCACCTGAATTACCAAGTTTTCACCAAGGTACCTATCCAAGGCACTTGAATTGCCAAGTTTTCAGCATTGGATGCTTATTTCTCTTTACTATTTTTTTTTGTATTTTTCAAAAGCTGGGTATACCAAGGATCTTCAAGCATAGAACTTCTTGAGATGAATGATGTTAGTAGGATCATTCAAGAGTTCTCCTTCTAGTGTAGATAGTTGATAGGCTCTGGAGCTAAAGGAGGCAATGACAACATAAGGACAAAGCCAGCTAGGTTCAAACTTACCTTTCTTTTGTCGATCTGCTTGGACTTTCATGTTTTCTTTGAGGACAATGTCACCTGACTAAAAGTGTCGTGGAAGCACTTTCTTGTTGAAATTCCTTTTGAGACAAGTTTGATAGACTATAAGATGATCATAGGCTTGTTGTTGCTTCTCGTCTAAGAGATCTAGTTGGGTAAGCCGAGCTACTTTGTATTATTCATCTGATATTTGCCCCTGCAAAGATATGCACAAGGAGGGAAGTTCAACCTCTATGGGTAGTACTTCTTTGAAACCATAGAATAAGGAGTATGGAGTTGTGCCTGTGGATGTATGAAAGGAGGTTCAATAGGCCCATAGGGTTGGATTTATTTGTAGGTGCCAAGTGTAGCCAGAATAATTGACAACTTTCTTTAGGATTTTGAGGAGGGTTTTGTTAGTTGCCTTTGCCTAGCCATTACCTTGTGGGAAATATGGGCTAGAAAAGCTATGATAGATGTGGAGGGAAGTACACAATTCTTCCATGCTGAGATTTTCAAAGTTACCTCTGTGGTCGGTGAAGATGGTGGATGGGATGCCAAAGTGGAAAACAATGTGGTACAAGATGAACTTGGAGACCTAAACTCCTGTAGCTGAGACTAGGGGGACTACTTCCACCCATTTAGTGAAATAGTTTGCAGCTATTATTATCCACTTATGTCCATCTAATGAGAGAGGTGTGATAGTTCCAACTAGATCAAGGCCCCATCAAGAAAAAGGCCAAGGTGGTGCAATAGGCTATAGATCTTGTGCTGGAGCATGCACAAGATTTGCGTGCTGCTGACATGGGAGACACTTTTTGACAAAGTCACAGGAATCTTCTTCAATGGTAGGCCAATTGTAGCCTTCTCTAAGGATTTTTTGCGCTAGGAAAATACCAGTCATGTGGGCACCGCAAAATTTGGAGTGTACTTCTTTTAACGCCATCACGACCTCATTTTCATCTAAACATCGAAAGAGAGTATCATGATAACCCCGACGATATAGGGTATTGGCTATGATAACATAGCGGGATGATTTTTGGATGAGATTCTGGTGTGGGTACGTGTGAGGTGAGGGGATATGATACCATCATTAAGGTAAGCATAAATCTCATGGTACCAAGGAGATTGGGGACCAACCAAGATGCAAACACGGTTTGAATCCTCATTCGCATAGGCAGGTGTGAGGAGCTACTCGACTAAAAACTCATACTATGTAGCTACTTGGGGAATTTCCAAGAGCAAGCCAATAGTAGCCATAGCATCTGCTATTTTGTTCTGTATTTGAGGCAATTGTGTAAATTGAAGCTTTGTAAAATGTTGGGTTAGCTTATCAACTAGCTCTTTATAGGGTAATAACTTTTCATCTTTGGTTTGATATTCATTTAGGGCTTGCTTGATGATGAGCTGAGAATCACCAAAGATTTGTAACTTAGTGATGTTCCATTCTATAGCTATCTTTAATCTTGCTATGAGGGCCTCATATTTAGCTATATTATTGGTGCTAGGGAATTGTAGCTTGAAGGCTTTTGGAATGTAATATCCTTGAGGTGTGACCAAAAATATTCCTACCCCTGATCCATGAGATGTGTATGAGCCATCAAAATAAATTTTCCATGGGGGTTGTTCTTCAATTAGACAGATATGCTCATCTAGAAATTCTATGATCAACGGATATGTATCTACTAGAGGTGCATCAGCTAGGTGATCTGCTCTAGGTTGCCCTTTGATTGCCTTTCTGTCCACATACTGGATGTCAAATTTGCTAAGGATCATAACCTATTTGGCCAAACGGTCTGTAAGTGCTATTCTGGAGAGCATATACTTAAGAGGGTTGATCTTGGAGACTAGTTGGATGGTATGACTTAGCATGTAGTGACAAAGTTTTTGAGTTGAGAAAACAACTTCCAAAAAAGCTTTTTCCATAGGAGTATAATTGAGTTCATAACCAACTAGCATTCTATTGATGTAGTAGATGGCTCTTTCTCTATTGTAGTCATCAAGCTGTGCTAGAAGTGCCCCTAGAGTAGTAGGTGTTGTTGATATGTACAAGATCAAGGGACAACCAAGAATTGGTAGAACCAAGATAGGGGGATTAGCGAGATACTGCTTGAGTTGATCAAAGTTGCGTTGACATAAAGGATTCCACTTGAAGTTTTCATCCTTCTTCAATAAATGTGCAAATGGTGTACACTTATTTGCAAGCTAGGAGATGAAGCGCTAGATGGATTGAAGCTTTCCCTGAAGAGAGCGAAGCTATCATAGTGTCTGGGGAGGAGGCATGTCTAAGATAGCCTTGACCTTATTAGGGTCGATCTCTATACCTCGTTTAGAAACTATAAAGCCTAGAAGCTTGCCAGATGTGACCCCAAAGACACACTTCTTGGGATTCAGCATGAGATGATATTTGGCTAACCTATCAAAGACTTTCTCTAGGTTAGCAAGATGATCCATGAAGGTGTGAGATTTAATCAAGATATCATCCACATAATCCTCCAAAATGCTATGGATGAGATCATGAAAAATGGTTGTCATAGCTCTTTGATAGGTAGCCCCAGTATTCTTTAGGCCAAAAGGCATCATGTTGTAAAAAAAGGTTCCCCAAGGGGTAGTGAATGTTTTCTTATGCTGATCCTCTTCTACAATTTTGATTTGATTATACCTAGAAAATCCATCCATGAGGGACAAAATTTCATGTCCAACTATAAGATCTACAATCATAGCTATGTTGGGCAAGGGAAAATCATCTTTTGGACAAGCTTTGTTAAGATCTCTGAAATTAGTGTAGATTCTGATGTCACCAGAAGGTTTAGTGATGGGGACCATGTTGGAGATCCACTCTGAGTAGTTGATAGGTTGGATAACCTTAGCAGCTAACATTCTTTCTAATTCAGCTTTGACCAGTAATGAAAACTTAGGGTGCATTTTTCTAAGCTTTTGTCTGACGATCTTAATCTTTGGATCGACTAGAAGATGATGAACTACAAGCTTTGGATCAAGTCCTGGCATGTATTGATATGACCATGCAAATTGGCCAATGTTCTCTCTTAAGATCTCAAAGAGGAGATCAGCTTGGTCTTGTGATAGAGATACAGCAATGTGAACAAGTCTAGAGATCTCTAAAGAACTTATGTTGACTTCTCTAGTATCCTCAATTAGAATATAAGACACCTCTACTCGATTATCTTGAGGAGGAAATGCTAAATCCTCATGTTCTACTTGTGACTCTAGATTTTCTTGCTGAGGGGCTCTCTTCACTGCCTTCACCTTAGTTCCAGTTTTGGGTGTATCAAAACTAGGTTGGGGATTTTCCCCAAAATACCCCTTGGGATCTAGCTTATAGATATAGGTAGAATCTGTCTTTGTTTGCTTGTGAGGAGTTTCAGCTCCCATGAATCTCAGAAGTGCTTCCTCTGATGTGAACTCATTAATGTGTATGACGCTTGGTTGGTCCCAATCTATGAGTTGTGGATGGGCGAGTGGTAGGTCAATGAAATAGATGGATAGTTCTTGGAATGTCTTTAATTTTGACAAGGGCACGGTGAATGTTTGAAAAAGCATGACCATTCATATTGGTGCCCCCAATTGTGGGTATGCCAAAGCTAAGACCTGACTTCGATTCCCACTTGTCTACATCGATGGGGCACTGCATGCCTCTTTCTTCTTGTCCTAGACCACCACCTTCATAGTTCCATTTGTCAGTGATGAGCTTATATTCTTGGGGATACTTTTGGCTAAAGTGAACAAGGCGTGCTTGATTTCTTGGAGGTGCATCCTTATATAACCAATTGTTGATATCTGGAGTGAGCTCCTCATGAAGAGGGATTTTCGAGGATACAAAGGTTGTTGGGCCAAACTGTTTATATCGAGGAGGTGGAATCTCCTTAGCTTTATGATATGTTGATCATCCATGGGTGTGTGGATCAAGTGGGAGTGCCCTGATAGCAAATGCATCTGACAGACTATACTCTCCACAACCTTTGTTATTGATCTTCATCGTAGATAGGGTGGAGGCAAGGATGGTTTCTGGGTCATTACAAGTGTGGAATGATCTGGTGATAGCTGTGTTGATATCAATTCCAAGGAAATGGTTTGTATATGAGGCTTCAACGGCATTGCAGTAAGCAAAGGGTTTTGGATTGGCATGGATGGTTACCTCAGTGCCCTGATGTGGAAATTTGATGCACTGATGGTAAGTGGATGGAATAGCTTTCATGGCATGAATCCATGGGTGACCAAGGAGGATGTTAAATGGTAGGTTTAGATCAATAACATGGTAGAGTATTTCTTGGATGACTGGCCCAACCTTGATTGGCTGCAAAATAGTTCCTTCTGTGGTTCTTTCCAAGTTGTCATAAGCTTTGATAGTGATAACCTTATTGATGATATCTACCTCAATATACCCAGCTTGTTTTTATGAATTTTAGGGTGCAAATATTCAAGGCTGATCCATTATCTATCATTACTATTTTTAAAAAAAAATTGGATACCATGATGGCTATGCGAAGCAGAAGGGTGTGATCTAGATTGACCACGGGTATGTCGGTGGGTTTGAATGATAGGGCACATGAGGAGGATAGGTGTCCAACAAGATTACAAAAATTAGTAGCATTGATATCTGAAGGGATGTAAGATTCTATGAGAGCACTATCAAGGATGTTCTTGTACATAAGACCAGTGCGGAGAAGGTCTAAAATGGAGATTTGGGCTGGCATGTTCGCAAGGTATTCCAAGATATTGTACTGGCTTTTTGATGGAGCTAATGGTGTTGGTGAAATAGGTCGTCCTGTGATGTTAAATTATGCTCTTCGAGTGGTGATTGCGCACTCATTGTTTGGTCCTTGGATATTGATAATATTGATAGAAGGCTCTTTTTTAGATATACAACTGATGAGCCTACCATAGTCTATGTACGATGATGTGTGGTCATTGTTCTTCCAATGTTGTTGGTTTGGCTGGTAGTTGTTGGTGTTGTTGTTGTTGGTTTGGATAGGTGCTTTTCCAAGATTTCAATTATTGTGAGGACGAAAAGAATTTTGACAGATCTATAAGCCTACATTAGGAGAGGTTTGGGCACCAATGGTGATTTCTTTCTGATCAATGAGGTCCTACATATAATCTTTTAGTTTCATGCATCTGAGGGTAGTGTGACCTTTTACCCTATGAAATTTGCAGTACTCATTATCTTTGTACCATGCAGCTTTGGATTGGCTTTGGTCAATTTTCTGGGTAGGAGGAAATTTGATGAGGTTTTCCTTGACTAATTTCTCAAAAATGACATCCAATGGCTCACCAAGGGGTGTATAGTTTATAGGTGTAGGTTGGAATTTGTGTTTTTGTCCTGCAGCTACATTGATGGCATTAGCTTGATTGCTAGACCCTTGGAAGTTGGGTCTTGGATTGTGGTTTTGATAGCTTTGGTTATTCTATTGTTGGTAGTTGATAGCTTGCTAATTATTTGATTGATATGGTGGGTTGGACTAGTTTTGAGAAGAACCAACAATATTCACATGTCTAGTGTTAGTGATGTCATCTGTTGCAACATGCTTGTTTTTGTTCCAATACCTAGACTTGTCATTGGAATGTGATTGATTTTGGTTGGCTTCCTTGTAAATATTGACCACACCATCTTTAATGAGTCCTTGCTCAAGGATCATTCCTTTTTCTTTGATATCTTTGTAGGTCTACAAGTAGTTCATGGTCATGTGGTGAGCCAAGCTGGGATGGGCATTATCAATAAACATTTTCACCAAATGGTGCTTTGGCAAGGTGCAAGATATGTGGTGGTAAGGGTTTTCCATCTTTGCAGATATTCGGGAAGGCTTTCTCCACCTTTTTTCTTAGTGTGGACAAGATCAACTATTGAGAGCTCTATTTCAACAAGATGGGCATATTGGGCTACAAATGCCTCAGACAATTCAGAAAAAATTTTAATTGTGCCATATGGTATTCTATAGAACCATTCAAGAGCTGGTCCAACCAAGCTTTTGGGAAAGAGATGCAAGAGGAAGACATCATCATATGCCACTTCTTGGCAGTGCATGAAAAATTCTTTGATATGTGTGACAGGGTCTCCTTTTCCTCTAAATTTGTCAAATTTGGGTGTCTCAAAATGCTTGGGAAATGGTGTCATGGTAATGGCTCTGTCAAATGGGTAAGGACACACATTCTCAAATTTGAAGGTTTTTAGATCATTTCCCTCTTAGATGTTCTTCAAAGCTGTCTTCATGGCTTCTCATTCTAAATTAATGGGTGATGGTTGGGGTGCCCCCAATGTAGGAGTGCCCTAAGGTAGGTATGTGCTAGATGGGGCAATGGAACATGGATGGCTTTGTGGTATGGGCTGGTAGGGATTGTACATGGCTTGGGCAACTGAATGGTGGATGATGGGTTGCTGAGGTGGAGGTACCACATATTGCTGCATGTGTTGTGAGGCTTTTTGTTGATATTGGATTTGAGGTTGGGATTAAGGCACATAAGCTAGCTATGGGATAAATGGATTTCTTTGTGGAGGTAAGGTATAAGATGGGTGTGAAGCTTCAGGAAAGGATTAGGGAGCTTGTGGAACTTAACTTTGGATTTGAGGAGTTTGACCAATATATGCGGGATATGCGCCCATCTGGGAAGGTGTCTGCATGGCAAAAGAGACCAAGTAATTGGTGGTTGGTGGTGGTGGATTTCCTCCTAAAAGTGGCATAGAAAAATAGTTGGTAATAGGAGGTAATGGATTAGTTGGTGGTGGAGGTGGTGGGATTTGATAGCTTGGTGGTTGGATTTGAAAGCTTGGTAGAGTGGTGGCAAGAGCTTGGGTCACTTGAGAGCTTGGCAGAACATTGGTAGTAGCTGGTGGGGTTTGATAGCTTTGTGGAGTTAGGGTAGTAGCTTATGGATTTGTGGCTAATGGCACTGAGCTCCAAGGACCTAGTGGAAATGATGGAATTGTGTTCTAAGCTGAGGTAAAAAAGCTGGGGGTGATGAAAGGTTGATTACTTGACTCCATGGGTGGCATCCCGATTGTATATTGTTGAGGTTGGCAAAAGATACTAGCACTGATTTGGGAGATGGGTGGATTTGGAAGACTGGTTTGGAGAGCAGCAGTAGCAATAGTGAAGGGAGTGAATGATGAGGTGTTTTGGGTGAAGGGGGTTTGGGATGGAGTGATATGGATCAATGGTGGAGTGGTGGTGGCTAGATTGGATTGTGAAAGGGAGATTTCAACTTGAGTGGAAGCTAGTATGTTTGGGTCTATTGGATCATATGGGGTGGGTTGAGGCTCTTCTTTTGGCACATATTGAGGATAATTCAAATCATAAGAGCCTATGGGTGGTGGGAGTTGTCCAAACAATGGGTGAGATGGCTCTAATAAGGGAGGAGGTCTTCCAAAGTTGAAGGCTCCTATATTGTCCCTTTGAAAGTTAGCCATGATTGTTTCTTTTTTTTTTTTGTCTATAATGGCATTCACCAATACTGCATTTCCTGGTTGGTTCATGAAAGCTTCAATGTTAGTAGGTGATGGTATGGTATTCTCTGGGCTGAAGGATGGTTGACTGCTCAAGGGGAGTGATGTTGTTTGATCCAAATGATAGGGCTCCATTGTTTCCTTCTTCTTGGCTAAGCAAGTGATAGGTGGCATGAAAATGCAGAATGTTTCCTAGGGATGAGATGCTACAATGTTGATGGATGCAAAAGGAGAAGGCTTTTCTATGCAAAATATTTCCTAGGTTGAGGCAAAGCTATATGAAAAAACTTAAGGAGAATTGGATTGGAGATTCTAACTTCAAAGATATGTTGCCAAAGCATGAAAGGTCTACTTTTCTATGTGCAAGCTTGGTGGCAATTGTGTTAACTTAAGGATAGACTGATGATCCTTTCGGAAGAACACGAGATTGGCCCCTTGTGGATCCCAACCTTTAGCTCAAGGTGACGAGGGGTAACAAGTGACAAAGCTAGATTACCCTAGACAAAGCTCTATCAAAGGGATAACCTTGGTGAGATTGGTGGATTTGGAAGATGTTAGGAATGGAAAACTTTTGGCAAGGTGACAACAATTTTGAAGGCTTGGATGCGAAGCTTTTGGATTGCTGGCTAGATGGTTTGGTTCTAAATGAGATGGATGAGCTAAAATGCTTAAGGGAATGACTAAGGATGGCTGGCTTACCTACAAGAATGACTCTAAAGTGAAGCTTATGCAAGAAGATGTGGAGAAACAAGGGGGTCTAATCATAGAAATCATGCCTAGTTGGTAAGGCATATGTAGGGTTAATTCCTAGATGTTGGTTAACTTGGATAATGCAATCTAACCAAGCATCTTGAAGGGCTTTTTCAGTAGCTTTTTCCTTTGCTTTTTGGAGTTTGGCAATTCAAGGGCTTGGTGTTAGTTCCTTTCTCTTGGCTGAAATTTTTTGGTATGCCTGAGATTGCTTGAGTTTAACTTTGTGAAACTTCTATTTGGGTTTGGGTTGTTCTGACATGAATTCCCAAATCTACTTGGTTTTGAGAGATCTTGATTGTTTTGCTTCAACTTTTTCAACTTCTGGAACAAGCAATGACTATGCTAAGTGTTCCCTAAGCTAGGATCAACTAAGTTTGGGAAAAATTCATTCAACAAATAAAAAATCAAGCAATACATAGGAACAACTAGATAGAAGTTTTTGATTCTCAAAATGTGATACTTGTGCTAAGGAGTGTGTATGTTTTACAAATATTTCAATCAGTCACTTCAAACACATTAACACCCTAGATGGTTATCTGTAAGGCTGACAGTTGGTTTATGATATACCCAAGGTATGTGAAGCCCAAATCTATAGATGAAATCAAAACAATGTCACACATCCGAGAGGAGTAGTAACCCCCTTCTCCTCTTTCACTTCTCAAGGTTATAAAGTTCCTTGAGGCTTAGCTCGAGTGACAAAATCTTGATTCTAAGAGAAGTGTCTTTGGATTCACCTCCCTATCTTTATACTCCGCCGAAATGCTAGAGTTGAGGTTGTCCCAAGGGGTGATGAAATCCTCAAGCAAGCCTCCTAAAACTTAAACAAGATTTTGGATCCTAATCTTATGCACCCAAGATGGTCTCGAAAGATGAAAAGGGGAGAGAAGACTTAGATGATCTTGGGCTAAAAAACACATTTGTTCTTTTATGAACTGACTCTTATGTGTGCTGATCTAGACATCTCAAGCACTCATGTTTAAGATGCAAATGTTCAATTCCAACTTTGAAATGCACCAACAAAGCAAAATCAATCAAAGAATGCGAACAAGAAGAAGAGTTAGGGTCAACAAGAAAGTAAACCCACACACCTGGAGGCCCTCCATGTCAAGTATCGATTAATTTCCTTTAAGGGATTCAAGAGTTGGTGTGATTTTTTTTTAAGCCCAAAACAAAGATGTGTGAAACTGGATTGTCAAGCGCGCTCTCGGAGGCCCTGCACATCAAGATTTATTCAAATTTTAATGCCCAAATGAAGTGTTAGCAAGCCTAATGTGCATTCAAGAAATTTTCTAAGTTAGAAAAACTAATAAAAACACAAGTGAAGTTTGATCTTTGTGGAGCACTTAACACCCTCTTAGGTGGACCCATCCCCATAGATGGCACCGAGATTGCAACCAATGGTTAAATTGATGGGTGATTAAAGAGGGTGAGTCCAATTACAAACTCACTTTGAGCGTCTTTATTTGATTTTTATAATTTAGGAAGTTTCTAAAATGTAGATTCTTTTTATGCCCCAAAATATGATTATTTGATCTATGGCATTCAAGATTGGATTTGTTGCTTTAATCATGCATTCCAATAAAAGCTTAATTTTAGTCCATGGCATTCGAGAGTGATTTGAGCAACATTCATTCAATAAAAAGCATGTTTAAACATGCAAGTTCATTCCAAGAAAAACCTTAAAAACATGATTATGTTTGTTGCTCTAACCTGCAATGTGACAAAAAGCAATTCGATTAGTCACCCAAAATCATTCAAAATGAAAGCTTAACTATGGAAAAAAAAAATTTAACTTTTTTTATTCTTTTTGATATGTGTAAAAATGCTTAGAATGGTCTATATCCTATGGAACTACTAAAAGTCAAATTTTTATTTATACTCTTTTGATTTACCTACTGAAAACTAGTTAGAATAAAAACATGCACTAAAAAATGTTAAAAATTTGAACTAAGCAGCTATCAGAGCGATCTCGCAAGTGAAAAATGCATTCCCACAATCATGGGAATGCGAGAACTATTAGCAGGAATGCGGAAAATGTGAAGTAAAGCTTTGGTCATATAGACAAGGTGATCCCACTAGAGTTCCTGGTCGTAGGAATGACAATCCCACCACGAAGCTAGATCACCTGAAAGACAGGAAAGAATATTAAAAAAAATTAAAACTGTGAGCCAAAAACTCGAGAGCTCTTTTTGACAAAGTGATCATGTCGGTTTATGCCCTTACAATGTTCTTGCAAGTAGGAATGACAATCCTACTAACAAAAAATTAATACAGTCTCGAGAAGTTTAAGACAGGAAATGGCAAGGCAGGAATGATGATCCCGCTATTTTTGAGGCATGTTCCCGCTGGAGGATTTGTCAGTGGGGATAAAGAGGCTATTTAATGATACACGGTAGACTATTTTGTTGACAAAGTGAAAAATCATGGTTGTGGGTTCGCATTCCTACCAGAGAATAGCAGCGTTCCCGCATCATGGGATCGCATTCCTAGGGTTGCGGGAACACAAAAAGTTTTGTGTTTTTGACTGTTTCCCAGGTGAAAACTGAGGACAAAGTTAGGAGCGCATTCCTAAGGTGGTCAATAGTATCCTACAAGTAAAAACTACAAGACAAAGATACAAAATTTAAAGCACAAAATGTTAGTTTCCCATGGTTAGTAAAAACATGAAAAAGTATGTAAAACAAAGAAAATAGAGATTAAAATGACCCTTGCGGGGTCCCACCGGGTGTGCCAAAATGTATATGAGAAATAAGCATGCAAGAAATACTAAACTAAGAAATCAAAAGCATTTATAAACTTGTTAAATATAACATAAAGTGAGACAAAGAGAAAACAACTCAAATGAGAATGTGAGCCATTAAGGGGCTCTCTCAATGAGATTGTTCTCTTGTTTTAGGGATGAGTCTATTTGATAGGTTTGGTATGTATGCTCAAATGCTCAAAATGGCTTCAATGGAGGATTTGGATTTGGGTGTGGATGATGACTTTGTTGTAAAACTTGGTCTTAAAATGGCATTATAACTTTAGCTCAAGGATTGTGATGATATGGCTTGGGAGGGGATCCAGTTTATAGGCTAAGGGCTTGAGGGATGGAGGGTTAAGATGCAAGGAGAAATGAAAGCTTAAGGAGGGCTAGGATGCACTCAAAGAGGAGCACATGGATTGTGCTTGTTTAGCACCAACCAGAGAGTGACACATGTCATAGGGTGAGTGGATGGAGGCAAGGGGATGGATGAGTCAACAAAGGAGGCTCAAGGCCTTAAAGACCCTCATAAATGGCTTGTAAGACAATGAATGGACTTGTAAGAGTCTTTATGTCTTTGTAAGAGCAATGAAGGCTTGGTGGTTGGGATATTTTGGAGGGAGATGAGATTGTTGACTTTGTTTGGCTTAGGAAAGTCTTAAACTTGTTTAGGGAATGTGACAACATTAGGGGGTGGATTAGGCTTGCGTTTGGGATTAGATTAGGGATGGTAGAGATGTGCAAGTGGATGACATTAATGAGGTTGGGTGAGTTAGTGGCTAGGCTTGGTTAGTATGGGTGGATGGGGTGGATTATACTAAATGAAGGGTTAGGGATAGGTTAGGGGTTATTAGATATGGGGGTTTTATTTATCAAATAGATTTATTTAATAAATGGGGGTTTTGGAATTAGATAGGAGAATAGGATTAATTGATAAATAATGGGTTATTTGATTTATCAATTGGGACTATAGATGATTAATTAAATTAATTGGCTAGGGGATGGCGAAGGATTAATTAAATAAGGATTTAATTAATGATGCCTTTAAAGATAACTAAATAGGATTACCAAAGTGGTGTAATCAGATTTAGGTGTCTACACTTTGAACAAAGAGCCTAGGTCGTAGTTGCAATCCCTTAAGGTTGTATGATGTTTTATTGTTGCTTATAACTCAAGGGGTTGTGTAAATGCTTCAGTAAATCAATAGGGTTGTAAGCTTATTAAGGGGGATATTAGGTAAGAATGAGGTTCAGATTGAGCATAAATGTCTATTTACAAGTTGAATAGATAGATCAAATATCTGAAGATATGCATATGTCTCAGATATTCATATGTATGTTTGTGATTCATGGATTTTCTTAATGGTTAAGGTACTAATCGATTACAGGATCATTAAGTCTTACTGCTACATATCTGAGGGTTTTTTGAATTCAACATTATAAGTCAAATGTTCTTTCCATTTTATGTTGAAGGACCTAAATAGAATGCCCTCACTCAGCTTGTGAATATTCTAGATTTTCATTTAGCTACTGCAGATCTATGTCATTTCATGAGTTACTAGGAGAAATAAGGGCTTGTATCTGCTTAATAGATTCAGAGATATGTTTTGCACTGGTATAGTATCAATTGAATTTGAGGTCTACCCACCTAGGTTTAGCAGAGCCTAAAGTAGAAGAAGGGTCATGTCTTATAGTTAATCTATGATTAGAAATGACATGTTGAAAATGGGAGTTAGCTACCTCTAGATGTGTCACTTTCTTAGTGGGAAAATTGAAAACCCTCTAGCATTTTCAAACACCAACACCTTCTATTGGCTTCTTTGTACCACCACACTTATGACCAACTCCCTCACACTTTTGATCTCTGACCTGTAACTCCTTATAAAGAAGTTTTGTTCTTCATTTTCCACTCAAGTCTTCCTGCTTATCAATTTGAATTGATTTGAGAGAATGATATTATTTTCCCTCCAAATTATTTCTTCTAGAAACTTCATGATAAGTCCATCAGTATTCACCTTGAATTGGTTTGCATGGTTTACATAAAATTCTATGACATCTACTCATCATCCTTATCATCCAACTAATTCAAAAAATTCAATGTAACAAACTTATCATTGCTAATCTAATGAATCTTTTTGTCTTATCAATAATGTAGCAACTCGACATCATTGGTTTATTGATACTCGACACATTCTATGTTACTCAGCTTCTACTAAATTTACTAATGCTCAGTAGCTTTTGTGGTTTTTTCTTTACTCAGCATCTAAAACTCTCCTGTATTGCTCAGCTCCTATTGGATCCTAAGTTACTCAGCACATGTTGACTTCTGTATAGCTCAGCATATGAACATATCTATTAATTGGCATATACAGTTTTCTAGATCACTCGATACCTGAATGATTCTTGATTTTCTTGGCATCCACTACCTTTTTTTGATGCTTGGCACTTGAAGGATTGCTTAGCACACACTAAAGATTGAACTTTCTTGTCTTTAACTAGCTTGCTCAGCACTCACAAATGACTTAGTTAAACCTTACATCTTTTATGTGTCTTATTGTGTCCATTCCCTATGTCTTAGAGTATGTCATCAATACACTATTTCATTAATGGCTTAGCTGATCCTTACACTTCAATAAAACATCATAACTTCAACCTTTCTCTAGGTGCTCTAGTTACGTCTTATTGATTGCCTCCTCCTTGTCAATCAACCAATTGATAGTATTTGGATCACTTAAGTAATTTTCATTCCTTCAAGTAGCAAGTTTGACATCAATTAAAAAGCAATGATTAAAAAAGTTCTTTACCAGTTCCATCATTCTTCATTCATGATATTTTCAATCATTTCCAACAATCTCCCTCTTTGGCATTGATGACAAACCAAACTGATCAATTGATTGAGCTGATCAACTTAGTTACCACCAAAATTATATACCGAATAGAAAACTTGTTGTCATTACATATCTTCCTTTTTGTATCATGTCTCCCTCTTTTGCTGATACAAACTAAATCCTTTGTTTTGTTTCTCCCTCTTGACTGTTGCATCCTTACTCTGTATTTCTGATCCTTCATAGCTACTTGCTGATCAGTTTCTTATCTCTTCTAAGTCTCCCTCTTTCATTTTTTTTTTGTCTACTACTGATCTCATACATTCTTATACATTTCCCTCTTACCTTTTATTGATTAGTTTCTCATAAATCTCCCTCTTTGACATAAATGCCAAAGGTGTAGCATCTTCAACATGCTCGGTGCAAGCTTTGTGTTTTATGTCTTTTTCCTCTATCACCATGCTTGTGACATATTTGGAATTACTGTTCCTATTGTCATCCTCTGCATCATTTTTTTGATATTACAATAATCTACTCCTGTTGATGTAGGGAAACTTATTTTTTGCTTTAGACTACTTGAGTTAGGGGCTTTACCCTCAACTTGCATCTAAGATATTCATAAGTATCTTTGGGCAATGTTTTGGTGAAGATATTTTCAATTTGTTCCTTTGTGTGAAAGTACTCCATCTTTACTTGTTTATCTTCCACCAATTCCCTGACATAGTGATACTTGATTGCAATATACTTTTTTTTTGCATGCATTATTGGATTCTTGGATATGTTTATAGCACTTGTATTATCACAATACAATATCACAAGGTTGGTTACCTCTTCTTTCATTCCTTTCAATAGATGTTTGAGCCACACAATGTTTGTACAATTGATTGTTGCTGCCACATATTTTGCTTCTACAGTGGACTGAGATGTTCATGTTTTTTTCTTGCTAGTCCAACTAACTATTCTTTTAACTAAGAATAATGCTCCTCCACTTGTGTTTTTCTTGTCATCAATGTTGCCTCCCCAATCTATGTATGTGTGTGCATTAAGCTCAAACTTCTCATTCTTTTTGTAATATAGGCCAAAATCCTTAGTTCTTTTGAGATACCGCATTATCCTTTTTACTACCATGAGATGATTTTCTCTAGGATTAGCAGAGAATCTAGCCACTATTCCAACTGCTAATGCTATTTCTAGTCTGCTATGTATAACATATTGTATTTTTCCAATCATGGATCTATACATAATTTGATTGACTTTAGTTGTTTCATCATTTTTGGATAGCTTATGTCATGTTACCATTGGTGTGCTGATAGGTTTGGAGTTTTCCAATCCAAATGTCTTGAGTATCTCTTTGATGTACTTTGATTGTGTCACAAATATACCATGTTTTAGTTGATGTACTTGCAATCCAATAAAGAACTTGATTTCTCCAAACATAGACATCTCAAAGTCGTGTTTTATTCTATCAGAAAAACTTTTGGAAAGTGCTTCCTTTCCTCCAAAAATTATGTCATCCACAAAGATTTCAAATACAATGATATCCTTACCTTCTTCTATTTTGATGTATAGATTGTTTTTATCATCAGTTATTTCAAATCCTATTTGCACTAGATACTTGTGAAGTCTCTCATATCAAGTTGTAGGGGCTTGCTTTAATCCATATAGAGCCTTATGCAATTTGCATACCTTGTTTTTGTTATTCTCATCAACAAATCCTTCTAGTTGCTCTATGTAGACTTCCTCTACAAGTATACCATTCATAAATGTGGACTTAACATCCATTTAATAGACTTTAAATCCTTTGAAGGCTACATATGCTAGTAAGGTCCTTACTTCTTCTATTCTGGGCACTGGAGCAAAAGTTTCTCCATAGTCTAGTCCTACTTCTTTTGCATACCCTTTACAAAGTAGCCTTGCCTTGTTCCTTGTGATTTCACCATTCTCATCTAACTTGTTTATAAACACCCACTTAGTTCTAATTACATTCTTGTCAACTGGTCTTGAGACTAAGGTCCATGTCTTGTTCTTTTCAATTTATTCTATTTCTTCTTCCATAGCATTGTACCAGCCATCATCTTTTATGGCTTCACTTACTATTTTTGGTTCCATTTTTCTGAGTAGACATGTCTCACTTCTGAGTTTATTCCTTGTCATTGGTGCCACCTCTTTATTTCTAATAATTTGATCTGCAAGATGATGTCTTCATACTTTTCCAATATTGGTTCTTTTCTTGTTTACATGTTGTCTCTTTCAGAATCTAAATCTTCATGTGTATTTTTATCAGATATTTCTTCATTTCCTTCATGTTGATAGTTCTCAGAGTCTGAATGAACATTCTCTATATTCTATAGCTCAGCTTCTGAATGTGTCTACTGCTCGACATTCACTGTCTCTGACTCAGAAGATACTAGATTTTGTTGCTGATTGTCATTCTAAGTTGCAACTTCACCATTATTAGATATACCTTCATAAGAGTATACAAAGGTCTTGCATTCTTCTACTTTCTTGGTGTTCTCAACACTTTAAACTTCTGCAAGCTCATCAAATTTCACATTTGTGCTTTATACTACTTTTTTAATGTTAACATTCAAGCACTTATAATCTTTGCTTCTAGTAGAATAACCAAAAAATGTGCCTTCCTCACTCTTTGCATGAAACTTTCCATTTCTAGACTCTTTATATATATAGCATTTGCATCCAAATATTTTGAAATGTTTTACTTTAGGAAAATGCCCATACCATAATTCAAAAGGTGTTGCATTTGTACCTTTCTTGACTTGAACTCTGTTGAGTGTGTAGACTACAATACTTACAGCTTCTCTCCAGTACTTAAGTGCAACATTTTTCTCCATCATTAAGGTCCTAACATAGTCAATAACTAATCTATTCCTTCTTTCTGATATACCATTATGAGGTGGAGTCTTGGGTAATGATGTATACCTTTTGATTCCTCTTTCATTGTAGAATTCTTCAAATTCTCTTGATGTGAATTCACCTCCTCTATCAGAACTAGGACATTTTAGGTTCTTCCCAATCTCTTTCTCAACTCTAGCCAAGCACCATTTGAACATTTGGAAAGCATCTAATTTTTATTTTAGGAACATGACTGTCATCATCCTTGAATAGTCATCCACAAATAGCATTATGTATCTATCACCTTTATAGCTTTTCACTTCAATAGGACCACACAAGTTAGTATGAACTAGCTCTAATACTTCATTGGAAGTATAAGCCTTGCTTTTGAAAGTTGACTTGGTCATCTTCACTAGTTGGCATTGTTTGCACATGGTGTTATCAAGCTTCTTCAACTTTGGTAGACCTTTGACTTTCTTCATTTTGTTGATTCTTATCAAATTGTCAAAATTTACATGACATAGACTCTTGTGACATAACCATACATCATCAGTTTGAACAATGAGACAAGAAACATCATCCATGTCTAGGTAGAACAAATTACTCCTAGTCTGATCACCTTTTCCTATTAGACTTCCTTTAGAATCATAGATCTTGGCAAATCAATTTTCAAATTCAACCTTGCATCCTATGTTGCCTAACTGTGAGACACTTAATAAGTTGTAATTCAGGCCTTCAACATAGTATACATTATCACATGATATATTTTCAGTAAGCTTGATACTACCTTTCCCTTTGATCTAACATGGTGCATTGTTAACAAATCTAACACTATTTCCTTCATATTGAATAAAGGAAATGAACTTAATTTTATCTCCAGTCATGTGATGAGAGCATTTGCTATTAATGATCCATTTGTTATTCTTGTTCATGCAGGTTACCAGGGCAGTCACTTCATCTTCATCTGATTCATCTTTCATAGGCATATAGAATACTTCATCATCATTCTTGTCAGAGTCTTCTTCAACAATGTATCATCTTTTGCCTTTACCTTTGTAGTCCTTGTTGTCCTCTTTCTTGTTCTTGAGGTTGCTTCCATCCTTGTAATTTTTCTTTTGTGTGTATCTGGTTGCAATGTGAATAACTTCATTACAATTGAAACAAATGATTGGCATCTTACCTTTGAATATGCCTCTTCCTCTGTGAAATCTTCTTCCTAGTAATGCCTCCAATTGGTCTACATCATCTTCATCAGTGCTATTATTACTAGATACATACTTTCCTTTTCCACTCTTTTTCTTTGTTTGCACTTCCTCATTATCTTTTATTGTCATCTTGGCTTTGAATGTAGATTCAAAGTTTTCTAGCTTGTAGTTGTCAAAGTTGGATAGCTCAAAGGTAGTGAGTCTTCCAATTACTCCTTCAAATGCCAATGTGTTGCCTGGTACACACCTTAGCTCTTGGATGGTTGATACTCTTATAGCATAGATAGGAAGAAAAGTTCTCAAGTATTTGATACATATTGTTTCTTCTGATAACGGTCCTCCTAGGCTTCTTATGGCACTTACCACTTCTTTCATTCTTGCACCGTACTGATCAGCATTCTCTCCTTCTTCCATTTTCATGTCATCAAAATTTCCTCTTAGGCTCTCTCTTTTAACTCTCTTGACATTATCATCTCCTCCATAGATGTTTGATAATATTTTTGACATCTAATGTGTAGTATCACATTCTTTGATGTCATCATACTTGGCATAGCTTGGTGCTGAAGCAATATCTAACATCGCTTGATTGTACTCCTTCTTCTTGCTCATGTCTTTTGCAGTAAGGGGTCTTGTAGGGTCTACATGATCAACTATGATTGAGGTCTATGCATAGTCACCTATTGATCCAAGGTGCAACTTCATCAAACTTTTCCATGCAACAAAGTTCTCTTTTGTCTTTGTTTAGCTTGGGAACTTCTCCCTTAGACATCTTGATCTTCCTACTACTAGTACCTTGAAACAAATCAGCATTGGGATTTGATACCAACTGTTAGAATTCTTTTAGAATAACTGAGAGGGGTAGATGAATTAGTTATTCAAGGTCCAATAATGTCCAATACAAATTTTCAAATCCTTAATGGCATATAATTGAAATTATCATGCATGCAATTAAACTTTAAACAATAATGAAAAGTAAACATGCACCACCACATAACACTAAGGTTTTTGATGACCTAGAAACCCTCTAGGAATAAGAAGGTAAAACTCGAGTGGGGATGATACCCACAAAATTACTATGCAATATACTTCAACCACTTTTGATGGTTTTCCCTGTTAAAGGCCTACCCTATTAAAGGCTTTACACACTATCAAATGTGACCCTGTTAAAGGATTTCTACACCTTGTTAGGAGTGTACCTTGTTAGAGGACTTAAGAAAATTCAACTTAGAATTTCACCCTAATAAATTATTTACATAGAGCTATTAGGCCCACCCAATTCCATGGGATTTGCAGTCACCTTCTCAAAAGAATCTTTTATCCCTCTTTAAGGATCTCCTATCCTTCTCCTGAGGATATCTTATCCTTCTCTTGGGGATCTTCTATCCTTCTCTTGAGGTTTATCCACCTAGCTATTAAGCTAACCTAGAAATGTAGGATTTCAATATCAAATACAATGGTAAGAAAGTATTAGAAAGGTTTTGACCTGATAAAGATTGCAACTCTAACCTTGCAAATTTTAGATCACTCTTCAGTTATTTTATTTGCTTGGCTTTTCTTCCTTGCAGTGCTAACACCTTGTTCACCCTTCAAGATTTATCTCCTTGAGTTCTTCCACTTGTTATGTCAATGCACTCTATGGTCACTTGATCAACTCAAAGTCTTAATCCTCTGTACTTACTCCTCATTGTGTCCTCCTTTTGACACTTCACACTAGCCTTCTCTTGGCTTCTTCACATGACCACAGTTATGACCAACTCCCTCAAACTTTTGATCTTTGACCTATAACTCCTTATAAAGAAATTCTACTCTTCATTTCCTACTCAAGTCTTCCTGCTTATCAATTTGAATTGATTTGAGAGAATGATGTTTTTTTCCCTACAAATTATTTCTTCTAGAAACTTCATGATAAGTCCATCAGTATTCCCCTTGAATTGGTTTGCATGGTTTACATAAAATTTTGTGACATCTACTCATCATCGTTATCATCCAACTAATTCACAAAATTCAATGTAACAAACTTATTGTTGCTAATCTGGTGAATCTTTTTGTCTTATCAATAATGTAGAAACTCGGCATCATTGGTTTACTGATGCTCGACACCTTCTGTATTACTCAGCTTCTACTATGTTTACTGATGCTTGGCACCTTCTATAGTTTTTTCTTTACTCAACATCTAAAGCTTTCCTATATTTCTTAGCTCCTGTTGGATCCTGATTTACTCGGCACATGTTGACTTCTATATAGCTCGACATATGAACATCTCTATTACTTGGCATATAATATTTTTTGGATCACTCAATACCTAAATGATTGTTGATTTTCTCGTCATCCACTACCTTTTTTTGATGCTTGACACTTAAGGGATTTCTTGGCACACACTGAAGGTTGAACTTTCTTGACTTTAACTAGCTTGCTCGGCACTCATAATGACTTAGTTAAACCTTACATCTTTGATGTGTCTTAGTGTGTCCATTCTTTGTGTCTTAGAGTATGTCATCAATACACTATTTCATCAATGGCTTAGTTGATTTTTATACTTCAATACAACATCATAGCTTCAACCTTTCTCTAGGTGTTCTAGTTACATCTTATTGATTGCCTCCTCCTTGTCAATCAACCAATTGATAGTA
The DNA here is from genome assembly GCA_028749045.1 of Cupressus sempervirens. Classification (NCBI taxonomy): domain Eukaryota; kingdom Viridiplantae; phylum Streptophyta; class Pinopsida; order Cupressales; family Cupressaceae; genus Cupressus; species Cupressus sempervirens. The sequence continues at coordinate 816,158,713 of CM053789.1, read as the reverse complement.
TTTGGATCACTTAAGAAATTATCATTCCTGCAAGTAGCAAGTTTGACATCAATGACAAAAAAATGATCGAAACATTCTTTACCAGCTCCATCATTCTTCATTCATGATATTTTCAATGATTTCCAATAGGAGACACCAAAAATAGAAGCTAACCCTTCACTAGGCATGTGTTGAAGTTAACTTGCCATCAAAATGCACTCTCAATGCATAGAAAGTGCTATTTTTGGAAGTAGCAGTCAACTGTCAGTGCACCTTTGAATTATGGAGCTGTAGACCTATAGAGCTGCAGAGTTGTGGATCTCGACTAGGTCAAAAATTTGAAAATTTTACTAAGTGTCAAAATTAAAATTCTGGTATCTAAATTTTTTTCATCTTAACCCCAAAGCTATGTTTGAATGTTTGCCCTAGAATTTCTCTATAATCTCAGTAATTTTAGTAGCATCTAGAAGATCCAAAGCCTCATACTTGTCCTTGACCTTCTATCTATAGTTGTCCACCTCAATTCAAGTCTCTACAAAATCTCCAAGTTTGGTATCCAACTCTAACAGTGCTTCCTTTGTCTTGAAGGCTTGTCTGACATATTCACCATTGGATGCTTTTGTTAAAGTCTTCTTGAAATTATCCATGACTACCTCAATTGGCAATAGCTTCTCTCATTCTTCATCTTCAAAAATGTCCAAGAATGCATCACTATACAACTTTTCTACTTCCAAAATTCACTATCAAGCTTGGTCCTTGAGCCTATGAATTTCCTCATGCAATATTTCCATCACCTTATTTCCATCTGCAATCTTCTCTATCTAATCATCTATCATGTCTAACTCTTCTCCAATATATACATCAATTAGAATGTGGTACCTCCACACTTTTATGGCTTGTAGAGTTTGCAGATCTTTGCCCCATCCCGGTACCTCATCCATGATGCTAAAGTCTTGCCTCAAAATTTCCATGATCTTATCCACATTCTCTTGTGTAGCATGCTGCTACTTCAAATTTTTTGTGATTATAGTGACACCTTTATCCTCAACGCTATCTCACAAATCCTGAAAAGCTTTCAAAAATGGACTGAGTTGTACACCTTTTCCTTCTCTAAGAATGGTATTCAAAGTCTCCTCAGGTTGTTCAAGATCAAGAGGACCAATAACTTCTGCTAGATATCCCTTTAGGATCTCAACTTGCCTACAAATTGTTCTAATTTCAATTTCATCCTATTCCATGTGTCTGAGAACCTCTTTGACTCCCATAGTCATCATCTATTGAGATGTATCCTATGTAGGATTTCCCAACATAATATCATTCACTTCATAGTCCTCTAGACTAAAAACTTATGCATTTGTACCTTCAAGAGGGTGAGCCACTTGCACAAATAAGTCTTGGTTCCATATGGAAGTGAGAAATACAAATGGCATTGCATCATGTAATAGAGACTTAGGCTTGTTCAAAATCTCTACAATATCACAAATGTCATCCTCTAAAGCACAAAACTGATGCTTGGCACTTCTAATTATTTCTTTCTAAAACCATCTTGGGATATGTATCTCTAAACCCTTGGCTCTAGATGATGAAGGGATGTGTTCAACTACATCCTTCCCTTTACCACTCTTGCTTAGTGTCTCCTACTATGAGGACTCTTCTTCTTAGTCTCAGTCTCTATAGATCCTATAGTTTGATCCTCAACTTCTTGAGAAGGTTGTTGTACACATTCTACTATTTGTGCCTCTCTTGATGGCTCATCAGTAACCCTTGGTTCTAGTTGCTCTTGTAATGATGGTTCCTTTTGAACATGTTCCTCTTATGAACTTGAAGGTGGAGGGGTGACTAAACCATTATCTACCATCATGAACATATGTCTCTGGTGGCATCTGTGTCTAGTCTTGCTGTTGAAGTTCACATGTAGGGTGTCTCTAATCTTATCCCCAACTAACTCTGTACCCAAGCATGAAATCAAAATTTGGGATGCAGAGAACATCTTCACCTTGCTCCTTTTGCACATTCACCCATCACTGTACTTCATCCTTTGAAGAAGAGAGTTCTATAGGTTTTTCTTGGGTGGGTGGTGGTGTATTCATGGCACTCTTCCTTTTCTCTAATTCTATGGGTTTTGCCAATGGAGTTCTCCTTTGTAGAGGCACTTGTTCCTCCTCCTCATCTAATTTTATTTCTTCCTCATCTATTTATTCCTTGAGAATGGTTTTGGGAATTGATGGATTAGGCACTAATCTCTTACTAACTCTTTGCCTCTTGTTCATCCTAACCTTGATCCTCTTTTGTCTCTTTGGAACTGTAGGAGAAGCAGACTCTTTTTGCATAGTAGGAACATAAGCATCTAGAATTTCCACTTCTTCAAGTTGGCTTGGCAAAATAGGAGGAAACTAAGGGTCATCCTAGATTTGTGAGGCTCCAATACCTTGGGATTCTTGTGAGCTCTATTCATGCTACTAAGAAGACACATTTTCTCTAACTTGTTCTATCTTAATCCTCTAAGGAGAGGTTCTCTTCCTCTTTCCCTTCCTTTCAAGAGGGGAGTAATATCCCACTAGGTGATCAAACTAGTAGCCTATCTCTAGCCTAATAGGAGACTAGAGAGCAAAGATAGGAACTATGACTTTCCTTCCTTTAACCCTTTCTGGGTGAACATGTGCATGGAAGATTATAGTATCAGGAATTGGATCAAGAGGAAAGGGTTTCTTAATCCAACTCTTTGTCATTCAAATGACATGTCTCACTCGATGATTAATATCATCTCCTTCCTCTCTATCAACTTCTACATTTAGAATGGGTCTCTCACCAACCTTATCTATATTGAATAGGGGATCCAGTAGTTCCTTGGAGTCTTGTAGCCTTATCTCATCAAGGATGGTCAAATGGAGAGCCTTTTCTACTAGATACAAAGTCATCCTACAATAGTCTCTGATGCAAACATTATAGTCATTTGTGGTATTCATCCAATGATCTTCAATGGCATCCTCATGATAGAACTCCTTTCTTGCTAGGTTTTCCACTTTACCAACATTGTCGAAGAATGGATGAGGAGAGTTATAATCTTCAAGGGGGTAGTTCTCCCATTCCCACTCTAAAGTTGGGATATCCTACTTTCTTTTCACCTAATATGCTCCTCCTACAAAAGGCCAATCCCAACAAGGTCTTCATTGTCTTTTGATCCTCTCATAAGCTGACTCAATCTACTAGGATATTTCCATTAGGACCAACTTTTTACTTGGGTACCTTGGGAGTTTCTTCAGATTGATAGATGAACCACCTATCCAAATGTATGTAAATATCCTTAATTGGATGAAATATTTTTTGAGATCTATTATCTATGCCTTGGCTTTGTTGAACAATCTCTTCGCATAGTCTCACTCTATGAATCAAATGATGGAAAAGATAAAGGAATCATTTACAATCTTGTAATCTTTTCTTTGTGGTGAGAGCTTCTTCTTCACCAATTGAGGATAGACTATGTATGGCCAAGCATTGGGGTCTTGCATACTACCTTTCTTGTATAACCAAGATAGCTCATTGCCCTCATTGCAAGTAGGTACACCACATGAGAAGTCATATAGAACTTCTTCTTGTCCTTTACCATCCTCAGGTGCTCACACAAGTTGTCACTAAGTGTAGTGGCCCAATCGAGTAGCATCTTATCATGTCTTATGGTCTTAATAAAGTTGACCATGAAAGGAGCAAGATAACCTACAGCAGGCAAGCCCATGACTCTAGTTAGGAGAATAATAGAGTATTCAATGTCATTCTTCATGTATCCCTATGTCATATCCACTTTTCTGATTGTCTTTCCCTAAGGTGGCTTCTCAATGAAGTACAAAGAATGTATGATGTCAATGGCCTCTTGGTGATGGTCTTTACACCATCTTTTACCTACTTCATAGGAGAGTTAGATGAACTGATCAGCTCTAGGAAGATGAAAAAATCTCTATATGTTTTCAAGTCACAAATCTAAGACCACTTCTCTAGTGATGCTCTTAACTACCCTCTCATTAGGAACAAAATGCCGAGAGAGGGTCATGATCAACTCAACTGATTGTACCAACAAAGGATGTGACAATGCATTCACTAATCTAAATTGGATCAATGCGGACACCAAGGTTGACCTTTGTGTCAGATTATTGCATACTCTCAAGAATTATCCTATGTGTCCAAGGTCAGTATCTTTGATCTTAGTGTACTCATCATGTATTTTTAATTTTGGGGTCACACCTTGAAATTTTTAAACAACTAGTTTCATTGCTAATACAGATGTGGATGCCATCTGATTATGTTACTTGTGCATCATGAGAAAAAGAAAACATGATCAGCCATTGGATAGTGATAAAAATGTAAGTGAGAAAAAAAAATGTCCCCCTTGGGGACTTATTCATTTTTTATTTAATTTAATTTTTTAAAAATATTTTATAATTTTGGATTTTAAATTTATATAAAAATAAAAATAAAAATGCAATAACAATGAAAGTGTGATAGATGTGGGTACGTGTGCTAAGGCACATGCACAGGATGCAAACCTATGCATGTGTAAGCAACATGTGGCACAAGCCACAATGATGCACAGAGTGGGCCATAACACTCATGCATGTGGTGTGGGCTAGAGCGCCTGTGTGCGCGGTGCAAGCAGTGGCACCTAGCACCCATGCACATAGCATAGGCAATTCTTAGTGCAAAGGCATGGGCTATAGCACCTGTGTGGACATTGAGTGGGACATGGGCTATAGCATGTACACTTATGGAACGTGCAACATGGGCAACACCCAATGCCAAGGTTTGGGCCACAGTGCCTGCATGCATGGCGGGAATGGCGTCCAACACATAAAAGGATGAAAAAAAGGGGTGGGAGGGTATAGTAGAAACTCACCTCTCCCTCCTTTGACCTTCCTTGCAAATTAAAATTAAAAAAAGGGGGGGGGGGGGGGGGGGGTGGAGGTTTTTATAGCCCTCTCTGCCCTATGTGCAAACATAAAGTGCACCGCACCTTGATGTGTACTTGTAGGTGAGGGGAATTTTTTTTTTTTTTTGGGGGGGGGGGGGGGGGGTGTTTTTAACTATTTCTTTTTTTTGTGATTTTTTCAACCTTTTTGACTTTTTTGTGTTTTTTCAAATTTTTGATGCAACTTATAAACTAAATTTTATCTTTTTTGACTCTCGAGCTGTGAGTCCAGGAGTCGAAAAAAAGTAGGTGGTCCCCATTCCTAGTGAGGAATGGGGTGTGTGTTGTGAAAACTACAACAAATAGCCCCAAAAAATGGAAGAAATGACAAACAAATTTCTTCATCAAAAAACATCTCTCCAAAATGTGTTAAATACCAACCAAACTTTGAACATCTCAAGCATCTTTTGGTTGATTCTTCAATCAAAATCTTAGAACTTCAAACCTTCCAGCTCAGTGAGTGTGTAGTGTATTCATTTCCTTTTGATATGCTAGGATGCAGTTAATCATAGTTTTCCAATCAAATTGAAAAAATCTTCCACTCCTCCCAGCTCATTCATTTGAGATTTCCACAAAGGCTTTTTATCAATGAATTACTTGACCAAATGAGAGAATCAGTTCAAGGGTTCTTGGCAAGATGCCACATTCTTTTGAGTCTATGACTTTTGAATAATCACTCCATGTCATTCAAAATGTTATTTTTGATAGAATGATACTTTTCCTACAAGATATTCCATTTTGAGAGTGTATCTTTTTCCATCTTAGATCTTTGGAATCCTTCAGTCTTAACACCATATTATTTTTTATTTTATTTTTCTCTTTCTTTTTGTTCTATATCCTAACTATGCTTAGACTATGTAGTCAGAACATTGGTGTCATTTCTCGGATTCAATCTCTTGTGAACATCCTTTGCATTCCTCTTTTAGAACTTTTAGAAAAGCTCTCATGCCAAATCAATGATCTTAGTAACCTCTCAAGGAGACCCCTCTTGTTTGAACTAGTTGGAAATTTGGATCATCTCTCACCATTTTTGACTTTAAATCAACAACATGTAAAACAATCAAATCTTTTAAATTTTGCAAAGTGTTGAGAACTTGGTGGTCTAGGCCTCTAATTTCCAAATTGAGGATCTCTTGTTTTCACAAGAAATATCTATTTCTTGGTTGGTATAAGACACACAATCATCTAAATATTTTGACAAAGAAATGCCTCTTCCTGAAATCAAAACCAAGAAGTGGTTAGTGAGATCTAAAGAGAAAATATCAAGTACACCTTACCCCCAAGGACTGATGCAACTTTTAAAAAAAACACGACTAAAAGTAAATAAGCAACATGAAAGCAAACGCACTTGCGAAAATACACACACTTGCAGGAATGAAAATCTAAGATAAATGCGGAAATGAAATCTAAATTATTTTTTTAATTTAATTTAATTTTTTTAAGGTTTCAAAATAATGCTTTAGAAACTGCCCATTTACAGGCAAGGAAGGAAATTCCCCTTGTAAGGAATTGAGCCTAAAAGTGTTTTCTCCCAGGATCTCTACGATTTGATAAGGACTCATCCACAAGCATTGAAACTTGGTATGACTACCCAACTTTTCTTTTTCCTTATCCCAAAGTAGAACAAGGTTGAATGATTTGATCATAGACCACTTGTCGAACCATCTTTTCACAATAGCTTGATGTTTAGCCATGTGATCCAATGTAGCTATTCATTTCTCATCCATTTCTAGGAGATTCATCAATTTTATTTGAGCTTTGTTAGCATCTTCAACATACCCACTCATGAATTTCAAAACCAAAATTCTAAGATTGAGTGGGAATGCTAGTTCTTGTTCATAAATGAGCAAGTATGAAGAAGTCCCCAAGAAGTTTTTGACTCTCACTTGATCTATCCATAGGGCATATTTTAGTTGTGTATGCCAATCCCTAAGATTCTCCTTCAACAATCATTTTATTACTATGATCAAGTTCTTGTTTGTAGATTCCACTACCCCATTTCCTTGCAGGTAGTAATTTGAAAAGAACTTGATAATAACCTTGCTTTCAAATTCCCATTGGGTCAATAATGTAGATGCGAAAGCAAATCCATTATCACACACAAGGGTGAATGGCATTCCTAACCTAGTAACAATGTGTTCCTCTAGAAAGTTAGTTACTACCTTAGCAATGTAATTTTTGAATGTCTTTGCCTTTGTCCATCATGTACAATAATCCATAGCTGTAAGGATAAATGCATGTCCAGTTGATGACGGTGGATTAACTGGACCAATGAAATCTAGTCCCCACTTTGTGAAGGGGCGTACCTCGTACATTAGTTGTAATGGCATTGGTGGGTGCCTCTCTTTGTTACCATTGGTTTGGCATATATGACTAGAATGCACATGCTCAAAAGTATCCTTGAATAACAAGGGAAAAAAATAACCCGATCTTAAAATTATGTGAGTTATTGCTTCTACTGAACCATGTCCTGTACCATACTTGTCATGGAAATGTTCCAAGCCATCCTTAGCTTCTTCATGTCCTAAGAATTTTAGATAGATCCCTTCATAGTTTATTTTATACAACTTGTCATCAAGTAACATGTAGGACTCACATTTCATCTTAAGTCCCCTGTATTGTGAACTATTAATCCATTTGGGGCATTGGTCTTGTAAGAGATAATAAACAATGTCTTGGTACCACACATCTGTCACCACACCTTGGTTAATATCAACTTGTGATACAAAAATCTTCTTGTGATCATCTTCATCAGTTTCATCTTCAAACTTGAAATCCTTTTCATTTCTATCTTGGTTATCAGCTATCATTTTTTACAACACTTAGCCTCTGACTAATCTCATATATTGAATCTTGAGGTCAAACTCTTGAAGTATGGCCATCCACTTTCCTCTCTTTTCACCAAGCTCATTCTACATCAAAAGAATCTTTACTACTAGATTAGGTACAATTTCATACACCTTACTTCTGAGTATGTAGTGACAGAACTTCTTTACTACTTTGATCAACACAAAGTACTATTTATCAAGGTTTGAATATTTCAACTCTACATTCTTCAAAGAACAAGTCATAAAAGAAATTGGTCGTTCATCTTCCCTCTCTCTTTTTTGTATTAGGATCCTTGCCCAAGAATTTTTGAAAGCAAAGGAATAGATTTTGAAAGGTAACTCGTAATCCAGACATACCAAAACTAGGGCGTGGAGATAGAAACCTTTATATCTTCAAATGATTTCTTAATTTCTAAGGACCATTCTATTTTAGCTCCTTTCTTGAGCAAGTCATTATGGGGATGAACTATCTCTGTAAATCCACTTATGAATTTTCACAAAAGTTTATCTTTCCTAAGAAAGACTTCAATTCCTTTCGACTGTGTGGAGGTGCTAACTTCAAAAATAGACTCAACTCTATCTAGATCAATGGAGATTTTGGCTTCAAAAATGACATGTCCCAAGAGTTTTCCTTTAGTAACATTGAATGAACATTTCTTGGGATTGAGGGATATGTTGTATTTATGACATCTATTGAATACTTGCTTTAGATCAGCAATATGGGTACTTTGATCTTTTGAAAAGATAGTCAAATCATCCATATAGATGAATATACACCTATTTATCAATCCTTTTAAAGATTCATCCATTGCTCATTGAAACATAGCTCCTACATTAATCAATCTAAAAGACATCCTTCTGTAAGAAAATGTTCCCCACTTGGTTGTGAAAGCCATCTTTAGCCTATCTTCTTTGTCAACCATCACCTGATTATATCCCAAATAACCATCCAAGAATGACATCATCTTTGAACCATTAAAATTTGCAACACCTCATCCAATGAGGGTAGAGGATAGTTATTCTTCTAAGATGCTAGATTCAAGTTTAAAAAGTCAACATAAAGACTAAACTCTCTTATCTTCCTCTGTACGGAAACTAGATTGGACACCCATGTGGAATGGAGGATAGGAAGTATGATCTTAGCATCTAGTAACTTTTTTACTTCTTTCATGATCAAAGGTTCAATAAGAGGATTTACTGGTCTTTGTCTTTATTAGAATGGCTTTGCATTAGGTTTCAGCAGGATGTCATGTGTGATAATCTTAGGATCATAAGTCCTCAAATCTTCATAGCTCTAGTCAATGACATCCTTATACTCAAAGAGTAATTTGAGCATGCCCTCCCTTTATTTTGAGGTACACACTTTTCCTATCTATACCATTCTTGGTTCTTCATCAGTACCCAAATTTTATGAATCACACTCTTGGATTCCTTTTTCTTGAGTTTCCCTTCTATTGAGTGCCAACTAATCATGATCAAAGATGCATTCAAGTTCAACCATTCCTTTTGGAATGGTGTTGGTTTTCAAATTAAGGATTTCATCTTCATCATCAAGCTCATCATTTTTAGGCTTGTCATTAGGTGTGTCATCAATCTCTTGTCCCTGAAAATGGTGACTACACATGATACTTGAGTATATGTTGATCATCCTAAAAGACCTAAAATTTGATGATATTGTTAGGAATGGAGGGAACAACAACCAATTCTACTGAAAATCTTTTCAATTTGATTCTTTTAACTAGTTGCAATGCATTAGCTAAGATGGCAAGAGCATCCACTACAATGTTATTTCTCCTTGGAATGGATTTGATATTTAAGGCCTCAAAGTCATCTAATATGTCCCATACCATTTTCCTATAAGAAAGTAATCTTTTTTCATTGCAAGAATATATGGATTTTACATGTCATATGACCAATTGGGAATCCCCCTCCATTTTAAGAGCTGTGACTCCTTTATCCAGTGCAAAGAAGAGTCCTCAGATTAATATCTCATATTCTGCACCATTATTGGTACATCTAAATTGTAGTTGATATGTGGCATAGAAAGATCTACCTTTTGGGTTGATTAATTCGATACTTGCACTAAATCCCATCTTGCACCTAGAACCATCAAAGAAAAATGTCCAAATTGCATTTTCCCTTGTTTTTCTAACTTTATGCTTATTTTTTCTTAACTTCTCTTTCACTTGAGCCTTGAATAATTATTTCTCAGGAACCCATTGTAACTTTCCTCATGTAGGACTTGATGAGTCCTCTTCATAACTTGTAGATAGAGGAAGTGTGTGTTTTTCTTATCTATCCCGAATTTCTGCTATTAGCTCTTTGATTTCCTCAACTTTAGGTTTAGGATGAATGACTACTAAAGTCCATCCTTTACCTTTGACATATCATCTTCTTCTCTAAATTTTAATCATCCCTAGAGGAGAAGAAAAACCTCCACCATCTGAAGAGGTATCACTATATGACACATTCAGATCTTCATTTTCCTCTTTAGTCTTTCCAACAAGGTTGGATGATTCAATGAATCTTGAATTTTTGTGAGTTCATCTATTGAGGTCTTTGTATCCTTGTTTTCCATCATGTGAGTTAGAACCTTCACAACTACTTCTTGACAAGATCAACATTTAAATTTAGAATGACTAACTTTGTGTAATTGACAAAATCCTAGAAGGAGGAGGATGTTGGGGTCATCTTCTTCTCCTAAACATTGTAAATTAGTCACCATAGTGTCTATGAACCATGTCATTGTTTCATTTTCAGGTACTGGCAACTTAGGTTTTTCATTTTGATCTTGAGCTGTATGGTTTGGAACCATATCCAATATCATTACTTTGTATGAACCCAAATTTGATTGTAGGAATGCTATCTCATTCGAGGCATTGTAATCTGTAATCATTGTTTTCAATTTGGGCTCAACATCTATCTTGATTTGATTGTTCAATCCTTTCTATGGAAACCATAGTTGAGTGAAGTCCATAAAGAACCATCCTCTAAGACATTTTGTCCATTCTCTACTTAGAAGCAATCCATATGTCTCTAGGATTTCAACCACATGTATGTCAATAATATCCTATATCCGAGGATCAATTGTTAACAGTATCTACACATCTTTCAATACTCCAATGACTTTTACCTCTATTTTATCCAACTGTATCACCACTTGATTAGAGGGTTGAGGACTAACTCCTAGCCTTTGGGCTATTGATAATGGCATTATGTTACATGAAGCTTATGAATTAGTGATGCAATTGTGAAGATTCTTCCCATATATCCTTATGCTTAGCAAAAATAGGGGTACCTCAACTTTGTCTTTGAACATAGTGGGCATCACTTCTGTAGCATTTACTTGTTGTTGCACTATCTTTTGAGGGACACCATTCATATTGTGGGAAACCTTTATATTATCCAATGTCTTAATGAGAACTTCTCTTTGTTGTGGATAATTCTACAACATCTCAAACATGGACATATTGGCTTTAGTTTTCTTTAGATCTTCTACTACATTGTACTTTTCAGTAGACCAAGTGGGGTTCTTCAGTACTGTTGGTATGTTCACTTGATTCTGATACTGTTGTCCTCCCTGGGCTGGTCTTACCAGTGGTGGATTATTATTTTCTCTTGGATCAAGTGGAGTTGGTTGCAATCTAGGAGGAATTCCATCTATTAAGGGATTCTTTCTATTTCTAATATTGTATGTATTTCAATTGTTATTTCGAAAGGCAAACATCTCATCATGTCAAAGGTTGGGTTTTTGACTAAACAGGAATGAGAATTCCTCACTTTCTTGCTATTTCACCTGTGTATTCTATGTACAATCATAAGATTTCAATAGCATTGCATTGAATAGAATAGGAGGAGGATTGTCATTCACTTGTGAGTTTTGATTCACCTCCTAATTACCATTGTAGTATGAACCATCGTTGCTAGGCACATTTTGGCTATCATCATACTAATTGATATCAACATATTGAATGTTGTTGTTTTTGTTATTAGTAGGAATACTTCCATTATTCAGTTAAGTGTTCCATTGTCAGTTTTTCCTTTGGAAGCCATTGTTGTGATAAGGAGGATTAAAGTTGTTTCCTCTGCCATTGTTTCCTACATTGTTGTTATTGTTATTGTTGAAGTTCCTATTGTAATTCTAACCAAAATTGTTGTTTTAGGGGCCACCATTATTTCTTTGGAAGTTATTATTTTGTCCTTGTGACAATCTAAGACGTGTTAGCTCGTTGTTCATTTGTGACATGGTCTTCTTCATTTGACCAACTTTCAAAAGAAGATTGTTATCTACTTACATAGGAACCATTGTTTTCTATTCAAATAAAGTTGTTCTTATGGGCTCATACCCTAGATATGTTATCGCTTGATTTTGTGGAGCAAGTGCCTACTACAATGGAATTGGGTGCATAGGTATGAACTGGCTAGGCACAGTGGGTGCTCCCATGAGGTATGTTGGCATTGTAGGTACTACTTGTGTTAGAAGCATCATTCCTCCTCCATTAGGATTAGCTTGCTTCATGAACGTGATCGCTTCTGCAAAGACTTTCTCCAATGTGTCATTATTTGCTGCAAGAAATCTTCTCAGAAAGATCGTAGTAAGAGGGTCCATAGCATTCAAATAAATCTGAATGGTGGCTTCAACCAGTATTGTGTATGGTGTTTCCAACTTCAGGTATGCCATATGAAAGTGATGGTTGAAGCATGACACTATCTCAACTGGGTCCCTTTTGATTGATATGAATTGTTGATGTATCACAACCAGATTGATGAATGTTCCAAAAATAATTTTTTGAATGTATTCCAATCTCCAATGCATCTGAGTGGAAAATTGACGTATCAATTGAAGGAAATTTCCCCCAAAGAGTTGATAAATAGATGAAGAACCACATCTTCATTAGCCATTTGCTTTCAGTTGCAAATTTCTTTGAAAACTTTGACATGGTCTTTGGTAGTTTGTGTTTCACCATACATGAATCTTGGTAAAAACTTCTCAAGATTCTTTGGGAGGTCATGGAGTGCACCTCTCAAGTTTATTGGTGAGTCTACAACATTTTGAAAAAAGGCCATGGGAGGATTTGGTGGATCTAATGGTGGTTTTTGGGGAGTAACTATCAGAGTATGTGGTGGTTCACTAGGTTGTTGGAGTGGAGGTGGAGTTGAAGAAGATGATGAAAGTTTGAAAGGGAGTGGTTGAATTTAGGATGTTCCCTTGTCGCTACATGGTTTATGGAAGTGGGTGCGCTTGAGAAACTTTTTTGTACTTGGTGTAGATCTTAATGCTCACTAGAATGGGGATTTTGGATCAATATCCTCTATATTGCATCAAAATTTGGAGAAAAGTGCACCTCTACAGAAGTCCACTTTCTCACTATTCTAGATTTTGTGCACCACAGAGTTTTGCAGACCTACAGATCTGTGGACCTAGGTACCTATGAACCTATAGACTTGCAAAGCTGCAGACCTATAGACCTGCAGAGCTACATACCTAAATTTTTGAAAATTTCAAAACTATTTTTTGCACTTGTATGAAATGTAGATTATTGCAAGGCTGTAAAAAAATTTGAAACTTTGTCAAATTTTCTTCATTTTTGGGACTATGTTCTTTGGTTTGTGGCCCTCCTTCTAGTGCCACTTCTATTGGGCATTCATTTTGCATGAGGTCAATGGGAGGAATCCATTGCATAATTCCTCTCTTGAAAAGAAAATATTTTTAAGGATCCACTCCAAAGTTTAGTATTTATCTTGTGACATACCAAAATCCACTTAGTAAAAGATAAATGTGAATGTTCACAAGGTGGCCTTTGCTAGTTCTAAAACTCTTTTATCTTAGAATCAAAGTAAATATGTACACTATCTCAAAATATCACACCGAAACAAAACAATATTTTTGTATTTTCTATTTTTTCAATGAATGCAACTCTAACAATGTAGCTAATATGAGGTCCTATTTTAACAAGGGGTTAGCAAAGAAAATAATGAAATTGAAAGAAAATAACATGAAATCAAATGACTTGAAATTGAAATTCCTAAATGGACATAAGCTACATGATACAACATGTCGTGAGTTAAAGCTTTGAAGAAATCAGTAGGAAACCAATGAAAATAGGAGCAACACTTCATATAATCTATTGATGCAATCGCCGGTGAGAATCTTTAACAAATAAAATGATGTTTCACTCATCATCAAATTGCAAAGCCATGGAAAGTGTGCTCATGTGAGAAAAAAAGCTATGTAGACACATTTAGGTGATCTCTTCTCAAGCTCATTATGTCAACAGAATTTTTATATCCATAGCAAACACTAGAACTAAAAGATTGCACAACCAAAAACAACACAATAAACCTTTGGCTCAATCACAATCTCATGAATAGAATTCACAAAATATGACACATTCAGGAAAGAATAACTACACTCCAAATGCAAGCACCAAAAGCATAATTTTATTGCATAATAATGGTGGCCTTGGTTACATTTTACAATGGGGTATTTATGACAAATTGTCTTCTCAATTTGTGTTGAGAGTGAGAGATATCTTCATGCAATAAAATGCTTTTTAAAATATTAAAACAAACTAAATATATACAAAATAACAATCTAACTAGTGCTTACAAGGACTCCATCCATATTTTATTCATTAATTGGATGTATGAGCCCTTTACATGAAAAAAATAATGAAAGCATGAGAGAGAATGTAGGAGGAAGCCATCAGTCAAAGTGGAAGTGCATGGAGACAACAAAAATAGAAGTTGGCCCTTCAGTAAGCATGTGTCAAAGTTTACTTGCCATCAACATGTGCTCCCAATGCATGGAAAGTGCTTTTTTTTGGAACTGGTAGTCAACTATTGGTGCACCTTTGAATCACAGTACTACAAACCTATAGAGTTGTGGGCCTATGGAGTTGTAGACCTACCGAGTTGCAGAGCTGCAGACCTCGACTAGGTCAAAAATCTCAAAATTTACTAAGTGTCAAAATTGAAATTTTGGCATCTAGGTTTTGTTCATCTTCACCCCAAAGCTATGGTTGGATGTTTGCCCTTGAATTTTTCTATCATCTTAGTAATTTTAGTAGCATTTGGAAGATCCAAAGCCTCATACTTATCCTTGACCTTTTGTTTGTAGTTGTCCACCTCAATTCAAGTCTCTACAAAATCTTTGAGTTTGGTGTCCAACTCTAACAGTGTTTCCTCTGTCCTTAAGGCTTGTTTGATGTATTCATCACCGAATGCTTCCTCTAAAGTCTTCTTGAAATTCTCCATGACTAACTCAACTAGAAATAGCTTCTCTCATTCTTCATCTTCAAAAATTTCCAAGTATGCATCACTATACAACTTTTCTTCTTCCAAAATTTGCTCTCGAGTTTGGTCCTTGAGCCTATGAATTTCCTCATACAATGTTTCCATCACTTTATTTCCATTTGCAATCTTCTCTATCCAATCATCTATCATGTCTAAATATTCTCTAGTATATACATCAATTAGAATGCAATACATCTAACCTTTTATCACTTGTAGAGTTTGCAAATCATTGCCCCATGCTTGTACCTCATCCATGATGTTGAAGTCCTACCTCAAATTGCGATGATATTATCCATATTCTCTTGCATAGAATACAACAACTTCAAACTTCTTGTGATTATAATGACACCTTTATCCTCAAGGCTATCTCGCTAATCCTGACAAGCTTTCAAAAATGGATTGAGTCGTACAGCTTCCCCTTCTCTAAGAATGGTATTCAAGGTCTCCTTAGGGCATTCAGGATTAGGAGGACCAATAACTTTGGCTAGATATCCCTTTAGGGTCTCAACTTTCCTATGAAGTGTTTTGACTCATCCTATTCCATGTGCCTAAGAACCTCTTTGACTCCCATAGTCATCATTTGTCAAGATGTATCCTACATAGGCTTTCCCAACATAATATCTTTCACTTCATAGTCCTCCAGAATAACAACTTCTACATTTGTACCTTTAGGAGGATGAGCCACTTACGTAAATAAGTCTTGGTTTCATATGAAAGTGACGAATGTGAATGGCATTGCATCATGTAATGTAGACTCAAGCTTGTTAAAAATCTCTACAATATCACAAATGTCATCCTCTAAAGCACAGAACTGATGCTTGGCACTTCTCATTATTTCTTTCTAAAACCATCTTGGGATGTGTCTCTCCACAACCTTGGCTCTTGATGATGAAGGGATGTGTTCAACAACCTCCTTCCTTTTATGGCTCTTACCCAGAGTCTCTTGCTATGAGGAATCTTCTTCTATAGTCTTGGTCTCTATAGATCCTATAGTTTGATCCTCAACTTCCTAGGAAGGTTGTTGTACACATTCTACTATCAGTGCCTCTATTAATGGTTCATCAGTAACCCTTGGTTCTAGTTTCTCTTGTAATGATGGTTCCTTTTGAACATGTTCCTCTTCTAAACTTGGAAGTTGAGGAGTGACTAAACCCTTATCTACCATCATGACCTATGGTGGAGATGGAGGAGGGAAATCATAACCTTGTGTCTCTGATGGCATCTGTGTCTAGTCTTGCTATTGAAGTTCACCTGTAGGGGTGTCTCTGATCTTATCACCAACTAACTTCAGAACAACAGGCATGAAATGAAAATCTAGGATGGAGAGAACATCTTCACCTTGCTGCCTTTGTTCATTCACCCATCGCTACACTTCATCCTCTAAAGAAGAGAGTTCTATAGGCTTTTCTTGGGTGGGTGGTGGGGTATTCATGGAACTCTTCCTTTTCTCCAATTCTATGGCTTTTGCCAACTAAGTTCTCCTTTGTAGAGACACTTGTTCCTCCTCCTCATCTAACTCTATTTCTTCCTCATCTATTTCTTCCTCTAGAATGGTTTTGGGAACTGATGGATTAGGCTCTAATCTCTTACTGAATCTTTGCCTCTTGTTCATCCTAACCTTGATCCTCTTTTGCCTCCTCAGAACTATAGGAGAAGTAGACTCTTCTTGCACAAAAGGAATAAAAGTCTCTGGAACTTCCCCTTCTTCAAGTTTCCTTAGCAAAATAGGAGGCAACTAAGGTTCATCCTAGATTTTAGAGGCTCCAATACCTTGGGATTCTTGTGAGCTCTATTCATGCTATCGAGAAAGCACATGATTTGTTACCTATTCTATCTAAATCCTTTGAGGAGAGGTTCTCTTCCTCTTTCTCTTTCTTTTAGGAGGGGAATAATATCCCACTAGGTGATCAAGCTAGTAGACTATCTCTGGCCTAATAGGAGATTGGAGTGCAAAGATAGGAACTCTAACTTTCCTTCCCTTACCACTTTCTGGGTGAGCATGTACGTGGAAGATTATAGTATTAGGAATTGGATCAAGAGGAAAGGATATCTTAATCCAACTCTTCGTCATTTGAATGACATATGTCACTTGATGATTAATGTCATCTCCTTCCTCTCTATCAAGTTCTACATTTAGAATGGGTCTCTCACCAACTTTATCTATATTGAATAGGGGATCCAGTAGTTCCTTGGAGTCTTGTAGCCTTATCTCATTAGGGATGGTCAAATGGAGAGCCTTTTCTACTAGATACAAAGTCATCTTACAATAGTCTCTGATGTAGACATCATAGTCATTTGTGGCATTCATCCAATGATCTTTAATGGCATCCTCATGATAGAACTCCTTTCTTGCTAGGTTTTCCACTTTACCAACATTTTTGAAGAATGGCCGAGGATAGTTATACTCTTCAAGAGGGTAGTTCTCCCAATTCCCTCTTGAAAGTTGGGATATCCTTATTTCTTTTCACTTGATATGCTCCTACTACAAAAGGCCAATCTAAACAAGGTATCTATTGCCTTTTGATCCTCTCATAAGCTGACTCAATCTATTGGGATATTTCCATTAGGACCAACTTGTCACTTGGGTACCTTGTGAGTTTCTTCAAATTGATAGATGCACCACCTACCCAAATGTATGTAAATGTCCTGAACTAGATAAAATATTCTCCAAGAGCTATGATCTATGCCTTGTCTTCCTCAGACAATCTCTTCCCATAGTCCCCTCTATGAATCAAATGATAGAAAAGATGAAGGAATCATTTAGAATCTTGTAATCTTTTCTCTATGGTGGGAGCTTCTTCTTCACCAACTAAGGATAGACTATGTTTGGCCAAGCATTGTGGTTCTACATACTTCCTTTCTTGTATAATCCAAGATAGCTCATTGCCTTTTCTACAAGTAGGTACACCACATAAGAAGTCATATAGAACTTCTTCTTTTCCTTTACCATTCTCAGGTGCTCACACAAGTTTTTACTAAATTTAGTGGCCCAATCGAGTGGCATCTTCACATGTTTGATGGTCTCAATGAAGTTGACCATGAAAGGAGCAAGATAACTTATTACAGGCAAGCCCATGACTCTAATTAGGAGAATAATAGATTATCTAATGTCATCCTTCATGTATCCTTATGTCATATCCACTTTTTCTATTGTCTTTCCCTAAGGTGTCTTCTCAATGAAGTACAAGGAATGTATGATGTCAATGGCCTCTTTGTGATGGTCTTTAATCCATCTTTTAGCTAATTCATAGGAGAGTCAAATGAATTGATCAACTTTGGGGAGATGAAAAACTCTCTTGATGTTGTCAAAAATAAATGCAAAGAGGAATAAATCTTCTTGTAAGAGATGAAAGTGAGGATGAGGATGAAGTAGAAGAAAATGCCAAAGCAGAGGCAGTTCTAAATCCAAAGGAAGAGAGGCTTTTAGGGCCTTCTCCAAGATTAGAAAAAGACCTAAGTTTGAGGTTACCAGATTTTTAGGAAATCTTAACCCAAAAGAGCTAATCAATTGGATCAATGAACTAGAGGAGCACTTTGAGTATGAAGATATTGAGGATCTAGATAGGGTCAAGTTTATGAAGCCAAACTAAAGGCACATGCAAAGATCTGGTGGCAAGAGGTTCAGTTGGAGCAAAATAGAAAGGGAAAGGAAAAAATCACTAGATGGGATCAGATGATAGCTAAAATGAAGTGATGTTAGGAACCTGTGTGTTCCTTCTGTTTATTTTGTTACAGTAGAGTTGTTGGACGCATATGCTTTGTAAGTCGTCCCATGAGTTTATTTTATTATCCCACATGCATAGGTAGTATTACTTTTCTAGATCGTACCCAGTATATAAGAATAGGTTGAGGCCCTTGATGGGCACGGATGAATTTATTGTATTGAGCTTGCTCAAAGGAGGTTACCCCCTCGAAGTGGCCTGCAATCAGTAGATTTATTCTGAGTTCTGCTATCACTTTGTATTCTGTTATTTCGAGCATTCTCACGATATTGCTATAAGGAGGTTCTTCTCATCTGGTATCAGAGCACTCTCTTGGGCTCGCTGGGTGGAAATTACATCAAATTTTTTTCTGTCATGGCCTTCAGGTTCCTCTCACTTCTAATATCTCTTGTTATTGCAATAACTCTTTTCAATTGTTCTGTCTGTGCGTGAATTTTTCTAAGTCGACTGTTCAGAAACAAAAAAAAAAAAAAAAAAAAGACCTTGTTTTATGGTTGTTACGCGTACAGGAGCAAAAATCATGGAAGAGGAAATTGCATCCCTCAAAACCAGACTTCAAGATCTGGATGACAAAATTCTGGGTCTTAACTTTCAGCAGTCAGCCATGAGCCGAAACCATTCAGGAGATACTGGGTCCTCTTCTGGCAATTTCCGTGGACCAAAGCTTGATTTTCCACGCTTCAATGGTTCTGATCCGACTGGATGGATCTATAGGGCAGAGCAGTATTTCAGCTTGCATAATACTTTGGATAACCACAAAGTCTCCCTTGCATCTTTTCATTTGGAACATGAAGCTCTTCAATGGTTCTGTTGGTACATCAAGGCTAATGTAGGCCCAACGTGGAGCGAATTGTGCACCCTCATTTTGGAGCGCTTTGGCCCTAGTTCCTTTGATGATTTCATAGGAGCACTCACTAAACTGCGTCAAACAGGCACTGTAAGAGAATACCAGACAGAGTTTGAAAAATTAGCTAATCACACAGAGGGCTTGTCTGATGAATTCTTCCGTAGTTGTTTTGTCAGTGGTCTGAAGGATGCACTTCGCTCAGAAGTCAAAATGTTTCGACCTACTACAATGATGGAAGCCCTTGGGTTGGCTAAGTTAGCGGAAGACAAGATTAGTGCTCTACAACGCTCCAGATCTAATTTTGTTCCATTCAGAAATACAGGTTCTCACAACCCTCCAGTCATAACAGCTCCCAGAACTACTCCGATCAAGCACTTGTCTGAAACAGAGATGCGAGTTAGGCGAGACAAAGGGCTTTGTTATAATTGTGATGAGAAATGGTCTCGGGGCCATAGATGTGTTCAGCAAAAGCTCTATCTCTTGGATGTGGATTCTCCACCGGAACTGGAAGAATATGTAGATGCTCAGGAAATAGTGGATGCTGAGGTTGAGCCTCACCAGCCTGAACCTCCTTCCCCAGAAGCTCCACCAGAGATATCTGTCCATGCTTTGGTAGGAGTCACTACTCCACAAACCATGTGGGTCCAGGGTTTCTTCAAGAAGATCCCTCTTACTATACTCATTGATTCTGGTAGCACTCATAACTTCATTGATCCACGAATAGCCAAACAGGCTGATTGCTTTATCCATCCCTGCTCTAGCTTTGAAGTCATGATTGCCAATGGGGGCACTTTACCTTGTAAAGGGAAATGTCGCAATGTGCGTCTCTCTATTGGAGCTTATAACATGCGCTCTGACATGTTTGCCTTACCCTTAGGTGGTTGTGATGTGGTTTTGGGTGCCCAATGGTTACGCACTCTTGGCCCCATTCTCTGGGATTTTGCTGAACTTTGGATGCAGTTTTCAGCCGAGGGGCACCAACACACTTTGAAAGGCTTACAACCAGGGTCTCTCAGCATCATCAGTTCACACCGTATGGAAAAACTTCTTAAGAAGAATTCACATGGTGTCATCGCTCAGCTCCATTCCATTCAGATGCAGCCATCAGCAGTCTCTAGCACTCCTGCCGATCTCCAACACATTTTGGGCAAGTATTCTGGTATATTTGCTGAACCTGTGGGATTACCTCCTTCTCGTCCAGAGGACCACCGTATTCAGCTCCTTCTTGGCAGTGTTCCGCCCAACATCAGGCCCTACCGCTACCCATTTCATCAGAAGACCGAAATCGAGATACTTGTCCGTGACTTACTGAAGCAAGGTATTATTCGCCCTAGTACCAGTTCCTTTTCTTCTCCAGTTCTGCTTGTTCGCAAAAAAGATGGGTCATGGCGACTCTGCATTGATTTCCGAGCACTTAATCATCTCACTATAAAGGACAAGTTTCCCATTCCAGTTGTTGATGAACTTCTTGATGAACTTCATGGGGCTCATTTTTTCTCCAAGTTAGATCTTCGTTCTGGGTATCATCAAATTCGGGTTAATGCGGAGGATATACCTAAAACTGCCTTCCGCACACATGATGGTCACTATGAATTTTTAGTCATGCCCTTTGGCCTCACGAATGCTCCTTCAACATTTCAGGCAGTGATGAATAACATATTTCGACCATACCTCCGGAAATTCATTCTGGTCTTCTTTGATGATATCCTCATATATAGCAAAACTTGGGCTGAGCATCTCCATCATCTGGAGCTTGTCTTGCAACTTCTCTCTGATCATCAACTCTGTGCAAAACTATCTAAATGTGTGTTTGGCCAGGAGGAAGTGGAGTATCTCGGGCATATTGTTGCACACCATGGAGTGCGGGTGGATCCTACAAAAATAGATGCCATGAAAACTTGGCCGCATCCTAAAACTCTCAAGAGCCTTCGGGGTTTTTTGGGGTTGACTGGCTACTACCGCAAGTTTGTCAAAGATTACGGGAAAATTGCAGCACCATTGACAGCTCTGTTAAAAAAGGATGCCTTCTCCTGGACCCCTGTTGCTGAGACTGCATTTGAACAACTGAAACAGGCTATGTGCAGTACACCTGTTCTCGCGATGCCAGATTTTTCCAAACCCTTCACTATTGAGAGTGATGCTTGCGGCAATGGATTGGGTGCTGTTCTCCTGCAAGATGACCATCCTATTGCGTTCACTAGCAAAGCCCTCTCTGGTAAGAATCTAGCCCTCTCTACTTATGAAAAAGAAATGATGGCTATTTTGCATGCTGTACAGAAGTGGCGGCCATACCTCTTAGGGAGTCATTTTTGCATCCAAACCGATCACCAAAGTTTGAAATACTTCTTGGAACAATGGGTATCCTCTCCTACACAACAGAAATGGGTCAGCAAACTCATGGGGTATGATTATGAGATCACCTACAAGAAGGGTAACGAGAATATTGTGGCAGATGCTCTTTCTCGCACATTTGATAATCAAGCTTCCCTTTCCGCTATTTGTAAGCCCATTCCCAATTGGTTAGCGTCTGTTCAGCAAGGCTATGACAGTGACTCTTCTTTATCTCAAATCATTCACCAGCTAGCCAATAATCCTTCTGCTATACCACATTACTCTTGGGATGGTGCTTCTCTTCGATACAAGGGTCGGCTAGTGCTTCCTCAGAACCCAGCAGGTTCTTCTCAAGTGACAATTAGTTCCTATGGATTATGAGTTTGATCTATTAAAGAAGATGCAAGGAATGAAGCAAGCATGAAAATCTATTCAAGAGTACACTGAAGAGTTTTATTGAGTCTCATCAAAACTGGCCATGCAAAAGTTAATAAGGAGAAAGTCACTCATTATCTTAATGGGTTAAGGCAAGCATTTAGGATGAGCTAAATCTAGTTTGGATGAGCAATATGAGGAGGCATACCATTTTTCCCTAAGAGTTGAGGAGAAATTGACTAAGAAGTTTGACAATAAGAATAGTGGAAGAGGTCATGGTGGAAGATCTAGTGGATGAGCTTATGGAGGCCATAGTGATGATCAAAAGAACAAGGATGAGGCTGGAAGAAGTAATTAGAACCAAAGGGGAAATAATTCCAATAATTTTCATGATTATAATAATAGAGATCAGAGAGGAAGAGGTAGAGGACAAGGATCTAGAAGAGGAGGCTTCTTTGGAAAATATTTTCACTGTGGAAAAGAAGGGCATATAGAATTTGAATGTACCTAGTGCCAAGGAAGGATAGATCAAAGAATAGAAGTTCAAGTGAGAGTTGCACATGTTGATGAAGATGCCAAATCCTCACATTTTAAAGATTCTAAAAGAGGAGAAGTCCTAGTTAATAGAAGAGTCTTGCTAAGTGGTGAGAATGAACTTGATCAAAGAAGGAGTTGGTTTCGCACAAGGTGCAGATGTGAAGATAAGTGTTGTGATGTGATCATTGATGGTGGAAGTACTAAAAATCTAGTGTTAGAAATGATGGTCACTAAGTTGAAGCTGAAGAGATAGAAACACCCACATACATATCATATTGCTTAGGTGCAGGATGACCACAAGGTTATGGTCAATGAGCAGTGCTCAATGAAGTTCAAGATTGGAAGCTACTAGGATGATGTACTATGTGATATTGGTTGTGTAAATAAGTATTTACTATTTACACTTACTTAATTTTACTTAGCTTAATGCATATTTTTTATTTATTAGTCACCTAGGAGTATCTACACTCTTACAAGTTGTCATGTTGACATCACAGGGGTCTACACCTCTTTTAAGCACATGTTTTCTACAACATAGGAATCTTCTACACACATATGACACTTTGTAATTCTTATCTATTCATCTAGAGCATTGGATAAGGTGCTTAGTTATCAATACTTATCTTATCTCTTGGTTGTTTCTAGACACATTCTAGGTGCTTCCTAAGAGGCCTTTATATATAGCCACTCCTACTGTGTATGTACATGCATTACATGCTTGAGGTAATATATTCTCATATTGATCATACTCTTTGGTATACAATTGTGCTTGTGTTGAGTTCTATGATCTTGGGTTGAATCTTGCCCTAAGGCAAATTCTTACATGGTATCAAAGCAATACCAAATTCTTACATGGTATCAAAGCTCTTGGATATTTTCTCATCACATAGCTATTCAAGACTAGCAACTTGTTTCATCACCATATCTCGATTCTAGAGTATCATAGAAATTAGGAGTGTCCAAAGCTAGATTTGCCCTCACCATTGTATCCAAAATGTTGATTAAGTGAAAATCAGCTATAAATTCGATTATCTTTGACCACAGTCAACTGTGAGGCAAAACATTTTTGCAAACTAGACCCCAAAGGCCTCAATTTTTAATATGGGTATGATTTTAAGATTTGCAATTTAAATATTCAAATTTGGTATTTTTATTTTTCTTTGTAGTATTTTTTCAAAAAAAATTCAAAAATATTTTTGTGTAGAGAAATTTTTTCTATAGGTACCAAGCTATCAGATCCTAGCCCTATAGGTTTGCATAGCTAATTTTCAGTGAGCTTTAATTATTTTGGGGCATCACACTAAAAATTTGGTGATTACCCCCTTTTTCAGCACTGCACAGCTTTATGGCACGCGCCTTCTTACATTTTTTGACAATAGGCGA
Source organism: Cupressus sempervirens (assembly GCA_028749045.1). Taxonomy (NCBI): domain Eukaryota; kingdom Viridiplantae; phylum Streptophyta; class Pinopsida; order Cupressales; family Cupressaceae; genus Cupressus; species Cupressus sempervirens. The sequence goes on along the minus strand of CM053789.1, from coordinate 816,134,458 downwards.
GAATCTAGCTAGAGCACTCATTTTGGTCGATAGCCCCAAATTGGCGTGCAAATCCTTTTACCAATAGGCTTCATCACTTTTATAAAGGGTTCACACTACTTCTTAGTCACAACCCAAAAATTTAGCCCCCCTTTAGCACCAATGGCAAGTCACACATCCACTGCTAATTCTTTGTTTTGAACATCGGTGGGTTCATATTTTTAAATACTCCTCAAGCGCTTTCCACAGTGCATGTGGGATATATCCCCCATACCAATGGCCATTTAAAAAAGAAAGTTTTGGCCTTTCTTTTACCTTTTTTGGCATGCAGGTGTCTAATTGTGATAATGTTTTAAAAACTTGTCCCATGCATAAAAATCTCTAGCCATCACTAAAGCATATTCTTGCTCAGTGTTTGGTAGACTCTAGTAACAGCATCACTGTCAGGTATATTGTGTTCAGTGGCAGATTCCCTCATAGTCCCTCCTAGCTTTTACTTTTTGGCTATGGTTTTTTAAATTCTCCCAACCTCCACTATGGGTACTCTACCTCATGGACCTTCGAAGCATAGTCAACTATCAAATCACAAAGATGTGGAACTACACACTCGCCACGTTTGCACATACACAAGAGGATAGGTGGACACATCATTTTACAATATGGGACTACTATGTCACCACGTGGAACTTAGATTTTTCTTCCATGTTAGCACTATACATTCTATATAGTATAGAAATAATAGTTAGTATCCCAGTCAGCCTGACACATCATCAGGACAACTCTCTTTTTTTATGTCATCTTTTTCTGAAGTTAATTTTGATGGTCATCTAACTGTCAAACCTAGACATTTTACAACTATAGTGATGATCATTTGACTGTCAATTTTAGCATCACTATTTTTTCTCTAGACCCCACTCTAGATTTCTTTTTAGTTTGGTAGCTTGATTTTGTGAGCTCATATCTCAGACATCCGAACTCTAATTAAGGTGCAAGGATTTGTTAGAATTTTCATCTTTTGGTGACTGTACCTACTCAATCTTGCATTTTGCAACTTGAAACGATCTATACAAGCTCATTTTGACTGATTTTCAAGTTCTATTTTTTTTGAAAGTGTTTTTTTTTTGTCTACTTTCTACATCTAAAGTTAGATTCTAGGGTTGTGTGGACAAATTTCTCACTTTCAGAACTAGGGCCATTTCTGCATTGTCTTACTTTCAAAATTTAGCTACAGTGCTTAGTTCAAATTTTAGGCCTCAAGTGGTAGTTGTAACAAAAAAAATTAGAGTTTGCTTTGTTCATTTTGAGAAGTACGCACACCACATATAAAGTTCCAACAACATCTTTATTTGGGGGGTTCTTGATTTCTTTGAGGTTCTATTGATTGGTCCATCATGGAAGAAATGATTTAATTTATTTGAACCCAGACAACTATCAAGAATGGAGTCAAATTGCTATCAAATATCTTAGTCAGCATAGTGCACTACCATATGCGAGAGGACTTGACTATGATATTGCAACTTTCAACTTCATTAGTCATGTTCTCTTTCTATAAATGGATATGGATATCCTAGATTGACTTATTAACCTTAAGGAAAATGATCCATATGTTCATTGGATGTATCTTTGGGAGACTTATGGAGATCCAAACATTCATCCATTCCTAGCAGATCTTTTACCTCTAGTTGCAGCTAACTCCTCTTCAGATAAGATCACACCTCCAACTCTTGTTGCTCCTACTAATCCTATTATAGGCACATATGCTTCAGCTTTAGTGTAACAAGACCAATTATGTCTTCCTACATTACCTTCATGTGAAGATTTCCTTCTCACCCTTGTAGGCCTATTCATGGAGTCTCACATTGAAGATGTGGGAGACATCCTTGATGACATTCATCTTCTTTTTGAGGCAAATACTTCTTCTTTTTCTATAGTGATGGATTCATGTACTTCAGCACTATAGGGTACACATGTTCTTCCAGGTGATCATTTCTTGCTAGACATTTCAGCTCTATTCTTGGAGTCACACACAATGGATATGGGAGACTTTCATGATGATCTATTTCTTCTCTTTGCTAAGGATTCTTCTACAGTTGTTGCGAGGGCCCACTTTGATCCTCAAGTTCATTCTCTACATGATCAATCTTTCTAGGTTGGCATGATTGTGGATTCTTCTTTACAACATATGTAGGAGGTCTCTTTTACATTTGAGAAGATAGTTGGTTTCCTGAAGCAAGTCCTACACTATTCCTTGTTTGATCTATACTTCTCTTCAAAAATTTTGGAGGAAGCCATAATCAATATCAACATAGGCAATTTTGAATAGGTTTTAGCAACACTGGTCATCATAGAGATTCCTTCTCCATACAAGGGATGCATCTCATAGGTACCCTTGCATTTTATTTCTTCCAAAGGGGAGGAACATCATCCAATAGTCATGGATTAGCTTCTAGATTGGAGCATCTCTCACTAATCAACACACTACTTTTAGAGGGGGGGACTACCTCCTCTCCTTCTTTTCCTTTTTGGGGGGGACTTTTTCCTCTTAGGGGGTTTTTCCCTTCTCCATTTTTCTATTGTATATACTGGATGTATGTCATAATTGGGGGTCTTGATAACTCCATCCATCCATGCATCCCTTTATCTCTCTTTTTGGGGGAGGGTTTTTCCCATGACATTTTCTCTCTTTCTCTGCTTTATGAGAGATTGCATTTTCATTTTGTACATGGGTACCTAACATGGCCTAGTAGCCGAGACCCATCCCACATTTCATCCTAGTTTTTGTAAGCTTAAGAGCATTCCCCTAAGTTTCACTTAATGGGGGGTGTTGGTGTAAATAAGTGTTTACTATTTACACTTAAGCTTATTTAGGTTAATGCATATTTTTTATTTATTAGTCACCTAGGAGTATGTGCACTCTTGTGAGTTGTCATGTTGACATCATAGAGGTTTGCAACTCTTTTAATCACATGTTGTTTACAACATAGGAATCTTCTACATGTTAGAGTAAATAATTAATTAATTGTTAATTATTTATTCTATTACTTAAGCTTACTTAGGTTAATGCATGTAGTTGACGTTAGTTGTTGACAACATGGGAGTTTTTTTTCCTTTACCATACTTATATTTTCCACCTCTTGTAGATGTGTGCTTAGTTTTCAACCTTATCTCCTACCTCATTCAAGCTTGTTCTACGAGCTTCCATGAGGCCTTTTTATTTGGTCTCTCACTTATTGTAAATTCATTCCAATTCCATTTTCACATAGCAAGTCTAATTTCTTATTGTGAAATATTCTCTTGTGTGGTATTTTCTTCAAGCTCTTTGCTGCCTAGGTTTTTGTTTATCAAGCTATTTTCATTGTAGGTGATCTTGGCACATTATCGAAGTTAGATTCTCAACTCCTACATGGTATCAGAGCCTCCTTGCTACTTCTTGTTTGAAGGATTTTTGAAATCGTCAATTTGGAGTCACAAACCCTAGTTTATTTGTGCAATTTTTTTTCAAATCAGGGGTAGAGAAAATTTTTGAAGCACTTTGGGGTCAAACAAATGTCACCATTGGATCTGGAAGGCCATTTACAACTAATTTTCATATAAAAATTTTCATTTTTGGCTTCAGGCATTTTTTTGGAAAGTTTTTGGCCTCCCAAGTAGCTGTACGAACAAATAGAGCAAAAATAAAATATAAAATATAAAATATAAAATTTGGGAACTGCCATAGTAGCACCAATGCACCACCATATGGCCACCTACTAGCCACTCATTGGCCATCCAATCCCCGCTTCACCAGTGGCTCTTAGCTATAGCACCTCCCGGGCGCCTCACCACTAGCACGCAACTAACGCTCCGCTAGAGACAGCGGTGCCACTGAGTTTTCCTCCCAAGTGCCACCACCACCAATGGTCTCTACTCAAGCATCACCTCCACTCTACTAACATCACTTTCCATCATGTGATGTCATTTTTAGGCATGATGACATCATCTTACCAATAGATTATTTCACTTTCTCGGTGAATTTGCTGATGTCACTTTTCAGCTTTTTGGCATCATCTTTTCATTCACTGACATCACCTATATTACTACTGACATCATCATACCAGCCACTAATGTCATCTTTCTAGCAAAGGCCATCTAACTTTCATAGGGGCATTAAATTTAACCTAGTGTCTATAACTTTCCAGCAAGGTGCATTTTTTGAGCAACAATCATCCTTCCTTCACTTCATGTTTTTTCTTCAGCATGTTGTTTTTAACCTCTTTTTGTGGGATTTTTTTCCAAGTGGTTTTCTCTCTTTCCCCATTTTATAGAGGCTTCATTTAGTTGCATTGTACTTGGGTACATAAAATGGCCTTGTTATCGGGACCCATTTTGCATATTTTTCTTTGTTTTGTGAGCTTAAGGCATTCCCCTAAGTTGCACTTAAGGGGGGGTGTTAGAGTAAATAATTAATTAATTAATAATTATTTATTCTATTACTTAAGCTTACTTAGGTTAATGCATGTAGTTGATATTAGTTGTCAACAACATGGGAGTTTTTTCTCTTTACCATACTTATCTTTTCCACCTCTTGTGGATGTGTGCTTGGTTGTCAACCTTATCTCCTACCTCATTCCAGCTTGTTTTACAAGCTTCCATGAGGCCTTTTTATTTGGTCTCCCACTCATTGGAAATTCATTCCAATTCTATTTTCACAAAGCAATTCTAATTTCCTATTGTGAAATATTCTCTTATGCAGTATTTGCTTCAAGCTCTTTGCTCCCTAGGTTTCTCATTAGCAAGCTATTTGCATTGCAGATGATCTTGGCGCATTATTTAAGTTGGATTCTCAACTCCTACACTACACACATATGACACTTTGTCATTCTAATCCATTCATCTAGAATTTTGGATAAGGTGCTTAGGTATCAATACTTATCTTATATGTTGGTTGTTTCTAGACACATTCTAGGTGCTTCCTAAGAGGCCTTTATATATATGAACTCCTAGTGTGTATGTACATGCATTACATGCTTGAGATAATATATTCTCATATTGATCATACTTTTTGGTCTAGAATTGTGCTTGTGTTGATTTCTATGATCTTGGGTTGAACTTTTCCCTAATTGAAATTCTTACATGGCATCAGAGCAATACCAAATTCTTATAGATATCATACCTATGGACATATATCATATGTTGCTAGGTAGGCTATGGTAGTTTGACAAGCATGTTGTACATAATGGATGAGAAAATATCTACACTCTAACTAAGGATGGAGTGAAACATAAGTTGAAGTTGTTGAAAGATAAAGAAGAAAAGGTATGTAGTGTTACCAAAATATGTTTTGTTGATGGAAAAGAGTTTATTAAAGGTATGAAGCATGAGCATGTGTGTTTTTCTATAATTCCTAAAGATAGTAAAGAAGAAGTAGAGGAGGTGCCTACAGAAGTTGCAGATATGTTGTAAGCATTTTCTAATATTGTATTAGATAATGTACCTAATGGATTGCCCCAAATGAGAAAGATCAATCACTAGATGGATTTGGTTCCAAGAGCCAGTTTTCCAAAGAAGTTAGCACATAGAATGACACCTGCAAAAAGTGAAGAGTTAAATAGGTAAGTTCAAGAGTTGTTGTAGAAGGGGTTGATTTGAGAGAGTCTGAGTCCATGTGTTGTACCAGTAGTATTAGCACCAAAGAAGAATAGAGAATGGAGGATGTGCATCTTGTGCTATCAACAAGATCACAATAAAGTATAGATTTCCATTGCCAAAGATGGATGATATTATGGACTATTTGAGTGGAGCTAAGTATTTCACAAAGATAGATCTAAAGAGCGGGTGCCATCAGATTTGTATTAGAGAAGGTGATGACTGGAAGATTTCTTTCAAGACAAGAGAAGGACTATATGACTAGTTAATCATTCTTTTTGGGCTAACCAATGCACTAAGCACTTTCATGAAGCTCATGGATGAGGTACTAATGGAGTTCCTAGGTAAGTTTGTCATTTTTTACCTAGATGATATATTGATCTTTAGTAAGACATTAGAGGAGCATTTGATTCATATTTGAAAGGTGTTTGATAAGTTGAGGGAAGAAATTTTTTTGATAAACCTAAAGAAGTGTAGTTTTGTAAAGAAAGAGTTGGTGTACCTAGGATTTGTAGTCTCAAGAGAAGGTCTAAAAATGGACCCAGAGAAAGTGAATGCTATCCTTGAATAGCCTAATCCAAGGAGTGTGATAGAGGTAAGATCATTTTATGGACTAGCTACATTTTATAAAAAGTTCATAAGAAGTTTTAGCAGTATTTGTGGACCCTTGACTGAAACAATGAGGGGAGATAGGAAAGAGTTTAAGTGCACTGTAGGAGGAGATGAGATTTTTAATCTGTTGAAACAAAATGTTACTGACCAACCTATTTTAACACTTCCTAATTTTAACAAGGTGATTCAAGTAGACGGTGATGCTAGTGGTACGAAAATAGGAGCTATTTTGATCTAGGAAGGTAGACTAGTTGCTTATTTCAGTGAGAAGTTGAATGATGCAAAAAGAAAATATTATGTTTATGATCAAGAATTTTATGCTATAGTTCAAGCATTGAAGAAGTGGAGATAGTATCTTCTTCTAAAGGAGTTATTTTTGTATATTGATCATCAAGCTTTACAATATTTGAATAGTCAAGGAAAATTGAACCAAAGGCATTTAAAGTGAGTTGAGTTTTTGTAGAGTTATGCATTTGTTTTTAAACATAAAAGTGGGAAATCTAACAAATTTGTAGATGCTCTCAATAGAAGACAACTTTTTCTAACAGAAATGTAGATAGAGGTGGTTGGGTTCAAGGAAAATAGTACATTGTATCTCGATGATCTCTATTTTGGTGAAGTGTTGTTCAAAGGAAGCCAGTTGTGCATTCCAAGAAGTTCAATGAGAGAGAACCTCATCAAGGAGAAGCATATTGGAGGATTGGCTAGAAATTTTGGTAGAGATAAAACTATAGCTTTGGTTGCTAAAAATTATTACTAGCCATATTTATAGCAAGATGTGACAAAGTTTGTAAAAAGTTGCTAAGTATGTCATATGGTGAAAGGAGTGAAGTAGAATACAAGGTTATATTAGCCATTACCTATACCAAAGAAGCCATGGGAGGATGTCAGCATGGATTTTGTCCTTAGATTAGTGAGGACACAACATGGACATGATTTTATTTTTGTGTTGGTTGAAAAGTTTTCAAAGATGACACATTTTATTCCTTGCAAGAAGACTAGTGATGATGTTCATATTGCAGAGTTGTTTTTTAGAGAAGTGGTGAGACTACATGATCTGCCAAAGAATATAGTTTTAAATTGAGATACCAATTTTTTTTGATATTTTTTCCATACATTATGGAAGAAGTTGAAGATATATTTGAAGTTCAATTCATCACATCATCCATAGACTGATGGGTAGACAAAGGCTATGAATCATAGTTTGGGAAACTTGCTAAGATGCTTGGTTGGAGATAAACCAAAAGGATGGGATATGATTTTACCAAGGTAGAATTTGAATATAATAATTCTATCAATAGGAGTACTGGTAAATCGCCATTTCAAATTGTATATGGGAGTAGTCCCAAAAATATTTCTAAATTGAGGAAGTTGGATAAGGGAGAGATAAGTAGTGCTGAAGTAGAAGATTTTGCTAAACATTTGGAAAACATCCATGAGGAGGTAAAGAAGCACATCATAAAGATGAATACATAGTATAAGGCTAAGGTAGATGTGAAAAGGAGATATAATAAATTTTAGATTAGAGATAGAGTCATGGTTCATTTGAGAAATGAGTGTTTTCTAGTAGCTACATATAATAAGCTAAATATGAAGAAGTTTGGACTATGCAAGATAGTGAAGAGGCATGATTCTAGAAATGTGTATGAAGTGGAGTTGCCCATTGAATTGAATATTTCACTAGTATTTAATATTTCATATTTGATAGAGTATTATGAGTGAGGTGATGGAGATGAAGTTGCTCAAGCACAATAGAGCATTTAGTAGCTAGTTTGGCTACAAAGGAGATTGAGGAGATACTAGATAGTCATGTTGGAAAAAGTACTAGAAATAGAACTTATGAGGAATATCTAGTAAAATGGAAGGGGAGGCCACTTGAGGATTCATCATGGCTAGAAAAGGAGGAGGTTAACCATCTTGGTGTTCCTCTAAACAACTGAGCCATGACAGGGTCACTTCTCAAATTAGCCTAGGTGTTTGATGCAGGAGCATCCTGGGTGTAAGAGCAATCTTGCATCACCCAAAATTTTTTTTTTTTAGTCTTTCTATGTTAATAAGGACTAGTAGATAGGGTGGTTACAATTTATGGGAACTTACTATTTTTAGTAAGTTTTCCATACAATCTTGGAATGTTCTCATTTTCTATAGGAAGGTTCATTTTGGAGTTGTAAGCTTACTATAAAAATCTCATTTCTCAAGGATTAGTATTAGAGAAGTTATTGCAGATTTTTAGTAGAAAAATTTGCAGAAAAATATCCAGTCTCACCATTGGTGGCCATAGAGTGCCCGAATGAGGTTTGGAAAGTCAATGGAAGGGCACTAGCATAGTTATGAGCCTATAGATTAGGAGCTAGTATTTCTGAAAAGTGGTTATGATAGCCAATCAAAGAAATGATTTGAGAGTTATGCAATTTGGAATTTGGGCTATTGAAATTTCTAAAATAATTTATCAAAGTTGTATTTGGCTAACTCTATGTGTATTGTTAGGGTCTTTCAGCTCTAATTATTAAGTTTAAACATCCAGAACCTTCCTACGTGACATGAAACTGTCTATTTAAAAAAGGCCCAAACATTTTCTAGGATAGCTCTGGGTCATAGTTCATAACACTATCTTGCAGATTACTATAATGGAGGTGCCCATTTGGGTTAGCATATTGTAAGTGAGAATTTTGTAATTCTGCATGTGTGGTGATAATAAGAAGTCTGTATTTTTTTTTGCATTTGTTGTCGTTTCTTTTTTCCTATTATGATTTTATGGTATTAAGGGGAGTCCCCTGCATCAAGAATGGGAATTATTGGCTACTACATGAGGTATGACATGTTTGAAGGTGGAGTAGGAATTTAATTTTAGTAGGGCAACTCAATGATGAGAGTGTGTAGTTACTTTTAATGATAAAAATTAGAAGGTTTCAAAAGGTTCCTTGTAGTAGAAAAAGGAGTTAAAGTATGCAACTTATGTCTTTGTACATGCCATATTGTTCCTTCTACTTTGATTGTTTCAAAGAAATATGAATTTTTAGGAATAGTTGCTATAGTTGAGCATGAAGAACAAATAGTTGTTGTAGATTTTGATATAGCATTATGGCACAAAAGACTTGGGTACATGAGTGAGAAAGGTATGAAAGTACTTCACTCAAAGAAAGTATTCCACATCTAAAATGTGTTAATATGGATTTTTGTGAAAGTTGTGTGTATGGAAAACAAAAGAGAGTGAGTTTTTTGAAGACTCGGAAGGAAAATAAAAAGGAGAAATTAGAGCTTGTGCATATAGATGTATGGGGACCAACTTAGATATCTTCCCTTGGTGGCTCCCATTATTATCTTACATTTATTGATGATGCAACTAGAAAAGTATGGATTTATTTTCTTAGAAAAAAATCTAATATATTTCAAACTTTTAAGAAATGGAAATGCTTGGTTAAAAATGAGACTGGGAAGAAATTAAAATGTCTTTGATCTGATAATGGTGGTGAGTATTGCAGTCATGAATTCAAATATTATTGCTCCACTAATGGTATTCATAGAAAAAAAATTGTTCCAAGGACTCCACAAGAAAATGGAGTTGTTGAATGCATGAACATGACTATAATGGAGCATGCAAGAACCATGACGTTGCATGGAGGGTTGCTCTTAAACATGTGAGTGAAGGCCATCAATAATATTGTATCTTTGATTAATAGAGGTCCCTCTACTCCTTTGGGTTGTGGTATTCTAGAGAAAGCATGGACTGGTAAGAAGGTGAGTTATTCTTTTCTCAAAACCTTTGGTTGTCAATAATTTGATCATATAGATTCTAAATATAGAACCAAAATGGAAGCTAACTCAAATAAATGTGTATTTTTTGGATATGACACTAATGAATTTAGTTATGGAGCTTTGAGTTTTTTAAAATCATAAAATTTTAAGAAGGGATGTCATATTCAATGAGAAATTGTTGTACAAAGATCTATTGCAGCAACATGAGAAGAAAGAAAATGATTATATAATGTTGGATGATACTCCAGAAGCTAATGTTCCAACAGTTCCTCATGATCTACAACAACTGCAACAACAAATACCACACATCCCACTGAATGTTATATGGTCAAAAAGGATGAGTAAACCTCCAGAAATATTTTCTCCTTCCTTGTGTTCTATTTTACTTACTATTGTTGGTGAACCTAAATGTTATGGTGAAGCTATGTAGGTGGATACAAAAATTTAGTGGGAGTCTATAATGAAAGAAGAAATGGGCTCTTTGCTAAAAAATAAGACATGGGATTTATACAAGTTGTCTACAAGTAAAAGGGCTTTAGAGAATAAGTGGGTTTACAGGTTGAAAGAAGAGGATGGAGGTAAGAAAAGATTTAAAACTAGCTTAGTTGTAAAAGGATTTTGATGGAGGGCCACACCACCCTTACCAACTCACAACCAAGATCACAACAAATATTAAATGCATGATTTAAGGAACTTTCCACAAACTTCTAAAATGCCACCTACACACTTTGATAAATGGAATGACAACCAGTTTCTTATTTTTCTATTTATGCCACCTATGCACCTTGAAAATATAAATTCCTCTTTTCTACATTTTTTTCTATTTTCTATTTTTGTCACTTGCTATCTCCACATTTCCTTTCTTTTTTATTTATTTATTTTAATTTTACTTTCAACATGCCCCCTTTTATTTTTTATGCATGCCGCTCCTACATCAAACACTCATGGTAGGAAAAAATTTGTGGATATAAATTTACAAAATAAAGTAGCCACTACTAACATTTATTTTTTGTTCTCTTCCATCACCTAGCTAGAACAAGTATCTACTTTTGATATATTTTTGTCTTTCTTCTTTTCCAACACCTACCTAGAACAAGTGTCTACTACTAAAAATAATTTTCTGCAATGAACTCTATCCAAGTATAACTCTCATCCTCCTCCAATCTTATTGACTTAAACTCAACAACACCATACCAATCTTCCTTTTCATACCACACATCCCTAACAAGATCCTCATGTAAACCATCATCAATATCTTTCAAACTCATCTCAAAGAAAACATTCCATGATTCATAAGAATTTACCTCTTTGTCATATTTATCATCTTTTCTTGCCTCTTTCATATCATCAACAATGCATGTAACTACTTCACTTGCTTGATCTCCAACTAAGGCACTATACTCTTTCTCCATTACCACGGTCATTAAATCATCTTCATCTACTTCTGACTCACAAATCTGGTCATCTTCATGCTCTTCATCTTCACTTTCATCTTCTTCAACTTCAGCCTCACAAATATATGTATCTTCATCCTCTTACTCTTCTTTTGTACCACATGTGTGATACTCTAATGGATCTTCTTTCTTTTCCACATCCAAGGAATCGTCAACATCTCTTTTCTAGTGACAAGCTCTTCTCTTCTACAACTCTCCTTCTAATTCATTCACTTGCTTCTATAAATCAACTCACAATGCCTCTTGATTTCTTTCTCTAATCTTCTCAAGTCTAGGAATCCTTAGAATCTATCCAATCACAAAAGCCATCTTCTTCTTTCTCTTCTCCATGCTCAAGTCTATATAAGAAAAAACTTCTTACAACACAAGGACCTCATGCAAACTGCCTCACAATCGACGATCTACATACACAATCAAGAACTTCTTGACAAACTTTACCCAACTCAAGGTCCTGGTGCAAACTTTCTCACATTTGGTGATCTATCCACACACTCAGGAACTCCTTCTTTGATACCATTGATGAAGGGCCACACCACCCTTACCAACTCACAACTAAGATCACAAAAAATATTAAATGCATGATTTAAGGAACTTTCCACAAACTTCTAAGATGCCACCTACACACTTTGATAAATGGAATGAAAACCAGTTTCTTATTTTTCTATTTATGCCACCTCTACACCTTGAAAATAAAAAAATCTCTTTTTTCCTGTTGTTAAAATGACTTCTATTCACACTATTTTAAGTATTATGGCTACTGAAGATTTGCATTTAGAGTAGCTTGATGTTAAAAAAACCTTACTTCATGGTGATTTAGATGAAGAGATATATATGGCTCAGCCACAACGATTTGGGGTCAAAGGTAAGGAGAACTTAGAGTATAGATTGAAGAAAAGTTTATATGGTTTAAAACAAGTACCTTGGTAATGGTATCTAAAATTTTATAGTAAAATTTTATGGCAGGTGAAATTTAGATCATTTTGTTTATTTTAAGAGGTTGGATGATGAAAACTACATTATTTTATGTTTATATATTGATGATATTCTTGTAGTTGGTTCTAACATGGATCATGTTAAGGGGCTGAAATGCTAGTTAGCACATGCATTTGCTATGAAGGATTTGTGGGCAGCAAAAAAAGTCCTTGGTGTGAAGGTTTGTAGAGATAGGAAGACCAGAAATTGACTTTATCTCAAGTTGATCATATTAAGGTGTTACAATATTTCTCTATGGAGAATGCTAAAATTGTCAACACACCTTTACCTAGTCATTTGAAGTTGACTAAGGAGATGTGTCCTATGACACAAGAAGAGGAGGATAAGATTTCCAAGGTACCCTATGCTTTAGCTATAGGAATCTTGATGTATGTTATGGTATGTACTAGGCCATATCTTGCATATGTAGTGGGAGATGTTAGCTGGTATATGAGTCATCCAAGAATTGAGCATTAGAATGCGATAAAGTGGATTCTTAGATATTTGAGAGGAACATCCAATAAGTGTTTACACTTTGGGGGCTCTACTACTGATTTACAAGGCTATGTTCACTCAAATTTGATAGGGGATATTGATACTAAGTAGATTACTATAGGTTATGTATTTACTATTGGTGGGACATCCATGAGCTAGGTTTCTATATTACAAAAGGTTAATGCTTTATCCACTATAGAGGTAGAGTATGTTTCTGTTATAGAAGTAGGCAAGAAGATGATATGGCTTTAGTTCTTCTTGGAAGAATTGAGACACCCTTTGAAGGATAATTATTTGTTTATAGATAGTTAGAGTGTCATTCATCTTGCAAAGAATTCAACTCTACATTAAAAAAAAAAAACACAAATAGTTACGGTAACATTTCATTCGGTCAATTTTGGATGATGGATAGTTAAAGCTAGAGAAGATGCATACAAATGACAATTGAGTAGATATGATTACAAAGGTAGTGACAAGGGAGAAGTTGAATTCCTCTTCAGCTTCCATTGGTCTTCTCAATAAAATAGAATAAAAGAACATCAAAATCTAGGGTGGTTTGATATATTCCAGTGGGAGCTATAGGTTTACTAGTGCTATTATTAGTCTTCAAGTGGGAGGTTATTATTGTGGAGTATGATTAGCCTCCAAGTGGGAGATTGTTGTGATGTGGAGCCTAATTAGACTTAGAGATTTATTCAGTGCAATTTCCCTCCAAATTATTTCTATGGATTGTAATTAGGTTGTAATTACTAGATAATAATAATATTAGAGTTATTGTTGGTGTACATAGCCCAGGGATTGGGTGAACCATGTTAAATCTTGGTGTCTTGTGTTCTCTATTATGTGATCTACTATTTTTTGGTATTGGTTATATTTGCATGTAACTATTATTTTTGTCTAAGGTTAATCGTAATAGTAGTGTGTCTCACCATTTCATAATCACAAAGGGTGGTTGGGTATTTTTGTATAAATCCTTAGACCAATACAAGATGGTTGTATATCATACCCATTTTTGTGATACTAAGGGATTTCTTGATATATTCATGAAAAGGGCTAAAGTTAGTTCAAAATAACATCAACCCTACTTCCCTGAAGATATAATAAGGAATGAGTTCTATTTGCAAGAGAAAGAGATCAAAAAGGAGAAGTGGAGGGTTTATTCTAGGGTTTTGGAATTTATTAATTATTTCGATAATAACTATAAGCCTATAATTGATACAAAAATAGAGGTAGATAAGTTGATTAAACTAATGACTACTTTTCTTAAAATTATAGAAATCATGAATGAGAAAAAGTTATTCTCTATTAATTATTTTCTTGATAAGGCCTGAGAGGTCATGAGAAGGTTGTCCTTTACCCCTGTAGTAGGATCAAGGCAATTGATTGTTCAAAAGAAACCTAGTTACAATTTAATTTAGAACAAAAAGGCCATAGTAGATAAGGGAAAACAAATAATAGGGTCAACCTGTATTTTTCTAGAGGAGAGACCTAATGAGCCCATGCCCAAGAGGTAGAGGATTGAAAAAGAAAAAGTGCCTCAAATAGAGGAATATTCACCCACGCAATCCCCCTTACACATAAGAGATGAACAAATCACTAATGAGTAGGTGGAACAATTAGGATCCCAAGGGGGAATCTTCATTACCAAAGTAGAATTAGAGGAAGGAAATCCCCAAGAACCTCCTATGCAAAGCCTTGATTTAACCATTTCTAATTATAGAGGGAAAGAGTTGGAACTTGTGATAGAACAAGCCAGTCATGAATTAATCTCTGATGATAATTTTGTCAAGTCTAGAGCCTTTTATCAATTTTATTGGAGAACAAACATTGGAGTGTTTAAAGAAAGATGTAGTAAATTGAAAATAGAGCATCTTGAGATGGAAGAGGTATATGTAAAAAACTAAATAAAAGAAAAAGTGATGTAGGAATTCAAAAGCTTGACTCCTGAAGAAGGTAGGAAAATGATAAAATCATCTTAAGTTTTGGTACTACCCAATTGGGATATTGCAGATGCCATGATTTTCAATTTTGTTACAAAGAAATTGAGTACAGAGGAAAAAGGGAAGAAGGAAATGAGAGGTGCCAAATTTAGTGAAGATCATGTTGCACTAGTCATATGGTCAATGAGAAAATGATCCAAGAATAGCTCTTCTCAGCCTAATGACACTAGCTTAATAGGAAATTTAATTGTGAAGAGGGTTGAAGAAACCACTAGTGAAGAGGCCACAAAGCTAGGTGTTGGAACAACCAACTTCACCTGATCCACATATTAGAGAGACAAAAGAGAAATGTTACAATTACAAGATAATTATTGGAAAGTGTTGGATGCATATAATAAAGAAGTTCAACAAAGAATTGAACTGAAAAATAAAATTATTGGACAACAAGGGAAATCTAGTAGGTCTAGAATTACATATCCTTACCCACTAGTAAAGTCTTTTAAATCCACTCCCCTTATTGAGATTCCAAACACACCACAAAGACCTCAGTACTACACTATAGAAGATTTTGACAAAGAAAAGAGTAAACTATGGGCATTGCAAGTAGAAATGGAAATCCAATATGAGGATAGGTTAAGGAAATCCATTATGTATCTAGTTGATAAAATTTATTTGCCAACCTTCTATGAGTAGTTAGAAAATGTAGTAAATACATGGGAAGAGTTAAATGCAAATGATGATGCCCTAAAGCCAATAGTCAAAAAATGGAGTAGAAGGGATAAGGAAATTACTCTCTTGTGTTTTTCTATTATTAATTTATCCTATGAGTATATAGAGTAAACTTATGATTTGAGCAATGATATATTAGAGTTTGATGATAAGAGAGTTGCATTGCAGAGAAGGATCATAAGTTATCTTGATAAGTACAAGAGTATTAATTTTGAACTCTTCCCACATGTCATAGAAAAAAAGGATAAGTTGAAGAATAAAGATGAATGGGCAAAGGAATTGAATGATTTGTTGTTCCTTTGAATGAATAAGACAATAAATGAAAAGGCAAATGTATGGTGGGCAGTCACAATTGAAGAAGTTGTAAAAGTTTAGTTATTCTTTGAGGCAAGATTTTATTAAGATTGATAAGTTAGGAGAATATGTGATGAGCAAGTAGAATGATATTCTAAATTTTAATTGGCTAGAGGTTATACTATTTGGCAAGTGGATGGTAGAATTTATTCATGCAAAACAATTAGAATATGTTGAAACTAATGATGAAGAAATGAAACAAGATGAAGTACAAATAATTGACACATTAATAAAAGAAGAGGAGGACAAAGGTGAGCAACCAATTGTAGTTACAAGCACAAAAATCTGAATTGGTGACCTGGTAGAGGAAGAATCAAATATAACTATTGTCTTATTAGTTCATGATGATGTGGATGAGGAGCCTCAAGTTAAAGTAAGCCTACAAAAATCAGAGCCAAGTCCATCACAAACATAATTATTGGTTACAACTTCCAAGGAGTAACAATAATAATGAAGCCAATCATTAACCTCCTATCAATAAAGAATTGTAACAAAGGTTGTAGCAAAAAGTGGTCCCACCAAAGAATATTCACGATAAAAGACATTCTGTTGCACAATTTTTTTTGTCTTTTATGACAGTAACAATGTAAATATCTTTTGTCTTAAGGAAAGCTATCAATTTCTCTATGCCTAAAGCTTGTTGCATCTCACACTATATAAATAAGATCCCAAGGCTAGAGAAAAGGTTTGAGTCATTGTACAAATTTAGTTTTACTAAGCCTTGTTCAATCCAATCTTTGGTGAAAACTTTATGATGTATTTTCTCCACAAGTATTTGAGAATACAATAATTCTACAGGATCTTAATGTCTTATCTTGAGTCATTTTGTGTTCTATTTCAGTTGTTATACAATTTTCAAAGACAAATAATACAAAGATGAACTATCCCCATATTTTTTCTTTCTAAATCTTGTCTCCATTTTATTACCTAGTTATCTTGAGATTGCATGAGAAAAGTTTGTTCAATTGAATGCAATTAGGATAAATTGTATATCATTTCACTATTTCTTTTAATTTAATGAATTAGGTAAATTCTTTAGTGAATATGATGGGATTTCCATGGTATTTGTGAGGATATGTGTAAGAATGAGTTTAAGTGAGAACTACTAATAAAATTGATTGTAATGCAATCAATTAGGTCAAGAAATTGGATAGACTCAGAATCTCAATGGATGAGGCATCGATCAACTAGTTTAGTCTACATATGGAGAAATAATGAATAAGAATCAAGCTTAAAATAAAAATAATTTTTACTTCAATGTTTGAAGAATGTCAAAGCTGGTCAGTACTTGTTTACATTTAATTTCTAAGTCTTAGTCAGTTGCTATTGCCCAGAATTACTTGTAAGATCTAAGAAGAATTGTGACCAATTTGCTATAAGGGATGTGTATTGTTAATGAATGCCATGGAATGAATGAAATGTGTATGGAGTATCAAGTTGAAAATATTTTATCCCTTAGGTGCACCTACCTTGGTTTTGTAGAGCCAAAAGAGTAGAAAATCTTTGATGATTTTGTTGAAGTTAGGTCCAGATCTGAAGCACATACAACTATTTATGGGAAGTAGTTAATCCTTAGGTTATTGTGATCTTTATTATCTTGGTATTAAGTATTTCTTTTCTTAATAGTGTAAAAATACCAATAAGTAATAACTAAGTTTATTGTTATCAGTTAGTTATAACAGAAGAAAAAATGAGAAGTTTGGAGTAAAGTGATTGAGTGAGATAATTGATAAGTTGAATGAGTACATAGAGTTATTGCTTATGATGTTTATGAAGTTTTTTTGGCAGTGCAATTATTTGAAGGGACTATAGGATAATAAGTAATATAATTGGTTCACCACCACCCCCCCCCCCCCCCCCCCCCCAGTTATATAATAATTAGTATCAAAGCACAGTTCTTGGAGAAAGAAGTTTAAAGGAACTTGAGCTAAAGATCACAATATGTATAACAAAGAGGTACCAAGAGTGAACAAGTAGAATTTCTCATCATGAAAAGACAAAATGAGCCTATATGTATCTAGATTTAGAGATAACATTACATAGTGGTTAGATCATGAATATGTTGCACCTCTTGCTCCTATGACAGTGGAATAAATGACTAACTACAATAGATTGATGATTGAAATTGCATCTTCTCTTAATGATGTTGAGTTTGATGATATCAAGAAATGCACTAATGCTAAACACGTGTGGGAAAAATTGGCATGTGTACACAATGGAGATCCAAATCTAAGAAGAGCTAAAACTAAGAGTCTTAGAGACAAGTATGATGAGATGAGAATGAAACAAGGTGTGAATGTTGAACAATATATAAACTAAATCAAAGGAGTTGTGAGTGCAATCAAATTTGTTGGAGGAGGTATCAATGACACAAAATATTATTAGTAAACTTCTTAGGACTCTTTTTTACTATTTATGCTCTCAAAGTTTCTATAAGTAAAGAAGTTAGAACCATGTTTGGAAATGTTTTGACACTTGACAGTTTGGATGGTTGATTCACTACATTTGAGTTGAGTAATTTTGATAATTGTATGGTTATAATTGGAAATGATTTTAAATCTTCAGTAACCAATGGAAGTTCCAAGAAAGAAAATAAAAGTAAGGAAGAAAGTGAATCTAAATTTGAGGATGATCTAGATGAACTTGAAACATTCCTTTCAAGAATATTCTGAAGAGACAAATGTAACTACAAAGGTAAAGTGACCTTGATTTATTTCAAGTATAATAAATTTGGTTACTTTGTTGCTAAATGTCCTCATAGAAGTAAGAGTTAGAAAAATGATAAGAAGTATTATAAGTATAGGAAGAATAGGGAATACAAAGATAAACGGAAGAAGTCATACTAAATTTTTAAAGAAAAGCACACTAAGTCCAATACTGATGAAGAGAAGGAAGTAGTTGAAATGGTATATGTTTCAATTAACAAAGATCCCAATGGAGAAAGGTATCAATGTGAAATTTCCCTTATTTCACATGTTAAAAAGAATGATTCATGGATTATAGATAGTGGATGCTCACATCACATGACTAGTGATTCAAATTAGGAATGGTGGACTTATTCTTGGATTTAATATCAGATTTACAAGACCCTTGAATGAGATTCCTAAAAATTGTAGACCGGATGATCAACTATATTTAGTAGTTTATCTTGATGTGTTTGATGAAAAAATGAGTTAGTAATTGAGAGATAAAGAACCCAATAATTTGCATCAAGAATTAATGATAGCAATAGAGATTAAAAATAATATAAGGTATGGACTAACCAAGAGTCATTTCTCTAGAAAAGTTTTCCGACAGGATGAAGTCAAAAAGAGAAACCAATGTCATGGAGAGTTTTCAAATTCAACTCAACATGTAGATACCCCTACTGCTATAAACAATCTTGTTGAAAATTTAGAATTAAAAACATGTGAAGATGAACTCTCTTTATTGTAAAAGATATTTGATCCTATTCTTTCTCAAAAAAATGCATATGTTAGTATTATTTTAGAAGTAGATGATAAAGTTGATTCACTCGATAAGTTACATATGCCAAAAGTAATTTTAGTAGTTGCTTCTTCTATTGATAATTTCCTTATGGTGAGAATGTTACTAATCATGAAGTTGAAAGGAATTCATCTTAGTTTTATAATGATGAAGAGGCCAAAAGTTATGTCTCAAGGGATGGAAAAAGGTTTATGAGCTAGTTTGTTATTAAAAGCATCATGTGAAGAAGATGATGAAATTGGTTACTAAAGTCAAGGTGAGGACACTAATAATGCATACAACTATTCATGTGAGTCTAATTAAATTGGGAAGAAGAGAGAAATGATAAAAGTGAGTGCTCTTATTCAAGTAAAGTTACGAGATCTTCTAAAACTGAAAATGAAATTTCATCTCAGTATGATACAAATCAGCATGTAGTT
Source organism: Cupressus sempervirens (assembly GCA_028749045.1). Classification (NCBI taxonomy): domain Eukaryota; kingdom Viridiplantae; phylum Streptophyta; class Pinopsida; order Cupressales; family Cupressaceae; genus Cupressus; species Cupressus sempervirens. The sequence continues at coordinate 816,114,637 of CM053789.1, read as the reverse complement.
TAAAGTTTTTAAGAGGAACTATCTATACAATATGAGGATAAAGATATTATTTACAAGGATGAATTACCTAGTTGTGTAGAAGAATACCATGAGGCTACATGTAGTTGTAACCGGAAATATATAAGTGATTCCAAGCTTAATGCATCAACATATATTGATAAGTTAAGAGATGATTGGTGGTCCAACTATATAAATCATTTTCAATAAGACAATGCAAGTATCATTGATCTATATTCTACATGCCTAATTGATGAAGTGGATGGTGTGTCTTCAAGTAATGATTCTAATTTTTCTTCTTCACATGCTAGAAGTATTCATTAAAATGATATTGATAATTGGCAATATGAAAATATGTAAATGTTGTCATTAATGGCAACACATGATGTACATGCTTTTAGAAAAACTCAAAAACAAATATACTTAGCTTTTTGATACTCCAAAAATTGTCTAAGTATGAAAATGGTTTATAACAATGTATTGTTTTATGTATAACTTGTTTATATGATGTTATTCTTGTGAGAGAATCTATATGGAGATAGTATAAATGTTAATGATGATGTTTATAACCTTAGAAATCAATATGGACAATATGGAAAATAGATAATTAAGAGTACATAACAATAGAATGAAAGGAAAAGGAAGTATTTTGTTTACAAAATAATTACTTGACCAATTAGGGACAACATTCTAGATGTTTACTCTAAGTTGGGAAATCTTATTTTGGTCCTAGCCAAACTAGTAACAATTTGTGTAGAGGAATGGTATTTATGCAAGGACATCTTGGGAGATTATTGAGAAGTTTTATGCGAAAGTTGTGAATATGAAGTTCCGTATCATATGTAGAATGGAATTTTTGATAACCTAATTTTGTGATCCAAGATCGAGATGGGGTTAGAGATCAGTTCAAAGAAGGTACAACATCAAAATTTTTGTATTAAAGGAACTTTAATTACTTGTTTGGGTAGTGAGCTCTTCTTGTAATTAAAAGTGTATGTTTCAATAGTGAGCTCTTCTTGCACACATTGTACCAAAACTCCTAATAGGGTTGGAATCTCCTAATAGGGACTCATATGTACTAAATGAGTTTATAGACTCCTAATAGGGTCCATCCTCTAACAAGGAACATTTATATTAGTACATAATCTTGTGGGTATCATCCCCATTAGAATTTTCCCTTGGCCAAGGTCTCCCTAGTTAACAAAATATGGTGTTATGAGTTCTCTCTATACATGGTTACTGTTACTATTCAGCATTACTTTTTTACTTTCTTATGTGTGGTTCAAAGTAATAAATAATATCAAGTTGATAACAAAGTTTGTAGAATACTAATTCATCCCCCCCTCTGAGTATTCCTTATTTCTAACAATTAGTATTAGAGCATAGTTACTCAGAAGAGGCTTAATAGCTTGAGTAAGATCACTATGGATATGGAATAGTTAATGAAGAACCTTAAAGAGGCACTTGAACAAGTTGATCTCCTTGTTGAAGAAAGAGGTAAATTGAGAAATAGATATGAAGACTACAAATTATACCTTGGCAAACTAAAGGACAAGATTAAACATCTCAAATCCAAGCTTGAAACTACATAATCATAAATTGGTGATGATGAATATCCAAAGATGAAAATAGAGTACAAGATCTTGAAGCATGAATTAAAGATTAAAAATCTAAAGTTGAGTTTGAAGAATGATCCTAGCAAAGTTGAATCTCATTTGATGATTGAAAATTTAGATCTTAGGGACAATCTAGCAAAGAGGACATCTAAATTTGAAGTATTAAAAGAAGATCATGAAGAATTTCATAAGTAAAAACTCTATTGTGAAAGGTGAAATAACTCAAAGAATGGTACAGCTTAAAAAGCTTTATTCTAGTAGAGAAAAGCTTGATGAACAAATGTTAGTACAAAGACCTACCTATGATAAGACAGGTCTTGGTTACCTATTTAACATGTCTACAAAAATTGAAAGTGGATCAAATCTAAAAGAAAAAGATAAATTTGATGACAAGATTGGATTTAGTCAATCTTCTAAAAAATATAAAGAAGTTGGATAGGACAAGGAAACTAAGAAATTGGATGAACCAAAGAAAGTGGAATCTCCAAAGGAAACCGGGTATGAACTTAGAGGTAAGTTTTTTTCATGTAATGAAATAGGTCGTATGAAAAGAGGTTGTCCAAATAAGTCATCTAATCATGTTACAAATTTTTATTGTCAAAATTGTCATGGTATTGGTCATAAAGAAACTGATTGTAAGAAACCTAAATATAATAATGATAAAAATAATAGTAGAATGTATGAAAATACTAACCCTGTAGATAGAAGAAGATCTAATGACATGACATCAAGTGAAAGAAGACTTTTTGAAGAAAGAAATCAGATCATGTGTTATAAGTGTAACAACTTTGGACACATAGCACAGAACTGTCAAGCACCTATTGGTCAATAGAATCCTAGAAGTAGAACCCCAATATGTTAGTTATGCAATAAATTTAGACATATAGCTAAATACTATAGAATGGACAAAAGGAAAAATGGAACAAACTTTGGAAACAAAAGGAACAATGAAAGAAACTTTGGAAATGATAGAAGGAATCATGAAAAGGAACTTTGAAACTAACAATAATGAAGATCAAAGAAATGTAGTTAGTGAAGTTTGAGAAGAACTTGATTAGACATTTGTAAAGGGATTAACTATTGGATATAAGGAGAAGTTAAATGATGCATAGAAAGCAAGATTGAAGTCAGTAATCAAGTTTGATTCAACCAAGTTGAATTAAGCTTGTTCATAGCACTAGAATTTGAAACTTGATTTAGAGATCAAACTATGAGTAGTGAGGTTGAGAAAAGATGCATCCAAATGAGTTTAGACTATAGCTAAGCTTGCTTGCAATTTGGAGTTTGTCTAAACAAGTTATGAAGGAAATAAGAGTTACTATTACAATATAAAAAGTTTATTCTATGATAGAAGATGAAATCTATGTTTTCATAGAAAAAGTTCATGGAGCAATGTTTTGTGGAGCATTCTTGTGATAAAAGGAAGCTATGGTTAATCTTGGGTAGCATTTGAAGATCGAACAGATGATTTTGAGTAGATATCTGATTTCAGAATGAAATTATCAGCTTTCTGATTTAGCAAAGCATGAAATTAATGCAAGTTCAAGTTGGATAAATAAATAGAGAATGAACATGATTATATCCACATTGTGATAGAAGCCTACAACACTTAGTAGCAATTTTTCAAAGCGATTTCAAGCAAAACCCTACTTTAAAAAAAGGTATTTTATCATTTTTCACATATAATTTCTTTGATAAATTTATATTTGGTGAAATCAAGGAGATTAATAGTAGTTCAAAATGATGAGAATATTGAGATGCCCAAATTGAAGGTTGTCCTTGTGAAACCCTTATAAAAAAACCTTAATTTGGCTCTATCAACAACTCTGAACAATGTGGTTTACTTGGAAGACATGGGAAGTTACTTGTCTAGCAAGTTTGAAACTATTGGAGGTGAATTTATGAACAAGGATATGGAATTTTTTTTCAAGCATGATATGATTGTGAAGCCTAGATTTGAACATCTAAAAGAATTAGATTTATTTAGATATTACTTCTATCATGAACTTGATAATGAAGAATGGACTCAAATTATATTTAAGAAGAATTCATAATGGGAAGTTTTTTGATGGGAGATAATGTAGTTGACATTTCTGCCAATCTTATTCATGAGGTTATTAGTTTTAGAAAATAAGGTGGTGTATCCATTCATGAGAAATTTGTCAAGAAGAAGGTTTAACTCAATACTAAAGTAGTTTATAATGGAAAGGCAATGGTGATCAACACCATTAAAAAACATAATGTGAGATTCTTGAGTAGAATCATTGCATATTCTATTTGTGCAAGTTCTAGGAGTGATGAGTTGTCAACAAGCTTTATCTATGTAGCCTACAAAATTTGTATTGGCAAAGAACAAGTAAATTTGAGTGAGATTTTGAGAGTATAACTCCTTGAGAATTAGGAGAAGATTAAGAGAACTTAGAATGGTGTATTCAAATTTTAGTCACTAATCAATCATATTTTCTTTCATGTACTTAAAATATTTCCATTCCTATCAATTAAAAATATTATGAGTAGTGAAAGATGTACTATGGATAAGATAAAAAATGTATGCAAAAGGCATCATGCAGATAAAATTTTGGATAGTGGCAATTTGATTATGAGAACATTCTAGAATAAAATGAAACAAAGATTCAAAATTGCACCAAAAATTGTTGATATATTTAAGGGTGACATATTTTTTTATGGTAGATACAAACCTAATTTATGTTGAAGTAGTAGAACCAAGGGAAATATTTCTTGAACCCTTAGGTAATGAATTGAGTGATGATGTAGCTATTGATTTCATTGATCAATTGTTAAACTCTGAAATTGACAAATCTTCATATAAATTTGGAGCATAAGAAGTTAACTTAGTCAACTTTCCAAGCATCTTTAGAAAAAACATCTCATAAGAAGGTTGAGACTATGGTGAAGAAAGCATCATTTGAGGTAGGTATGTTAGAAGAAGAATCACAAGAAGACAGACAAACAATCTTTGCACTAAAACAAACTAGTGAACAAGGTGAGATGTTTGTACGACCTCTATTAATTGGTCAAGCATCCAATCTATCCATTGTACTGACTCCTATAGAGCAAAGCATCCCATATGTTGTTGTATTAGCTGACCAACCTAGTGAACCCAAAAGGAAGTTTGTAAGGTTGGTAGAAGTTGAGACTCATTGTAATACCCCAAAATTGGTACATTACCATGAAAAACTAATTCTAGTCTATTTAATCAATCCTAAGTCCTATTATACTAGGAAATTCTAATTCTTGATAATCACTACTTGATCTAAGTGTCAAATGTAGAAAATCATTAATATTTATTAATCACTTACTCTAATTAAATCCTAAATATTCATCAAAATTAGCTAAATTAGCCTTTTAATTGAACTAATTTAATTTTAAGTCCTAGTACTTTAATTAAACTAAATTCACCACTTTAGCTAATATACATGAGGAATTAAATATATTTGATTTAATTAAATATCCCCTTTCTAATTGTTGGATTTAATTCTTCAATTGATTAGAATATTCAATTATGAGGTCATATTTAATTTTCTTAAATCAAATACCTTCTCCAATATTCTCTCTTTAGTTCAAAAATGGAATCTCTAAGTGGACTAAAATTATATAAGGAATTAAATCAAGTAACTCCTTATTTCACTCAAAAGCAATTAGTTAACTTCCTTTTCATGAGAAAACTTTCTATTCTAACTAAATCTTCTATAGATCTTGATCATTCATTCAATTTGATCTCAACCATTGATCAATTCTTGAATTGTATTTAAGAAACTCTCAATTCCTCATTTCAAAGGCTGGCATTTGAATAGCATTGAACTTATGTTGAATTGTTGGCTCAATCATTCTTGCATTCTTAGCTTATATTTTCATATTAATTTCAAATAAATTAATCATGGATACATCTAGATTAATTTGTTATTTATATTCTAAGATTAATTGCAAATATTTAGTTTTTAACTTGCATACCATTTAGGTATAAGATCCTTCATTGTAGATGTTTTTTTGCTAGCTTCTTGGTTTGAGAGCAAATAGAAAAATCATACTAGTTAGGTGGAACAAATCAACTTGTTGGGTAATTTCAAATGAACAATCCCATGTTAATTCTAGGAAAATTCCTCAAATAATGATCATGTTGAAGTGTGTGTGAACCAAAGAGGCCCACATCTATCACTCACATTTTTGGTGCCCACAATGGGGCCAAGAAATCAAGACTTTGGCCTCATTTGTCCTTTATTCTAAATTTTTTTAATGTTCTATCACATTTGTCCGTACAGTCCCTCAATTTATCGCTAGATAAATCTCATTATAATATAAAGAAACTAAGATTTCACTCCCTGTTATGCACTTCCTTGTGTGAACAAGTGTATAATTGCATGGTTTCTTATGCAGTACATGCCATTTTCTTGCATGGGTCTATGAAGAATTTCACACAAAATTCAGCATTAGCAAAATGCAAAATGCAGTTTTGGGATTCTATTTTAATCATGATGATTTAACTTATGGTTCATTCTGAAGCATTTTCATTTTTTAGTTTCTAATTTTCAATAGCCTAATAGTGGTTTGCAGAATAATTGTCAAAGACACCTTATTAAAAACTGTTAAATAGGACTAACGGTTTGATTGCAAGACATTTTTTTGAAGATACACATGTCAAAGAATATATTCAAACCCACTAAAACATCATGTATTTTTTACTACTTTCCTAAACATAGTTTAATATAACTTGTGAACTTTGTAGGGCTCTAGACAAAGGAATAGGGGATTATGTTCTTTACTACTTGGAAGTGATGCCCAAGAGTAGGTCAAAAACCTAGATGCCCTTGGAAGATGGTACCAGAGGGAGGCAAGAAATTTAGTGGTTCTCCCAAGAAAAGATTTTTATGAAGACATGATGATTTCCTTTTAGGGAATCAAATTCCTTGAAAAAGACAAGTTGGGATTGATAAGTGAATTAGGTGATGAACCTATTATGCATGTTTGGTTAAAGTGATGAGCTAGAGGAATATGCTCTTCCCCCTTGAGGGAAATCATAAACTTGGACCCTTAGATCTAAATCACCTATCTAAACAGAAATAATTATCTGATGCCCCCTTGCATTTCATGGTGCTGAAATTCATTAAAGTGATGGAGCTCGCTACCTCATTATCGAAAAACTTGGACATCTCACCATTGGCAAAGTAGCGAGGCCCCATGAAATTGCAGAGTCGGTGGGACCTTTGGTGATGTGGGATGATAATTAAGACTATAGTAAAATCTTGAAAGGTGCCAACTATGCAAAATTTTGTATTTCATCAATGCCCTTCTGATCAAATGTACAAAGAGATCCTAAGTGTCAGATTGGGACAGAATCAACAATCCTCGCTACCTCACTTTGAAAATTTGCATGCTCTTTAAGCCATGCGATGTAGCGAATATGAATCAATGGCTATGTGCATTTTCCTCACCCTTGATTAAACATGTGATCAACGATCATCGTCATCTAACTATGAAGAGTTGCGAGGGAGATATTTATAGCGACATAGTGAATAGGGCCCACCACCTTCTTTTTGAGTAGGACTAGTAACATATCATCTGACCGATTTTGGATCAGATTGACGATTGTCGCTACATCGCTATGGCAAGGTGCTCGTTCTTTACGCATAATGAAGTAGCGACATGCTAACATGTGTCCTCAGTAACCAGTGGGTCCAGATATAAGTGCCATCAAGGAAAGATTTATATACATGGTAAGTTCTCATTGGGTGAATTGATTAACATGTCAAGTGCAATGCCTAGTTGTTCTCTCTGTATCACATGATTGTAGGATTCTTGAAGATCAATGATGCAGTTTTAAAAATAGAATGTTGTGCCACTATCTATATTAATTAGACATGAAAGCATCATCCGTGAGAAAAAATAGAGTGTAGTATAGAGAGATTTTGTTAGTTCATCTTAAGCAAGAAAATATTTTGAGCAACTCTTGTGCAGAAGCAATTACTGAAGGAATGTGTGCTAAAGTCTAGTAGAATTCGCAAAATTATCTGTTCGCGAAAAGATTGCAGAAATACAGAGGAAAAAAGAGATAGAATTCAAGTAAGTAGTACTACCATAATCTTCATAGGCTTTTCAATTTTGTAAAAAATAGTCCAAGATGCCTCCGAAGAAGGGATTTTTAGGTCAAATAAAGTATTTGGATAGAAATGTGCATGATGATTTTATTGAGTTGCTTCCTGAGTCTACTGTAGAGACAGTGCAAGTTAAAAGGTTAACCTCTCTGAACCCTAGGCTAAGGATAGCTGATGGATTGTATGATAAGGGTAATTGGGTCTAGGATGCTCAAACTTCTCAAACTAGTTTGAGTTTGTTCAAAAAATGGTTTGCAGAGAGAAAATTATATGCCCCTCATGCCAATATATGGAACTTTGATTTAGTAAAGCTAGTTGTTCCTAGTGTGTTTATGGATTATGATATTCTTGAAGCTATAGCGAAAAGTTATGATCAGGCCACTAAGGTAGTGAGAAGAATGGATGGTGAGGTTTTAATTACCATCAGTCTAGAAGAAATTAGGGAAGTTTTCAGTCTGGGACCTCTCACTAGATATCATGTGCCCATTGATTTGATAGAGTTAGAAAAAGAATATATGTCCAAAAGGGATGTAGTTAGAAAAGGTGCACTGAAGGCCCACATAGGTAGAATTGGAAACCTACCAGCAATAACATCATCTTCTAAAGAACCTTTTAGGAAATCATGCTTTAATGCTAGGGCAGTAGAGATATACAGGACCCTATGCAGAGTCTTCGGAGAGGTTGAAGAAGATTTTATTCCTGTGAGCTTCATGTATATGATCACCCAAATCTCCTCTTTCGGTGTAGAAATAATTTTTGATTTTGCATCTTACCTAGCTAATGAGATTCACAATGGATTGGTGGGGATTGCAAAGGGCAAGGTGGAAAAGGTTTGGGGTTAGTACTCCCTATTGATGCATATGTTTCTATTTAAAGTTGTTACATATTTCGGTAAAGAAATGGTTTTAAATAGGGAACAAGAGGGAGAAGCACTACCAGTTTAGTTATGGAGTGCAGACATGACTGGGGAAGCAGAAAATGCTAGTTTTGTCAGATTTGATAGGCACTTTGCTTCTAAGTTAAGATGCCTCATATTGAGTGACAATCCCAAATTTCCTAAGGCACTAATGCACCTTATTAGGCCTACGGACAGACCCCATAGTCTAAAAGTTTCACATAATTGGGGAGATATCATCCCATATCCAGTCTCAATTGTCATTAGGGTTTATGGACTCAAAGGGACACCCCATGTACTACCCTATTAGGTACCTTTAATGGTAGGAGTAGCTGAATTTTTATGGCAGTTGGGAGGAGTGGAGGAGACCTTTTTGCACAAAAGGGGAACAGGATCAATTTTTCCTACTTGCACTATAGCCCACCAGTTTGTAATAACTAAAGAAGGGTGGATCTTCCTCTACAAATTTTTGGATCAGGATAAGATGGCAGTATCTCATGCTCATATTTGTGACACAGAAGGTTTCTTTAATTCTGCTCTTAGACATAGGATCAAGCTTCATCCAAGTCAGCATGAATTCTATTTCCCTGAAGATATAATAAGGAATGAATATTCTCTCTAGGAGCAAGAAACAAAGAAAGAGAAATGGAGAGTCTATTCAAAAGTTTTGGATTTTATTAATTGTTTTGACAAAGATTGTAGTCCTCTTAGTAATGCTGCAACTAATGCAGATAGAATAAATAAGCTCATGAGTACATTCTCAGAAATAATGGAGGTAATGAATGAGAAGAAACAACATATTATTGATTCTTTTCTAGATAAAGCTAGAGAAGTTATGAGAAAATTGGGTTTCACCCCTAACATAGGGGCAGGTCCATTGGTTGTGAGAAAGAGGATAGGATATACTGTTATTCGGTATCAGATGCCCATTGTAAATAAAGAAAAGCAGATAATTGAATCTACTAGTACTATCCTTGAAGAAAGACCCCCTGAACCTTCTCCCAAGAGAAGAAAAATAATAAGGGAAGAGGAGTCCCATGATGAAGGTTACTCACCTTCCCAAACTCCAATGATAATTGAGGAAGAGCAGCTCACCAATGAGCAAATTGAACAAATGGGGTCACAAGGAGGAGTTTTTGTTACTCAAGTAGAAATTGATGAAGGGAACCCCCAGGAGCCTCCTGTGCTGAGTTTTGAATTAACTGTAGCAGATTTTAGTGGGAGGGAATTAGACCCTATTTTGGAACAAGCCAGTCAGCAATTTTTGTTTGATAACAATTTTGTAAAATCTAGGGCTTTCCATCAGTTTGCATGGAGGGCAAACATGCACATTCTTGAACAAAGATGTAGGAATATGAAAATAGAGCATCTAGAAATGGATGAAGCCTCCATTCAGAATCAAATAAAGGAAAAAATGATACAAGAGTTCCAAAATATAACCCCTGAAGAGGGTAGACAGATGGTGAAGAGATGCAAATATTTTATTATTGCCCAATTGGGATATTGTTGATGCCTTAATTTTTAATTCTGTGTCAAATAATTTAGGATTACATGATCCAGATAAAGAGGAATTCTTGGGAACAACATTCAGTAATGATCAAGCTGCCCTTGTTATGTGGTCATTAAGAACAGGATCCAAGACTACTCCATTACAGCCTGATGATTCAGGACTAACAGGGAGCATCATTGTGAGGAGGGTCGCAGATACTTCACATGTATAGGCAGCCCACATGAATGTGGATTATTCTAAATTTTCCTTGGCCACTATAGAAAAAGAAGAAAAGGAAATGACTAATCTGCAGAGTAAGTATGAAATAGTGGTGGATGCCTACAATCAAGAAATAAAAAGAAGAATTGAGCTGGAAAATAAGGTATCTCAATTGGAGAAGATACTTGGGAAAAGAAAGCTGGGAGAATCCAATACACTTAGAATTGCATACCCTTCACAGTCATTTTTTGGATCAACCCCTATCATTGAAATACCTGACACCCCTAAAAGGCCCCAATTCTATACGGCAGAGGACTTTGAAGCAGAAAAAACAAAATTACATGAGTTGAGATAGAATTTAGAAATCAACAGGAAGAAAAATTGAAGCAGGGTGTGGTATATTTAAGGGATAAAATACAATTGTCAACTTTTTATGATCAGTTGACAAGAATTGTAACCCTCATGGATGAGTTGAATAGAGATAAGGATAAAATGACTCTTCTTGCACAAAAATGGAGGGAGAGAAATAATGACATTACAATCATATGTATATCTGCAATCCAAATGCCTTATCATCAAGTTGAGAAGATTTTTGATTTATTAAATAAGCTAGAGAATTTTGATGATAAAAGAGATTCTTTACAAAGAAGATTAACACTCTATTTTTCCCAATATATGGCTGAAAATTTCACTTTATTTCCTTCTGCATTAGAATCTATAGATACAATAAAGGAAAAGGAAAAGTGGAAAAGGGATTTGGATGAGTTATTTAATGAAAGAATAATAAACATAATGAGTGAGACTGGCCACTAGTTCTGGGCAAAGACAAATGAAGAGCTAGTAAAAATACAGTTATTTTATACTACTATGAGAAAAGAATTTGATGATTTAGAAGAAAGTGCAAATCCTTTAATAAAGATACAAAGAGAAGCTCTAAGTTTTGATTGGCCAGATGATGATACTTTTAATAAATGGAAAAATTAGTTTTTGGAACATATGTCAGGAGACGATGAGGAGGAAGATGCAAAAGTAACAGTTACCCTTGTAGTTAGTAATGAAGACATGGAAGATCCCCAAGTTAAAGTGAGTTTGCAGGTAATTGAAGATGATACATCACTTTCAGACGTCATGGCTATGTACTCCGAGGATGAAGAATGATTGTAAGATCAGATCATATTTTCTTGTCTCAACAACTGAGAAGCATAACAGAAAGGGACCCACCAAAGAATTGTTTGATGTAGTAAGCCTTTCTGTTATTTTGTTCTTGTCTTTTTGACAGAAGTGTATGTGAGTGCCTTTTAAAAGGACACCTGTCATTTGTCTTTAGCTTGAAGCTTGTTGCATCTAACACTATTTAAGTGAGATCCCAAGGCTAAAGAAGGGTCCGAATTCTATTTCTTCTAAGTGTTATGCTTAGTCTGGTTTTTGGTCCAAATTTTGAAAGCAAGTTTGTAATGTATTTTTCTGCAAATTCTCTGAGAATACATGAATATAGAATGAGCTGTGTTTCTTTCTAAAGGCCATTCTGAGTCTATTGTAAAAGATATACCCATTTCAAAGGAAATGAATACAAATTATGAACTGTCCCCATATCAGTTCTTTCTAAATTTTGTCTCCCTTTAAATACTTAGCTACCTTGATGTTGTATGAGTAAAAGTTTGTGCAATTGAATGCAATCTAGTTAGGTTGTATATCCATTTATCATTGCTATTAATTCAATGGATTAAATAAAGGCTTTGATGAATGTGATAAGATTACTTAAGTATTGAAAAGGATTTTGAATGATAAGTTCTGATAAGAATTGCTGATAGAATTTGTTGTAAGGCAACAAATTAGATCTAAGAATTTGCTATAGACTCTGAACCCAAATGGATTAGGCACTGATAAAGTTATTTCAGTTGAAGGGGAAATATATTATAAATGGTTATTCAAATGCATCATAAAATAAAATTTTACTTTTATTTCCTATAGATCTTCAAAGTTGGCCAGCACTTGTCTGCATGGAATGTTTTAGCTTCAGTTAGCCATTGTTGTTAAAAACATTTGCATATCTATAGAAGAATTCTTGGCCATATTTTTTTTATGGGATGTGTTTACCATGTTAGTGAGAATCATGTATATGTTTGAGGATCTTGAAATGAGAATTAGAATGAAACTAAGAATAATCCTCATACAGTTGTTCCAGTTTTGAACCATCCCTGGGTACACCCACCCTGGTTTTGCAGAGCCAAAAGAGTAGAAAACCATCTGTGGTTTTGTTGAAGTTGGGTCCAAATACCTTACATATGCAATTGTTAATAAGAATAGGCTAGTCTTTAGATTGTGTATGTACTGTCATTCTGGTATTAAGCATTTTTGTCACTTAGTAGTTTTAGTACTTTTTAAAACACCAACAAAATGGCAACTCTGCTGAGGAGTTGTCCAACACATCTATGAAAAGTACTGCAGTTTTCTTTAGTCCTACTGTGTACATGTGTGTCATATGATCTATGTTTTTCCCATGATTATAAGGGAATCTTTTAGTGTCAAACCTTGAGAATTTAAAGAAGATAGAGCCCAAGTACCACTGCTACACACTGACATACCCAGCCTATCCAAGTGTCTTATCTAACTAGCAAGAGTTGCAGTCTTACTACATCAGTGATTGGTCTGTCTGTGCCATATATTTTTGTTCCTACTTGTGTATTATTTTTCTTTGGTCAGCTAATGTGTCATTATATATTTTCCTGAAATAGGGTGACAACTCAGTCAAGGTTTTGAAGCTAGTGTTTATTGTAACAAAAGGTGAATATGGCTGACAAGAGAAAAAACACAAGAGCTTACATGAGAGCCAATCCTGATGTATCAATATATACTGATTTACCCCAAGGTGGTAGGAAGAACCAAAATAAGAAAAAGATAGATCCAAATCCTACTTGGAAACCCAGAGGTAATGCATCCATCAATTCCCATTATCAACCAGTAATAGGAAGAGAGTCTTCTTCACTTAGCTCTGAATTTGAAACTACAAGACTCTTAGGAGGCATTTTAAGTACCCCATTACCAGATGAGAGAGTTTTTCACAACAAGGACATGTCTACTATGGGAATTGCTTCATTAAGACCAGATCTTGTAGCAGATATGAATTATAGGCTAGGATTTAGGAGTTCATCTGATAATCCTTTTAATCCCAGAGTAGCCCCATATGTAGAACCAAACCTTATAGATCTAGATGACCCTGCTGATTTTGAGGCAACTTCTGCAGACCCTAAAGAAGTGAACTCTGAGATAGAATTTTTGAAGAGATGGATTGCTAAGGAAGAAGCTAAATGCATTCATCTTAAAAAAGAGAAGGAGCAAGCCACCTTAGATGCCATAATAGAAAGAGATTCTCTGCTAAGAAGGATGGCTACTTTGAAAGAGAAAAATAAAAAATTAGAAGAGAATACCACAACTCTCCATAAGGATGTTTTTGGAGATGTTGATAATCTGAGAGCTAAAGTTCAAGAACAGGAGAAACACCTAAATTAAAGGCAAGAACTAGTTATTGCTCAAGTTCAAGCCTATAAACCTATTCAAGTTGATCCTATAGAGCCCACTACAAAAGATCTAGATAAAGGGAAAGGCAAGGCTATAGGAATCCAAATAAATGAACCTCAAGCTATACCAAGAAATCATATACAACCCTCCATGTCGAAGTTAGATCTAGATCTTGAGAAGGCTCAAAAAGAGAGGGAAGACCTTGCAAAAGAACTTGAAAAGGTTGAGAATGAAGCTCAAGTTACAGAAACTAGAAGGAAAATCCAATTCATAAAGTCTAATTCTGCATTGGCTTCATGGCCCAATTTGTCTATCCCACCTACAAATCTTGCACCAGTTAGTGGTCCCACAATTTCAACTCAGGGAGTACCCCAATTTTCTCCTACCTCATCTTCCACTATTGGCACCCAAGTCCCATTTGTTCCACCTCAGCAGTCCCAATCTGCTCCCCTGAGTCAAGCTAATATAGCTAGTACTTCAAATGTTCCTGCTCTCCAGAAGAAACCTATATAATTGGAAAAATATAGACAGATATCATTTGCTGGTATTCTTGGTGCCCCACATCCCATATCATTTGATTTAAGAGATAAAGTGGTTAAGTTTTCTGGAAATAATGTTGTTATTGGTGAAGAACATTTGAGGATTTTCATTGACACGTTGAATGATTATGAAGTTGAACATGAAGACATGGTAATGAAATTGTTTGTGCATTCACTAACAGAGGATGCAAGGGATTGGTTTAGGAGGTTTCCTGATGACAGTATTACCTCATGGAGTGATTTGGATAAATTGTTCAAGGAGCAATATGGGGACAACACTAATGAAAGATTCATGTTGAATGAGTTCAACAATATCAAGAAGAATCCAAATGAGTCCACATTTGATTTCAATGTGAGATTCCAAAAAGGCATGTACAAACTCTTTCAAGCTATGAGGTTAAATGAAGATGTCTGTCTCACAACCTATTTCAATGCTTTTGATAGCAAAATGGCTTATCAATTGAGGGATAAGGATCCTAAAACTTTAAGAGATGCCTATAAAGTTGCAATAAATATAGAGAATAATAGGAAGGCATCTGGAAAACTAGGTAGGAAGGATGATCCTAAGCTTTTTAATCCTAAGAACAATAATAAAAGGGAGGGTGACAAAACTCCTATAGGAAAAAAGCCAGAAGAACCTACTATAGGCCAGGTTTTAGAAATGCTCAAGAAGATGGATCCCACTAGTTTCAATAAGCCAAATGTTGCTAAAAGACCCCTTTTGAATAAAAACAATTTCAATAGGTAGCCTAGGATGCAGAATTACCCTTACACCACTCAGTGGAAAGCTGGTAAACCAGTTCCCAACCAAACCCAAAATGTGAAGGATAAGGGTACTCCAGACCCCCTAGAAAGGATCACTGTAAATATGAATGATGATGTACCATGGTGCATTATATGCCAATCACCTCATTTTGCTGATTATTGTGTTGTTGCTCAGTCGTTTGCCCAAGCCCAAGGAGTGCAAGCTAAAGAAGAAATTGAAGAGAAAAACCATGACAATATAAGCTGCAATATGGTGAGTATGTGTGATGATTTGATAAATTCTAATTCAGAAGAGCTTGAAAATGATATTACTAGCCAGAGAATTGCTTACTAGCTACATCATTAGCAAGTACTTTCAGATGATGAAGGGTATGATACAGATAAGGTATGCAGTACATTTTTTGATGTAGGTCTCACAAGTTTAAGAATGCCCTCCAAGGAGGAAATTGATAGAATTAAAATCGAAATGATTTCACAAGTCCATAGTAATTATAATTTGAGAAATAGAGCAATAAATAATGATGCAGGAAGGCCATCTAGTGTATTCATCAAAGACATCACTCATAAGATGAATGATTAAGACAAGAAAGTCAATGTAGATGTGCCTAAAATCAAGGAGAACAAGGGTAAGAAATGGGAACCAAAGAAGAAGGTTCAATTTTAGATAAGTGAAGCAACAAAACTAGTTGTGCAACCAAAGAAGGCAGAATCAGATGTTGTCAAGAAAAATGTGGTGCCTACTGCTCAAAAGAATCCAACTCCAGGTACTATTGTAAAACCTATTGTGGTTGAACCTGTTGATATGATATCCATGTTATCTCAAATTACTGTAAAAGTGCCCTTGTCTGAACTTTTTAGAATTGAAGAGCATAAGAATAAGGCTTTGTCATGGTTGGGTGGAATAGCAAACAATAATATTATTGTAGATCAAACTATGTCCCAACAAACCCCATTAGTAATAGAGGATAGTGGTATCATATCCTAGATTCCTCAAATGTTTCTAGATGATTCCTCAGTGGCATTCATAGAAGATATTGATCCTTTTTTCCTCAGTCTAATCATAAAAGGGAAGACCTTAAAATATTGCATGATAGACTCAGGAGATTCCAATACTATAATGCCTTTCAAAGTAATGGAAGCCTTATGATTGAAGGTGGATACCAAGCAAGGCAGATGTAGAGGGATGGATGCTAGAGAAGTCTCAGTCATAGGTACTATAAATTCCTTACCATTCAAACTGGCTGCATATCCTGAAGTAGAATTGACCATGTCTATCCTTGTGGTAGATATACCTCCACACTATGGAATGTTACTCTCCAGAAAATGGAGTGCTGCCATGGGAGGAAGCCTACAATGTGATCTTACTAATGCCACTTTTCATATAGGGGACAAAGCTGTCAAGGTAAATAGGGAACCAAGGGTTAACCACATCTTAGGTGAAGAAATTGACAAAGATACCACTTGTTTCCTAGATACTGGGATTAATGCTTTCAGGGCTGAATTAATTATTCAGAAAGTTGAAAACTTACCTTCTATCATCGAAAATGAAGTTGAATGTTGCATGAATTCACCAAAATTATAGACAATTTTCTTTGATGGGGCTAGTTCTAAAGAGGGTGCGGGGGCAGGTGTAGTCTTTGTGTCCCCTGAAAATAACACTTTTAGGTATTCATTCATCTTGAAGTTTGCCTACAGTAATAATATTGCAGAATATGGAGCATTGCTGCTAGGACTCAAACTTGCCATACATCATAAAATTAAGAAATTATGTGTCATAGGGGATTCTGAACTAAAAATCTCTCAGATCAAAGGAACCTACTCATCCAAGAATAGGAGATTGAAACAATATAGAAATGCAGTCTGGGATCAAATAGAATTCTTTGATGCATTTGGGATCTCATGGAGAGATAGGACCCAAAACAAGATGGCTGATCTGTTGGCAAATGTAGCAATCAAGCCAAAAGAAATATCATTTGCAGGAATCTCTCAGATTGATGTGCAAAACAGACCTTCCATACCTGACAACATTGAAAATTAGCAGGTTTTTGAGGATGACAAAGATATTACAAATTTTTTGTTAAATGAAGACAAGTACCATGGTCAGGAGATGGATTGCAGTGGACTGATTGAAACCATAAATGGGAGGAAACCATTTTTGGTCAAGAAATAATGCAGTTGAAAAAAAAAAAGATGTCGAAGGGGTTAGTAGTCTTGGAAAGTATTTTTGATAGTCAAGACAGAGTAAAATCAGGATTTAACGACCCCCAAACCCCAAGAGTTAGAAGAAATAAACTTGGGTACTAATGAATTTCCTAAAAGGGTTTATATTGGCCAAAGTCTACCTATTGAAATCAGGAAAACATTGATTGACCTACTTAGAAAATACAAACATGTTTTTGCTTGGTCATATGATGACCTTAAGGCTTACAGAAGGATCTTTTCTAGCATGTCATACCATTGAAGGAAAATGTAAGAACTTTCAGGAAAAAATAGAGACCAATCAATCCTACCCTTGCCCCAAAAATGCAAGAAGAACTGACAAAACTAAGAGATGGTGGGATAATTAAACTGATCAGGGATTCCACCTGGGTTTCAAACTTGGTTCCTATCAGGAAGAAGAATGGAGATATTAGGCTTTGTGTTGATTTTAGAAATTTAAACATTGCATCTCTAAAAGAAAATTATGGCTTACCTAATATGGAAGCCATGTTATAGCAAGTGACTAGCTCTGAATTGATGTCAATGATGGATGGTTTCTCTGGATATAATCAAGTTCTAGTAAAAGAAAGTGAACAGTTCAAGACAGCCTTCACAACCCCATGGGGAACATATGTGTATGTGAGGATGCCTTTTGGATTGATTAATGTAGGAGCTACCTTCCAAAGAGCCATGGATGTAGCATTTCATGAGTATACTGACAAATTTATGGTTGTGTACCAGGATGATCTTACAGTGTACTGTAATAAGGCTGAAGTTCACTATAAACATTTGGAAAAAATCTTTATAAAAGCCCTAGAATATGGAGTATCTTTAAACCCAAAGAAATGCACATTCAGAGTCACAAAAGGAAAATTATTAGGACACATAGTGTCTAAGGATGGGGTAGAAATAGATCCTGAAAGGGTAGTAACTATTGACAAAGTCCCCAAACCAAAAAATGTGAAAGGAATTTAGTCCTTTTTTGGCCAAGTCAATTTTATGAGGAGATTTGTTATCAATTTTTTTGAAATCAGTAGACCCATCTCAAAGATACCTAAGAAGGGAGCCGTTATAGATTGGAATGGTGAACCTTCACAAGCATTCTAGGATATAAAAATTGCAATAAAGAATGCTCCAGTGTTGAGGACCCTAGATTATGCAAAACCCATGCATATTTTCTATTTTGCATCATTCCATACTGTAGCTGCAGTCTTATTACAGAAAAATCAAGAAGGATATCAGCAGCCTATTTCCTTTTTTAGTAAGTCACTACAGCCTGTTGAACTTAAGTATGAGATAAATGAAAAGCAAGCATATGCTTTTGTAAAGGTTGTAAAAGCTTTCAGAAGTTACTTGGTAGGTGCTACTCTTATCGCTTTTGTACCTAGTGCTGCAGTCAAGGATATATTCTCTCAACAGGAAGTATCAGGTAGGAGGTGTAGATGGATCAATAGAATCCAGGAATTTAACATTGATATACAAATAAAAAAGTTAGTAAGAGGTCAAGGTTTGGCCAAACTCATGGCTGAAACTAATCTAGAGGCTAATCAGATAAATCTGGTAAATGATGATCTCAGAGCTGACTTATGTGACATGGACCAATGTGATTGGTACACCAATGTCATATATTACTTGCAACATATGGAAGCTCCTCCCCATCTGCATGACAATGAAAAGAGGAATACTAAATTGCAAGCCATCAGGTATATAATTGTCCAAAATAACCTATGGTGGAGAAATTTTGAGGGAGTTCTGTTGAAGTGTGTTGATAAAGAAAAGGCAAAAGAGGTTTTGAAGGAAATGCATGCTGGAGTATGTGGGGGACACTACTGGCCAAAACTACTGCACATAAGATAATGAGAGCTAGATTTTGGTGGCCTTCCCTTTTTAAAGATGCCCAAGTTATGGTTAGGAAATGTGACCCCTGTCAGAGGTTTGTTGGAAAATGAAAATTCTCAGGAAATACTCCATTAAAGCCAGTGGAGATTCAAACACCTTTTCAACAATGGGGTCTGGATTTCATAGGAGAGATTTTCCCCAAGTCTAGCACTGGCTATTCTTGGATTCTGGTTGCCACTGACTACTTTACAAAATGGGTAGACGCTATCCCCACAAGAAATGCAACAAGTAAAGTGGTAAATAATTTCTTGTTGAATAATATTATTTCTAGATTTGGATGTCCACAGAGAATTGTAACAGATAATGCTATGTGCTTCAGATCTGAGGAGTTCATCAAGTTTTGTGATAAATATGGAATGAAAAGGTCTTCATCTGCTCCATATCATCCACAAGGGAATGGACAAGCTGAGTCCACAAATAAGAGCCTGTTGAAGGTCATTAAAAGAACCTTGGATGATAATAAAAAGGCATGGGATTCCAAGTTACAGTTGGCAATATGGGCTGACAGAGTAACTGTAAAGAAAACAATTGGTGTAGCTCCATTTGATTTAGTGTATGGGATTCAAGCCAGAATGCCTCAGAATAACTTGATGGGACTATACAATTACATCCAGTTATATGATGAAGATACTACAGATGAAATGCAAGAAAGAATGGATGAATTGGTGGGACTGACCGAAACCAAAAAAGAAGCATCTTTAAGGAACCAAAAGTTGCAATTGCAAGTCAAGACACTCTATGATAAAATAACTGTAAGCAGAAAATTTGAAAATGGAGATTTAGTCTTAATGTGGAATGCCAAAATTGAAGATAAAGGAAAACATGGCAAATTTGATCCTATTTGGTTGGGCCCATATCTCATTGAAAATACTTGGGGTGAAGATTCTTATATACTCAAAGATATATTTGACAACATTCTTGAATTGCCAGTTCATGGATAGTTCTTGAAGAGGTATTTTTCTTGAAAAATACTTATTTTCTTCCATGAACAATAGTTTTAGGGTTTCCTGTCATTTTGTTTTTTTTGTAAATCCTTGTAAATATCCTTGTGTAATTTGGTTCCTTATTTTTGAGTGTTGCTTTGTTCTCTCTGATGAAGTTGTCATTTTTGCACCAAGTATGTGGTCTACTCTCCCATAGATTCTGAATTCTTGCATAGACTCAAGTAGTCTATCATCCCCAAACAAAGCCACTATTGGTCTGATTTTTTGTATGATAAGGGTAATTGGCTCTAGGATGCTCAAACTTCTCAAACTAGTTTGATTTTGTTCAAAAAATGGTTTGCAGAGAGAAAATTATATGCCCCTCATGCCAATATATGGAACTTTGATTTAGGAAAGCTAGTTGTTCCTAGTGTGTTTATGGATTATGACCTTCTTGAAGTTGTAGCAAAAAGTTATGATCAAGCCACTAAGGTAGTGAGAAAAATGGATGGTGAGGTTTTAATTACCATCAGTCCAAAAGAAATTAGGGAATTTTTCAGTCTGGGACCTCTCACTAGATATCATGTGCCCATTGATTTGATAGAGTTAGAAAAAGAATATATGTCCAAAAGAGATGTAGTTAGACAAGGTGCACTGAAGGCCCACATAGCCAAAATTGGAAACGTACCACCAATAACATCATTTTCTAAAGAACCTTTTAAGAAATCATGCTTTAATGCCAGGGCAGTAGAGATATACAGGACCCTATGCAAAGTCTTTGGAGAGGGTGAAGAAGATTTTATTCCTGTGAGCTTCATGTATATGATCACCCAAATCTCCTCTTTTGGTGTAGAAATAATTTTTGATTTTGCATCTTACCTGGCTAATGAGATTCACAATGGATTGGTGGGGATTGCAAAGGGCAAGGTGGAAAAGGTTTGGGGTCAGTACTCTCTATTGATGCATATGTTTCTATTTAAAGGGGTTACATATTTTGGTAAAGAAATGGTTTTAAATAGGGAACAAGAGGGGGAAGCACTACCAGTTCAGTTATGGAGTGCAGACATGAGTGGGGAAGCATAAAATGCTAGTTTTGTCAGATTTCATAGGCACTTTGCTTCTAAGTTAAGATGCCTCATATTGAGTGACAATCCCAGAATTCCTAAGGCACTAATGCACCTTTTTAGGCCTATGGATAGACCCCATAGTCTAAAAGTTTCACATAATTGGGGAGATATCATCCCATATCCAGTCTCAACTATCATTAGGGTTTATGGATTCAAAGGGACACCCCATGTACTACCCTATCAAGTGCCTTTAAAGGTAGGAGTAGCTAAATTTTTATGGCAGTTGGCAGGAGTGGAGGAGACCTTTTTGCACAAAAGGGGAACAGGATCAATTTTTCCTACTTGCACTGTAGCCCACCAATTTGTAATAACTAAAGAAGGGTGGATCTTCCTCTACAAATTTTTGGATCAGTATAAGATGGTAGTATCTCATGCTCATTTTTGTGACACAGAAGGTTTCTTTAATTCTGCTCTTAGACATAGGATCAAGCTTCGTCCAAGTCAGCATGAACTCTATTTCCTTGAAGATATAATAAGGAATGAATATTCTCTCTAGGAGCAAGAAACAAAGAAAGAGAAATGGAGAGTCTATTCAAAATTTTTGGAGTTTATCAATTGTTTTGACAAAGATTACAGTCCTCTTAGTAATGTTGTAACTAATGCAGATAGAATAAATAAGCTCATGAGTATATTCTCATAAATAATGGAGGTAATGAATGAGAAGAAACAACATTTTATTGATTCTTTTCCAGATAAAGCTAAAGAAGTTATGAGGAAATTGGGCTTCACCCGTAACATAGGGGTAGGTCCATTGGTTGTGCGAAAGAGGACAGGATATACTATTATTCGAGATCAGATGCCCATTGTAAACAAAGAAAAGTAGATAATTGAATCTACTAGTACTGTCCTTGAAGAAAGACCCCCTGAACCTTCTCCCAAGAGAAGAAAAATAATAAGGGAAAAGGAATCCCATGATGAAGGTTCCTCATCTTCCAAAACTCCAATTAGAATTGAGGAAGAGCAGCTCACCAATGTGCAAATTGAACAAATGGGTCACAAGGAGGAGTTTTTGTTACTCAAGCATAAATTGATGAATGGAACCCCCATGAGCCTCCTATGCCAAGTTTTGAATTAACTGTAGCAAATTTCATTGGGAGGGAATTAGACCCTATTTTGGAACAAGCCAGTCAGCAATTTTTGTCTAATAATAGTTTTGTAAAATCTAGGGCTTTCCATCAGTTTGCATGGAGGGAAAACATGCACATTTTTGAACAAAGATGTAGGAATATGAAAACAGAGCATCTAGAAATGGATGAAGCCTCCATTCAGAATCAAATAAAGGAACAAATGATACAAGAGTTCCAGAATATAACCCCTGAAGAGGGTAGACAGATGGTGAAAGATGCAAATATTTTATTATTGCCCAATTGGGATATTGTTGATGCCTTAATTTTTAATTCTATGTCAAATAATTTAGGATTACATGATCTAGATAAAGAGGAATTCTTGGGAACAATATTCAGTAGTGATCAAGCTTGCCTTGTTATGTGGTCATTAAGAAGAGGATCTAGGACTACTCCATTACAGCCTGATGATTCAGGAATAACAGGGAGCATCATTGTGAGGAGGGTCACAGATACTTCACATGTACAGGCAGCCCACATGAATGTGGATTATTCTAAATTTACCATGGCCACTACAGAAAAAGAAGAAAAAGAAATGACTAATCTGCAGAGTTAGTATCAAATAGTGGTGGATGCCTACAACCAAGAAGTAAAAGGAAGAATTGAGCTAGAAAACAAGGTATCTGAATTGGAGAAGATACTTGGGAAAAGAAAGGTGGGAGAATCCAATACACTTAGAATTGCATACCCTTCATAGTCATTTGTTGGATCAACCCCTATCATTTAAATACCTGACGCCCCTGAAAGGCCCCAATTCTATACTGCAGAGGACTTTGAAGCAAAAAAAAAAATTACATGAGTTGCAGATAGAATTTAGAAATCAACGGGAAGAAAAATTGAACCAGGGTGTGGTATATTTGAGGGATAAAGTAAAATTATCAACTTTTTATGATCAGTTGATAAGAATTGTAACCCTCATGGATGAGTTAAATACAGATAAGGATAAACTGACTCTTCTTGCACAGAAGTGGAGGGAGAGAAATAATGATATTACAATCATATGTATATCTGCAGTCCAAATGCCTTATCATCAAGTTGAGAAGATTTTTGATTTATTAAATAAGCTAGAGAATTTTGATGATGAAACAAATTCTTTACAGAGAAGATTAACACTCTGTTTGTCCCAATATATGGCTAAAAAATTCACTTTATTTCCTTGTGCTTTAGAATCTATTGATACAATAAAGGAAAAGGAAAAGTGGAAAAGGGAGTTGGATGAGCTATTTAATGAAAGAATAATAAACATCATGAGTGAGACTGGCCACTAGTTCTGGGCAAAGACAAATGAAGAGCTACTAAAAATACAGTTATTTTATACTGCTATGAGAAAAGAATTTGATGATTTAGAAGAAAGTGCAAATTCTTTAATAAAGATACAAAGAGAAGCTCTAAGTTTTGATTGGCCAGATGATGATGCTTTTAATAAATGGAAAAATCAGTTTTTGGAATAGATGTCAGGAGACGATGAGGAGGAAGATGCAAAAGTAACAGTTACCCTTGTAGTTAGTAATGAAGACATGGAAGATCCCCAGGTTAAAGTGAGTTTGTAGGTAACTGAAGATGATACATCACTTTCAGACCTCATGGCTATGTACTCTGAGGATGAAGAATGATTGTAAGTTCAGATCATATTTTCTTGTCTCAACAACTGAGAAGCATAATAGAAAAGGGACCCACCAAAGAATTGTTTGATGTAATAAGCCTTTCTATTATTTTGTTCTTGTCTTTTTGACAGAAGTGTATGTGAGTGCCTTTTAAAAGGACACCTCTCATTTGTCTTTAGCCTGAAGCTTGTTGCATCTCACACTATTTAAGTGAGATCCCAAGGCTAAAAAAGGGTCTGAATTCTATTTCTTCTAAGTGTTATTCTTAGTCTGGTTTTTGGTCCAAATTTTGAAAGCAAGTTTGTAATGTATTTTTCTGCAAATTCTCTAAGAATACATGAATATAGAATGAGTTGTGTTTATTTTTGAAGGGCATTCTGAGTCTATTGTAAAAGATATACCCATTTCAAAGGAAATGAATACAAATTATGAATTTTCCCCATATCAGTTCTTTCTGAATTTTGTCTACTTTTAAATACTTAGCTACCTTGATGTTGTATGAGTAAAAGCTTGTGCAATTGAATGCAATCTAGTTAGGTTGTATATCCATTTATCATTGCTATTAATTCAATGGATTAAATAAAGGCTTTGATGAATGTGATAAGATTCCTTAAGTATTGAAAAGGATTTTGAATGATAAGTTCTGATAAGAATTGCTGATAGAATTTGTTGTAAGGCAACAAATTAGATCTAGGAATTTTCTATAGACTCTGAACGTCAATGGATTAGGCACTGATCAAGTTATGTTAGCTAAAGGAGAAATATATTATAAATGATTATTCAAATGCATCATCAAATCAAATTTTACTTTTATTTCCTATAGATCTTCAAAGTTGGCCAGCACTTGTCTTCATGGAATATTTTAGCTTCAGTTAGCCATTGTTGTTAAAAACATTTGCAAATCTATAGAAGAATTCTTGGCCATATCTATTTTATGGGATGTGTTTACCATGTTAGTGAGAATCATGTATATGTTTGAGGATCTTGAAATGAGGATCAGAATGAAACTAACAATAATCCTCATACAGTTTTTCCAGTTTTGAACCATCCCTGGGTACACCCACCCTGGTTTTGCAGAGCCAAAAGAGTAGAAAACCATCTATTTTTTTGTTGAAGTTGGGTTCAAATACCTTACATATGCAATTCATAATATGAATAGGCTAGTCTCTAGATTGTGTATGTACTGTCATTCTGGTATTAAGCATTTTTGTTGCTTAGTAGTTTTAGTACTTTTTAAAACAGCAACACATTCATCATATGTGTTATTGAGTCCTTGGAATACACCAAAAACATGGGTGCCTTCTAGTGGGGTGACATGGCTATGTGAGGTGAATGCATGCACATAAGTTGTGAGACAAGGTTTTGCTTCCTCTACCATTTTTGGTTATAGGGATAAAGCATGTCTTTTTCAAGTATTTAAACTTGTCCAAACCTATCAAACAAACAAAAGGTCAAGACTCCCCTACCCTTTTGAGTTGCTTTGTCCTCAGTTGGATTATTTGTGACTACTTCTTGCTTCCCATGTCTAAAAATAACTATCTACTACTAAATCAAATGATTTCCAAAACTTGAAGACTATGTTGATATCTACCTAAAACTTGTAAACATAGTCAATCTTCTATTTAAAACTATCAAAACCATTGAAAATCTCTTCATGTTTAGTAAAAAATTGTCAGTCTAATCCTTTTCTCATGCCCTATTCTGGACAATTTCATGCGAAAAACTCTTTATCTACATTTCCTCATAGGATTCTTTATAGTTCCTCTTATGACTTAATGTGAATCTTTGCACAAGATTTTTCTAGAAACTGTCTATTCAAGTGATGCAGGAGCATCCAGAGGTATAAGGGAAATCCTATGTCACCCAAAAAAATATACTTAGACTTAGTTTCTATTTCATGTGTTTTCATTTTTGGATACCCATTTGGGTCAAATAAAGGTTCCAACTCTCATAGTTCCACTATCAGTGTTCATGTAAATCCTAAAAAAATAGGAGTATGTAATTGAGCCATCATTTTGGTGAACTAGGAGGTGTAAATTGGCTAGATGAATGTAATTGTAATTTAGAGCATTCTAGAAAAAGAATTAGGTCAAAAGGCCCCACAGTTTGAGAGTTATTGCAGTTTTTTGGGTTGTGGACACCTCCTAAGAATGCTTCAAAGTCAGGTTAGGGGCATTAAATGACCTCAAAAAGGGCTGAAAAATGGGAGACAAGAAAAGCTGGTCCATAGGGCTATAGAGCACTTTGAAAGCTTTCTAAAAATGTAAACAGTTCATCAATCGGAGCTATGGTTCAAAAGTTATGCCTTCCAAAAGTTTGGTTACCTGTTTTAGATTCTTCTAGATTTGTGTCGACTTCTAACGCAGCTTCTGGAACCTTCTATTTGGTTGATGGATGCTTACTAGCACTTTCTAGAATGTACTCCTAGTCCTTAACCCTCTGGGGTCTATTTAAAGAGATTTTTGGCATTGTAAAAGGCAGTTGGGAGTGGAGTTTGAGAGGAGGTACTAAAAGGAGAAATTATATCCACATTTATGCTATTGTAAGCCCTTAGGGCATGTTTTGAAGTTTATTTTCTCTGTACTAGATGTACTAGATTATTTTTTAGTCAATAAAATTTCCCTTTTCTATTGTGTCCATTCTATTTTTGGGTTGTGTCCCCATCAAGTGGTATCAGAGCTAGTTTTCCTTAGTGTGTAGAAAGAGCACCGATTGTGAGGCAGTTTGCACCAGGACTGTGTGGTTGTGGGTTTGAGTTAAGAAGATGCATCCACAAAGAGAGTGTGGCAAAAGGGCCAGAGCTATTAATCCTAAGGAGGTTAGAGCCCTCCAAAGGTAGATACAAGCATTGCAAGAGGAACTCAGTAGAGGAACAATTGTGGGTGTCGGTGATGAAAGTGAGGATGACAATGAAGAAGATGAAATTGGACCAGAAGGGGAAGTTCTAAATCATGCAGAGGAAAGGCTTTTTAGGGCCATTAATAAGTTTGGGAAAAGACCTACGATTGAAGTTGGTGTATTTTTAGGAAATCTGAAACTAGATGAGTTGATCGATTGGATCAATGAACTACAAGAATACTTTGAGTATGAGGATATCAGGGACCCAGATAGGGTTAAGTTTGCAAAGGCCAAACTGAAAGGCCATGCCAAAATCTGGTGGCAAGAGGTTCAATTGGAAAGAAATAAAAGAGGAAAGGAGAAGATCACAAGATGGGATCCCATGGTGGACAAATTGAAGAAGCAGTTCATTCCTGTGGACTACGAGCTTGATTTGTTTAAGAAGATGCATGGGTTAAAGAAAGCAGGAAGATCAGTCCAAGAATATATAGAGGAATTTTACCGACTCTTTATTAGAGTGGGGCATGTAGAAGAAAATAAGGAAAAGGTTGCTCGTTATATCAGTGGGTTGCGACCTAGCATCCAGGAGGAATTAAGTCTAGTAAGAATGACCAGCATTGAAGAGGCATACCATTTTTCCCTATGAGTTGAAGAGAAGCTGAATAAAAGGTTTCAAGGAAGACAAAGAGGGCACAGTCAAGGAGGAAGGGGAAGTGGTAGATCATCTAGGAGGTCACAATGAAACCCAAAATAAAAATGAAGATGTGGGTACTAGCAGGAACTAGAGGAATGAGGGTTTCAACCACTCCCATGATCAAGACTTTGGAAGTCAGAGAGGAAGAGCTAGAGGACATGGAAAAGGAAGAGGAGGCTTCTATGGTACCTATTTCCATTGCAATGAAGAAGGTCATCATACCTTTGAATTCCCACAATGACAAGAAAGGAAAAATAGGAGAGCTGAGGGCCAAGCTAGGGTTGCTCATGTGGATGAGGATGCACAATCATCACATTCAGAGGATACAGAAAGAGGAGAGACCTTGGTAAATGAAAGAGTCCTACTAAGTGGTGAGATTGAACTAGGACAACGAAGGAGTTTGTTCTGTACTAGATGCAAGTGTGAGGATAAATGTTGTGATGTGATCATTGATGGTGGTAGCACTGATAACTTGGTATTAGAAGAGATGGTCTCTAAGTTGAAGCTCAAGAGGGAGAGACATCCCCAGCCCTATCTGATTTCTTGGGTAAAAGATGATCATAAGGTCCTGGTAAGTGAACAATGTTTAGTGAAATTCAAAATTGGGAGTTACCATGATCAAGTTCTCTGTGATGTTATTTCGATGGAAGTTTTCCATCTATTGTTGGGTAGACCATGGAAGTTTGATAGACATGCAGTACATGATGGACATGCAAACACATACTCTCTGACAAAGGATGGAGTTTAGCACAAATTGAAGCCCATGAAAAAGGAAGGTGAAAAGGTATGTAGCAGTGCTAGGATTTGTCTTGTTGATGAAAGGAAGTTTTTAGATGGCATGAAACATCAGCATATGTGCTATGCTTTGATTCCTAGGAAAGATAAAGAAGGTAGTAGTCAAATACCACTTGAAGTTTTAGATTTACTAGGGATATTTGGAGATATTATCTCTGATAATGTTCTAGATGGGTTGCCACCAGTAAGGCAAATAACTCATCAAATAGATCTGATTCCAGGAGCTAGTTTTCCTAACAAGGCTGCTCACATGATGACTCCTACTGAAATAGAGGAGCTAAATAGACAGGTTTAGGAGTTGTTGAGGAAGAGCTCGATTCAAGAGAGCCTGAGTCCATGTGTAGTACCTACAGTACTCACACCAAAGAAGGATGGAGAGTGGAGGATGTCTATAGATTCTTGAGCTATAAATAGGATAACCATCAGGTACTGATTTCCTTTGCCAAGGATGGATGATCTTATGGACTGCTTGAGTGGAGCTCAGTACTTCACAAAAATAGATCTGAAGAGTGGCTATCATTAGATATGGATTTGAGAAGGAGATGAGTGGAAAATAGCCTTCAAGACCAAGGAGGGTCTTTATGAGTGGTTAGTCATGGCCTTTGGATTGACGAATGCCCCAAGCACCTTCATGCGGCTCATGAATGAGGTACTTAAGAAGTTCTTGGGAAAATTTGTTATTGTTTATTTGGATGATATTTTAATTTTCAGCAAGACTTTGGAAGAACATTTACTGCATATTTGTAGTGTCCTTGAAAGGCTAAGGGAAGAGAAACTATTAATTAATCTGAAGAAGTGTATCTTTTCAAAAAGGGAGTTAGTCTATTTGGGGTTTGTTATATCACTTGGAGGTCTCAAAATGGATCTAGAGAAGGTAAAAGCCATCTTGAAATGGCCTACTCCAAGGTCTGCTACTGAGGTAAGATCATTTCATGGTCTGTTTAGTTTTCACAGGAAGTTTATTAAGAATTTCAGTGGCATATATGCACCCCTAACTAATACAATAAGAGGGGATAGAAAAGAGTTCAAATGGACTGCAGCAGCTGTAAGAAGTTTTGAATTGCTAAAGAAGAAGGTAACAGAACAACCTGTATTGGCACTTCCAGATTTTAGAAAGGTTTTCCAAGTGGATTGTGATGCTATTGATAGCGCTATTGAGGCTGTATTAAGCCAAGAAGGTAAGCCTATTGCATATTTTAGTGAAAAATTGAATGATGCAAAGAAGAAGTATTATGTTTATGATCAAGAGTTCTATGCAATAGTTTAGGCCTTAAAGAAATGGAGGCATTATTTATTGCCAAAGGAATTTGTTTTGTATACTGATCATCAGGCATTATAGTACCTAAATAGCCAAGGTAAATTGAATCAGAGGCATATGAAGTGGGTAGAGTTCTTGCAGAGCTATACATTTGTGTTGAAGCGTAGAAGTGGAAAATCTAATAGGGTTGCAGATGAACTAAGTAGGAGATAGTTTTTGCTTATAGTAATGTAGGTTGAAGTAGTTGGGTTTGATGAACTCAAGAAATTGTACCTCGAGGATCCTGATTTTGCTAAAGCATGGAAAGCTTGTAAAGAACCTATTGTTGTAGAGAGAACCAAGTGGTTAGATTATTTTATTCATAATGGCATGTTGTTCAAAGGTAGTCAATTGTGCATTCCAAGGAGTTCCATGAGGGAAAATCTGATTAAGGAGAAACATAGTGGAGGGATGGCAGGACATTTTGGTCGAGATAAGACCATTGCCATTCTTAGAGAACATTATTTTTCGGCTCAAATTTCATAGGATGTGAAGAAGTTTGTATAGAGTTGCTAGGTTTGTCAAGTTGCCAAGGGGTTTAGTCACAATACTGGCCTATATCAGCCATTGCCTGTTCCATCAAGGCCATGGGAGGACATAAGTATGGATTTTGTTCTTGGATTGCCAAGGACACAAAGGGGTAATGACTCAGTATTTGTGGTGGTTGATAGGTTCTCCAAAATGGCACATTTCATTCCATGCCACAAAACTCATGATGCTATCCATATTGCAGACTTGTTTTTCAAAGAGGTGGTAAGACTACATGGACTTCCAAGGAGTATAGTTTCTAACAGAGATACTAAATTTGTGGGGTATTTCTGAAGGACATTGTGGAAGAAGTTGAGAACAGACCTAAAATTCAGTTCGACGCATCACCCGCAGATTGACGGCCAAATAGAAGTGGTAAATAGAAGTTTGGGCAACTTTTCGAGATGTTTAGTTGGGGATAAGCCCAAGGGATGGGATTTGATTCTACCACAGGCAGAGTTTTCTTATAATAACTCTGTAAATAGGAGTACTAGAAAATCACCATTCCAAATTGTATATGGGAATAGGCCAAGGACTGCACTAGAATTGAGGAAGATAGAGCTGGGGGAGAGGACAAGTGCTGAAGCTGAGGAATTTTCTGAACATATCAAGTGTCTACATGAGGAGGTTTAGGCACACATTACCAAGATGAATCAAGAGTATAAAACTAGGGTTGATCAAAGGAGAAGACATAAGGAATTCCAAGTAGGGGATCTAGTCATGATGCACTTACGAAAAGAAATATTTCCAACCGGTACTTACAAAAAGCTAAAAATGAAGAAATTTGGCCCCTGCAAAATTTTGAAGAAACATGACTCAGGAAATGCATATGAAGTGGAGCTGCCAGATGGTATTCACGTTTCTCCCATTTTCAACATTGCAGATTTAACAGAGTATCATGATGATGGTGCAAATGAGGAGCTGGTGTTAGAGCCATGTCCAATTCCTGCTTCTAAGAAGGAGGAGATAGAAGACATTCTAGATCATTGTGTGGGTAGGAGTACTAGAAACAAGTAGTATGAAGAGTATTTGGTCAAATGGAAAGGATGACCGATCAAGGACTCAACTTGGATTTCAGCAGCTAAAGTTTCCCATTTGGGATTTCCTCTACCATTCATAAAGTGACAGGGTCACTTTTCAATCTACCCTAGGTGTTTGATGCAGGAGCATCCAAAGGTATAAGGGCAATCCTGTGTCACCCAAAAAAATATACTTAGACTTAGTTTCTATTTCATGTGTTTTCATTTTTGGATACCCATTTGGGTCATATAAAGGTTCCAACTCTCACAGTTGCACTATCAGTGTTTGTGTAAATCTCAAAAAAATAGGAGTATGTAATTGAGCCATCATTTTGGTGAACTAGGAGGTGTAAATTGGCTAGATGAATGTAATTGTAATTTAGAGCATTCCAAAAAAAGAATCAGGTCAAAAGGCCCCACAGTTTGAGAGTTATTGCAGTTTTTCGGATTGTGGAGACCTCCTAAGAATGCTTCAAAGTTAGGTTAGGGACATTAAATGACTTCAAAAAGGGCTGAAAAATGGGGGATGAGAAAATCTGGTCGATAGGGCTATAGAGCACTTCAAGAGCTTTCCGAAAATGTAAACGGTTCATCAATCGGAGCTACGGTTCAAAAGTTATGCCTCCCAAAAGTTTGATTACTGTTTTTGGATTCTTCTAGATTTGTGTCAACTTCTAAGAAAACTTCTGGAACCTTCTATTTGGTCGATGGATGCCTCCTAGCACTTTCTAGAATGTACTCCTAGTCCTTAACCCTTCGGGGTCTATTTAAGGAGATTTTTGGCATTGTAAAAGGCAGTTCGGAGTGGAATTTGAGAGGAGGTACTAAAAGGAGAAATTATCTCCACATTTATGCTATTGTAAGCCCTTAGGGCATGTTTTGAAGTTTATTTTCTCTGTACTGGATGTACTACCTTATTTTTTAGTTAATACAATTTCCCTTTTCTGTTGTGTCCATTCTGTTCTTGGGTTGTGTCCCCATCATCAAGCCAAAAATTTTCTTTCTTTGGTCAAACTATTAGATCCTCATGCAACTTTATCTAGTTCCTCGCACGAGAAAATTGGTCTAAATTTTTTGTTCTCAAACTTCACCTAGTTTTTTGTACTTTCTCACACAATTCTCAATGAATCTTCATGTAGGATCTTGTCCTAAAACTATCAAAATTGTTCTCTTAGTTGTGTTTTCTTACCCAATTTTCTATACTTCCTCACTCTTGAGTCATTTTCTTATGCAAATCTATTAAAATATGTCAAAAATAGCAACCAATTTTGAGTTCCCTCTTCAAAATTATATCCAAATATAGTCTCTGTCTAGAATACTTGATTATTCCTCTATCTATAATAGTGTCCAACTCTAACTTCTTTCTTAGTTGACAACTTGTGATCTACACATGAGCTAGTCTCCTCACATAGTTATCTTATTATATCCTTTTGTGTCCATCATACCTTGTGCCACAATAGTCATAACTCTTAGTTGTTCTTGCCATTACTTAGATGACTCATACCTAGGTATACAAAACTTTTATCTCACTTTGAGGCTATGTTCTAGTGTGGTCCTTGTTTAAGCTTTTCTTTTTTTCACTATCTATGCTTATTGCAATAAGGAGTGGAAACAAGTTTCCTCCCTATAGACTTAGCTGAAGTAGGATTAGGGGTCAAAATCGTGGTAGAGATTGCTACTCAATTTATACACTATCTAAATCTAGTGAATCTAGAGAGGGATCTTAATGATCTCCTTCACCTATTAGTCCACCTCATGTACAAAGAACATTTGCTATAAACTTTCAGCAAACTTAGAATCCCTTGTATCAAGAAAATCCTAAAACTAGCAAAATGGCTAGCAATAAATACACTGAGTCTAATGTTCCTAGTGAGAAAGAAGGGATTATAATTAAAAATATGAAGAAAAAAATTGAAACAATAAGCACTCAACATTAAAGACTAAAAGAAGAAGAAGAAGACACATCATCAAGCACATTCCCCTTGCAAAATTATTATAGTTGCTCTAAAGACAATGAGACATCAACTTCTTATGATGTTCAAACCAAACCCTTGGGAAAAAATGTACCCAAGAAATCTAAAGGTATCTTTAAAAATAAACCTTGGGAATTTAAACCAAAGCATTATTTAACACCTTTGGGAAAATCTTATGAATTAACCTTGAAGAACTTCTTAAAGAAAAACTCATTATTTTACCTAAGATCACTTTGGTAGGAGTTTCCTTTGTGAGTAACTATTTAGTGCAGGAGCACTTAAGAAGGCAAGAATAGCAAGAGGCCAAAGTTTATAATGTAATCAATTTTATTTTATTTTGGTCATTCATGATGTATTAATTAAATTTGAGTTAATTTTAATAATAATGTAATGTTGAAAGACAAAATTGTAAAAATTGTCAAATATGTAAGTAAATATTATCATAAAATGTGGCAATATGAAAAATATGATGCAAGATAAAAGGTGAAATTTCAAAGGAGTATTTGGGTGGTTTGTAAATGTTGAAAATGTTTTAAATACCATATATTGGTCATTCAAAATCAGGATGAGAAGGAAGAGAACATTTTGGTATTATTTTGTGCATTCATTCCTAGTTATTTTGATTGGTGTTCACTATTTTAATGCCATTTCCAAGCCTTATACAGATAGTTACAGCTGGGAAACCATATATGAGTTATATATTTGGATATTAGGATACATTATATTCATTCTCCTTTTGGTTTGGATTCATATAATTCTATTTTGTAGAAGTTATGCATATTTTGGTGAAAGTGGTTATTTATAGATTTTGGATTCCTTGAGAAAAATCATGTTTCAAAACTTGGTACTAACACATATGAATTATTTATGACCTCTAAATAGATTCATTGGATAGAGATACAAATAATAATTATTTTCCCTTTGTTTTGGGTCATATTTATGAAGATTTGTGGAAGTTATGAATCTTTTAGTAGAAACTAGTTTTTGAATAGCTTCAATGGAGTTGTAAACACAAATGTGTATGGATTGGAAGAATAAAGGATTTAAATATTTGGAAAATAGACTCACTAAGGATTAACATGAATTTTTTTTGGGATCATTTTATTTTATTTTTATGAAAGATATTGGATTTGTTAGGTATGGTTATGTGTGTGCTTTCTAGTTTATCACAATAAAAATGGGTCTCAGTACAGAGACCATAACATGTAAAGGAATGGTTGGATTTAGATAATATTTTCATATATTTTAGAAGGAATAATTTGGAAAAAATCCTTCAAATTATCTTTCAATAAGATGTTAAAAACAAAATTTATGAATAAAATAATATTATATAGAAATCAGATTGTTTGAATGGAGATTAATTATAAACTTGTTGAATAATATTTTGTTTTACTTCATGATATGTATCTAAATAACAAATTATTGAATGTATGTTGAAGGGATAAGCATGGATAATATTTATGAGTTGGTTATTAATATGCTTCCTTGCATCAGATTGGTGTCAAAGCTCAGAAGATCATGAGCATGTAGATAGAATACAATCTACATCAAACAGTGTTGGGTATTTGGATTCTTGTTGTGGAGTTACTTGGTTGTAGAAGTAGGTTCACTTGCTAAATATAGGTGGAAATGGAGGTCTACCAAAAGGTCCATAGGAGATGGTCCATTGTGTGTCACTAAGAGAGTGGGGAGAGAGGCAAGAGAGGACTCTTAGGTGAGAGACAAAAACAACATGGACGAGTGAACTTCAGATGAGAGATGCACCTTGGATTTAGCCAACATAAACTCCATAGATAGGAGTCACATTTGAAATAATAAATAGGAATTAGCATAAAAATAAATCCAGCGATGAAGACAAATAGGAAACAAATTTGTTTAGATATTCTCACTGGAGCATTTCCATAGGGCCTGAATTTTTTTTCAAACTCAAGAGTATGGTGCAAGAGTACTTAAGAAGACAAGAATACCAGGAGGCTAGAGTTCATAATATGATCAATTTTCTTTTATTTTGGTCATTTGTGATGTATTAAGTAAATTTAAGTCAACTTTAATAATAATGTAAGATTGAAAGACAAAATTATAAAAGTTGTCAAATATGTAAGTAAATATTGTTGTAACATGTGGCAATATGAAAAATATTATGCAATGGAGAAGGAAAAAGGTCATATGAGTATTTAGATGGTTTCAAAATGTTGAAAATATTATAAATACCATGTATTGGTAATTCAAAATTATTTTTTATTTATTTTGGTATTATTTTGTGCATTCATTCATAGTTATTTTGATTGGTGTTCACTGTTTTTATCTCATTTCAAGGACTTCTACAGATAGTTATGGCCTGGAAACCATATATAAGTTATATATTTAGATATTAGGATGAGTTATCATCATTATTATTTTGGTTTTGATTAATTGATTTCTATTTTATAGAAGTTATTCATATTTTGGTGAAAGTGGTTATTTATAAATTTTAGATTCCCTGATAGCAGTCATGTTGTAGAACTTGGTACTGACACATATGAATGGGTTATGAACTCTAAATAGATTCATTGGAAATATATAAAAATAATAATTCTTTTTCCCATTTTTTTGGTTTTTTTTATGGCAATTTATGGAAGTTATGAATCTTTAAGTAGAAACTGATTTTTGAATAGCTTCAATGGAATTGTAAACACAAATGTGCATGAAGCTAATGATTTATGGATCAAAAGAATAAATGAACTACATATTTGGAAAATATACTCACTAAGGATTAATATGAAATTTTTTTGGGATCATTTGGGTTTGTTTTATGAAAGATATTGGATTTTTTAGGTAGGGTTATATGTGTGGTTTCTAGTTTATGATATTAAAAATGGCTCTTCGTATAGAGACCATAACATGTAAAGGAATGGTTGGATTTGGATTAGATTTGGATATGTTTTAGAAAGAATAAGTTATAAAAATTCCTACAAATAATTTTTCAAGAAGATGTTGAAAATAAAATTTGTGAATAAAATAATATGCTATAGAAATCAAACTATGTGAATGGAGATATATTCATGAATTTGTTGAAGCATATTTTGTTTTACTTCATGAGATACCTTTAAATAATAAGTTATTGAATAGATGTTAAAGGGATCAGAATGCATTATATTTATTATTGGGTTTTTAATTTTCTCCTTGCATCACTGTTGTGCATATCATAGACATAATTTACATAAAACTTCACATTGTAAGGAGCTGAAAAACAATATCCAAGATCTCTTTGATAATGGCATAATTCAAAAATCTAAGCTCTCATCTACTAGAGATTCTACTCTCTAGAAGGATCAAAATCATTAAACCAAGTCTAGTAATAGTTTAAATGTGACACTTATCTCTTCCAACATACAACCACCTTCTAAAGTGTCAAATCTTTCCAACACATATTCTCTAAACAAAGAACTTGAGGTATTCCCCCTATTGACTATGTATTCCCTCAAGGATTTCCTTTAAAAGAAACAAAAGCCAAAAAATATTGAGCTATAAGTCTTTTCGCTACCTTCATAGATCATACGTCTTCATGCCCCATTATGCCTATGAAGTCCACTCTAAGTAACTTTCCTTCTAAACTTTAAGATCCTATTATGCAAACTCCAGAAATAGATTCAAATATTGATTTAGGTACTTCCTCATCCTCAAAATTGGTTTCATTTCAAGAGGACTACATGAATGATGAAGAAATAATTGTTGATCAAGACCAATATTCCTTCATCCCCTTTCAAATATTCCAAGATCTCATGCCTCCATCTCAAGAGCCACATATTCCTCCATGTCCCATGTCATGTATCTCTACTAAGAAAGATCATGATATTCCTTCTACGATCCCTAATGATATTACTAAAGATCATGAGAAAAATACTTTTCCTATGCTGCCTAAAATTCCTCTTGAAGATAAAAGTGTTCCCTCACCCTCTTGTTCTACCTCACTACATTCACTTCAAAAATATGCTCAAGCTTCAAGTACTCATATCAAGATTGTTGTGCCCATAAAAGTTACTCATAAATCTATTGATGGATTTTTCCATGCTTCTCACTCTAAAGATTTTGATATCCCTAATCATGGTTCATTCACATTTTCTAAATCTATCCTTGGTCCCTATCCATCTAAGCTAAAACCTTCAAGTCTTCCATCCATATTGGGACCTTATGTTCCTCTATCTCATACTTCCACTCTTAGCTCATTACATGTTCCTCCTACCCTACCCCAAGATCAACAAAGATACACATACTTGAACTCTTCACATTCACCTTTCCATCTAAACCATTCATACTGGACTTATTCATTCACAAGTCCCAAGTCCTTTGGAAGAAATTTGGATGATCAAATCAAATACAAGTGCAAGAATCCATCTTCAAAAGTTCACTATGTCTCCTTTAATCGAAATGTGAATGTCAAGAAGGAAAATATGCAAAAGAGACTACAAAATGTCCACTATTCAAGGAGTTCAACCAAAGAAAGTGTGGGTTCTTAAATCTATTATTGAAGACATGCAGTGCAAATCATCTAATGAAAAATTAAAAGTTTTATGAATTCCCAACATCTTCCTAAAAAGGTTTCAAAAACTTCCACTCCACCTTTCCCTAAAATGGCTCTACTACCTTATATATCTAAGCCTCAATCTATTTCATTCATGATTTCCCCATCATTACATCACCCTTCAAGGTGTGTGTCAATGTTGATCTTTCATAATATCTCATCCACCCTCATGAAATCCTCTAAATCTTATGCCTACTTGCTATCCTTGCTTGTTTCATTCTTCCAAAACCAACAAACTTATCCTCCATCTAACTATTATTTTCCTATCATTTCCCTTCCATTACCTTATCAAAATCTTTGAGTGTACATTGCTATGGCCTTGGCTTATCATAACTTATCTTTCTTATAGGCATGCTATCTAACTTGAGAAAGCTTGAGCTCTTTCTAAAAAAAAAATTGAAAAAGTGCCTTGGTGAAAACCACTTCTTGTGACACCTTGGTAGGAAAAGAAAAAGAAAAAATAAATCCATCCTATGGTGAAAACCACTTCTTGAGGCATATTGGATAAATACCATGATGAAAAATTGGTAAGCAGGCATCATGCATAATTCTTCCATCCATGAAATCTAATCATGATCTTGCTTATCCTTCATATGTGAGTCCCAAATTCATTCACTCATAGCCTCCATAAAAAAATTTTCTATCCTATTAAGTTAACCCTTTGGTCTTGATCAATGAAAGAAAGAAGAAAACTTAGTTCTTAGCAATTTCTTGACATGATCATTATCTTTGATTACTTACATGATATCCTTCATCACACCATGAGCTTATATTGCTATATCATTTTTCCCTAGCTTAGGTACTCTTGGAGAGCTAGTTCTTGAGGGTAACATTCACCACTTCATACTCCTTGCCTATCCATATCTACTTATCCACTACCTTGCTACTACATCTCATCCTACACCTTGCTAGAAACTAGAACAAAATGATATGATCCTGCATTAGAGCTAGTAATCCCTAAAAAATTTCTAAAATTTTGAAAATATTTTGAGAAAGTCTAAAAATTGCAAAAAGTCCTGAATTTTTTTTTATCTTGGTGAAAACCTAGCAATAGGCACCTTGGTAATACCAAAAAAATAAGAAAACCAAAAATACAAAAAAAAAAATCAAAAAGAGAAAAATACAAAAAAATTGAAAAAGAAGAAAAGTGCCATTGATGAAAACTTGGCAAATAGGCAGCACGGTAGCAAAAAAAAGAATCTCTACCAAGAAGGTGAAAACCTAGTAATTAGGTGCCTCTTGTTTCAAATGCTACATCTTATAGCACATCTTCTATCTTTTGTCTAGTTGTTTTCCTCTTCTTCTTTTTTTTTCATTTTCTCATGCATCCATGGATTGAATCTTGTCATAGACTCGAGGGTAACACCCTATAGTGTCATAGGGATCTCTTTTGCATTAGTCAATCAATTGTTCTAACTACATTTTCCTACTATTGCTCATGTCACTGTCGAGGTTCCTCTCATGGAAGATCTCTTGTGTCAATCACTAG
Organism: Cupressus sempervirens; assembly: GCA_028749045.1. Taxonomy (NCBI): domain Eukaryota; kingdom Viridiplantae; phylum Streptophyta; class Pinopsida; order Cupressales; family Cupressaceae; genus Cupressus; species Cupressus sempervirens. Next base: position 816,075,418 of record CM053789.1, on the reverse strand, counting down.
TTTTCTAACTACATTTGCCTATTGTCACTAATGTCACTATCAAGATTTCTCTCATGGAAGCTCTCTCATGTCAGTCACCAGTTGTTCTAATTGTGTCTTCCTACTGTCACTCATGTCACTATCAAAATTCCTCTTATTGAAGATCTCTCATGTTAGTCACCAGTTGTTCTAACTACATCTACCTACTATCACTCATGTTACTATCAAGATTCCTTTCATGGAAGATCTCTCGTTTCAGTCACCAATTGTTCTCACTACATCTATCTACTGTCATTCATGTTGCTATCAAGATTCCTCTCATGGAAGCTCTCTCACATTAGTCACCAGTTATTCTAACTACATCTACCTAATTTCTCTCATGTTACTATTAAGATTCCTCTTATGGAAGATCTCTCACATTAATCACCAATTGTTCTAACTCCATCTACCTACTATCACTCATGTCACTATTGAGATTCCTCTCATGGAAAATTTCTTGTGTTAGTCACTAGTTTTTCTAACCATGTGTGCATACTCTCTCTTGTGTCACTATCAAGATTCCTCTCATGGAAGATCTCTCTCATGTCAATCACTAGTTGTTATAACTACGTCTATCTACTATCACTCAATTTCCTACTAAGGCTCTTCTCACTAAAGATTCCTCTTTAACTTCAGTCACCAGTTGTTCTAACTATGTTTTGAACATTGACACTTGACATCAATCCTATAACACAACTCAAAATGATGATATTTTCTTTGTTTTCTTTTCTTTCACTTTATCATATCTCTTTGAGAAACTCAATGATGTTATTTTTGACTAGAGAAGCAAGGACTAGAGGCATGATCTTTTCTTTACTTTATGTTTGACAGTTTAATTTCAATGATCTGAAGCATCCTATAAAAGGTATGTCCACTATATGAGCCTCTATCTTGTATTGGATGGCCATGTGTACCTTGACTCATTTTATATGGACTCTTCACTAAGTTTGGTTCTTTTCCTTGCTTGCTTGAGTGAATTTTGTATGCTATAGTAACATATTGATACTCATCCTATTAAGTGAATGTATGGGTCACTACATATGCCAAGCACACTTTTATCTTAGGTTACAAACACAAGGGTTGTTGTAGATAGAATACTTATTGATTACTTAGTAGAAGAAGGATCTCTCATGTTTCTAGTGTGTTTACATGCAAGAAAAATTCTAGTCATTGTAGCATTTATGCTCTGATTCTTGTGTTTTCTTGCTATATCAAAAGGGACAAATGTTCTAGTCATTCTAGTTTTTTGTGCCTTGAGAGCTTACATTTAATCCTAACAAAACTAGAACATGTGTCATATTCATAATTCCATGATTTCAATGTTAGTGGGAATTGTACAATATTTGTGGATTTAGCTAAACACTCAATGATGATAATTTCATGAGCTTGGTAGCTAGACTTAGTGTTGTGTCTAGAGTAGGGTTACATTGCATAAGCACATGGTTTGATCATTGATTTACTTACATCATTCATGATGAGGGATTGTTTGTTTCTTCAAAGTATCATGTTTGTTTATGGCTGCACAAATGATCAATTAATCACCCTCTTGGCTACTTTGGCTACTCTAAACCCATTTTTCAGGATCAAATTCAAAATTTGACACAATTAAACAACTCAAAAACACACTTAAAAATTTTGGGACCGACATGATCAAACACTTGTGTAGTTCATTTTTCTGATGCTTTCTAAATTTTTGAATATTTTCAAATCACATTTTTCTTCAAACTTTTCAATTTTTTTGGAAAATTCAACTCTAGTCAAACCTGGTCAACTTCGATCAAACTTAGTCTTTTGAACCTTGAAATCACTTTGAATCAACTTCAAATTTTCTTTAGATTCTTGTGATCTCTTCTATATTATTTCAAACTTTTGATTTATTTATTATCTTTCAATATACTTCTCTACATCATTGTTCTAGTGTGTCATCTTTTGATTCCTCTCCCTAGGGAGCAAGATGATTACATCATTCACTCTTTCAAAATTGGGCTCAACTTAATCTAAATCTTATGTCCTCATTGCTTAGGAATCTTGTCACCCTTCTATTTGGCATCATATTTCATCTATCTCATATTTTGATCAGATGATCACATTTATAATGGTCCTTATCATAGTTCGATGGATAGGTATTGGGATAATCTAACCTTGACTCCTCAAGATCAAGCCTCATTCTGGGGATGATCCTATAATTAATGATAGGTCTTGTTATCTCTTTTATGGACTAGTATTAAGTGTTCTATTTGGACTCTAGGGGATTAAGCTTTGTTCTAAAGATAATTCTAATTCTTGTTGAGGATTAAGCTTCATTCTAGAGATAATCCTAACTCTCGCTGAGAATTAAGCTCCATTCTGGAGATAATTCTAAGATGTTACAATCACTATTCAATGGATAGATATTGGGATAGTCTAACCTTGACTCTTGAGGATTAAGCCTCATTCTGGGGATAATTCTATGAATGATGATTAATCTTGTAATCTTCTAATGGAAATGTATCAAGACAATCTAACCTTGACTCTTGAGAATTAAGTCTAATTCTAAGAACAATTCTATGAAGTTTCATAATTTTTGTTCTATCAACTTTGGTGTCTAGGTGTTCTATAAGGATTCCCTAAGGTTAAGCTTCATTCTAGACATAACCTTAAAAAGCTTATGAAATTCAGTATCTAGGTGTTCTATCTAGATTACCTAAGGTTAAGCTTCATTCTGGAGATAACCTTTAAAATCTTATCAATTGGTCCCTCTGTCATTAATCTTAGAACCAATCTCACCACATATCAGTATCTAGGTGTTCTATGTAGATTCCCTAAGGCTAAGATTCATTCTGGAGATAACTTTAAAAAGCTTATCAATTGGTCTCTATATCATCAATTTTAGAACCAATCTATTTTCTTGATGTATTCTTCATACTTATAATTTCTTTGAATCAAACATGTTGCTTGCACATTCATTCAAAGAGTGGCAAATGTAATACCCCAAAATTGGCACATTTCCATGTGAAACCAATTCCAATCTATTTAATCAATCCTAAGTCCTATTGTACTAGGAAATTATAATTTCTAATCATCACTACTTAAAATAAGTGTCAAATATAGAAAATCATTAATCTATATTAATCACTTACATTAATTAATTCTTGAATATTGATCAAAATTGGCTAAATTAACCTTTTCATTGAAATAATTTAATTATAAGTCCTAGTACTTTAATTAAATTGAATTCACCCCTTTAGCTAATATACATGAGGAATTAAGTATATTTTATTTAATTAAATATCCCCATTATAATTGTTGAATTTAATTACTCAATTGATTAGAATATTCAATTATGAGGTCATATTTAATTTCCTTAAATCAAATACCTTCTCCAATATTCTCTCTTCAATTCAGAAATACAAACTCTAAGTGGACTAAAATAAAAAAAGGAATTAAATCAGTTAACTCCTTATTCCACTTAAAAGCAATTAGTTAACTTCCTTTCCATAAGAAAACTTTCTATTCTAACTGAGTCTTCTACAAATCTTGACCATTCATTCAATTTGATCTCAACTATTGATCAATTCTTAGATTCTATTTAAGAAGCCCCCCAATTCCCCATTTCAAAGGTTGGCATTTGAATAGCATCAAATTTATGTTGAATTGTTGACTCAATCATTTGTGATTCTTAGCTTATATTTTCATATTACTTTCATATAGATTAATCATATATATATCTAGATTAATTTGTTCTTTATATTCTTAGATTAATTGCATACATTTAGCTTTTAACTTCCATATTATTTAGCTATAAAAATTTCATTGTAGATGTTTTGTTGCTAGCTTCTCGGTCTAAGAGTGAATAGAAAATCATTCTAGTTAGGAGGCAACATGTCAACTTGTTGAGTAATTTCAAATGAAAAATCCCATGTTCATTCTAAGATGATTCCTCAGATAATGATCATGTTCAAGTGTGTGTGAATCAAAGAGGCCCACATTTAGCACTCACACTCATAAATCAAAAAGATTTAAACAACAAGCTACTAGACTTGAGAAAAGGAAGAAAAAATTGTTGATAATTGAAGATTCCAGGGAGTAAGAAGAAGAGGAAGAAGAAGTTAAACAACCAGAAAAGGTTATTGCTTCTAAGTAGCAAGCAGGTAAAACAAGGCAACCCTAGAAACCAAAGATAGAAAAGATTAACATAGCTATTGCCAATTAAGGGAATTTTGTACAAATGAATAAGTTTTCTAATTTGTACAATGATATTGAGAAAGAGCACATTGATATCTCTATTGTGAGATATATGATTCTTAAGAATTTTAAACTTGAAGACATTGAAGGCATTGTGAATCAAAAATTCTATGATAGACTTATAGTAAAAAACACACTAGTTCATAAAGAAGACATGGAACTTCAAAAATCCATGATAAGACCTATGTGCAAAACTAGTGATGGAGAAGAAATCAAAAAATTGATGAACAATCTAGCACCTTACTTACAAATTAAGATGGGGCCATTTCTATTTATGGGAGGTGAGAAGAATGTCATAAGAAGAAAAACAACTAAAACCATAAATAAGATGATGATTGAGCTAATGACAACACCTACCACTATAGAGAAAACTTTAGAAGTATGAGTAAGTGGTGATACAATGCAAATTGATGAAACAAATATTACTATTAATATTGAAGATAATCCTTTTGTAAGCCTAAGTTCCATTTGGAAAACATTTAAGATCAATTAAAACTAATTGAAGAGGAGAGAAAAGAAGTTAGAAGAGGAAAAGAAAAAGATTGAAGAAGCCAAGTTGAAGTTTCTTGAGGAGGAAAAGAAGAAGCAAGAAGAAGAAAATGAAAGGGAGGAGAAAGAGGAGAAGGAAGAAGAAGAGAGAAAAATAAGGAAGAAAATAATGAAGAAACAAAATGAAGATGAGACTAAAGAATCTTGCTCATCCACTCCACTATCTCTTGCCAAACTTATAGGTGATGATGATTATCAATTTGAATTGATCTCATCTTTACCCAAGTTGATTAAGAAGAACAGGAAATTCAAAAGTCTATAAAGGACATTAATGGAGGTGACTGACACATTGTATAGCACTCTGGCAGCCAAACATATATACAAGTAGACTCTGAAAAAAGAGCTAAAGTAGTAGTAAAATCTTTTGATGATGAATTTACAGATTTGCTAACTGTTGTAGAGTCTAAGGCTCAAATTTCTCATGATGCTAATCTTTTTAGGATTTTTTGTTAGAAAATAAATAATAATTTGTTGAGTCTTGATACTTATATCAAGGAACTCCAAAGATGTCGACAAGATGGAATGGTATTGTACATAAAATGTATATTATCTCACACATTGACTAAAGTTTTGGATAATAAGATGGAAGGAAAGCTCAGTGGGCTAGAATATTTGACTAGTTAGCTACAACAACCCTCCAGCAAAGCTGATGATTTTTAAGAACAAATTGCCAGTGTTCTCACTAACATCATGAAACTACAACTTGAAAAAGAGAAAATTTTGAGAAGATTATCAGATTTTAGAGAATCCATTGCTCTAAAACTATCAGCTACTGAGAGATAGTTGGAGGAATCTGTTAAAGAAAAGGACACTTATTCCAATTTCATATATTCTGACCTTAATATAAATAAGATTGTATTTTATGCCTTATGTGCAATTTTCACTACTATTAAAGCAACCACGGTCTCATGGTGAAAGCTATGGATAGTCTAAAGGAAAATTTTGATGATTGTATGAAGATGATATGAGCTTGAGGCACTAAGACAAAAATTTTGATAGAACTTTTTAACATTTTTGGACATTCCAACCTTTGTCATTGATGTCAAAGGGGGAGAATTTGTAATAAATGAAGATGGATCATTTGTAATAAATGAAGATGAAACATTTGTAATAGATGGTACATATTGTAATGTTGTAATTTTTGGTAAAGTATTTGATCCTTAGACAATTTTCCTACTTTGTTGCCATGAATGCCAAAGGGGGAAATTGATGACAATAGGCTATATGAAGATGTGTAAAAAATTACATTAATGGCAACACATGATGTACATGCTTGTAGAAAACCTTGGAAATAAAGATACTTAGCTTTTTGGTAGTCAAAAAATTGTCTAAGTATGAAAATGGTTTATAATAATGTATTGTTTTATGTATAACTTGTTTATATGATCTTATTCTTGAGAGAGAAGATATATGAAGACAATATACATGTTGATGATGATATTTATAAACTTAAACATCAGTAGATAATTAAGATTTATAGAACAACAAAATGAAAGGTAAAGGAATTATTTTGTTTACAAAATAATTACTTGACCAATTAGTGATGACATCCTAAATGTTTACTCTAAGTTGGGAAAGTTTATTTTGGTCATAGCCAACCTAGCAGAAATTTTTGTAATGGCGTGGTATTTATTCAAAGATATCTTGTGAGATTATTCAAAAGTTATATGCAAAAGTTGTGAATGCAAAGTTTTGCATCATATGCAGAAGCAGATTTTTGATAACCTAATTTTGTGATCTGAGATTGAGCTGAGGTCAAAGATCAACTGAAAGAAGGTAAAAAATCTATACTTTTGTATTCAAGGAACTTTAATTACTTGTTTAGTTAGTGAGCTCTTCTTGTAATTGAAAGTGCATATTTGGGCAGTGAGCTCTTCTTGCACACATTGTACCACAACTCCTAACGGGGTTGGAATCTCCTAACAGGGATTCAAATTCACGTAATACAGTCCATCCACTAATAAGGAACATTTATATTAGTACATCATCTTTTTGGTATCATCCCCATTTTTTTTCCCCCTTGGCTAGGATTTCCCTAGTTAACAAAATACAGTGTTATGAGTTCTCTTTGTGCATGGTTACTATTATTGTTCAAAATTACTTGTTTACTTTCTTATCTATGATTCAAATTAATAAATAATATCTAGTTGGTAAAAAAAATTATAGAATACTAATTCATCCCCCGCCCCCCCCCCAGTATTCCCTATTTCCAACAGTTTTTTTCTAATCCAAAACAAGATCTATTTCTTTCCCCTTGAATTCATCTATAGTGAGGGGGTAGAACTTGCATTGGAGGCTCCTCATAGTATCACCTTGACCTCCCATTTTCTTTAGTTGTACCCTTAATGAATTTTCATTTTCAATATGAATGGGAGTGTGTGAAGGGGAGTACTCCTCAGCTTTGGATGAAGAACCTATTAGAAATATAAGACAAGTAACTAAGAGGGTAGGGGTGAATCAATTACTACAAAAATAAATCATAGATCCCTTAGATGTTAGTAAAAAATAATCTTCTACAAATTGAACTCTATTGACACTTGGTAAACACACTAAAGATGCTGTAAATCATTAAATAATTAGTATGAAAACTTTATGATAGCTCTTGTTTTCATTAAACTTATTTTTCAAGATTTTTATAGTGAAGATGCTAAATTTTTTGAGATTATTAGGATTGTATATTCTTGTTTTCTTTTTCAAAGGAAACCTTAGTAATTATTCCCTGGTCTGATGACTTTATTGGTATCCCATGTGTAGGGTTTAGTGCTCTAGGGTGTCATTTTTATAAGTTTAAGCACTAATCCTAGGCCATATAAGTGAACAGGTTTTCATTTTGTCTAAATACATCATTTCTTATGATGTTATGATGGGGGTTAGCGGAGTCTCACAAATAAGAGTTTTAGGTCTCCCAATCTCATGATTAATGTTGTGTCATGGTTTCATGGGTGAGAAAATAAGTCTTCTTGATCATACAATTTAATTTGTATCATATGATTGTGCATCAATTTAAAAGGTTTGCATTAAAGCTATCTCCAATGTTATAGCAAGGATGTTTATTACAGCATTGGGAACAATGAAATAGGTTTCTGTAATACTACAAAAAGGTGGAAATTGATGGATCATAAAAGAAATGTTGAGATGCCATGATCATATGGTGGCTTAGAGTTGTAATATTATAAAGGAGATAAAGACAAACAAAAGGTGATGTGTTGTTAGACAGGTGTTCATTTCCTGATTGGTCAAAATAAATGTATGAATGCCAAATGTATGCACTATTAGGATTAGTGGGACCAGAAAATGATATTATAATATGTTTTGAGTGGCAAATGGTGGTCTTTGATCTTACAATGAATGTCACATTGTGAGATCTCAAGGTTGTAAAAGGTACTCTGTAATGTTACAATTAAGATGTGGTCATAAGATCGCAAATGAAATTTTTTTAAGTCATTGATGCTATTGTGTGAAAGGTTAAAGGTTGGGCATGACATTGTAAAAGCTTGAGAGACCACCAGAGATGTTACAAAAAGGTGAATGTAACTGTAATAATAAGATTGTAGGCTAAGAATGGATAATGTACAATGCTATGAAGCTATTTTCTATGTGATCTTTGAGGAAGATAAAGTTGGTGCTAATGTTCTGACAACAAAGGTATCATAAGATCATAAAGGATTTTTTTCATTATGTTTGACTAGTTGACAAGGGTTTTTCAAAGGGTTTTCGTAAGATCAGAAAACAATTTTTGCAATAATAAGATGTTACAAAGGTTCTTTTCTTCTATCTTTGTCATAGCATCATAGGTCTTGTTTTGACAATAAAATAAACTCATTTCTTTAAGCTATAAAAATAGTAAGGTTCTTGACCAATAGGATTTGAATGTAGTACAAAAAGTGCATCATTGGATAGTAATGGTGAGACTTCATTGAGTTAATAGAATGGATTGATATTGTATTTCAAGCATGCTAAAATCAATGCAAAGTGAACCTTGATTTGCATATATTAATTTGTAAAGATCTTCTCTTTTCACAATCACAATTCACCATTTATAGAGACAAATAATTTGAGTAATTCTAGAGTTTTTAGTGCATTCTAGTTTGTTACTCCAAAGCTTCTTGAGAATAGAGCAGTTGCATACATATTTGTATAATATCAAAATGTCTAACAAAGAAGTAGAAGAGATTCAAGGCTTAGACATGGTAGTTTTAGAAACTCCAACCTCTAAAGGAGGCAAAACCAGATAGAAGAAACTACAAAGATTTGTTGAAGAATGGATAAATCTTTTTCCAAGTTCCTCCAATGAAAATTTTGTAGATGATAAATCTTTTATTAACCAATACACCCTATGTACAGATGCCATATGCCATGGTGTTATGGGTTTTGAACTTTTCAAATAGTTCTATCATAACAAGGAAAATAAAATTCCTATGCATAACCTATGGAAGAATAATCTTGCCAAGTTGATATTTCTAGAGGTCTTTATAGATGTAGAATTGATGAAGGCCCTATTTTGGTTCTACAATCCAGCCACAAAATCTTTCCATAGGAGGGATGGAACTATCCTATGCATCTTAGATTGAGAATCATTTGTTGAGCCCTTTGGATTAGATAGAGCTATGGATCAACCTATAGATTTCAATGATTTATAGAGGAAATTTGAAGCAAATACCAAGGTGCACACTAAGAGATCAATGCTACAAAATATTCCAATGGACCTAAAAGAAGTGGGTGATTACCCTAAGAATTTTGATAAGATGATGCTACTAGAAAAATTCAAGAACTATTTTGTTAGAACTGTATATGGTGTTCATAAGTTGGTGGGCAAGCATGGGTTTGATATGGTTTATGGTGCAAAATTCATAATTGTAAGAGATATACAAGATGCCTACTATGGTGGGAAATATGATTATGTCAATCATACTCTAGAAGTAATGAGAGAGAATATTGCTAGGGCTCAAAGTGGGAATTAATGGATTTCACCTTCCATCACTATTCATTGCTAATGCACCTAATTCTATAAAAAAAAATATAGGGTGCATAAGCTCTGATTTCATTGATCAAACTTTTGATATAAATGGAAGCCTACCAGTGTAGCTATGGACACAAGTATGCGATAGCACTTATCATTTTTCTAATTCTGTATCATTTTTCAATAATTTTAGTGTTGTAATTATGAAAATGTTAGATCCAAGATATTTTAGGGCTCCTAATATATTGAAGGGCCTTTTGAGACTAGCCCTACTTCCTGAGGGAAAGAGACTTGACCATAATTGGGGAGATATTTTCCTATTTCTCACATTTTCTTTAATGAGAGTCTATGGTTGTCCCCAGCTACCCCATATATTGCCTAAATTGATCCCTCCTAGGCTAGGAATAACTAAATCTATATGGAAACTATTCATGGTCAACATGGAATATTTAGGACCCAAGGTGCATAGAGGAACCTTTTTATGTAGGTGGTTTAGGATTGGTGATTTTACAATTGGGAAAGAGGCCCTAAACCAAATCCACTATTTTCTTCACCATTACAATTTGTGCACTAGCCCTTACAGAATGTATGACCCTGATGGTTGGATGAGGGTAACCTTAAAGAAATGAGGAATTATGTATTTCCAAGCACCAAGGAATTGCCTCATGAGGATATTATTCTAGACATAGTGGTAGAGGGTGAGGCAACTAACAAGCTAGCAAAGCTTGATGATGTCATAAGGGTGGAGAAAGAGATGAAAAGAATAGATCCCCAGTTTGTGGGATTCTACATGGATATCTATTATCCTCAAAGGACTAGGAAGATGGTCATGGACCATGCTGATATCATGGCAAAAAATGTGAGATGGCCCAATAGGAGAAGAAGATAGAGTTTTCCTTGACAGCCCTGAGCCAAATGTAACCCTTGAAGTAGAAGAGGAAGATGCTCCTCAACCATCATGAATGGCAAAGGGAAGCAAAAGATAGAAGATTCTTCACATCCCTACTAAGGTTAAACAAATGGCATTACAAATTTTACTAGAAAGTAGTCAATATTTTGCTGACTTGAGATAGAACTATTTACAAAATAGAGTTAATACAATAGAAAATACTCTCACGGAATTAGAATTAGAAACAACAAACTAGATAATATGATCATCCAAAATCAATAGTTCTTAGAGGATGATAAATTCATCAAGTCCACTAAATTCAAGAGCTTCCTATATAAAATAAAATAGAGTGAACTGGTGCTAATGATGAAGCTTAGAGAGTCTAATCAGTAGAAGATGGAGTTGATAGAGAAGTTGCATGCCTATGACCCTAAAAGTGAGGTACTGACTTTAGAAGAGGCTAGGGATTTGGTATAGAGGAGTGGCATGCTATTGGTGCCTAAATGGGACTTGGAACAAGCATTCATGGTTGATCCAATAAGGAGTTAGGAAGGTGCCATCTCATATGAGGCAATTGGCATAGATGGATTGAAGAGAGGGACTAGTTTTAATATTGATAGAAAATCCCTAGTAGTCTAGAATATGGCCCCTACATCTAACAAGCAAAAATTGATGTATATAAAAAGCATTGAATAGGGTAATATGGTTGTATGGACTCTATAGGGAACTTTTGGCACAAAGATATCCAAAGCATTGAAACACTTTTCATTTATGAATGAAGCCAAGGTAGAGGAGATGGAGACAAGATTGTCTAAATCCATACATGACTACATAGATGTCAATAAATTGTATGGAGATGAGCTTAGGAGTAGCCATGTGTATAAAGAGAAAATTGTAGAACTTGAGGCCAAGGTTCAGGAACTTGAAAATAAAGTTGCATCTCTCAAAGATCAACTCACATAGGTAGAGAAAGTAGTTGCTAAAAATTAGAGGGAAGGGCATAAGGACCAATAATAGCCAAAAAAAAGCATAGTTGAGGCCCTGGTACAAATAGAGGATTTTGAGGAAGAGGAAGCATCAAAAAAAAGAAGGATGAGTATTAATACTCAATCAACTGAGTAGGGAGGAGATATAAGGACAAGGGTCCTTAGAAATATGATGAGCCATAAGGTTGAAGTTTTGAAAAACATATCAAAATAGGCTCATAGTTTATATATTACTTTACAAAGTGTTGAACATTTTTTTAATGAAGCACTTTTGTGACTATCGCCCACTTTCAATTTGTGGGGGCCATATATTCAATTTTTGGATAGGCTAATTCAACTGATGGCTAAAAAGTTGGATTTGCTAGATAAAATATTTACAATAAAGGAAAGCCTATAGATGGTAAAAGAATTAAGTTTCTCCTTCATTGGTAAATTACAAGTTATAAAAGGAAAGTCAAAGATTTTATTTGAGGGAGTGGACTCCTATATACCATCAATTATGGATGCTGCCAGCATAGTAAAAAAATGGCAAAAATGGTTACCTTCTTTTGATAATATTTTGACTCAAGAGGCTACAATATCAATTTTTGAAGATATGTCTTGTTGGTGTTTTAAAATGCACTAAAACTACTAAGCAACAAAATGCTTAATACCAGGATGATAGTACATACACAATCTAAAGACTAGCCAATTCTTATTAACAATTGCATATGAAAAGTATTTGGACCTAACTTCAACAAAACCACTATTGGTTTTCTACTCTTTTGGCTCTGCAAAACTAGGGTGGGTATACCTAAGGATGATTCAAAATTGGAACAATTGTATGAGGATTATTCTTAGTTTCATTATGATTCTCATTTCGAAATCCTCAAACATATACATAATTCTTACTAACTTGATAAACACATCCCATAAAATAGATATGGCCAAGAATTCTTCTATAGATCTGCAGATGTTCTTAATAATAGTGGCTAACTAAAGGTAAAACATTCCATGCAGACAAGTGCTGGCCAGCTTTGAAGATCTATAGGAAATAAAAGTAAAATTTGATTTGATGTTGCATTTTGATAATCATTTATGATATATTTCTCCTTCAGCTGAATCAATTTGATCAGTGCCTAATCCATTGGGGTTCAGAGTCTATAGCAAGTTCTTAGATCTAGTTTGTTGCCTTACAACAAATTCTATCAACAATTCTTATCAGAATTCATCATTCAAAACCCTTTCTACTACTAAAGAGACCTTATCACATTCATCAAAGCTTTTATTTAATACATTGAATTAATAGCAGTCATAAATAGATATAAAACCTAACTAGATTGCATTCAATTGCACAAGCCTTTACTTATACAATATCAAGACAACCAAGTAATTGGAAGGAGACAAGATTCAGAAAGAACTGATATGGGGATAGTTCACAATTTTTATTTATTTTCTTTGAAAATGGTATATCATTTACAATAGACTCAGAATGACCTTCAGAAAAGAAACACAACTCATTCTATATTCATGTATTCTTAGAGAATTGACAAAGAAAATACATCATAAACTTGCTTTCAAAATTTGGACCAAAAACAGACTAAGCATATTACTTAGAAAAATAGAATTTAGACCATTCTTTAGCCTTGGAATCTCACTTAAATAGTGTGAGATGCAAAAAGCTTTAGGCTAAAAGAAAGTGACAGGTGTCTTCTAAAAGATACTGACATACATATGTCATAAAAGACAAAAGCAAATAACAGAAAGGCTATTACATCGAACATTCCTTGGTGGGTCCCTTTCTGTTATGCTTCTCAGTTGTTGAGACAGAAAAATATGATATGATTCTTCATTTATTCTTCATCCTTGGAGTAAGTGGCCATAAGGTTAAAAATTGATGTATCATCTTCAACTACCTGCAAACTTACTTTGATCTGGGGATTTTCCATACCTTCATTACTAACTATGAGGGTAACTTTTACCTTTGCATCTTCCTCCTCATCATCTTTTGACATTTGTACTAAGAACTAATTTTTCCATTCATTATAAGCAGCATCATCTAGCCAATCAAAATTTAGAGCCTTTCTTTGTATAATCACTAAAGAATTTGCCAATTCCTCTAAATCATCAAGCTCTTTTCTGATGGCATTATAAAATAACTGTATCTTTACCAACTCTTTGTTTGTCCTTTCCCAAAACTAGTAACCAATTTCACTCATGATGTTTTTGATCCTTTCATAAAATATTTCATCTAACTCATTTTTTCACTTTTCTTTTTCCTTTATTGTGTGAACAGATTCTAAAGCACAAGGAAATAAAATGAATTTTTCAGCAATATACTTGGAAAAACAAAGTGCTAATATTTTTCACAAAGAATCCCTTTTATCATCAAAATCTACTAGCTTATTTAATAAATCAAAAATTTTCTCTACTTGATGATAGGGCATTTGAATGGTAGATATACACATGAATGTGATATCATTGTTTCTCTCCCTCCACTTCTATGCCAAAGGAGTTAATTTAAGCTCATCTCTGTTCAACTCATCCATGAGAATTGTAATTCTTATCAAATGATCAAAGAAGGTTGACCATTGTATTTTATCCCTTAAATACATCACAGCCTGCTTCAATTTTCCTTCATATTGATTCTTTAATTCTGCCTACAGTTCATGTAATTTGGTTTTTTCTTCTTCAAAGTCCTCTGCAGTATAGAATTGGGGCCTTTTAGGGGTGTATGCTATTTCAACAATAGGGGTTGCTCCAACAAATGACTATGAAGGGTAGGCAATTCTAGGTGCACTGGATTCTCCCACTTTTCTCTTCCCAATTATCTTCTCCATTTGAGACACTTTGTTTTCCAGTGACTGTATCTGTATACCCCTTTCCTCATATGCTTTTAAAACTTCTTCAAATATAGCATTGAGTTGGGTAAATCTATCTTCTTCCTTGCTAGATACAACACCACCAAATTTCAGCACTTCTGAGGCCATTCCCATTATTTTCTTGCTACTTACTTCACTAGCCTTGTATATTGTCAATGTACCAGTATGTTTTGTAGTAGAGATTTCCTGCATCCTAGTTTTATCCCTTTTCTCAATTGACCAAATTACAAGGGCTTGGTGATCATCACTGAATTTAACTCCTCTATGAGCCTATAATATCTCTTCTTCAGTTTGTAACTAAACATCCTTTTGTTTTCTTACTGAATCAAAAACCATAACATTCACTATATCCCATTCAGGTAAGATAAGGACTCCTGATTGTTTAACTAATTGCCTCCTGGCCTCAAGTGTCAACTGGGAAAAATCATTCAAAAAATTAGATTTTACCTCTTCTTTAATAACTAAGTCTGGTTTATCTGGTTGCTCTGCTTTTTTTTTTTTACAAGTATTTTCAAAATTGCCTATATTTAGCCTCCACAAAAATTGTGCAAATGCTCTAGATTTCACAAAATTTTCATCATTTACAAACCTCTCAGAGGCTTGGGCACCTATAGGATCAATTTCCTTACCTTTATAGTTAGCAACAGTAAGCTCCAAGGAAGATGCAGGGGGTTCTTGCGGTTCCCCAATCTCCAGATCTGTGGAAGTAACAATTATATCCCCTTCTCCTCCAATTTGTCTTAATTGTTCCCCTAAAGATGCTTCATCATATATCCTGAATGGGGATTGGCTCGGGGAGTATTGTTCTGGAAGAGAAGAAGAAGATCCCTATTCTAACTTCTGCCTTTTTGGAGTACTAGTTGTAGATGGACTTCCTGGTATTTTTCTTTGATGAAGAGGTCCCTATTGCACACTCTAAATCATTACATAACCTAGCCTTTTCTGCAAGGTATATTGGCCAAGAGCTACTATGTTTTTACTATTAATTCTTTTCTGCACTTTTGCAACCTTGTTTGGGTATGTCTTAACATAGGTAGCCCTTTTTTCATTCATAGCCTATGTTATCTCAGCAAAATTATTCATCAAGGCCTGCATCTTGGCTCCCCAATATTTCTTTTCTTCCAATGGGTCATAGTGGGGATTAAAAGCATTAATGAATTCAAGAGTTTTGCTAAACATTGTCCACTTTTCTTTTCTCAATTCTTGTTCTTGTAAGGTGAAAATGTTTCTAATCACATCTTTAGGATAATAGACTTGTTGGATCATGCAAGAAGCTTTTATTCTCTCCTTGAAGATATCATAGAAACCTTCAGGATCAATAAATCTGGCATGAGATTCTACCATGTTATATTTGTCTAAAAAAAGGTTCAAATGTTTCCAACCTTTCCTTACAAATACAAAATCATGGGCCACAGTGACTATTGGAAAAAATGTGCCCTTCCTAGCCAACTCCATCTCATCTATGGTACCTATCTGCCATAACAGCTTAGCAACTCCTATCTTCAAAGGCACATGAAACGGTAGCACATGAGGTTTTCCCAAAAAACCATACACTCTTATTACTATTGAAACATTGTAGGGAATTATATCCCCCCAGTTATGACTAACAAGTAGCCCTTTAGCATGGTCCTTGGGTCTGACCAATTCTAACAATGCTTGTGGGATTCTAGAGCTATCTCCTCTTAAAAGCAGTCTAAGCTTTGATGAAAAATACCTATCAAATCTTACATAACTAATATTTGTGGCTTCTAAACTCATATCCACACTCCACAACTGCACTGGATTCCTCTCTCCATCCTTGGTTGTTTCCAACTCCATACCCTTGGAGAAGAAAGTATATCCTTTGCATAAGTATACATGCATCATCAATGAATACCAACAAAGTGGTTTGTTTACTTTTCCCCTTTCTATTCCAACCAAACCATTGTGAATCTCTTTTGCTAGAAATGTTGCAAAATCCAGGATAGAGCTCATTCCAAATTGAAGGGTTTGTGCCATGATGAGGACAATTGAGCCTGGAATTTGTTCTACCTCATCTATTCCAAAAATCTTACAAAGGTAAACATATAATGCCTTAGCCCTAATGTTAAAATGTCTTTTTAATAATGGCTCTGGGGTGCTGATAGTAATTACAGACAAATTACCAACCTTGGCAGCATGCTCCTGTAGTGGCCCTCTTTTCAAGTAGGTTCGTTGTGAATCATATCTAGCTTGCAAATCATCCATATCAATGATTTCATGCATAGCATGGTTAGGGTTAAGGTTGAAAACCTCACTGAACAGCTCAGGACAAACCCTAAAAAGATTGACTCTAGAATGATTTTTTACCCATCCTGTGATAGGATCATACTTCTTTGCTAGGTCCATCAATAAATCACTATCAAAGAAAATAGTGGGGACTATCAATTTTCCAATATCAAATTCCCAAACATTGCTCATAAGAGTATCCAGTTTTCCCTCTGAAAACCACTTTCTGAATAATTCCAAACCTCCCATGGATACCTGAGCATCTCTTATCCAATTGGCCTTGTCATAAAAACCCTCTGCTACAACTACTCTAGGGTTTTTAGGAATTAACTCCCTCCCCTTAGTTATCTCATGTACTGACAAAGGAAATTGTTCCAAAAAATCATCATGCACACCCCTTTTTGAATATTCAGTTTGGCCGGAGAAATCCTTTCGTGGAGGCATCTTTAAGAGTTCAAAAACTTTATAATAGCAAATTCTTATTTCTATTGGTTATAGATCACTTACCCGCCAAATTTTCCCTCCTTTCTCTACAATTTCTTCTACGAATTATGCTAAAAACCTTGAAAAATTTTGTATCCTAGCTCTAGAAATCCTCTCGTACTGCAAAAATTTGTAACTATGCTTTAACAATGGCAAATTCGCATGCTATATTAGAGTATTTAGGTCACATGAAGGAAACTCTGTATCATATTTATTTTTGCAACTTCTATTTTCATGTTGTATCTTGAATTTGAATTCTACCCGTTGATCTCCCATGCATTGGATGACTTTATTTCAAAAGAAAAAATCCTTTTAAAACTTTAGGATCATCAGACACGCATTGGAAGCCCGCTTGCCCGCATTATTTAAAACCCTCGCATCTTGATAATGCGGGAATGCGGGCACAGTCAATTTTACCCTCATCAATGGAGAACCAAAATTTCTTTATTTGGTGTCCCACTAGATCAACTTGACCAATGAAAACTTACCCTTTTGTCCATGTGCTTCTGACAGCAATTAAAGTTTCCACGCTCATGATATCGCTACTTCCAACTTGGCATACCTGTCACCCACAACCAATGAGCGTGTTCCATTTCATTTAGTCCTTTTCCAGCATGGCATGATTTGGTGTATTTGTTAAAGCTTTGTCTAGGACCCACCATGCTCGCTTGCCCGCATTATTTAAAGATTGTGCACTTTGATAATGTGGGAATGCGAAATCTGTTGATCTTGCTTTAATCAACGGTGATCAAAAACTTGTGGTGACTGTGCACTCATTCAATCTGAACGGACCAATGAAATGCTTTCTCTTCATTCCATGTCATTTGACAACTGCCACGGAGGACATAACATAATTACCTTTCTACAAAAGGTGGGCCCATGATGTCACCATTTCCACGCGTCATGAGCCCACTTCCTCACATTATTTAAAGACCACACACTTTGAAAATGCGAGAATGCGAGAATCATAGATCAAAACAAGATCCACGGTTGTTGAATATTTCTCATAAGGTGAAGTTTCACTGATTTAGACAACCAATGGCAGCGGAGGAAAATAAAACGTGTCCTGACAGATCTGACAAATTTACAAAAGTGTCTTGACAAATGCTGACATACCAAACCTTTTGCGGCCCACTGAATCTCGAAAACCATCTGGGGCTAGGGTCACGAATCTATTTCCCTGCATTATTTAAAGACCTTGCAACTTAAAAATGCAAGAATGCGGGAATCCATTGATCTTGAGAAAATTAATGGTGTTGAAAAAAATTTCAGCTTGGCATCCTTTTTGAAATAAAATATCCAATTAGAGCATAGAAATGGTTTATTAATAAGGATAAAAGGTATTTTGGTACAAAAAAATCTTTGGGATAAAATGCCACACCAAAATATTTTGAAACAATACCCTTTGAAATTTTTGAAAACTAAGGCAACACAAAACAAAGGTATAAGGGTTTTTTATGCACTTAGAGCCCTTTTATGGATAATTTTAGGGCCAAACCCTAAGAAATTAAAAGGAAGACACAACCTATAGAACAAGGCATATTTAGGATAATCTAACAATTTTTCAAGATTTCACAAAATGAAACCCTAGTCTGCAAGAAGCAAAGACTTAACTAATTTTTCATCCAAATATCAAAATTTTTCTATACTGGTAAAAATCACACCAACATGTCTAATACCCCATTCAATACTTTAATTGATTCCCTTTTTAAAGTAGAAATAAATTTGAATAATTTTATTGTTGAATCAAAAGCAATCATGGATGCCAGGTGGACTAAGGCCACTCCAAATTTTCAAGAGGTGAAGAGTACAAAGTGGCCCACTAAAAGGGAAATTTACATTTGGGAAGCTGTAGGAGAAATAAAGGCTCTGTTAGAAGGAAGTAGCTAAGATCTTTTACATATAGGAAAGTACAAGGAGAAGAAAAGATCGAAGGTTTGATATAAATGTTTTTTTGCCATCTCAATTACTTGTCTTTTTTTATTGATATTTTGGAAGAATGTCCTAAACATTTATTGTTCCCATCTTCCAAAAGTTTTTGCGTATACATTAAATTTTTGACATGTGTCTTGCTCTCATCTATAGCTTGTTGCAATCCTATATATAGATTTCCAGGATGAGAAGTAGAGGTCAGTTGTCTATAGAATGTTTCAAATATGTCATGTATTATTTTTTAGTTTGCCCATTTGTTCTATAATTATCCAAATGAGTTCATTTGTAATCATAATTGAATACAAAAAGTGAACATTTGGGACTGAATGCTTTGTCTCTGTGTCATATTATGAGTTTTTATTAGCAATATTAAGATTTAATTAAGGAATTATCCTTAATTATCATTATTTTGGAGGCTTTGTCTCTTCTTCATATATATGTAGCCTTGGGATTGATTGAACAAGTTTTCCTTTAGTTTAATGCAATTCAAAAGGTTGTATATCTCTTATTGATTTATGCTAATTTAAAGAATTGGGTAATTACTTTTTGTAATTGATAAGTTTTAGGGTTTGTGAAAAGGATGAGAATCAAAATGAAACATAGAGTTTAATGTTGACACTCTTAATCAAAAGTTGATTAAAAGGGTCCAAGTTTGCTAATCTTTTACTACATATCCTATTGGATAAGGCATTGGTCCATTCCAAAGTTCAAGGTTACACTAATCATTCACTTAACTATAGGGCATTCACAATAAAAACTCAATTTACCATTTTATGTGTTGAAGAGATAAAAGTGTTGCTCATTTCTTATTGCTATTACTTTCTTTAGTTGTAATTGGCTATTGTAGTTGAGAAGTTTTTTAGCAAGTTATAGAAGAATATTGACCATTTCTACTAGAGGGAATAATCTTGCAAAGAAGAATATCAAGTTAATAGGATAAATCCCTTAGGTTTTCCCACCTTGGCTTAGTAGAGCCTAAAGTGAAGTGAGTCTCGATGACTCTATTAATGTTGACCCAGAACTAAGATTTAGCCTTGTTGAAAATAGGATTTAGCCCATCCTTAGGCTTGTCCCTATCATTGTTTCCTGGTATCTAGTTTAAATTTACTGGATATTTTCCTTACCAGAATGAACTCCAAAAAAATGGCGAATATGCTAGGGACTACTCTACACTTACTTGTTTGTTAAGGGTTCTTATTAGGTTGTGTTATAGGGTCATTATTATCAAAATCTTTGTGTTATTCTTCTTTTTTCTAGATTTATTTCATATTTTCCCATCATAAGGTGCTGGTTCAAGTCAAAATTTTGTAGCTAGTGCTATAAATTTTAAGAAAATCCTAAACCAAATGGTTGATAAAAAGAAGAATACACATGCTTTTACTAAGAATCATCCTGATATACCATTGTTAGCTGAGTTAGCTCCTACAGCTAAAAAGAACAAAATAAGAAGAAGTTTGATTTTAATTCTACATGGGTCCCTAGAGGTAATATGTAAGCTTAGTAATTATATCACCTTATGGTAGAAAATGAATCATCTCTTAAAAGTACCAAGTCAGAAGAAGTTACACTATTGGGGGAAACATTCTCAACCCCATTAAGGGAGCAAAAGGTTTTTCATGATAAAAATATGTCTCCTGTGGGGGGGTTTCCTTGTAGACCAAACCTAGCAAATGAAATGAACCATAGTTGGGGTTTTAGAGAAAACTTGGATATGAGTTTTAGTCCTAGACAAGAACCATAAGTAGCAAACATTATGGATTTTGACCCAATGGATTCTAAAGTTGCTACTATAGATCATGAGGAACTATTTCCAAAAATTTTCTTCTTAGGAAGAGAGTTGTAGATGAGGAAGCTAGACATATGCACTTGGAAAAGGAAAAGGAGAAAATAATTTTGAATACCATTATTTAAAGAGATAACCTAATTAGGAGAATGACTTCCTCACAAGAGCAGAACAAGAAGTTGGAAGAAATGTCTTCTAAATTACACTCTAACATCTTTGGAGATATGGATGTTCTAAAGTCTAGTGTTCAAAAGTAGGAAAAACTTCTTAAATAGAAAGAGGCTCATGTTGTTACATAGGCTCAACCTTACAAACCTTCAGAGACTAGAGTGGAAGAGTTTGGTAAGAAGGATTTGGGTAAGGGAAAGAAAAAGGTTGTTGGGATACAAATCAATGAGCCCCATCCTCCTAATAAACCCATTTCTTTTGTTATGTCAAAACTTGATTTAGATTTTGAGAAGGCTAGAAAAGAAAAGGAAGATCTAATGAAGTGACTTGAAAAGGTAGAAAATGAAGCTCAAGCAGCTAAGACTGGGAGAAAAATCTAGTTCGTTAAGTCAAATTCTACCCTAGCTATTTAGTCAGGCCAACCTTTACAAGTTGTTCCTACTATTTCTAGTGTTGGTCCTTTGATAATAGGCCAAAGTTCCTCACAACTAGCCACTAGTTCAACTTCTACTACAACTGGCCAAATTCCCCTTGTTCAATAGACCCAACAAAGCTAGTTACCTTTTCAAAGTCAAATTACTAGAGCAAGTACTTCAAGTGTCCCAGTTTTCCAAAGGAAATCAATTTATATGTAGAAATATAGGTAGGTGTCCTTCTTTGGTATCCATGGTTTTCCCCATCCTATTTCAAATGAACTTAGGGAGAAAATTACAAAATTTTCTAGAAATAATGCTATTACTGGTGAATACCACCTCAGAAAGTTCATTGATATGTTGAATGAATATGAGGTGGAATATGAAGATGTAGTGATGAAACTTTTTGTTCATTCAGTGATTGAGGATGCTAGAGATTGGTCACATCATTGAATGATATTGAAACATTGTTCAAGGGATAGTATGGTGATAAGACTAATGTTGGTTTCATGCTAAATGACTTCAACAACATCAAGAAGAATCCAAATGAATCAACTTTTGACTTCAATATCAGATTTAAAAGGGTATGAATAAGTTATTCCAAGTAATGAGATTAAATGAAGATGTTTGTCTTACTACTTAATTCAATGCTTTTGATAGTAAGATGGCTTATGTTCTTAAAGATAAAGATCCAAAAAAATTAAGCGATTCTTATTCAATGGCTATAAATATTGAAAACAATAGAAGAGCCACTAGTAAACATGGGAAAAGGGATGACCCTCAGCTATTTAATCCTAGAGGTAAGAAAGACAATGAAAGGCCTATTATAGGAAAGAAACACGAGGATGATACAATGAGGCAATTTTTAAGTTTACTAAAGAAATTAAGTCCTCCAACTTACCAAGCAAATTAAAAAAAAAAAAAATTCAGAGAAGGTTCTCTTTGATAAAAATTTTAATAGATGACCTAGGATGCAAAACTATCCTTATACTACTCAGTGGAAGGATGGTAAGCCATTTCCTAATCCCACTCAAGGATATAAGGACAAAGGTACACTAGACCCTTTGCAAAGAAACTCTATGAATATGACTGAATATGTCCCTTGGTGTATTACTCGTCAATTACCTCATTCCCTTGATTTTTGTGCTATGGCTCAATCTTTTGCTTCAAATCAGCAAGTGCAAAATGATGAAGAAGAAAAAGATAAAAATCAAGAGGATGTTACATGTAATATGATCCATCTTTGTCATAGTGATGGAGAATCTAATATTAAGGAATCGAAACATGATGTTACAAATCAAAGAGATTTGTATCACACATACCATCAACAAGTGTTTTCTAATAATGAAGATCAAGATGAGAATGCTTTATGCAACACTTTGGCTGCAATTGATCATATCAATTTGAGAAGACCTTCTAAGGAGGAAATTGATAGGATTACTTCAGAGTTGGTTGCATAAGTCCAAAGTACTTATAATTTAAGGAATACAAATGTGATTGGTGTCCCTATGAAGCCAATGGATATTTTTGTCAAGGACACTACTGCAAAGGTTACTGATGAAAATAAAAGGAATCTTCCTAAGATTCCTAAGATCAAGGAAAATAAAATAAGAAGTGGGAAAAAAAGAAGAGGGTACACTTCCATGAGGTAGAAACTACTAAACCAACTACATCAAAGAAAGGATCAAAATTTGAGATTGTTAAGTAGAAGGAATCATTTGTTGTTCAAATTTCTGTGCCCACAGATATTAATGTTAAATTTACCACTTATGATCCAATTGATATGATTTCAATTCTATTACAAGTCACTATCAAAGTTCCTTTGTTAGAAATTTTTAGGATAGAAGAACATAATATAAAGGCTCTATCTTGGTTAGGAGGGATACCAAATAATAATGTTGTGACACAAGAACCAACAATTTTATAGTGGATCCTAGTTCTTGGAAAAGAAAAGGAAGAGAATGGAGTCATGTCTCAAATACCTCAAATTTATTTGGACAATTCATTGGTTGCATACTTGGAAGACATTGACCCTTTTTTCTTGAGTTTGATCATAAAAGGCAAAACTTTAAAAAATTGTATGATTGACTCTAGTGCATCAAATAATATAATGCCTTTTAAGGTTATGGAGGCCCTAGGTCTATGGTTTGATACTAGGCAAGGTAGATTCAAGGCAATGGATGCCATAGAGGTACATGTCATAGGTACTATTAATGCTTTACCTTTCAGTCGTGTTGCATATCCTGATGAAGAATTAACTATGTCAGTCCTTGTAGTAGATATTCCCCCTCACTATGGGATGTTGCTTTCAAGGAAGTGGAGTGCTACAATGGGAGGTAGTATGCAATGTGATTTTTCATATGCTAATTTAAAAGTAGGGGAAAGGGCTATCAAGGTCAATAGAGAGCCAAGAGTAACTTATATTTTTGAGGAAAATATTGACAAGGATACAATTTGTTTCATAGACATAGAGGTGAATGCATTCAGAGCTGAATTGATCATCCAAGTAGTTGAAAAAATTCCTGCATTAATTGAACAAGAGGTTACATTTTGTATGGATTCACCAAAATTATGGAGCATTTACTTTGATGGAGCAAGTTCAAAGGAAGGATCAAGAGTAGGAATAGTTTTTGTCTCCCTAGAAAAAAATACATTAGGTATTCCTTTTCTCTCAATTTCACATGTACCAATAATGTCGTAGAATATGAGGCCTTATTGCTAGGTTTGAAAGTTGTAGCAAGCCATGGAATCAATAAAATACATGGCATATGTGATTCTGAGTTGATTATTTCCCAGGTTAGAGGATTGTATGTTTCAAAAAATAAAATATTGAAACAATATAGGAATGCTATATGAGATATGACTAAGTATTTTGATGCCTTTGGAATAATGTGGAAAGATAGAAGTAATAATAAAATGGCTGATTTATTGGAAAATGTGGCTATAAAGCCTAATGACATATCATTTGTTGGTGTATCTACTATGGAAGTGTAGAACAGGCCTTCAATCCTAGATAATATACATAGTTGGCAAGTTTTTGAAGATGACAATGAAATCTTGGATTTTCTCATTAATGAGGATAAATATCATGGATAGGAACTTGATTGCAGTGCTTAAATAGAAATAGTTGATGGAAAAGAGAAAATTTTTGGCCAAAAAAATCTTATAGCTAAAGACTAACAATGTATCCAAAGGTTTGGTTGTATTAGAGAGTGCTTTTGATAATAAGGATAGAGTGCATTCAAATGCAAAAGATAAGCAACCACAAGAATTAAAAGAGATCAATATAGGCATAGTTGATTCCCCAAAGAAAGTATACATTGGTAATACCTTAACCCCTGAGATTAGGAAATCTTTGATAAATTTGTTAAGAAAATTTAGAAATGTTTTTGCATGGTCTTATGATGACCTCAAGGCTTTCAAGCAAGATTTTTTCCAACATGTTATACGTCTTAAGGAAGATGTTAAAACTTTCAGATAGAAGTAGAGATTAGTAAATACTACTCTAGCTCCTAAGATGTAAGAAGAATTATTGAGGCTTAGGGATGGGGGGATAATTAAGCCAATTAGGCATTCTTCATGGGTGTCTAATCTGGTCCTTGTCAAAAAAAAGAATGGTGACATTAGGCTCTATGTTGATTTTAGAAACCTAAACATTTCATCTTTAAAAGACAATTATGGATTGCCTAACATGGAGGCTATGTTACAACAAATGACTAGTTCAGACTTAATGTCCATGATGGATAGTTTTTCAGGATATAGCTAGGTCCTTGTTGATGAAAAAGAATAGTTCAAAATAGCTTTTACCACTCCATGGGGAAATTTTGTGTATGTGAGAATGCCTTTTGGTCTCATAAATGTAGGAGCAACTTTTTAGAGGGATATGGATGTATCTTTCAAAGAATATATTGACAAATTCATGGTGATATATCAAGATGACTTGACTACTTGTTCTAAGAGAGATGAAGACCACTGTAGACATCTTGAAAAGATTTTTATCAAGGCTTTGGAATATGGTATATCTTTAAACCCAAGAAAGTGTACTTTTGGGGTCACAAAAGGGAAGCTTTTAGGACATATAGTTTCAAAAGAAGGGATAAAGAGTGACCCTGAGAGGATAGGAACAATTGACAAGGTACTAAGGCCAAAAAGTGTCAAAGGTATATAGTCTTTCTTTGGGAAAGTTAATTTCTTGAGGAGATTTGTAACTAACTTTGCTAAAGTTAGTAGGCCAATTTCAAAGATGCTAAAAAAGGGAGCTATAATCAATTGGGAAGGTGAGCCTACTATTGCATTCTGAGAAATTAAAAATGCTATTAAGAATGCTCCAATTCTTAGAACCCCTAATTATGAAAATCCTATGCATATTTTTTCTTTTGCATCTTTCCATACTATTGCAGTTGTATTACTTTAGAAATATGAAGATGAGTATGAGAAACCTAAAACATTCTTTAGTAAATCCCTACAACCTACAGAACTAAAATATGACATAAATAAGAAGCAAGAATATTCTTGGTCAAAGTTGTTAAGGCCATTAGGTGTTACCTAGTAAGTGCTATTGTTATTTACTTTTGTGCCAAATGTAGCAGTAAAGGACATTTTCTCTCAACAAGAAATATTTGGCAGAAGATGTGTATGGATTAATAGAATCCAAGAATTATATATATATATATATCTCTATACAAACATATATATATATATATATATATATATAGTAAGTGCTATTGTTATTTACTTTTGTACCAAATGTAGCAGTAAAGGACATTTTCTCTCAACAAGAAATATTTGGTAGAAGATGTGGATGGATTAATAGAATCCAAGAATTTTATATATATATATCTATATACAAACATATATATACATACATACATATATAGACATATACATACATACATATATAGACATATACATACATACATATATATACATATACATACATACATATATATACATATACATACATACATATATATACATATACATACATACATATATATACATATACATACATACATATATATACATATACATACATACATATATATACATATACATACATACATATATATACATATACATATATACATATATATACATATATATATATATACATATATATATATACATATATATATATATATATATACATATATATATATATATACATATATATATATATATACATATATATATATACATATATATATATATACATATATATATATATACATATATATATATATATATACATATATATATATATATATATATACATATATATATATATATATATATATATATATATTACCAAGTTGGTAAGAGCTCAGGGGTTAGCTAAGCTCATGGCATAGAAAAATTTAGATGCAAGTCAGATAAATGCTGAGAATCAGTTTCTTAGTTCTAGTATATGTAACATGAATCAGTGTGATTAGTACAAAGATGTGATTTATTATTTGCAACATTTGCAATCTCCACCTCACCTAATAGAAAACGAAAAGTGAACTGTAAAACTACATGCAATTAGATATATAATTGCAAATGAGGATTTATGGTGGAGGAATTTTGAGGGTGTGTTGTTAAAATGAATTGATCAACAAAAATTAGAAGAAATACTGAATGATATGTATTCAAGAGTGTGCTAGGCATTATATGGAAAAAACAACTTCCCATAAGATAATGAGAGTAGGCTTTTGGCAGACTACTATGTTTTAAAATGCCCAAATCTTAGTTAGAAAGTGTGATTCTTGCCAAAGGTTTGTAGGAAAATTGATTTTTTTTGGAAACACACCTTTAAAATCACTTGAAGTTTAGGCACCCTTTCAACAATAGGGAATGGATTTTATAGGTGAAATTTCACCAAGTTCTAGTAGTTGTTTTTCTTGGATACTAGTCGCAACTGATTATTTTACAAAGTGGGTGGAGGCAATCCCTACTAGGAACTCTACGAGAAAATTGGTTAATAACTTCCTACTCAATAATATCATTACAAGGTTTGGATTTCCTAAAAGAATAGTAACTGATAATGTTATGTGCTTCAAGTCTGAGGAACTCATCAATTTGTGAAAAATATTGCTATTACTAGATTAGTTTCATCACCATATCATCCACAAGGGAATGGACAAGTAGAATCCACCAACAAGAATTTACTAAAGGTCATTAAGAGGACCTTGGATTATAAAAAAAAATCTTGGGATTCAAAGTAGCAGTTAGCTATTTCGGCTAATAGACTGATAGTAAAAAATGCAATAGGTGTATCACCTTTTGACCTGATATATGGAATTCAAGCTAGAATGCCTCAGAACAACCTGATGGGTTTTTATAATTATACTTAGATTTATGATGATGATATTGTTGATGATATGCATGAAAGGATTAATAAATAGGTTAGATTAGCTAAAACAAGGAAACAAACCTCTACAAGAAATTTGAAATTGTAGTTATAGACAAAGCATTTATACGACATAAAGGCATTGATTAGAAGATTTCAATATGATGATCTTGTCTTAATGTGGAATGCAAGGCTAGAAGATAAAGGTAAACATGGAAAATTTGATCTAATTTGGCTGGGACCTTATTTGATTGATTCATCCTGGGGTGAAGATTCATCTTTCATTAAGGAATTATTAGGAAACTTCCTAGAATTTCCAGTTCATGGATAATTGTTGAAAAAATACTTTTGCTGAAGGTATTTATTTTCCATGAGCAGTAATTAGGTTTAGTACTTATGTACATTTTTGTAATTATTTTTACATATCCCTTGTATATATGTATATTTTGTTGAGTAGTCTCAAGTTCTTATTCAGGTTATCAAGTGTGTGGTCTACTCAAACCATAAATTCCAAATTCTTGCATGGATACAGGTTATCCATCATCCCCAGATAGAGCACTAATTGCTCTTATTTTCACTGAGCTTAGTTTTCAATATTTTTATAGTGAAGATGCTAAATTTGTTGAGATTATTAGGGTTGTATATTCTTGCTTTCCTTTTCAAAAGAAACCCTAGTAATTTTTCCCTAGTTTGATTATTTTATTAGTACCCCAAGTGTAGGGTTCAATACTCTAGGGTTTCATTTTTTATAAGTTTAAGCCCTAACCCTAGGCCATATAAGTGAGCAAGTTTTGATTTTGTCTAAATACATCATTTCTTACAATGTTACAATGGGGGTTGGCGAAGTCTTGCAAGTAAGATTTTTAGGTTTCCTGATATCATGATTAACGTTGTATCATGGTGACATGGTGAGAAAATAAGTCTTCTTGATCATAACATTTCCTTTATATCATATGATCATGCATCAATTTAAAAGGTTTGCATTGTAGCTATCTTTGATGTTATGACAAGGAGATTTATCACAACATCGGGACCAATGAAATATGTTGCTATGATATAATGAAAAGGTGCACATCAAAGGATTGTAAAGGAAATGTTGAGATGTTGTGATGATACAATGGCTTACAGTCATAAGATCGTAAAGGAGATAAAGGTAAACAAAAGGTGATGTGTTGTTAGATAGGTGTCCATTTCTTGATTGGTTAGAAAAAATATATGAATGCTATATGTATGCACTATTAGAATTAGTAGGACCAAAAAATGATATTATAATATGTTCAGAATGACAAATTGTGGTCTTTGATCTTATGGTGAATGGTTCATCGTGAGATCTCAGGGTTATAAAAGGTGTCTTTCAATGTTATGATTAAGATGTGGTCATGAGATCACACATGAAAATTTTTAAGTCGTTGATGCTATTGTGTGAAGGGTTAAAGGTTTTTTGTGACATCATAAAATTTTGAGAGATCACCGAAGATGTTACAAAAAGGTGAATGTAACCATGATTGTAAGATCATAGGCTAAGAAAGGACAATCTAAGATGCTACAAAGCTATTCACCATGTGACTGTAGAGGAAGATAAAGTTGGCAATGATGTTGTGACAACAAAGGTATCATAAGATCATAAAGGATTTTACCATTGTGTTCAACTGGTTCACAAAGATTTTTTTAAGGGTTTTGGTAAGATCAAATAACCATTTTTGCAATAATAAGATTTTATGAAGGGTTTTTTTATCTCTCTTTTTTGTAGAATCCTAGGCCTCATTTTGATAGTAAAATAAAGTCATTTCTTTAAGCTAGAAACAATAGTAAGGTTCTTGACCAATAGGATTTGAATGCAGTACAAAAAGTAAATCATTGGATAGTAATGACAATGCTCCATTGAGTTGACAGAATGGATATATATTTTATTTAAAGCATGTTGAAATTAATGAAAAGTGAACATTAATTTTCATATATTAATTTGTAAAGATCTTCTCTTTTCATAGTCACAATTTTCTATTTACTAAGAGAAAGAATTTGAACAGTTCTAGAGTTTTTAGTGCATACCAATTTTTTACTCCATAGCTTCTTGAGAATAGAGTTGTTGCTATATTCGATGTGTATTTTCATAATGTCAAAATGTATGATAAAGAACTAGAAGAGATTCAAGCCTTAGAAATGGTAGTTTCAGAAACTTTGACTTCTAAAGGAGGAAAAACAAGATAGAAGAAACCACAAAGATTTGTTGAAGAATGGATAAAGCTTTTTCCAAGTTCCTCCAATACAAATTCTATTGATGATCAAACTTTTATTGACCCATATACCTTAGGAAAATATGCCATATTCCCTGTTGTTATGGGTTCATTACTTTTCAAATACTTCTATCATAGCAGGGAAAAGTAAATTCCTATGTGTAACTCATGGAAGAAGAATCTTGCCAAGTTGATATTTCAGAGGTCTTTATAGATATAGACCTGATGAAGGCCCTATTTTTTTGCTACAATCTAGCCATAAAATCTTTCCATAGGAGGGATGGAACTATCCTATTCACCCTAGATCGAGAATCATTCATTGAGGCCTTTGGATTAGATAGGGCTATGGGTTAGCCTGTATATTTGAAGGATTTACAGAGGAAATTCAAAGCAAATACCAAGGAATACACTAGAAGATCAATGCTACAACTCCTATGGACCTGAAAGAAGTGGATGATAAACCTAAGAAGGTCGATAAGATGATGATGCAGGAGCATCCAGAGTTATAAGGGAAATCTTGTGTCAACCAAAAAAATGTACTTAGACTCAATTTTTGTTTCATGTGTTTTCATTTCTAGATACCCATTTGGGTCAAATAAAGGTTCCAACTCTCACAGTTCCACTATCAGTGTTCTAGGATAGAGTATTTGAACACCTTAGGATACATGTAAATGCCAAAAAAAATAGGAGTATGTAATTGAGCCATCATTTTGGTTAAATAGAAGGTGTAAATTGGTCAAAGATTGTAATTGTAATTTAGAGCATTCGAGAAAAATAATCAAGTCGAAAGGCCCCACGGTTTGAAAGTTATTGCAAATTTTTTTGTTTTTGGAGACCTCCTAAGAATGTTTCAAAGTCAGGTTAGGGGCATTAAATGACCTTGAATAGGGCCAAAAAATGGGGTACAAGAAAATATAGTCCATAGGGCTATAGAGCGCTTTGAGAGCTTTCCAAAAATGTAAATGGTTTATCAATCGGAGCTACGGTTCAAAAGTTATGCCTCCCGAAAGTTTGGTTACCATTTCTAGATTCTTCTAGATTTGTGTCAACTTCTAATGCAGCTTCTAGAGCCTTCTATTTGGTTGGTGGTTGCCAACTAGCACTTTCTAGAATTTACTCCTAATCCTTAAACCTCTGGGGTCTATTTAACAACATTTTTGGCATTGTAAAAGGCAATTCGGAGTGGAGTTTAAGAGGAGGCACTAAAAGGAGAAATTATCCCCAGATTTACACTATTATAAGCCCATAGGGCATGTTTTGAAGTTTATTTTCTCTGTATTGAATGTATTCACTTATTTACAAAGTTAATAAATTTTTTCCTTTCCTATTGTGTCCACTCTATGCTTGGGTCGTGTCCCCATCAAGTGGTATCAGAGCTAGTTTTCCTGAGTGTATAGACAGAGTGCTGACTGTGAGGTAGTTTGCACTAGGACTATGTGGTTGTGGGTTTGAGTTAAGAAGATACCTCCATGAAGAGAGCATGGTGGAAGGGCCAGAGCTGTTAATCTTGAGGAGGTTAGGGCCCTCCAAAGGTAGGTACAAGCATTGTAGGAGGAGCTCCATAGAGGAACAAATGTTACTGCAGGCAACGAAAGTGAGGATGACAATGAAGAAGAAGAAATTAGACTAGAAGGAGAATTTGATAGGGAGGTTCTAAATTAGGCAGAGGAAAGGCTTTTTAGGGCCATTACTAAGTTTGGAAAAAGACCTACAATTGATGTGGGTGTATTTTTAGGAAATCTAAAACCGAATGAGTTGATTGATTGGATCAATGAATTGGAAGAGTACATTGAGTATGAGGATATGAGAGATCTAGATAGGGTTAAGTTTGCAAAGGCCAAACTAAAAGGCCATGCCAAAATCTAGTAGCAAGAGGTTCAATTGGAAAGAAATAGAAAGAGGAAAGGAGAAGATCACAAGGTGGGATCATATGGTGGACAAATTGAAGAAGAAATTCATTCCTGTTGACTACAAGCTTGATTTGTTTAAGAAGATGCATGGATTAAAGTAAGCAGAAAAATCAGTCCAAGAATATATAGAGGATTTCTACCAACTTCTTACTAGAGTAGGGCATGCAGAAGCAAATAAGGAGGAGGTTGCTCATTATATCAGTGGGTTGCAACCTAGCATCCATGAGGAATTAAGTCTGGTAAAAATGACCAATGTTGAAGAGGCATACAAGTTTTCCCTATGAGTTGAAGAGAAGCTAAATACAAATTTTGAAGGCAGACAAAGAGGGCATGGTCAAGGAGGAAGGGATAGTGGTAGATTGTCTAGAGGCCAAAATGAAACCCAAAAGAAAAATGAAGATGTGGGTACTAGCAGGAACCAGAGGAACGAGGGTTTCAACCGCTCCTATGATCAAGACATTGGAAATTAGAGAGGAAGAGGTAGAGGATGTGGAAAAGGAAGAGGATGCTTTTGTGGTAGCTATTTCCATTGCAATGAAGAAGGTCATTGTGCCTTTGAATGCCCTCAATGACAAGGAAGGATAGATAGAAGAGCTGAGGGTCAAGCTAGGGTTGCTCATGTGGATGAGGATGCACGATCATCACATTCAAAGGATGCAGAAAGAGGAGAGACTTTAGTAAATGAAAAGGTCCTACTAAGTGGTGAGATTGAACTAGGACAAAGGAGGAGTTTATTTTGTACCAGGTACAAGTGTGAGGATAAATGTTGTGATGTGATCATTGATGGTGGTAGCACTAATAACTTAGTATCAGAAGAGATGGTCTCTAAGCTGAAGCTCAAGAGGGAGAAACACCCCTAGCCCTATCAAATTGCTTGGGTGAAGGATGATCATAAGGTCCTAGTAAGTGAACAATGTTTAGTAAAATTCAAAATTGGGAGTTACCATGATGAAGTTCTTTATGATGTTATTCCAATGGATGTTTGCCATCTATTGTTGGGTAGACCATGGCAGTTTGATAGGCATGCAATACATGATGGTCATGCAAACAAATAATCTCTAACAAAGGATGGAGTTCACCACAAACTAAAACCCATGAAAAGGAAGGTGAAAAGGTATGTACTAGTGCTAGGATTTGTCTTGTTGATGGAAGGAATTTTTTAGATGGCATGAAACATCAGCGTATGTGCTATGCTTTGATTCCTAGGAAAGATAAAGAAGGTAGAAGTGAAATACCACTTGAAGTTTTAGATTTACTAGGTGAGTTTCGAGATGTCATCTCTGATAATGTTCCAGAAGGATTTCCACCGGTAAGGAAAATCAGTCATCAGATAGATTTAATTCCAGGAACTAGTTTTCCTAACAAGGCCGCTCACAGGATGACTCCTACTAAAACTGAGTAGCTAAATAGACAAGTTTAGGAGCTATTGAGGAAGGGCTTGATTTGCGAGAGCCTGAGTCCATGTGCAGTACCTACAGTACTAGCACCAAAGAAGGATGGAGAGTGGAGGATGTGTATAGACTCTTGAGCTATAAATAGGATAACCATCAAGTATCAGTTTCCTTTGCCAAGAATGGATGATCTTATGGATTGCTTGAGTGGAGCTCAGTACTTTACAAAGATAGATCTCAAGAGTGGCTATCATCAAATATGGATTCGATAAGGAGTTGAGTGGAAAAAAACCTTCAAGACCAAGGAGGGTCTTTATGAGTGGTTAGTCATGCCCTTTGGATTGATGACCGCCCCAAGCACCTTCATGCGGGTTATGAATGAGGTACTTAAGAAGTTCTTGGGAATATTTGTTATTGTCTATTTGGATGATATTTTAATTTTCAGAAAGACTTTGGAAGAACATTTATTGCATATTCGTAGTGTCCTTGAAAGGTTAAGGGAAGAGAAACTGTTAATTAATTTGAAGAAGTGTATCTTTGCAAAAAGAGAGCTAGTCTACTTGGGGTTTGGTATATCACCTAAAGGTCTCAAAATGGATCTAGAGAAGGTAAAATCCATCTTGAAATGGCCTACTCCAAGGTCTACTACTGAGGTAAGATCATTTCATGGTATAGTTAGTTTTTACAAAATGTTCATTAAGAAATTTAGTGGCATATGTGCACCCCTGACTAACACAATAAGAGGGGATAGAAAAGAGTTCAAATGGACTGCAACAACTACAAGAAGTTTTGAATTGCTAAGGAAGAAGGTGACAAAATAACCTGTGTTGGCACTTCCAAATTTTAGAAAGGTGTTCCAGGTGGATTGTGATGCTAGTGGCAGTGCTATTAGAGCTGTATTGAGTCAAGAAGGTAAGCCTATTGCATATTTTAGTGAAAAATTGAATGATGCAAAAAAGAAGTATTTTGTTTATGATCAAGAGTTCTATGCAATAGTTTAGGCCTTAAAGAAATGGAGGCATTATTTATTGCCAAAGGAATTTGTTTTATATACTGATCATCAGGCATTGCAGTACCTAAATAGCCAAGGTAAATTGAATCAGAGGCATATGAAGTGGGTAGAGTTCTTGCAGAGCTATACATTTGTGTTGAAGCATAGAAGTGGAAAATCTAATAGGGTTGTGGATGCACTAAGTAGGAGACATTTGTTTCTTATAGTAATATAGGTTGAAGTAGTTGGGTTTGATGAACTCAAGAATCTGTACCCTGAGGATCCTGATTTTGCTGAAGCATGGAAAGCTTGTAAAGAGCCTATTACTGTAGATAGAACCAAGTGGCCAGACTATCTGATTTAGGATGGTATGTTGTTCAAAGGTAGTCAATTATGCATTCCAAGGAGTTCCATGAGGGAAAGTGGCTAGACTATTTGATTTAGGATGGTATGTTGTTCAAAGGCAGTCAATTATGCAATCCAAGGAGTTCTATGAGGGAAAATCTGATTAAGGAGAAACACAATTGAGGGATGGTAGGACATTTTGGTCGAGATAAGACCATTGCCATTCTTAGAGAACATTATTTTTGGCCTCAGATTTTACAGGATGTGAAGAAGTTTGTACAAAGTTGTCAGATTTGTCAAGTTGGCAAGGGATTTAGTCACAATATTAGACTATATCAGCCATTGCCTATTCCATCAAAGCCATGGAAGGACATAAGTATGGATTTTTTTTCTTGGATTGCCAAGGAAGCAAAGGGGTAAAGACTCAGTATTTGTGGTGGTTGATAGGTTCTCCAAAATGGCACATTTCATTCCATGCCACAAAACTCATGATGTTGTCCATATTGCAAACTTATTTTTCAGAGAGGTGGTAAGACTACATGGTCTCCTAAGGAGTATAGTTTTTGAAAGAGATACCAAATTTGTTGGGTATTTTTGGAGAACATTGTGGAAGAAGTTGAGAATAGACATGAAATTCAATTCCACACATCACCCGCAGACTAACGGCCAAATAGAAGTGGTAAATAGAAGTCTGGGAAATTTGCTGAGATGTTTAGTTAAGGATAAACCTAAGGGGTGGGATTTGATTCTACCTTAAGCAGAGTTTTCTTACAATAACAATATAAATAGGAGTAGTGGTAGATCACCATTCCAAATTGTCTATGGAAGTAGCCCAAGGACTGCACTAGAGTTGAGGAAGATAGAGCAAGGGGAGAGGACAAGTGCTAAAGCTGAAGAATTTGTTGAACATATCAAGCATCTACATGAGGAGGTCCAGGCACACATTACCAAGATGAATCAAGAGTATAAAGCTAGGGATGATCAAAGGAGAAGACATAAGGAATTCCAAGTAGGGGATATATTCATGGTACACTTATGGAAAGAAAGATTTCCATCCAGTACTTACAACAAGCTGAAAATGAAGAAATTTGGCCCTTGCAAAATTCTGAAGAAACATGACTCAGGAAATGCATATGAGGTCTAGTTGCCAGATTATTCACATTTCTCCTATTTTCAATATTGCAAACGTAATAGAGTATCATGAAGATGGTGTAGATGAGGAGCTGATGTTAGAGCCATGTCCAATTCCCACTTCTAAGAAGGAGGAGATAGAGAAGATTCTAGATAGTCGTGTGGGTAGGAGTACTAGAAATAGATAGTATGAAGAGTATTTGGTCAAGTGGAAAGGACGATCGATAGAGGACTCAACTTGGATTTCAGCAGCTAAGGTTTCCCATTTGGGATTTCCTCTACCATTCATAATGTGACAGGGTCACTTTTCAATCTACCCTAGGTGCCTGATGTAGGAGCATCTAGAGGTATAAGGGAAATCCTGTGTCAACCAAAAAAATGTACTTAGACTTAGTTTTAGTTTCATGTTTTTTCATTTCTGGATACCCATTTGGGTCAAATAAAGGTTCCAACTCTCATAGTTCCACTATCAGTGTTCTAGGATAGAGTATGTGAACACCTTGGGATACATGTAAATTTTGAAAAAAATAAGAGTATGTAATTGAGCCATCATTTTGGTGAAGATATAAATTGGTCAAAAGATTGTAATTGTAATTTAGAGCATTTCAAAAAAAGAATCAGGTCGAAAGGCCCCACAGTTTGAAAGTTATTGCAAATTTTTAGTTTTTGGAGACCTCCTAAGAATGCTTCAAAGTCAGGTTAGGGGCATTAAATGACCTCAATTAAGGCCAAAAAATGGGGGATGAGTGAAGTTGGTCCATAAGGCTATAGAGAACTTCGAGAGGTTTTCAAAAATGTAAACAGTTTATCAATCGAAGCTACAGTTCAAAAGTTATGCCTCCTGAAAGATCGGTTACTGTTTTTGGATTCTTCTAGATCTGCATCTATTAGGATAAACCAAAGACAGAAATAAAAAACTACATGCAAATATAACCAATAATTGAAAAAATAATAGATCACATAGAAATGAACACAAGACACCAAGATTTAACATGGTTCACCCAATCCCTTGGCTACATCCACCAAACAACAAGTCTGGTCCTATTACAATCCAGTGATTACAATCTGTAATCCCTTACAGCTCAATACCGCCACAAGAACCAATTTTGCATCACAACATAATGAAAAATACCCAACCCTAAGCCCTTTTATACAAGTATTAAACCACTTTAGGGTTATAACATGCCGGCCATATGTCGGCCATAATATGTCGGCTACCATGTACAGTACTTTCCTGATCAGTCACCACAATCTAACAGTGTCAACTTCTAACGCAGCTTCTGGAGCCTTCTATTTGGTCGGTGGATGCCAACTAGCACTTTCTAGAATGTACTCCTAATCCTTAAACCTCTGGGGTCTATTTAAGAACATTTTTGGCATTGTAAAAGGTAGTTCAAAGTGGAGTTTGAGAGGAGGTATTGAAAGGAGAAATTATCCCCAGATTTATACTATTGTAAGCCCATAGGGCATGTTTTGGAGTCTATTTTCTCTATACTGAATGTATTAGCTTATTTACAAAGTTAATAAAATTTTCCCTTTCTTGTTGTGTCCACTCTGTGCTTGGGTCGTGTCCCCATCAGATGATGTCATTAGAAAATTTTGAGAACTATTTTGGTAAAGCATATATATGGTTTTCATAAGGTGGTGGGAAAGGACAGGTTTGATATGGTTTATGGGGTAGAATTCATAATTTCAAGAGATGTATAGGATGCCTAACATGGTGGGGAATATGATTATGTCAATCATATTCTAGAAGTAATAAGAGAGAATATTTCCATGGCTAAGAGTGGGGAATTAAAGGATTTCACCTTCCATCACTATTCATTGCTGATGCACCTAATTTGATAAAAGAATATAAAGTAGATAAGCTCTGATTTCATTGATCAAACTTTTGATATAAATGGAAGCCTACTGGTGCAGTTATGGACATGGGTATAGGACAACACTTATCATTTCTATGATTTGTATCATTTTTCAATAATTTTAGTGTTGTAATTATGAAAATGTTAGATCTAGGATATTTTAGAGCTTCTAATATATTGAAGGGCCTTTTGAGACTTGACCATAATTAGGGAGATATTTTACTATTTCCCACATTTTCTTTAATGACAGTTTATGGTTGTCCCTAGCCATCCCATATATTGCCTAAATTTATCCCTTCTAGGCTAGGAATAATTAAATTTATATGGAAACTATTCATGGTTAGTAGGGAGTATTTAGGAACCAAGGTGCATAGAGGAAACTTTTTATGTAGGTGCTTTAGGATTCGTGATTTTACAATTGGAAAAGAGGCCCTAGACCAAATCCACTCTTTTCTTCACCATTACAATTTGTGCACTGACCCTTATAGAATTTATGACCTTGATGGTTGGATAAGGGTCACCCTTAATGAAATGAGGAATTATATATTGCCAAACACCAAGAAATTGCATCATGGGGATATTATTAGAAACATAGTGGGAGAGGGTGAGGTAGCTAACAATCTAGAAAAGCTTAATGATGTAATAAGGGTGGTGAAAGAGTTGAAAAGAATAGATCCCCAATTTGTTTGATTCTGCATGGATATCCCTTATCCTTAGAGGATTAGGAAGATGGTCATGGACCATGCTAAGATCATGGCTAAAATGCAAGAGGACCCAATAGGAGAAGAAGATAGAGTTTGCCCTAACAGCCCTGAGCCAAATGTAACCCTTGAAGTAGAAGAGGAAGATGCTCCTCAGGAACAAAAGATAGAAGATTGTTCACATCCTTGCTTAGGTTAAAAAAAGGACATTAAAAATTTTACTAGGAACTGGTCAATATTTTACTTACTTGAGACAAAATTATTTACAAAATAGAGTTAATGTAGTAGAAAATACTCTCACATACATAGAATTAGTAGCAACAAGATTAGATGATAGGATCATCCAAGCTTAATAGTTCTTAGAGGATGATGAATTCATCATGTCCATTGAATTCAAGAGCTTCTTATATAAAATAAAATAGAGTGAACTGGTGCTAATGATGAAGCATAGAGATTCTGATGAGCAGAAGATGGAGTTGATAGAGAAGCTACAGGCTTATGACCTTGAAAGTGAGGTAATAACTTTAAAAAAGAAGAGGCTAGGGATTTGGTATAGAGGAGTGGAATGCTATTGGTGCCTAAATGAGACTTCAAACAAGAATTCATGCTTCATCATAAGGAGACAAGAAGATTCCATCTCATATGACGCAATTAGTGTAGATGGGCTGAAGAGAGGGACTAGTTTTAATATTGATACAAAATCCCTAGCAATCTGGAGCATGGCCCCTACATCCAACAATCTAAAATTTATGGATATACAAAGTATTGTAAAACCATGTGTATAAAGAGAAAATTATAGAACTTGAGGCCAAGGTTCAAGAACTTGAAAAAATGTTGCATATCTCAAGGAGCAACTCACATAGGTAGAGCAACTAGTTGTTGCAGAGTAGAGGGAAGGGCATGAAGACCAACACTAGCTAACAAAAAGAATACTTGAGGCCTTGGTACAAATAGAGGATTTGGAGGAAGAGGAGGCATTAGAACAAAGAAGGATGAGTATTAATGCTCAATCAACTTAGCAAGGAGGAGATATAAGGACAAGGGTCCTTAGAAATATGATGAACCGTAGGGTTGAAGTTTTGAAAAACATATCACAATAGGCTCATAGTTTATATATTACTTTACAAAATTTTGAGAAGTTTTGCAATGAATCATTTTCATGGCTATCACCCACTTTCAATTTGTGGGGGCCATATATTCAATTTTTGGATAAGCTAATTGTACTGATGGCTAAAAAGCTAGATTTGCAAGATAAAATATTTACAATGAAGGAAAGCCTAGATATGGTAAAAGAATTAAGCAGCTTCTTCATTGGTAAATTATAGGTTATACAAGGAAAGTTAAAGGTTTTATCTAGGGGAGTGGAGCCTTGTATACCATCAATTATGGATCTTGCCAGCACAGTAAAAAATTGGCACGAATGGTCAACTTCTTTTGATAATATTTTGAATCAAGATGTTGTAGTATTAATTTTTGAAGATATGTCTAACACCCCATACAATACTTGAATTAATTCTCTTTCTAAGGTAGAAATAAATTTGAATAAGTTTATTGTTGAATCAAAAGCAATCATGGATGTCAAGTGTACTAAGGCCACTCAAGATTTACAAGAGGTAAAGAGTATAGAGTGGCACACTAAAATGGAAATTTACATCTGGAAAGTTGTAGGAGAAATAAAGGCTTTGTTGGGAGGAAGTAGCTAAGATATTTTACATACAGGAAAATAAAGTACAAGGAGAAGAAAAGATCAAAGGCCTAAAATAAATGTTTTTCTGCCATCTCAACTGCTTATCTTTTTTTATCAATATTTTGGAAGAATGTTTTGTACATTTATTGTTCCCATCTTGTAGGTGTTTTTGTGTATCCATTAAATTTTTGACGCGTGTCCTCCTCTCATTTGTAGCTTTTTGTGATCCTATATATGGATTACCAGGATGAGAAGTAGAGATCGGTTGTCTATAGAATTTTTCACATATGTCATGTATTATTTTGCAGTCTGCCCATTTGTTCTATAGTTATCTGAATGAGTTCATTTGTATGCATAATTGAATAGAAAAAGTGAACATTTGGGACCAAATTCTTTGTCTCTATGTCATATTATGAGTTTTTATTAGCAGTATTAAGATTTAAATGCGAAGGATTCATCCTTAATTATCATTATCTTTAAGGTTTTGCCTCTTTTTCATGTATTTATAGCCTTGGGACTAAATGTATAAGTTTTCCTTTTGTTTAATGCAATTCAATAGGTTGTATATCTCTTATTGATTGCTACTAATTTAAAGAATTGGGTAATTGCTTTCTATAGTTGAAAAGGTTTAGGGTTTTTGAAAAGGATGAGAATCAAAATGAAGCTTAGAGTTTAATGTTGACACTCATAATCACAAGTTAATTAAAAAGGTCCAAGTTTGCTAATCTTTGACTCTATATCCTATTGGATAAGGAACTAGTCCATTCCAAAGTTCAAGCTTAAACTAATCATTCACTTAACTACAAGGCATA
Organism: Cupressus sempervirens; assembly: GCA_028749045.1. Lineage (NCBI taxonomy): Eukaryota > Viridiplantae > Streptophyta > Pinopsida > Cupressales > Cupressaceae > Cupressus > Cupressus sempervirens. Next base: position 816,034,513 of record CM053789.1, on the reverse strand, counting down.
CAAAAAATCAATTTACCTTTTTATGTGTTGAAGAGATAAAAGTGTTGGTCACTGCTTATTTGTTGTAACTTTCTTTAGTTGTAATTGGCTTTTGTAGTTGAGAAGTTTGTTAGAAAGTTATAGAAGAATATGGACCATTTTTGCTAGAGGTAATAATCCTACAAAAAAGAATATCAAGTTAATAGGATAAATCCCTTAGGTTTTCCTACCTTGTCTTAGTAGAGCCTAAAGTGAAGTGAGTCCTGATGACTCTATTAATGTTTGCCTAGAACTAAGATTTAGCCCTGATGAATATAGGATTTAGCCCATCATTAAGCTTGTCCTTGTCCTTGTCTTTGTTTCCTGGTATTTGGTTTAAATTTATTGGATATGTTCCTTACCAGAAAGAACTCCAACACTTTAGATGTTATCTATGATTACCATTAATTTAACTTAGTTACAAACATATAAAAGAAATAGCATGAACACATTTGACACCAAGATTTAATGTGGAAACCAAATTTGGAAAAAAGCACCAATTGCAACTAGTTACTATTTTTCACTCTTCCAAAGTGAGCTTTGATAGAAGCCAACACTGTTAAAGGTTACAAAACATACTGTTCAGTGTGACCCTATTAGAGGATTTAATCACCCTATTAAGAATGGCCTTGCTAGAGGTCTTTCAAACAATTCAATAGAACTACCACCTTGTTAGAGGATTTATAAATAGTTGTTAAGACAACTTTGTTAAGAGATTTAGATCACTACTACAATGGTTAAAGAGTAACAATGAAATGACCTAATTTGGATGCAATTAAATTGCCGATTATAGATCTCAATTCTAGCTTGTATACTTGATCTTTGTTGATCAAATATATCTTTTCAGCTGCTCTAGGATATTCTACTTATTCTTCTAATTTTTTTCCTCTTAGTATCATCAAATCTTTAATTTTCTCTCATTCATTACACTTTATAATCCCCAAATTGACCTTATATTTATATCTTTCATATTTTCAAGTTAGCTAGAATACAACTTAGAATAATTTATATTCATCTTCTCAGTCAACTAGAACTATCAGATAAATCAATTAAACTCAATATATCAAAACAAGAAAATCCTTTGTTAGCCAACCCTTCTTGGTAGACTCTAACTTAGAAAAAAATTTCCTACTTTAATTGGTTAGCACTGCATATATGTAAAGTTTCTTTCGTAATTGAGTGAGCTTAGTTAGCATTGGTTCCATTCAACATTTCTTTTATTAACTAAGTGAGCTTAGTTAACCCTTCACAACTAAGAAAACTCAAGAATATTGGATAGCCATAGAAAACTAGCTTCAATGCCCAAGTGAGCTCAGCATATACTGATTGATAATGATAGGACATTTTGTGTAACATCAAAGACAATGCACAATTAATCAATTATTTCAACAATCTCCCTCTTTGGCATTGATGGCAACACAATATGTCATAACATAATGAAATTTTGGAACAAGAATAAAGTAAGGAACATATCCTTAGTTTTATTTAGATTCTTGACTTTGAGAACTCCCTCTATTAGTGTGAACTCTTTCTACCTTCAGTTTTATCCCACTTTGACAATTCTTTCTATGACATCAAACTTCTCCCTCTTTTCAACAAAAAATTTCTATGAGATATGACAATAAATGTCTTGCTCTTTGACATCTCATGCCAAAGATAATATTTAGTGAATATTAGTGTACCTTAAGTATAGATTCATTTGCAATATGCCCTTGTCAATTCTGCATCAACTGATTGATATCCAATATGCTCTGGTTGATGCATCACTAAACTTCATTTAGTGAGCTCCAGATAGGGGAATGACCCCTAACTTACCTCTTAGAAATAAAAATGCATCCTTAGGTAATGGCTTGGTGAATATGTCTATAATTTTTTCTTTTGTATTTACATATTCCAATCTAACTTCTTTATCTTGCACCAAATCTCTCAAGAAATGATATTTATGAAAATGTGCTTTGTTTTGGTATGCATCACTAGATTCTTTGATATATTGATTGCACTGGTGCTATCATAGTATATGACTATTGGATCTTTGATCTCTACCTTCATACTTGTCAATAGTTGTTTGAACCAAACAATATTAGTGTTAGAATTCTCTTAGAATAACTAAGAGGGGGGGTGAATCAGTTATTCAAGGTCCAATAATGTCCAATACAAATTTTCAAATTCTTAATGGAATATAATTGAAATTATCATGCATGCAATTAAACATTAAAAAAGTATTAGAAAGGTTTTGACCTTATAAAGATTGCAACTCTAACCTTGCAAATTTTAGATCACTCTTCAGTTCTTTTCTTTGCTTGGCTTTTCTTTCTTGCAGTTCTAAATGCTTGTTCACCCTTCAAGATCTGTCTCCTTAACTTCTTCAACTCATTATGCCAATGCTCTCTATGGTCACTTGATCAACTCAGAGTCTTGATGCTCTATGCTTACTCCTCACTGTGTCCTCTTCTTGACACTTCACACTAGCCTTCTCTTGGCTTCTTCACATGACCACACTTATGACCAACTCCCTCACACTCTTGATTTCTGACCTATAACTCCTTATATAGAAGTTTTTTTTCTTCATTTCCCACTTATCAATTTGAATTGATTTGAGAAAATGATATTTTTTTTCCTCCAAATTGTTTCTTCTAGAAACTTCATGATACATCCATTAGTATTCACCTTGAATTGGTTTGCATGGTTTACATAAAATTCTATGACATCTACTCATCATCCTTATCATCCAACTAATTCACAAAATTCAATGTAACAAACTTATCATTGCTGATTTGGCAAATCTTTTTGTCTTATCAATAATGCAGCAACTCGACATCATTGGTTTACTGATGCTTGGCACCTTTTGTGTTACTCAACTTCTACTATGTTTACTGATGCTTGGCACCTTCTATGGTTTCTACTTTACTCAATGCTTGAAGATTTCCTATATTGTTTAGCTCCTATTGGATCTCGAGTTACTCGGCACATGTTGATATCTGTATAGCTCGGCATATGAACATCTCTATTACTTGGCATATACAATTTTTTGGATCACCTAGTACTTGAATGATTCTTGATTTTCTTGGCATCCACTACCTTTTTCTAATGCTCAGCACTCACAAATGAAACTTAGTTAGGTTCTACAAATGACTTAGTTAAACCTTACATCTTTGATGTGTCTTAGTATGTCCATTCCTTGTGTCTTAGAATATTTCATCAATACACTATTTCATCAATGGCTTAGCTAATCCTTATACTTTATTAAAAAATCATAACTTCAACCTTTCTTTAGGTGCTCTAGTTACATCTTATTGATTGTCTGCTCCTTATCAATCAACCAATTGATGGTATTTGGATCACTTAAGAAATTTTCATTCCTACAAGTAGCAAGTTTGACATCAATGACAAAAAAATGATTGAAAACATTCTTTACTAGTTCCATCATTCTTCATTGATGATCTTTTCAATCATTTCCAACAATCTCCCTATTTGGCATTGATGGCAAACCAAACTAATCAATTGATTGAGCTGATCAACTTAGTTACCACCAAAATTATATACCAAAAAAAAAACTTTTTGTCATTACATATCTTCCTCTTTGTATCATGTCTCCCTCCTTTGCTGATACAAACTGAATCCTTTGTTTTACTTCTCCCTCTTGACTGCTGCATCCTTGCTTTGCATTCTTGATCCTTCATTGTTGTCAGTTGATCAGTTTCTTATCTCTTCTGAATCTCCCTCTTTCATTTATTGGTCTGATATTGATCTCATACATTCTCATACATCTCCCTCTTACTTTTTATTGATTAGTTTCTCATAAATTTCCCTCTTTGACATAAATGCCAAAGGTGTAGCATCTTCAACATGCTTGGTGTAAGCTTTGTGTCTGATGTCTTTTTCCTCTATCACCATGCTTGTGACTAATCTAGAATTTCTATTCTTGTTTTCATCCTCTACATAATTCTTCTAATATTACAATGATCTACTCTTGTTGATGCAAGGTAGCATCTTTGTTGCTTTAGACTACTTCAGTTAGGGGCTTTACCCCCAACTTGCCTCTAAGATATTCATAAGTATCCTGGGGATATTTTTTGGTGAAGATATCTACAATTTGTTCCTTTGTGTGAATGTACTCCATCTTCACTTGTTTGTCTTCCACCAATTCTTTGACATAGTGATACTTGATTGCAATATGCTTAGTTTTTGCATGCATTACTGGATTCTTGGATATGTTTACAACACTTGTATAATCAAAATACAGTATCAAAGGGTTGGTTACCTCTTCTTTCATTCCTTTCAATAGATGTTTGAGCCACACAATGTTTGTGCAATTGATTGTTGCTGCCACATATTCTACTTTCACAAATTCTATTTGCACTAGATACTTGTGAAGTCTCCCATACCAAGCTCTAGGGGTTTGCTTTAATCCATATAGAGTATTATGCAATTTGCATATCTTTTTTTTGTTATTTTCATCAACAAATCCTTCTCATTTCTCTATGTATACTTCCTCTTCAAGTATACCATTTAGAAATGTGGACTTAACATCTATTTGATAGACTTTAAATCCTTTGAAGGTTGCATATGCCAGTAAGGTCCTTACTCCTTCCATTCTAGCAACTGGAGGAAAAGTTTCTCCATAGTCTAGTCCTTCTTCTTGTGCATACCTTTTACAGACTAGTCTTGCCTTGTTCCTTGTGATTTCACCATTCTCATCTAACTTGTTTCTAAACACCCACTTGGTTCCAATTACATTCTTGTTAGCTGGTCTTGAGACTAAGGTCCATGTCTATTTTCTTTCAATTTTTTCTATTTCTTCTTTCATAGCATTGTACCAGTCATTATCTTTTATGGCTTCACTTACTATTTTTGGTTTTGTTTTGCTGAGCAGACATGTCTCACTTCTGAGTCTATTCCTTGTCATTGGTCCTACCTCTTTGTTTCCAGTAATTTGATTTGCAAGATGATATTTTCTTACATATTTTTCCAATACTGGTTCTTTTCTTGTTTTCATGTTGTCTCTTTTAGAATCTAAATCTTGTTTGGATTTGTTCCTTCTCTCAGCTATACCATTCTGTTGAGATGTACCAGGGGCTGATAATTGTATTTTAATTCATTTTTCAATACATAATTTTTAAAATTCATAGGAGATGAATTCACCACCTCTGTCTGATCTCAAACATTTTAACTTCTTTCTAGTTTCTTTTTCTACTCTTGTCAAATACCACTTGATTTTTTGAAAAGCTTCTAATTTTTCTTTTAGCTATGTTATAATAATAATTCTATAGTAATCATCAACAAAGAGAATGAAAAACTTTTCTCCACTATAGCTTTCTATTCCAATAGGTCCATATAATTTTGTATGCACAAGCTCTAAGACTTCTTTAGGATGATAGTTTTTTAATTTTGAAACTAGTCTTTTCACATTTTACCAATTTGGCAATTTTTGCATAGACACATCTTAGGTTTCTTCAAACTTGGAATACCTCTTACTATTTTATGTTTTCTTATCTTAACTAGATTATCAAAATTTACATGACATAATCATTTGTACCATAACCAACTTTCTTCTATTTGACAAATAAAACATGAATTTTCATTGAGATCAAGATAAAATAAACTACCTTTTGTTTGTTTGCTAGATCCAACCAGATTTCCTTTTTCATCATGAAGTTTGGCCTTCCCATTCATAAATTTTACCTGGAATCCAATGTTATTAAACTATGCCACACTTAATAGATTATGATTTAGTCATTCAAGCCAATAAGTATTATCACAAACAAGTTCATCAGTTAAAGAATTACATCCTTTTCCTTTTATGTTACAAGTTTTATTGTTTCCAATTCTCACACTACCACCATCATAATATTCCATGTGTTCAAATTTTGTTTTGTCTCTAGTCATATGATGTGAGCAGCCACTATCAATAATCCAAGTATCATTTTTGCTAATATCAGAGATAAGTGTCATCTTATTTCCTTCATCATCAAATTCATCTTTTACAACAATATATACCATTTCATCTTCATTGTTATCATAATATTTAGACATAAAACAAGGTTTTTTACCTTTGTCCTTGTAGTTCTTGAATTCCTTCTTGCCTTTGTACTTTTTACTTTTCTTTTCATTCTTATCTTCTCTATTTAGGCACCTAGCAGTAATATGACCAATTTCTTCACAAGAAAAATAGATTAGAGGAATCTTGCCTTTGTACTATCCTCTTCCTTTAAAATATTTCTATGCAAGTAGGGCTTCAACAATTTCAAGATCACTATCAAAAATTTCTTTAGTTTCTCCTTCACTTTCTAATTGATTGGTCTTTTATTTCTTGCTCTTTTGCTTGAGTGAGAGTTTGGCTTCAAATGTCTGACTCAATATTTTTGGAGCTAGGAATGTAGTTATCATAGTTATCCAACTCAAAATTTGTAAGTATTCCAACTAGAGAATCCAAAGTTATTTTTTTATTTGAATCACATCTCATTTCTTGAATAGCTAACACTCTAATTGCATAAATAGGAAGAAGAGTTCTAAGTACCTTGCTTACAATTTTTTTGTCATCAATGTCTCCTCTAGATGCTTTGATTGCACTCACACTTGCTTTGATTCTTTCCACATACATTGCAATATTTTCATCTTCTCTCATTTTCATCTAATAAAATTGACCTCTATGGGTTTCTTTTTTGTCTCTTCTTACATTTTCATCTCCTCCATAGATGTCTTTCATTTTGGTTCACATTTCATGAGCTATTTTGTAGTCTTTTACTTCATCAAATTCAACATAACTAAGAGCAGATGCAATATCAATCATCATGATGTTATGATTCTTCTTTTCAACAATATCTTCAACTAATAATGTTCCAGTGGGAGTCTTGTATTCAACATCAAGATACTTACAACCTAAATCACTGATAGTCACCAAATATAATCTCGTAAGTCCTTGCCATGCTACAAAATTGTCTCTGTTCAATTTGGGAATCTATTTTCTATAAGACATCTTGATCTTTAGCTTTATATCCTTGAAACCTTCTCTAAAAGCACCAAATTGTCTAATACTAATAGTTGGAAATATAAGAAGAGCGACTTAGTGGTTGGTGGTGAATTGGTTACTACAAAAATAAATCCTAGCTCCCTTAGATGTTAGTACAAAATAATCTTCTACAAACTAAACTTTGTTGATGGTTGGTAAACACAATGAAGATGATGTAACTCTATAAATAATTAATATGAAAACTTTAGATTTTATCTATGATTACCATTACTTTAACTTAGTTGTAAAAATATAAAATAAATAGCATGAACACGTTTGACACCAAGATTTAACGTGGAAACCCAAGTTGGGAAAAACCACCAATTACAACTATGTAATGTCCCCACCATCATGTTTAAATTAGAATACATTGACCTGATCATAATAAATCTAGCTAAGGTTTTCGTATCCTTAAGAATACTTTATCATAAGCAATAAGTGTTTTCCACTAGCAGAACTCAAATCATGTATGACAATCCTCTAGAATTCCCTCCACAAGAAAACTTGGATCATTCTCAACCATGTGATTCTTAGATCATTTTATAACATTCACAAGGAATGTCCTCCACCAAGTTTAGTTTGGATCGTATTATGAGATTCATTAAGAATGCCCTCCACCAAGTATAACTTGGATCATTATATTCATTCAATATTTCATAAATCAATTATGATCTACAAGAATATATTAATTATTTATTCAATGAATCATTTGTAATCTAAAACAATATATAAATTATTTATTCTTATGAACTATATGTTTCTCTCTCTCTCTCTCTCTCTCTCTCTCTCTCTCTCTCTCTCTCTCTCTCTCTCTCACACACACACACACACACACACACACACACACACACAAAAAAAAAAACATAATTAAACAATTATAATCTATAAAGATACCTTTCTTACCTTGTTATTTTCCAATAGTCACAACCTCTCATAATATAAATCTTTTGAAAAGTCATAACATTTCATAGTTATAATCCTTTCGAAAAGTCACAACACTTCATAACTAAAATCCTTTAGAAAAATCCCAATACTTTAAAATCACAATATTTTTGAGGAGTCACAACCATTCCTAATTATGACCCTTTCAAAGGTTCACATTCTTTCAATATCATTGATACCTTTCCAAAAATTTGCTTCCTTATTTTCTTCATATTACTTTCCTCGTACATTTTTCCTTTTTGAACTCCTCTCTTCTCCTCTTCCTTTTTTTCCCTCTCTAAAATAAACTCTCCTCCCTTTTATATCTTAATTTTAAGGAGTCATGTCTATTTGTTAAATCTCTCTTGACTTTTCAATAGATTTGGTTAATTTATATTATTCTATGTTATATTATTTATTTACTTACTTATTTGTGTTTATTATTATTTATTATGAAAATCTATTAAGAAAGTTAACATACTTTCTACAATATTGTGTCTTGTATTTAATTTTATTTCTTAATTTACTTTTCTAAAATTTATTATTTTTTAATTATTTAAAATATCATACTAAATATTATTTCATTAATAATATAGATTAAATAATAATTATTTCCTAGTTTTATAAATATAACTTTATTATCATTATTTTTTAATAACATTTTATTATCCAATTATATTATTAAAATTATATCTTAAAATGGGGATATGACAGTCCACCCTTCCTCAAATTGCTTGTCCTCAAGCAATTAGATAATTTCTTCTATTTAACTCAAATTTATATTTCTTTTAGTCCAAATTCTTATTTTGCTACCATGGATATGTATGAATCATTTTTGATAGTCATTAAATTTCTACATTAGTCTTTCATATAAATGATTTTTCTAGATCCCCTTTAACCTTTAGGATGGCAAGGTCATGCTCTAATACCACTGTAATGTCCCCACCATTATGGTTAAATTAGAATACATAATAATTGTAATACATTGACTGGATCATAATAAATCTAGCTCAAGTTTTCATATCCTTAAGAATGCTTTATCATAAGTAATAAATGTTCTCCACCAAGTTTAGTTTGGATCATATTATGAGATTCATTAAGAATGCCTTCCACCAAGTATAACTTGGATCATTATATTCATTCAATGTTTTATAAATCAATTATGATCTACAATAATATATTAATTATTTATTCAATGAATCATTTGTAATCTAAAATAATATATAAATTATTTATTCTTATGAACTATATGTTTCACACACACACACACACACACACACACACACACACACACACACACACACACACACACACACAATTAAACAAATAAAATTTATAAACATACCTTTCTTACTTTCTTCTTTTCCAAGAGTCACAAACTCTCATAATATAAATCTTTTGAAAAGTCACAACACTTCATAGTTATAATCCTTTCAAAAAGTCACAACACTTCATAACTAGAATCTTTTGGAAAAATCCCAATACCTTAAAATCACAATATCTTTGAGGAGTCACAACTATTCCTAATTATGACTCTTTCTAATGTTCACATCCTTTCAATATCATTGACACCTTTTCAAAAATTCATTTATGTATTTTCTTCATATTACTTTCCTCTTCAATTTTTTTTCTTTTTGAACTCCTCTCTTCTCCTCTTCCTTTTTCCTCCTCTCTAAAATAAACTCTGATCGCTTTTATATCTTAATTTTAAGGAGTCATGTGTATTTGTTAAATCTCTTTTGACTTTTCATTAGATTTAGTTAATTTGTATTATTCTATGTTATATTATTTATTTACTTACTTATTTGTGTTTATCATTATTTATTATGAAATTCTATTTAGAAAGCTAACATACTTTCTACAATATTGTCTCTTGTATTTAATTTTATTTCTTTATTTACTTTTTTAAAATTTATTATTGTTTAATTATTAAAAATATCATACTAAATATTATTTCATTAATAATATAGATTAAATAATTATTATTTCCTAGTTTTATAAATATAACTTTATTATCGTTATTTTTTTAATAACATGTTATTATCTAATTATTATTAAAATTCTTTCTTAAAATGGGGATATGACAAACTAGTTAGTATTTTTTACTCTTTTATATTGAGCATTGTTAGGAGCCAAACCTATTAAAGGTTGAAAACACATTGTTAGGTGTGACCTTTTTAGAGGATTTAATTGCCCTATTAGGATTGGCCTTGTTAGAGGTCTTTAAGACAATTCAATAGAACTACCAAGGATAACAATGCTATTAATCCAAGTCCATTAAGAGATTTGGATCAATGCTAAAATGGTTAAAGAGTAACAATAACATGACCTAATTTGGATGCAACTAAATTGCTGATTATAGATCTCAATTCTGGCTTGTATACTTGATCCTTCTTGATCAAATATATCTTAAATTTTCTCTCATTCATTACACTTTCTAATCCTCAACTTGACCTTATACTTATATCTTTCACATTGTCAAGTTAGATAGAATACAACTTAGAATAATTAATATTCATCTTTTTAGTCAGTTAGAACCATCAAATAAATCAATTAAACTCAATATGTCAAAACAAGAAAATCCTTCATTAGCCAACCCTTCTCAGTAGACTCTAACTTAGAAATGATTTTCCTGTGTTAACCAAGTGAACTCAATTAACATTGTATATACACAAAGTTCCTTTAGTAATTGACTAGTTCCATCCAACATTTTCTTCATTAACCAAGTGAGCTTGGTTAACACTCATCCTCTACAAACTTTCCTTTTGTTCCTGAGTGAACTTGGTAGATACATACTCATCCTCTACAAACTTTCCTTTGGCACCTGAGTGAACTAGGTAGATACTATCTTCTAAACTAGGCAAACTTAGGAATACTTGGTAGCCATAGAAATCTATCTCCAATACTAAGTGAGCTCATCATATACTAACTGATAATTTTTGGGCATTTTTTTTGCACAAGGTCAATGGCAAGAATCCATAGCATAATTCCTCTCTTCAAAAGAAAATCTTTTTAAGGATCCACTCCAAGGTTCAGTGCTTGTCTTGCGATGTACCAAAATTTGCTTAGTAGAAGATAAATGTGAATGTTCACGAGGAGGCCTTTGCTGGTTCCAAAAAATCCTTTACCTTAGAATCAAGTAAAATCTATTTGTTTTCTCAAAAATATCACACCAAAAGAATAATATTTTTGTATTTTTTGTTTTTCAATGAATGCAACTCTAACAATGCAACTACTATGAGGTCCTATTCTAACAGGGGGGCTAGCAAAGCAAATAAAAAAACTGAAAGAAAATAACATGAAATCAAATAACTTGAAATTAAAATTCCTAAATAGACATAAGCTATAGAACACAATACGCTATGAGTTAAACCTTTGAAGAAATCAATAGGAAACCAATGAAAATAGGAGCAATACTTCCTAGAATCCACCGATGCAATCATCGGTAAGAATCTTTAACAAATCAAATGATCTTTCACTCTTCATCAAATCGTAAGGCCATGGAAAGTGCGCTCATGCGAGACAAAAAGCTATGTAGACTCAATTGGGTGATCTCTTCTCAAGCTCATTACGTTAGAAAAATTCATATATCTGAAGCAAACACCAGAACTAAAAGATCTCACAACTAGAAAAAATGAAATAAACCTTTGGCTCAATCACAATCTCATGAATAAAATCCACAAAAAAATGACACATTTAGGCAAGAATAACTACACTCCGAATGCTAACACCAAAAGCATAATTTTATTGCATAATAATGGTAGCCCTTTTTACATTTTACAATGGGGTATTTATAAGAAATCATCTCCTCAATTTGTGTTGAGAGTGAGAGATATCCTGATGCAATAAAATTCTTTTAAAACATTAAAACAAACTAAATATATACAAACTGAATATCTAACTGGTGCTTAGAGGGACTCCATCCATATTTTATTCATTAATTGGATGCATGAGCCCTTTACATGTCAAAAATAATGAAAGCATGAGAGAGAAAGTAGGAGGAAGCCATTAGTCAAAGTAGAAGTGCATGGAGACACCAAAAATAGAAGCTAGTCCTTCACTTGATGTGTGTCAGAGTTAACTTGCCATCAAAATGCATTTCTAATGCATGGAAAGTGCTATTTTTGGAAATGGTAGTCAACTATTGGCACACCTATGAATTGCATACCTGCAGAGTTGTGGAGCTGTGAAGATGTGGACCTGTTGAGCTCGATTGGGTCAAAATCTCAAAATTTTACTAAGTGTCAAAATTGAAATTCTAGCATATGGGTTTTGCTCATCTTTATCTTAAATATATGTTTGGATGTTTGCCCTTGAATTTCTCTATAATCTCAGTAATCGTAGCAGCATTGAGAAGATCCAAAGCTTCATACTTATCTTTGACCTTTTGTCTGTAGTTGTCCACCTCAATTAGAGTTTCTACAAAATCCTCGAGTTTGGTATCCAATTCTAACAATGCTTCTATCCTGAAGGCTTTTTTGATGTCTTCATCACTAGATGCTTCCTCTAAAGTCTTTCTAAAGTTTTCCACAACTACCTCAACTGGTAAAAGATTCTCTCATTCTTCATATTCAAAATATCCAAGCATGCATCACTATATAACTTTCTACTTCCAAAATCCGCTCTCAGGCTTGGTTCTTGAGCCTATGTATCTCATCATGCATTGTCTCCATCACTTTATTTCCCTCTGCAATCTTTTTTGTCCAATCATCTATCATTTCTAGCTCTTCTTCGATATATACATCAATTAGAATGTGGTACCTTTGTCCTTTTACGACCTGTAGAATTTGCAAATCCTTGCTCCAAACCCATACCTCATCCATAATACTGAAGTCCTACCTCAAAATTGCCACGATCTTATCAACATTTTCTTGTGTAGCATGTAATAATTTCAGACTTCCTATAATTATAGTGACACCCCTATCCTCAAGGTTATCTCGCCAATCCTGATAAGCTCTCAAGAATGGACTGAGCCATACACCTTCCCCTTCTTTAAGAATGGTAGTCAAAGTCTCCTCAGGGCATTCAAAATCAACAGGACCAATAAATTTAGATAGATATCCTTTCAAGATCTCAACTTGCCTTTGAAGTGCTTTGATTTCAATCTCATCACATTCCATATGGTTAAGAACCTCTTTGACTCCCATAGTCATCATCTGTCGAGAAGTATCCCATGTAGGCTTCCCTAAAATGATATCCTTCACTTCATAGTCTTGAAGGCTGACAACTTCTTCATTTGTACCTTTCAAAGGGTGAGCCACTTGTACAAATAAGTCCTAGTTTTGAGTAGTACTAATGAATGCAAATGGTGTTGCATCCTATAATGGAGAGTCAGACTTGTTCAAAATCTTTGCAATGTAACAAATATCATCCTCTAAAGCAAGGAATTGATGCTTAGCACTTCTCATTATTTCTTTTCGAAACCATCTCAAGATATGTCTTTCTATAACCTTGGCTCTAGATGATGAAGGGATGTGTTCAACTACCTCCTTCCCTCTATTGCTTTTTGTTGAAGTTTCCTATTGAGGGTTCTTCTTCTGCAGTCTCAGTTTCTGTAGATCTCGTAGTTTGATCATTAACTTCCTAGGAAGGCTATTGTATACATTCCATTACCTGTGCCTCTTTTGATGGCTCACTAGTAACCCTTGGTTCTAGTTCTCCTTGTAATGATGATTCCTTCTAAACATGTTCCTCTAAACTCAGAGGTGGAGGTGTCACTGAAACCTTATCTACCATCATAGCCTGAGGTGAAGATGGGGGCATTGGATGAGGACCTTGTGTCTTAGGTGGCATCTACATCCAATCTTGCTATTGAAATTCACCTATAGGAGTATCTCTGATCTTATCTCTAACCAATTATGTACCCACTAGCATGAAATCAAAATCTAGAATGGAGAGAATATAATCACCTAGCTCCCTTTTCTCATTCACCCATTGTTGTATTTCATCTTCTGAAGAAGAGAGCTCTATCATTTCAGCTTGAGTGGGTGGTGGGGTATTTGTGACATTCTTCTTTCTTTCCAATTTTGTGGCTTTGGCTAGTTGGGTTCTCCCTTATAGAGGCACTTTCTCTTCCTCCCCATTTGACTCTATTTCATCCTCATCTGATTCTTCCTTGAAAATGGTTTTAGGAATAGATGGATTAGGCACTAATCTTTTATGAAATCTCTACCTCTTTTTCATTCTAACCTTAACCCTCCTTTGCTTCTATAGAACCATAGGTGAAGAAAGCTCTTCATGCATCAGATGAATGGATGTCTCTGGAATGTCTCCCTCTTCTTATTGGCTTGAAAAAATAGGAGGAAATGGAAAATCAACCTAGATATGAGAAATTCTAGGGTCTCGGGGGTCCTGGGGAGTAGATTCATGTTGCTAGGAAGGGGTTTGTTCTTCAACATGCTCTATTTGGATCTTCTAAGGAGAGGCTCTCTTCCTCTTTTCCTTCTTCTTCTTTGATGGATGGTAGTATCCCACTAGATGATCAAGCTGGTAGACTGTTTTGGGCTTGATAAGAGACTGGAGCACAAAGATAGGAACTGTGACTTTCCTCCCCTTTACCCTTTTTGGGTGAGCATGTGCATGGAATATCACTGTGTCCATAATTGGATCAATTGGAAAGAGTTTCTTGATCCAACTCTTTGTCATTTTGATGACATGTCTTGCTCGATGATTAATATCATCTCCTTCCTCTCTATAAATTTTTGCATTTAGGATAGGCCTTTTGCCAACTTTATCTACATTGAATAAGGGATCTAGTAGCTCTTGTGAATCTTGTAACCTTATCTCATCTAGGATGGTCAATTGGAGAGCCTTCTCTGCTAAATACAAAGTCATTCTACAATAGTCCCTAATACAAACATCATAGTCATCTGTGACATTCATCCAATGATCTTCAATGGTGTCTTCATGGTAGAACTCTTTTCCTACAAAATTTTCCACTTTACCAACATTGTCAAATAATGACCAGGGAGAGTTATATTCTTCGAGAGGATAATTCTCCCATTCCCACTCAAAAGTTAGGATAGGACTACTTTCTCTTTACCTGGTATGCTTCTATTATAAAAGGCCAATCCCAACAAGGCCTTTGTTATTTCTTGATCCTCTCATAAGTTGACTCAATCTACCAAGAAATTTCCATTAGAACTAACTTGTCACTTGGGTACCTTGGGAGCTTCTTTGGATGAATGGATGCACCACCAACACAAATGTATGTAAATGTTTGGAACTAGATGAAATATGCATCGAGAGCTATGATCTATGCCTTGGCCTCATCAGACAATCTCTTTCCATAATCCCCTTCGATGAATCAAATGATGGAAAAGATGAAGGCATCATTCACGATCCTGTAGTCTTCACTTTGCAGTGAGAGCTTCTTCTTAACTAGCTGAGGATAAATTATATATGGCCATGTGTTAGGATCCTGCATAGTACCCTTCTTGTACAACCCAAGATAGTTGGTGGCTCTTGCTACAAGTAGATATACCACATAAGAAGTCATATAGATATTCTTCTTGTCCTTTACTATCTGCAACTGATCACACAAGTTCTCACTAAGTGTGGTGGCCCAATCTAGTGGCATCTTTGTGTGTCTGATGGTCTCAATGAAGTTAACCATGAATGGAGCAAGATGACCTGTTGTAAGCAATCCCATAACTCTTCTTAGGAGAATGATTGAATATCCAATGTCATCCTTCATGTATCCTCGAGTCATATCTACTTTACTTATTGTCTTTCCCCGAGATGGCTTCTCAATGAAGTATGAGGAATATATGATGTTAATGGCCTCCTGGTGATGATCCGTATGCCACCTCTCAGCTGCTTTATATGAAAGCCTGATAAACCAATCAGCTTTAGGTAGGTGAAAAACCATCTCAATATTATCAGGTCATAGATCTAAGACCACTTCCCCAGTGACGCTCTTTACCACCCTTTCCTTAGGAACAAAATGTTGAGATAAGGTCATAATCAATTTAGCTGACTAGACGGTCCTAGGATGTGATGCTGCATTTACCAATCCAAACCGGATTAAGGTAGATCTCCAAGAAGATCTTTTAGTTGGGTTGTTACAAACCCTCAAAAACTCTCCCAAATTCATGTGTCCAAGTTTTGTGTCTTTGATCTCAGATTGTTCATCATGCAATCATGACTTTGAGGTTACGCCTTGGAACTTGTACACAACTGGCTTTGTTGTTCATCTGGATGTGGATGCCATTTGATTATATTACCTACACGTCACAAAGAAAAAGAATGATTAATTATTGGATACATATAAAACATTCTTTAAAAATGATATTCTAGAACTTATTTTATTTTTTGTATTTTTTTTGTTTTTTTTTTAATTTTTAATATTAAAAAAAATTTAAAAGTTAAATTTAAAAAACAATAAAAAATAAAACATTAACATGGGGGTTTGAAACATGGTAGCGGCCGTGTGCATGCACATCCCAGAGGGGCATAGTAGGGATGCCGCGTGTGCACCCCCTAGAGGGGTGCAGCAGTGGCTGCACACACGTGTCTAGAAGGGTGCACGCAACGGTGGTTACGCGTGGCCTAGAAGGGCATGGTGGCATAATGACCACACTACCACGCATCCAAGAGGGTGCACAGGGGTGGCCGCGCGCAGCCCAGAGGGTAGTGTGGTGGTGTGGTGCGTGCGCGTCCAAAAGGGCGCATGCAACGCTGCTCAACACGCTTCCTCTTCTAGTTGTGTGCACGCACAAATGCTAGGTATGCATGGAAGGTGGAGGGGGGAAGGTTTCCATACCTTTCCCTCCTTAGCTCAACTTCTTCAACAACAAAATAAAAAAAACAAGGGAGGAGGGGGTTTTTTATAACTTCCCTTCCTCCTTTTCTTTGCATGCACATGCGCAAGATTTTTTTTTTTTTTTTTTTTTAGTGGACTTTTTGACTCTAACTTATTTAACTGAGATTTCTTCTCCCAACTCCCAAACTATGAGTTAGAGAGTCAAAAAAAGTAGGGGGTCCCCATTCCTAGTGAAGAATGGGGCATGTGTTGTGAATACCACAACAATAATGATATGACATTTTGTGTAACATTCAAGACAATACACAATTAATCAGTTTTTTCAATAGAATCTTGTTCCAATTTCTACCTTTTAGTAGTTGGTGTTAAGGGAGGGATTTTTAAAAGTTGCCTCTTTTACAAAGGAATAGGTTGTATATTTACATTCCTAGCCACAACATATCCTTCTTTTCTTTGCAAATTATATTGTCTAGGGATTATTATTATCCTATTTTCCAGCCTTTTCTCAATCTATATAGCTTGGTATGGGTAAGCTTGTATCAACATCCCCTATTTTTCATTAAGGGTTCACATGCACCCATCAAAATTACCCATAAGTTTATTAATCTTATCTCCCCAATATTTAATATCGCCAAGGGGATCATATTTCTTAGCTAAAGAATTAATAAACTATAGGACCCTAGTGTATACTTTCCACTTCTCCTTCTTCACTTCTTGTTATTGTAAAGAAAACTCATTTCTTATATTATCCTCAGGAATGTAAACAATATGTTCATAGGATTTAGCTTTGGTCCTATCTTTAAATATATCATAGAATCCTTTAGTGTCAACAAAATGAGGATGAGACTAAGCTAGTTGGTATTTTTCAATAAAATTACCTAGATTTCTCCATCCTCCCTTGGTGAGCATAATATTATGGACTACTATGAAATTTGGAAAAATTGTCCCTCTGGATTTACCCACTAGCTTTCTTTCTTCAAGCCCTCTTATCTTCCATAGAAACTTAGCAATTCCCACTTTTAGAGGCACCTAATAAGGAAGAACATGATATTTCTTATGGAAACCATATACTCTGAAGATAGTAGATATAGAGCAACGGATAATATCCCATATTTATGACTTGCTTTCAAACCCTTTGTATTATCCTTAGGCTTGATCAACTCTAATAAGGGCTGGGGTATCCTGGGATTATCTCTAGTCAAAAGAATTCTCAATTTTATAGAAAAATATTTTCAAAATGAACAAAACTAGCATATTGTAACCTCCCATGTCATGTCAGCACTCCATAGTTGAACTGATAGCTTCTTTCCCTCCTTTTCCAACTATAGTTTCATTTCCTTTGACAAAGAAAAAACTCTTCTATACAAGAAGATATACATCAACAATGAATACCAATAGAAGAGATTTTCAACCTTGGCCTTATTAATGCCAATTTTTCCATTATGAATTTCTTCTACAAGTTGATATGTTTCAAAATCAAAGGTAGATCTCATACCATACTGCAATGTCTAAGAAATAATGACAACTAGGGATCCATGGATGTGATCTTGCTCATCCATACCAAAGATTTTCTAGAGGGATAAGTAAAGTGCTTGTTTCCTAGGATTAAAATATTTTTTTAACAATGTCTCTAGGGTATGAGATGTCACTAATGGTAGATTCCCTATTGCTAAAAAATGTTCCTATAGTGGGCCTTTCCAAAGTTATACCCTATGAGCATCATATCATACTTGTAGATCATCTAGGTCAATTTTCTCATATAAGGCATGGTTAGGATTTAACATGAAGACTTCCCTAATCTGTTATGGCATGGCCCCTAAAAAGATTTTGTTAGCATAAATGCTTATGATCCTACTTTGAAGGAGTATCCTAAGCATTAGAAAGTATTGACATGTTGCATTCATGATTGTGTTTTTCATTGATTTCAACATAGTATGGTTTTTATAAATGCGAGCTAAGTAGCAGATAGAAATCTTAGTTGTACAAAAGATTGATTAGTTTTTTATTGATGTACAGTTATGGACATGTTCAACATAGTTTCTTGATGATGTGGTTTAGTGCATAGTGTCTAATTCAAAGATATATGAAAGTTGAAACTGATTTACAAAGAGTAGCTCAGAAATAGAGCACTTGGAAAGTAGTCCTCAATGTTTGTTCAATATATTTCATCTAAGATGTAATGAGAAGATGCACAAGTAGACAGTGATAGAGGATAGTCTATTGGTGATTTCAATAAGTGTGCAAGCCCAATTATCACATGTGTGAAGTGTTGTATAGATCATGAGCTGACAATTCTATTGTATTTGTAATTAATTAATTATTGTATTATAATTAATTGGTAAATCCCCAAGGCTAACTCAAGGAATCATTTTAATGACATGGCATAAAGGAAACATGTTTTCCTTGATTGGAAAGTGTCCTGATTGTTGTATGAAGTGCAAAGTATGAAAAGGAGCAGAGTATTTGAGGAATGCATGTAAGCAATTGAAAGGATTATTGGATGCAAGATTTGTGATGTGGTTACAAGATTAGAAGGATCATAAGTCCAACTAACAAGACAAAGTAAGATGAAGGAAGTACATTTCATTTCTAATATTCTACAAGGAATAATACAAAGATCATTTGGATAGTGAGTTCATTGGTCTTAACCTTGAAGATATTTGGGCAATGGGTCAAGCTATCTTCAACAACTCCTAATAGAGATTCAAAGTCTCCTAATAGGGACTCATATGTATTGAATGTATTCATAGACTCCTAATAGGGTCCATCCTCTAACAAGGAACATTTATTTAGTACATCATTTTGTGGGTACCATATCCACTGGGGTTTTCCATCTGATCAAGGGTTTCCCTTGTTAACATATCTACTATTATTATGTATGATTATCTTGTTATGGTTTCTAATTATATTTCTCATGTTGGGACTGAAAATTGTAGCCCTATAAATGATTTTTATGCATATGTAGTCAACAGTCAATTTGAAGCCTAGATGGTGTTTGAGTGGCTTAAAACCTTTCATTTGACATATGCGTGCAATCCACAGTGTTATTTTTTCATCCTGAATCATTCGGTGAAGTCCCATTTTGAGCTAGTCTCAAACTTGCAATTCTGCCAAAGTGTCAAATAGCAATAAGAGGCCTTGTTTGCATTTGAATATCTTGCACCCAGTAATGTTTCATGACTACCCACTTTGGATATATTTAATATGCATATCAGATAACCTATGTTCCAAGTTTCAAGTCATTTCAAATCCATTTGACTAGGCTTCCAACCCCTCAAAGTTGGTCATTTACTGTTTCATGCATTTGTGTAGTTATTCACAATTCTGGGAAGCCCTGTTCGACCAATAATATCTTTGACCTAGTTGACACAAATGAATAAATTATTTTTACATTGTGTTCTATGGGTTAGAGACTTCATATGTTCCAATTTTGAGATCATAATGAATCAATTTTATCAGTTTACTAGCATGATTAAAAACCTAGTTTACATTGTTTTGTTAGACTAAGGTGTCCTAATTTATCCATACCCCTATTCAGAATGTTATAACTTTGATCCCATGATTGGCTAGCCTAAATGGATTGTACCATTGTTTTGTGTCCTAAAAATCCTTGAAGTATGCTAGTTCCCAAGTCATGAAAAATCCATTTGCATACTTTCTTATGGTTGTCTATTTGCAAAAATTAATTTTTTGACATATTTGCTAGTTTAAAATTACCAAGTGTCTGTTTTCAAAAATTCACCAAATGCATCATGTGATTCGTAATGAGCCCAAAACATAGAATTATATTCTCATCATGACAAAGAACCTATATCCTAGTTTTCAAAACCTCAAATGATTAATAACCCAGTTTATAATACCGAACCCAAGCCCAATTTATGTTTTTTAACATTGTTTGCCTGCAGGATAATTGAAGTATGGATGTTCGGCAATTAAAAGCTTTTGATTGGCAATTCGTCATGGGCTAAGAATTTGCAATATGGTATAGTGTGTAGGATTGAACATTCACGCCAATTTTTGTGGCCTAGTTACTTGATTGAATCAATTTTTAAGGCCAACTGGTAGGCCTCCAAACACAAATTCACAATCTATAGAATTGATTAAAAGATTTGATTAAAGGGTCATGGCATCAACAAAAGAAATTACAGCGTATGTTTAATAATATTCCTCTTCAAATACTAGGAAGCTTTATTCCTTTTTTAGATGAAAAGGCCATTAGCTTGTTTAAAGTAGAGATGGTAATGATGCATGTTCTAGTTTGATCGAGAGCACTTGAAATGCTTGAGATTTCTACAGCAGAGCAAGGGCTGAATTTTGTTTCAGCATATGTGATATTTAATCACAAATTTCTTTGATGTGTGATTCAATAAAATGCAACTATATATGGAGGATTAGCCACCATTGGTTCCAAATTCTTATTTAAATCAATGTATTACTCTCCACGCACATTAGCAATTGGGTGGGTGTATAAAGCTAGCTAAATTTGATTGAAATTAAAATTTGTATGCCTTGGAATCTGCATATTTAGAAAATAATATTGATTGTATTCAATAAGGGGGTTTTTGAAAGAACTCGCAAGTAGCAACATCTCAAGGTAGTCAACACCAGAGTATGCTATAGAATGGAAGGAAAACCATCTTAAAAAGGAATTACACAAAAAAAAGGGGGGCAACAAAGATTTCTATTGATGGAAATATGAGAAAAGGGAATATTAAGAAATTAGAGTACTCTCCCTCGTGAAGAACAATAAATCAATTAAAAAATTCTTAGATAAAACTGTAGGGGTGGAAGAAAACAACAACAGGGTAGTTCATTCCTTTACTCATGTCATTAGACACCATGTAAACATTACATAATTTGAAAGAAGATGAGACATGGCAGAAGTTAAGAACAGAGGCAGGTAATTGTGTCCCATGCAACATTTGGAGAAGTGCCACACAAGTAGAGAAGAGCATGGCTAGATGCCAAAGAAAAGCATGCCCACATCTCAAACCAGATGCAAGCTAGAGTAGTAAATAATTTAGAATGAACAAAGCAATGTAAAATGGAGAACAAAGAAGAGTTTTCTTTTCCAACATATATCCCACATTGCTTATACTGCAAAGTTTTTGAATGTTTAAATACACCTCTATGCAATATCATAGTGACAATAAGATAGTGGTCTTTTATAAGGCAAGCTATGCATGGTGTGGGACCCAACCTAGATGGCCAGCTGGCATGAAAATAAAGGAATTTTAAAAAAAAAGATGCTCATGTGCTGATGTGGAGGCAGAGGCATAGGATTGTGCCATGTGGCACATCTTGTGGTTGATGCATTCCTACAACACCAAGTTGCAAGGAGGTTAAGGAATGCAGGTAAGTGCATGGGTACCATGTGGCAGTGGGCCCAGACCAATGGTAGGTGGCGATCCAGTCAGAGCAGTGAGGTGGCAATGATTGGACAGTTCTCCACCAATAAAATGATGACATGTGGCATTGTTGAGGTAGCTAATGGAGACATAAAGGTAAAATTAAAATTTTTGAAATGTCATTTTTTTAGTTTTAATTTTCAAAAGGGAGTACATGCATATTTTTTAAAAAATTAAATTTTCAAAAGGAGTGCACTTACAGGGTTTTTAAATAATAAGAGGCACATATCCTATAGTTGAAAACTTTAGGAATAATTTAAATTTTTCAAAATTTAAATTTCAAAGAGTTGTAGACCAAGTTTCATGCGAGACGATGACATTTTCAAATTGACTTTCTGGAGGTTTCCTATAAGCTAACATAGCAATATTATATATCACCAAAACTGGGAAGAGACGAACTTTCTAAATATGAGGTCAATGTTTGCATAAGTGCTCACTAGTATATTCTATAAGTAGTTTTTTGTTTTCGAGGGCATTCTCAGTAAAAGGGGCAGAATTCATCATGAAGCATTAGAATCAGATAAAAAGTAGATATGAAGGCTTGGTGAAGTCTAGATGTGAAGAAAATTGATTTTAAAGGGTTTTCTTGGCTTTTAGAAGTCATTTTTAACTATTTTTTATTTTTTACCATGGGTAAAGATCAGACATGAAATCAGTTAGGTTCTCAATCAAATATTTCAGATATTTTGTGCTTTTGGAGGCAAAACTAATTGAATATTTGATATGCAAGTTGAGGGGAAAGATCAAAAAGATGTTTTAACTTGTTGAGAAGGTTTTTCAAGTGGACAAATGTCATGTTCAGATCAGATCTAGGAATGAACTCTTCTCCTATATCTTTCTTTCTTTCATTTTTTGTAACAGTTACAATTTTTTCACTAGAGACCATTATTGGTTGGAAATATTCAGTCCTTCTATGAGACCACTTTGTGGATCCAAATTTATGATTCCACCTTCATTCTTTAGCAATTTCTCTTGTATGATCAGCAGTAGGAAAGATAATGTAGATAGTTTAGATCTATTAAGTTGTTTCATGTTTTGATTTCTTGCATATGAATGGATTAATTTCAAGGAAATAAATAAAAATAGTAGCAGATGATTGAGTTTCATTTTAAGTTTTTTCTCCTTTATCAGTACCCTTCAATATTTTATGATCTTTGACAGAGAGCTTAGGTTATAGTTGTAGTCCTTTAAGGCTGTATGTTATTTCATTGTTGCTTATAACTAAAAGGGTTATGTAAATGCTTCAGGGAAATCAATAGTGTTGTAAGGTTACTGATGGGGATATCATGTAAGAATGAGGTTTAGATTGAGAATAGATGTCTATTTACAAGTTAAATGCATAGATCAGATATCTGAAGATAGGAATATGTGATGCAGGAGCATCCTGGGTTGCCTTGTTATCTTGCTCATTTTGTTCACCTAGTAGTTCCTTCATGTGCCTAGCAGTCCTTCATGTGCCTAGTAGTTCCTTCATGTGCCTAGTAGTCCTTCATGTGCCTAGAAATTCCTTTATGTGCCTAGCAGTTGCTCATGTGCCTAGCAATTCCTTCATGTGCCTAGCAATCTTTTTTTCTTCATGTGCCTAGCAATCCTATTTTCTTCATGTGCCTAGTAACCCTATTTTCTTCATGTGCCTACTAGCCCTATTTTCTTCATGTGCCAAGTTATTTTAGAATTCCTTCATGTGCCGAGTTACCCAGTGTATGCCAATTGATTCTTCATGTGCCAAGTTACTCAGTGTATGTCAAGTGTTTATTCATGTGTTGAGTTATTTAGTGTATGCCAAGTGTTACTTCATGTGTCGAGTTACTTAGTGCATGTCGAGTGTTTCTTCATGTGTCAAGTTACCCAGTGTAAGCTGAGTGTTAGTATTTGGACATGATTTTGTGAGCCAACTTGCGAGATTTATTTCATTTTCAACATTTATGTTAAGATCTTTTCTTGTGATGAGTCTAGACCATTTTTGGGTTGGCCTTCCTATTATGTAATGATTCTAGAATGATCTATAAGTCATTTTGGTAAGTATAAATAGAATAAGTTTTACGAGAAGCTTTTTAAAAAGACGATTAGAGAGCAGAACTAAAAGTGTAAATTTGCAGTTGGATCTTTGAATGTGAATGTATTTGTAATTGGTCATAACCCAAAAGGCCTTACAGCTGGGCATGTATGAAGATATCTTGATGAATCAATAAAATTAATTCACTCTTCTTCCTCCTTTGGTTTCTGTCCACTTGTGTTTGCTTCCATTGTGTTAACTCTTGTAAGGTGGTTTGGATAGTTGGGTGAGCCTTTGGCCCAAGTTATTCCTTCCTTTGCCTATTTCAGTTGGTATCAGATCTTGAGGTTCATCCTTATGGAGATTGGATCATGTGGAACCCTAATTTGGATTTGGTTGTAGGGTGGTAGATCTATGGATTTGACCTATAACTTGCAGAGGGTTATGATCTTGCAAGAACTTGATTTTTAAAGATGGTTTATGGTAGAGGAAGTAATGTTGATAATGCTATATTGGATCAGTTGGGACAAATTGCAGCCAAATTAGATGTTGTGGAGACAACCCAAAGGAGAGGAGCACATCTTGATGATGTAAGTGATGATGAAGCAGTAGCACCAAACCATAATCCAGAACCTGAAGACAATCAAGATGAAGAAATATTGTTGAGAGTATTGTCTAGAGTGAATTCAAAGCATGCTGTAGAAGTTGTTCCATATGATGGAAAATTGGATACCAATGCTTTGGTGGATTGGATCTCTGATATGGGGAAGTTCTTTGAGTATGAAAACACTCGTGATAATAGAAAGGTGAAGATTGCAGTCACTAGGCTGAAAGGTCATGCATCACTATGGTGGGAGCACTTGCAAACTAATAGACAAAGGAGAGGAAAGGAGAATATCATAACTTGGCCAAAGATGGTGAACAAGGTAAAGAAAAAATTCCTTCATGCTAATTACCAAGTTAGCTTGTTGAGAAAGATAAAAAATTTGAAACAAAAGGACATGACTATAAAAGAATATAGCAAGGAATTCTATAGATTAGACATCATATCTGGACATGTGGATGATGATGTTGAGAAAATTGCAAGATACATTAATGGATTGAGATCTGGAATACAATATGAAATAAGTTTTATAAAGCTAGAAAGTATAGAAGAAGGATATCAATATTCCTTGAAAGCTAAGGAGATCTTGACAAAGAAGCATGAACAAAGAGAGATAGGTAGAGGTGGTAGATTCTAGAGAGGCAGAGGTAGATCTTATGGAGAAAGTGGTAGATCTGACAGTTCTATGTAGGATAAAGGAAAATCTGAATGGAAGAATGATGACAAAGGCAAGACTAAATGGAAAAGTGGTAATTCTTACTGAGGAGGCACTAATTCTTATCAAGGAAGAGGTAATTCTTATTCTAGAGGTGGATTTCATGGTAATTTTTTTAGATGTGGCAAAGAAGGGCATAGATCCTTTGAATGTAGATCTTCTAAAGGAGGGTTGAATGATAGAAACACTATGATTCAAGAAGACATTGAGAGTTCACCAAGTGGACCTAAGGATGGAGAAAATTTGATGGTGAGAAGAACCTTATGTAATAAGGGAGGTGATGAGGAACCTATTTTAAGGAGAAGTCTTTTCAAGACAAGATGTAAGATGGCTGAAAAATGTTGTAAAGTGATCATTGACAATGGAAGTTCTACAAATCTGGCATCAAAAGAGCTAGTTACAAAGTTGCAATTGCAAAAGTTGAAACATCCCAAACCTTATCATGTTTCATGGATCAAAGATGAGCATAAGATATTGGTAAGTGAGCAATGCCTTGTGAAGTTCAAAATTGGACATTACTTTGATGAAGTTTTGTGTGATATTATGCCCATGGATTGTTGTCATATTTTTTTGGGCAGACCTTGGCAATATGATAGATATGATGTACACGATGGAAGATTGAATCAATATACTCTTTGGGTAAATGGGAAGAAACAAACATTGTTGCCTTTGATCAAAAGTCCAGATGAGGTTAATTGTACTGCTATAAAAATTTTCATGGTTAATGGGAAACTATTTGAAAAGGAAATGACAAAGAATCAAGTCTGTTTTGCTAAAATTCCAAGAAAACTAAGTTTTCTCAATGGAGACTGAGTGCAAGAAAATATTGTTAATCGAGTGCTAGTTAGTGGTGACTGAATCAAAGATGGTAGTATTGACCGAGTGCCAAAAGAAATTGTAGAGTTGTTGAATGAGTGTAAAGAAATTATTGCTGATGATATTCTTGATGGTTTACCTCCAGTAAGAAGTATAAGTCATTGTATGGATCTGATTCCTGGAGCTAGTTTGCTAAAAAAATCACTATATAGATTGACACCTGCAGAGAATGAAGAACTTAATAGAAAAGTGCATGAGTTGTTGCAAAAAGGTTTGATCAAAGAAAGCTTGAGTCCATGTGTTGTACCTGCTATATTAGCACCTAAAAAGAATAGAGAATGGAGAATGTGTATTGATTCCAGAGCCATTAACAAGATAACTGTGAAATATAGGTTTCCTATGCCAAGGATGGATGACATAATGGATTTTTTGAGAGGAGAAAAGTATTTTACCAAGATTGATTTGAAGAGTGGCTACCATCAAATCAAAATCAGAGAAGGTGATGAATGGAAGACTGCTTTCAAGACAAAAGATGGTTTGTATGAATGGTTGGTTATGCCTTTTGGTCTGACTAATGCACCTAGTACTTTCATGAGGTTGATGAATGGAGTCCTAAAAAGATTCTTGGGTAAATTTGTGATTGTTTATTTGGATGATATTCTAATATTCAGCAAGACTAAGGAAGAACATCTTGAGCATATTAGACAAGTATTGCAGAGGTTGAAAGAGGAAAAGTTGCTAATTAATCTGAAAAGTGTTCTTTTATGCAAGATGGGATTGTGTATTTTGGATTTGTGATTTCAATTGATGGTTTGAAGATGGATCCTAAGAAGGTTAAAGAAATTTTGGAATAGCCTACACCTAAGAATGTGAGTGAGGTAAGATCATTTCATGGTTTGGCTAGTTTTTACAAAAAGTTTATAAAGAATTTTAGTGTTGTTTGTAATGCTATGACTGAAACAATGAGGGGAGATAAAAAGGAATTCAAGTGGACATAGGGAGTTGATAAGAGTTTTGAGACTTTGAAACAAAATGTTGCTGAATTACCTATATTGGCTTTACCTGATTTCATCAAAGTATTTCAAGTTGAATGTGATGCAAGTGGTAATGCAATAGGAGTTGTATTAAGTCAAGAAGGTAAGCCAGTTGCTTTCTTTAGTAAACAGTTGAATGATGCTAAAAGAAAATATTTTGTGTATGATCAAGAGTTTTATGCTATTGTTCAAGCATTGAAGAAATGGAGATATTATTTGATGCCTAAGGAGTTTGTGTTGTATACTAATCATAAAGCTTTACAATACTTGGGAAGTCAACATAAATTGAATCAAAGGCATATGAAGTGGGTTGAGTATTTGTAGAGTTTTTCATTTGTGATCAAGCACAAGAGTGGAGTTACTAACAAAGTTGCTGATGCATTGAGTAGAAGACATTCTTTGTTGACTAAAATGAAGGTTGAAGTTCTTGGTTTTGATGAAATGAAAAAGTTGTATGATGCTGATCCTAATTTTTCTAAGGCATGGAGAGTGTGCAGAGCACCATATCTGATAGATTACATAAGTAAGTATGATGAGTATTTCATTCAAGAAGGTATGTTGTTCAAAGGCATTCAATTGTGTATTCCTAGAAGTTCTATGAGGTTGAATTTTATTAAGGAAAAGCATAGTGGTGGATTAGCTAGACATTTAGAATTGATAAGACATTGAGTTTGCTAAAAGAGAAATATTATTGGCCATAAATATATAAGGATGTTCAAATTTTTTTAAAGAGTTGTGGAGTTTTTCAAGTTGCAAAAGGAGTGAGTCAAAATACTAGCTTGTATACACCTACTAATATTCCTGATAAACCTTGGACTGATATTAGTATGGATTTTTTTCTTAGATTGCCTAAAATAATGAAAGGGTATGATTCCATATTTGTTGTAGTGGACAGATTTTCTAAGATGGCTCATTTTATACCATGTAAGAAGACATTAGATGTTAAGCATGTTGCTAAACTATTTTTTAAAGAGATTGTGAGATTGCATGGATTGCCAAGAAGCATTATTTCAGATAGAGACAGTAAGTTTGTTGGTTATTTTTGGAAGACTTTGTGGAAGAAGATGGGTACTAAATTGAAGTTTAGTTCTACATTCCATCCACAAACAGATGGATAGACAGAGGTTGTGAATAGAAGCTTGGGAAATTTTTTGAGATGTTTAGTTGGGAATAAGCCAAGTAATTGGGAGATGATATTGGTACAAGCTGAATTTGCATATAATAATTCTATGAATAGGAGTATAGGGAAGACACCTTTTGAGATTTTTATCAGAATGCATCCTAGAAGTATATCAGATTTGAGAGATGTTGTTGGTGAAGAAAAGAAAAGCACTACAGGAGAATAATTTGTTGATTTTATGGAGTCCTTGCATCAGGAAGTGAAGTTGAGGTTGGAACAAAGAAATCAAAAGTATAAGGAGGAAGCTGATCAGTCTAGAAGACACCATGATTTTCAAGTTGGTGATGAGGTGATGGTTCATCTAAAGAAAGGAAGATTCCCAGTTGGAACATATAGCAAGCTGAATATGAAGAAATTTGGACCTTGTAAGATCCTAAAGAAGTTTGACAAAGGTAATGCTTATGAAGCTAAGTTACTTGATGACATGGATATATCTCCTATACTTAGTATTGCTGATTTGTATAAGTATCAAGAGTTAGAGGATGAAGTTGTTATACCAGATGATTATCCTAAGAAATAGATTGAGGAAGTTGAACAGATATTGGATCAAAAATTTGGCAAGAGTACAAGAGGAAAAGATTACTATGAATATTTGGTGAAGTGGAAGAACAGACTTATTGAAGATGCTTCATGGATTTCTCAATTTGAATTGGATTCAGCCTAGGTATCTAAAGAAAGGAAGATTCTCAGTTGGAACATATAGCAATTTGAAGATGAAGAAATTTGGACCTTGTAAGATCTTGAAGATGTTTGATAGTGGTAATGCTTATGAAGTTGAGTTACCTAATGACATGGATATATCTCCTATATTTAATATTGCTGATTTGTATAAGTATCAGGAGTTAGACGATGAAGTTGTTATACCAGAAGATTATCCTAAGAAATAGATTGAGGAAGTTGAACAGATATTGGATTAGAGAGTTGGAAAGAGTACAAGAGGAAAAGATTACTATGAATATTTCATGAAGTGGAAGAATAGACCTATTGAAGATGCTTCATGGATTCCTCAATTTGAGTTGGAGTCAGCTCAGGTTGGGACATCTCAATGATTCAGGAGAATCATTTCTTTCAACCCTGGTTGTCTGATGTAGGAGCATCCTAGGTTACCTTGTTATCCTGCTCACTTTGTTCACCTAGTAGCTCCTTCATGTTCCTAGCAGTTCCTTCATGTGCCTAGTAGTCCTTCATGTGCCTAGCAATTCCTTCATGTGCCTAGCAGTTCTTCATGTGCCTAGCAATTCCTTCATGTGCCTAACAATCCTATTTTCTTCATGTGCCTAGCAATTCTATTTTCTTCATGTGCCTAGTAACCCTATTTTCTTCATGTGCCTATTAACCCTATTTTCTTCATGTGCCTACTAACCCTATTTTCTTCATGTGCTGAGTTACCCAGTGTATGCCAAGTGATTCTTCATGTGTCGAGTTACTCACTGTATGCCAAGTGTTTCTTCATGTGCCGAGTTACCCAGTGTATGCCGAGTGTTTCTTCATGTGTCAAATTACTCAGTGCATGTTGAGTGTTTCTTCATGTGCTGAGTTACCCAGTGTAATTTGAGTGTCAATATTTGGATGTGATTTTGCAAGCTGACTTGCAGGATTTATTTCATTCGCGACATTTATGTTAAGATCTTTTCTTGGGATGAGTCCAAACTATTGTTGGGTCGGCCTTCCTCTTATGTAATGATTCTAGAATGATCTGTAAGCCACTTTGGCAAGTATAAATAGAACGTTCAGGCTTAGAATTAGGAAATTTTTGGAAAAAGCTTTTAAAAAAGAAAATTAGAGAGCAGAACTAAAATTGTGAATTTGCAGTTGGATCTTTGAATGTGAATGTATTTGTAATTGGCCATAACCTAGCAGGCCTTATAGCTGGGCATGTATGAAGATATCTTGATGAATTAATAAAAGTAATTTACTCTTCTTCCTCCTTTGGTTTTTGTCCACTTGTGTTTGCTTCCATTGTGTTAACTCTTGCAGGGTGGTTTGGATAGCTGGGTGAGCCTTTGGCCCTAGTTATTCCCCCTTTTGCCTACGTCAATATGTCTTAGATATCCATATGTGTGTTTTTGATTCATGGAATTTTCCAATGGTTAAGGCATTGATTAGATTACAGGATCATCAGGTCTTACTGCCACATATCTAAGGGTTTTTTGAATTCAACATCATTTATCAAATGTTCTTTCCCTTTCATGTTGAAGAACCTAAATGTGATGCCCTCACTCAGCTTATGAAGTCCATGGTTTTGCATTTAGCTACTACAGATTTATGTCAATTCATAAGTCGTTAGGAGATATAAGGGATTTTATCTACTTTAATAGATTTGGGTATATGTTTTGCACTGGTACCATACATCAAAATCTCAAGGTTAACCCACCTAGGTTTTGTAGAGCCTAAAGTAGAAGAAGGGCCATGCCTTATAGTTAGCCTGGTGTCTGAACTGATATGTTAAAAATGGGAGTTAACTGCCCCTAGATGTGTCATATTCTCATCAGGATAATTTAAAACCCTCCAACAATTTAAAACACTAACAAAATGGTGACTCTGCTAGGGAATTGTATTGAATTGGAATGGTAGAAAACCTTGAGAATTTGAAAAAATAAGATTCAATACAATAGGAGAAGTGTGTGAAAAAATTGTACCAATAAGTTATCTAATGTGTTTGCCAGTTTTCTTACTCAAATATCATGCACCACAATTGAGCTCTATTCATGGATAGCAGTATGTTGTGAAATTGGATGTAATTGTGTTCTATAATTGTTATAGGTCTATCTTCAATCAATTCAGTTTTTGCAAGTGATGTTGAGAAAGTTCAAAGTCAAGAAATAATTTATAAAGTGTAGTTTCTTTTCAAGATGATAATGATCTGCAAGTTTCTCCTACATTGAAGGTCTAGTTCAGATTTGTCAAGTGACAAATTATGTTTTATTTCTCACATGAGTGAGTGGTGACTCTCAAATCTCTATGCCAGTTTGTTCGTAGTTGATTTCATTACAAAATTTTGAAGGACTTTCAGTTGTATGGGTAGATGTAAAGTTTTTGATAGTCTCTTGGAAAGAAATTTTAAAATTCTTGATAAGTTTTAAGGTGCTATTTGCAATTGACTATTATAAGAAATTGAAGTGTAAAAAGTGAATCACAACAGTGATCTCTTTATCCTCTTGAAAGGAGGTGGTGACTCTAAAAAAATTTGACCAGTGGTGTAAAGGTTTTTTAGTCTTACACCTGTGCTAAACCAACAGATCGAAGTTTGCATCAGCACTTGAGGTATTTTGGTTTTCATGTTTTTTTTTTCATGGAAGTCAAAAAATGTTTAAAACATGGTAGCCTCTATTCAATGATTTTTAGCACTAGAAGGAAGAGGTAGAAATTTTTTTCTATAACGAAGTTAGATCTCAGATCTGAGATTAGTTTACCAAATTTTGAGAGTTTAGAAACTGTGAGTACTAACATTGCTATGTCGAATAGACTGGTCTACAAAAGGATTTTCAATCTTATAAGATTTGAGGTAGGAAATACTCAAGGTTTAAATTCTAAACAATGTTATTTAAGGCTTAAATCAATAATCAGTAAGATGCATTTTCATTGTAGGCCTAAGGAATCTTCCTTGCCTAGTGTTTTCCTTGATGTTCTAGTACCCGATTCAGTCAATTAGCCAGCACCTATAAGATTACAAAAATTATTGCAAATTGAAAGATTCATTGAGGAGATGGAAAGTGGTAATTATAGATTTCATGATATATATCCTAATGATGATAATGAGTGTGCAAAAAGCTAGGGCAGTAATGAATATAATGAATCCGTAGAGAAAGATCATTTTTCTTTCGAATGTGAAGAGAAGGATTCAAATGCACAAGGAAGATAGAGGTGAAAGTGAAAGTAAACTTGGTTATAGTAAATATGAAGTTTTGGAATTATATAATAGCAATAAGGGTAGTGATTTCCATGATGAGAGTAAATGTTGTAATAAAACTAATTTTTTAGATTGTTACACTAATGATTTTGTTGTTGTAAGTTCTTCATGTCATCTAGATGATAATCACAGCTGAGAGAAGATTTGTGAGGCAGCCTTCTTAAGCTCTGATGAAATCTCTATTTTGTTGGCTCATGATTTTGAAGAGAAAGAAAGTGTTTCTAAGGATCTTCATATTTTTCATCATAATATTTCTTCATTCAGTCAAATCAATTCCCCAAAGTTTGATGTGGAAAGAGAGGTAGAATCCAAAAAAACCTTATCAAATTTTGGAGGTGTATTTAAAATGACCTCAAATTTTTTTGCACATGATGATTTATTGGATGCAGGGCATGTTAGTGAAGGGAAGTTTAATGCTATTTTAGATTCTTTTCATGCTGATCTTGTTGAACATTGTTTTGATGTTTCATGTGATGAAGAGGAAAACTGTGAATGTCGTCAATCTAAATATGGATTTTCTTTATATGTTGATAATTCTTGTAGAGATAAGTTCAAGGTTTATTCCAACTTTCAGTTAGATGAAGAAAATGATTATGATCAACACAGTTTAGATCAGCACTTTCAAAATGAGTTTTCAATTTTTGGTGACTAATCAGTTGTTTGAAGAATGTGAAGAAGTTTTAGTAAAGGATAAATCTGATTTAGTGAATGACATGACTGCAAGTAGGCAACAATCAGATTTAACATACTCTTTGCAACTAGAGACACAAGGTGAGTTGCAAATTTTGGGTATGTGCAACTTGGTGAATAGTGTAAAATATAAAGTCTTTGTGTTTCTAATCAGCATGCTTGAATCATTGTTGAATTTTGATTCTTAGTTTAGTTTATGTAATTATGAGCATGCTGATGTTTTATCTCATAATGAGCATGAATACGAAGTTAACACTGATGAGTGTATGTATTATGAGAATGAAGGCGTGAATTCAATTTTGACAAGTGTTCTGTTTCAAAATGCTAATCTAATTGGTGGAATTGATGGGAAATATAATTTCAGTTTACCTTGGAAAAGTTCAAATGAGAATCAAGTATACGATAGAGGTAAACAATTTTGTTGAAGTTCGGTGGCCGGGAGCCACCGTTTGTACATAATCTTAGTGGTAGTTTCCTATTTTCAATAAAGTTGTTCAAGAGAAGTGTTTGAAGTTGTTGGGAATGGTCTGCTTCTTCTAGAGATCTAAAATCTTTCCATGCCTACAAGGGACATGCATCCCTAGATAGAGCCATTTTTGGGACTCAAAATTGTAGCCCTAATTTTTAGCACCATTGAGAAATTAAGCCCTATAAACGCTTTTTATGCATATGTAGTCAGCTATCAGTTTGAAGCCTAGATGGTGTTTGTGTGGCTTAACACCTTTAATTTGACATATGCATGTGATCCAAAATGTTATTTTGTCATCCTGAATCATTCAGTGAAGTCCCATTTTGAGCTAGTGTCAAAACTTGCAATTCTACCTAAGTGTTAAATAGCGATAGGAGGCGTTGTTTGCATCTAAATATCTCACACCCAGTAATGTTTTATGACTAGCCACTTTGGGGATATTTAATATGCATATCAAATAACCTATGTTCCAAGTTTTAAGTCATTTCAAATTCGTTTGACTAGGTTTCCTACCCCTCAAAGTTGGTCATTTATTGTTTCATGGATGTGTAGTTATTCACAATTCTGGGAAGCCCTATTCGACCAATAATATCTTTGACCTAGTTGACCCAAATGAAGAAATTATTTTTGCATTGTGTTTTAGGGATCAGACACTTCATATGTTCCAATTTTGAGATCATAACGAATCCATTTGATCAGCTTGCCAAAATGATTAAAAACCTAGTTTACATTGTTTTGTTACGGCTAAGGTGTCCTAATTGATCCATACCCCTATTCATAATGTTATAACTTTGATCTTGTGATTGGCTAGCCTAAATGGATTGTACCATTGTGTTTTTCCCTGAAAATCCTTCAAGTATGCCAATTCCCAAGTCATGAAAAATCCATTTGCATACTTTCTTATGGTCATCTGTTTGCCAAAAATTATTTTTTTGACATATTTGCCAGTTTAAAATTTCCAAGTGTCTGTTTTCAAAAATTTTCCAAATGCATCATGTGATTAATCATGATCCCAAAACATAGAATTATATTCTCCTCATGACAAAGAACCTATATCCTAGTTTTCAAAACTTCAAATGATCAATAACCTAGTTTATAATACAGAACCTGAGCCCAGTTTCTATTTTTTTAACATTGTTTGCCTGGAGGATAATTGAAGTATGGATGTTTTGCAATTAAAATCTTTTGATTGGGAATTCGTCATGGGCTAAGAATTTGTAGTATGGTAGAGTGTGTAGGATTGAACATTCATGCTGGCCTGGTTACTTGATTGAATCAATTTTTAAGGCCAATTGGCAGGCCTCCAGACACAAATTCACAATCTGTGGAATTGATTAAAAGATTTGATTAAAGAGTCATGGCATCAACAAAATAAATTGCAGCATATGTTTAATAATATTCCTCTTCAAATGCTAGGAAGCTTCATTCCTATTTTAGATGAAAAGGCCATCAGCTTGTCTAAAGAAGAGATGGTAATGATGCATCTTCCAGTTTGATAGAGAGCACTTGAAATGCATGAGATTTCTATAGCAGAGCAAGGGCTAAACTTTGTTTCAGCATATGTGATATTTAATCATAGATTTCTTTGATGTGTGATTCAATAAAATGCAACTATATGTGGAGGATTAGCCACCATTGGTTCCAAATTATTATTTAAATCAATGTATTACTCTCCAAGCACATAAGCAATTGGGTGGTTGTATAAAGCTAGTTAAATTTGATTGAAATTAAAATTTGTATGCCTTGGAATCTGCATATTTAGAAAAATAATATTGATTGTATTCAATAAGGGGGTTTTTGAAAGAACCCACAAGTAGCAACATCTCAAGGCAGTCAACACTAGAGTATGTTGTAGAATCGAAGGAAGACCATCTTAAAAAGGAATTGCACCAAAAAAGGGGGAAAATAAAGATGTCTACTAATGGAAATATTAGAAAAGGGAATATGAAGAAATTAGAGCACTCTCCCAGGTGAAGAGCATCAAATCAATTAAAAAATTCTTAGAT
This sequence comes from Cupressus sempervirens, assembly GCA_028749045.1. NCBI lineage: Eukaryota > Viridiplantae > Streptophyta > Pinopsida > Cupressales > Cupressaceae > Cupressus > Cupressus sempervirens. Next base: position 815,998,973 of record CM053789.1, on the reverse strand, counting down.
AAAACTGCAGGGGTTGAAGAAAACAGCAACAAGGTAGTTCATGCATTTTCTCATGTCATTAGACACCATGGAAACATTACATAATCTGAAAGAACATGAGACATGGTAGAAGTTAAGAACAGAGGCAGGTAACATTGTCCTAGGTAGAATTTGGAGAAGTCCCACACAAGTAGAGAAGAGCATGGCTAGATGCTAAAGAAAAGCATGCCCACATCTCAAACCAGATGCAAGCTCTCAAAGAAAATGGAGATTGATGGAGTAGTAAATAATTTAGAATGAACAAAGGAATGGAAAATGGAGAATAGAGAAGAGTTTTCTTTTCCAACATATATCCCAGATTACTTATATTGCGAAGTTTTTGAATGTTTAAATACACCTATGTGCAATAGCATAGTGTCAATAAGAAAGTGGCCTTTTATAAGGCAAGCTATGCATGGTGTGGGACTCGACATAGATGGCCAGCTGGCACAACAACCAAGGAATTTGTAAACAAAGATGCTCATGTGTCGATGTGGAGATAGAGGCATAGGATTGTGCTACATGGTGCATCTTGTGGTTGATGCATTCTCACAAAACCAAGTTGCAAGGAGGTTAAAGAATGCGGGTAAGCACTTGGGTGCCACATGGCAATGGGTCCAATCTAGTGGTATGTGGTGATCTAGTTGGAGCAGTGAGGTGGCAATGATTGGATAGTTCTCCACCAATAGAATGATGACATGTGGCATTGTTGAAGTAGCCAATGGAGATATAAAGGGAAAATTAAAAATTTTGAAATGTCATTTTTTTAGTTTTAATTTTCAAAAGGGAGTACATGCATATTAAAATGTTTCTTTTTTTAAATTTTCAAAAGGAGTGCACGTATAAGATTTTTAAATCACAAGAGGCACATTTCCTACAGTTGAAAACTTTAGGATTAATTTAAATTATTCAAAATTTAAATTTCAAAGAGTTGCAGACCAGGTTTCATGCCAGATGGGGACATTTTCAAATCGACTTTTTGGAGGTCACCTGTAAGCTAACATAGTGATATTATATATCATCGAAACCAAAAAGAGACAAACTTTCTAAATATGAGGTCAATTTTGGCATAGGTGGTCACCTATTTAGTCTATAAGTAATTTTTTGTTTTCCAGGGCATTCTCATTAAAAGGGGTAGAATTCATCATGAAGCATTAGAATCAGATAAAAAGAAGATATGAAGGCTTGGTGAAGTATGGATGTGAAGAAAATTGATTTTAAAGGGTTTTCTTGGCTTTTAGAAGTCATTTTTTAACTGATTTTCATTTTTTACCATGGGTAAAGATCAAACATGAAATCAATTACTTGTTCAATTAGATATTTTAGATATTTTGTGCTTTTGGAGGCAAAACTAATTGAAGATTTGATATGCAAGTTGAGGGGAAAGATCAAAAAGATGTTTTAACCTATTGAGAAGGTTTTCCAAGTGGATAGATGTCATGTTTAGATCAAATCTAGGAATGAAATCTTCTCCTATATCTTTCTTTCTTTCATTTTTTGTAAGGGTTCTAGTTTTTTTCACAAGAGACCATTGTTGGTTGGAAATCTTCAGTCCTTCGATGAGACCACTTTGTGGATCCAAATTTGTGATTCCACCTTCATTCTTCAACAATTTCTCTTTTATGAATAGCAGTAGGAAAGATAATGTAGCTAGTTCAGATCTATTAAGTTGTTTCATGTTTTGATTCCATGCATATGAATGTATTAATTTCAAGGAAATAAATACAGAGAGCAGTAGATGATTGAGTTTCATTTTAAGTCTTCTCTCCTTTATTAGTACCCTTCAATGTTTTATGATCTTTGACAGAGAGCTTAGGTTGTAGTTGCAGCCCTTTAAGTTTGTATGTTATTTCATTATTGCCTATAACTCAAAGGGTTATGTAAATGCTTTAGGGAAATCGACAGGTTGGTAAGGTTACTGATGAGGATATCATGTAAGAATAAGGTTTAGATTGAGCATAGATGTCTATTTACAAGTTAAATGGATAGATCAGATATCTAAAGATAGGAATATGTATCAGATATCCATATGTGTTTTTTTTATTCATGGAATTGCCCAATGGTTAGGGCACTGATTAGATTATAGGATCATCAGGTCTTGCTACTACATATCTAAGGGTTTGTTGAATTCAACATCATTTATCAAACATTATTTCCCTTTCATGTTGAAGAACCTAAATGTGTTTCCCTCACTCAGCTTATGAACTCCATGGTTTTGCATTTAGTTACTGCAAATTTATTTCATTTCATAATTCATTAGGAGATATAAGGGCTTTTATCTACTTTAATAGATTTAGGTATATATTATGCACTGGTACCATACATAAAAATCTCAAGGTTAACCCACCTAGATTTTGTAGAGCTTGAAGTAGAGGAAGGGTCATGCCTTATAGTTGGCTTAGTGTCTGAATTGATATGTTAAAAATGAGAGTTAGCTACCCCTAGATGTGTCATATTCTCATCAAGATAATTTAAAACCCTCTAGAATTTTAAAACACCAACATCTAATATAGTTAAAGTTTAATAAGGTTGATAATTGTGATATTAGTTATATAATTGATTCACCCCCCCTCTCAGTTATATTGGTGGACTATATATTCTAATAATTGGTATTAGAAAGAGATCTATTGATGTGCAACATGAGAGCTAGAGAAGCTCTACTATCATCTCTTCTAGTAAATGAATAGAATCAAGTAAGGTCACTTCAAACATCTCATGAAATTTGGAAAGTATTAGAATCTACTATTGAACATGATACACATGGAAAGAGAATTAGATTGCAAAATTGGATATATGCATTTCAAGATGCTAAGATGATGGAAGATGAATCTGTGAGAAGCTATATTGGTAGAATATCATTAATTTTTGTACAAATTCAATTTCATAGTGGAACCAAGGAAGAGGATGAGTATTATGGAAGATCTTGAAAATATTGGCACCACCATTTAAGTAAGTAGCTTAGATGATTTAGCTATTGATAACATGCACTAAGGATTTTACCAAGGAAACATTGCTTGGAAGATTAGAAATTGTAGAAGTAGATCTAAGATAGTCTAGAGATCTAGCATGAGTGGAAATAGATTTTAGTGCCCTTAACATTTTACCTAATTTGACAAGAAGTGCAAGCACACGTGAAGATTTTTCTACTAGCATCATATCTGATAAAGAGAAGAAGATTGAGGAAGGTATAACCCTTCTTTTGAGAAGAGAAAAAGATGGTAAGAAAATCTTTAAATGTTGGACTTGTGATGAATTTTTTCAATATGCATCTAAATTTCTTAAAAGAGAGAAAAATTATAAGGTAAAATTCAAGCCTAGAAGAGATAGAATTTTTTTGTAATAAAATAAAGATGAAGAATCTAATGAGAGAGGTCAAAGTAAAAGAGATGATGAATTGGGATTTGTGGCTATCAAGGAAGATGATCTTGATAGAAAAATTAGAGAAGAAAGAGATCTTATTTCCCAAGTTGAAAAGAAATTTGATTGGATAATTGATAGTGAATGTTCACATCACATGACTAGTGATATGAATAAGAAATTTAGGTTTAGGAATCATGATGGAGGTATTGTTAGAGTTGATTAGAATGTAGTGTTTCATATAATAGGAATTGGATCTATTCCTCTTGATGGTAAAATTAACATTGATGACATTTATTTTGTTGATGGATTGAAGCATAATTTGTTGAGTGTTGGATAGTTGGTGGACAAGGATTATTAGTTACAATTCACTAAGAAGACCTACATTATCAAAGATAGAGATGGTAAGATAATTGGAATAGGCACAAGGTCTGGAGGTAATGTATTTCAATTGTATCCTATTGAAATGACATGTTTGGTAGCTAAAGTGAAAAATAGTTGGTTGTGTCATAGAAGATTCTATCACATAATTTTTTATAATATTGTGAATGTTAGTAGCACATTTGCACTCAAAAACTTGTCTAACATAACAAAGCTAACTAATGTTGTTCACAAAGAATTTATTTTTTGTAAATAAAAGAAAGCATCATTTCCTAGCAAGAAGTTCACTACCAAAAAGAAGTCGGAGATCATTCACACAGATCTGAGTGGTCCTTCAAGAAAAAGATGATCCTATGGTGAAAGGTATTTTATTATTTTTGTTGATGATTTCACTAGAATGATGTGTAGAATTTCTTAAAGATAAATTTGAAGCTCTTGAAAATTTTAAGATATTTTAGAATACAGTTGAGAGTGAATCTGGTGTTAAGATAAAGTGTTTGAGATCAGATAGATGAGGAGAGTTCACCTCTAAAGAGTTTAATATATTTTGTGAAGAGAATGGAATCAAAAGACCTCTATCCTAACCTAGACCACCTTAGTAGACTGAGATATCTAAAAGAATAAATTAATTAATAGTAGAGGTAGAAAGAGCTATATTTTTTGAGAATGATGTTTTTAAGACATTTTGGAGAGAAGTATTCAATACAACATTATACACTATGAATAGGGTACAGATCAAAAAAGGTATGAGAAAGACACCTTATGAATTATGGTTTGGTCATTCACCTTCAATTTAGTATTTAAGAATATTTGGGAGATAATATTACATTAGATAGTTGATAATATTGGTAATTTTGATCCAAGAAGTGATGAAGGTATGTTTCTTCGTTATTCATTGAAAAGAAAGGCATACATATGTTTTAACTATATAACTAAGACAATAGTTGAATGATAAAATGTAAGGATTGATGAAAAGTTTAGAACTAAGGAAAATATGGTATATTATAATTCAGATGAAGAAGAAGACCATTTTTTAATTGTCAGACAAAATGAAAAAAAAATTTGGGACTAATAATGATGTGCTAATTGTTGAGCAAAGAGGAGAGCAAACATCTAAACCTAGAGATGAGATAAGAGTTGAGATGTCAACTCCTACCCATAAGAGGGGAGGGGTGAATCAGTAACCAATAAAACTTAATCATTAATTAGCAATTAATCCTTCATGTTTATTATGATCTAATTACATGCATGAGAAATTGAAAACATTAAAAAATTCATAACTCTTTTGACACACAATTTGGTGACCCAGAAACCTTCCAAATAGAAAGTAAAATTGGGGTGGGGATGATACCCACAAGCTTTAGTACTACAGCATAAAGTTGGCCTATTAAGGCTTATAATGATCACTTCTAATGATCTACTCTATTATGAGCAATAAGGACTGCTAGGTCCACATTGCAAAAGGATTTACAAACATACAATGAAGTATGCACTCGGTAAAGAGATTTACATCAAACTATTAAGTCTAGTTTGTGAAAGGATTTGACTGATCCACCTATTAGGATGAAACAATAGCCAATATCTAACCTACAACTTGTTTTATTGAATGAGATTCCTTTGAATGCAGTAATCACCTTGCTATGATAAATAAATCTTTGTTACTCCTTATACTACTATAGACTTTATAATTCTCTCATCTACTCTTCTCTTCTTATTACATTACTTCCATACCTTATGTTGGATGTGATAAAATATATTACATATATACCAATCCAATTACAAATTACAAAGTTAGCCACAATACAAGTTTACACAAAATACACAAAGTTGGCCCAGCTATAGTAACTCAAGTTTTGAAGACTATCATGCCCAAACCCACGAGGGCAAAAACACACAATTTTTTTTTTTTTAAAGACAAATAACACCACTAAGTTGATAAGTTAATTTGCACCCGTTAAAGTATAGGTCAAATGAAAAATAGATATGAGGTCTCCTAACAATGTCCTGACATCCCTTTTAAGTTTAAAGTCAATGAGTATAAATAGGTCGTTAAATTTGCACATTCATTATTAAATTGATTTAGACATTTGTTTCGTTTTACATCAATATTAAACATTATATTAATTTGAATTTGGCTTTCAATAACTCATATGTAATCCAACAATCTATTAGATCTATGAGAATAACACAATCTACATCTAATGTATAATCTTATTAACATTAACCATTATAGCGTCATTAAAGCAAAATATCTTAATGAAAAATATATTTAGATTATTCAAATAACGATCTAAAAGAATTATAAGTCTAACTATTTCATAGTATAAAAGAAAAGAACAATTATTATAACCTGTCAAATAATTATTTAAACTATATTTACACTTCACTCTAAAGGCTAAATTTAAACTAAAACTAAAATAGATTAAAAATATACTAATACTAAAACACTAAAGAAAAAGAATAATAACCTATCCTAACATATACTACACTACATCATACTTATCAAATTTATTAATAAACTAACAAACATATTAAAAAAATCTAACCAACCTATGCTAATAATAACATAACTCTATAAAACCCTACCCACTAACCTAGCTCCACATAGACCCTACACCCACAATCATGGGCAGCCTCCCATAGGCTGGTGTGTTGTCCCAAGGAAAGTCTACGCTGCCCAAGGCAGCTCCTCCTTGTAAGATGCGCTCAACACAAACAAGGCAAGGGGGAGAAAAAGGTTTGAGATCTTAAAACATCATCATGCATACAAACCTTTAAATTGCACAAGGACCCACGTACCCCCAAGGAGCTGAGCACATGATCCAAGGCCTACACTTGTCTTGTCTTCCTTTCAAGAAGGTGCACGCCTAGCAAGACAAGGGGTGGGGTATAAGGAATAAACAACTAGGTGAAATAAGATATGAAGGGGGAAACTTTAATGTATCCCTTCCAACAAATCAAAGAACCCAAAAAAATATATCTGCCCACTTTATTGACATGGTAGTCTGCATGGGTAAGCGCTACACTCCAAGTCAACTCAAGAGGGCTTGTCAAATCGCCTAGGGTGAAGGAGGTAGAATAGGAGTTAGTGCATAAAGTTTTCTAGGTAAGAGTATAAGTTATGTTTTTAAATTATGAAGATAGTCTTTAGGATATCTTTTTAATTGCTCAAAACTAATTTAGATATCATTTAAATTTAGAAATATATATATATCTTTTTAAAGAATCAAAGGAATATTCTCTATTCAACAAGAGAATAGACTATTTCCTCATACAATTTCCAGCATCCTGTAGGTGGGTGTTTGGAAATTTTCTTGTTCCCTCTATTTTTTTTTGCATATGAATATCCTCTTAGGGCGGTATGAAAAGTTAAATTAATCCACTTTAAATTGGATCAAAAATTGAAAAGCTAAAATATTGCTAATATAATCTTAAGTTAATTCTTAAAATTTCTTATGGCTTAAAAAACTGATAGAGCATCTCTTAATCTATTAGATGATTAAGGTAAGTTTCAATACAATTTCTATCACATCTAAAATAGATTGATTCAAGGACTAAATTCGTCATTAATTTCTTTCTTTTTTTTGGAAAATCTATAATGACTTGATACAAACATAACCTATCAAGAATTCAAACTATTCGTTTCATTCAATAATGCAATACTTTATCATTTGAATCTAACAATCATAACAAGTAAATCTCCATGCATGATCATAGTTTTTCGTTTGTAACATATATGAAAGCTTCGAATTTTGTCAAATTTAGCATCATCAATTCCTTCCTATTTGGTTTCCTACTCCAATAGTCTAAGTTATTCCTAATAAGATATTACAATGATAGTGTGAGTTACTCATTGGACTAAGTAGAGTTTAGGATGATAATTCGTATAACAAACAACATAAAACTTAATGCAGCCGATAAGCAATCCATGGCAAGGTTAAAGATAACTAACTGATTTATGCTTTAAAAATTTAAGGAGATACATAATCTCTTAGTCCAATTGATTCGTTCATAAGGAAATTTAACAAAGAAAGGATAATTTGAGTTCTCAAGGTAGGAATCCTAATTTAGCTAATACTTATACATCAACTTGAAAATTTCATTCTATCAAATGGTTCTTCCTTAATGAATTTTTAAAAAAAACTGAAATATCACAATTCATGACATTATCCATTATTCTTATTTCTTTTTCTTTTTTTTTTTGTGTGCAACCATATTAAATTTAATACACAATTAAATCACATGATAACCAAATATGCTCAACACCAATTTTATTGGCAAACCTGATTCAAAGGCTCAGTCGGGAAAGAATCAGGAAGAAAACCCAGCTTCATTGCCATTTACAATAAGGTTTAAAATAAAATTTACAATAGGATCTCAATCCCAAATTTCAACAATTAAATCAAATTTTCTTCATGATCAAAATCAAGGAGTATGTAATGTTTTCTGAATCTCATTTCAAGAACCATGGAGGAAGCAATTATCTGATCGGGTGACAACCAAGCATAACCCAGAAGAAATCAAACATGCATAATCATACATGGTTTACACAATAGGATTCACAATGAATCAAAACTAGGGAAAGGTGGATTCTTCCAATAGGATAAGTCAAGCACAACACCAATTCAGATGCCCAATCGGGGCTAATAACCAAGAACTTTCGTTCTTCCATTTAAACATGCCATACTCATACCAGGTTTGTGCTGACGGGTAGGGGCCCATAACACCCTACCCTTTATCCCTCTTCTCATCCTGAGAAGAGACTCTACACTGGTTGGAGTCCAACTAAACAGACCTTTCCCAAAATTGGTCACTTCTGCCCTCTCCAAGGGTGAGTAATACCAAAACTCTCATGCAAGGAAAACTCAAAATTTCAAACATAAAACAAGAAAGGAAAAACAAGAAAAGTAACATGGTTATCAAATCTTCCCAACATACCCACATCCATACAAACAGTGAAACAACAACAAGGTAACATGAACATGAAACAAAACATAAAAACTGAATAGGGGAGATGAGAATTTCATACCTTCACAAAGAGGTAATGGCAATGAACAATTTTGAGTAGAGTATCCCTTTTCTTCCTTCAACCTTCAAGCATTCCTCTCTAAATGTAGAGATTGGGTAACAACCTCAACTAGTCCAACAAAGGCCTCCAAATAAGCCTCAAACTCAACCACCAAAGGGGATCAATAACTATTTTCACCCACTAGCCACCCTAGAAACTCCCAACACACTATGGTTAAACCCCAAGTGGAGATGAGGTGAGGTAACTCAAGACACCCATGATCAATTTTCGCACAAAGGCAAAAAGGGACTTTTTGAGTGACCTCAAAAGTCAAAGCAAGGGGCTTAGGGGTTGGAAAAGACCCCTAATACATACCCATACCCTATGGTTAGAAAAAAAAACAAGTTTTAAATCCTTAAGAAGAGGTTTAGAGTCAAATAGGAATAAAATAGGTCCAACTTACTATTCTAACCTAAACCAACTTGGTCCAAAGGTTAAATAATTAACCCTAAACAGCCACTGAAGCACATAACCATTTTACGAGTGTCAAGAAACATGGAGAGAACATAGTTACAAAAATTTAAAATTCACTAAGCAAGGAAAATGCATACATACATCTCACAAAAAAAATACATGAATTACGAATCAACAAGGTTTTCAAATTTAGCACATGGAGATCAGTTATGTTCCTTTGTAGGGTTTCTTGGCTAAATATCTGCACACTCATTGCACACATCAGTAGTCTTGTAAAATCATATGTACATAAATGTATACGTATTCAAAAATTCTCATAAATTAAAACATACATCAATAAGGGTTTCTTTATCCTACTTAATTCTTAACCATTTAAAATATCTTAAATCAAAGCCTCAATCCTACCTTTACTGATTTCATCAACATACATATACATGAAACATTATATGATAATAATCAAATATATCTGAAATAACATCACACAACATGAAATAATAAAATATGTTCTAAGCATCAAATAATGTCTCGACATCTTGAGTCATGAATAACAAAATAAGGGTAATGTATCACTATACTACGATGGGTCGGGGCGAGGCCTCACAAAGACTAGCTTGTTGAGGCTCTGATACTTGGCATCCATTGTCAATGCTTGGCATCATCATGCACTTAGTAGATGTAGAATCTCAGTCCATACTGATCACTTTCAAGTAGTCTTGAACTCAGTCTATACTAGTGACTCAATGAATACTATGAAACTCAACATACAAAATGAGTCACTTGATTCTAATTGCATAGCTTCATAAATACTATCACTATGAGCTCAGTAAACTAAATCATTTGGTTAACACTAAGTTTCTTAGTTAACATTAGGCTCACATCACATCAACTATGAACTCAGTAAGCACTATACAACTTGGTTTGCACTAAGGAACTTGATAAACCTTATGAAGCTTAGTTTACACTACTGATCACCAACTTGGTAGTAACTACTCAACACAAGCTGAATATTGTTTCTTGGACTTGGTAGTAACTATAGAACTTGGTAGAGTCTAAAATGCTTGTTTAACATTGTTAACTATACAATATTCTAGGTAGTTACTTACAATCTAAATAAGTGTATGTCACTAATAACAAACATGACTGAAATATCAATAATCTCTCCCTTTTCCATTAATGACAAAAAAACTTATCAGTCAAAATTGAATTCAAAAATGTTCAAGAACACTTTTATCCATCACCTTATGTATCCAACTCAGCAAAGTATCCTATTTTTGATATTTTCAAAGTTTCTTTTGAAATAGATGTATCTCTGAGTATCTATGCATGCATTATATGATAATGCTGCCTCATACATATTATACAATATAATTTACATCTTTTCAAATATGATATATACAATTTCCCCCCCTTTATGTATACCCCTTATATTATATCTTTTCCTCTATATACATCTTCCTTACAATCTTCTCCCCTTTTTTAACATTAATGCCAAATATGTATGCTATCTAAGTTATATAGTAATGCCAAAATTTGACAAGAAATATGCATGTACCTTCAATATTAGTGCCATTTTCTTGACCCAATTCTCTTGCAACACCTTGAATGTATGCAATGCAATCTATATTTCTACTAATAGTTTTATCATGTGGTCTACAATAGAGAAGTTATTGTCATGGATGAACGTCTTAGAATGTGCAATGCATTTTTTCAATGCATCCATGTGTGGGAGAATCATGCTCGTAATGTCTATCAATTTAGCTCTTATTTTAGCTTCTTCTCTAAGAAATTATGCCTACATATCAGTCAAGAATCTAATCTTTGTATAGTGGGCAAAGCTATAACTTGGGTCAAGTTGCAACTATTGTGTAGTTGCCTTCAGATCTTCATCAATCTTTAACATTCTATCTCTTATTTCCTTATTGAAAATTGATGTATCATAGAGTTTACCAAATAGTAAAGACACATTGTTGCAAGAGGTCTCTAGTGAGCCTAGAATAGTAGATAATTTTACTTGATGAATAGCAATTTTCTGAGCAATCAGTTCCAAGACTTTATTCTCAAATTTCTTCTCAACTCTCTACAACAATTTGTCTTTTCCATTCAAATATTCATTGAATATTTGGACTACCTCTACTAATTGATTCAAAATTGGTTGAGAAGTATCAAGATCAATGTTTAGAGCCTCTACAAGGATATTCTTTTCATCTTCTATTATTTGAGTTTTCTTGTTCCTTTCTTCTCTAAGTCTCTACTACTTAGCTTTCTTCTAAAGAATTTCTCCAAAAACATGCATTTGATCAGGATTGAGATTTGAGATGTCCCAATTAGGAATAATGATCTCCTCATTAAGATCTATGTTTTCTTCCTTCTCTTTACCTTTACCCAAAAATTTTGCACTCACTTGAGACTTGGTCTCAACTATCTTTGTAATTATTAATTGCATGTTAGGAATGGAAACAATTGTAGAAATAGTAGGACTAGCTGAAAAAGTAGATACTACAATTATTACAAAAATACCAATAGTAGAAATACTTGGAGTAACCATAATTGATTTAGAGGGAAGTGATAGTTTCTTGGTTGATAAAAGTGCTTGCTACTTCTATCAATGAAGTGTTGAGCTAGACAGGTGCAAGAATTAATTGAGTGCATGTTTTTACAATGTTTGATATAATCAATTCTACTATAGCTTTCTCCAGGCTTGATGTTTTTAGTGCTTCTTTTGGAGAATGAAGAAGTGAGGCTATGACCATTGTAGAAATTCTCTCTTAGTTGGTCTCCTCATTGTCTTGAACATCTAGTAAACCATCCTTGGTAGCTTTCTATCCCTGTTCCTCTTCCTCATCGTCTACAATGTCAAAATGTGTAACTTATTCATCATCAATTTCTTCATCTTTTTCTTTCTCATCATCATCTTCATCCTTGTCACTAACAGTAACAACAAAATCACTTGGCTTGTGAATAATATAAATGTTCTTCCAAGTGTTTGTAGCATTCTCCACCACATGCTCAATGTCTTTTAATAGTACAAGACAAGTGTTGAATCTCAAAGTGATTTTTTCTTCATTCTTCTTCAAATATTATTTTACTTCTTTATCACTCAAACTTGACATGATTTTCCTTAGGGTTTGGTCATATATGTCTTTGGTAGTTTTCATTGCATTCTCCCATCTTTGCTTAATCTTCTCCATTAGAACATTAGGAATCTGCTAAGCAATTGGTCTAGAGAATACTTCCATTTACCCATTTTAGATATTATCAAGTCCTCTATTTTCTTCTGCTCCTTTGTAGTCCTAGTCTCATACTTCAGTTCCTTGAAGTTTGTTATGCTAGATCCTAACTCTAATTCTTTCATCTTTTTCACAAAAGTGGAGGCCTCTTAAAGAATACATCTCCTCCTTCTTGTTCATTTTCTTCCCAGATGATCTTCTTATAAACACAATAGTAGATGGTTTGGCAGGCTTGGTAATAATTACCTTACCTTTCTTCTCCAATGGATCTTCTTCCTCTAATTTCTCTTCATCTTGTACTTCTTCATCCTCAATATCATCTCCTTTTCCTTCTGTCAACAAAAGAGTGGAACTAGTTTTCAATTTGAAAATTCTCTTCTTCCCTTTGTTGATTGCCTAAGGAAGTTTGATTTCAAGTTCAATCTAGCCTTTGCCTCATCATAAGTGCCAAAGTATTGGCTTTAGGTTCAATAGGCTCATTAATCAGTGCCTCAATTATGTCCTTTGTTTCATCTATGCTTACCTCATAACCAAGAGGTTTTACCCATACCATTCTCAATCTAACTGCCTAAATATGTACTTTGGCACTATCAACCATAAAAAAAAAATCATCTTTTTAATTGTCAATGAGTTTCTTTGGTATCCTAAATTTTTTATTCATGTTTTCTTTGAAAGCATCAAACTAATTATCCATAATACTTACATAGTTCTCTCCCATTTGAGCTATATACTAATTAATCTGATAAAGAATAGGTACATCCTTCCTCCATACTACTATACCTTTAGATGGTAAAAGCTTTTGTACATAGAAAAATAGACAAGTCAAAAGGGAACCAAACTTACAAGGATTATTTTTGGAAGTTCTTATACTCTCCATGTTCTTGTTGAACTGGTTCAACAACAACTTGACAAGGTCAAGTGATAGGTTATTCTTGACCACTTTGTATGCCAAATCCACTACTTCACATGAGACGTTGTTAAGTCGGCTCAAATTGTAAATCTTGTGAGCAATGAAATGTATCCCAAACTTGAGTTCCATTTCTATGACACAACTAATCTATTTTCCCCTTTCACCCCACTCAACAAGGGTTTTCTTCTCTAATACATCCCAACCTAGGGTTTTAGTCATTTTTGCTTTTGCCAACATAGGAAGACTAGTGATCCTATGGATCATCATCTTATTTATCAAAACTAGTTTTTCTAACCACAACTAATCATTATGCACATGACTAAGGATAAATCTTATCCATTAGATTTGAAAATCCTATGGCATATGCAAAATGTGAGCTAAACCTTTGGCTTCAAGATGTTGATGTTCTAGTTTTAGTACACCATTAACACATAACTTTCTCAATGATTGATGCATCTCCAGTATTCCAATGTCTTGAATAGCACACTTAAAATGTGAATGAATGTCATTGATGAACAATTCCTTTGGTGGAATTTTCAATTGAGCTCCACTTGGATCTAGGGTTTCTGTGATGGTAGGTCTTAGCTTAAAATCTAGTGCCTTCCACTTCATGCCTCAAACTAACAGATCTAATCCTTTCTTTGATTTGTTTCTAGTGGATGCCATCTTTTCTTGGTAGGGTTTTCAACAACATGAAAGTCTTCAATAATAATTCACTCAAATCACTTTGCATAGATAGCTCTCAAAAATTCATAGTGAGAAATGACTTTGATTTCACACTTTTTATGAAAATTTACCATATGCTTAGTACAATTGTTCACTCAAAAAATAGACTATCATCCACTTCACTTCCATTGAATGCTTAGTAGATTCATCCATGACTTCATAACCATACAAAACTTAGTTATTCCCAACCTTGCTTGGTAACAATTGTAACTTGACCTCATTCGATAATGATTGGCACCTTTTACTCGGTGATCCCTTTGCATATTGTATGCTGATATGGATCTTTTTTTCTATAAACTAGAACTAATGTGAGATGTCTTCTTTAGAATCCTAGTTCCAGTTCTCCTTTTAGAGATCAAGTAGACATGTTGGAGTCACCCAATTCTTAAGTGACATGTTCGTCATTGCTCAAACTTGCATTCTCAGAAGATTTTGGCACCCATTGCTACCTCATCTACTTTCTCATGTTATCAACTTTTTCCTTCTCTTCATCTTCAACTCTTTTAGTATTCATTCAATTATTGGCAAGATGTCAAAGTTTTGTACAAATGAAACATCTTCTGGTAATATCTCTTGTCATCATGTGATGTTTCACACAATTCATTCCAATGTGTCCAAATTCTCCACACTAATGACATCTACACCAAGTGTTATAGTCCCAACCAAATATAACTTTTAGAATCTATTCTATTGGGTTCAATATCTTAGTTTTACATTGAGAAGATTTGTGCCCCTGCTTCTTACATTTGTGACATTTTCCTTCAAATATTGGTTTCTCCTTACATTTATTAGCCCCATGTCCATGTTGATTGCAATTGTAGCATTTTCCATTGAATTTAACTTTCCCATTGCTCTAACATTTGTTTGATGTGTGACCTATCTTACCATGGTGACTATAAGTAGGTCTTTGATTCTTTTGAGTTTCTTGCTTGGATGATTCACCTTCTTCTATATATTCAATTCCTACTTTTCTTTTTTGTCTATAATGACTTTTCTCATTCAATTGATTCATGTCTACTTGAGATTTCAACATCCTCTCATTGGTTTTCCTTTTAGTGTCTAGATCATTCTACAATATTTCATTCACTAATCTTAGATTCATGATTTCTTCATTTTCATTTGTGAGTTGATAAGTGAAGTCTGTCTGTTAAAGGGATAGATGTTGAATTTCATTATTTTTTCCTTCTATCTCTTCTATTATCTTATTTTTCTCTTCCATGACTTCACATAATCTTACTGACTAAATTTCTTTCTCTCTTCTTCAAGTGAGCTATTCTTTTCCAATAGTTCCTTGATTGCATCATTAGCTTCATCTGAATTGCTTGAGTGGATGTCTTCAATTCTTTCTTTAACGTAGAGTTGATCATTCATCTAGATTGCAAGATCTTTTCTTCCTTTTAGGGATAGAGAGAGTTTCTCCTTTTCTTTATTGATTTTTCAAATAGCCAATTCCAAATCTAGCTTCTCATTGTCAATAGCCTTGTCAAGTCTAAATAGCACCATAGCTTTTGATCTTTTGTCAAGCTATTAAACTTCTTTCCTTGAGAACCATAAATCTTTGATACCAATTGTTGAAAATATTATGATAAGCTAAGTTACTAAGAGGGGAGGGGTGAATCAATAACCAATAAAACTTAATACATAATTAGTAATTAATCCTTCATGTGTATTCTGATCTAATTGAATGCATGAAAAACTAAAAAAATTAAAGTATTCATAACACTTTTGACACACAATTTGGTGACCCATAAACCTTCCAAACAGAAAGTAAAACTAGGGTGTGGATGATACCCAAAAGCTTTAGTACTATATTATAAAGTTGGCCTGTTAAGGCTTATAATGATCACTTCTGATGATCTGTCATGCTAGGAGCAATAAGCACTACAAGGTCCACCTTGCAAAAGGATTTAGAAACATACAATGAAGTATGCACTCAGTAAAGAGATTTACATAAGACTATTAAGTCTACCTTGTGAAAGGATTTGACTAATCCACCTATCAAGATGAAATAGTAGCTAATCTCTTACCTATAATTTGGTTTGCTAAATGAGATTCCTTTGAATGTAGTAATCACCTTGTTGTGATAGTTAAATATTTGATGCTCCTTATACTATTGTAGCCTTTGTAATTCACTCTTCTTCACTTCTCTATTTATTACATTACTTCCATAGCTTACATTGGATGTGATATAATGCATTACATATATACCAATCCAATTACAAATTAAAAATTCAACCACAAAACAAGTTTATACAAAATACACAAAATCAGTCCAACTGGAGTAACTCAAGTTCTAAAGACTAGCTCGGTGAGGTTCTAATACTTGGCATCCACTATCAATGCTTGAAATCATCATACACTCAGTAGACATAAAAGCTCAGTCCATACTAATCACTTCCAAGTAGTCTTGAACTTAGTTTGCACTGGTGACTCAAAAATATGTGAAACTCAGCATATAAATTGAGCCACTTGATTCTAACTACATAGATCGATAAATACCATCACTATGAGCTTGGTATAAACTGAGTCACATGGTTAACACTGAGTTTCTCAATTAACGCTAGACCCACATCACATCAACTATAAACTCAATAAGCACTACATAACTTATTTTGCACTAAGGAACTTGGTAAACCTTACGAAGCTTGGTTTACACTGTTGATCACCAACTTGGTAGTAACTGCTCGACACAAACTAAATATTGTCTCTTGGACTTGATAGCAACTTTAGAACTTAGTAGAGTCTAAAATGCTTTAGATACTTACAATCTGAATAAGTGTGTGTCACTAATAAAAAACATGACTAAAATGTCAATAGAGATATGTTAGATTTCTAAATTTGAACCTAAGAGCACAGAGGAAGCATGTAAAGGTGATCACTAGATTCAAGCAAAAAAGTAAGAATTAGATCAAATTGTGAAGAATGAAACATGGCAGTTAGTTTCTTGACCTAAAGATAAGAATGTGATAGGAACTAAATGAGTATTTAGAAACAAGATGAAAGAGAATGGTGAAGTTTTGAGGAACAAAGCTAGACTTGTATGCAATGGATATTCATAGCAAGAAGGCGTAGACTATGAGGAGACATATGCACCCATAGCTGGAATGGAAGTAGTGAGAATATTCTTGGCTTATGTATAAAATAATAATTTCAATGTTTATCAAATCACTACTATATTTGCACCCAAATTTTGATCATAGGTTCATTGCAATTAAGGTGTCACAACCTTTCATTGTCACAATTTTGATGGCTTAATGTAAAAATTACAATGATAAAAAAATTGTGATGCCATAATTTTGACAAAACTTCTGTCATAATTTGGGTACAAATGTAGAAGTGGATGGATGTTAAATCATCCTTCTTGAATGGAGAACTTGAAGAAAAGGTATATATTGAGCAACCTGAAGGTTTTCCTTTGATAGAAGACAAGCACATGGTATGCAAACTAAAGAAAGCTCTATATGGCCTAAAGCAAGATCCTAGAACCTAGTATGAAAAGTTGGATAGTTATTCGGGAAATTTTGAATTTGCTAAAGGTACAAAAATAGTAACCTTATGTTTGAAATAAATTGAGAATGGTTTTCTAATAATAATAATAATAATATTTTTTGATGAAATCATATTTATAGGTAATGATGAAGCAAGTAATAAGTTTGCTAAAGAAATAAAGAATGAGTTTGAAATGAGCATGATAGGAGAAATGATTTTTTTCCTAGGATTGTAAATTATGCAAAATAGTGATGGTTATCTAGCAAGGATAGGACACCTGAAGTAGAATAGAAGTACAAATCCATAATTAGAGGTTTACAATATCTGACTCACACTAGATCAGATATAGCAATTGTAGTTACATTTCAAGTTGATCCCAAGGAGTATCATTTTGTAGAAGTAAAGAGGATATTCACATTTTTGAAAGGAAAATTTGACTATGGAATTTTGTATGAAAGATCAAGTGATTTTACTCTATGTGCATATATTGATGTGGATTGGCTAGGTAGTATGGATGAAAGAAAGAGCACCATTGGTGGAGTATTATTTCTTAGAGGAAGATTGGTTTCTTGGCTATGAAAGAAGAGATATTGTATTTTGAAAAGTACAACTAAGGCAAAGTGTGTTTCAACAAAAAATAATTGTAATCAAGTTATATGAATGAAGAAAATGTTGAAGGATATCAGAATTGAGTTTGAAGAACTTTTTATCATTTATTGTGATAACACAAGTACAATGAGTATATCTAAGAATCGTGTATTGCATTCTAAGATAAAGCATATATCTAAGTCAAAGATTGATGAAAGTTGTACCTAATTTATAGAGAGTAGTTTAGAGATAAAGTGTTGGTGATGTCAGCAAATGTGCAAGCACTAGTATCATATGTATGAAATGTTGTATAGACTATGAGCCAAAAGTGTTATTTTAATTATAATTAATTAATTATCTTAATATAATTAATTGGGAAATCCTCATGTCTTACTCAAGGAATAATTTTCAAGATATGGTATAAAGGAAATATGTTTTCCTTGATTGGAAAGTGGTCATGATCATTGTATGAAGTGTGAAGTGTGAAAAGGAGCAGAGTGTTTGAGGAATGAATGTAAGTGATCCAAGGGATTATTGGATGTGGGATTTGTGATCCAGTTACAAGATCAGAAGTACTAGAAGTCTAGTTGATAGGAAAGAGGAAGAGGAAGGAAGTACATTTCATTTCTATTATTCTATAAGGAATAATACAAAGATCATTTGGGCAGTGGGCTCATTAGTAGTAACCTTGAATTTGTTTCAACAGTGGGTCTAGTTGTCTTCCACAACTCCTAATAGGGTTGGAATCTCCTAATAATGATTCAAAGTCTCCTAACAGGGCTCATATGTACTAAATGTATTCATGGACTCCTAATAGGGTCCATCCTCTAATAAGGAACATTTATATTAGTACATCATCTTGTGGGTACCATCCCCACTAGGGTTTTCTCTCTAATAAAGGGTTTTCCTAGTCAACATATCTAGTGTTATTATGTATGAGTATCTTTTTATGGTTTCTAATTATATTTCTCATATGGTTAAATTTTAATAAGGTTGATAATTTTGATATTATTTTTATAACTAATTGACCCCCTCCCCTCACATTTATATTGGAGGACTATATGTTCTAACGGGTTTTCCTCTACATGATTCTTCATGACCCTCAACATAGGATCATACCTCTTTGCTAACACTGTCAACAAGTCATCATCAAATAAACACCAGGAAAATTAAATTTTCTAATATCAAATATCCATGTATTAATACTTAATGGAGTATTATGTTTCCTCTTTATGAACCATTTTCTGAACAGCTCCAAACCACTAGTAGATGTCTTAGCATCTCTCAACCAATTTTTTTTATCATAAAAACCATCATTAGCCAATAGTCTAAGTTCTTTGGGGACCAATTCTTTTCCTTTAGTTTCTTCATTGGTGGAGAAAGCCGGTTGTTCAAAGAAATCATCATGTACATTCCTATGTTGGTAATCTACCTTTTCAGAAAAATCACTTTGTAGAGGCATTTTTATTAATAAAATTGGAATAGGAAATTCTTCACACAATAGAAGTTTTAGGCACTCACCCACAAATTTCTTACATCAGCAAAACAATCTATTCATAACAATTCACTATGTGGCCAATTCAAACTCTAAGCTCTAGTTCTCTATGCTTCAAATCTCTTTTCTTTGTAACTAGTTATGGAATGAATTATAGATCTTATGCAAATTTCCTTCACATGAATTTTCTTTGATACACCATTAATGCTTCAATAGTCAAATTGTGTAAGTTACACCATGAATTTGAAAATTCACCATTGGTCTAGGTATAATCTAACAGTCATGATTCAAACTTAAAAATTGTATAACTCTTTTGGCAAGTTGGACATGTATCAAAACCTCATATTCTAACTTTGGCTAAATCTCAAGAATTTTCATTATGTGAGAATATGACTATCGTCAATCATTTCAAATGTTATGGTCAAGAAAAATACTTGTTATTATTCCTATTCCTTTCAAGAGTTGCACCCACTAAGACACACATCACATCCTCACATTATTTCTTGGACCAACAACCTTGCATCTTCATTATGTGAGAATGCAACAACCATTGATCAATTGAAGATCTGACAATTGGGAAAGAACATTAATAATAGCTACATCCATTGTATCGAGTGAATCAATACACACCAATTGGCATCATTCACTAACAAAAACCTTTGGCAACTCATAGCTAAGTCTGTTCTAGAAAATTCCATAGTCAACATGTCACAACCTTGCTTTGGTCAAAACTTGAGTACTATAATTTTGTGAAATTATGATGATCATTGATCTCCATCTAAATCTATGGATGCAAAGATGCACTTTCTTCAGGCTATTTTGAAATGCACAATGGACCCACAAGGACAGCTATCATTCTATCACATTGTCTCTTTGGTTTAAATATTTGCATCTTCAATCTATGAGAATGTGACACCCTTTGATCTTGAAGGAAATCAATGAATGAAATAGTAACTCACCCTAAAGGTTACGAACTAAGAAAATGCAAGGTGTGGGCTAACCAAAACATAACTTTGGGTTCAAACTAAGTTACAAGCTAGGGAAGAACAATATATTTGTAAAATATTTTTGAAAAGACCACTAGAAAACCTTAGAATAATAAAAATCAAAAAGGAAATAGGACTTTTCAAATCTCCTACCTTAATTTGAAAAGGTGTTGTTGAATAACATTTTTTAAAGGAACCTAGGGCATGAATGATATTAGGGAATAACAATTAGGGATTTTCTAGTGCAAGATTAACCAAGAGAAAAACAAACCCTAATCACATATATGGAATATCTAGTTTTTTGCAATGAAATTAAAAAATCTACTAGGTGAAAAACCAAGCCAACAAACACTATGTGACCCAACAACTTACCTTTTGTCACTCAAAAGACTCATTTCATAGGTTTGAGGGAGATTCCATGTTCCCTACATGTTTTGAACACTTCCTCCAAATCTTTCAACTGATCTTCCCTTCTTTTAGAGAAAAATGTCAAGTCATCTAGGTAAACAACGATAATTTTTTCCTTCAAATCTACAAAAGATGAAATCATGGCCATTTGAAAGGGCTCTAGTATTTATTAGCCCAAAGGGAATTCTATTATGAGTTAAAGTTCCCCAAGGAGTGGTGAAAGTTGTTTTGAATTGGTCATCTAGGTGCACTTCAATCTAATTGAATCTGGAGAAGCCATCGAGCATAGACATCATTTCAGAACCTATCACTGATTCCAACAAGTGATCCATGTTAGGGAGAGCATAGTTATCTTTAAGAGATCCTTGATTCAAATTTCTAAAATCAACACAAATTCAGATTTCCCTATTTTTCTTTCTGACAGGGATAATATTAGCTATCCATGTCGAATGGTGTATGAGATATATAATCTTAGCTTCTAGAATTTTTTGAATTTCTATAAAGATAGCATCTAAAATCATTGGATTCTAGTTGTGTTTCTTTTGCCTAAAAGGAATGACATCTAGTTTGAGGTGGATTTTATGTTTGAACTCACCACTCCTGAAAGTTTTTAGATCTTCATAACCCCATACAAAAACATATTTATATTCAAAAATTAATTCTTTAGGTGTGATTCTTTCTTTGTTTGAACAACAACTACTGATGTTGATCAGTTTAGGCTTAAGTTTAGTGCCTACATTGATTCCCACATAATCACCTAAATTTTGACCCTTCTTGTTCCTTTCTTTCTTGATATATGCATCATGTCTATTGAACAATCTTTCTACAAAGATTAGGTGTCTAGGAATTTTTTTACCCTTGAGTTTCTCAACACCTAGCTTCAAGTCTTTCTTATTATCATGAGAAAATTCTTGACAAGGGTTTTCACTTCTCTCAAAGTATCGATCACTAAAAGTCTTAGCTCCTTCTAGGAAGCACTAGATCTATTTATCATCATTAAAGACTTGGCATGATTTGGCATTATCAAGTACATTAGGTCTGAAGAGAACTTCAACCTTGTATTCTCTATCTTTGAACTCTAGGTGAGGTAATAGAAGGGATGAAGAGGAAGCTAACATATCGGGCCTTACATTCTAATCCCTTGGAACAACTTATATTAAAAAGGCATCAAGATCTTATATCTCATCCTAGACTATGTTCCTATAGTTCTTGAGTCTTGGGTTCTTCATAGTGTATTGGCCTCAAATTTTCTTCACAATTAGTTCTACATCACCTTGGGCCTTTAGAATTTTCATTCCACTCTACTTCATAGAAAAAATGCCTAAAAGAAAAGATTCATATTCTGTAGTGTTCTTTTGTGATTTTGAATTGCAACTTATATGCTAGTTGTATCAATTCTCCCTTAGGAGAAGTGAGCACTCCACCCACTCCTAATTTGGCAGTTGCACAATTACCATAAAATTCTAAGAATTGGATTCCTTGATCATTAGGAGGATTTGGGTCCTCTTTGAGAGAACTAAAATTAGTGAACATCATATTATTTCCATACTCCATTTCTTGATACAAAATTTTGGCTTTGGGATCACCAGATTTTATCACTGTAAATTTATCTTTTTCTTTAGGCTCAAGCTTAATATTTTTGGTGCCCATGGGAATGATAGCATGATACCAATCTAGTCTTTGCAAAAGCTCCTACTTAGTAGCATGTTATAACTAGCAATAATGTCATCCACAAGGATAGTCAACTTCATTCTTTTTGTTGGATGTGTAGCTAAGGCTAATTGGGCATCTTTTACTTCACCTATTAGAAGAACCTATTTTCCATCCATGGAGTAAAAATTACCAAAGATCTTAGTTAAGGGTAAGCCTAAAGCATGAGAAATGGTGAAAGGCATGATATTTTTTGATGCACTAGATTAAATGATGCAATGACTTAATTTACGACCATTGACATATAGAGACACATAGAAAGGATCAAGTTTCTAGCCAAGTGAAGGAGCTAGGACTAAAGATTCTTCTTCATTTAATAACATAGATAGGATTGGTTCTTCATTAGTAAGGGAATACTCACTAGTGCTGGGATTATTATTACTAGAATTGGGATTATTATTACTAGAATCATTGATATTTGGGAGGACTTTATTAATTACTAGTCTCACCTGTACAATAGTCAACAAGCTTTTGTAATTTTGAAGGATTAGATTTCATGTATTCTAGAGGGGATACATGAATATGATCATCTTTAGAATACTAAATAATATCAAATGAAGGATTGGGATTAACACTAATCTCTGATCTTAATAGTCATTCCTTTGATGTAGAGGGGAAAGAAGTGCTAGCCATGACAAGTGTAGTAGAAGGGGCAATGTCTTCAACATGCATTGAGCTAGCCAAAGATTTCTTCTTCTAACTTCTTGTAGTTATGTTCATTTGTGATCCATCCAAGCTAGAAAAACATTCACTTCCTCTCTCTAAACTTGATTCCTACTCCAAATAAAATGTTCTAGAGTTCCCAAGAGTAGAATTATCTTCACTTTATGGATATTCCACATTTAACTCATTACTAGCATTCACCTACTTATATCTACTCATTTTAGGGCAAGATTAAGCATCATGATATCCTCTTAAATGGAATATGCACATGCTCTATTTCATAGGAGTTACCTCAATAGCAAGTCATTATTGAGTTACTGGAAATTATAAAGTTTTTCTTTAGTCTTTCTTTCTAGATATACCTTGATAGGGCTACTAAAATGAAGAATTTGTCTTACCTATTTGTTGTTTCCTAGAAATCATTTCATTTGAAAAACTTTTAAGTATTTCTTCTGTGTTGTTGGCTAGAAGTAGAACTTGTGGAAAGTCCAAATCTAAATCCATCTCTTCCATTTTCTGGCTGCTATCATGTCATCTTCTAATTCTATGGCTAGAGTCTAAGCAACTTGGAGATTTTCCACATGTGCACTTTTGATTTGAAAGATAATATCTAGAGGTATAAAATTTATGAATAAAATCTTCTAGTTATTTGTAGTTTTCCTACTTGCAGCAAGAATTTAGTTAACCAATTTATTGAATCTTGCAATGAAATCCCTTATGGGAATATTTGGTTCCTTCTTGATTTGAGTGAGCTAAGACAATAATGTATGTTCATCTTTTGTGCTTTTATAGTGGGCCTCAAGTTCATTTTTCATGTCATCCTAGGTTGTGATGCATCCCACAGGGAGATGATGGAACCAATTAGCCACATTTTTTACTAGTGTTTCACAAAACATTCTTACTACCACATCTTCATATTGAGAGCAGATAATACTAGAGGCTACAAAGAAGGTAGTGATATGTTCATCTGCATAAACATTCATTACCCCAAGGCACACGCATTCATTTAGGAAGAATAACTGGTACTAGTTGGAAGGTAACAGTAGTTGGAGCTACAATTCCATGTAGGGTGAGAGCATTACATAATGATGGAATTTGTGTGTGAAAGATAGGAGAGAGAGGAATAACTATTTCTATAGGAAGTAGGACAAGGTGGTGGAAATAGAGCCCCATGGATACCTTGAAAAATTGGGTCCCTTGAGTAAGCTCTTCCTCTTTGTCATGTTGAAAATTATACAAGAAAAAAAAAAAAAAACACAACTAATTTCTTTTTTGAACGAGAGAAAGAAATTTGTAGATAAGATACATAACCTATCCTTAAACTTGGACAAGATAAAGTTAGATGATGGAATGAAGTTTTCTCCATTTGGAAATCTAGATTTCCAGTTCCCTATGAGGTGGTCACCTAGATACTAGTTACTAAATGCAAAACTAAGCTAAGATGCTATGGTTATAATCACTTATCTTTTACACTCAAATTGAGACACTCTAATGTGCAGGAGAGATTCAAATTTTTGTTAATGCAGTTGTAAAAGTATTAAGGATTGTGATGAGAGATGTTTATAATTGACCTATGTGCTCCAACTACAAGTTTTCCTACCACAACCATATTATCTCCATTAATCATCCATTTCATTATTTTCATAACATTTATCCTAAACCCCTTACACCTCACCCTCCTTTGTCCTTGACCACTTCGATATACTACTATTAGGTATTACAATTATCAATTTGATTATCATTTATTTATTTAGCTTATTCTAGTTTTAAATTTTCTGTATTGATTAATTAGTTGATTTTAATCCCATTAATATTTTATTCTTCTATAAAATTATTCAATAGTACCTACATCCCAAGGAAAGAATGGGTCAATGTATTAAATTAATGATTGAATTTATTATGTCATGTCACAAAAAGACATAAAATTTGAAGTCCATCAATGCTAACCTTCAAAACTTGATTATCCATTTAGTTTGAGTCCTAATAATTTCTTACACTTAAATTATATTCCTACTCGACCTTTTTCACAACATACTTTACTAATTTAACCAACCCTTAAATAAATTCCATTTAATAATATTTCCTTTTCTTTTAATATATCCTAGCTTAATCTGTATCTAATCGTAACTTAAATAATGAATAAAATCATTAACTAGTGTAACCCTATTAAAGTTAAATTTACTTATCTACCAATCTTACCTATGCCACCCCCAACAACATAATCTGAAATTTTATATATATATATATATAATCCCTAAACCATGCTAACTTAATCCTTTTAATAAATTTAAAAAAAAAAAAAACTATAATCATTTTATCCTTCCCCCATCTACTTAACAATGCACAAAAAATCAAAAAAAATAAAAAAAAATATAATACCAAACTACTTAACTTACCTACCTACCTACCCCCTCCTAACTAACTACTTTCCCTCTTCCCCACACCTCCCACCCTTCCCTCTCTCTTCCCACATTGGAAAGAGGAGGGAGGGGGAAGGCATGCCGTTTAAGGCACCTATGACATTAATTGCCCTCCCTTTAATTAAGGTATGTACTACCTTCCCCCACTTGTAATATAATATTTTCTTTTTTTTAAAATAACTCACTTACCATATTTAAAACCAGGTCAAATCCATAGGGTGGGGCATTGTGTGTGTGTGTGTGTGTGTGTGTGTGTGTGTGTGTGTGTGTGTTGATGTCAGGTTATCAGGTACATTCTTTCAATCATATATTCTTATTTATAATTTTTGTGTTACTTCTTGGGTAGCCAACTTTATGATGATAGTTGACTAATATATTTTATATTATTAAAAGTATATTATGCTTATTTTATTCAAATATTAATATTCTATTGACTTTAATTTTTGGAAAGTTATTTAGTTGAGTTGCCATACGTTTTCTAGCAAGCAAATATGCACCTATAGGTTACTTATGAAGTTAAAAATTTTGACTACTTGCTTAATGCATTCTCTAAACTTGTTTATACTTGGGTTGATAAATTTAAATTTTTTTATAATGCATTATATTACCTATTATATCTTTCAATCTAATGTATTATACAAAGTAACTAACATAATTCTAACAAAATCTAAATCATAAGATATTCCAATATGAACATATATGAAATATTTAATTGCTGGTAAACCCATGAACAACAAGTATTTGAATTCTAACATGATTTCCATTTCATGATTAAAAATATCTATGAATCCATTAGCTATCAATTGCACATTCTACAACTATGCATGAATCAAGATTGAACACCAATGCATCTAAATTATTCATATGAGTCTTGAGGAAATAGGAATAACAAAATGATAATCTTCTAATTAATTTTCTAATGTCTACCATGAAACTCAATCCTTTCTTCAATGCATTCATATTCAAGATTAAAAAATAACAACATCAATACAATGAATCTTTCCTTCAAGATCTTCTCAAGCTTAAATTCAACCAGTTACCAAATATACACACAAGGTGGTGAGATCACCATATCTAGATATACAAATGGAAAGACCTTTATACAATACATAGATGTTTCACAATCTTTCTAATAACAAATAAATGAGAATAATGACAACATTCTTACAATACGTAATGATTCACTTAACAAGATGGAGCTTATTTCTCCATTTTCCACTCAAACAATAGTGTTCTCTCTTCCTAAAAAGGGTGAAACTTCACAATTTCCAAATGTCCAAGACCTCAAGAAAAAACATGCAAATAAGAGACAATATGTAGAACCATGGAGGCTCACCTACAAACCTAGGCCTCAAGGAGGCCACCCACCAAGCCTAGGGAAACAAGGTACAAATGGTTGCACACCTTCACATCCACATACCATGCAAGCTATAACAAATAAAAATTCAACACAACACAATACAACCAATTCCAAGGCTTGCACATAGATTCTACCATAGAATAAAGATATAGGGTGAAGGTGGGCTCTTTCCATGAGGAGAATTTGAAATCCATGAATCACATATGTTCACATATTCTCATAAGTAACATGCCCTTTCAAGGCTTAAAAATGTCTTCCTTCTTCATACACCTCCTTATACCTCCCAAGAATGCAAGGAATCATGAAGACCATATTCCATGGAAACATACCAAAATCATCTCCACACATGGGAGAGTTTACTCAACAACATGGGTGAGCTCAACTAGCCCCTTCACCCAAGCATCTCTTCCCTCCCAAGGGTGAATGATGCTTCACACCCATTTTATAGAAACAATTAACATGAACAAAAGAAAACAAGATTCAAGAAAGAAATCTCATAACCTTCTCACTTTCAACACATGTACAACAAGATTCTTCACGAAATCACATCTACTCCATAACAAATCTATAATGCAATGGAAGAACACTATATCAAATCTATGATGAAATGAAGAGACACCATGCAGCATGAATACCAGCCTCACTCCAAGAAATGGCAAATGAAACTTGTAGTGGAGCTCCTTATCCTCTTCTCCAACCCCTAAATGTCTCTAAAATTAGAGAGTCGGCAAGTGGGTATCTAGGTTTGGCCATGCCTCTATATATGACTCCCATTTTCGGATTCAATATAAAATACATTATTTTTCAGGTCTCCTAGGTCTTCTAGGCACCCTAGGGGTCACTAATAGCCTCCTAACTTAAAGTATTATCATGGGTAGGGTTTATTTTCATCACAAATAAGTCCAATTTCAATTTACTTATGGGGTAACCCTTTTTTTCCCTTACTAAATCAAGGCAATTAATTTTATTCTCAATTAAGGATTTTAACTTGAGATAAGGTGGCTACATGATCCATCTTCAGAGAACATGTCATTTTCACATAACAAGTACAAGTGTCAAGTGACACACATAAAATTCACTATACATCACACATGACATGTTCTAAATCTACTCATTAAATACATACTACACACATACATCTCACTTTTACAAAATAAACACATCACAAGGAGGTTTAGGAATCTTGTAAAGATTCACCTTGGTAGTGTCATATTAACATGTGTTTATACCTTGTTTCCCCATTAAATTTCCATGGTTCCTTTCCTACACACTAAACTCAAGCATCAGTAGTCAAATGAAAAGTCACATATAAAATACATATGAAAGTAAAGGTACATAATAATTTCAGTACCACACCATTCACATATATCACATTCCATCATTACATGTAAAGCATTTAATTATTAATTCTAGAAAACAAACCATGTATTACTAACTTTTCTAACAAGATCAAATTAAGCTTTTGAATCACATCATAATTCCATTTCATATCATAATAGTGAAATACTAAATAAATATCCATTAATTCATTGACTAAGCCAATTAATTCCTAATGCATACCATAACAAAAAATCACAAGGTAAATATCATCGGATAAGTGTTAGAGTAATTATTTTGTTATGCTTATTAATTAAATCATATTGATTTAATTAATTAACTTGTTTATTTCTCTAATTACTTAAGCTCACTCTTAGGTGCATATAATTAATATTTTATATTATTTATATTGCGCAAACCTAGTTTTTCTTTCCTTTTAGGGTTTTGTTTACCTTTAAGGTTGAACCTTTGTACCTTTTGTCTTAAAAACTTGAAACTCAATTTTTCTCACACACCATTGAGATTTTCCAAGCTCTTCTTTTTCGTGTTCTAATTTCTCTTCATTGTAGGATATTTGCATGCAGGTGTTCTTAGTGATCTATGAAGTTAGTTTTCTCAACTTCTGCATGGTATCAAAGCAGACCTGCTACTTCCTCATCTAAAGATTCTTGAAGCCACAATTCAGAGATAGAAATCCCAACTTTTTTGGAGTTTTTTTCTTCAATAGGAAGAAGGGAAATTTTTTAGGGGACTTTGGGCCCAAATGGACATCACCATTGAGTCTAGAAGGCCTGTTGTAGTAAGGATTCAAATAAAACTTTTGGTTGTTGGATTTCGAGCATCTGGGAAAATTTTGTTGGGCCCCATTGCACGCAAAAAAAATTCAAAAAAATCAATAAACATTTTTAAAAATGTGTCATCAACACTCTACCCAGCAACCACTATAGCATTGCCCAGTGACCACCATGGCTTGTAGCTCTACCAAGCCCTGATCGCCACCTAAACAAAACCCTTGCTCTGCTAAAGCTCTGCCTCTACCAGTGGGTGCCACCAAGTTCTCCTCCTAGGCACCACCTCCACCAGTAGCGCTACCACCTGTACACTTCATCAGCTAATATCAACATTCTGTCAACCAATGTAAGCAATCTAATCTACTGACATCACTTCCTGGTGAGAAGTCAGCTTTTTTTAGGCTAGTGCTGACATCATTTTTTGACTAGGTGATGTCATCTTTCTAGCTACTAATGTTAGCATTTTGGCAATTAGTTTTTTCCTAGTGAATGGCAGTTGATGGCCATATGGCTATCAAATTTTTCTTAGGTCTGTAATTTTCTAGTGAGCTCCTCCTTTGGATCTATAATCAATGTGTTTCCCATAACTTGAGCATACGAAAGTATTTTTCCAATCTAAAAGAAGCACCAAAGAGCTAGTTTAGAGACAGAATAATAGTGCCAGTTTCATTTCATTCTAAGTTCATTTGAGCTTCCAATTTTGGCATTGAAGTAGAGGCTTTTGTCTCCCTCTTCTCTACATCTAAAATCAAGGTTCTCTTCTCAATTTTTATTCTTTCTATAGTTATTTTCTTTGGTATTTGAGGGATATCATTATCTATTATGGGAAGGGGCATTTTCTTTTCTTTAGTTTAATTTATAATAAGACCCTTCTACTTTTTTCTTCTTCTCTCAAAGGTAGACTCTTATTTCGCTTGCCTTACACCATACAACTAGCATACTTGGAAAGGATAGATGACCAGATTATTTATGGAAAAGGGGTTATGGTCATGTCTCAATGAAGCTTAGCCAGTTCTACAAAGGTTTTATGAGCTTCTTATGTAGTGCAATAAGATGGATGAGGTAATGGGCCTCATTGCAATGAATATTTCAGATGGGTTACTATTTCACCTAGATGGTTTGAGTACACCTAGGGCTATGTAGGATAAGTTTTCCACCTTATTCGACATAGTGCATCAGTTTAGGGTTCTATAGATAGATGCAAAGTTTACCTCCTTGGTTCTTGAATCATTCACTTGAATTGAGGATTTCTTGATGAAATTCAAGTCTCTTCGATCTATGTTATATGTTGCTAGAAAGACAAAGTCAGATGATGAGTGTATCTTCCTAATGCTCTCCAAGCTTCGAGGTCCTTATCAGATTTTCACTTCTACCTTCTACTCCACTATGGATGCTTTAGGTGCATGACATGTTATGCCATCTTTTACAGATGATTTGTGATAGGTTAACTCATGAGTAGTCCAACCTCACTCAGATGGATTTACTTACAAGTTCACAGTCATAAGCATTACTTGCTAAGTCACCTCAAGATACACAGAAATAGAAGTCAAAGCAAATATCAAATTCCTCTTTTTAGCACTCTATTGGTTCATCATCTTCTTCTAAGAAGGAGAAAAAGAAGACTAAGACTCCCACCTATTCCTATTGTTAGAAGGGACTTCATGATGAGTCATGTTTTTTTTTAGAAGAGATTTGATGGCTATGAGAAACAAATTGTAGATTTGCAAGCTCTTCTTCAAAAGAGAACTATTTCCTCTCCATCCTCTTCTACCTCACAGGGGTTTGCCTTTTAGTCTTCTTCCATATCTTCTTCATCTACACAAAATTTTGGACAAGGTCATGCATTACAGGTTTCCATTGCATCCCTTTCACAGGTCCCTTGGATACTAGATTCAGGTGATTCTTACCATATGGCATCTTCTCAAGGGGTCTTCTCTATTACAGCTTCTCTCATTCCTCATATTCTCATGGGGAATAACACTACCCTAACAATTTTTGGGAAAGCTTTAGTTTGCATTCAAGATGGCATATTTAATGTTGTATTGCATGTTCCCTCTCTATCTACAAACCTTCTCTCAATTTCTCAGATTGCTCGCAATGGATCAGGGAAGATAGTTGAGTTCACTGTAGATTTAGTCTTCATTCGAGATACTACAATAGGCAACCTTTTTGCTATAGGGATAGTTGATAATCCCACCCATCTCTACACCTTCTTTCATTTTGGTCCACCATCTCCACTATTGGAGCAGAGCTCTTCTCTTTTATGAGAGCATCATGCGGTGTACATAGGACACTTGAACCTTTGTATTATTCTCAAGATTCCTATTTTGACTACCACACCACATCCACTTGAGGTCTTTTCTCTTTAGCATCATTCTTCTTTAGCTCTGTCTAAACCTCTAGTTCCTATCATCGAGCCTCTAAGTGTACTTTTTGAGGATTCTACTAAGGACATTCATCTCCTCCTTCATGATAGTGCCAGCACACTTGCATTAAGGATTTCCTTTCTTGATCCTCCTATTTTATCATTTGAGCATTAGTTAGGCCTTCCAATCATTCAAGGGTTTCCATGTTATGTGCCCTTGTTTCTTCTACATTGGAGTTCCATTGGTTCAATGTTTTTTGCCAAGACTCTATCATTCTAAGGGGGCTTTGGTGTATCTTTCCTCTCTCATGGGGGGGCTAGTTGTACTTCTAGTTTTGAGAGAGCCTATTGAGCCATATATATATATATATATAGTTTTTCCCACTAGGTTTTCTCCTTTGTCTCCAGTTTATAGAGATTTCCTTGTATTGGGTACCTAATTAGGCCTTGTTACTAGGACCCATTTTCCTACTTTCTTAGCTTTGCTAGATTAGCTTCCTCCTAAGCTTCACTTAATGGGGGGTGTTAGATTAATTATTTTGTTACACTTATTAATTAGATCATCTTGATTTAGTTAATTAAGTTATTTATTACTCTAGTTACTTAAGCTCACTCTTAGGTGTATATAATTAATCATTTATATTAATTATATTGCGCAAACTTAGTTTTTCTTTCCCTTTAGAGTTTTTTTCACCTTTAAGGTTGAACCTTTTGTACCTTTTTTTTTAACAACTTGAAATTCAATTTTTATCACACACAATTGAGATTTTCCAAGCTCTACTTTTTTGTTTTCTAGTTTCTCTTCATTGTAGGATATTTGCATGTAGGCATTCTTGGTGATCTATGAGGTTGGTTTTCTCAACTTCTACAATAAGTAGCAAAATTTCTTGTTCGCCAAGTATCAAAATATATATGTTGAGATATCTAGTCCTATGCAACAAAATGGAAATACAATATTTATGCTATGATGGTTCAAGGTAAGGCCTCACATCCTCCCCCCTAGGCATAAACTTCCTCCTAGAATTCATCAAAAAGATAGGGGTATTGTACTCCCATCTATGTTCCATCCTCCCATGATTTCATGACCTTATCATAATAGTCCCACTAGACTCTAACCTAGTCTAGCTCTCCTCCTTGAAGTGAGAGGGTATGCGGAGCCAACATGCAAATGGGCTCTCAGACTATCTATCCATTTGACTCCACCTACAAGGCATCCCAATCTATGAGGTGAGACGCATCATAAATATAATTCTATAATAAAATAACATGAAATACATAATAGATACATGATAGGCTAGGTGGGAGGGTGAGACAATAGGTTTCTAATCCTATCCACTCCAAAATATCAAAGGGTCCAACAAAATGAGGTGCTAACTTAAAGCCCTTTCCATAATGGATTGCATTCTTATGAGGTTGCACCCTCAGGAATACTCTATCACCCACCATGTACTCTGTATTTTTCCATTTGGCATCTACATACTTCTTCTATCTATCTTGGGCCTCTCTAAGTCATTGCCTAATCTATGTAACCTATTGTTATATGTCCTTGACCAACTGTGGTCCAATGGATACTTTGACCTTGATCTTATCCCAACTCAAGGGTGTCCTGCAAGGTCTACCATAGAAGGCTTGGTATGGTGGCATACCAATGGAGGAATGATGCCCATTATTGTAGGAAAACTCATCCAAATGCAAGTATTCCTCCCACTTAGCCTGGTTATCCATCACATACAACTACAACATATCCTCTAAAATCTTATTAACCCTCTCTATCTACCCATTTTTCTGAGGATGATAAGTGGTGCTAAAGTTGAGCCTAGTGCCCAATGTTTCCTGTAATTCCCTCCAAAAGGATGATATAAACAAGGAATCTCTATCTGAGATGATCTTACCAGGAATGCCATGAAGTCTGAAAATGTCTCACAAGAACACCTGTGCAACTACAAGAGCAGTGAAGCTAGTCCAAACTAATAAAAAATGGGTAACTTTGGTTAAGGTGTCAACCATCACCATGATGGCATCATGGTAATGAGACGACATCAAAATACCAACAATGAAATCCATGGAGACAGTGTCCCACTTCTAATCTGGTATCTCATGGGGCTCCAAGAGTCCACCTGGATGTCCATTTTCTTCCTTAACCCTTTGAAAATCAAGACATCTAGTTACAATATTAACAATCTACATCCTCATACCTAACCAATGATATAGCTATCTTAAGTTGACATGGAGTTTCTTAACTTAAGGATGTGCTATGTAAGGTGCTCGATGAGCCTCTAGAATAATGAACTCATGTAAGTCTCTTGTGGAGGGTACATAGATGTGCACTTTATGTCATAATAACCCTTCAGAATCCAATGAGTAATCAACAAATTTACCCTGAAGAGGTCTCTGGGAGTGGACTATCCAACATAATTTTGTATAGAATTCATCCTCTGGTAAGTGGTGCATAATATGCTCCCTCAAATTTGTACCTATAACCATGGAAGCGAGCTCATGATTTCATCTACTCAAGTCATCTACCACTATGTTACCCTTACCCTTAATGTAATGCACATCAAAATCATACTCACATAGACACTCCATCTATCTCCTTTGCCTATCATTAAGATTTGGTTGCGTGAAAATATACTATAAGCTCGGGTGATCTAAATGAAGTTCAAATCGTTACCTTAGAAGAAAATGGTGCCATCAAGATAATGCATGAACCACTACCGTGAGCTCAAGATCATGAGTAGAGTAATTGAGCTCATGAGCCTTGAGTTTCCTAGACTCGTAAGCTATGGGTCAACCCTCTTGCATAAGAAAAGCTCCAATACCATCCATGGAAGCATCTGTGCATACTAAAAATTCCAATGAGGGGTTAGGTACTACTAAATTGGGTGCACTAGTGAGTGTGCTCTTGAGCTTTTGAATGGCTTCCTCATAACTTTCTATACACTCAAACTTCCTTCCCTTTCTCTGAAGAGAGGTAACAAGGTGAACTACCCTAAAGAAACCTACCACAAACTACCTATAGTATCCTACCAACCCCATAAAACTTCTGACCTCTATGACACTTGTAGGTGCTAGCCAATCCATGATGGCTTGGATCTTAGATGGATCTATTGAGATCCCATCCCTTGATATCACATGACCCAAATAATGCCCTTCCCATTTGAAAAAGGTAGACTTCGACAAGCTTCCATAAAGTTAATTCTCCCTTAACCATTGTAATACCTATCATAGGTGCTCTTCATGTTCCTTCTCATCACGAGAATAGACCAATATATCATCTAGGAACACTACAAAAAACTTGTCTAGGAATGTGTAGAATACCCCATTCATGAGGCTCATAAATGTAGCTGGGGCATTTGTGAGACCTAAAGGTACCACTATGAACTCATAATGACCATATCTTATATAGAATATAGTTTTGTAAATGTCACTTTCCATGATGCGCAACTAATGGTACCCTAACTTCAAATCTATTTTGGAGAATACTCAAGCACCCTATAACTAATGAAATATGTCATCAGTCCTAGGTAGCAAGTATCAGTTCCTGATAGTAATCTTATTTAACTACCAGTAATCAATGCACAATCTAAGTGACCCATCATTTTTCTTAATGAAGATCACCGGTGCTCCCCAAGGTGACACACTAGGTTGAATATGTCCCTTCTCCAAAATTTCCTCTAGCTGACACTTAAGCTCATCGAGCTCATGGGTGGTCATCCTATAGGGGGCTCTAGATATGGGTTCAACTCCTAGCATGAGATCAATATGGAAATCAACTGCCCTTGGTGGTGGCATACTAGAAAGCTCTGATGGAAACACATTTACAAACTCTTCTAATATTAGATATCATCAAAGGAAGGTTCCTCCCCTACATCCTCCTCCCTATCATTGATGGTGATGGCAAACAACTAACACCCCTTTTGCATGCACTTTTTAAGCTACATGGTGGAAATCATACATAGGGATATTGGCCTCTAAACTCCTAAAATCACCCTAGGTGTACCATGATCATCTACACACTCAACCCTCTTCTGTCTACAATCCATCTTGACACTGTGGGCACAAAGCCAATCCATGCCAAGGACTACATCGTAGGATCCCAATGGATTAATACACAAATCTAATGTGGTGAACATGTCTCCAATCTAAATTAGACACTCATGGATCAAGGAATCAACTAACAGCCTAGCCCCTGAAGCTAACTCGACCTCCTAGTCAACATCTTTTCTAGCTACCACAAGCCTACATTGCTCCACTACAAATGGGGATAAACAAGAGTCTGTAGCTCAGGAGTCAAATAGTATAGTAACCTCATATCCTCTAATCATACTTGTAGCCTCAATCACTATGGCCTGGTGTTCAGCCTAGTGGTTATCAACTACTGCAAACACCCTATGGGATCTATACATATCACCTACTACAAGCTTAGAGGTGGCTCCTCATTGACTTCCTATTGTGGAACCCTATGGATAGTCTCTCACAATATGACCCATACCACTACAAGCATAACATGGGCCACAAGTCTAAATCTACACTCCCTATGGCCTAAACTATTGCTGACCTCGAGTCCTACTAGGTCCACTAAAAGCTTCCCCTAGAGGACTGTTGAGTCCTAGTTGGCTGAGCATACTAGGTCTATGGCCTATGATCACATTGTGACTTTTCTACTATGCTAGCTGCTAGGAGGGGTTTCAGTTATGGTACCTATCCCAAGATTCATGTCTATTACAAATGTCTTTGGAAACCAATGTCCTCTCAACTACCTCTCTAAAAGTGGTGGGAAATGCTAGCCACACTGATCTCTACAAAGATAAGTTAAGGCCCTTAATGAATCGATGGATGCATAGTTTCTCATCTCTCATGTACTCCACATAAGGAAGTAGCTCTAAGAATCTTCTCTCATGTTGGGCAATTGTGAGACCCCTCTACTGAAGATCATGGAACTCCTCAACATGCCTCTATCTAAAGTGCTCTGACAAATATCTATCTCTTAAATAGTCCACAAAGGACTCCCATGTGAGTGTCTCTATGTCTACTCTCCCTATAGTCTCCTCCTACTACCACTAGTTGGAGTAATCCTCTCATAACAAGTGTATGGCTAGTTGTGCCTTTAGATTTCTCCCATGGTTACACAATCCAAAGAACCTCTACAAACTCTATAGCCATGCCTTTCCATGTGTGCCATCTATGGTACCAATAAATATGGGTGGCTTGAGTTGTAGTAACTCACTAATCTCATCCCCAATATTTTGGGGTGCTCTTACTAGTGTGCACTCTAATGTAGGGGGTAGCTCTATCTAATATATTGATGCTTCCCCCTGATCCTCTACAGTGTAGGTGGGGGACTCCTACTCCCTTTCCCTAATATCGGCCCCATGTCCCTTTGTGCCCTGCTATCCTAGATGCACTACCCTGATAAGATTATTGATAGCATTCAAAACCTAATCAATATTTGGAGGTTTCCCTAGTGGGGGTCCTCCCACATCTTTTCCTACCCCTTCTTGGCCTACTGGGTTAGCTCTTGGGCCATTGGCCCTTTGACAACCATTTCAAGTGATTGTAGGAATCCTAAACAAAATTACAGTTTATAAGTTAGATGTAATGGGTTAGGCTCCTAGTGTTGTAACCCAAAGCTTTGATACTAGAATGTCATGCCCTAAATTCTAAAACACAAAAAAAAAAACACAACTAATTTTTTTTGAATGAGAGAAAGAAATTTGTAGATGAGATACATAATCTATCCTTAAAATTAGAGGAGATAAAAATAGATGATAGAATGAAGTTTTCTCCATTCAAAAATCTATATTTCAAGTTCCCTATGAGGTGGTCACGTAGATGCTAGTTATTGAATGCAAAACTAGGCTAAGATGTTATGGTTATAAGCCCTTATCTTCTGCACTTGAATTGAGACACTTTGATATGAAAGAAAGATTGAAATTTTTGTTAATACAGTTGTAAAATACTAATGATTATGATGAGAGATGTTTATAATTCACCTATGTGCTTCAACTACAAGTTGTCCTACCACAACCATATTATCCCCATTAATCATTCATTTCGTTATTTGCATAACATTTATCCTAAACCCCTTACACTTTACCTTCCTTTGTACTAGACCACTTTGATATACTATTGTTAGGTATTATAATTATCTATTTGATTATCATTTATTTCTTTACCTAATTCTAGTTTTAAATTTTATGTATTGATTACTTGGTTGATTTTAATCCCAATAATATTTTATTCTTCTATAAAATTATTCAATAGTACCTACATCCCAAGGAAAGAATGGGTCAATGTATTGAATTAATGATTGAATTTACTATGTCATGTCACCAAAAGACATAAAATTTGAAGTCCATCAATGCTAAACTTCAAATTTTGATTGTTTGTTTAGTTTGAGTTCTAACAATTTCTTACTCTTAAATTATATTCCTACTCAACCTCTTCACAACATACTTTACTAATTTAACCAACCCTTAAATAAATTCCATTTATTAATAATTATTTTTCTTTTACTATATCCTAGCTTAATCTTTATCTAATTATAACTTAAATAATAAATAAAATCATTAACTAATGTAACCCTATAAAGGTTAAATTTACCTATATACCAATCTTACCTATGCCACCCCCAACAACATAATTTGAAATTTAAAATATATATATATATATATATATATATATATATATATATTATATATATATATATATATTTATTTATTTATTGATGTTAGGTTGTCAAGTACATTCTTTCAATCATATATTCTTATATTTATAATTTTTTGTTACGTCTTGGGTAGCCACTTGTATGATGATAGTTGACTGATATATTTTGTATTATTAAAGGTATATTATTCTTATTTTATTTAAATATTAATATTCTATTAACTGTCATTTTTGGAAAGTGGTTTACTTGAGTTGCCATACATTTTCCAGCAAGCAAATATGCACCTACAAGTTACTTATGAAGTTAAAATTTTTTGACTAGTTTCTTCGTGCATTCTGTAAACTTGTTTATACTTGTGTTGATAAATTTCAGCATTGTATAATGCATTATATTAACTATTATATCTTGCAATCTAATGTATTACACAAAGTATAACATAATTCTAACAAAATCTAAATCATAATATATTCCAATATGAACATATATGAAATCTTTAATTATTGGTAAACCCATCAACAACAAGTATTCAAATTCTAACATGATTTCAACTTCATGATTAAAACTATCTAGGAATCCATTAGCTATTAATTGCATATTCTACAACTATGTATGAATCAAGATTGAACACCAATGCATCTAAATTATTCATACAAGTCTTGAGAAAATAGGAATAAAAAAATGATAATCTTCTAATTAATTTTCTAGTGTCTACCATGACACTCAATCCTTTATTCAATGCATTCATATTCAAGATTACAAACCAACAACATCAATACAATGAATCTTTCATTTAAGATCTTCTCAAGCTTACATTCAACCATTTACCAAATATACACACAAGGTGGCGAGATCACCATATCGAGATATACAAATGGAAAGACCTTTCTACAGTACATAGATGTTTCACAATCTTTCTACTAACAAATAAATGAGAATAATGGCAACATTCTTACAATACCTAATGATTCACTTAACAAGATAGAGCTTGTTTCTCCATTCTACACACAAAAAATAGTGTTCTCTCTTCTTAAACAAGGTGAAACTTCACAATTTCCAAATTTCAAAGCCCTCAAGAAAAAACCTACAAATAAGAGACAATATGTAGAACCACAGAGGGTCACCTCCCAACCTAGGCCTCAAGGAGGCCACCCATCAAGCTTGGGGAAACAAGGCACAAATAGTTGCACACCATTACATCCACATAACATGCAAACTATAACAAATACAAATTCAACACAACATAAAACAACCCATTCCAAGGCTTGCACATACATTCTACCATAGAATCAGGATACAGGGTGAAGGTCGGCTCTCTCTATGAGGATAATTTCA
Source organism: Cupressus sempervirens (assembly GCA_028749045.1). Classification (NCBI taxonomy): domain Eukaryota; kingdom Viridiplantae; phylum Streptophyta; class Pinopsida; order Cupressales; family Cupressaceae; genus Cupressus; species Cupressus sempervirens. Next base: position 815,959,281 of record CM053789.1, on the reverse strand, counting down.
AATCAATGAATCAAATATATTCACATATTATCATAAGTAACATGCCCCTTCAAGGCTTAACAATGTCTTCCTTCTTCATAAACCTCCTTATACCTCCCAAGAATGCAAGTAATCATGAAGACCATATTCCATTGTAACACACCAAAATCATCTCCACACATGGGAGAGTTTACTCAACTACATGGGTGAGCCCGACTAACCCCTTCACCCAAGCATCTCTTCCCTCCCAAGGGTGGGTGATGCTTCACACCCATTTTATAGAAACAATCAACATGAACAAAAGAAAACAAGATTCAAGAAAGAAATCTCATAACCTTCTCAACTTCAACAAACATACAACAATATTCTTCACAAAACCACATCTACTCCATAAAAAATCTACAATATAATGGAATAACACCATGTCAAATCTATGTTGAAATGAAGAGACACCATGGATCATTAATACCAACCTCACTCTGAGCAAAGGCAAATGAAAGTTGTAGTAGAGCTCCTTATCCTCTTCTCCAAACCCTAAATGTCTCTAAAGTTAGAGAGTGGGCAAGTGGGTTTCTAGGTTTGGCCATGCCTCTATATATGACTCCCATTTTTGGATTCAATATAAAATGCATTCTTTTTGGGGTCTCTTATGTCTTCTAGGAACCCTAGGGGTCACTACTAGCCTCCTAACTTAAATTATCATGGGTAGGATTTATTTTCATTAGAAATACACCTTAGAGCTACCTTTTGGCCCTCACAATGCTAGGTAAAGTGCAATTTCAATTTTCTTACGGGATAACCATTGTTTCCCTTACTAAATCAAGGCAATTAAGTCTATTCTCAATTAAGTAATTTAACTTAAGATAAGGTGTCTACATGATCCATCTTCAGAGAGCATGTCATTTTCACATAACGAGTACAAGTATCAAGTGACACACACAAAATTCACTATACATCACACATGACATGTTCTGAACCTACTCACGAAATACATGCTACAAACATACTTCTCATGTTTACAAAATAAACACATCAAAATGAGGTTTACCAATCTTCTAAAGATTCACCTTGCCAGTGCCATATTAACATGTGTTTATACCTTGTTTCCTTGTTAAGTTTCCATGGTTCCTTTCCTACACACTAAACTCGAGCATCAGTAGTCCAATGAAAAGTCACATATAAAATACATATGAAAATAAAGGTACATAGTAATTTTTTTATTCCACCATTCACATATATCACATTACATAATTAATTTCCTATTCTCCATCATTATTTAATCATTAACTCTTAAAAAACAAACCGCATATTAAAAACTTTAGTAACATGATCAAATTAAGCTTTTGAATCACATCATAATTCCATTTCTTATCATAATAGTGAAATACTGAATAAATAACCATTAATTCATCGACTAAGCCAATTCAATCCTAATACATTCCATACTGCAAAATCACAAGGTAAATATCATTGGATAAGTAGCAAAATTACTATCCACCAAGTATCAAAATACATATGTCAAGATATCTAGTCCTATGTAACAAAATGGAAATACAATATCTATGCCATGATGGGCCAGGGTGAGGCTTGACACTCTTTTGAGGGGACTTTGAAAATGGGAAAATCAACTTTCTTGAGTTCTTTAAACACTGGATCAATTTGACCTCGTAACAAATACTCCTCGTATACTTGGGATCTAGGGTGAACTAACTCTATTTTGAAAAGGTATGCCTTTAGGCTAATCTTGACCTTCTTTGTTGAAGCACACTTGCTAAGTACTCCATGTTGGCTTCCTCTTGTTCTAGTGTGAAACCGACTCTTCTGTACTCATCTAGGGACTTTCTACTTCTCTAGAGAAGTGTTTTCAACTAATTGAACATATCTTATTTCTCATCTTAAAAGCCCAATTTAGGCCAAATTATGGTATTTTCCCTACTTGAGGTAATACCATTTTTCCTCATGGGTCAACAGACATGACTTGACAGATGTTTGAGTGCCAAATTTGAAGATATTCCAATGTAGCCACAAACAGATTTACGGGAGATAGATTATGTAATGAGGAACAAATACATGACTTTATCTTTAAATACTAGGAAAGATTTTATTTAGAGATTGTGGAAAGGTTCCTTGGTATAGTCACCAAAAACTATGTGTTAATAGTTTGTCTTCCTAGATTTGGTTTATGCACTCACTGTTAAATTTCTAAAAATGGTGAAGGACAAAATTGTTAGAAACAGAATGGGTCAGTGTAGGTATTTTATCAAGGACCCCTAAATTCAAAAGTACAACTCCCTTGGGTGTAAAGATTTGCAATAAATGGTGTTTCTAGTAGATCAACAAGTCTTAGGGGTATGCTCTTAACCAAAGAGTAGAAAAGATATGACCAAATTTTTTAAAGCTCTCGAATAATCTAGGAAAATCTTAGATGATGGCTCACAAAGCTTCACAACTATGAATGCATTTGAGTCACCTTAAGTTCCTAAAAGAAGCTCACTTAATCTAATGAATGGAAGATGTGGCATTACAAGATTAACTAACAATGCATATTACACAATAAGAAAAAGGGATAGTCAAATTAGAAATGCCCTAATTTTCTAAGTTACTAAGGTTTCACAATGGAATCTTCTTTTTTTCTCAATAAATTTTATTAACAAATACCAAACTTCTCATGTAGCCATAAAGATTCCTAAGAAGTTAAATTGTAGAAGGAATTACATAAAATTGTAAATAATGGAAATAAAGTTTACATCCATTGATGAGGAGGAAAAAAAACCTAGTTCATTAACAACTCCCTAGTTTTATTAATAACACATTTCATCCCAACTAACATGAAATTTTTTAAAACTAGACTAACATGAATGACATAATTAAAATAAGGATGCAAATGTTGAAATAATTGAGAGGAAGGGATGAACTAGTTAACCAACTATTATCACAATTATCAACCTTAAACAATCTTAACCATATGAGCAATAAAAAACTAAAACCACAACAAGATACTCATACACAATAACACCAGATATGTTAACTAGGAAAACCCTTTAATAGAGGGAAAACCTAGGTGGGGATGGTATGCACAAGATGATGTACTAATATAAATATTCATTGTTAGAGGATGGAACCTATTAGGAGTCGATGAATACATTTTGTACATATGATTCCATTTTAGGTGGCTTTGAATCCCTATTAGGAGTTGTGCCAACCATGGTAGGAGTTGTGGAAGATAGCTAGACTCATTGACCAAACATTTTCAAGGGAAAGACCAATGAACTCACTATCCAAATGATGTTTGTACTATTCCTTTTAGAATAATAGAATGATACTACTCTATTCCTTCCTTTCTCTATCCTATCAACAAGACCTCTGTTCCTAATCTTTTAACTAGATCACAAATCCTACATCTAATAATCCCTTGAATTTCTTACAAATATTTAGTAAGCACTTTGCTTCTTTTTGCACTTGACACTTCTATAATGATCACAGTGTTGAAAAATATGAGATAGGCTAAGTTACTAAGAGAGGAGGGGTGAATCAATAACTAGTAAAACTTAATCTTAATTCACCAATTAGTCCTCCATGTGTATTATGATCTAATAGCATGCATAAAAAACTAAAAACATTAAAACATTCATAACACTTTGACACACAATATGGTGACCCAAAAACCTTCCAAATAGAAAGTAAAATTGGGGTGGGCATAATGCCCATAAGCTCTAGTACTGTAGTATAAAGCTGGCTTGTTAAGGCTTACAATGATCACTTATGATGATTTTCCCTATTAGAAGCAATAAAGATTGCTAGGTCCACCTTGCAAAAGGATTTACAAACATATAGTGAAGTATGCACTCGATAAAGAGATTTACAAAAGACTATTAAGTCTACCTTGTGAAAGAATTTAACTATTCCACCTATTAGGATGAACCAGTGTCCGATCTATGATCTACAACCTTGATTTGCTAAATAATATTCCTTTTAGTGTAATGATCACCTTGCTATGATAGATAAACCTTTGTTGCTCCTTATACTATTGTAGCCCTTTCACTTTGCACTTTATACTCTTATTGTATCTTCTTAATATTCCATATATCTCTAGGATGTGATACAAAACATTACATATATACTAATCCAATTTACAATTCATCAAACTTAGCTACAATACAAGTTTCACTGAAATACACAAAATTAGCCCAACTACAAGTACTTGAGTTTTGAAGACAAACTCAATGAGATTCTAATGCTCAACAACCATTGTCAATGCTCAACATCATCATGCACTTGGTAGATCTAGAAGCTTAGTTAATACTGATCACTTCCAAGTAGTCTAAACTTGATCTACACTAGTGACTTAATGAACACTAAGAAACTCGACATATAAACTAAATTACTTGGTTAACACTGCATTGCTTGGTCAACACTAGATTCACATCACTAAAACTAAAATCTTACTATAATTTGGAGAATTGGTTTGCACTAAAAAACTTGGTAAACACTATGAAGCTTGGTTTACACCAATAATCACCAACTCAATAGATACTACATAGTGCAAACTAAATATTGTTCCTGGAATTTGGTAGAAATTGTAAAAATTGGCAGAGCCTAAATTACCTAGTTAATACTATTAACTATACTATAAACTTGGTAGCTACTGATCATCTAATTAAGTGTGTGTGTCACTAATAAACAAACATGACTGTAATGTCAACAATCTCCCCCTTTTCCATTAGTGACAAAAACACTTATCAATCAAAACTGAATTCTCAAAAAGTTCAAAACAATCTTTAGTCTCCATTCTATGTCTTCAACTTGCTAATGTACTCCATTTTTGAGATTTTTCAAAATTTCTTTTGTAAGACATGTTTATCTGAATATATGTATGTGTATAATATTATGATGATCCCCCATACATATATACATCATATATTGTTCTCCCCTTTTTACATGTTCTCCACCTTTATATATCACATCTTATATTACATTTTCTCACATTACATCTTCTCTCCCTTTTTTACATAAATGCCAAAGGTGTATGTTACATGGTAATGCCAAATTGTGACAAGAATTCAAATTGTACCTTTAAAATTAATGAGATTGTCTTGTACCAATTTTTTTACAACACCTTGCTTGCATGCAATGAAATTTGAACTTCTATTGATAATTCTATTGTGTGACCAGCTATGGAGAAGTTGTTATCATGGATTAGAGTTTTGGCATGTGCAATATGTTTTTGCAATGAATCCATATTTGGAAGAATCATGCCTTGTATATCTACAGGTGTGGCCCTTATCTTTGCTTCTTCCCTTAGTAATTTTTCTTGCATATCAATCAGAAATATGATCTTTGTGTAATGAGTAGAACTATAGCTCGGGTCAAGTGACAACTAGTGTGCACTTGCCTTCAGATCTTCATCTATTTTGCATAGTTTATCTTTGATTTCTTGCATAAATATAGATGTATAACATAGTTTCCTAAATACAAAAGTCACATTGTTGGAAAAGGTTTCTGGTGAGCTAAGAATAGTAGTCAAGTCTACTTGATTTATTTCAATCTTCTGTGCAACTAGCTCCAATACTTTATTTTCAAATTTCTTCTCTTCTCTTTGAAATAATTTATATTATCCATTCAAATCTTAATTGAATTTATGGACCACTTCTACTAATTGAGCCAAAATATGTTCAGAAGTATCAACCTCAATGCTAAGTGCATCTGCAAGAATGTTCTTTGCACCTTCTAGCACTTGATTCTCTATGTTTCTTTCCTCTCTAAGCCTCTTTTGCTTAGCTTTCTTCTACAATAGCTCTTGTACTATGTGAATTTGATCAGGATTTAGAGTAGAGATATCCCAATTCAAGATTACTATATCTTCATCAAGATCAATGTCTTTTTCCTTATCTTTTCCTTTTCTAGACACTTCAAGCTTGCTCTCAACTATCTTTGTACTGACTATCTTGAAATCATAACAATAGTGGAAATAGAAGGACTATAAATAAATGTAGATATTGTACTAATTGAAGAAATACTTTTTTTTTGAATAACCACAACTAATGAAGGAGGAAGCTCTGACTACTTGATAGATGAAGTCATGCTCACTTCAATCAATGAAGTGTTGAGCTAAACAGGTGCAAAGATTGGTTGAGTGCTTGGATTTGTAGTGTTTGACATAACCAACTTGGAAATAGCTTTCTCTAAGCTTGATGGCTTTAAAGCTTTGCTCAAAGAGTGAGGAAGTGAAGCTATAACCATTGCTGTAATATTTTTAGTGTTTGTTTCCTCAATGCTTTGTGTGGTGCCTCTCCCATTTGACTTCTATAATTTATCCTGGCAGATGCAACCTTGTTGATCTTTTGTTGTGATGGATCATGATTGTGATAATGAGTGGTCTCCACTGTAGAGGTGATTTGATGTATGTTTTTGTATCAATTGCTTTGATTATGCTTTGACTGATTTTTTGAGATTATGATATGATTTATGATTCACTAAGGTTTGTGTCAGTGCTTACCAAGATTGATGTGGTAACATGAGGTTGTTCCATGATTACCTTGAGATGTGTGTAGAGATTGAACTATGTACTATTACCATGCTACACTAGACTAGGTTCCTATAGCAGTGATTAGTCATGTATATGACTGTGGTTGTTTATGTGTTTTAAATGCCTTTTTAATGTAGAGTAAACAACTTTTATTAAATACGTATATGTTTAGAAATGTATTTTCCATGTTGGATTATTTGGTTATGTGTTGCAGATATCTACGTTGTTATATTTTAATCTGAGAGTTATTTTGTTACTTATGTTATGTTTTACATTTGAGAGGACCTGAGGGTCAAATGTTATACTTTGATTTCAGTATCATAGATTTTAGACTACTATGTTGTTTATTTGATCATATTTGCATGATGATGCCATTGTGAGATGACAGTGTGTTTTTATGATGATATCTAGTTATCTAGTATTTGGTATATCACTGATTATGTTATGTGATAGATTTAATGCTATGGTATTTACTTAATTCCTATGTTGTTATGCTTTATGCGAACATGAGTGATGTAAATAGATTATTTTAATATAATTAAATAAATGGTTAAATTAGGTGATTTAATGCATTTATTGCTTTAGCTATGTTATTATATGCAAGTGCACTTGATTGTGTTGGTTAGTGTGTAGGATTTATATCCCTAGTAGTGGCACATGGAGTTAATGATTCAGCCATTCATATCTTACCAATGTCATCATTGTATGGTCGATGTATCCTTATTTTAAATGTTTAAATAAAACCTTTCAATGATTATTAAATTTGAACTCGTTTGCATTATGTGATTAGACCAGTGAGCGTGTCTATGCATTTAGAGTTTCACATTGTCACAAAATTTTTTAAGGAGATTTCTGTATTTTTTGGATTTTTGAGCTTTTTAATTGATTTATTTTAAGTTTTGGCAGCTTTCCCATAGATGAATTCTTATTTCTAAGAATAGCCTATTTTTTTTTGGGTCAATTCAGGGTTTAACTAGGTTGGCTAGTTATATGCCCTAATCAATTATTCACTTGAAAAGTGAATAAATATCCAACAAAGAATTTAATTCCTCACTTCTCACTTTTGAATTAGAAAGTTGGAGAGTAAAACCCAAAATCCTCTTCATGAGGATTTACTATTTTGTTTGTTGTGGGAGCTATAGGCCTAGGATTGTCATGAGGTTGAGCTTGTTGGATCTAGCTCGGGGAAACCTTAGATTGTCATGATTTTCAGCTACTTCTGTGAGCTATTTATTTTATGGTTCAGATTCTCATTTTGCCTTTTGGCTATGATGTAGGGCTTTCCTATTTTATGGTTTTGGCTCCATTTCTACTTTTATTTTTTGTAGCTATTTTTTAGGAGGCTGAGAACTAGTGTTCCCCTCCATTTCTGTTTGCTAGTTCTGCCTAGTTGGTTGGGTATGAACATTTTCCTTATTTTTAGGATGAGGGTTTGGGGTTTTGTGCCATTATGCTAGCCATTTTTGCATACGGTGTTTGAAATCATTTATTTTTGGATTTTTGGGGTTTTTGTACCCAAAAGCCAAATGGGTTTTAATTTTGAAGTTTTCCAAAATTTTAGGATTTTTACCTAGTTTTGTGTGCTGCCTTATTTTATTGGGTTTTCTTGGCACAATGTGGGTCATGGACCTGGATGATCTGTATGGATATCAATTAGACCACTATTGCACTTTTATGTAGCATTGGGATGTGTATCACTTCTGTAATCTCGATGTTGTGTTTGGTTGAGTGATTTTTATACCTGTTATTATGTTTTCTTTTGGACCCTTGTTATTATTTTGTGAACACTAGGATTCGTGTAGAATCCATACTCCCAGATTGAGGTTGGTTGAGTGAGTTCATGATGTTTTGTCTTGTTGGATCATTGGGATTTGCATAGAATACCATACTCTTGGATTGAGGCTGGTAGAGTGATTTCATATGTATGATTTTCTTTGGCTTTGGGATTCATGTAGAATCTGTCCTCCCAAGTTGCTTTCGGTTGGGTGTTTTCTTTTGAATTGTGTTCTCATCTTGTCCTTGTGTGTTGATCTTCATGATGGTGGTGTGCCACACATGAGTACATGCACGTACATTTGTTGAGTGACTTGTGAGGCCCAGTCTTCCATGGTACTTTCAAAAGTTATGATCATTGGGGTTGGGATGGGAGTATGCATGCCCACAGGCACTTATCATAGGATGAGCATGGGTAGGGTAGGGTAGCATCTGGAGGGGGCTTCTATCTCATAGTTTGGTGTTTATGGCATCAGAGGTTGATGGATGATAGGAATTTTTAAGTGATTATTTAATGAAAATGCATGAGTGTTAATAAATTTAAGATAATGAAAAGATCCACATTGGTGTGATGGTTCCAAGGGAGTCCCTTGAGAGTGTTGCCACATGTGATCCAAGCTTGGGCTTTTGGATGCCAAGTGACTCTCCTTGATGTCAGCCCCTACTTAGTAGCCTTTTGAGTGTCTAACTAGGACCTTTACTTCTTGCATTGTCTTAGGTTCTTGGTCTTAGCCATCATACTGTTTGGCATGAGTGTTAGCCATGGATGTTGTTTTGTGTGTTTGTGGTTGGATCATTATCTCTATCAGCATTGTGGTTGTGGACCTATGGGTGCCACATGGTTGAGAGGCATAGCTACCTATACCACTGCTAGGGACTGATGTATAGAGATGGTCTTGTCCTAGTGCGACTGTTGCTGGATGTTTTCACTTGATGCTTCAAGTTCTAGAGTATGCTTTCTTGTGATTTATGCTTTCATTGGAATGCTTGGATATCATGTTTAGATGATGTTAGTTTATTTAATGCATTCCCATTTTATGATGTTTAGCATATGACTAGAAGATATGAATTGCTATATTGGATGATCTATTTCTCATTGGCTTAGCATGTTAGATTTCCTTATGCTTATATTGTAGCATGTTTAGTAGTGATGTTCCTATTACGATAGTACCAACGATTAGATTGGTGGCCTAGAATGTTATGCATGAGAGATGGCTAGGATCCACGATGTTCTTATGATGCTATTGATAGTTGGGAGGAACTGGGTACTTAGTTATTTTATACACTATGATGTTGCTTTCAGTACATTCTTTAATGATTTGGTTTAGATGGTTGGATGTTTCTCTTTCCTTTTTGTTTATGCTCTTGAGTGTTCATTCCTCGATTTACATAGATTTGGTACTCCCCAGTGTGGAGGTTTTCATGTTTTTATATGTTTTAGTCTTGTTTTTTTGTTGTGTTGATGTATTTTCTCATGTAGAAAGGCAGTTCCTCATGCAAGAATGCACTTACTTGTGTGAGAATGCAGGTCCTCGTATCAGAATGCAAGTCCTCATGTGGTGTACTATGAATCTTCATGTAGATCTATGCACTTCCTCATGTGAAGTGATGCAAGGTCTTGCATGAAACTCGAGACTAGTGCACTTTATTGTGCAAGAAACAGGGGGCAGTTAGGCTTGGCCGAAGAAGTTTTGAAAGTTGGTTTTGAACACCCTTTTGGATTTTGCACCTTTCCAATTCAAAATAGTCTTTCTAGGGGGTTTAAAATATATTATTTAAGTATAGTCAACTTATAATTAAGATATATTTTAATATATGCAACGAATCTTTTGAGATAGGTTTCATACCTCTCTGAGATAAGATAAAGATTCTAGGAAATTTTAGGGCTTCAAAAATCCAGACTAAGCCAATTTTTAGGGCTTCACAATTTCAAGCTTAGCCAAATTTTAGGATTATGCATTTTCCCTAGCTTGGTATTTTGTTGATGAGTGTTTTTTTCTTTGGGCCCTCATCATGTGCATGGTTATTGTTGGCTTTTGTTTTCTTGTGTCAGTTTGGTAGTGGCATTTGAAGATTAGTTGGTTGTCAGGATTGTGGTGAAGTCTTCCATTGTGATTGTTGTGATCCCTATATGATGTTGTCATATGCATTCATACTTGTAAAAAAAATATATTCTAGCTTTTATTTCATCCTTGTTTCCAAGGATCTCTGGGCAGGGCATTATATTATGAATCTCAAGGAGATTCTCCTCGGTGGCTTCCTATTCTTTTTCCCTGTCATCTTCATTCTCATTAATAGTTTCTTCTTCATCATCATTGTCCTCATCCTTATCATTTTCACCATCATCTTCTTTATCACTGACATTAACAACAAAATCACTCTTCTTATGAATATTATAGATATTTTTCCATGTATTGGTGGCATTCCTTACCACATGTTCAATGTCATTGACCAATATCAAGCAAGTATTAAATTTCAAAGTAAGTTTTACTTCATTCTACTTGATGGACTCTTCTACTTCTTTCCCATTAAGACTTGACATGAGTTGCCTCAAAGTCTATTCATATATTTCTTTTGTATTTTGTTTGGCATGTTCCCAACTTGGCTTGATTTTCTCCATTAGTTCATTGGGAATCTACTATGCAAGTTCTTATGGTGAATATTTTCATTTACCTAGTTTATAAATAACCATGTCTTGCTTGTTTCCTTTCCTCTTCATTTTTGGTCTCATAGCTCAATTATTTAAAAAAAATTGTGCTAGCTTCTATATCAATCTCTTTTAATTTCTCTTGAAATATGGGTGGAGGTCATTTGAAAATCACATCCTTTGCTTCTTCACCCAATTTTACTTTCTTTCGAGATGTTCTTGTAAACACTGTAGTCAATGACTTGATAGGTTTGGTTATGATAACCTTATCTTTCTTATTAATTGGTTCTTATTCTATTGATTTTACTTCATCTACATCATCTTCTGCATCATCTTCTATTATATCATCTCCTTTACCTTTTGTCAATAGGAGAGCAAAACTAGCTTGTCTTAGTTTTTCTATCTTCTTCTTTCCTTTACTGACCACCTAAGGAAGCTTTATTTCTAGTTCTATTCTAGCTTTTGCTTCAACATATGTACCAAAATATGTGGCCTTTGCATCCATAGGTTCATTCAAAAATGCTTTAATAATGTCCCTAGTGTCATCAATATTAACCTCATATCCTAGTGACTTGACCCATACCGCTCTAGGTCTGACTTCTTGTATAAACACTTTGTCACAATTTACCATAAAAAAAATATCATCCTTGTAATCTTCTACAAGGTTCTTTGGGATTTTAAATCTGTTATTCATCTTCTCCTTGAAAGAATCAAAATAATTGTCCATTAAACTAACATAATTTTCAACCATTTCTACTATATATTCATTGATTTGATATAGTATAGGCACATCTTCTCTCCATACAACTATAATTTTTGAAGGGAAAAACTTTTGCACAAAGAAGAATAAACAAGTTAAAAGTAATCCAAACATACACAAGTTATTCTACAATGTCCTTATGCTCTCCATGTTTTTTGTTCAATTGGTTCAACATCAACTTGGCAAGGTCAAAGGACATGTTGTTCTTCACCACCTTGAAAGTGAGATCTATTGCTTCACATGATACACTATTGAATCTACTAGAGCTATATATCTTGTGCGCAATTATGTGAATTCCAAATTTCAACTACATAATTGATCTTCATACCCCTTCCATCCCATTTGACAAGGGTTTTCTTCTCCAGTTCTACCAAACTTAGGGTTTTGATGGTTTTTTCCTTGGCCAATATTGGATGTCCTATGATCTGATGAATCATTTTCTTTGTTACCAAGATAGGTTGCTCCAACCGTAACTACCCACTATGCACACAACTAAGGATAAACCTTATCAATTTTATCTAAAATTCTCAGGGCATGTGTGTAATGCAATTTAAACCCTTAGCTTCCAAGTGTTGATGCTCTAGTTTCAATACACTATTCACATAAAACTTTTCCAAGGTTCATCCATTTCTAGGGTTCCTATGTCTTGAATCAAACATAGAAAATGTGAACTAATGTCATTTGCTAAAAGTACCTTTGATGGAATTTCCAATTGAGCTCTACTTAGATCAAAAGTTTTTGCAATTGCTAGACACAATTTGAAATCTTGTGCCTTCCATTCAACTCCTTAGACTAACATCTTAGACCCCTTCTTGGTTTTACTACTAGAGAATGCCATTTCTTGGTAGGGTTTGTGAAAACACAAAAAACTTCAGCAACAAATCATACAGATCACTTAGATGCACAGAAATCACTCTTTGCATATAGCTCTTGAAAAATTCATGGTGACAAATGAATTCAATTTCACCTTTTTAACAAGTTTCACCTTTCAATTTCTATAAATGCTTGGTATGTTTTCTTAGTTGATGATAGACTGTCTTCCACTTGGTTTGAATTAATTTCTTGGTAGGAACATTCATGACTGGGTGTCCATCCAACAACTTAGTTACTCCCAACCTTTCTCAACTGGGTCTTGTAGGGTCTTGCAACCTGACCTTACTTGGTAAGGTATAGATCTCTTTAGATACTTGGTGATCCCTTTGAATCTTGAATGTTGATATGGATCATTCCTTCTAGCTGACTAGAATTGATGTAGGATGACTTCTTTGGAATCTTAGTTCTAGTTATCCTTTTCAAAGATCAATTAGAAATGCTTGAGTCACCCAATCCTTGAGTGACATTTGCTTCATTGTTTGGTCTTGCATTCTCAGAAGATTTTGGAATCCACTATTATCTCATTTTTTTTCTTATGTTATTAGCCTTGGATTTCTTTTCATCTTCAATTCTTCCATTATTCATATAGTTCTTGGCAAGATGTCCAAGTTCTGTACAAATAAAACATCTTCTAGTGGTGTCTCTTGTTCTCATGTGATGTTTTACATAGTTTATTCCAATATGTCCAAATTCTCCATAGTAGTCACATCTGCACCATGTATTGTAGTACCAACCAAATATAGCATTTCCAATATGTTCTTCTAGATTTAATATCTTAGTTTTGCATTCAGAAGATTTGTGCCCATGCTTCTTGCATTTATGACATTTGTCTTCAAATTTAGGTTTCTATTTGCATTCATTAGTTCTATGACCACACTTATTGCAATTGTAACATTTTCAATTGAAATTAGCTTTACCATTACTCCAACATTTGTGTGATTTATGACCTAATTTACCACAATGATTGCAAGTAGGTCTTTGATTCTTTTGAGCTCCTTGCTTGGATGATTCATCTTCTTTTGTATATCCAATTCCTACTTTTCCTTTATGTATGTATTGGATTTTCTCATTCAATTGATCCATGTATGCTTAAGATTTCATCATCCTCTCATTGGTTTTCTTTTTAGTGTTTAGATCATTCTACAATCTTTCATTCTCTAATCTTAGATTCATGATTTCTTCATTTGCATTAGTAAGCTAATCAATGAAATCTTCATGTTGAAGGGATAGATTCTAAATTTCATTTTCTTTCCTTTTAACTCTTCTTTTATCTTTTTTTCACTTACATGACTTCACACAATCTTACTGATTGAATTTCTTGTTCTCTTTTGAGTTTCCTTACTTCTTCTTCAAGTGTACCATTATTTTCTAACAATGCTTTGATTGCTTCATTGGCTTCATCTAAATTACTTTCTAAATGGATATCTTCAATTATTTCTTCAATGTATAGTTTATAATTTATTTTTACTACAAGATCTTTTCTTCTCTTTAGGGATTGTGAGAGTTGAGTTACTTCTTTGCTTTCTTAAGTTTTCTAATAGCCAATTCCAAACCTAGCTTTTCATTGCCAATAGCCTTATAAAGTCTGAATACCTCCATTGCCTCTAACCTTTTCTCAAGCTATTAAACTTATTTTCTAAGAACTACAAAGATCTAATACCAATTGCTAGAAATATGAGATAGGCTAAGTTACTAAGAGGGGAAGGGTGAATCAGTAACCAATAAAACTTAATCTTAATTCACCAATTTATCCTTCATGTGTATTCTGATCTAATAGCATGCATGAAAAAATAAAAGCATTAAAACATTCATAACACTTTGACACACAATATGGTGACCCAAAAACCTTCCAAATAGAAATTAAAACTAGGGTGGGGATGATACCCACAAGCTTTAATACTATAGTATAAAGTTGGCATGTTAAGGCTTACAATGATCACTTCTAATGATCTACCATGTTAGAAGCAATAAGGACTACTAGGTCTACCTTGCAAAAGGATTTACAAACATACAGTAAAGTATGAAATCGGTAAAGATATTTACAAAAAAATGGTTAAGTCTACCTTGTAAAAGGATTTAACTATTCCACCTACTAGGATGAACTAGTGGTTGATCTTTGATCTGTAGCCTTGATTTGGTAAATGAAATTACTTTTTGTGTAATGATCACCTTGCTATGATAGACTATTGGCACAACTATAGGTATTCAGGTTTTGAAAACAAACTCAATGAGGCTTTGATACTCAACAACCATTGTCAATAATTGACATTATCATGCACTCAGTAGATGTAGAAGCTCAATTCATACTGATCACTTCCAAGTAGTCTGAACTTGGTTTCCATTGGTGACTTGATGAACATTGAGAAACTTGACATATAAACTAAATCACTTGGTTGACAATGCATAGCTCAGTCAACACTATTTCTATGAGATCAGTATAAACTAAATCACTTGGTTGACACTACATAGCTTGGTCAACACTAGATTTACATCACTATAACTATGAATTTGGTATACTCTAGAGAACTCAATTTTCATTAAGAAACTTGGTAAACACTATGAAGCTTGATTTACACTAATAATCACAAACTTGATAGATACTACTCAGTGAAAACTAAATATCATTCCTGGAACTTGGTAGCAACTGTAGAGCCTGGTAGATCTTGAATTACCTGGTTAATACTGATAGTTGTACTATACACTTGGTAGCTACTAATCATATGATTAAGTGTGTGTCTCACTAATAAAAAATCTTGACTATAATGTCAACACACAATACTTAAATACACTTTACAATCAAGGAAAAAATCTTTCATTTATACCATACTTTCATAATAATTCATTGAGTCTTCCTCAAGGCTTTCCCAATTATTTGTAATAAGATAAATAATTAATTACAATTACAATATAAATATCAGCTCATAGTCTATAAAAAACATCACATGTGCGATACTAGGGGTTGTACACTCATTGATGTCATCAGCTTACTATTCTTTGTCACTGCCTAATTGTGCACCTCTTCATTACATTTTAGATGCAAGATATGCTAGCAATATGGTCAAATAGATGTCTTGATGGTTATCATTTATGGAAACATACATTCAACATTTCATTTAAATGCATTTGGAGTTAGAAAATTGTCTAAGTATTAGATAATTTTCAGCAACATAGTATACAAATGTCAAGTGCATGGACAACTTCTTGAGAGTTAGCTCTTGCACAGTTAAGGAAAACTTCATGATAGTATCATGATGATTTATGCTAGTGTGTAGATATGTATGGATAGTATGGTGTGAGTTATGATTTAAATATCAATTTAAGTATTTAGTAGTACAGAACACAGCATAGTAGAGAATTGGATTGTACAACCTTATGACTTATTTTGGTTATAAAATAATTACTAAGTTATGATGAACCAACTATGTTGATATTATTATGTCAAGCATGTGAACACATGAAGGTTGGTTGAGAACAGTTTTGTAATGTGTGAAGTATAAGTAAAGATCTCATCTTGTGAGGATAAGTGTGTTATCTATAATAGACAAACAAGTATTAAGTGACATGAGAACTATTGTATAAACAATCTAAAAGATATGCTAGTCATATGTAATGCAAATTCTGATGTATGATTAGAACAAGTGTGAAGCATAGTAGAAATCAAGTATTGTATGTATATACATTCTTGTGAAGCACTGGATATTATTATTGCATGTTAGGGAAATGGGCTCTTCTTGCATACATTGTATTTGTTCTACCAACTCCTAATAGGTTTGAGGCATCTAATAAGGCCTAGTCTCCTAATAGGGACTCGACACACTATATGTACTTCATAGACTCCTAACAAGGTCAATATCATTAATAGGTATCAAGATGCAAAAGTTTGCATTGGCAAGTTAAAAGACAAGATTTGTGATTTAGAATCTAGCAAGGAACCAATTGTGCAAACTAGTGACAATGATGAAGGGGGAGATCTTCAGAAAGAAATTGAGATCTTGAAATATGAACTAAAAATAGTTTCGCTTAAGTTGAGTCTTAAAAAAATGGTAGTAATAGTGAACTAGGACTGAAAACTAAGAATGTAGGTCTTAGATCCCAATTAAGTCAAGTTGCATCTAAACTTGATACTATCTAGATTAAACAAGATGAGTTATAGAAGTACAACATTATTCTGAAAGGAGAATTGATGCAAGTTAATAAATAGTTAGAGAAACTTTATTCCAATAGTGAAAACATGGATCAACATATATTTCATCAGAGACCTTCTTATGACAAGATAGGACTTGGAGATCTGATTGGAGAGAAATTAGCAAAGAAAATAGAAATTAGGATAGAACCAAATCTAGTTATTGAATCCCCTAAGGAATCCGATCTGAGTAAGGTAGAATAAAGTACATCTAGTGAAGTATCAAAGGAAGTTGAGTTAATTGATTTGTCAACTAAACCCAATGAACCTAAGAAGATAGAGCAAGTTGATAATCCTAAGAAAAATGAACCATCAAATGAAATAAGACGTGAGTTTAGAGGTAGATGCTTCATATGTAATGAAGTTGGACACATGAAAATAGATTCCATAGGTAAGCCTTTTAAACCCATTACTATTTTATATTGTTATAATTGTCATGGTTATGGACATAAAGAAATAGAATGTAAGAAACCTAAGCTTCATGGTAATAATACAAATAGTAGAATTTATAGGAATACTAACCCTATAATTAATGAAAGAGGAGGATCACAAAATAGATCCAATGATGGAGATACATCTAATGGTGAGAAGAACTAGTTCATGTGTTACAAGTATAACAACACTGGATACATTGCAAGGAATTGCATGGCACATGAGAATTAGAATGGAATGAATCAGAGGAAAAATGCACATGTATGTTAGTTATGTAATAACTTCAGACACACAACAAGATATTGTAGAATGGACAGAAGGAACTTTAATAGGAATCAAAATAACAAAAGGAACAACAATACAAATGATATAAGGAATGATAATGGTAGTAACAATAGTTAAAATGAAGAAATAAAGGAACATGTTGATGTATTCAAGGAAGCATTTGTGATAGCTAAAGATCTAGAAAGCTCTTATATAGTTTTGGAGGAACAATATTTTGATGCACCTAATAGGACATTGGATTCACTAATTATTTGTGACTCATCCTACTTGAATTAAGAAACTATAGTAGTAGCAGACCATCAATTGGTCAAAATTGATGTTGGAGAGAGAATTCAAAGTTGTACAATGAACAAGAGGTTAAGGACATAGAGAGAAGGCTATGGTCAAGTGCGCAAGTCTTGATATGTTTACAATGAGGAGGAATTGAGAAATTAAGCTTATTAGTATACATAGATAGTATCTAAATCTATGGTAAATATGCATTTAATAAGCAGTGTGATTTGAAATGATTTAAGGATCATAAACAAGATTATATGTAGCACTTGTTCATGTCAAGTGTCTTGGGTGAATTCAAGAGTGATTTGGTAATGAATTGAAGTGAAAATTCAAGTCTGAGAAGTGGATAGTTGTAAAAGCTTGAATTGTGATTTTAATGTATTTTTCCAAAGTTTGAATCCAGTTTCTTTAGTTTTTCACTATTTACAGTTCTAATGAAAAGTCAAAATGTGTATAATGTAAGTGAAAGACTGAGGTATGAGTTTAAGAACCACCCATTTGTATCTTTATTACATGATCCAAAGGGTAAATTTTCTTAAGTTCCAAAAAATGTGTTACATGTCAAAAATATAAGAAGCTACATTCACTGTAAGATTGAGAGCATAGATGATGATGAAATTCATGAGGACTTGGGAAAGATGTGTAATAGTGACCTATCCTTGAAGTCTAAGTATGCATATTGTTGATTTTTTGAAATGCTACAGGTTCCAAATTACCCCAATGTGAATAAGATACATCTAGGGGTAGCTAACTCCCATCCTTAACATATCCTTTCAGACACTGAGCTAACTATAAGGCTAAACCCTTCTTCTATGTTAGGCTTTACAAAACCTAAGTGGGTGGACCTCATATTCAATTTATGTGGTACTAGTGCTAAACATATTCTTGAATATATTAACAATAGATTTAACCCTTATTTATCCTAATGACTCATGTAAAAACATAGATCTACAATAGCTAAATGCAAGACAATGCAATTTATGAGATGAGTGAGGGTTAGACTTTGAATAAATTTCAACATAAAGGGAAAATATGATTTAATATGTTGATAACAACAAGACCTAGACATGAGCAACAAAACTAAATGATCTTGCATCTTATTAGTGTCTTATCTATTGAACAATTACATGAATTACAACCATACATCTTCTAGAAATCTTTGACATAACTTTGACATCAAGATCCTTGATCTATCTTTCACCTTGTGAATAGACGTTTGCATCAAAATGAATCTCATAGTCAACCTATCCCACCATGAAGTCTGCAAACCCTATGATAAGTATCAAGCAATTACACGGCTCTTTGTTCCACAAGAAAAATACTTCAACTGGTCATTTTGATTTGATTTTTCACTATGCAGAGGTTAAGGGAAAATTTTGTGAAAAATCATTTAAGTCTTTAAAAAGTTGCAGATTTGGGTTTTGTTCCTTGTATTTTCAAATCCTTAGATTTTTTCTAGTTTTGGAAAAACTCTTAGGAAATATTCTCAGAAAAATGTTTTAATGATACATTTTTTCACCTAAAGAAGGGCTTGCACAAGCATGGGTTCATATTTTAAACCTTACATTGCCATGTTACTTATGATGTGTACTCGAAAGGTGTCAGAAATAAATACAATAGTCAAAACACGTGGATTAAAATTAGTCATGTCATTGGCCTAAGTGGATGGTGCGAGCATAGAATGAAGAGTTGTTTCTGATCGTTGATCCTTGCCCTGATCAATGAAAGGCACTTCCCTGCATTTTGAATTTGAGTGAAGTTTAAACAAAGTGAGAATGCACCCTATAGACATGTGTCCATGGTGATGTCTAAATTTTTTGCTTAGATGCCTTGTAGGGTAAAATCAGTATCGTCATTGATCTTTCAAAGATCGACGACTGGCGCAAGCCCATAATTTGAAAATGCTCATTAGATAAGCAAAGAAGGAATGCTCCAGCATGACATGTGGATTGAATGATGCCAAGTACTTGATTGCTTAGAAGAAGATATGGGATCTGTGGAATGTTGTTACACAACATGAACTCATATGGCATTTTCTTATTCGTCAGTATAGATGATTGGTTTTTATTAGAAAGTGGATTAGTCTGATTATTGATCTTATCTTGATCAATGAACGATGCTTCTCCACAATTTTAAGATGCAAGGAATTTAAATAATGCAGGGAAGCAGAATTGTGACATGTAGCATTGTTTTAAAAGCCATAAAACTTGTTTTTTAAATCAGAACTGTCTGATCTGGTAAAAATCTACGGATGGGATTCAAACTTGGGTGCAAATTGGAGGTAACGATTACTGAGATTAAATATGATTCAAACCTTATGCATTTGATTTCAATGTATGAAAAGAGCCCATGATTTCACCATTAATGAACCACCAAAGTGCAGAGAGAACATCAGGGCATACAAAATTTTTAGAGCCAGGGCACAAAAATTCTTAGTTAACACTCCAGTAAAATTGTAGAAAATATCACATAGTGCAGAAGTACGAATTTTGGTGGGTAAGCACTCTGTGACTTTCTAAGAAAATTCAAAGTATCTTCTGTTGTGAAATTCCTAGGGTTTATTCAAAATGCCTCCCCAAAAAGAGTTTACTGGGCAAACAGATTATTTGAAATGTTCTATGCACGATGACTTTCTTGAACAATTCCCCTTATCAGTGCATGAAATAACTTATGGGATTGAACTCATTCTGGAACATCCCAGAGTAGTTTTAGCAAAAGGTTTTTATGACAAAGCTAATTGGGTAAGAGATGCCCAGGTTTCCATAGGGGGTCTGGAGTTGTTTAAGAAATGGTTTTCAGAGCAAAAACTGGACACTCCTATGAGAAATGTTTGGGAGTTTGATATTGGTAAATTAACAGTCCCCACAATTTTCTTTGATAGTGATTTATTGATGGATCTGGCAAGGAAATATGATCCAATTACTAGGTGGGTAAAAAACCATGCTGGAGTAAATATGTTTAGGGTTTCTCCTAAATTATTTAGTGAGGTTTTTAACCTAAATCCCAACTGTGATGTGCATGAAAATATTGACATAGATGACCTTCAGGCAAGGTATGATGCACAACAAATTTACCTAAGAACAGGGCCACTATAGGAGCATGCTACTAAAATTGGCACTTTGCCTGTGATTACAGCCAGTACCCTAGAGCCATTATTGAGAAGACATTTCAACTTAAGAGCTCAAGCACTTTATTTTTCTCTTTGAAATATTTTTGGGATAGATGAAGGTGATCAAATTCTAGGGTCTATTGTCCTTATAATGGCTCAAACCCTTCAATTTGGAATGAGTACTATTCTGGATTTTGCTACTTTTCTTGCAAAAGAAATTCACAATGGCTTGGTGGGGATAGCAAGGGGAAAAGTAAAAAAACCATTTTGTTGGTACTCATTACTTATGCATGTGTGCTTAGACAAGGTATTCACCTTTTTCTCCAAGGGTATGAAGCTGGAAACAACCAAAAATGGGGAGAGAAATCTAGTGCAGCTGTGGAGTGTAGAAATCTAGTGTAGCTTGATGCTTAGGTAGCTTTTGAAAGGTGACAGCCCTAGAATTCCACAAGCATTGTTGGAATTGATTAGACCTAAAGACCATGCACAAGGATTATTGGTTAGTCATAATTCGGGGGATATAATCCCTTATAATGTTTCAACTATGATAAGAGTATATGGTTTTGTGCGAAAACCTCATGTGTTTCCCTTTCATGTGCCCTTGAAGATGGGGATTGCTGAGCTCTTATGACAAATAGGCACTATAGATGAGAGGGAATTGTCTATGAAAGGCACCTTCTTTCCAATTGTTACTATAGTGCATGATTTTGTTTTTGTCAAAAATGGTTGGAAGCACCTTAATTTATTTTTTGACATATATAAAATGGCAGAGTCTCATGCCAGATTCATTGATCCTTAAGGGTTCTATGAACTCTTAAAGGAGAGAGTGAAAGCTTCTCATATGGTACATCAAGTATACTATCTAGAAGACATAATAAGAAATGTTTTTGCATTACAGGAACAAGAAGTGAGGAAAGAGAAATGGATAGTTTTCAGTAAGACCTTAGAATTCATTAATGCTTTTGACCCCCAGTATGACCCATTGAAAGATAAGAAATACTAGGGGGCTAAAATGCAAGCATTAATGAATAATTTTTCTGTAATAATTCAAACTATGAATGAAAAGAAAGCTATGTATGTTGAGACACATCTAGACAAGGCTGTAGAAGTACAAAGAAGAATAAGCAGTAGAAATGTGGTAGCTGGTAGCCAATATACATTGCAGAGAAGGGTAGGTTATGTCATGATTCAAAATGTGCAACACGCACCCCCTCATTAGAAGCCAAGATCAAGAAGTCCATCTGCAGCCAGCTCTCCAAAAAGGCAAAAATTAGAGCAAGGGTCTTCTTCTTCTCAAAAGGAACAATACTCCCCAAGCTAGTCCCCAATCTAGATAGATAATGAAGCATCTCTAAGGGAACAACTTAGACAAATGGGTGGAGAAGGGGATATGATTGTCACTTCTACAGACCTGGATGTTGGAGAGCCATAAGAACCTCCTACACCTTCCTTAGACCTAACCATTGTTGATTACCAAGGTAAGGAAATTGACCCAATAGTTACCCAAGCTTCTGAAAGATTTATTAATGATGAAAATTTTGTAAGATCTAGGGCTTTTGCTCAGTTTTTGTGCAGATTAAACATGGGAAATTTTGAGAAAGCTTGTGAGAAAATCAAGGCTGACCAACCAGATAAACCTAACCCAGTTATTAAGGAAGAGATGAAATCAAATTTTTTGAATGATTTATCCCAGTTTACTCCTGAAGCTGGGAGGCAAATAGTTAGACAGTTAGGAGTCCTCCTTCTACTGGAATGGGATATAGAAAATGCTATTGTTTTTTATTTAGTAAGGAAGCAGAAGGATGTTCAACTAATAACTATGAAAGAAATATTACAGGCTCATCGAGGAGTCAAATTTAGTGATGACCACAAAGCCCTTGTTATATGGTCCATGGAAAAGAGGGAAAACACCAAGATGCATTAGATTCCCACTGCAGAGCATACTAGTACATTGACAGTATTTAGTTTCGGTGAGGTAAGTAGTAAGCAAGTAATTGGGATGGCATCAGAGATGCTAAAATTTGGTGGCATGGTGTCTAGCCAAGAAGAAGAAAAAATTTCCCAACTCAATGCTAGATTTGAGGAGGCATTGAAAGCATATGAGGAGAGGGGTATGCAAATACAGTCATTGGAAAATAAAGTAGCCCAAATGGAGAAGATTCTGGGGAAAAGAAAATTAGGAGAGACTAGTAAACCTAGAATTGCATACCCCCCAAGGCCACCTATTGAACCTTTCAAATCCACTCCAATCATTGAGATACCTGATACTCCAGAGAGGCCTCAGTTTTATACTGCAGATGATTTTGAAGAGGAGAAGAATAAGTTGTATGCAATGCATGTGGAGCTTAACAATCAGCACGAAGAAAAACTGAGGCATGGTATTATATATCTAATAGATAGGATAGAGTGGCCCACATTCTTTGATTAATTATCATAGATTTCTTAATTAGGGATGAATTAAAGAAAAATGAAGCTATATTCAAACCCATTGTACAGAAGTGGACAGAGAGAAGTTCAGATATCACTGCTATGTGTATACTTGTTATTCATCTAACATATCATCAGATAGAAGGAATTTTTTACTTACTAAATAAGTTGAAGGATTTTGATAATAAACAAGATTCTTTCTGTAGAAGATTGACTAATTGTCTTTCCAAGTATTTTGTTGAAAATTTTGATTTATTCCCTTGTGCCCTAAAGATAGTTGATGAAATAAAGGAAAAGGAGGAATGGAAGAGGGAGCTAGATGAAGCCTTCTGTGAGAGAATAAATAATTTTATAAATGAAGTAGGACATCTATTGTGGGAAGTAACAAATGAGAAGTTAGTTAAAGTGTAGATATTTTATAACTCCATCCGAAAAGAATTGGTTAATATGGAGGCAATTACAAGTTCCTTGATAATTGTACAAAGAGAAGTTCTAAGTTTTGATTGGCCAGATGATATTGTTTATAATAAGTGGAAGGACAAATTCATGTCTACAAAGAAGATGTCAGAAGATGATGAGGTAGAAGATCATTCAAGTGTAACTATTACTTTAATAGTCGATGATAAAGACAAAGAAAATCCCCAAGTTAAAGTAGACTTGTAGATAATTGAAGGAGACACATCACTTTCAATCCTCATGGTCACTTATTCAGAGGAATCAGATGGATAAAAGAATCAAATTATTATGCCAATTCTAGAGGATGTAACAGAAAGGGCCCACAAAAGGAATGTTTGATGTAAAACTTTTTCTATTACTCACATTTTTGTAATCTTGTGATAAGTGTATGTAAATGTTTCTTGTAAAAGATACTTGTCACTTTCTCTTAGCCTAAAGCTTGTTGCATCTCACACTATTTAAGTGAGATTCTAGGGCTAGAGAATGGTCCAAATTATATTTTTCTAAGTGATATACTTAGTCTATTTTTGGTCCATTGTTTTGAACGAATTAGTGGTGTATTTTGTCTATCAGATCTTGAGAATACATGAATATAGAATGAGCTATGTTTCTTCTGATGGTCATTTTGAGTCTATTGTAAATGGTATACAATTTTCAAAGAAAATAAATAAAAATTATGAACTGTCCCCATATTAGTTCTTTTTGAATCTTGTCTCCTTTTAATTACTTGGTTATCTTGATATATTATAAGTAAAGGCTAGTGCAATTGAATGCAATCCAGTTAGGTTGTACATCTGTTTATCATTGTTGTTAATTCAATGGATTAAGTAAAAGCTTTGGTGAATGTGATAAGGTTGATATAGTGGTGGAAAGGGTTTTGAATGATAAATTATGATAAGAATTGCTAATAAAATTTTTTGTAAGGCAACAAATTAGATCTAAGAATTTGCTATAGACTCTGAACCCCAATGGATTAGCCATTGATCAAATTTGATCCAGCTAAAAGAGAAAAGTATTAAAAATGGTTGTCAAAATGCAACATCAAATCAATTTTCACTTTTATTTCCTGTAGATCTTAAAAGTTGGCCTGTACTTGTCTTCATGGAATGTTTTAGCTTTTGTTAGCCACTATTGTTGAGAACATTTGTAGATCTATAAAAGAAATTTTGGCCATATCTGTTGTATGGGATGTGTTTATCAAGTTATCAAGAATTGTGTATATATTTGAGGATTTAAGATGAGAATCAGAATGAAACTAAAAATAATCCTCATACGGTTTTCCCAATCTTGAATCATTCCTGGGTATACCCACCCTAGTTTTGCAGAGCTAGAAGAGTAGAAAACCACCCTTGGTTTTGTTGAAGTTGGGCCCAAATGCTTTGCACATGCAATTGTTAATAAGAACTGGCTAGTCTTTAGATTGTGTGAGCACTGTCATCTTGGTATTAAGCATTTTGTTGCTTGGTAGTTTTCAAACACCAACAAACCACATACATTTTAAAACAAAATGCAACCTAATTTATGCTCTTGGTTCATAAATCAGAAGAAATTAAAAACCCATGAATAGGAGACAAGATTCAAAATGAATTTAAATCCTTTGCTTTGCTTTATTCATTTTCCTTGAAAACAAATACATGAAAAATGTACAAAAATGACTCAAAAATCACCTAACAAATGAGAATTATTTGTATTAAACTTAGTGCCACTCATTATCAAAGAAATTGCTGAAGGGAATGGTATCACATTAGTGAGTAGTTTTATTCAAAGACTAGAACCCTCAAAACTAGAACCCCTACAAGGAATGAGAAGGAGAATGATATATAGGAGAGTGAATTCTTAGATTTGTTGTGCATCTGACATGTGTGCACTTGGAAAACATGTCCAAGAAGTGATAAATCATCACTCTAATCTCTCTATGCAACTGCATATCAAATCTTCAATCATTTTGGCCTCTAAAATCATATAATATGTTAGATATTTGATTGAAAAACATAACTGATCTTGATGCCAGATTTGAAATCAAGGCAAAGGTTAAAAATTAGTTAAATATGACCTCTAAAGGAAAGAAAAAATTATCAAAATCACTTTTCTCTGCATACAAGCTTCAAAAAACTTTTATATCTACCCGCTAACCAATTTTGATGCTTAATGATGAAATTTGCCCATTTTTTTGAGAATTACCCAAAAAAAGAAAATCTTCTTATAGAGAAAATTGGTGGATATCTATGCAAAATCTGATCTAATATTTGGAAAATTCATCTCATCCCAGTTCCAATGGTATAATGGAGTGCCTATTTTAGACAAAACTCACCCCTCTAGTAGCCATTCAAAGTTTCAAGCTCGAACTATGTGTTTCACATTAAAATGCCAAAAATTTGAAAAATTAAAAAATATTTCTATTGTGTAAACTATAGAAAATTCAAAATTTTCAAATTTTAAACTGAACACTTAAAAATTCTTAAAATTGGAAGGAGAAATTATTTGAAAAATTTAATACCCCTTATACCTCCCTTGGCCATTCATGCAATGCCATGTGTCATAAACTGGTAGGCCAACTATACCAACCGGGTCCCACAGCCTCTCTTCACCAGATTTTTATGGTTTTCTAGGAAGTCACAATGTCACTTTCTAGAAAACCTCCCATTTTTTGGTAGTGATATGGTGACCACCAAATTTTGGCAAGTTTTTCTAGTGTCTCCTTTAACCATTTCATTAGTGCCATGTCAACGCCACCTTAGTGCCTAATCATCACCACATCAACTCGACACATCACCTCCAACTTAGCTGGTCATTATGTCACTATAGTTATAAATTGTGCATCTTCACTCGGTGACATAGCTATCATTGCAAGATCATCCACATGTCCTCATTTCGTCACTCAGACATTGCTGATGTCATCTTCCTTTTACTAGCACAGTTGGTAAAAATTAACTATGGGTTGCCTCAAGCTAGACACATGTGGGCCCCTCAATGCATAGCTTGCCTTTTCAAAAGGCCACACATCTTAAGACATTTAACTTTGTGCATAATGGAAAATAAAAACATTTCAATATTTTTGTTGGTCTAATTTTTCATAGGGAAGAGATTGAATAAATTTTTGGTTAAAAATCAATTAGGTCCTTATTTCTTGCAAATTAGGGTTGTCAACTTTATGATTTTTTATTTCTCATTATGCCCTATTATTTCTCTATGTTGTTTAAATTATTTCTAATTTCTTAAGGTTTTTTATCAGAGAAATTACCAAAATAACCTAGATAAAAAGAACCTTGAATTTCTTGTTGAGTTTTCAAAAGGTTTGGAAAAGCACTCAAATCTGCCCCTTTATAGTCTCATGGTGTATGGTTGAGCGGGTGATGTAAAGGGTTTGAAAAGGCATTCTCGGGCATATGCTTAAAGTTATTTACAAGCGAGCCTAAAGGTTTTAAAGGGAGATATTATATTGTTTAACATGGCTATGGGTGAGCCTTTGAGCAAATAAGCGGAAATGTGTTGGGTCTTGATCTATGCGCATACAATCTAGGGGATAGTGTAAGAGTATAATGCTTTGCACAATGAAAAGGCATAAATTCCTTTACAATCTTACATTTGAAAGCGACTCATAAGACCAAAAGTGTTGATCAGTAATGTTTATGTGCCTTCACTTTGCAAGACATGCAGACAACTATAAAGGCTATATTACGACGTGAACGTGTCAAGTGGGACCTACTGAGTTGTCAAATGGGCCCTGATCCAAGAAAATATGGTAATGATACATCACATGTAACAAATGGCCCAGCCAATGTGGCACCTAACTTAAGTTTTTCTATCTACATGTGTTCTAAATCAACGGTTATGATTTCTCTAAATCTGTTAAGGCCGAATCTGGATTGTTACTGGGCTAAAGAAAGATTTTTGCTTTACGTTCGGGCAGTTTCAAGGTAAGCATATGAGTGAAAGGTTGTTGAAAATTTGATTCTGCTAATGTGCTTTGATTTTGAGCGTGTAAGCATAAAGTAGGAATGAAGAAAAGGTAAAGGGTATTATGATACCATGTGTAGATGTTGAGCATAAGACTAGAGAATGGGTGAGATAAGTCTTGCAATATTCCGAGTACTTAATTGCATATAGGCATAAAGGGTGAAGAAGGCTATGATAAAGGTTTTATGCTTATACGATGAAAGTCTAAATCATAAGAAAGGAAGTATCAAGTGAAAAGGTTTGAGATCATATGGGGTAAAGGGCATCATAAGAATGTAAAAGAGATTTTCAATATAGTGCCAAGACATCATTACGTTCTTATGATTAGGGTATGCTGAAGCATCTCTGAGTGAGCATAGAAATTCATCAAGGGTATCTCTAGTGTTAAAAAAAATGAAGGTTTGAATTAGTGTAAGAGAGGAAGACCACAATTTGAAAGAAAGTAGTTGATGTGTCATGCTAGGTAAGTAGGAAAGACAAAATTGCCATAGCCAAGTAAAATAAAGCTTTGAAAAGTACATCAAAATCAAATTTCACAGTTGATATACCTTGATGACAACTTGCATGAATGGTTTTGAACCTTGTGCAAGATAAATTTATTGAAAAAGCTAGTAGTTGCATGATTAAAACATCAAAAATTTAATTAAATGATAGAATATTTGTCACTTTGAAGAATTTTTTTTCTATTCCATTCTAAAATCTACTAGTTGCAGAGTTTTGTGTATCCTATGTAAAGAGTCAAGAACATACTTGTAGAGAAGATGGCGGACAAGGAAGTTGAATAAATGCATGAAGAAGAAGTCAATGCTAAAGATGAGGGTGATGATGTTGTAGAGGTCACAACTAAAAGAAAAAGGAAGAAATCTACTGTTAAGACTGAGAAGAAGTCAAATGTCAAGAAAAAAATAAGCATGTTGAGGATTGGCTAAAAGTTCTCTCAGGATCATTGAATGTGATTTTGGCAAATTTATCATGTTTTTTGAGACCCATATGTTTTTGTTTGAGATACTGAATGCCCTAGAGTGACTGGTTATGATCTTTTTATACACTTCTATCAGAATAGAATAGCAAATGTGCCAGTGTGTAACCCATGGAATAGAAATATGGCAAAATTGATATTTCCAGAAGTGTTCATTGATGTTGATTTATTGAAAACCCTAATGAATTCCTACAATCCAAAAACTAGAACATTCCATAGGCATAATGGGAGTATACTATGCATATTGGAAAGAATTTCTTTTGTTGAGGCCTTTGGATTAATGGGACAAATGGATGTACCTATTGACATTGTAGATTTGCAGGGAAAGTTTGACAAGAATAAAAATTACTTTTTGAACAATGTTATGCTACCACATATTCCTTATAGGGTAATAATGTAGGGCTACTTCTAAAAAAGGTGGGCGATTTTCTACCTTTGAGTAGATTTAAGAATTATTTCAAAAACACAGTGTATGGGTTGCACAAAGTGATGGGAAGTGATGGTGCAGAGGATTGTGTGTATGGTTCCCTTTTTTTGATGGCATGTGATATACAGGACCCTTTCCACCACAAGGAGTATGATTATGTAGCCTTCATCATTGACAGTATGCATATGCAGATTTGTAAAGAAAAGAAGGGAGAGATGAAAGACTTCAAGTTCCACCATTATTCACTGCTGATGCACCTTATCCTATATAACAACATTCGATACATCAATAGGGACTTCATTGATCAAACTTCTGATTAATTTGGTGAGTTACCTATGCAACTCTAGACTCATATTTGGCATAAGGATTTCTATTATTCAAATGCCCTTGTGTTCTTTAATTTATTTAGTTCTATTATTATGAGGATGATAGACCATACCTTTTTCAGAGCACCAAATGTTTTAAAACCTTTCCATAGACCTACTTTCCTAGATAAGAAAAATAGGATAGCTCATAATTGGGGGGACATCTTTTTGTTTAAGGAATGCACATTGATTAGTGTATATGCATGTCCATAGCCTCCTCATATTTTACCCAAATATGTACCCCCTAGATTGGCCATTATTGAATTCTTTTGGCAATTTCTATTGATGAACAAGGAAATGATCCCTCCTACCTTACACAAGCTTGCATTTTTTTGTAGAACTTTTAAAATAGGGGATTTTTAAATTGGGAAAAATGCATATGAGGAATTGAGTGAGCATTTGAGCCAATATAAATTTGCTACTGGGCCATATAGGATGTATGACCTTGAAAATTATATTACCAATTAGGTCAAGGCCATTAGGGGATATTTCCTACCTCCAAGCAAACCTATTCCTATCAAGGATTTTATTGCAAATATAGTAGCAACAGGGGAGGCTAATGAGCTACTTGAAAAGTATGGTGAAATTAGGAAGGTGGAAGAGGCTTTGAGGAGAAAAAATCCTAATTTTAAGGGTTTTTACACAAAAGTACCCTATCCTAAAAATTTATAGAAAATGGTGGAGAATTTTGACTACATTATGTCCCAAATGCCACATGAACTAGAAGGAGAAGAGGCCACTATAAATAGGGAAACACCTAAACTAGATGTGCAGCTAGAGATTGAGTTGGAAGAAGAACAACCATCAACCTCACCATGGGTCCTTAAGTGAAATAAAAGACAAAAAACAATGCATATCCCAGAGAAGGTAGTGAGTAGAGCTTTGCAGGTAATCAAAGGAAATGATGAGTATTTTGCTGAAATTAAGCAAAATTATCTATATCAATGAGCTACTAAAGTAGGAAAGCCTTCCACTGATTTACAAATTGTAGCTTCAAGACTTGATGATAGGCTCATCCAATCTAAAAAATTCTTGGAAGATGATGATTTTATTAAATCATTAGAGTTTAAAAGTTTCTTGTATAAAACAAAACAAAATGAGCTCACTTTGAGCCTTATGCTAGGAGAAGATCTTGAGAAGAATAAAGAACTGATGGACAAACTGCTTGCATATGATCCTAAGATTGAAACAATGACCCCTACTGAGGCTAGGGAGTTAGTACATAGGAGTGGTATGATTTTGATACCTAACTAGGATATTGAGAGAGTTTTTTTCCTTGATCAAATGAAAAGATAGGACAAATCTATTAGCTATGAGGCTAATGGTAGTGATAGATTGAAGACAGGGTCAAGTTTTAATGCAGATACATAAACGCTGGTAGTTTGGAGTATTACCCTTGATAAAAAAGAAACCAAAAATGATGGATATACAAGAAACTACCCAATGTAATATGATTGTTTGGCCATTAGATAATACTTCTAGAAGAGAAATTTCTAGCTTGGTCAAACATTTTGCACTCATGAATGAGGCAAAAGTTGATCAAATATAAGATAGGTTAGCTGCTATGTACAATGAATGTATAGATATCTGGAAGTTGTATGAGGAGGAGCTTAAAATAAAACATGTACAGAAGCAGAGGATAGAAGAGTTAGAGGGAAAAAAATTGAGTTTGGAGATAGAAATTTCATCTCTCGAAGAACAACTCAGAGCTACATCAAAGGAAAAAAAGGTACCAAGGTAGGTGGAAAAAGAAAGGCACACTGCAGAAGTAGAGATACAGACTGAGGAAGTACCTATGAGAGCAACAATACTAGTGCCTATAATGAATGTGGAAATAGAGACTCCTCCACTTGATAATGAAACTAGGAAAAGTGTTATGATGAATGTATTGAGCCATAGGATAAGTATTTTGAAAAGAATATCTCAAGATGCCTATAATTCTTTCATCAATTTATGATTTGCTGAATAGGTATGCAAGGATGAAATAGGATGGCTTGATTTGATCTTCCAGTAGTGGGGACCCTATATGAAATTCTTCGATAGATTGATACCCTTGTTAGAAAAAAAGCCAGATTTTCCAGATAAAGTGATTATATTGAAAGAAGGTATGGACAAAGTAAAAGAATTATTGCAATTCTTCACAAGCAAGCTGTCAGCAATACAAAGTAAAATGAAGATTTTGACAAATGGTTTTTATTCTTTAATTCTTCTTGTTATTGATTCTGATGGAAAAGTGAAGGATCTTAATGATTTTTCTAATTCCTTTGATCACATTGTAGACTTGCCACAAGTGGTGTCTAGTTTCCAAGATTGTATTGATGAATGTCTTTTCAATGAGTTGGTTGATACCTTATTCAAAATTGAAACCGAATTGAATAGGTTTACTACAAAAGGAAGAGTGATTACTGATGCCAGGTGGAAAAATTCTATTAATGAATTAACAATAGCCAAGACATGTGAGTGGCCCACTAAAAGAGAAGTCATTTTTTGGGAAGAAATTGCATAAATAAAGGCTTTGCCAGCAGGGAGCAATTAGAGAAAAGGAAAAATTTGAATTTTTATGCTCCTGGTGTGATCTATAACCTCTTCCATTTTTTTCTTTTGAGTAAAAGTGTCTAGATATTTTGGAGTAAAATTTGTTATACTCATTTTTTGTAGAGGGACACTTGTCAGTCACATTTTCCCTTTGCTTGTTGCAACTCATGTTATATAAATTAGTTTTCAAGGCAATGTGATGGTCTGAAACTTGTAGAAATTTTGTTTTCTTCCAAGAAAAGTACATTCAATCAGTCAAATAGTATGTAGTTATTTTGAGTTTGCTTCCAATTGTACTCATTGATGACACATTGGAATGATAGAAATAGCAATCTATTATGGACTTTCAATTGATTTCTATTGGTCATTGTATTAGTCATCTGAAAGGATAATACAAAGGGGTATTTACACTATATTTGTGTCATTAATTTCTATCTTCTCTTTATGGGTTTTTCTACTTTGAAGTCATTTTAAATAAGGTTTAACTTGGCTGAATGCAATCTGGATAGGTTGTATGTTGATATCACTATTGCTTTTAATTAAAGGAATTATATAAATGCTTCAATGAATTAGTAGGGTTTATGAGTTTATAGAAAGGATACTTCATAAGAAAGGAAATGGGTGATTACAATTGATTAATTCATTTATAAGCTATTTGAATTAGATCTCCCGCCAATAGTTAATTTTCTACCCAATGGATAAGGCACTAGTTTTAAAAAAAATCAAAACCATTTCATTCCATTTTGTTTAAAGTTACAAATGTTGGTTACCACTCATTTGCATATAGTTTTCTAAGTCTTAGATAGCCACTAATTCCAAGAATACTTGTAAACCATAGGAGATTTATAATCAGATCTGCTTATAGGGGATGCATATAGATTTGAGAAGCTTTTAGAGAAAATTGATAAATTGTGTATGTGCCTAAGGGTAAAAGATGAGAATCAGAATGAAACTAAGATAATTTCATACCATAGTTTGCATTAGAATCATCCCTAGATATACCCACCTTGGTTTAGGAGAGCCTAAAGAGTAGAAAACCATTTTTGGTTTTTTTGAAGTTGGGTCAAAGTGGTTTATTCGTGTAATTGCTACTAGGAATTTTCTAATCCTTAGATTGTGTGAGTAATTTTATTGTGATATTGAGCATTTTGTTGCTCACTAGTTTCAAACACCAACAAAATGGTGACTCTACTGGAGAATTACACTTAGTGTTGTCATAAATAGTGAATTATTAGAGATATGTGTCCCCTTGGGTAGAGTTACAGATATTTCATGAGAAGATTCCCATGGGTTTGAAAGTTGTTTACATTTTGCTTGAAACTATTAAGTGAAGTAATTTTGATTATCCACTCAACAAATTTATTCCCATTCTGATAGGGTGGGTGGTGACTCAAACAGTTAACTAGTGTCATTTTTTTGAAAATTGTTGTCCCAAATTATGGAGAATAAAAGAAATACATGGGCAAATGTGAGGAAAAACCCAGGAATCAGATTACAAATTGATCTCCCTCCTAGAGGAAGACAGAATTGGGCTATGAAGGGAAACTAGATGTAGAAAAGAAGCTATTCATAGGAGAAAATAGTAGGGAAAGATAATGCTCACCATTTTGCTGTTGAAAAAGTCCCTTTATCCAAAGGCCTGAGATCTCATCTAGTTTTGTCTAATGACAATTTCTATAATACCCCTAAAATGATATGCCAGGAGAGGATTGTGCAACCACATGTATTTAGTCTTGAGGATAGGAATAGTAATAATCTTTTCCAGCATAGTACAAACCCTTTCATTTCAGATTATTCCCCCAAAAAGGTCATACCTAGACACTTAAAACTTAAAAGTTTTAATGATGAGAAAACATCTAGGTCTGAGTTTACTATCCCTAATCTTGATGAGAATGAAATTTTGAAAGCACGGCTTGCTGAGAAAGAAGCTATTAATAGGAGATTTCAAAGGGAAAGGGAAGAAGTGATTACAAAGAACTATGAAGAAAAACAAGAATTACTAAGGTGAATTGCTACTCTGAAGAAGAAAAATGAGATAGAAACTACTGCCTCATAGCCTGAGATTGCGGGACAAGTTGAACAACTTAAGAGGCAAGAGAAAAATTTGCTAGAGACTTAGAAAATGAATCTAGATGGACCTATAATATAGTAGATTAAAAATTATACTACTCTAGAAGTTGATAAAAATAGAGTAAAAAATGTGGAACCTGTTGTAGGGGTTGAGGACAAAGGAAAACAAAAGGAGATTGGTATTAAGATCAATGAGCCAGTGAAGACATTTCAGATTCCTGATTCTATGTCACTTTTTGATATTGAATTGGAAAAGAGAAGGAAAGAAAGAGATGCTTTAGCTAAGAGATTAGAGATTGCTGAAAATGAGGTTGCTATAGCTAAGATCAAAAACAAGATTAGGTTCTTGGAAAATACCAAGAAGTAGTCTGCAGCTATGCCTAAAGAAGATGATGGATCTAATGATGCAAATTAGAATACTAATAAGGTACATGTTTCTTTCTTGTCTTCATCTTCACTAAAAGTAAATCTTAAAAAATCTGTTGGTGATGCTAGCACTAGTAATACTATGAATAATACTAAGAAAGACAGTGTTAATCACCCCAAGATTGATTTACAAAGAAGACCTGTTCAATTAGAAGGCTATCGGCAAATATGTTTTGATGGAATCCCTAGTTTTCCAAATCCTATCCCACAAGAAATGAGGAAAAGATTGCCTAAATTTGATGGAAATAATACTATTTCTTGTGAGGACCATTTGAGGAGTTTTTTTGATATGATGAGTGATTATGAGGTTGAAGCTGAAGATGTCATTATGAAGTTGTTTGTTCAGTCTTTAACTAAAGATGCTAGAGAATGGTTCAAGAGGCTTCCTGAATTGTCTATTCTTGATTGGAAATATATTGAGTATTATTTCAAAGAGCAATATGGTGACAAGAAAAATCAGAGCTATATCTTGAGTGAATTCAATAATATTAAGAGGTTTCCTAATGAATCTATTATTGAATTTAACACTAGATTTCAAAAAAGGATGTACAAGCTAATGCAAGCCATGTGAATTGATGACAAGGTATGTTTGATCACTTATTTGAATGCTTTTGATGGTAAAATGGCATACCAACTTAGGGATAAAGAGCCTAGGACCTTAAGAAATGCTTTCAAGATTGCTATTAATATAGAAAATAATTTGAGGATTTCAGGGAGATTAGAAAGAAAAAGAGATGATCCTAGGTTATTTGGGAGTAAGGGAAATACAAAGGAAGAAAATAAAGCCATAGGAGGAAAAAAGTAAGAGCCTAGTGAAATGAGTCAGATTCTAAATGCTATAAAAAGTTTGAACCTTCCTCAGATGAAGAATGATAGGAACCCTACTGATAACAGGGCTCCCTATCAATCAAATTTCAACAGACAAAATAGGCTACAAAATTTCCCCTATAACACTACTCTGAAGGATGGTCAGCCTAGGATCCCTCCTCCCAAGAACAACAACCACAAGGTGAACCCTAATCCATTGTCAAAAAATTATGTAAATTTGGTAGATGATCTTGAGTTTTTTGTTGAACCTACATGGTGTTTTGCATGTCAATTACCCCATTCCCTTGAATCTTGTGCACTAGCATTGTCATTCCTAGGAAATCAAACTATAGTAGAAAAGTGTCATGAGCAAGAAGAAAATAACGATGATGTAGAATGCAATATGTTTGAATCACATTATTCTGACTATGAAGATTATGATAGAGATGTGTATGACCAAAGAAAGTTTTAGAATGTCATACAACATCAAGTATTTTTTTATGAAAGTGATGTGAAGGACAATGTGTGTAATATGGTAAATGCAAAGGAAGAAGTAACACTGAGAAAACCTTCTAGGGAGGAGATTGATCAAATTATTGCTAATATGATAGCTTAGGTTTAGACTAGAAATATGACTATGAGAGATGAAAGTAATAAGGTAGCTAGTATCTTCATAAAAGGGGTTGATCCTAAGAAGAGGGAAATTGTGAAACCTAAAGAAGCTCCTGCTGTGAAGGTTAAAATTACTAATAGAAGGTGGGAACAAAAGAAAAGAGGAGATCCTAAAGATATGGATTTTTCAAATAATGTGCCCAAAAAAGCAGATGAAAAGGTATCAAAGATCATCACAAAACATGATAAAAATCATCAAAATGCTTTGAAAATTTTGGATAAACAAGATGAGAAAAGGAATGTGACTAATGATGATCCTCTTGTTTCTTCCATAGATATGCTTGCTATTTTGTCTTAGATTACTATTAAGGTTCCTCTATCTGAATTGCTAAGAATTCCTAAACACTGAAATAAAGCTATAGCATGGTTGGGAAATACTGATGTACAAGTAAGTCAGGATTGTAATGAAAATCACAGTCCCAAAGGAAGCACTAAAGAAGAAGTAAAGGACCATGAAGCTCAAGGAGTTGTCTCTCAAATTCCTCAAATTTTTTTGGATAATTTTGTAAATCAGTGTTTGGGAAATGTTGAACCATCTTTCTTAAGCATTTTAGTAAATGGTAAAACATTAAAAAATTGCATGAATCATTCTGGTGCTTCTAGTATTGTGATGCCTTTTGAAATAATGAAGGAATTATGCTTAAAAGTGGATACAACTCAAGGAAGATGTTGTGCTATGGATAAAACAGAAGTGACAGTCATAGGCACTATAAATTCTTTGCCATATAGATTAACAACCTTCCCTAACAAAGAACTTACTATGAGTGTATTGGTTGTTGACATTCCACCTCAATATGGCATGTTATCATCAAGAAAGTGGAGTGCTGCTATGGGTGGGAGCCTATAGTGTGATTTTTCATTTGTTACTTTTAATATTGAGGGAAACTTGATAAAAGTAAATAGGGAGCCTAAGAGTATACACATGATAGAGGAAGATGTAGAAGGCAACATGAAAATTTTTGTGGATACAGATATTAATGAATTCAAAGCTGAGGTCCTAACTTTGAAAAAATCTAAGCATAAATCTCAGATGGAAATGGATGTTGACACAAAAATAGACAAGGGTGATTTATGGACTATGTTTTTTGATGGTGCATGTTGCAAAGAGGGGTCTGGTGTAGGCATTTTGCTGATATCTCCAGCAGGGGTAAAATACAAATTCTCCTTTACTTTAAGTTTCCCTTGTACTTACAATATAGTAGAATATGAGGCTCTATTGTTAGGTCTTATATTAGCTCATAAGCATGGGATAAAGTGTTTATATGTTGTAGGAGATTTTGAATTGGTGGTATCCCAAGTAAGAAATGCTTATGTGTCAAAGAATAAAATATTGAAATAGTATAGAAATGCAGTGTGGGACATGATTGAATGTTTTGATGCATTTGGGATTATTTGGAAAGATAGGACAAACAATTAAATGGAAAATTTACTGGCAAACATAGCAATAAAACTGGATGATATCACATTTTCTGGTGTGTCTAAGATTGAGATTCAAACTAGACCTTCTATCCTTGATAATGTGCAAAATTGGAAAGTGTTTCAAGATGATAAGGATATTTTGAGATTTTTGAATTATGAGCATATGTTGTCAGGACAAGGAATTGATTATGCAGTTTATGTAGAAAATATAGATGGAAAGGATACTATTTTTGGGTAGGATGTTGTGCAATTGAAGACAAACAAAATTCCAAAGGGTCTAGCTATTTTAGAAACTATTTTTGATAATCAAGATAGGTCACAAATGGATACTAATGGGTATAATGCCAAGGATTTAGAGGAAGTGAACTTGGGAACATAGGAAACACCTAAAAAGGTATATATGGGAAAGAAACTACTTCCTAAAATTAGGAAATATCTAATAGACTTGCTAAGGAAGTATAGACATGTGTTTGCATGGTCATATAATTATCTAAAGGCTTATAGGGAAGATCTCTTTCAGCATGAAATCCCTCTGAAACCAGATGCTAAGCCTTTTAGAAAAAACCAAAGGTCAGTAAATCCAACCCTAGCTCCCAAAATGCAAGAAGAATTGATTAAGTTAAGAGATGTTGGGATTATAAAGCTTATTAGACATTCATCTTAGGTATCCAATCTAGTACTGGTAAGAAAGAAAAATGGAGATATAAGGTTGTGTGTTGATTTCATAAATCTTCGCATATCTTCAGTAAGGGATAATTATGGTTTGCCAAATATGGAAGCCATGTTGGAAAGGGTCACTAGTTTAGAGCTTATGTCAATGATGGATGGATTTTTAGGTTACAATCAAGTGGTTGTTAAAGAATTAGAATAATCTAAAACTGGTTTCACTACTCCATGGGGTACTTATGTTTATGTTAGAATGCCATTTGGGCTTACCAATGTTGGGGAAAATTTCCAATGAGAAATGGATGTGGCTTTTGCTGATATCATTAATAAATTCTTGGTTGTATATCAAGATGATTTAACTGCTTATTCTAAGGATGAAAATGATCATTGCATGCATTTAAAAAAGGTGTTTATCAAAGCCCTCAAGTATGGTGTCTCTTTAAATTGTAGAAAGTGTCAGTTTGGTGTCACTGAAGGAAAGTTGTTAGGACATTTAGTTGGCAAGCATGGAGTAAGGATTGGTCTTGAAAGGGTAGAAGAAATAGACAAGATTCAAAAGCCTAAAAGTGTTAAAGGAATTCAATCATTTTCTGGGAAAATTAATTTTCTCAGAAGGTTTTTGACTAACTTTGCAGAGATTAGTAGGCCTATATCAAGAATGTTGAAAAAAGGATCTAAGATAAAATGTAATGGTGAACCTAGTATCTCATTTCAAAAAATTAAGCAATGTATTAAAGATGCCCCTATTCTCAGAGCTCCTGATTATGACAAACCAATGCATATATTTTCTTTTGCTTCATTTCACACTATTGTTGCAGTATTGTTATGAGAAGCATATTGCATTATTTAGTAAGTCTTTGTAAGCAATAGAACTTAAGTATGACATCAATGAAAAACAAGCATATGCATTAGTGAAAGGAGTTAAGGCTTTTAGATGTTACTTAATGGGAGCTACTATCATTGCTTTTGTTCCTACTGCTGCTATGAAGGACATCTTTTCATAACAAGAGGTATCTGGTAGGAGGTGTACATGGATTAATAGGATACAAGAGTTCAATATTGAGATTCAGATCACTAAACTGGTTAGGGGTCAAGGTTTGGCAAATTTAATGATAGAAGCCAATTTAGAGGCCAACCAAATTAATCAATTTGATGATAGCTTCAGGGATAATCTCTATGACATGGATGCCTCTAACTAGTATAAAGATGTAATCTATTATTTTCAAAATATGAAATCTCCATTAGAGTTAACAAAAAACCAAAAAATACCTCTTAAGTTATAGGCCATAAGGTATGTTATAGTGTGGGGACAATTGCAGTGGAGGAATATGGAAGGGGTAGTTTTGAAATGTGTAGATAAAATTGAGTTTGCAAGGATTTTGAAAGACATGCATGAAGGTGTGTGTGGAGGTCATTACATGGCTAAAACCATAGCCCACAAAGTCCTTAGATTGGGTTTTTGGTGGCCAACACTTTTCAAAGATGCTCATGAATTTGTTAAGACGTGTGATACTTGTCAAAGATTCAGTGGAAAGTTGAATTTTTTTGGGAATTTACCATTAAGACCTGTAGAAGTACAAGCACCATTTCAATAGTGGGGAATTGATTTCATAGGTGAGATCTCAAACAAATCTAGTGGTGGACATTCTTGGATCTTAGTGGCTACTGATTACTTCACTAAATGGGTTGAAGAAATCCCTACCAAGAATGCTACAAGAAAAGTGGTGATCAATTTCATCTTAAATAATATTATAACTAGATTTAGTTGCCCAGAGAAGATAATAACTAATAATGCCATGTGTTTTAGATCTGATGAGTATAAAGAATTCTATAGGGAATATGGTATTATAGAGTATACATCCTCACTTTATCATCCACAAGGGAATGGCTAGGCAAAATCAAGTAATAAGAGTATATTAAAAATTATCAAGAGGATCTTAGGAGAAAACAAGAAGGCTTTGGACTCAAAGTTGCCATTAGTTCTATGGGCTGACAGGGTTACTATGAGAAAGGCAATTGGATTTGCCCCATTTGATTTGGTCTATGGTATACAGCCCAGACTTCCAAAAAATAACTTCAAAGAGATGTATAGATTTGTTCAATTATATGAAGATGATATCATTAATGAGATGCAACTCATAATGGATGATATATTGCAACTAGAAGAAACAAGGAGAGAATCTGTTGTTCAAAATGCCAAGTTGCAATCACAAATGAAGCATTTATATGACAAAAGAGCTAGTAATGAGAAGTTTGAAATAGGTGACATGGTACTGATGTGGAATGCTAGATTGGAAGATAAAGAAAAGCATGGTAAATTTGACCCAATTTGGCTTGGCCCATATAAAATTTGTGATAAAAATGGAGAAGATTCATATTTTCTAAAGGATTTAATTGGAGGTATTCTTGAATTTCCAGTTCATGGACAATTCTTGAAAAGGTACTTTTCTTAAAAGTATCTATTTTCCATGAACAATAGTTTTAGGGTTCTTGGTTTTCTTGTACATTCTGTATATTTTGTAGATTCCTGTAAATAGTTTCTCTATATAGTTTGGTGTCTTGTTTCTTGTTCTTATGTGTTGCTCTATGCTCTCTGAAAAAGTTTTCATCCTTGTACCAAGTGTGTTGTCTACTCTCCCAGCGATTCTAAATT
Source organism: Cupressus sempervirens (assembly GCA_028749045.1). Classification (NCBI taxonomy): domain Eukaryota; kingdom Viridiplantae; phylum Streptophyta; class Pinopsida; order Cupressales; family Cupressaceae; genus Cupressus; species Cupressus sempervirens. Next base: position 815,918,579 of record CM053789.1, on the reverse strand, counting down.
CTTGCATAGACTCAAGTAGTCTATCAACCCCAAACAGAGCCACTGTTGGTTTGATTTTTCACATGGTAGAGATTGAATAAATTTTTGGTGAAAAATCAATTAGGTTCTTATTTCTTGCAAATTAGAGTTGCAAACTTTATTATTTTTATTTGTCATTATGCCCTATTATTGCTCTGTGTTGTTTAAATTCTTTCTAATTTCTTAAGGTTTGTTATCAGAGCAATTACCAAAATGCCCTAGATAAAAAGAACCCTAAATTTCTTGTTGAGTTTTCAAAAGGTTTGGAAAAGCACTCAAATTTGCCCCTTTATGGTCTCATGGTGTAGGGTTGAGTAGGTGAGCACAAAGGGTTTCAAAAGGCATTCCTAGGCATATGCTTAAAGTGATTTGCGAGTGAGCATAAATGTTTTAAAGGAAGATATTATATTGTTTTACATGGTTATGGGTGAGCCTTTGAGCGAATAAGTGAAAATGTGTTCGGTCTTGATCACACACTTATGATCTAGGGGATAGCGTAAGAGCGTAATGCTTTGCAAAATGAAAAGTCATAAAGTCCTTTACGATCTTACATTTGAAAGGGACTCGTAAGACAGAAAGTGTTGATCAGTAATGTTTATGTGCCTTCACTTTGCAAGACATGCAGACAATTGTAAAGGCTATATTATGATGTGAATGTGTCAGGTGGGACCTGATGAGTTGTCAAATGGGCTTTAATGCAAGAAAATCTTGTAATGACACATCACATGTAACAGATGGGCCTAGCCAATGTGGCACATGACTTAAGTTTTTCTATTTGCATGTGTTTTAAATCAATGGTTATAATTTCTGTAAATCTGTTAAGGTTGAATTTGGATTATTTCTAGGCTAAAGCAAGATTTTTGTTTTATGTTCTAGTTGTTTCAAGGTAAGTGTATGAGCGAAAGATTGTTGAAACTTTGTTTCCTCTAATACATTTTGATCGTGAGCATGTAAGCATCAAGGAGGAATGAAGAAAAGGTAAAGGGTATTACAATACCATGAGTAGATTTTGAGCATAAGATTGGAGAATGGGTGAGATAAGTCTTGCGATATTTCAAGTATTGAATTCCATATAGGTGTAAAGGGTGAAGAAGGCTATGATAAAGCTTTTATGCTTATACAATGAAAGTCTAAATCGTAAGAACAAAAGTATCAAGTGAAAAGGTTTGAGGTCATATGGGGTAAAGGGAATCATAAGAACAAAAAAGGGACTTTCAATATAGTGCCAAGACATCATTATGTTCCTATGATTAGGGTATGCTGAAGCGTCTCTAAGTGAATGTAGAAATTCATCAAGGGTATCTCTAGTGTTACAAAAATTGAAGGTTTGACTCAACCTAAGAGCAAAAGACCACAATTTGAAAGAAAGCAGCTGATGTGTTGTGCCAAGTAAGCAAGAAAGAGAAAAATTTCCATAGCCAAGTAAAATAGAGCTTTGAAATGTACATCAGAATCAAATTTCATAGTTGATATACCTTGATGACAACTTGCATGAATGTTTTTGAAGCTCGTGCATGCTAAATTTATTGGAAAAGCTAGAAGTTGCATGATTAAAACATCAAAGGTTTAATTAAATGATAGAATATTTGGCACTTTGAAGAATTCATTTTTTGTTCCATTCTGAAATCTACCAGTTGCAGAGTTTTGTGTATCCTATGTAAAGAGTCAAGAACATACTTGTAGAGAAGATGGCAAACAAGGAAGTTGAAGAAATGCATGAAGAAGAAGTCAAAGTTGAAGATGAGGGTGACAATGTTGTAGAGGTCACACCTGAAGGAAAAAGGAAGAAATCTGCTGCTAAGACTGAGAAGAAGTCAAGGGTCAAGAAACCAAATAAACACACTAAGGATTGGTTGAAAGTTCTCCCAAGATCATCAAATGCAATTATGAAAAATGATCATGTTTTTTGAGATCCATTTTTTTTTTTGAAATGTTGAATGCCCTAGAGTGACTGGTTATGATCTTTTTATGTACTTGTATCAGAATAGAATAGAAAATGTGCGAGTGTGTAACCCATGGAACAGAAATATGGCAAAATTTATATTTCCAGAAGTGTTCATTGATGTTGATTTTTTGAAAGCTTTGATGAATTCCTAAAATCCAATAACCAAAAAATTCCATAGGCATAATGGGAGTATACTATGCATGTTGGACAAAACTTCTTTTGTTGAGGCCTTTGGATTAATGGGAAAAATGGATGTACCTATTGACATTGCAGATTTGCAGGAAAAGTTTGAAAGGAATAAAACATACTTTGTGAACAATGTTATGTTGCCACATATTCCTTACAAGTTAAAAAAGGTAGGGTTACTTCCAAAAAAGGTGGGGGATTTTCTACCTTTGAGTAGATTTAAGAATTATTTCAAAAACATAGTGTATCGGTTGCACAAAGTGATGGGAAGTGATGGTGTAGAGGATTGTGTCTATGGCTCCCTTTTTCTAATTGAATGTGATATATAGGACCCTTTCCACCATAAGGAGTATGATTATGTAGCCTTCATCATTGACAGTATGCATATGCAAATTTTTAATGCAAAGATGAGAGAGATGAAAGACTTCAAGTTCCACCATTATTCACTACTAATGCACCTTATCCTATATAACAACATTGGATACATCAATGGGGACTTCATTGATCAAACTTCTGATGAATTTGGTGAGTTTCATATGCAACTCTACACTCATATTTGGCATATGGATTTCTATTATTCAAATGCCCTTGTGTTCTTTAATTTTTTTAGTTATGTTATTATGAGGATGGTAGACCATGCCTTTTTCAGAGCACCAAATGTTTTAAAACCTTTTCTTAGACTTGCTTTACTAGATTAGAAAAATAGGATAGATCATAATTAAGGGGACATCTTTTTTTTTAAGGAATGCATATTGATTAGGGTATATGCATGTCCACAGCCTCCTCATATTTTACCCAAATATGTACCCCCCAGATTGGCCATTATTGAATTCTTTTGGCAATTTCTATTGATGAACAAGGAAATGATCCCTCCTACCTTACACCAACCTACATTTTTTTGTAGAACTTTTAAAATAGGTGATTTTGAAATTAGGAAAAATGTATACGAGGAATTGAGTGAGTATTTGAGCCAATATAAATATTCTATTGGGCCATATAGGATGTATGACCCTAAAAATTATATTACCAATGAGGTCAAGGCCATTAGGGGATATGTCCTGCCTCCAAGTTGTTAGAATTCTTTAGAATAACTAAGAGGGGGGGTGAATCAGTTATTCAAGGTCCAAAATGCCCTATTAATAACTTTCTAATACTTTTATACCCTTTTCATCCGTTCAAACTTAAAATAGTCATATAAACAAATTACTGTAAATCAACATGCAAAGATAAAATATTCAAGATCAACACATAACACAATGATTTACATGGAAACCCAATTTGGGAAAAACCACCAGTAACATGCTACTTGATTCTCACTCTTCTAAAGTGATGCCCTATTAAAAGCCTACCCTGTTAAAGGCTTACAACACACTATTAAATGTGACCTTGTTAGAGGATTTCACCAAACTGTTAGGAATGGGTCTGGTTAAAGGTCTTTAGAACATCCACTTGGAATGTCACCCTATTAAAGGATTTATCTAATGGCTGTTAAACCAACCTAAGTCCATAGGATTTATCTTACTATTAAAATTGCTAGAAAGTAATGATAATGGTCTTTTGATCTGACATAACTTACAACATACTTTGCTGATTCCAAATCACTCTTTCAGTTTGATCCTTATGCTTGGCTTCAATAATTTTACTTCTAACTTACTTGTCTCTCTCTCAAGCTTCGTCTCCTTGAGTTTACCTATTCATTCTACTAATGCAATCATCCTTGTGGTCGTCTATCCAAATATAGTTCCTTAGCATTTCATGCTTTAATGCTTGACCAGGGCTCTCTCTCTTACTATCCCTTCTTTTTCACTCTCTTCCACACTGTTTTCTATTAACTTATGTCTTCTTATAGACAAGTCTGATTTTCCTTTGCCACTCAATTCTCCCTCTCTAATTTTAGGGTTTCAAAAATAGATTAGGTAGGATACAATGTATCTACCTCATATCTTGTTTTCTTTGCCAACTGTACCTTAAAAATGTTCTACATGGTGTTCTGTGCCACCAACTCATCATTCTTATCCTCCTTTTCACAAATTTCTAGATAACAACTTTGTCGGCTTTGATCTGATGAATCTTCAATTTTCTAAATAATGTAGCAACTCGAAATTATTTAGTTACTGGTGCTTGGCACCTCTGTGTTACTCGACATCATTGAGTTACTGATGCTCGTCTCCTCTGTGTTACTCGGTGCCTATACCTGCTTGGCACTTGAACTTGGTTTGAGCTTTATAGAAGACTTAGCTAAAACCTTAGATCTTTGATATGTTTCAGTGTGCTCATTCTTTGTATCTTTTAGTATGTCATCCAATACACTATTTCATTAATGGCTTGACTGATCCTTATACTTCATTACAACATCATAACTTCAACCTTTCTCTAGGTGTTCTAGTTACATCTTAGTGATTGCTTCCACCTTGACAATCAACTAATTGATAGTATTTGGATCACTAAAGCAATTGTCATCCCTACAAGTAGCAAGTTTGACATCAATGACAAAACAATGATTGAGGACATTCTTTACCAGTTCCATATATTATTCCAACAATTGTTCTTATGATCATTTCAATCATTTCCAACAATCTCCCTCTTTGGCATTGATGGCAAACCAAACTGATCAAGTAATCAATTCAATTACCACCAAGATTGTATTGATTTTCTATATTTTCACTATTGATCACATATATCTCCCTCTTACTTTGCATTGATCAGTTTTTTGCATATTTCTCCCTCTTTGACATAAATTCCAAAGATGTAGCATCTTTATTATGAAAAATATAAGCTTTGGTATCTTGTTGTCTTTCTCCCTCTATCACCATGCTTGTGACTGATTTGGAGTTTCTATTCCTTTTGTTATCCTTTGCATCAACCTATTAATATTTCAATGATTTATTCCTATTGATGTAAGGTAGCTTCCTTGTTTCCTTAAACTACTTCAGTTAGGGGTATAACCCCCAGCTTGCCTCTAAGATATTCATAGGCATCCTTGGGCAATGGTTTGGTGAAGATATCTGCAGTTTTTTCCTTTGTGTGAATGTATTCCAACTTCACTTGTTTGTCTTCTACCAATTCTCTGACATAATGATACTTGATTGCAATGTGCTTGGTTTTTGCATGCATCACTAGATTTTTGGATATGTTTATAGCACTTGTATTATCACAATATAATATCGCCAGTTTTGTTACTTCTTCTTTCATTCCATTCAATAGATGTGTGAGCCATACAATGTTTGTACAATTGACTACAACTGCCACATATTCTGATTCTGCAGTGGACTGGGATATACATGTATGTTTCTTGCTAGTCTAGGTAACCAGCCTTTTGCCTAAAAATAATGCACCTCCACTTGTGCTTTTTTTGTCATCAATGTTTCCTCCCCAGTCTGCATCTTTATATGCGTTGAGTTCAAATTTTGCATTCTTTTTGTAGTATAGACCAAAATCATCAATCCCTTTGAGATATCTCATTATTCTTTTTACCGCTATGAGATGATTTTCTTTAGGATTAGTAGAGAATCTAGCCACTATTCCAACTACTAATGCTATGTACAACATATTGTAGTTTTCCAATCATGGATCTATACATTGTTTGATTGACTTTAGCTGACTCATCATTTTTGGATAGCTTATTCCCTATGGCCATTGGTGTGCTGACTAGTTCGGATTCCTCCAATCCAAATGTTTTAAGAATTTCTTTGATGTATTTTGATTGTGTAATAAATATTCCATGTTTGAGTTGATGAACTTGAAATCCAACAAAAAATTTGATTTCACCAAACATAGAGATTTCAAATTCATGTTTCATTTTGTCAGCAAAGTCTTTGCAAAGTACTTCCTTACCAGCAAATACTATGTCATCCACAAAAATTTTAGATACAATAATGTCTTTACCTTCTTCTGCTTTGATGTACATGTTGTTTTTATCATCAGTTCTTTCAAATCCAATTTGTACTAGATACTTATGAAGTCTCTCATATCATGCTCTAGGTGTTTGTTTCAAACCATAGAGTGCTTTATGTAACTTACACACCATATCCCTATTGTTTTCATCAACGAATCCTTCTGGTTGTTCAATGTAGAATTCTTCTTCTAGTATACCATTTAAGAAGGTAGATTTTACATCCATCTGATAGACTTTGAAATCTTTTTAGGCAGCATATACAAGTAAAGGTTTTACTCCTTCCATTCTTGCAAAAGGAGCGAATGTTTCTCCATAATCTATTCCTTCTTCTTGAGCATAACCCTTGCATACTAATTTGGCTTTATTTCTGGTAATCTCACCATTCTCATCTAGTTTGTTTTTGAATACCCATTTGGTGCCAATCACATTCTTGTCAGTTGGTCTGGGAACCAAACTCCAAGTTTTATTTTTTCTTATTTGATCAATTTCTTCTTCCATAGCTTTATACGAGTCGCCATCTTGTAATGCACCGTATACTATCTTGGGTTTAGATTTGCTGATTAGACATGATTCATGTCTTAGTCTATTCCTTTTCATTGGTCTTGCACCTTTGTCACCAATTATTTGTTCAGTAGGGTGATGTCTTTTTACGTATTTGGATAATCTTGGCTCTATCCTTGTTTCCCTGTTTGATCTTTCAGATTCAGGATCACTATGCTCTTCATTATTAGGTTGTTCTTCATCATGTATGTTGTCTTCTGAATTGGATTGTGCATTTTCGTCATTCTGTAACCTAGCTTCTGAATGCAGCTCAGCATTCACTAGTTGTGAATTAGCTAAAACTGACACTTGTTGTTGACTTTCAATTTTATTGAGATCATCCTCATCAGCAGTTATTCCTTCATAAGAGTATACAAAGGTTATGTATTCTTCCATTTTCTTTGGTTCTTCAGCTTGGACTTCTGTGTGCTCATCAAAATTTACATTTGCACTTTCCACAATTTTGTTAGTGTTAACACTTATATGCCTTACTTCTTGTGGAGTAACCAAGAAATATACCTTCATCACTTTTTGCATCAAATTTTACATTTCTAACATCTCTAAGGATAAAACATTTGCAACCAAATATTTTGAAATGTTTTACATTTGGTGAGTAACCATACCATAATTCAAAAGGTGTTGTATTTGTACCTTTCTTGACTTTTACTCGATTCAATGTATGAACCGCTACACTTACAGCTTCTCTCTAGTATTTTAGAGCAACATTCTTTTCCATCATTAATTTTCTGGCACAATCAATTACATATCTATTTCTTCTTTCAGAAATTCCATTCTGTGGGGGAGTTCTAGGAGCTGATTTCTATCTTTTGATTCCATTTTCATTACAAAATATCTTGAATTCATTTGATGTAAATTCACCACCTCTATCTGATCTTATACATTTCAAGCTTTTTCCAGTTTCCTTTTCAACTCTAGCCACATACCACTTAAACGTTTGAAAAGCATCAAATTTTTGTTTTAAGAACATAATAGTCATCATCCTGGAATAGTCATCAACAAATAACATTATGTATTTATCTCCTCTATAGCTTTGTATTTCCATTGGACCACATAAGTCAGTGTGAACTAACTCAAGTATCTCTTTAGATGTATAGTTTTTGCTTTTGAAACTTGACTTTGTCATCTTTCCTAGCTGACATTGTTTACACATGATATTATCAAGCTTCTTCAATTTTGGTAGACCTCTGACTTTCTTCATTTTACTGATTTTGAGCAGATTGTCAAAGTTGACATAACATAATCTTCTATGCCATAGCCATTCATCATCAAATTTTGCAAATAGACAAGAAGCATCATCAAGGTAAAACAAATTACTCTTTGTTTGATCACCTTTTCCTATTAGTTTACCATCATTGTTATAGATTTTTGCAGTTTTGTTTTTAAATTCTACTTTGCAACCTATATTGCCTAATTGTGAGACACTCAGTAAATTGTAGTTTAATCCTTCAACATAGTATGCATTGTCACATGAAATTTGGTCTATGAGCTTAATGGAACCTTTTCCTCTGATTTGACATGGAGCATTATTACCAAATCTAACACTATTTCCATCATACTGAGTAAAGTTAACAAACTTACTTTTGTCTCCTGTCATGTGATGTGAGCATCCACTGTCTATGATCCATCTGTCATTCTTGTTTATACATGTCACCAGTGTTGTGGCTTCTTCTTCATCAGATTGGTCCTTCATGGCTACATAAACAACTTCATCATCATTGTCATCAGAATTTTCTTCAACAATATAACACTTCTTACCTTTTTCTTTGTAATCTCTCTTGTCATCATCTCTTTTGTTCTTGTATTTGTTGCCTTCTTTGGAATCCTTTTTTTGTGGACATCTTGCAGCAATATGAGCTACTTCATTGCAATTGAAACAAATGATAGGCATCTTACCTTTGAATTTTCCTTTGCCCCTATGAAATCTTCTAGCGAGCAATGCTTCCAATTGTTCCACATCTTCCTCATTAGTGCTACTGTCACTAGATACATACTTCATTTTTCTTCCTTTCGTTGATTTCACCTGTTCAGCATCTTTTAGTGATAACTTGGCTTAAAAGAAGATTCAACATTTTCAGGTTTGTAGCTGTCAAAGTTAGATAACTCAAATGTAGTGAGTCTACCTATTATACCTTCAAAGCTTAGATTATTTCTTGGTATACATCTTAGCTCCTGTATTATTGATACTCTAATAGCATAGATAGGGAGTAAGGTTCTTAAGAACTTACTATTAATAGTAACTTCATCTAGTTGACCATTCAAGCATCTTATTGCACTTACCACTTCCTTTATTCTTGCACCATACTGAGCAACATTCTCATTTTCTTCCATTTTCATGTCATCAAATTTTCCTCTAAGACTTTCTCTTTTTGCTCTTTGTACATTCTGATCTCCTCCATAGATCTCTGATAGGGCTTTCCACATTTTGAATGCAGTGTCACATCTTTTAATATCATCAAATTCAGCATACCTAAGTGTAGAGGCAATCTCCAGCATTGTTTGGTTGTGTTCTTGTTTGTTTTTCATGTCTTCGGCAGTAGGAGCACCTGTTGGATCTACATGTTCAGTGACAATTGAATTTTGGGCATAATCTCCTATGGTTCCAAGATGTAGCTTCATCAAACTTTGCCATGCAACAAAGTTGTCTTTGTTGAGCTTGGGAACTTCTCTCTTTGGCATTTTGATCTTTTCTGCTAGTAGTCCCTTTAAACTGAATCAATAGTCAGGCTCTGATACCAATTGTTAGAATTCTTTAGAATAACTGAGAGGGGGGGGTGAATCAGTTATTCAAGGTCCAAAATGCCCTATTAATACCTTTCTAATACTTGTATACCCTTTTCATCTGTTCAAACTTAAAACAGTCATATAAGCAAATTACTGTAAATCAACATGCAAAGATAAAATATTCAAGATCAACACATAACACAATGATTTACATGGAAACCCAATTTGGGAAAAACCACTAGTAACATGCTACTTGATTCTCACTCTTCTAAAGTGATGCCCTGTTAAAATCCCACCCTCTTAAAAGCTTACAACACACTGTTAAATGTGACCTTGTTAGAGGATTTCACCAAACTGTTAGGAATGGGCCTGGTTAAAGGTCTTTAGAACATCCACTTGGAATGTCACCCTGTTAAAGGATTTATCTAATGGTTTTTAAACCAACCTAAGTCCATAGGAGTTATCTTACTGTTACAATTGTTAGAAAGTAACGATAATGGTATTTTCATCTGACATAACTTACAACATACTTTGCAGATTCCAAATCACTCTTTCAGTTCGATCCTTATTCTTGGCTTCAATCACTTTAGTTCTGACTTGCTTGTCTCTCTCTCAAGCTTTGTCTCCTTCAGTTTACCTATTCATTTTGCTAATGCAATCATCCTTGTGGTTGTCTATCTAAACAAAGTTCCTTAGTATTTCATGCTTTAATGCTTGACCAAGGCTCTCTCTCTCACTATCCCTTCTTTTTCACTCTCTTCCACACTATTTTCTATTAACTTATGTCTTCTTATATACAAGTTTGATTTTCCTTTGCCGCTCAATTCTCCCTCTCTAATTTTAGGGTTTCAAAAATGGATTAGGTAGGATACAATGTATCTACCTCATATCTTGTTTTCTTTGCCAACTGTACCTTAAAAACATTCTATATGGTGTTCTGTGCCACCAACTCATCATTCTTATCCTCCTTTTCACAAATTTCTAGATAACAACTTTGCCAGCTTTGTTCTGACAAATCTTCAATTTTTTAAATAATGCAGCAACTCGACATTATTTAGTTACTAGTGCTCAGCACCTCTATGTTACTCGACATCATTGAGTTACTGATGCTTGGCTCCTCTATGTTACTCGGCGCCTATACCTACTTGGCACTTGAACTTGCTGGGCACTTGAACTTGTTCGGCACTTGAACTTTCTTGGCACTTGAACTTGGTTTGAGTTTTACACAAGACTTAGCTAAAACCTTAGATCTTTGATATGTTTCAGTGTGCTCATTCTTTGTATCTTTTAGTATGTCATCCAATACACTGTTTCATTAATGGCTTGATTGATCCTTATACTTCATTACAACATCATAACTTCAACCTTTCTCTAGGTTTTCTAGCTATATCTTATTGATTACTTCCACCTTGACAATCAATTAATTGAAAGTATTTGGATCACTAAAGCAATTTTCATCCCTACAAGTAGCAAGTTTGACATCAATGACAAAACAATGATTGAGGACATTCTTTACCAGTTCCATATATTATTCCAACAATTGTTCTTATGATCATTTCAATCATTTCCAACACAAGTAAACCTATTCTTGTCGAGGATTTGATTGCAAATATAGTAGCAACAGGGGAGGCTAATGAGATACTTGAATAGTATGGTGAAATTAGGAAGGTGGAAGAGGCTTTGAGGAGAAAAAATCCTAATTTTAAGGGTTTTTACACAGAAGTGCCCTATCCTAAAAAATGGTGGAGAATTTTGACTATATTATGTCCCAAATGCCACATGAACTAGAAGGAGAAGAGGCCACTATAAATAGGGAATCACTTGAACCAGATTTGTAGCTAGAGGTTGAGTTAGAAGAAGAACAACCATCAACCTTAGCATGGGTCCCTAAGGGAAATAAAAGACAAAAAACAATGCATATCCCGAAGAAGGTAGTGAGTAGAGCTTTGCAGGTAATCCTAGGAAATGATGAGTATTTTTCTTAAATTAGGAAAAATTATCTATATCAATTAGCTATTGAAGTAGGAAAGGTTTCCACTAATTTACAAATTGTAGCTTCAAGACTGGATGACAGGCTCATCCAATCTAAAAAATTCATGGAAGATGATGATTTTATTTTATCATAAGAGTTAAAAAATTTTTTGTATAAAATAAAAAAAATGAGCTCACTTTGAGCCTTATGCCAGGAGAAGACCCTCAGAAAAATAAAGAACTGGTGGGCAAACTACTTGCATATGATCCTGAGATTGAAACAATGACCCCTACTGAGGCTAGGGAGTTAATACACAGGAGCGGTATGATTTTGATACCTAATTGGGATATTGAGAGAGCTTTTGTCCTTGATCAAATGAGAAGATAGGACAAAGCTATTAGCTATGAGGCTCGTGGTAGTGAGGGATTGAAGAGGGGGTCAAGTTTTAATGTAGATACAAAAACCCTAGTAGTTTGGAGTATTGCCCCTGATACAAAGAAACCAAAAATGATGATTATACAAGAAACTACCCAGAGTAATATGATTTTTTGGACATTAGATAATACTTCTAGAAGATAAGCTTCTAGCTTGGTCAAACATTTTACACTCATGAATGAGGAAAAACTTGATCAAATTGAATATAGGTTAGCTACTATGTATAATGAATGTATAGATATCTGAAAGTTGTATGAGGAGGAGCTTAAAATAAAAAATGTATAGAAGTAGAGGATAGAAGAGTTAGAGGAAAAAAATTTGAGTTTGGAGATAGAAGTGTCATCTCTCAAAGAATAACTCAAAACTACATCAGAGGCAAAAAAAGGTACCAAGGAAGGTGGAAAAAGAAAGGCACACTGCAGGAAGCAAAGATATAGACCAAGGAAGTACCTGTAAGAGCAACAATACTAGTTCATGTAATGAATGTGGAAACGGACACCCCTCTACCTAATAATGAAACTAGAAAGATCTTTATGATGAATGTATTGAGCCATAGGATAAGTATTTTGAAAAGAATATCTCAAGATGCCTATAATGCTTTCATCAATTTACAATTTGTTGAATAAGTATGCAAGGATGCAATAGGATGGCTTGATTCGATCTTCTAGCAGTGGGGATATTTTCCAGATAAAGTGATGATTGTGAAAGAAGGTATGGACAAATTCAAAGAATTATTGTAATTCTTCACAGGCAAGCTGACAACAATACAAAGTAAAATGAAGATTTTTAGAAACAGTTTTTATTCTTTAATTCTTCCTGTTATTGATTCTGATTGAAAAGTGAAGGATCTTAATGAGTGGTCTAATTCCTTTGATCACATTGTAGACTTACCACAAGTGATATCCATTTTCCAAGATGGTATTGATGAATTTCTTTTCAATGAGTTGGTTTATACCTTATTCAAAACTGAAATTGAATTGAATAGGTTTACTATAGAACGAAGAGTGATTATGATGCTAGGTGGAAAAAGTTTGTTAATGAATTAGCAATAGCCAAGACATGTGAGTGGCCCACTAAAAGGAAAGTCATTGTTTGGGAAGCAATTGTAGAAATAAAGGCTTTGCCAGTAGAGAGCAGTTAGAGAAAATGACAAATTTGAAGTTTTATGCTCCTGATGTCATCTATAACTTCTTCCTTTTTGTTCTTTTGAGTAAAAGTGTCCAAAAATTTTGAAGTAAAAGTTGTTGTACTCATTTTTGGTAGAGTGACACTTGTTAGTCACATTTTCCCTTTGCTTGTTGCAACTCATGTTATATAAATGAGTTTTCAAGGCAATTTGATGGTCCAAAACTTGTAGAAATTTTGTTTTCTTTTAAGAAAAGTAGATTCAATTGGTCCAATAGTATGTAGTTATTTTGAGTTTGCTTCCAATTGTACTCTTTGATGACACGTTGGAATGATAGAAATAGTAATCTATTACGGGATTTCAATTGATTTCTATTGGTCATTGTTTTAGTCATCTGAAAGGATAATACAAAGGGGTATTTACACTATATTTGTGTCATCAATTTTTGTCTCCTTTTTATGTGTTTGTCTACTTTGAAGTCATTTTAAATAAGGTTTAACTTGGCTAAATGCAATCTGGATGGGTTGTATGTTGATATCACTATTGCTTTTAATTCAAGGAATTATATAAATGCTTCAATGATTCAGTAGGTTTGATGAGTTTATAGAAAGGATACTTCATAAGAATGGAAATGGATGATTACAATTGATTAATTCATTTACAAGTTATTTGAATTAGATCTCTCGCCAATAGTTAATTTTCTACCCAATGGATAAGGCATTGGTCACATAAGTCAGAAGTGAGCAAGGGTGAATTCTACTGATACATATCAAATATTTTTTTAAAAAAATCAAAACCATTTCATTCCATTTTATTTAAAGTTACAAATGTTGGTTACCACTCATTTGCATATAGTTTTATGAGTCTTAGATAGCCACTTATTCCACAAATACTTGTAAACCATAGGAGATTTATAACCAGATCTACTTATAGGAGATGCATATAGATTTGAGAATCTTTTAGAGAAAATTTATAAATTGTGTATGTTCCTGAGGGTAAAAAATAAGAATCAGAATGAAACTAAGATAATTTCATACAACAGTTTGCATTAGAATCATCCCTAGTTATACCTACCTTGGTTTAGTAGAGCGTAAAGAGTATAAAACAATTTTTGGATTTGTTGAAGTTGGGTCAAAGTGGTTTATTCGTGTAATTGCTACTAGGAATTGGCTAATCCTTAGATTGTGTGAGTAATTTCACTGTGATAGTGAAAATTTTGTTGCTTAGTAATTTCAAACACCAACAGTTTCCTTCTCCAGTGAATGTGGGATATCTCCTGGAATGTCAGAGTCGGCAAACTTCTCCCCTTTAGATTGTGACTTCCATTAATGGCACATTTTTCATTAGATCCTTCCTCAAATGAGAATTCTATCAAAACACAGCCACAAAATACTTTAATTGATGTTCTAAAATCTCCTTAAGTTTTAACAATGTATTGATTTTCCCAACCTACTTGCCGTCTTCAAAGAGTTGGAGAGTAGAAGAAAACTTTTGCAACACTTCTACCACAACAACAACACCTTCTTCGGGAACATTTTAGGGTCCTACATCTTCTTTCAAACCTAAATACTCCTTCATGATGTGTGGCTTTTTCGACTTGTTGTGGGGATATTTCTATGGTGGAATGTGTTGAATGCTTTTTGTTGATTTTCTCTTGTGCCATGCCCTATTCAAGGACACTCCTTTGCCATGGACACCCTGCCATAGACATTTCCTTTGCCATGTCCACCAGAAAGCCCAAGTTGACAAATTCTAGTCATAAGTGCTCCTACAGGATATTCCTAGCTAGATGTATTTCTAGATATAATTATAGTGCCTACATACTATTTTTATTTGTAGTTGAGTTGAGACGTGATGGGAATCCTTATCTCCATTCAGGGGTGCCAATTGTCTATTTTCAGATAAGAACTCACATGGATTCAAATCTTCTTAATTGAATTCTTGCCTCTAAGGACAAATTGTAAGATGGAAGAATCAATTCATGAGATAGATTATGTTTGGAATGTTGATTGTCTTTACATAGGTAGGGAAGTCTTGTGAGACCTATAGATCATTAGGGTCTTGCATCTTAGGATTGTTCATAGTAGGAGTTCATGTGGTGACTCTCCATGTGTAATTTCAATCAAAATCTTGGTTCCTAAAATATATTTCACTGCCTCTATGTGTGTCTATTAATTTGGTGTCTGAAACATTCAAAAAACACATCTTAAAGTACATTGACTATATAGATGGGGTCGTGGACACATTCCATGCATTGACAAAGAAAGGGTGCTTGATGCAAGATCTAACTAAGCTAGCAAAGTCAAAACCATTGCTTTACAAAGGAATCTTGTCAAGACCATAACATTCTTCCTCAATGGCACCTATCATGTGGAAACTATGCCTCCAGTGTGATTTCTTTCATTGTTCATGCCCTATAAAATAGTAGTTGTGATGATGACTCTCATCCTGCTACCATAAAAAGGTCTTCCAAATCATCTTCTCTCTTTTGTTTTAGAGTCCACCGTTTTTTGTTTTTTCAAATCCATTCCAACTTTCCAATGCAATGGATTTTTGGATTCTATTGTTGAAGCATCATGTCCATATTTAAAATCTTATATAATTTTCTATCTTCAAAATATGGATTTAGTCAAAACTCAAAAATAATTTTATAACACGACTTAATGTCACCCAAGTCTATGACATTGAGAGACTAAAGATACTTGAATGCCTTTTGATCTTCTTCATTTTGTCTTTGATAAATAGGTATTATTTTTTATGTAAACCTATTCAATCCCTAGTACCTTGTCCTTTTCTACTTCATTTTCCTAGTCCAAATCATCTTGAAGCTCTTGCAAACACTCCATAGATAGTATGCTTACAATCCACATCGTGAAGCTCATTTGCATCATTGGACACTCATAGCTAGCTATCTCTTCAACTATGTTGGTTTCCTCTTCAAGTAAGTTAGCCTGGCTATTGTCTTATGAGTATTCTCAAGAGGAGTCCTTGATTCATTTTGTGCACCCTTTTTTCTGTTTGTGAATCCTCTTCTTTAAAATATTTTCACTTCTCCAAAGTTTTATCAATCTAATAAAAACAGTCGAACCCCAAAGTGGGTCTGGCTAAAAAAAAAATTCTTTAGAATGACTAACATCTCAAATTGATCCATTCACCATCTAGCACTTATTTGAAATAAATTTGAGCACTAGAAACAAATTTTCAATTTGATTTATACCTTTCTGCAAACTTGTCAACTTTTGTGCCATGATATCCTTTTGGTTGGCTTTAAAAACTGACCAAAAAACCTGACTGGACTCTAAAATTGGATACAATGATTCTTTTTTCCACAATCACTTACCTTGTTGAATCTTGTCTCATGATAAATTATCAATCAAAAGATATTGATTGTCAAAGTTGTCCTCTCGGAATTATCTACAAGCAAACATGTTAGAAAACCATAATTTGTGTTTTGATTTGGTTGTAAAAATTGGGTAAACTAAGACTTGGGAAAATAGGAACTTGGGCATTGGTTCACTACCATGAGGATAGTATAAATCTAAAATTAGATCTCATTATGAATAGTAGGACACATTTGGAAAGTGATCAAAGTAGGCTACTCAAATTTGCAGACTGGAAACACTAACAGAAAAGTATTTTTTGCAAATGGAATGGACTTGGGAGTGTGTGCAGATGGATTCATCAAGAATTTAAAATTGGCACACTTAAAGTATATTTAGAGTAAAACATAGTGATACAATCCATTAAATCTCACCTATCATGAATTTGGAGATATGACATCATGAACAGGGGTACCAACCAATCTACATTTACTGACACTAGTAAAACATCATAAATTGCATTTGGAATCACATTTGAAAACTTATCAAATGGATTTGTCCTAAGCTTATAATTGAAACATAAAAATTCTCTAACCTCTAAAATGAAATGCAAAATTAATTTTAGAATTTTGGTCAACTGGGTCAAAGTTATAACAAGCCAAACAGGGCTTCCCAGAATTCAGAATAATTCACATCAACATGACATCAATAAATGAAAAACTTTGAGGGATTTAAAACCTAAAAAAACAGACTCAAAATAGCTCAAAATATGAAACATAGGTTCTTTGGTATGGACACTAAAAACTCCCAAAGTGATGAGTCATGAAAAATTACTAGGTGCAAGATATTCAATTGCAAATATAGCCTTCTATCACTATTTGACACGGGTAAAAATGCAGAATTCGACACTACTCAAAATAGGACTCCACAAAATGGCTTGGAATGGCAATTTATCTTCATGGAACATATTGTCATACTTAATTCAATGTATTATAAATATTAAACACCTCTTAGGCTTCAAAAGTACAACTAGGTATGCATGCATTAAAAAGCACTTATAGGGCTTAAATTTTCAATGGTACTCAAAATCGAGGCTTCAATTTTGAGTCCCAACAGTGGCTCAGTCTGGGGATTCATCTCCCTTTTGGGCATGGCAAGGATTCAAATCTTTGGAAGAAGTAGACCACACACTGGACAGCAAAAACTTCCTCTCTGGCACAACTTTACTAAAAGCAAAAAACAACTACTCCTACTATGTACAAATGATGGCCCAAGGCCACCAAACTTCAAATTTTATTTTTTTACCTATGTCATAAATCTGATTCTCATCTAAATTTACATGAGGTAAGCTAGAAAAATTTCTTCTATTAGTTTCACCAATTGTACTAACATTCGCAATCAACTTACTTGGCCAAACTGAATCTACATCCTCACTTTCATAATGCATATGAAAAATAGATTCACTTTCTTCAATAACTTGCTCATTATGAAAGTTTTGATCAGCATTCTCACAAATATTAGACTCAAACTAAAACTCTTCTTTATTTAATGAATAATGCATGCTATCAATCTTGAATATGAAGGCATCATATTCAACATGGGGAAAATGATCACATATACCTTGAAAATGTGCATCCTTATGCATAACTAGATGGTACTCAAATGAGCAATCAGATTGGTACTCACAAATATCATCAATGTCAACATCTCAAACTAATCTAAAATATTCAATTGATCCTTTAAAATCAGCAAATAGATTAGTCATCAACTTAGAGTATTCATCATAAAACTCATTACAAGGTGCATGCTGATTTACAATAACAACTTTATCAAACACCTTGTTATCAACATCATAAGATGAAACATCATCATTCTAATTATCACATCTAGAAGAAGAACAATCTAATCACTTAACACAATAGGATAATGTATTATCACTAAGGTCATTCTCAATTAAATCTAAAACTTCCATGTCTTCTTCAAATAGCGGGTTGATAACTCCATGCAAAGCTACTTTATAGACATTATAGCAAGTGATGTGCTAATCAAAATTACACTTCTCACCATACAATGGATTAGTGAAAACCTTGAAATCATTTTCAACATCACTATCATGGACACTTTCAGCATGTGAAGAATAAAAATCAGAATCATCACAAGAAGATACACCATCCACTCCATCAATGAAGCATGTAGAATATAAATCAATGTTATTTTCATTGTCTTCATTAAGGTGATTCAAATGTGATGGGGACACAACCCAAGCATAGAATGGACACAACAGGAAAAGGGAAAATTTCATTAACTATAAAAATATGCTAGTACACTTAGTGTAGAGAAACGGACTTCAAAACATGCCCTAAGGTCTTACAACAGTATAAGTCTGGAGATAATTTCTCCTTTTAGTACCTCCTCTCAAACTCCACCCCGAACTGCCTTTTACAATGCTAAAAATGTTCTTAAATAGACCCTAGAGGGTTAAGGATTAGGAAAGGCTCTAGAAGTCGCATTAAAGTTGTCACAAAATTAAAAGAATCTAGAAATGGTAACCAAACTTCTGGGAGGCATAACTTTTGAACCGTAGCTCTAATTGACAAACCGTTTATATTTCCAGAAAGCTCTCAAAGTGCTCTATAACCCTATGGACCATATTTTCTTGTCCCCCATTTTTTGGCCCTATTTGAGGTCATTTAATGCCCCTAACCTAACTTTGAAGCATTCTTAGGATGTCTCTAGAAACTGAAAAAACTGCAATAACTTTAAAACCGTGGGGCCTTTTGACCTGATTCTTTTTTTGGAATGCTATAAATTACAATTACATTCATCTGGCCAATTTACATCTTCTAGTTCACCAAAATGATGGCTCAATTACATACTCCTATTTTTTTGTCATTTACATGTATCCCAAGGTGTTCAAATACTCTATCCTAGAACACTGATAGTGCAACTATGAGAGTTGGAACCTTTATTTGACCCATATGGATATCTAGAAATGAAAACACATGAAATAGAAATTAAGTCTAAGTACATTTTTTTGGGTGACACAAGATTTCCCTTATGCCTCTAGATGCTCCTGCATCAAAATGTCTTGCAAACCAATCATCTTTAGGTTTCGATGCATTAATCTCATAATCATTTGTATCCTGTTGGTTACTATTGCATATATCTTCAAGACATTCATGTACACAATTAGGTAATCCATCCTTATAGATAATCTTTTATCTTCATATTGTATAGACAACTCTTCATCACAACTTTTAACCTCAAGCTAATTTACATAACTCTAAAATGGAACTTTACTTTTAGATTTAAGAAAAGAACTCGTACCTTTACTTTTGAAAGAGTATTCACTTCTATCATTGCTTTCTTCTTCCCAGTTTGCATTAGATTCACATGAAGATAAACATGTTCTATTGTTGCCCTCTTCTTGACTTGATTAACAACATATGTTTGATGAACAACTTTACTTTCATCACTTGAAGCATAACTTTTAGCTTCTTCATCCTCATACTATGATGAATAACTTCCACTTTCATGATCAATTATGTTTTTAACATAATGTAGGTCACCAATCTGAGAATGAATGACTAGATTTATATCTTGCATGTATAAACTATTCAAGTTAACTCACTTTATCTTCTACTCCTATAATATTATAAACATATGCACTATTTTCAACAATAAAAGAATCAACTCCTCTTTGTAACAAAGATTTTTCATCTACACATGTCTTTAATTCTAAAATTTTAACAAAATTATTTACAACACTAGTAGTACCTATTTGCTGATATGAAATCAAACACTCTTTATGGCATTGATTCTTCCTTTGAACCTCATCTTGTTGGCAAACATTCCTTGAGAAATGATTCCTAGTTAATGTGTATTTTATGTTATTTTCAATCTCTATTACTATCATGAATGCCTCATGCAAGGTTTTAGGTTCTTTATCTCTTAATAGATAGCTCATTTTCTTATCAAATGCATCAAGATAAACTACTAAACACATTTGATCATCTAGCTTTTCATTTTTAGGAATCTCATTTACAACTTTTGCAAATTTGATATTAAATTTAGGAACTAATTCATCACTATTGATTTGGATTTTCACGAACTTATCAAAATAATCAAAGATGCTTACTCTTTCCTTGAACTGCTTTATGAAGGATGATAGTAATTCATCCTAGGATAAAATAGAATATGCTGGTAAAAAGGAAAACCAATCGCTAGCATGACCTTCCAAAGTTTGAACAAACAACTTCATATGCACATCTTCATGAGTAATTTCAAAATCACCAATCCAGTTATTAAACAACTAAATATGATGACTAGCTGAATTTTAATGCTTCTCATTGAACTTAGGTAAATAATTTTTGAGATCATAGGGCATAGTAATTTGGAAACCATGAATACCATTGAAAACTAATGGCATATATCTCTTGGCAGAAATAGATCTAGAATTCTTATCCATGGACTATATACCAGGTGAAGGGAAATTTGACATTTCTCACAAACTTAAAACTCATTCACCAACGTTACTCTCAGAATTCATTACTTGTAGTAGATTTGAAATTCTTTCTACCAATTTAAATTTTGAACATACTTAAAAATATGAAAACACTTGATGAATCTATATCTCACAAAGTATGTTGAAATGTACAAAACTAATCTCCTATTTAGCACTTAAAATACAACTTGATGGTGAAAATTTTGTAAAGCTTACTTTCATGTAAATGAAATCACATGAAGGTGGAAAATACCTTTGAATGTTGATGTTTAAAACATTGATCTGCTAATTGGCATAGGTACTGATTTCAAATCTTCACACCACTGATCAAATCCTTGTAGAGTCACTATCTCCATGAGGAGAACCAAATGAAATCACTGTCGTGACTCATTCTTACATTCAAATTTCTTATGATAGTAGATCAAACACAACACTTCAAAATTTATCAGTCAAGAGTTCATATATTCTCTCTTCTTCCTTACAACTTATCATAATTTTTAGATCTGTACAATTCAATTGAAAGGTTCTAAGAACATTTATATGTAACTAATCTACACTGGTACAGAGATCTCTTGGAGAGTCACCACTCACGATTGTCAAAAAGATTTAAAAAATGTTTCATAGCATGAAAAATCTGAATTGAACTTTCAACTGATAGAATTTACAAATCAGTAAACATTTAGAGGAGAGAAACCACCTATAAACAATTTTGACTCTGAATTTATAGTAGCACCTTGAAAACCAAAACTAACTGAATTGATTGAAAATAAAACTTAGTAACACACAACCTACATTCAATCCTTCAAAGATACTACTATCCTGAATAAAGCATCACTGGGGTGCATGATATTTGAGTAAGAAAATTGAAAAACACATCAGATAACTTACTACTACAATTTTCCCAAACACTTCTCCTGTTGTATTGAATCTCCTTCTTCTAGATTCACAAGGTTTGTCTACCACTTAGATTCAATACAGTCCCCAATATAGTTGCCATTTTTTTGGTGTTTTGAAATGCTACAAGTTCCAAATTACCCCAACGAGAACAAGATAGATCTAGGGGCAGCTAGCTCCCATCCTTAACATATCCTTTTAGACACTGGGCCAACTATAAGGCTACATCCTTCTTCTATTTCAAGCTCTATAAAACCTAGGTGGGTGGACCTCATATTCAGTATATATGGTACTAGTGCTAAACATATTCTTGAATCTATTAACAATGGATTTAAACCTTATTTCTCCTAATGAATCATGTGAAAACATAGATCTACAATAGCTAAATGCAAGACAACGCAATTTATGAGGTGAGTGAGGGTTAGACTTTGAATAACTTTCAACATAAAGGGAAAAGATGATTTATTATGTTGATAATAGCAAGACCTAGACATGAGCAACAAAACTAAATGATCCAACTGATTAGTGTGTTATCTATTAGGCAATTACATTAATTACAACCATACATCTTCTAGAAATCTTTGACATAACTCGTACATCGAGATCCTTGATCTTTCTTTCACCTTGTTTATAGACATCTGCATCAAAATGAATCTCATACTTGACCTATCCCACCATGAAGTCTACAAACCATATGATAAATATCAATAAATTAAATGGCTCTTTGTTCCACAAGAAAAATACTTCAACTAAATGCATTTTTAAGAAAAACGTAACCTAATTTATGCTCTTGGTTCACAAATTAGAAGAAATTACAAACCCATGAATAAGAGACAACATTCAAAATGAATGTAAACCCTTTGCTTTGCTTTATTCATTTTCCTTGAAAACAAATACATGAAAAATTTATAGAAATGACTCACAAATCACCTAACAAATGAGAATTATTTATTTAAAACTTAGTGCTTCTCATTACTAGAGACATTTCTAAAGGGAATGGTATCATAGTAGTGAGTATTTTTTCTCAAAGACTAGAACCCTCAAAACTAGAACCTCTACAAAGAATGAGAAAGAGAATAATATAGAGGAGAGAGAATTCCTAGATTTTTTGTGCATCTAACATGTGTCCACTTGGAGAACACCTCCTAGAAGTGACAAAGCATCTCTCTAATCTCTCTCTATAACTGCATATCAAATCTTCAATCATTTTGGCCTCCAAAAACATAAAATATTGTAGATATTTGATTGAAAAACACAATTAATTTTGATGCCAGATCCGAAATCAAGGCAAAGGTTAAAAAAATGGGTTAAATTTGACCTCTAAAGGATACAAAAACTCATCATAATCACTTTTCTCCACATACAAGCTTCAACAAGCTTTTATATCTACCCCCTAACCAATTTTGATGCTTAATGATGAAATCTACCCATTCTACTAAGAATTCCTTGGAAACTACAAATCTACTTATAGAGTAAACCAATGAATATTTGTGCAAAATTTGACCTCATATTTTGAAAATTCATCTCGTCCCAGTTCCAACGATATATTGGAGTGCTTATTTCAAACAAAACTTGCCCCTCTGGTAACCATTCAAATTTTTAAGCTCCAACTATGTGTTTCACATTAAAATGCCAAAAATATGAAAATTTTAAAAATATTTCTATAGTAAAAACTATAGAAAATTCAAAATTTTCAAATTTTAAACTGAACACTCAGAACTTCTCAAAATTGGAAGGAGAATTAATTTTAAAAATTTAATACTCCTTATACTTCCATTGGCCATTCATGTGATTCCATGTGTCATAAACTGGTAGGCCAACTGTACCAAGTGGGTCCCATAAGCTCTATTCGCTAAATTTTTATGGTCTTCTAGGAATTTTCCATGTTGCTTATTGGAAATCCTCCCATTTTCCAGTAATGACATGGAAACCATGAGATTCTGGTAAGTTTTGTTGGCATCTCCTTTAACCATTTTGTTAATGCCACATCAATGCCACCTTAGTATCTAATCATCACCATATCAACTCAACACATCACCTCCACCTCAACTAGTCACTATGTCACTATAGTTATCAGTGGTGCATCTACACTCAATGAAATAGCAATCACCATACGATCATTGACATGTCCTCATCTAGTTGCTCAGAAATTGTTGATGTCATCTTCCTTTTACTGGCATGGTTGGTCAAAATTAACTATGAATCACCTCCAACTAGACACATGTGGGCCTCTTAGCACATAGCTTTCCTTTTCAAAAGGCCACATGTTTGAAGACATTTAACTTTGTGCATAATGGTATATGAAAACATTTCAATGTTTCCTCCTCCAGCGAATGTGGGATATCTCATGGAATGTTAGAGTCAATAGACTTCTCCCCTTTAGGCTATGGCTTCCTCTGACCATATCTTTTGCATTAGCTCCTTCCTCAAATGATAATTCTATCAAAACATGACCATGAACTACTTTAATTGTTGTTCTAAAATCTCCTTAGGTTTTAACAATTTATTGATCTGTCCCACCCACTTGCCATCTTCAAAGAGCTGTAGAGTGGAAGTAGACTTCAATAACATTCTGCCATGACAACAACACTTTCCTTAGGAACATTTTAGCATCTTACATCTTCTTTAAAACCAAAATTCTCCTTCATGATGTGTGGCTTTGTCGACTTGGCATGGGGATATTCCTATGGTGGAATGTGGTGAACACTTTCTATTTATTTTCTCTTGTGTCATGCCCTATTCAAGGACACTCCTCTGCCATGGAAGGCCTACCGCTGGTATTTCCTCTACCATGCCCACCAGAAAGCCCAAGTTGATGAATTCTAGTCCTAAGTGCTCCTATAGGATGATCCCAGCTAGATGTATTTCTAGATATAATTATAGTTCCTACACACTATTTTTGTTTGTAGTTAAGTTGAGATGTGATGGGAGTCCTCTCTCTATTTGGGGATGCCAATTATCTATTTTCAGATAAGTTGTCGCATGGATTCAAATCTTGTTAATTGAATTCTCACCTCTGAGGGTGAATAGTAAGATGGGAGAATTGATTCATGAAATAAATTATGTCTAGAATGTTGGTTGTCTTTACATAGGTGGGGAAGTCTTCCTGGACCTACAGATTGTCAAGATCTTGCATCTTAGAATTGTGCATAGTAGGAGTTTGCACAATGACTCTCCATGTGTAGTTTGGATCAAAATCTTGTTTCCTATAATGTGTTTCATTGCCTCCTTATGTGTCTATTAATTCAGTATTTGAGACATTCTAAAAACACATTCCAAAGTGCATTGACTATACAGAGGGGGGTCACGGGCACATTCCATGCATGGATAGAGAAAGGGTGCTTGATGCAAGATCTAACTAAGTTAGTAGAGTCAAAACCTTTTCTTTACAACAGAATCTTGTCAAGCCCATAGAATTCTTCCTCAACGACACCTATCACATGGAAACTCTACCTCCTATGCAATTTCTTTCATTGTTCATGCTCTATGATGATGACTCTTATCTTGCTACCATAAAAAGGCCTTCCAAATCATATTTTCCCTTTATGTTGAAAGTTATTCAAAGTGTAACCCTCACTTATCTCATAAATTGCATTGTCTTGCATTTAGCTAATGTAGATCTAAGTTTTGGTGTGAGTCATTAGGAGAAATAAGGGTTAAATTTTTTGTTAATAGATTCAAGAATATGTTTAGCACTAGTACCATATAAATTGAATATGAGGTCCACCCGCCTCACTTTTGCAGAGCCTAAAGTAGAAGAAGGGTCTAGCCTTATAGTTGGTCTAATGTTTGAAAGGATATGTTAAGGATGGGAGTTAGCTGGCCCTAGATGTATCTTGTTCTCATCAAGGTAATTTGGAACCTGTATAATTTCAAAATACTAGCAAATACCTATAGAATTTGAATTTGGTGAAGTATATGTTTTACACAAAATTTTATAATCATGATTAGACCTAGATTATTTTGAGTAGGGTATATGGTGATATGTTTTTTCTAGGAGATGAGAAGATTGTTATTGACAATGAACTAATTCACAAGTTCATAGGATTAAGAAATGAAGGATGTAATCCTATAAATGAGAGGTATGTTAGGAAAATGGTTGAGACAAACCTAAAGATGAAGTTTGACAAAAGGAACATGAAGGTTGAACCTATTCAGGATAGAGGAATAAAATTGTTAACCAAGATATTGGGGTATAATTTGAACCATGATTCAAGGGTCAACTCAATACCAGCTATATTTCTTCACATGATTTTTGGATAACATTGCAAGGTTGAAGAAATCTAAAAATGTAGTATTCATATTTGAGTCTTTGCTCACTCATATATTCTTTTATGTTACAAAGAAGTTTTCCAGATTGATAAATTGGGTTAGCAATGAGTACCCAATAAAGATGGTGACTCAATGCTACAGAGCCAACCTAGAAAATGTCAGAGATGATGACTTTGGTAAAATGATGAAAATTTTCCAATCAAAGATGAAACTAAGCTATAGAATACCTCCCTCTATGGTATAAAAGTAAAAGGAAGATATATGCTTCATGGTAGAAACTGACAATAGCTACATGGAAGTAGTGATTCCTAGAGTCAATTTCACTAAGCCTATGGGTTATGAGATGAGCATAGAGCTCATAGAAGGTTATGTGAAGATCATACTTGAACCTGAGTAGGACATAGAGTGCCCTAGATGGGGAACCTATGAGGAGAAATCAAGAATAGTTTAGTTTGAACAATATAGCAAAGAAAGTAGGAAAAGGGTTGGAAAGGAAATAGATTCCATTCACAAATAATTTGGCATGACAAGATAAGAGTGCAATGACATTAAAGGAATTATGCTAGAAATGAAAGCTAGTGGTCAAACTAAGGTGTTGGAAACAACTCCCATTGATATGGTAGGACCTTCAAACTGAGTAATAAGGGTATAACCTTGTGCACAAATTCCTACAACACCATATGTAGTAGTTGTGTAAGTGCAACCAGTGAGAGCAAGACATCAACATAGTAGGAGGTAGCTAGAGATGGAAGCACCTATTGCACAGAGGAAATCAGGGAGATTGGTAAATGTTAAGGAAAAACCTATACCACAAGCCAATAAAAGGGTCAAGTAAATTGCCAACAAACTAGGAAAGAGGAGGAAAAGAAATGCAGATAAGTAATTTGGAAAGTTCTGAAGATGAAGCTGAAGATAAACATGTTAAACAAGATGCACAGGAAGAAAGGATGATAGTAGGAAAGAAAGCTTGGAAACCCAATGTAGAGAATTTGAATATGTAGATAATAAATTATGATAATTTTGTACAGTTAAATAAAATTACAATATGTATAGTAATATGGATAGAAGGTGTATATGTGTAAATGTGGCCTTTGTTTAACACACAAACTTCAACATGGTCCTTGTATGTGGATTCATCCTGGAATGAACATAAGATTGTTCACCCAAGAGGAGTCCTACAAGATGACCTGTTGCCTTCTATCTAGAAGGATTTTCCTATTTATGCTCTTAGAGTTAAGATGTAGACAACTAGACCATTCTATAATGAAGAGTTTAAAATGATTATTCTATATGCACATGCAAGTAATCTAAATGATTATGTGATTAAGCTATTATCATATGAAATAAGATTAACTAAATGTATGCAACATTAAATCTAAATGATATTAAGATAAGAAATGAAAGTCTATAGAAATAAAATAAGCTTAGATGAGTATGCAATTTAGTAGCAATTCAATAGAAATTCAATTCAACCTATGTAATGAGTAATTTTGAGTCTCTTAAATAGAATTCCTAGAATCCATCAATGGGTGACATCAACTCAGATCAACAGTTAGGATTGAAGCAAAGATTTAGTTAAGATGGAAACTTCCTTGTGTAGGTAGAGTTAATTGTTTCAAATCTGAGTGTGATGAGTGGTTAACTGAACTTGTCATAGGGTGTGAGATCAAGTTAACTAGATTGATTCTAATTCAAGAGATAGTTCACTCAGAGTTTCCATTTAGAACTAAAGAGAGGATTTATTTAATTTAATAAGTGAGATATGAGCTCATAAATGCCTTTTTCATTTAATTGAATAATCGCATTCAATTAATTAAAGTGAGCATAATTATTAAATTAAACATTTTAATTCCCTAGTACATTAGTCTTAGGATATAATTTAATTTAATTAAACTATAAATACTTCAAATTAAATTATATCTTAATCAGTAGGTTTAATGTGACAAATATGAGTCAATACTTTAGGAATTAAATAAATAGCATGATTAATGTAAATTAGGGTTTTCTACACTTGACACTTAGGTCAAGTAGCGAGTAGCAAAATAAGAATTGCCTAATGAGATAGGACTTTAGGGTTGATCAAAATAAACTAGAATTGGTGATCATGGCAATAAGCCAATTTTGGGGTATTACATTTTGCCCCTCTTTTAATGAATGTCAAAGCAACATGTTTGATTCAAAGAAAATCAGAAAGTATGATGTGAAGATCAAGAGATAAGATTGGTTTCAAAGTTGATGATATGGAGACCAATGTATAAGCTTTTAAGGGCCATATCTAGAATAGAGCTTGATCCTAAGGAATCCAAGTAGAACACCTAGATACCCAAATTGATAAGAATTCTAAAGGTTTCCTTCAGAACAAAGGTTAACCTTTAAGGATCTAGATAGAACACCTAGATACCTAAAATTGATAAACATTTAAAATATTATCTCCAGAATGGAGCTTAATCTTTAAGGATCTAGATAGAACATCTAGATACCTGAAATTGATAAACATTTAAAAGATTATCTCCAGTATGGAGCTTAATCTTTAAGGATCCAAATAGAACATCTAGATACCTAAAATTGATAAGCATTTAAAAGATCATCTCTAGAATAGAGCTTAATCTTTAAGGATCTAGATAGAACATCTAGATACCTGTTATTGATAGCATTTAAAAGATTGTCTCTAAAATGGAGCTTAATCTTTAAGAATCTAGATAGGACATCTACATACTTGAGATTGATTTATGAGTCATAGGACCATCCCCAGAATGAGGCTTAATCCTTTGGAGTCAAGGTTTAGATTGTCCCAATACCTATAATCAACTGATGACAAAATGAAATAGATGACAAAGATGCCAGCGAGAGGGAAACAAGATGCCCAAAGTGATGAGAACATGAGATGGGAATGAGATGCCTTGAGAAATAAGGATTTAGATTGATTTGAATTTCAAGTTCAATGATGTAATCATCTTGCCCCCTTCGAAGCAAAATTGAAAGATGACACACCAAAAATATGATGTAAAGTAGTATAGATTGAGAGATATAAAAGAAATTAAAAAGTTAGTAGAATAGAGAAGAGATTAGAATAATCAAAAGAAAATTTGGAGTCAAGTCAGTAGAATAAAGAAGAGATTAGAATGATCAGAAGAAAATTTGAGTCAAGTCAGCATGATTTCAAGGTCCAAAAGACCAAATTTGACCAAAAGTTAACTAGAGTTGACTCTTTTTAGAAGTTTTAGAGAATTTGACAAAATTGTGATTTGAAAAGATTCTAAAATTTACAAAGTGTCAAAAAAATGGACTACACAAGCATTCGATCACATCGATCCCAAAACTTTAAAATGTATTTTTAAGCTGCTTAAGTGTGTCAGATTTCGAATTTGATCCCAAAAAATGGGTTCAAAGTAGCCAAAGTGGCCAAGAGGGTGATTAATTGATCATTTGTGTAGTCGTGAAGAATATGATGCTTTGAAGAAGCCAAAAATTCCTGATGACAAAGGATGAAAGTAGATCTACAATCAAACCATGTGCCTATGCAATGCAACCCTATGCTAGAAGCAACCTTAAACTAGATGCAACCCTAGGTCTAGTTACCAAGCTTCAACAATTATCATCACTAAGTGTATAGCTAAACCCCATATGTCATACAATCCCCACTAACATTGCAATCATAGGAATATGAAAGGGACATCTATTCTAGTTTTCTTAAGATTAAATGTAAGCATTTGAGGCACAAGAAGCAAGAATGACTAGAACATTTATCCCTTTTAATGTGGTAAGTTAACATAACCATCAAAGCATAAGTGCTAGGATGACTAGAATTTTGCTTGCATGTAGACACACTAGACACATGGGAGATCCCTCTCACACTAAGTAATCGGTAAGTATTCTATCTACAATGACCCTTGCATTCATAACCTGAGATAGAAGTGTGCTAGATACTCACAGTGACCCATTTATTCACTAAGCAAGATGAGTATTAGTATTTACTGTAGCATGAAGAGTTCACTCCAACAAATAAGGAGAAGAACCAATGTTATTTGATGTATCCATATAAAAGGAGTCAAGGTACAACCAGCCATCCAATACGAGATGGAGGCTCTTATAGTGGACATCCCTTTTTACATGAATGTTTCAAATTATTGGAACTAAACCACAAATAGAAAGAAAAGAAAAAGGTCATGCCCCTAGTCATGACTTCTCTAGTCAGAATGACATCATTGAGTTGCTCAAGGAGACATGATGAAAGAAAAAAATGAAACAAATAAAGAAAAATGCTCATCATATCCAAACAAGTATATCATGTAGAGTTCAATATTTTTGGAATTAATGTCAACTATCAATGTTTAGAATATAGGTGAAAGAAATCTCTTCAATAGGATGACAATAGTAGGTAGGCATAGTCAGAATGACTAGTGACTATTGCAAAAGAGATTCTATGAAGAGAATCTTGACAAGGAGTGACATTAGCAACTTTAGGCAGACACAACCAAAACAATTGGTGACTGTCGTGAAAGAGATTCTATGAGGAGAATCTTGAAAATAGTGACACTAGTGATAGTAGATAGACACAACCAAAATGATTGATGACTGTCACAAAAGAGATTCTATGGGGAGAATCTTGAAAAGAGTGACACTGACAATAGTAGGAAGACACATCCACAATGATTGGTGACTGTTGCAAAAGAGATTCTATTAAGAGAATCTCAAAAAGAGTGACATTGGCAATAGTAGGCAGACATAGCTAGAATGAGTAGTGACTATTGCAAAAGAGATTCTATGAGGAAAATCTTAAAAAAAGTGACAATAGCAATAGTAGGCAGACATAGCCAAAATGACTAGTGACTATTTCGGAAGAGATTCTATGAGAAGAATCTTGGAAAGAGTGACACTAGCAATTGTAGGCAGACATAGCTAGAATGACTAGTGACTATTGTGAAAGAGATTATATGACATTGAAGGGCAGTGTCCCCAAGCTATAATGAGACTCAATCCATGGATACATGAGTAGAAAAGTAGGAAAAGAAATAAAGGAACTATATAGATAGCCAGAAGATTTTCTACAAGATGGAACATTAGCAAAAAGAGGTGGTTTTCACCGTCTCGGAAAAAATTTCTCTTTTTTTTCTACCATGATACCTATTTCCAGGTTTTCACCAATGGCACTTTTCTTATTTTTTCCAATTTTTTTTGTATTTTTCTCTTTTTGATTTTTTTTTGTATTTTGTAATTTTTCAATTTTTTTGGTGTTACCAAGGTGCCTATTACTAGGTTTTCACCAAGATAACAATTTTTTTCAGGATATATAGATATGTACAAAGAGCTACTGAGATTACATCAACTGTAAATTCACTTCAGGTGGAGAGTGTTGACAGGTTCCTTGAGCACTTCTCCTCTTGTTGTGGAAAGCTAGTAAGCACCTGACCCATACACTACAGTAATGATGTAAGGACCAAGCTAGTTTTGTTCAAACCTCCCTTTTTAGACTCACTGCTATTGATTCTTAGGGTTCTCTTGCAGGATGAGATCCCCCAGTTGGGAGTCACATGGCCTAACTTTTTGATTGTAGCTTCTTGACATTCATTGCTAATAGGCTTGCAGATGATCACATGCCACTTGTCAACATTCATCTAGTAATACTAGCTCTTGAACGCAAGCTATCTTGTAATCTTCCTCAGTAATAAGGCCTTTCATAGAGATTATCAAGCTAGGAATCTTGACTTCTATTAGAAGCACTACATCTGCTCCATACACCAAATCAAAAGGCATAGTACCTATTGGAGTATGAATGCTTGTCCTATATGCCCACAAGGTTGGATTAATCTGGAGGTGCTAGTCTCTCCTAGATTTGCTAACTGTGCAATGAAGGATTTTTAGGATTTCCTTATTAGAAGCCTTAGCCTGACCATTACCTTGGGGGTAATAGATGGAAGACCAATATTGTGTGATTTTGAATTTCTTGCATAATTCCTTGAGGTCTTTGTTCTTTAATTGTCCTCCATTGTTAATAATGATTGAGGATGGTAAACCATATCTATAGATGATGTAGTTTTTGATAAAAAGAACTACAATTTTATCATTGGTGACTATGGGAGGTACTGCCTCTACCCACTTTGTGAAGTAGTCTATAGCTATGATAATGAACTTATGTCCATTAGAAAAGGTTGGGTGAATTTGACCCACCAAGTCAAAGGCCCATTATTGAAATGGCCATTTTGTAGTAGAGGAGATCAGATCCCTAACTAGAGAATGGATCAGATTCCCATGGAGTTGATACTAATTTCAAGACCTTGCATACTTGATAGCTTCTTGCTCCATTTTTGGCCAATAGTAACCAGCTCTAATGAGTTTGTGAGCTAGTGTCAAGCCATTTGAGTGGGATCCATGAATTCCCTTATGAACATCAATTAATGTGTGTTTGAAATCTTTGGGTTCTTAACACCTAAGGAGTTGATAAGTAGGAGATGATTTCCACAGCTAGTCAAATTGTGATGTGAATATCAGGATTTAACTGTGTGATTTTGAGTCAAACTTGATGACCCATGTTTCATGAGTAGTGATTCAACATGAATCCATCTCTCATGATAATAAATGGAACACTTAGCACTCATTGGATCTAGGTGATGCTCAGAGGGGTGAAGCACCAGGACTTCCCAGGAGGTCACCCATCCCAGTACTACTCCAGCCTGAGCGTGCTTAATTATGGAGTTTCCTCCACAGTTAAACCCAAAGCTTGCAACCCCATTTTCAAAACCTTCACCAAGTGTTGTGCCTTATGAACCATTCATTAGAAAGCCCCTTAAGCTCATCAATTGATAAGTAGGAGATGATTTCCACAGCTAGTCAATTGTGATGTGAATATCAGGATTTAACTGTGTGATTTTGAGTCAAACTCGATGACCTAAGGAGTGTTCCACTCAGACCTCTCCTATATAGGTCATCAATAACAATAACATACCACAAAGTATTATAGATAAGGTAACATTTCTCATTTTGGGCCAGACCTTCTAGAATGGTTTGATTACAGAGATAGGAATAGATGTGATCGCAACAAGATGAGTCATGTCCTATAATAGAATAGATCATCCTAGAATCAAGGGTGTTGTAGGCTGGGTAGTGTAATGCTTCCACGAAGAACTCATGTCAGAGATCATTTTCAAGCATCTATAGCAAGGAGGCCAAAGTAGCCATAGCATCAACTACTTTATTATCTATTTGAGGGATCTACTTGAAAGTGATGTGTGCAAAATACTTCTTTAAGTCATCAACCATTTGTTTGTAAGGAATTAATTTCTCATCATTTGTTTGATACACATCATTAAACTAGTTTATTACCAATTGAGAGTCACCAAAGATGTCTAGCTGATCCACTCTCCATTCATCTACAATTTTCATGCCATTGATCAAAGCCTCTTATTTAGCAATGTTATTTGTACAAGGGAACAAAATCTTGTATGCTTTGGGCAATGAATATCTCTATGGTGTTATAAAGAGTAACTGAGCACCAAATCCCTATTGTGTGAAGGACCCATCAAACAACATGACCCACATTTGGTGTGTGAGTGTCAGGATTGATTCATTAGGGAAATCAATGTTCAATGTAGGAGACCCTACATAGGTTCATCAACTAGCTGATCTACAATTATTTGTCCCTTGATAGCTTTGCATTCAACATATTGAATGTCAAACTTGTTGTGTCTCATAACCCACTTAGCCAATCTTCCTGTGAGAGCTGCCTTACTGAGCAACTACTTTAGTGGATCTATTTTAGCCATGAGCTACTTAGTGTGGACAAGCATGTAGTGTCTCAACTTCTAGGAAGAAAAGACAACTACCAAGAAACCTTTCTCAATGATTTTGTAGTTCTTCTCATAATAGACCAATGTGCGACTCAAGTAGTAAATAGTTCTCTCCTTGTTGTCATTGTCTTCTTAAGCCAATAGGATTCCTAGAGATGTTTCAATTGCTGAAATGTACAAAAGTAAAGGCTTCCCATGGATAGGAGGCATCAGGATTGGCATATTGACAAGATATTGTTTGATCTGCATTAAGATTTGCTCACAATCTTGGCTCCAATTGAATTTGACACCCATATGTAAGGTCTTGGTGAAGGGTTGTGATCTATCCACCAGCTATGAGGTAAACCTACAAATAGATTGGAGTCTTCCTTGTAGACCTCTCATCTAGCTAATGTTTCATGGTGGTAGCATATCCATTATTGCTTTTACTTTCTTTGAATCCACCTCAATTCCTTTTACAAACCTGATGTATCCTAACAACTTTCTTGATGTGACACCAAATGTGCATTTCTTAGGATTGAGCTGAAGATTGAACTTTTTCATGTGATCTAGGATGGGTCCCAAATCTTGTAGATGAGGATTTCATTTAGCACTTTTGACTAAATTATCATCCATGTAGTCCTCCATGGTCTTATGCATCATGTCATGGAGAATTGTAGTTACTACTCTTTGATAAGTTGCACCAGCATTTTTCAAACCAAATGGCATTACATTCTAGCAAAAGGTTCCCCATGCACATGTGAAAGCAATTTTCTCCTAGTCTTCTGGCACAATTTGTATCTAATTGTAACCAAAAAACCCATCCATAAGTGAGTACATCTCAAATCCTTCCATCATGTCCACTATCATATCAATGTTGGGAAGTGGAAAATCATCCTTAAGACATGCTAAGTTGAGATCATGGAAGTCAATACAAACTCTGATAGATTTATCAAGCTTAGAGACTAGAACAATATTGGATATCCATTCAGCATAATCAATTACATGGATGAATCCTACCTTTAGAAGTTTCTCCAGTTCTTCTTTGATGAGCAATGTAACACAAGGATGCATTTTTTGAAGTTCCTATTTAACTAGTTTGATGCCTAGTGTGATGGACAAGTGATGCATAATAAGATTAGGATCTAGTCCTGGCATGTCCAAATATGTCCAAGAAAAATTTATCTTCTTCTCTCAAAAAAAGGCAATGAATATGCCAAATGTATCATATGAGGATGTTCTTCTATACCCAAGTTGATTAGTTATGTCAGCTCTATCAACATTGCTGATCTCTCTTGAAAGTGACTTGGAAGTGAATCAAATATCTCATTTCTAGGTGCCTCGGAGAGGTTTCACCCTTGAATAAATATTTTATTTTTTATTTTTTGGGTTTTGACACTACCACAATGTGGTTTTCACCATCAAACCTTTTGCATTTTTTCTTTGTAATTGTGTTACTAAGATATTTGATGTCATCTTCAATCATGTTAATGCTCTGTTCATTGGTGGAAGACATTATAGGTTCAATAGCATTTAGGTAGTAGGCAAGAGCATAATCATTTTGGAATGTGGGGTCTTCACTAGATGCATTAGGGTTCTAGTCTATAAGCTTAGGATGTGTGAGTGAAAGAGTACTGATAGGTTCAATTGCATTCATAGTATAATCATTAAGTGTTTGGACCAAAAAATTGAGACCTATGGTGACTTTGTCCATAGGTGTGTTTGAACACCTTTGAATATTAATGTCAACAATTGATGACTCTAGGACACTAGTTGGATCAGACCCATCTGACCTAACCCTAAACATTTCACCCACTTTGATTTAGTTTTCATAGATATGAACTTGGTCAATGTCTATATCAGTAGTTGCTTCTGAAAGAGAGTCAAACTCATATTCCTTAGAATTAGTGCTAGATGTCGAGAGACAATAGAACTCCCCAACAGTGATCGAGACATACTTGCCTTCATCATCTGGATTCTTACATAGGTACTCAATATGAAATGATTGACTAGACTCCTCCTTTTTTGAATGATATTTGGGTTGATCAGTATGTCCTCAGAAGAATCACTAGTATCATCCACAATGCTAACATGTGGCACAAAGTCATCTAGCTCAGCAAAGAATTTAGTGAGATCATGAGGAATAGGATAAGGATAGGGATCCTCATTGTCAAATTGTTCCTCTTGAGTATCTGACTTGGCTTGTGACTCATTTCTAGATGAACTCTTAGGTTCTGGTATAAATTTATTAGCTCCCAAATGGAAAGGAACTTTCTTAAATCCTAAACTAGTTGTATCATTGTTACTTCAAGTTGTTGCCTTGATGGGATCAATTAGGTCCTTGTTATTGCACCCAATATGGTTAGTTCCCTTGTATCCAAAATGCTTCATGAGCCTAATACCAAGCCCATATTTCTCAAGAGTCATTTCTTGAGCTTGCTCTATTAAGTCTACTAGAGTTTCTTCTCTATAAAGCCATGCAGTAATGGCTATGTTTTCACTTTCATCCTCTAGGAGAACTATAGCCTTGACAAAAGTTTCATTATACTTGGTTTGAGGTGTCAGTACAAATGGCTTCTTTCCCTCTAAGGGTCTCCCATAATGATGAGGAGACTCTAGAAGAGATGTTAATAACAACACTGGTTCAATATGGTACTCTCCCATGCTAGTTTCTTTTAGTTTAAGTGACTACTCAATTTTTTTTAGCCTATTATCATGATAATCAGTGGATTCCCTATTAGCAAGGATGAAAATTTTAGTAGCTTTGAGCATATTGTAGGTATAGCTAGTAGTGGTAGGAATAGTAACTTCGGAGCCATGAAATGAAAATTTGATGCATCGGTGATATGTGGATGGCATAGCATGCATCTCATGTATCCATGGCTATCCTAACAGAATTATATAAGCCAAGGAAATGTCAAGCACCTAACAGGTGACATCCCTTTCTACATGACCAACATGAATGGGTAAGACCACAAGACCTAGAGACTTTCCTTCAACTTCATCATATGCTTTGATAGTGATCCTATGTTGAGGATCAATAAAGTCCTTAGAATAATTCAACTGTCTAATCAAAGTACTAGAGACAATGTTTAGGCTAGCACCATTATCAATGAGTACTTAACGAACACATGTATAATGTATCATAACCTCAATGTGTAGAGGTTGATTGTGCAAGTGACTCAGTGAGTTATCATCCTTCTTAGAGAAAGACATAAGATAAGGTCAGGTCAGGTGACCTACCATGGATTGAAATCACTCAAGATCAAGATCTTGAAGAACATTTTCCTTAGTGAGGGCTTTGTCCAAAATCTTTCTATGAGTAGGCAAGATTTTAAGTAGCTCAAAGATAGAGATTTGAGCATTAGTTCATTTCAATTGATTGAGAACACTATAATGGTTGTTGTTGAGTTCGTTGTGAGTTTTCCACCTTTCCCAAATGGACCAGCAAGGGCTTTGTCTTTATGTTGTTCAGGGTTGAGAGTAGAATGCACAAGGCCTTTGAGTACTAGCTCAGTGCAAGAGTGGGTAATAGCATTAGCATAGTGTTGCAAAGATGTGTTATCCATTGTGTTGGAAGTAGGGCCTCTCAAGACAAATGGTGTCTTGGGTTTATTGTTATCATCTTTTCCCTTAATTGTAATGACATCATAGTATTCAGAATCCACAGTTTCAACCATGTTGATCACATTGTCATTATTGGAGTATGCATAGTTGACCTTGTTGTTGGGTTTTGGTTTTGAAGTCTCTCCTTTCTCATAGGTTGCGAAAGGCTCTTTAAAGGCCTTGTGATCCAAGTTCTTATTATGTCCATCTACCACAAGTTCACCAGCATCAATCATGTTCTAGACTTTGTGGCATAAGTTATGTAGTTGCTAGTTTTGTGCCCCTTATTTTGGTCATACTCACAAAATGAGTTTTCATTCCACCATGGTGGGCATGGTTGTGGATCCTAGGGATGAGGGTTGTCTAGTGATGAAATAAGCTTGTGGTGTAACAATTTTTTCTAAACCACATCCAAAGATTCACCTAGGGGTGTATACTCTCACTTAGGGTGTGTGGCCCATGAGTTTCTCAATTTTTTCCTAGATGTTTTTTTGTTAGGAGGAGGCTTCTCATTATTTTTGGCTGCATTGAGACCATCTATGAGATTAAATGCTACCTTAGTATGTTTGGGAGTGACATTGTCAACAACTCCATCATGTACAATTTCTCAGTTCTTGTTGACATATTTGGTTTTATCCTTGTTGGAGGTGGAACCTTATTTCGTGTCCTTCTGAAGAGTGAGTTCACCTTTCTTGACCATAAATTCTTCAATATGGATAGTTTGTGTGATCATGTCTTCAAAGGTACACAGACCTTGAAGTTGGACTCTATACCCAAAATTAGGTAGGAGATTATCAATAAAGATGTTAAGCTTTTCCATTTCCAAAATTTTGCATGAATACTTGGTGTAAAGTTGTCTCCACCGTTGGAGGAATGTGAGAAAAGGTTCTCCAACTTTCTGCTTAAGGTTGCATAGATCTTGAATGTTGACAAGGTGTTGAATGTTATGAGAATACTACTAGACAAATAAATTGGCAATTTCATCAAACATTTTGATACTGAGAGGCAAGTGCATGAACCACTCCAATGCCTGACCACCTAGACTTCTGTGAAATAAATGCATGAGGTATTTTTGGTCGTGCATAAACTCCATAGCCAAGGCACCAAATTCCTAGAAGTGATCTTGGGATCAGTGGTGCCAAAGTACTTTTCATACTTAAGTAGTTCTACTCCTCGTGGGAAAGGAGGCATGTTTATGCTTTTTTCAAATGGAAATGGACAAAGAGCATCCAATGTGTATGTTTTGGCAGGTTTTTCTTTCTCTTGCATCATTTGAGCTAGTTGGTCTTGCATAATTTTTAGTTGTTTTTGGAGTTTGGAAGTCTCAGTTTCCTCTTTAGGTGTGATGATGGTTTCCACATTGAAATGAGAAGGTAACTTAGCTGCCTCTTAGGCAAGTTGGAGAAAGTACCTTTCTTTCTCTTTGTTAAGTAGAATTCCCATGACTTTTTGAAAGTTTTTGTCTCTTTGACATTTTGCTATGTGTTCAAGAAGTATTTCCACCTCTTCCTATTCCTCATCAGTTTAATGGTTCTTCTCTTTCTCTTTTTCATTCCTAGGTGGTTCATGATGTTTTCTATGACTACCATGTTTAGGCTTATGATAAGTTATTGTAGGAATGTGTTTAGTTTCAGTATGTTGTGATTCAAAAGGTCCTTTGAAAATAAAGTTTGACATGTTGTTTGGGGATACAAGACCTTTTCTAGTCTCAAGATCATCTTGATATAAAGGGTTCCAAGTTTGTCATAAGTTTATGGAAAATGTTTGCCGAACTCGAGGTGACCTAATGGGTGAGGGAAATCGTGAAGATGCCTCACTAGATGAATTGGATGCAGATTGTGTAACAAAAGGAAGGTGACTTTTTCCATGATTATGACCCCTAGCATGACCTCACGTAAGTCTAAGAGAATAAAACATGTTGCCACTTCTTGTTGCAACAATCATAGACAATGACAAGAAGCAAGAACCTAGACAAGGACCACACTAAAACTTAGCCTGAATAGGACAAGACAAGAATGTTGTATACTAAGGAAAATGTAGTCTAATTTGAAGGCTAGAGCAACCAAAGGTTATGACTATCATAATGCGAAGTATGACAAGCACTAAGGAACAAGAATCTAGACAACTAAAGGATGAGACTAGTTAAAGTATGGATCACAAATCTTCAATTAAGCTAAATGCCACTATTTGCGACTATGTACAGACAAAGAAGGGACAGCTCAATTTAGGAAACAAACTAAACATAGATCACAAATTGGTTGAATAAGCTGATTTGATAGTTTTAGAACAAGGTCTTACATGAAGATCCTCTAAGAGGTGTGTGAGAAAGTATACTGGGTGGCACAAAATCTTAGAACAACAATTTAAACTCACATGAAGAGTTTCTTTAGGTCACACGAAGAAATGACAGGTTCAAAAAAGACACTTTGCAAGATCTCACATGGGCATATGCAATTTCTCACGTGAAGACCTGAATTGGCTTGCACAAAAAAGTGAGTTCTCACGTGAAGAAATGTAAAACTATGCATGAAATTTAGGACCAGACTGAAAATAGAGTTGGATTTCGAAGAGATTTTCAATAGTTTTGGATAGTTTCAGATAGATTGTAGGTTTTTTTAACTAATAATAGGTAGAATGTAGGTTGATTTTTAGACTTGTAAAAGTGGTGTTGAGTTTCAAATAAGACAAAGTATTTTTAGTAGAATGCAAGAAGCAAGTAGTAGTCAAATACAATCCAATCGAGGGAAAAGCAACTCTGAGGGATAGGGGAGTCTTGACTTTTTAGTTTGTTTTGTCAGGTTTGGACACATTGAAGACTTGATAACAAACACACTTTATCCCTAGAAACAAAAAATGGTAGAGAAGGAAAATCCTTTGTCCCATATCTTATGCTCATGTGTGTACCTCACATAGCCATGTCACCCCCTAAAGGGGATCCATGTTTTTTATATATTCAAAGGACTCAATAGTATACACTAAATGAGCACCCTTGTGGTAGGGGCAAGTGTGTATACCACCATCCAACATCCAGTAGCATGCCTATGGTGAGTTCTACAAGAGAGATTCTTCCCTCTCCTTGCCCAAAGATTATGCCTCCTTTCAAAGGTGAACTGGGTAGCTTCTAACTAAGAGGTTTTTACTTGGCTTCTATTCAAATTAATCCCTGATGGCTCCACAAGAAAAGTTGAGACTAGCAGCCCACACCAGCATCTGAGAGTGCACACACTTGCTTAGCAAGAATGGGGTCAACATTGGCCAGTGCAATAGACAGAGCTTCCCCTTGATAAGTGATATCAAGAATCAAGGGAAAGAAATTAATCTTGCTTTGGAGTCTTTCACTCTACAAAGCATCTTGATTATAGTGAGTTGGAATCTCCAGCTAAAGGAGTGTGCTCACTTGGGTCATTCCCAGAGGTTGGATCACTTTGGCAGGCCCTCTAAAGGATTGACTCGAACTAGTGATTCAAACACAAGGGTCAAAGCTTCTAATTTCCCTCAAGGGGAAAGAGCATACTCCTCTACCTTACTTTCTCATCCAAATACACAAAAAAAGTTGATCACAAACTTAGCTTAATCAATCTAGACTTGTTCTTTCTCAAGATTCTAATTCCCTAAAAGGAAACCATCATCCCTTCATAAAAAAAGACTCATACTAGAGAACCACTAAGCTGCTCACCTTCTTGGGAATGTCATCTTTTAGAAGCATCTAGCTTTTTGATTCACTCTTGGTCATGACCTCCAAGTGATCAAAAGCATAATCCCCTATTCTTTTGTCTTGCACCCTAGGAAGTTCACAAACCCTAATTAGACTATGTTTTGAAAATAAGAAAGAAAACACATTTTTTTGTGGATTTTAAAATTTGATCTTCGACAAACATATCTTCGATAAGTGGCCTACAAAAAAAGGAACAGTTTATGTTTTGAATGGTTTATGTAAAGGAGTCTTTGTCAAAAATCATGCAAAAAACTATTAAGCTACAAAAAACCAGAAAAATAGAACAATAGCACTTTAGAGAAAAACATGTCAGTAAAATATAATGAACATCATGTTGGAAATGACAAAATTAACCTCACTATTGCAAAATTTTGTGTAGGGCCACTCAAAATCTTTCATTGACTCACATGAGAAAATGAGGTGTCGTGTGAAGACTTGCGTAATTGGGCACTTTTTGGTGTGAGAATGTTTTCATACTCATGCGAAACCTTTCAAATCTTCATGTGAAAATGGAATTTATCGTTCAAAAGTTTTAGAATCTATATGGAATAGTACAGATAGAATAATAAAAATGACAAAAATGAAAGAAATGAGGCCAAAAAAACTATTTTTCTCAGCCCTACAGTGGCTGCCAGAAATGTATATGTGTAAATGAGGCCTTTGTTTAACACACACACTTCAACATGGTCCTTGTATGCAAATTCATCTTGGAATGAACATGAGATTGTTCACCCAAGAGAAGTCCTACAAGATGACATGTTGCCTTCTATCTAGAAGGATTTTTCCTATTTATGCTCTAAGAGTTGAGATGTAGGCAACTAGACCATTCTAGAATGAAGGGTTTAAAATGATTATTCTATATGCACATGCAAGTAATCTAAATGATTATGTGATTAAGCTATTAGCATATGAAATAAGATTAACTAAATGTATGCAATATTAAATCTAAATGATATTAAGCTAAGAAATTAAAGTCTCTAGAAATAAAATAAGCTTAGATGAGTATGCAATTTAGTAGCAATTCGATAGCAATTCAATTCAACCTCTATAACAAAGAATTTTGAGTCTCTTAAATAGAATTCTTGGAATCCATCAACGAGTGAGATTAACTTGGATTGATAGTTAGAATTGAAGCGAAGATTTAGTTAAGATGGAAACTTTCTTGTGCAAGTAGAGTTAACAATTTCAAATCTAAGTGTGATGAGTAGTTAACTAAACTTGTCATAGGGTGTGAGATCAAGTTAACTAGATTGATTCCAATTGGAGAGATAGTTCACTCAATGTTTCCATTTAGAACTAAAGAGAGGATTTATTTAATTTAATAAGTGAGATATGAGCTCATAAATGTCGTTTTCATTTAATTGAATAATCATATTCAGTTAATTAAAGTGAGAATAATTATTAAATTAAACATTTGAGTTCCCCAGTAAATTAGTCATAGGATATAATTTAATTTAATTAAAGAAAAAATACTTCAAATTAAATTACATCTTAATCAGTAGCTTTAATATGATTAATATGAGTCAATACTTTAGCAATTAAATAAATAGTATTATTAATGCATATTAGAGTTTTATGCACTTGACTTTTAGGTCAAGTAGCGAGTAGCAGAATAAGAAATACCTAATGAGATAGGACTTTAGGGTTGATCAGAATAAACTAGAATTGGTGATCATGGCAATGAGCCAATTTTGGGGTATTACAGAAGGAAAATAGAGAATTCTATTATAAGAAATATGATATTGAAGAAGAAGAAATTTGAGAATATACAAAATAAGATTCTTGAAGACCTATAAAATAGGTTGATTAATAGGAAGAAGAGAGTGTTGGAAGAGGATATGCATATGAGGATCACAACAATAAATAAACTATGTGATGTTGGACCCAAAGAGGAATTAGACAGGGTTTTGAAGGGTATTGAGCCCTTACTGATAAACAAAAGAAGAGAAATTCTTATAATGGGAGGAAATCATGAGGAAGTTAGACAAGAAATAAAGGAGGCTATAGTAAAATATATGTCCTCTATACCTAAGGTGAGTGTGTAGACAAAGGCTGATAGTTAGTATATGTATAGGAAGACACACCTTCTAGTGAAAAGGAAGAAGAAGAGGAGACATAGTAGTCACTTTCACCACCTCACATCATTATGGGTACTAAATCAATGCAAGTGGATAGTACACACATAACTATGGGGATAAAGGAGAATCCTTTTGTAGGATATGGAGAGAACATATTTGAAAATATCATTACCTACTCTAGCTCTAATGATGAGGAAGAAGAAAAGAAGAAAGAGGTAAAGGAAATGAAAAAGGAAAGGATACAAAAAGAATAGATGGAGAAGAAACAAGAAGAAGAAGAGAAATGAAAAGAACTAGAAGAAAAGAAAAAAATAGAAGAAGAATAAAAGAGAAGGAAAGAAGAAGAAGAGAAGAAGAAAAAAGTTGAAGAGGATGCAAAGAAGGATGCTAAGGAAAAGAAGAGAGAAGAGGAAGAGAAGAAAAGGGTAGTTTCACCTATTCCTACTATAGCTTTAGTAGTAATAGAAGATGGAACATTAGTAATAATATCTATTCCATCTAATGATTAAGATCAGAAAGGCCTGATGAGCACTTTGAGTAAGTTATTTGAGAAGAGTAAATCTTTAAAGTCTTTGGAGAAGACATTAACTAAACTCTTTGACAGGATGCAAAGGATAGTTACTACAACTGTAGCTATTTCAGAGTTTCACTCTAAGACCATGGAGTTGATGAAAACCTTGGATA
The DNA here is from genome assembly GCA_028749045.1 of Cupressus sempervirens. Taxonomy (NCBI): domain Eukaryota; kingdom Viridiplantae; phylum Streptophyta; class Pinopsida; order Cupressales; family Cupressaceae; genus Cupressus; species Cupressus sempervirens. The sequence goes on along the minus strand of CM053789.1, from coordinate 815,874,884 downwards.
AATAATTCACAATTGTAGCAAAATAAGCTTCAATGCAAGATCAAGTTAGTCATTATGTAGCTCTATTCATTATAGTTTTTACCAATGTGTGTAATGACCTAAAGGCACTTGATGGAAACATCAAGGGATTGGAAAATCATATTGATGAGGGAAAAATATTGTATGGACAATGTGTGTAGTCATACAAGTACCTTACAGACTATGAGAGTCAGATAAAAGGTAAGACAAGTGAGCTTGAAACACTCACTGTCAAGTTACAACTCCTAGAATCTAGAATTGAGGACTATGGAGAAGAAGTGGAAAAAATTCATGGTATGATCAGAGACTTGGACTCTAAGAAAGTGAAAACATCAAGGAGATTCTCTAATATTAAATAAATTTTATTGTCTAAGATCATCATTTTGGAGAGACAACTTGAGGAATGACTTACAGCTAAGGCCTCCTATGACAAGTTTTCCTACATTGATTTGAGTGAAATTGAAGTAGCATCCTATGCACTTTGTGCATTAATCAATATCTTTGAGATAATGAAGGAGAATGACTAAAGGTGGTGTATGCATATTCTTTTTCCAAATTAATAGGTTGATTAGTAGCAAGACACCCAAATTTTTGTATACAGGTTTATGCACCTTTTCCATTGATATCAAAATGGGAAAGTATTATGTAGAAGGAAATTTTTATAGATTTATGTGTCTATGTAAGGGGGAGCTTATGAATGTATCAATGTAAGAAGTGATAAGGAATATAATGATCCATCAAAATATGAATGAAATTGTTATGTTTTGAAGGCAATTTTGTAGTTACTTTATTTTTGTTTGTGTCATGTATGACATCATTTTAGGCCTTAGCCAATTTTCCCAAATGTTTCCATAAATTCCAAAAGGGGAGATTGTTGGAAATATGGTTAGATAGATGTCTTGATATTTTTCATTTATGGAAACATACATTCAACTCTTCATTTATGCATTAAGAGTTAGAAAATTGTCTAAGTATTAGATAGTTTGCAGTAACACAATGTACATATGTCAAGTGTACAAATGACTCATTGAGAGTTATCTCTTATGCAATTAAGGATAGCTTCATGATAGTATCATGATGATGTATGCCAGTACATAGATATGTATGGACAATATGACATGAGTTATGATTTAAATACCATTACAGGTATTTAGTAGTGTAGAATAAAGCATATTAGAGAATTGGATTGTATACCCTTAGGAATTATTTGGTTAAGAAATAATTACTAAGTTATGATGAGCCCACTAAGTGGACATTATTAGATCAAGTGTATGAACACATTAAGGCCTATTAATCATATTTTTTGTAATATGTGAGGTATAGGTAAAGATCTTATCTTGCTAAGATAAGTGTACTATCTATGATAGACAAACAAGTGTTAAGTGATATACGAACCATCATGTGAATAATTTGAAAGATATGCAAGCCTTATGTGATGCAAGTTTTGATTTATCATTAGGACAAGTATGAATTAAAGAAAAAAACTAATATTATATGTATATCTATTCTTGTGAAGAATTGAATTGTATTATTGCCTGTTAGGGTAGGAGGTTCTTCTTGCATACATTTTATTTGTTCTACCAAATCCTAACTGGGTTGAAGAAACTGGTAATAGGGTTGAGGCTTCTAACAAGGCCTAGTCTCCTAATAGGGACTCAAGATGCTATATGTACTTCATATACTCCTAACAGGGTCAATATCTTTAACAAGATCCTATTGTTTAATGAATCATTTAGTGGGTATCATCCCTACTGGGCTTTTCTCTTGGCCAAGGTTTCCCTAGTTAACAAATAATGGTGTTATGAGTTATCTTTGTGCATGGTTATATTTACTATTTAGCATTGTTGGTTTACTTTCATATTCAAGTTATAAAGTAATTAATAATATTCAGTCATGGGTAAAAGTTTGTTGAATACTTATTCACCCTACCTCCTCTCAATATTATCTATTTCTAACAAGATAACCAACAAAAATCAAACAAAAATTTCCCAATACTATGTCTCTAAACTTCTCTCTATAAATTAGGTACATCTTTTGTACATCTTTGACTCAGACATTGTGCACTTAACCACATCATTAGGACACTATATTGAACATGTTTGTAACTATGCATCACCAAACAATCAAACTATTGTCTGCACCATCAAGATATTTGTCTACTACTCAATTAGTCTTTATAGAAACTATGTTATATTGATATCAATGAAATACATAGTCATGAATGCAACATGGAAATACTCTCTGATGCTCAAGATACTCCCCCAAAGTAGTATCATCAAAATTCATGCTAACAATCTCCCCCTTTGGTATTGATGGTAACATAGATATAAAAATATCTAAGTTCCAAGAATACCAAACAATGTTCTACTACTGTCATTAACCAACATCAATTGTCCACACAAAAAAGAATCTCAAATATAATAGATGCACATAGGTGCATACTCCTTCTTAGACATTAATTTCTTACTTCACACTAAAAAATTCACAATACATTAGATGCCTATTCCTTCTTCCTTACATGTTTTGGCTCCTAATTTAACAGTGATTATTATTACCAATAGACAAAAAAAATCATTACACCTCAAGGTAGCTAATAATCATATTTAGCATAATAAATTGTGTCTTTGGGCCAACTTCACAAAGAATAAATGCTTTCTACACTTTTGTCTCTACAAGAGCAAGGTGGGAATACCTTAGGGATTCCAATATTTTCTTGACTCTTACCCTTAATCCCTAATATTACAAATATGGTCTAATTTCTCTAATATATGTGAAACCAATCATGAACTATATTAACTAAAAATACCTCATGAACTTCCAAAAATAGATGATAACCACCCTTATACACTGGATACAATATTTGACTAATTTAGATTTAAATATAGATTTAGTAGATGTAGCAGAATTTACTTCAATTTACCTATGATTTATATGACTAGTGCCTTATCCATTGTTACATAGAGTCAACTATTAGAAGGGGATCTAATTCAAATAACTTGTAGATGAATTTATCAACTATAATAACCAATTCCCATTCTTATGAAATATCCCTTTTTATAAACTCACAAACCCTACTGATTTATTGAAGTATTTCCTTAATTCCTTGAATCAAAAGAAACAATAGAATTATTTTAGAACCTATCCAAATCATATTCAATCAATTAAACCTTATTTAACTAATCCCAAAGTAAACAAACTCATAAATTGGAGACAAAAATTGATAACACAAATGCAATGTAAGTACCCTTTTGTATTATCCTTTGAACTGACTAATACAATAACCAATAGAAATTCATTTAAACTCAGAACATCTTGATGATTTTGTCATTGGTATATATCATCAAAGAGTACCAAATGTGAAAATAAATTCTAAAAATGACTACACACAAGTGGACCAACTGTACTTTTCTTGAACAAAAACAAAAATTATACAAAAAAATTTGGACCCTTCTCTAACCTTGGGATCTCACTTATATAGGGTGAGATGCAACAAGCTTCAAGTATAGAGAACTAACAACTATCCTTTAGATAGAAGATTTCTAGATTTTGCTACTATCAAAAAGGAAAAAAATTTGTGCAATAGAAAAGATTTAGTATCATAACATTCATTTGTGGGACCACTTTTTTGTTCCACCTAGTGATATGCTTTCTTCACCTGAAAAAGTTGATGATTGGCCTTTCTATTGTTCTGAATCCTCAAAATATGTGGGCATCAGGTGTGCTAGTAATGTATCTGGCTTTGATCTCTATAGGTTCCATCAACTCTGGCATCTTCACTTGTATCATCATGTACTATTAAAGTAATAGTTATTTTCTCTTCCTCTATTTCCATGTCATCAATTTGGGCCTCTGTGCCTACAACTCTATTTTTTTGCTCACCTTTATTCTCTACTTCCTTTTGATCTTTGGATGGTGCATCAATTATCTATATATCATCTTGTTCCATCTCCTCATCATAATTAGTTTTAACATCTCCTAACTATTTACTAGGAGTAATATCTATCATCTACTTGTCAAAAAGTGTGTCATCCAGCCAATTGAACTATAGAATATCATGTTTTTTCTTAATCATATATTCAGCTACTTTTTTTAAATTTAATAAAATCTTGCTTTGAATAATCAAAGAATAATTAGGCTTTTACAATTTCCTTGGTAGTAGCTAACCAGTATGCATTTCCATTTTCATTTATGACTCTATTCATCCTTAGAAAAAATAAGTCATCTAATTCTTTGGCCCATTCTTCTCTACTTTTCAATTTATTCTTCTTATCTAAAGCATGAAAAAATAAGCCAAAATTAGCTCTCTTATATTTGTCCAAGTAGCTAACAATTCTCTTATGTAGCTCAATTCTTTTATCATCAAACTCTAAGGGGTCATTAACAACATTGTAAGTTTTTTCTATATAATCATGTGACAAACTGATGATAGAAAAACATAAAAAGATGACCTTTTTCCTCCTCTTATTCCACTTATTAACAATTGGCCTCAAAACTTCATCACTTGCCTTTATTTCATCCCATATTTTTGCTATCTTTGCTAGTTGATCATAAAACAAGGGCCATTCAATCTTATCAACCAAATACATTGAGAGCTTTTCTCAATTTATCCTCATATTGTAAATTTAAATCTACATGTAATGCACATAATTTACTCTTCTCCTCTTCAAAATCTTCAACCTTCTAATACTATGGCCTCTCTGCTGTATCAAGAAACTCAATAAGGGGAGTGGATTTAAAAGGCTCCACTAGTGGTCAAGGATATGTGATCCTTGGCCTAGTAGACTATCACATCATCTTATTCTCAAGTCAATTCTCCTTTGAACTTCTTTATTATAGGCTTCTAGAACCTTTTCATATTTATTTTGTAATTCAAACATTGCCTTTTCTTCTCTTTCAGCTATGGCTAAATTCAAACCAGATACTTCCTTACCCAGATGTGCAACTTCTACATTAGTAGTATCCTCTACCCTTTTCACAATTAGGTTGCCTACTAATCTAGTATTATCAAGCTAGGAGGAGCTAGTCCTAGATCCTTTACTTATCAACCAAATGACTAATGTAGCCTAGTCCTCACTGAATTTGGCATCTCTTATTTCTTTATTCCCTTGATTCTCTACATTTAATTTTCCTAAAATGGAATTAAAAGCTAAGGCATCTACTATAACCTAATTAGATAATAGAAAAACACCATATGCTTTTATCATTTTTCACCCCTCCTTAGGGGTCATGTTCTTGAATTCTTGTGTCATTTCTTCTTTTATTTGACTCTATGCATCTGCCTGTTCCATCTCTAGATGGTTTGCTCTCAATTTATTACATCTTTCTTCAAACATTTCCATGTTTTTTCTCCAAACAAACTGATGGAAGTCTCAAGATTTAACAAAATCATCATCAGATATGAATTCATGGCAAGCTTGCTCCATTATAGGTTCCAATTTCCTTCCTCTGTAACTTGCCACAGTTAATTCAAGGATTGGCATTAGAGGCTGTTGAGGATTTCCCTCATCTAACTCTCCTTGGGTAATCAATACCCCCCCTTGGGATACTAATTGCTCCATCTTCTCCCTGGTGAGCTGCTCATCTCTAATATTTAATAGGGATTGAGTAGGTGAATATTCCTCAATGTGAGGAGTCTGTCCTCTTATTATTCTTTGTCTGTTGGGAGAGGGTTCATCAGGTCTCTCTTCCAGGACAACACTAGTTGACCCTACTATCTATTTTCCTTTTTCAATAGAGGTTTCCTTATTTTAAATTACAGTATAGCTAAGTCTTCTCTAGACAATCAGCTACTATGTTCCAACAATAGGAGTGAATGCCAATCTCCTCATGACCTCTCTAGCTTTGTCTAGAAAAGATTTGATTAAAAATTGTTTTTTCTCATTCATTACTTCCATGGTTGTAGAAAAATTAGTCATGAGTTTATTTATTTTGGTTTCCTTAGTTTTTGCATTACCTAGAGGCTCATAATCTTTATCAAAATAATGAATAAATTCCAAAACTCTAGAGAAAACTCTCCATTTTTCCTTCTTAATCTCTTGTTCTTGCAAGGAGAAATCATTCCTTATTATATATTGAGGGAAATAAGGCTCATGCTTGATGGTACCAACTTTAGCCCTTGCTTTAAAAAGATTATTGTAAAATCCCTCAAAATCACAAAAATAAGGATGAGACATAACCATTTGGTACTGATCTAAGAATTTATACAAGGACAACTATCCATCTTTTATGATCAAAAATTGGCGAACTATAGTACAAGTAGGGAAAATTGAGCCTCTATTTCTTCTTACCAAATATGCTTCCTCCAATCCTCCTAGCTGCCACAATATTTTAGCTATTCCTACTTTTAGGGACACCTGGTAGGTTAGTACACGAGGAGTCCCTTGGAAACCAAAAACCCTAAAAACTATTGAAACTGGGTACGGTATAATATCAGCGCAATTATGTGATACTTTTAAATTAGAGGGATTATACATTGGTTTAACAAAATTCAGTGATGCCCTAGGGATTTTGGGATTGTCTCTTAATATGGGGCTTCTTAGTTTGGAGGCAAAATATCAGTCAAATCTAACAAAACTAGCATTTTTAGCATCCCTAGTCATATCAGCACTCCATAGCTAGACTGGCATAACTTCCCCTTCCTTTTCTCTATTTAAAACCATTTCCTTTCCAAAATATGTTGTACCCTTAAATAAGAACATATGCATCAATAATGGGTAGTGACCAAAAGTCTCCTTGCTTTTAGAAATTTCAACTAGCCCTCCATGGATTTTGTCTACTATATAAGATGCAAAATCAAAAATAATATCCACACCAAAAGAAGAAATTTGAGCCATCATATACATAAAACTTACTGGCATAAAATTCTGCTCATCCTCACCAAAAGCCCTACATAAAGTCATGTATATTTCTAAAGCCTAGGAAGTGAAAAATTCCTTCTTAAAAGATTCCCTACTAGATGCTGTGACCACTGAAATTTTCTCAATTGAGCCTATGGCTGCCCTTAGTGCACCCTACCTAATCGTATCCCTCTTAGATATGTATTCCTTTTCTAGTGTTGGCAAGTCAATGAGTATATGATAATCTGAAAATGGTTCTAGGCCAAAAACTTCCCTAATCTCCTTAGCATTAATATTCAATAAACACCCCCCATCCAATCTTCTTACAATTCTAGCTATAGAGTCATAATTTTGAGCAATGGCCATGAGTAAATCAACATCCACAAACACACTAGGGACCACTAGTTTCCCTAAATCAAAATTCCAAATGTTTTCATGGAGGGTGAACAAGTTTCTTTCTAAAAACCACTTTTTAAAGAGGGAAAGCCCTAATTCGGTAGTAATTGCATCCCTAGGCCAATTTATTTTATCATATAAACCATCTTCTATCTTGAGCCTAGGGTTTAAAGCGATCAAATTTTTCACTTGGGCTGACTTGTTGGTGGACTCAAGTAATAATTCAAGAAGGTCATCATTTATATTTCTACTAGCATAATATACTTGACCCAAGAATTCTTTCTTTGGAGGCATGATGGACACAAATAATAGAATACTCGAATACTTTCGATATGTAGTGACCTAAGAAACTTAGGTGGCTCTTTGCACTTTTATCTTTGCAATCCTATAACATACTAAAATTACTAGAAATCCTTTCACTTCCTAATTACACAAAGCACAATTCCTCAATAGCTCTGAGGTCTTTGGAAATTTGAAAGTTTGTTTGCATATGAAAGAAATGGTAAAATCTTTGTAATATACTTTGTCTCTAGTTTGCATGGGAGCTTTCAATCTTCATAAATGAACTATATGGAGAACTGGGTGGCATCACCTTCTATTTTGAAGACATGCCATCGATTTTCAAAATAATCCAATGATCCAGGGACAAAACCATAACTGAGTTAGCTTCCACTTGCCAATTTGACAAACAATGCAATAAAAATCCTTTGCATACCCATTTCTCTCTTCTACTGGCAATTTGTTCTAGACACACTAGTGTTCATGAACATGTGTTGCCTTGTCGTTATGTCACTATACATAATCCACAAGTAGCTCCTTGATGTGACATAATGACTATCATTAATTCATTCCTATTCTTACGATGTGTATTTCACAAGTGTTGTAATGTAACTATGGTGGGCCCTTCTTATTTTACTTTGGTCGCTATGTCACTACCACTGAAGATTGAACAATTTCTTATAGCAACTTAGCACCTACCGTAGATGTTTTTTGATCTAACAGTTTCTAGTTACATGTGTTATATTCTAATGTGATTCCACGTAGCATATGACACAACACTATTTTGACATGTTGGCAAAGTATATATAATATTTACCTCTTTTTTCAATATTCATTAAAATCATTCTCCACCGTGTTTGGTTTTTTTTGGGAGGGCACTATGTTGCTACTGGTACAAAACATGGGTTTTCTAGTAGCAACAAAGTGACTACCACATTCTTTAAAAGAATTTGGCACACAAAATATGCACATTCTTAAAATTAGTACCATATTAATTGCTGCAAATGTGTCAAGATGATCACATTGCTTATCACTAATGAGAGAACTTGTCTACACCCACTTTTCACTATATACCATTACCATGTTCCACTTTTCCTAGTAGAGCACTATGTCATTACTAGAAAAATTCCTTCATATTCCAGTGGCAATATAGCGACCACCTTTAAACTTTAAGAAACTCTAATGCCAAGAAATATAACATGTTTCTGCTTTTATCATTGTATTCAATGCTTCTGACCATGTAACATAATGGCACAACCATATTGATAAAAAAAAACATTTTATGACACCCATCCCTTTTGATTATTTCACCTTTTTCACTTTCTTGGGAAGGCACTATGTCGCTACTGATAGGATTCTTGCATTTTTCTGTCATGACATAGTGACCTCCCAGATTTTATAAAAATTAGTAATAGAAAATGGAGCATATTCTAGTTAGTCCTCCTTTTTGATATCTAACATCTCTGACAACACTGCAAACTTCAAAAATAATTAAAGACTCGATGCCCATCTTTTAGAACTTCATCTCACTATCTTTTTGTTTCATGATGGTCACCATGTCACATAGCATAAAATCCTTGTATTTTGTGAAAGTGACATGATGACCACCATAGATCTAAAGAGAGATCTGATGATAGAAGTAATTTTAGGAAAATGAAACCAAAAAAGAAGAATTTAAATGGTCTCTCAGAAGAATATACTAGTTTCAAAAATGATTTGCCCGCTTAAAATTTTCAAAATAAAAGCACATGACCTAACAAGTCTACTTAGGGTGAAATTTTTTTAATTTAATAAGGTTCTTCCTAGAGCTAGCCAACTTTGGAAAAGGTCAAACCCTAACTTGCAAGATTTATTGAAGTCTATCAAATTTTGCAAACCTATTTTGTGGGAAAAATTTGCATTGTGGATAATTAGACCATCAACATGAATCTTTCTAAATCTCTCTAAAGAGATATCTCTCCCCCATACTTAGGAGATGCTCTCCTCCATACCTTAGCAAATGTTTTTCTTATGAATCACACTCTCCCCCATTAACATCAATGTCAAAGACCTCAATCTCAATGTTACAACATATCAATTTTTAAATATGAATTTCCAATATGTTGCACCAAGTAATTAGTCGGCTCAAGTGTCCAAAGACACTATTGAATACCAAATACCAAAATTCCTTAGTGACTGTAATCATGACAAATAATCCCCCATACGAGAAGCATCGACATTTAGTCTAGGATAACAATAGTGCTCTATACCATTAGACTAATGCACTATCTGCATCATCTACTTAAAAGTAAGCAGGGGCATAACCCCAAGCATACTGCTCAAGTACTCAAATCTATCTTTAGGAAAAGGCTTCATAATGATATCTATAATCTAATCTTTAGTACTCACATACTCTAATCTGATCTCCTTTTCTGATGCTTTCTCTCTTAGCACATGATACTTAATAGATATATGCTTTGTCTTAGAATGAAATAGAAGATTCTTAGACATACTCATTATACTTGAGTTATCACAATAAATGATATCAGGTTCTTCAAACTCAATTCTAATATCCTTCAGCATCTTCTTTATCCACATAACTTTATTATAATTATTTTTTGATGCAACATACTTTTCCTTAGTACTACTCTATGAAATATAGTCTTGCTTCTTTCTTATCGAAGAAACCAATCTTCCTCCAAGAAAGAATTCTCCACTAGTGGTGCTCTTTCTATCATCCATACTGCCTACCCAATCTAAATTAGTATATGCACATAGAGTGGAATCACAATATCTATCATACCAAATTCCATAATCAGGTGTCCCTTTAAAATATTTGAATATTCTCTTCACTTTTACAAAATTATATTCCTTAGGATCATCTTTAAATCTAGCTACAATCCCAACTACATTTACTATATTTGGTCTGATGTGAATCAGATGCGGCAAACCTCTAATCATGGATCTATACTTCTTCTTCTCTACTATAGGTGTCTCACCTTTGTTGGATAACTTGTGACTAGTTATCATAGGTGTACCAACAAGTTCATAACTTTCCAAACCAAATCTTTCAAGTACTTAGTTTGTGAAATGAAAATACCATCACTATTCTATACAATCTACAATGCTAGGAAAAACTTCATTTCTCCTATCATGCTCATTTCAAACTCATTCTTCATGTCTTTAGAAAACATATCATTTTCTTCATCATTACCTCCAAAAATAGTTTCATTAACAAATATTAAAATAATCAACAAACATTCTTCAATTTCTTTCAAGTACAAGCCACTATCTGGTGTACCTTTAGAAAATCCAAGCTTTTCCAAATAACTATCCAACCTTATATACTAGTTTCTAGGTGCTTTATTTAGACCTATAAATCTTTCTTTATTTTTTATGCTATATATTTGTCTTTTGATAAAGGAAAACCTTTAGGATGCTCAATATATACATCTTCTTCAAGTTCTCCATTCAGAAAGGTTGATTTAACATCCATCCGATAAACCTTGAACTTTTTATTTTTTGCATAAGCCAAGAACATCCTTACTACTTCAATTCTAGCTATAGGTGCATATGTATCCTCATATTTTGTGCCTTCTTTCTATGAATATCCCTTGCATGCAATTCTATCCTTGTTCCTCACAACTTTGCCTTGCTCAATCATCTTGTTTCTAAATACTCATTTGGTTCCTATCACATTGTTTTCTTTATGTCTAGAAACTAACTCCAATGTATCATTCTTCACTCTTTAATCCAATTCTTTCTTCATTTCTTGAATCCAATGATCATCTTTAACTGCTTCATCTATGCACTTAGGTTCAACTTGAGGTATCACACACATCTCCTCATTTACTTTGTTCCTTGTCATCACACTTTTGACTTTGCTTCCAATTATCTCCTCAAGAGGGTGATTCCTTGTAAATTCCTATTAGGGGTAGGATTTAACATTTTAACTCATATCTCTTATCTTGATTTAGATCTTTATTGTCCTCTTTTGTCAATAGTTAGCACATCATTCTACAAATCATTGTTAGTCTCAAAGAAAACTTTAGAATTCTATCTAACAATTCTAGAATTATCTTCTTCTCCATCTAAATTATAATCTACTATATTTTCTTTAATTTGAAACTTTCCATCAATCCTTACATTTTTGCATTCAACTATTCTCTAGACGTGAATTATGCAACTCTATCAGATCTCAAACACTTTATCTTAACACTATATTCATTCACAACTCTATTCTTAAATATCTTAAAAACTTCTCAAAAGCTTTAGATTTTTCTTTAAGAAATGCTACCCACATAATTCTACTGAAATCATCAGCAAAAATCTTAAAATACCTTTCACCATAGAATCTTTTTCTTCTAGAAAGACCACTAAGATCTGTGTGAATGATCTCCAACTTCTCTATAGTAGTGAACTTCTTGCTAGGAGATCATACTTTCTTCTACTTCATCAAAATGCATTCCATACACACAACATTAGTAGGCATTTTAATCTTAGGAAAGTCTTTAATTGTAAAATTTCTACTAACTTTTAGAGTATTATCAAAGTTTATGTGACAAAATCTTCTATGCCACAACCAATTGTTATCCACTTTAGCTACCAAACATGTCACTTTAGTAGGATTCAACTGAAATACATTACATCTAGATATACTGCCAATTCTAATCATCTTAGTATTGAAAATTGGCTAATGAGGATATGTAATTGATGTCATTTATTGAAACACATGATGTACATGCTTAAAGGAAACCTCAAAAATAAAGATACTTAGCTTTTGGTACTTAGAAATTGTCTAAGTATGAATATGGTTTACAATAGTGTATTGTTCTTTATGTAACATGTTACTGACATCATATTATAGTTATCAAAGTTATATGGATATAGTATACATGTTGATGATGATGTATATAATTTTGGAAGTTAGTATGACTGTATAGAAAAAAGATATTTGTGATTTACCAGTGAAACAAGATAGTGAAATTAAAAGAAAGGAATTATTTTATTTACAAAATAATTACTTGATCAATTAGGGATGACATCCTAGATGTTTAATCTAAGTTGGAAAAGTGTATTATTGTCTTAGCACACCTAGCAAATTTTTTTGAAAAGGCATGGTATTTATGCAAAGCACATCTTGCAAATACAAGTGTGGTAGTTATGAAAGCAAGTGATGTATTGTGATATTCAAACTTTTTGTGAAAATGATATATGCAAAGTTTTGTAAAGCTATTTTTATGATCCAAGATTGAGCTAAAGATCAAAGATCATTCAAGAAAGAAATTTTAGCACCTATATTCCATAGGTTTAATTACTTGTTTCAGTAGTGAGCTCTTCTTGTAATTGGAAGTGCATTTTTAGGTAGTGGGCTCTATTGGAAATATTATGATAGGCTAAGTTACTAAGAATTGAGGGGTGAATCAGTAACTTATAAAACTTAATCCTTAATTAGTTGTAAATCCTTCATGAGTATTCTAATCTAATTGCATGCATGAAAAATTGAAAATTTTAAAGCATTCATAACAATTTTGACACACAATTTTGGTGACATAGAAACCTTCCAAATAAAAAGTAAAACTAGGCTGGGGATGATACCCACAAGATTTAGTACTATAGTATAAAATTGGCCTATTAAGGCTTACAATGATCACTTTTGATGATCTTCCCTATTAGGAACAATATAGATTGCTAGGTCCACCTTGTAAAAGGATTTACAAACATACAATGAAGTATGCACTTAGTAAAGAGATTTAAACAAGACTATTAGGTCTACCTTGTTAAAGGATTTGACTGATTCGCTTATTAGGATGAAGTAGTGGCTGATCTACAACTTATTTTATTGAATGAGATTGCTCTAAGTGTAAAAGTCATCTTGTTGTGATAGATAAAACTTTGCTACTCCTTATACTATTGTAGCCTTTTGTAATTCACTCTTTTTATCTTTTCTAATGATTAGATTACTTCCATTTGATACTTTGGATGTGATATAATTCATTACATATATATCAACCCAATTACACAATTATAAATTTGGCTGCAATACAAGTTTACACAAGTATTACAAAGTCAGCCAAAGTGTAGAAACTCTAGTTCTAAAGACTGAATTGGTGATGTTTTGATACTCAACATCCATTGTCAATAATTAACATCATCATGCAGTCAATAGACATAGAAGGTTGGTACATATTGATCACTTCCAAGTAGTCTTAAACTTAGTCTACACTGGTGACTTAGTGAATATTGTGAAACTTGGCATATAAACTGAATCAATTGATTCACATAGCATAACTCAGTCAATGCTATCAATGTGAGCTCGGTATAAACCAAGTCACTTGGTTAACACTAAGTAGCTAGGTTAACAGTAGACTCACATCGCATCAACTATGAACTTGGTAAGAACAATACAACTCAACATACACTGAGATCCTCAATTTACACTATTGATCATCAACTTTGTAGTAACTGCTTGGTGCAAACTAAATTTTTTCCAATGAACTCGGTAACAACTGTAGAACTTGGTAGCAACTGAAATGTTTGGTTAACATTGTTAACTATACAATAAGCTTGGTATATACTTACAATCTAAATAAGTGTATATCACTAATAAAAAACATGATTGGAATGTCAACGGGCTCATCTTCCATCTACTGTAATACATCTCCTAACATGGTTGGAATATCCTAACAAGGATTCAAAGTCTCCTAATAGGGACTCTATACTAAATTTTATCATTGACTCCTAATGGGGTGCATCTTCTAACAAGGAACATATATATCAGTATATTATCTAGTGGGTATCATCCCCATTGAGGTTTTCTCTTGGCCAAAGCTTAACTAGTTAAAAAAATATGGTGTTATGAGTTATCTTTGTGCATGGTTACTATTATTGTTCAGAATTACTTGTTTACTTTCTTATGTATGGTTCAAAGTAATTAATAATATCTAGTTGGTGACTAAAGTTTTTAAATTATTAATTCACCCCCCTTCTCAATAATTCCCACTTCTAACAATTGGTATAAGAGCACAATTACTCAAAAGAGGCTTAACAACTTGAGTAAGATCTCTATGGATATGGAATAGTTGATTAAGAACCTTGAAGAGGCACTTGAACAAATTGATATCCTTACTAAAGAAAGAGATAAGTTAAAGGATAGATATAAAAACTCCAAAGTGTATATTGGACAATTGAAGGAAAGGATTGAACATCTCAAATCCAAGCCTGAGTCTACTAAATCTGAAACTAGTGATGATGATTATTCAAAACTGAAGACAAAGCACAAGATCTTGAAGCATGAATTGAAGATTATGAATCTAAAGTCAACTTTGAAGAGTGATCCAAGAAAATTTGAATCTGATTTGAATACTAAGAATATAGATCTCAGAGTGAGTCTAGCAAAGAAGACATCTGAGTTTGAAACATTGAAAGAAGATCATGAAAAATTTCATAAGTACAACACTATTGTGAAAGGTCAACTAATTTAGTGTAGGCAACAACTTGAGAAGCCTTATTCTAGAAGAGAACATCTTGATGATTAAATGTCAATATAGAGACCTACTTATGATAAAAATTGGTCTTAGTTATCTATTTAACACATCTACAAAGAAACCTAAAATTAGATCAGATCTGAAAGAGAAAGATAAATCTAATGATAAGATTGAATCTAGTCAATATTTTAATAAACCTAAAGAATTTGGAAAAGACAAGGAAGTTGAGATATTGGATAAACCAAAGAAACTGGAATATCCTAAAGAAACTAGGTATGAATTTAGAGGTAAGTGTTTTTCATGTAATGAAATAGGTCATGTGGAAAGAGATTGTAAAAATAAGTCATTTAATCATGCTATAGATTGTTATTGTCATAATTTTCATGGTATGGGTCATAGAACAATTGATTATAGGAAACCTAAATATGATAATGATAGAAGGAATAGTATAATGTCTAGAAATACTAACCCTATAGATAGAAGAAGATCTAATGAAAGGGCATCGAGAGAAGGAAGACCTTATGAAGAAAGAAGGAAGATTGTGTGTTATAAGTGTAACAGCTTTGGACACATAGCTTAGAATTTCCATGCACCTGATGATCAATAGAATCCTAGGAGTAGATCTCCAGTATGACAGTTATGCAATAACTTTAGACATATAGCAAAGTATTGTATAATGGATTGAAATTTCAGAGATAGAAGGAAAAAGGGAAGAAACTTTGGAAACAAAAGAAACAATAGAAGAAACATCAAAAATGATAGAAGGAATCATGAGAGGAACTCTAGAACTAAGAAAGACAATGAGGAACATAGAAATATAGTCAGTGAACTTCAAGAAGAAATCAATGAAGCATTTGTAAAAGGATTAGACATCTTAAAAGAAAAGTTAGAAGATGGTGAGATAGGAAGATTGAAGTCAGTAATTGAGTTTGATTGAATTAAGTTGAATTAAGCATATTCACAACACCACAATTTGAAACTTCTTCTAGAGATCAAACTAGAGGTAGCGAAGCTTGAAAAAGGTGTATTGAGATAATTTTAAACTATAACTAAGCTTGCTTGTAATTTGGGGCTTATTAGAACTAGTTATGAAGGAATTAAGAGTTACTATTATTATAGAGGAAGCTAATTCTGTAGCAAAAGATGAAAACTATGTTTTTACAGAGAATTTCATGGAGCAAATATTCTTGGAGCATTTTCATGATGGAAGGAATCTATGGTAAACCTTGGGTTGCATCTAAATATTTGATAGAAGATCTTGAAAAATTATTTGATTTCAAAATGTAATTGACAGCTTTTTCATGTTTGCAAAATATGCAATTAATGCAAGTACAAATTCAATGAATAAAATAGAGTACAAACTTGATTACCAATTCCTTCTGATTACATCATAAGCATAGAGCACTCAGAAGTGACTTGAAGTAAACCCTATTTTTTAGAAAAAGGTATTTTATCATTTATCTATAGAATATATTTTATAAAGTTTTGATAGAATCATGGATATGTCAGTTGTTCATAATGTTGAGAATGAGGAGAGACCAAAATTGAAGGTTGTTTCCATGAGACTCATCGAAGGAAACCCTAATTTAGCATTATTCATTACTCCAAACAATGTAGTACATTTGGAAGATGTAGGAAGTTATCTTAACAACAAGATTGAAACTATTGGGAGTGACTATATGAACAAAGATATGGAATTAGTCTTTAACCACAATATGACTATGAAGCTTGGATTTGAACATTTTAAAGAACTAGATCTTTTCAAATATCACTTCTACCAAGAATTGGACACCAAACAATGGACACAAATCATACTAAGTAGAATTCATGATGGTAAACTATGGATGGAAGACCATATAGTTGATATTTCAGCCAACCTTATTCATGAGGTAATTGGTCTTACCAAACAAGGAAGTGTACCTATAGGTGAGAAAATTGTTAAGAAGAAGGTTGAGAGCTACACAAAATAAATTTATAATGGAAAGGCCATGGTGATCAACACCATTAAACAAGATGATGTAAGATTTCTAAGTACAATCATTTCCTATTCTATATGTACAAGTTATAAGATTGATGAATTATCAGTAGGATTCATCTATGCAGCCTATAAGATTTATGTTGAGAAGGAACAAGTTAACCTTAGTGAAATTTTGAGAATGCCACTTCTTGAAAACTTGGAGAAAATCAAGAAGATTATAGATGTATGTGACATCCAATAGATAAAACCTTGGATAGAGGGAGTTTGATAATGAAACCATTTTAGAATGGGAGTGAAAAAAACATTCAGAATTGCAGCTACAATTGTACATAGATTTAAAGAAGATATATGTGTTATGGTTGATACAGATTTAACTCATCTTCAAGTAGTAGAACCTTGGAAAAAATTCCTTGATCCCTTAGGTTATGCATTAAGTGATGATGTAGCAATTGGATATATAAATCTATTATTGAACTCTGAGAAGGACCAAGTTGAGTATAGATTTGGGACTTATGAAGAAATTACCCAATCAAGTGATCAGACATTCTTAGAGAAAGCATCTCATAAGAAGATAGAGACAATAATGAAGAAAGTTTTAACAGAAGTCAATATGACAAAAAGTGAGTCACAAGCAGTTAGGCAGACCATGAAATAAGGAATAACATATGTGCAACCTTTATCAGTGTCTATTGTAGAGACATCTTCATAATAGAGCATTCCTTATGCAACAGTGTTAGATGTAAAACTAAGTGATCTAAAGAGGAAATTAGAAAGATTAGTGGAAATCATGACTAAAAAGTTAAAAAAGGATCAAGCAATAAGCCACTAGACTAGGAAAGAGACAAAATACATTGTTGACAATTGTGGAATCTAGTGAACAAGAAGAAGAAGAAGAAGAAGAAGCTAAATATGTAGAGTAAGTAACTACTTCTAAATAGTCAGTAGGAAAAGCTTGGCAGCCCTAGAAGCCAAAGATAGAGAAGGATAATTCAGCCATTGCTAATGAAGGGAACTTTGTTTAGATGAATAAATTTTATAACTTGTATAATAATATTGAGAAATATCATATTGATATCTCTACTATGAGATACATATAGGTAACAATCTAAAACTTAAAGATATTGAAGGCACAGTAAATCAGAAAGTCTATGATAGACTTATTGAAAAGAAGGCACTAGCTCAAGAAGAGGACATAGAACTTTGAAAGTCTATGATAAGGACCATATGAAAGATTGATGAAGAAGAAGAAGTCAAGAGATTGTTGAACAATTTGGCACCTTACTTGAGAAACAAGGTGAGACCATTTCTATTTATGGTGGGTGAGAAGGATAAAATAAGGAGTGAAATAGTTACGACCATCAGTTAGATGATGATAGAATCTAAGGCAACACCTTCACTAGCACCTAGAACCTTGGAAGTGTTAGTAAGTGGTGATACAATGCAAATTGATCAGACCAATGTTATCATTAACATTGATGATACTAACCCTTCTGAGAGTTTCAAACAGACTAAATCTCATGCCCTTGTTATTGAAGATCAACTGAAACAAATTGAAGAGGAGAAGAGGCTATTAGAGGAAGAAAAGAGAAAAATAGAAGAAGCCAAGCAGAAATTGCTTGAAGATGAAATGAAAAGAAGAGTTGAGAAAGATGAGAAGAAGAGAATAGAGGAGGAAGAAAAGAGAGAAAGTGAAAGAAAGAAAAAGAAGATAAAGAGAAAGAAGAAAGAAGAGTCAAAGAGGTAGCTGAGAAGAAGCAAAGGGAAGATGAATCTAAACCATCTAGTTCATCTACTCTACTTTTGCTTGTTATCTTAACAATTGATAATGATGATTAGACTAACTTGATATCATCTCTATCAAAACTTATTTTAAAGAACAAAATAGTGAAGACCCTACAAAGAACCTTAATGGAGGTTACTAACAGACTACACAGTACTCTAAAAATCCAGCATATAGAGGCAGATCCTAAACAAGGGCATACGCAGTATTAAAATCTTTTGATGAAGAATTTACAAATTTACTCAATGTTGCAGAATCAAAGGCATATATTTCACATGATGCTAATTTGTTTAGCACCATTTGTCAAAACATCAAGAACAATTTGCTAAGTCTTAATACTTGGATCAAGGAACTTTAGAAATGTCAACATGATGGGAAGGTATTATACATCAAGTGTGCCCTATCTCATAAGTTTATCAAGGACCTTGATAGTAAGATTAAAGGTAAGTCAAGTGAGCTAGAGGCTTTATCAAGCCAAATGCAGCAACCTTCTAGCAAAATTGATGACTTTGAAGGACAAGTGGATAGTATTCATAGTGATATCAAGAAATTGGAACTTTAGAAAGAACAAATGTTGAAGAGATTATTGGAATTTAGAGAGTCTATTTATTTTAGGATATCTATTGTTGAGATATAGTTGGAGGAGTGTGTCAAAGTCAAGGACACCTACTCAAACTTCTTATGCTCCAATCTTAATATAGTTAAGATTGTATCATATGTCTTATGTGCAATTCTCACCTCTATTGAATTAGCCAAGGATACATGGATACAAGGTTTAACCAGTCTTAAGGCAAGTTTTGATGATTGCATGAAGAGACTATTAGTTTAAGGTACAAGAATAGAGTTCTTGACAATAGTTTTTTGACATTCTAACCTTTTTCATTGATGTCAAAGTGGGAGAATATCGATAAGAAAATTGTAAATTAGGTAAAGGGGAGAAGATAAAATTGTAAGGTATGAAATCATATTGTAAGGGGGGGCATATGTAATACGGATAAGTTGTAAAAGATAATTAATGTATTGTTACTATAAGGTTTTAGACAAGTTTTTGATTCTTAGTCAATTTTCCCTATTTTATTGTCATCAATGCCAAAGGGGAAGATTTTTGACAAGTGGCTAATGAAGATATATAATTGTTATCATTATGGAAACACATGATGTATATTCTTATAGGAAACCTCAAAAATAAAGATACTTAGCTTTTGGTACTCAAAAAATTGTCTAAGTATGAATTTGGTTTACAATAGTGTATTGTTTTGTATGTAACTTGTTACTCACATCATATTACGATTAGAAAAGTTAGATGGAGATAGTATAAATGTTGATGATGATGTGTATAACTTTGGAAGATAGTATAAACTGTATGGAAAAGAAATGTTTGTGTTTTACCAGTGAAACAGGACAATGAAATTAAAGGAAATGAATTATTTTGTTTACAAAATAATTACTTGACCAATTAGGGCCAACATCCTAGATGTTTACTTTGAGTTGGAAAAGTACATTATGGTCTTAGCCAACCTAGTATCAATTTGTGAAAAGGCATGGTATTTATGCAAAGGAAATCTTGCAAATTCAAGTGTGGTAGTTGTGAAAGCAAGTGATGTATTGGGATATGAAAACTTTTTGTGAAAATGATAGATGAAAAGCTTTGTAAAGCTATGTTTATAATTTGAAATGCAACTAAAGATCAGAGATCAGTCAAGAAAGGAATTACAACACATATATTCTAGAGGTCTAATTACTTTTTCGGGTAGTGAGCTCTTATTGTAATTAGAAGTGCATGTTTAGGTAGTGGACTTGCTCATCTTGCATCTACTATACTACAACTCCGAATAGGGTTGGAATATCCTAATAGGGATTCAAAGTCTCCTAATTGGAACTCTCTATACTAAAATTTCTCATTACCTCCTAATAGGGTCCATCCTCTAACAAGGAATATATATATATATATATATATTATCTAGTGGATATCATCCCCAGTAGGGTTTTCCCTTGGCCAAGGTTTCCCTAGTTAACAAAATATGGTGTCATGAGTTATCTTTGTGCATGGTTATTATTATTGTTTAGCATTACTTGTTTACTTTCTTATGTATGGGTCAAAGTAATTAATAATATCCAATTGGAAGCTAAAGTTTGCAAATTACTATTTCACACCCCCCCCCCCCCCAGTAATTCCTATTTCTAACAGTTGCCATCTCTGTGTTGAAATCAAATTGAAAAAGAGATTGTTAAGAAGGAGATTGTTGAAGAAGATTATCTGTTTCAATCATTGTTTTGTCAATGATGTCAAACCTACTATTTGCTAGTAAGACAATTTCTTATAAGATTCAAGTACTATCACTTAGTTGATTGATGAGGAGGATTTGATCAATAAGATGTAACAAAAGCACATAGAGGAAAGGTTGAGTTATGATTATGTAATGAAGTACAAGGATCAATTAAGACAATGGTGACATGATGAATTGATAATCTACTTAAGGTTACAAATATTGGCTACACTTAGAAAGTTTTGAACAAGTTAAACAAATTTTTCTGCCAAGCTTAATCGAGTGGATAGTAGGTTCTGAGAAAAGTTAGTACAAGCCGAGCAAAAAGTTAGTTGGAGCTGAGTAAAAGAAAATTCTAGTGGATACCAAGTAAGATAGTTGATGTCAAGTAAAGTTTAGTTGATGCCAAGAACTAGTAAACTTTAGTTGATGTCGTGTGATTTCATAGTTGATGATGACCAAAGCAATATATGTTGAGAATCAAAAGGTTTATAATGTCGAGCTATTGTATTATGTTAAAGATCAAAGATTCATTGAATCTAAGCTAACAAGTTTGTTTTCTTGAAACTTGTGAACCAAGAGGAAGATAAGGATAATGAGCTGGTGGCATAGGTGAATTGATATCAAAAAGATCAAGATCAAGATGTCAAAAAGAGATGTACCCAAGCTTAACAAAGATCATTTTCCTGCATGGAAAAGTTTGATGAAGCTACACCTTGGAGGACTTGGAGATCATGCACAATCTACCATTATAGTGGAACATGTTGATCTAGCAAGAGCCTTGACTGCTGAAGATATGAAGAAAAAGAAAGAACATAATCAGGCAATGTTGGAGATTGCCTCTATCCTAAGCTATGTTGAATTTGATATTGCAAAGAAAATGTGAGATGCCCTACACACTATCTATGTAGGAGAATAAAATTTTCAAAGAGCCAAATTTGAGAGTCTCAAAGGTAAGTTTGATGATATGAGAATGGAAGAAGGTGAAAATATTGCTCAATATGTTGCTAGAATAAAAGAAGTTGTTAGTGCAATAAATGGTGCTATTGGTCATATAGATGATGATACTATGTTAAGAAAATTCTTGAGAACATTACTACTTATTTATGCTATTAGAGTTTCTTCAATCCAAGAATTGAGATGTATACCAATAAATAATCTAACTCTTGAGGGTCCGATAGGTAGACTCACTAAATTGGAGCTATCTAACTTTGACAATTACAAACCAAAAAGTCTTGAATCTACTTTCAAAGCTAAGTTGTTATTGAAGGATTATAATGAAGAGAATAAGAAGAAGAAGAAGAAGAAAAGAAAGATAAAATGTATATCTAGTGAAAGTGATATAGATGAAGAAAATGTTGAACAATTGGAAGCACTATTGGCAAGAAGATTTCATAGAGGTAAAGGAATGTTCAAAGGTAAGTTACCCATCATTTGTTTCAATTGAAATAAATTTGGTCATATTGCTACGAGATGTGCACAAAAGAAGAACTACAAATATGGTAACAAGTATAAAAATAGAAGAATAGATGATATTAGAGATTACAAAGACAAAGGAAAGAAGTCATGCTACATTGCTAAAGAAGGAGACAAGGATGATTCTAATGAACATGATGATAAAATGGTGTATGTTGCAATGAAGGGTGAATCTGATCAAGATGAGGCAACTACACTTGTGACTTGTGTAAACAATAATGATAGATAGATCATTGACAATAGATGCTCACATCACAAGACTAGAGAAAAAAGTAAGTTCATTACCTTAACTTGTTATGATGGAAATAGTGTAAGATATCGTAATGATGCACCATGCTTGATAAAAGGAAAAGGCTCTATCCAACTCACATACAAGATTTCATGTGACAATGCCTGCTATGTTGAAGGATTAAATTATAACTTATTGAATGTGTCACAACTGAACAATTTGGGATACAAGGTTGAATTTGAAAATAAGATTTCTAATATATATGATAATTATGTAACCTAATTGAAAAAGGTGATCAAACTAGAAGTAATCTAGTTTATCTAGATATAGAGGATGCTACTTGTCTTTTTGTAAGACTTGATGATGTATCACTATGGAACAAGAGGTTATGTCATGTTAATTTGGATAACTTGGTTAGTATCAATAACATGAAGAAACTTAGAGGTTTTTCTAAGTTGAAGAAACCTAATAATGTAATATGCAAACAATGTTAGCTAGGAAAAATGATAAAACCAAGCTTCAAATGTAAAGCTTATACCTTTAAAGAAATACTAGAGATTGTTCATATTGACCTATGTCGACTGATTGAAGTGCAAAGCTATAGAGGAGATAAGTATATAATTGTATTTGTTGATGATTACTCTAGAATGATTATAGTCATGTTTCTAAAATAGAATTCTGATGCTTTTCAAATGTTTTAGTGGTACTTAGCAAGAGTTCAGAAGGAAATAGGTAAAAGTTTGAAATGTTTAAGATCAAATAGAGGAGGAGAGTTCACATCAAATGAGCTTGAGATATTCTATAATGAAAGAGGAATCAAAAGACATACATCTTCTCCCATGACCCCTCCACAAAATGGAATTGTTGAAAGGAGAAATGGGTCTATAATGGATTGTGCTAAAACATTTATGATGGAAAAGAATGTTGCTTTGAAATACTAGAGAGAAGTTGTAAGTACATCTATCTATACCCTGAATAATGTGCAAATCAAGAAAGGTACTCATTCAATACCTTTTGAACTATGGTATGGATATCCACCCAACATAAAATACTTTAAGGTATTTGGGAGTAAACATTACATTCTTAAGGATGTTAGGAATGGAAAGTTTGATGAAAAAAGTGAAGAAGGTATAGCCCTTGGATACTACACAAGAAGTGAATCTTAGAAGTTTTTAAATACTAACACTAACAAAATTGTGGAAAGTGCAAATGTGAACTTTGATAAATTTACAGAGGTAAATGAGGCTAAAACTATGAAAACCAAAAGAATACAAATAATTTGTATACTTTTATGAAGGAATGCATGCTGAAGAAAATGCTACAAATCAAGTTAGAAATCAATAGCAAGTTTCAGTGACTATTGAGTCACACCCTAGCAATATCAAGTTGCATTCAGCAACTGAGCTACATTAAGATGTCGAGTTGCAAAATGAAGTAGATGCACATTTTGATTCTAAGGTTAATGTACATGAAAGAGATGTTGAAATACCTGACAAAAATGAACATAATGATTTTGAAGCTGAAGGATAAAATGAAGAAACAAGACCTAAGCCAAGATTGTCTAAATATGTCAAAAGACATCATTTATTGATCAAATCATTGGAAACAAAGATGCTAGGCCAATGATAAGAAATATATTGAGAAATGAATCATGTTTATTAAGCATGAAGGAGCCCAAATTAGTAAAAGATGCATTAGAATATGATGACTAGTACAAGGCCATGGGAGAAGAGATTGAACAAATATAAAAGAACAAAACATGGAGTCTAGTTCCTAGACTAGAAGAAAAAAATGTGATTGGTACCAAGTGGGTATTTAGAAACAAGTTAGATGAGAATGGTGAAGTCACAAGGAACAAAGCAAGATTAGTTTGCAAAGGATATACACATGAAGAAGGAATTGACTATGGAGAGACATTTTACCTTGTTGTAAGATTAGAAGGAGTCAGAACACTGCTTACTTATGCTACATACAAATGTTTCAAAGTTTATTAGATGGATGTTAAATCTGCATTTTTGAATGGCATATTAGAAGAAGAAGTTTACATAGAATAGCCAAAAGGATTTTTTGATGATAAAAATAAGAATATCGTATGTAGACTACACAAATCTCTATATGGTTTGAAACAAGCACCAAGACCATGGTATGAGAGACTTCACAAGTATCTTATGAAGATTGGATTTGAAAAAACTAATGATAATAACAATCTAGACATAAAGATAGAAAGAGATAAAGGCATTCTGCTATCTAAATTTTTTGTTGATGAGAGATCATATTTGGAGGACAATATGCTTCATGTAAGGATTTTGCAAATCAGATGAAGTTAGAATTCAAAATTTCTATGTTTGGAGAAATTAGGTTCTTTGTAGGATTGCAATTATATCAGCTAAAATATCATATATACATCACTCAATCAAAGTACATCAAAGAGATATTAAAAACTTTTGGATTAGAGGATTCCAAACTAGTAAGTACACCTATGGTGATAGGACACAAGCTATTAAAGAATGATGATTCAGCTCAGGTGAATCAAATATTATATAGGCCAGTGATTGGAAAATTGCAATATGTAGTACATAGTAGGCCTAATATTGCATTATCTATAGGGATAGTTGCAAGATTCTCTACAAATCCCAAGTAGAATCATTTAATGGTTGTAAAAATAATAATGAGAAACTTGAAAAGAATAGAAGAGTTTGGTCTATACTACAAGAAGAATGAAAGGTTTGACTTAAGAGCCTACACTGATGCTGACTAGGCTAGAAACATTGATGACAAAAAGAGCACCAGTGGCGGAGCATTTTTCTTAGGTAAAATACTAGTTACATGGATTAGAAAGAAATAGAGTTGTACTTCCCAATCTACTACTAAAGCTAAATATATTGTTGCTACTATAAATTGCACAAACATTTTATGGATCAAGTAGCTACTCAAAGGAACAAAGGAAGAGATTAGGGAACGAGTGATACTCTATTGTGATAATACAAGTGCTATCAATATATCAAAGAATCTAGTGATGCACACAAAGAAATATCACATTGCAATCAAGTATCATTACTTGAGAGAGTTAGTCCAAGATAAAGAAGTGAAGATGGAATATGTTAACACAAAGGAGAAAATTGTTGATATCTTCACAAAAGCATTACCTAAGGATGCTTATGAGTATCTAAGAGGTAAATTAGAGGTGATACCCCTATCAAAGGCTATCTAAGAAAGAATAGGACTACATTGCATCAAACAAGCTGATTGTCAAATGTTACAAGTTGATGCAAAAGATCTTACTTTAGAAGCTTCCTAAAGTAATCACAAAACTGAACTACAAATCAGTCACAAGCAAGGTGATAGAGGGAGAAATTGAGGAAACTATAAAAGCTTATATTTTCATATTTCAAGGATGAAAAGTTTTGGTATATGTCTTTGAAATTGTTGTCAAAGAGGGAGAAAGTACATTAAATTTATCATCATTAGAAGAAGAGTTTTACTGATCAAGGTCAAGAGATAAGTGGGAGAAAGTCCTAAACTAATTTGCTAATTAGAGAGGGATAAAGATATCAAGAATCAAGTTAGAACAAGGAGTGAGACAATGATCAAAGAGTGAGAAAGATCATCATCAGAGGGAGATACTCTACAAATAAATCTAGTATAAAATAAAGAGGGAGAAATCCTAATCTACCTAGTAAGAGAGAGATATAAGAAGGAAATTAGAGGGAGTTATAAGAAAGAGTTTTTGTAAACTAATTAAAAGATGAAAGTTGTTGATAAAGGAAGGAATTTCAATATAAGTTTTCTTTTTAGTATTGTCTTACTATTTTAACCTAGTCAGTTTTATTGAACAATATGTTCATCATTTGATTGACTTGGTTGATCAGTTTGGTTTGCCATCAATGCCAAAGAGGGAGATTGCTAAAATCTTATTGAAAAAGAGATTGTTAAAAATGAAATTGTTGAAGAAGATTATCTATTTCAATAATTTTTTTGTCACTAATGTCAAACTTTTTATTTGTTGGTAAGACAATTTCTTATAAGATTCAAGTACTATCACTTAGTTGATTGATGAGGAAGATTTTATCAATAAGTGTAACAAAAGAACCTAGATAAAAGGTTGATTTATGATTATTTAATGAAGTAGAAAGATCAATTAAGATAGTGATGACATGATGAATTGATAATGTACTTAAGATTACAAATATTGGCTACACTTAGAAAGTTTAGAAGAACAAGTTAAATAAAGTTTGTTTCCCAAGCTTGACCGAGTGGATAGTAGGTGTCGAGAAAAGTTAGTACAAGTCAAGTAGAAATTTAGTTGGAGCCAAGTAAAATAAAATTTTAGTGGATGCCAAGCAAGACAGTTGATATCAAGTAAATTTTAGTTGATATTGAGCACTAGTAAACATTAGTTGATGCCGAGTGATTTTGCAATTGATGTCGAACAATGCAGTATGTGCAAAGTATCAGAAGTTTGATAATGTCGAGCTGCTATAGTATGTTAAAGATTGAAGATTCACCAAATCTAAGCTGACAAGTTTATTTTCTTGAAACTTGTGAACTAGGAGGAAGATAAGAATAATGAGTTGGTGGCATAGAAATTGATATAAACCATTTTTAGGCAAGTTCAAATGGATTCTATGAAAAGTTTCTAGAAGAGATACAAGATATGGGGTAGATACATTATATCCTACCTAATTTGTCCAAACCCTTAAATGGATGATGGAAAATAGAAAAGTGCCTTAATTTCCTATTTATAAGAAGGTTTGGTCATGAAGTGAAGTTTCATAGAATAGAGAGTTGGATGCAAGAACCTAAGGGAGAAAAGGTTTTTCTTCATCAAGTGACCTAAAAGGAGACTACATTGGCTAACTAAGCAAGAAGGATTAAGGAGATATATTCTTGAGGGGTGAACAAGCTATCAAAGCTACAAAGTGTAAATGCAAGGCAAATTGAGGATTGAACAGGGATTTGTAATCTGCAAGAAAAGTTTTAAGTTGTATCAAATCAAATCTCTACTATTACTCTCTAACAATTGTATCATTCTAGGGTAAATTCTTTGGATTAAGGTTGGCCTAATATTCATTAGTAAATCTTTTAATAGGGTGGCATTCCAAGTGAATGGCCTAAAGTTCTCTAATAAAGTTCACTTCTAATAGGGTGATTGAAATCCATTAACTAGGACACATTTAATAATGTGTATTGTAACCTTTAACAATGTTAGGCTTTCATAGGGCATCACTTCAGAAGAATGAAAAGGAGTAGCATTTTACTAGTGGTTTTTCCCAAATTAGGTTTCCATATTAAATCATTATGTCAAGTGTGTTGATGAATTTTTTGTGTTTCATACTTTACATTTCTGCAAACTAATTTGACAATAACCTACAAGTTTTAAGTAATTGCATATTCATGTGGATGCATGCATGAATATAGTGTTTTATGGGTTCACTAAGCTGAAAAAAGTTTTATTTATACATCTAGGCCTTGAATAACTGATTCATCCCCCTCACCTCCCTGCCCCCCAAGTTATTCTAAAGAATTCCAACACTCTTTCTTTGATAACACAGATATTCTCAATGAACTACAATAGATAACCCTTTTCCACCAACTATCCAACCCTCAAAAAGTTATGCTTCAATCAATCAACAAAATAAATATCATTAGTGTTAGTTTTACCATCAAAAGTAATGGATCCAATTCTTGTTATATGACAGGTTGCATTGTTACCAACTCTAACAATACCTCCATCATAATTCTTGAACTTAACAAACTTATTCATATCACCAGTCATGTGATGTGAACAACCACTATTATTTATCCAATCAAATTTCTTTTCTACTAAGGAAACTAGAGATCTTTCTTCTCTAATTTATCTATCAAGATCATCTTCTATCCTACTTCATCATCACTTTCACTTTGACCTTTTTGATCAAATTCTTCATCTTCATTTGAATATAAGCTATCTCTCTATCTCTTCTAGGTTTGAACTTTCCCTTATACTTTCTTTCTCTTATAGGACATTTAGATGCACAATGACCAAATTCATTACAAGTCCAACATTTAAAGATTGTCTTACCATCTTTTTCTCTTCTCACATGAAGGGTTATTCCTCTCTCAATCTTCTTTTCTTAATTAGATTTGCTACTACCAGCAAAATATCTATGTGTGCTTGCACTCCTCAAATTAGGTTAAATGTTCAAGGCACTAAAAGTTGTTTCAACTCTTGCAAGTTCTCTAGACTAGCTCAGATTTGTTTCTACTTATTCTAATCTTCCAAGCAAAATTTCCTTTGTGAAATCCTCAGTGAAGGGCATTACAAGCTAAATCATCTAAGAGACTTGCTTGAATGGTGGTGTCAAACTTTTCAAGGTCTTCTATATGACTTCATCATCTTCCTTGGTTCTATCATGAGATGAAATTCCTACAACAATTTTTGATATTCTTCCAATATATCTTCTTACAGATTCATCTTCCATCATTTTAGCATCTTGAAATGCACATATCCAATTCTGTAATCTCTTTCTCTTTGCATGATCATGACCTTCAAAAGTAGATTCTAACAATTTCCAAATTTCATAAGATTTTACAAGTGACTTTACCTAACTTTATTAATTCTCTAGAAGAGTTTTTAGTGAAGATTTTCTTTCTCTAATGTTACATGTGAATAAATCTCTCTCTTCTTCACTACATCCCTCAAGCTTTTCATATTTAATGATTGTCTTCTTTCCTTTTTTCAAGATCCAATATCCCAAACCAACAAATGATTCTTCATCTTCTCCTAACAACTATCATAGTCGGCCCCATCAAATCTATTACTATCCTTTCTAAAAATATTTTTCATCAATCTCCCAAAGTTTTTTACCTTATCCTTTAAGGATCTCATGCTCTGGTATCAATTGTTAGAATATATAGTCCACCGATATAATTGAGAGGGGGTGAATTATTTATCCAACTATTATCACAATTATAAACCTTAAAAAATCTTAACCATATGATTAATATAAACTAAAGCCACAATATGATACTCATAGACAATAACACCAAATATGTTAACTAGGGAAAACTCCAGTGGGGATGGTACTCACAAGATGATATACTAATATAAATATTCCTTGTTAGAGGATGGACCCTGTTAAGAGTATATAAATATATTCAGTACATATTAATCCTTATTAGGAGACTATTAATCCATGTTAGCAGATTCCAACCCTATTAGGAGTTGTACCAACCCTATTAAGAGTTGTGGAAGACAAATGGACCCATTTCCCAAACAACTTGAAGGGAAAGACCAATGAACCCACTTTCCAAATGATCTTTGCATTATTCCTTTTAGAATAATAGAATGGTACTATACTATTCCTTCCTCTTCCTCTACCTTGTCAATCGAAGCTCTGCTCCTTCTAATCTTGTAGCTAGCTCAAAAATCTTGCATCTAATAATCCTTTGGATCACTTACATGCATTTAGTCATTACTCTACTCCTTTTTGCACTGCACACTTTTGCAATGATTGAAAGTACTTTACAATCAAGAAAAACATCTTTCCTTTAGACTGGATCTTCATAATAATTCCTTGAGTTGGCCTTGAGGCTTTCCCTATTAATTATAATAAGATAATTAATTAATTACAATTATAATAGAATTTTCAGCTCACAGTCTATATAAAACTTCACTCATTCAATACTAGGGCTTGTGCACTTGCTAACTTCATCAACTAACTATCCTTTTTCACTACCTAACTATGCACCACTTCATTACATCTTAGACATAAGATAGCCAACTAACATTAGGGAACTACTTTCCCAATACTCTTTCTATGAACTACTCTATAAATCAGTTGTGTCTTCCAAACATCTTTGACTTAGACATTAGATAGTTAACCATATTGTTGGGACATTATGTTGGACATGTCCATAACTTTGCATCACTAGACAATCAAACCATTGTGTGTAACATCAAGATCTTTGTTTGCTACTTAAATAGTCTTTACAAAAATTGTGCTATGTTGACATCAATGACAAATATAGTCATGAATACAACATGTCAATACTCTCCAATTCTTAGGATACTCTCCTAAATTAGTATCATTATCATTCATGCTAATAGAAGAGTTATGCACAATAGTCCCAATTTTACTAATCTTATATAGTCATCAAGAGATTACATTTATAGGCCCACTTGGCTAGTTATATTTTATGATTACTCCATGGAGAATATTTGAATCAATCTAACAATATACTTCATTTTCTAGCCATCCATTACCAAATTTCAGCTTATGAGAAGAATGCAAAGATGGGTAGATTCATTAAATGCTACCTAATTATACCTAACCCTAAAATGGATAATACAGGATGAATGACAAAATATCTTAATTTTCTATTTATAGAGATGGCTAGTCAAAAGTAAGGTTGGTCAATGTTTGAGAACCTAAGTTAGATAAGAGGTCTAAAGTATTGCTTCATTTTAGAGACCAAACAGAAGAGACTACTATTGGAAAGAAAAGAAAGAAGGCTTAAGAGTATGAATGCTTGAAAGGTGAACAAGCTATCAGAGTTGAAGTGTGTGAAAGCTAAGCAAAATGGAGGACTAAAACAGAGATCTATAAGCTGCAAGTGAGTTGTATGTTGTTATTAGATCAAGCCTTATTGTAACTTTCTAATCACTATACTAGTCTTTGGTAAATCCTTTGGATTAAGGTTGACCTAATAGTCATTTCTAAATCTTTTAATCTAGTGACATTCCAAGTGAAAGATCTAAAGTTCTCTAACAAGGCTCACTCCTAAAAAGGTGATTGGAATCCTCTAACTAGGTGATGTTTAATAGTGTGTATTGTAAACTTTAATAGGGTTGGCCTTTCACAGGGCATCACATTAGAAGATTGATCTTCATCTAATGAGTAGCATGTTACTAGTGGTTTTTCCCAAATTAGGTTTCCACATAAAATCATTGTGTCAAATTTTTTATTGAATCTACCATGTTTCATGTTTGCATTTATACAAAGTTGATTTTATAGTAACCAACAAAGTTTAAGTGATTGTATGATCTAATGGATGCATGCATGAATATGTTTATGAATATGGGTTCACTAAGCTATGAAAAAAATTATTTTTACATCTAGACCTTGGATAACTAATTCAACCCCCCCTCTTAGTTATTCTAAATAATTCCAACAATTGGTATCACAACCATCTACTTAAGAGGACTAGTTTGAAGGTACTAGAAGCCAAAGACCAAGATGTCAAAAAAAGAGGTACCCAAGCTTAACAGGGGAAACTTTCCTACATAGAAAATTCTAATGAAGCTACATCTAGAAGGTCTTGGAGACCATGCACAATCTACCATTACAAATGAGCATGTTGATCTTATTGGAGCCCTAACTACTAAAGATCTAAAAAACAAGAAAGAACACAATAAGAAAATATTGGAGATTTCCTCTACCCTTAGTTATGTTGATTTTGATGACATCAAGGGTTGTGATAGTGCAAAGAATATGTGGGATGCTCTTTGCACCATCTATGGAGGTGATGCAAATACTTTGAGAGCCAAATCTAAAAATCTTACATGTAAGTTTGATGATATGAAAATTCAAGAAGGTGAGAATGTTGCTCAATATTTCTCTAGGATAAAAGATGTTAATTCTATAAGAGGATCTCCTAGTAAGATAGATGATGAGAATGTATTAATAAAACTTTTGAGAACATTATTGCCCATCTATGCTATTAGAGTTTCTACAATACAAGAACTAAGATTTATACTAGGTTCTAATCTGACTCTTGAAGGTTTGGTAGGTAGGCTCACTACTTTTGAGCTATCAAATTTTGACAGCTTGAAATCTAACAATGTTGAATCTGCTTTCAAAGCTAAGTTGTCATTGAAGGAGCCTAATGAGAAGAAGAAGAAGAAAGGTAAAATATGTTTCTAGTGATGTTGATATAGATTAGGAGGATGTAGAATAGTTTGAAGCACTACTAGCAAGGAGATTTCATAGAGGTAAAGGAAAATTCAAAGGTAAGTTACCTATCATGTGTTTTAATTGCAATGAGGTTGGTCATGTTGTTGCTAGATGTCTAAAGAAGAAGAACTATAGTGGTGGAGACAAATATAGAAGTAGAAGAGATGAAGATAGCAAAGATTACAAAGACAAAGGCAAGAAGTCTTGCTACATTATAGAAGAGGTAACCAAAGATAGATTTGACAATCATGATGATGAAGTGGTGTATATTTCAATAAAGAATGATTTTGAGTAGGATGAGGAAAATACACTAGTGCCTTGTGTGAAAAAGAATGACAAATGGATCATTAATAGTGGATGTTCACATCACATGACTAGAGATGAAAGTAAGTTCATTACCCTAAATTATTATGATATAAATAGTGTAAGATTTGAAAATGATGCACCCTATTTGATAAACGGAAAAGGTTATATCAAATTCACAGAAATTATTTTATGTGATAATGCTTATTATATTGAAGGACTTAACTATAATTTGTTGAGTGTATCACAACTAAATAGTTCAATTTGTAAGGTTGAGTTCAAGAACAAGATAGCTAAGATATATGATACTAATGAAAAATTAATTGGAAAAGGTGATCAAACTAGAGGTAATTTATTCTACCTTGATATGGATAATGTTACTTCTATTGGAAGCATGAATGTTGATGCTTCCTATATGGGGGAGTATCTATGATGGATAGAGTTATCTAAAACTCTTGTTGGATGTGGTTTTGAATAGTGTCTTTTGATACTTGAGCTAGTAAGAATCACTTGTTGTAAAGTTTGATGGTTGCTGAAACCTTTGGCATTGATGTCAATGGAGGAGAAGTATGACATGAAAAACATCATGAAGAAAACATTATGAGGGAGAACATCATAAGGAAGAACATCATGGGGAGAATTAAAGACAAGAAAGAAAAAGTACAACATGGAATGATAGTTTGACAAAAAGAACATTGAGGTATATCAATGGGGGAGAATGATTAATGAAGAGGATTCAAAAAGAAAGATTAATAGTCTTGTTGGTATTCTTGAAACTAGATTTTTTTCATCTATGTTTCCATCAATGCCAAAGGGGGAGATTATTAGAAACATGAATTTTGATGATATTCCTATGAGGGAGTATTGTAGATATGTTACTATGATGAAATGTTACATTCATGACTATGTTTCTCATTGATGTCAACATAGCATTTTTTGTGGTATATGATAGAAGAACAGTGAAAAGATCAAGTTGGCACAGATGGCTAGTTGAGTATTTTCACTATCCAAGGTTATGAGAGATACGTCTGAGTATATAGGATATGTAGTTAATGTTGGATGAAGAAATGTTAAGTCTAGAAAAAGTTATGTAAGTTTTGGTGATGTCTATTCTGATATATAGTTTACAGAGGCATGTTCTGGTAAACCTGTTATATCTCTTAGTAGAATTGTTATTCTAAGAATCAAGGTTGAAGGTATGAAGAAGACATGTTGGTGATGATGTGGCTAGGTTCTCTCATCATAATGACACATGTACACAATTTCACATGACTAGAGATAAAAGGAAGTTCATTACCCTAAATTATTATGATGGAAATAGTGCAAGGTTTGTTAGTGATGCACCTTGTCTGATAAAAGGAAAAGGTTCTATGAAACTGACAAAAAATACTTTATGTGATAATGCTTATTATGTTGAAGCACTTAACTATAATTTTTTGAGTGTGTCACAATTGAATAGTTTAGGTTGCAAGGTTGAATTTGAGAACAAGATAGCTAAGATATATGATACTAATGAAAAATTAATTGGAAAAGGTGATCAAACTAGAGGTAATCTATTCTACCTTGGTATGGATGATGTTACTTCTATTGGAAGCATGAATGTTGATGCTTCCTATATGGGGGAGTAACTTTGATGGACAAAAATATCTATAACTCTTGTTGAATGTTGTTTTGAATAGTGTCTTTAGATACTTGAGCTAGTAAGAATCGCTTGTTTCAAAGTTTGATGGTTGCTAAAACCTTTGACATTGATGTCAATGTGGGAGAAGTATGACGTGAAATACATGATGAAGAAAAACATTATGGAGTAGAAAATCATGAGGAAGAACATCTTGGGGAGAAGCAAAGACAAGAAATAACAAGTACAACATGTTCAAAAGAAGTACAACATGGAATGACAATTTGACAGAAAGAACATTGATGTATATCAATGGGGAAGAATGATTGATGAATAGGATTTGAAAATTAAGACTAATAGTCTTGTTGGTATTCATAGAACTAGATGTTTTTCATCCATGTTTCCATCAATGCCAAAGATGGAAATTGTTGGAAGCATGAATGTTGATGATATTCCTATGTGGGAGTATTATAGATATTTTACTATGATGATATGTTAAATTCATGACTATGTTTGTCATT
The DNA here is from genome assembly GCA_028749045.1 of Cupressus sempervirens. Classification (NCBI taxonomy): domain Eukaryota; kingdom Viridiplantae; phylum Streptophyta; class Pinopsida; order Cupressales; family Cupressaceae; genus Cupressus; species Cupressus sempervirens. Next base: position 815,839,782 of record CM053789.1, on the reverse strand, counting down.
GATGTCAACATAGCATTTTTTGTGGTATCTAATAGAAGAACAGCGAAAAGATCAAGTTGGTATTGATGGATAGTTGGGTATTTTCACTATCCAAGGTTATGAGAGATACTTCTAAGTACATAGGATATGTAGTTAATTTTGGATGAAGAAATGTTAAGTCTATAAGTTGTGTAATTTTTGGTGATGTTTCTTCTAATATATAGTTTACACATGCATGTTCTGGTAAACTTGTTATATCTATTAGTAGAATTGTTATTCTAAGAGTTGAGGTTGAGGATATGAAGAAGACATGTTGGTTATGATGTGGCTAAGTTCTCTCATAATAATGACATGTTTATGAAAATATATTCAAATTGCAAGGTGGAAGATTAATGTTATCGCTAAGTGTAACATGTTCTTAATATGGTCCTATAATAGTTAATTAAGAAGGTCTAATAGCTGATTCAGGGAATTATTTTATGGATTTGTTATAAAAAATGAAATTTTCCTTTATCAAGTATGACATGGTGAAGTAATTTTTAAGCAACACAAGAGCAGAATGTGAAGTTGATAAAAGTAGAGTCAAAGCAAAGGAAACTTTATTACTAAGGTTCTAGTGTATGATCCAAGGTTTGATATTTGGATTTGAGGTTCGTGACCTAGTCTATTAGGTTTGAAAGTGATTGGTTTGGTTGATAAGACAAAGGAAAGAGGAACTTAATAGTAGATTACTTGTTTGGGAAATGAGCTCTTCATGTAATTGAAATTGCATGTTTGGGTAGTGGGCTCTTCTTGCATACATTGTACTATAGCACCTAACAAGGTTAAAATCTCCTAATAGGGATTCATATGTACTAAATGTCATAATAGACTCCTAAGAGGGTTCATCTTCTAAGAAGGAATACCTATATTAGTACATCATCTTGTGGGCATCATTCCCATTGAGGTTTTCCCTCTAATCAATGGTTTCCCTAGTTAATATATCTGGTGTATTAGTCTCTGAGCATATTTTTATGGTTTTTATTTACTTTAGTTGAATGGTTAAGTTTATTTAAAGAAGATAAATGTTTTAGTTGCTGGATAACTTATTCGGCCCCCCCAGTTATCTTGGTAGACTATTGTTTCTAACAACTTGTCTAGTTATAAAATTTGATGATGTATGGTTATTGATAAGTAGGAGATAATTTCCACAACAAGTCAATTTGTGATATTGCTATCAGGATTTAACTATGTGATTTTGAGTCAAACTCATTAACCCATGTTTCATGCATAGTGATTCAACATGAGGTATGGTTATATCACAAGAGGTTATGTCATGTTAATTCTGATAACTTGGTTTGTATTAGTAGCATGTGAAGAGTTAAAGGTTTGCCTAAGTTGAAGAAACTTGAAAATATAATTTGTAAATAATGTCAGTTAAACAAAATGGCAAAGTCTAGTTTTAAGAGTAAGATTCGCACCTGTAAATGGATTTTGGAGATTGTTCATACTAACTTCTGTGGAGAAATTCATGTGAAAAAGATATAAAGGTGATAAGTACATAATGATATGTGTTGATGATTATTCTATGATGATGATAGTTATGTTTTTGAAACATAAATTTGATGATTGGGTAAAAGTACAAAGTTGTATTACCTTTCAGGGTGACCTATCAGAATGATTGAATTTGAGTATTTCTAACTAAAAATAAATATTGTTAAAACATATGATCTAGATAAATTTATTCTAGCTAATTTATATATGTTCTCACACTTTTCCAATTAGAAATGGCTATTAAATGCATGTTTAATACTAGTTTGTATCCAATTACTAAAGAAATAAAATTATTTTAGAAAAGTGGCATTTCAATAACTCTTACTAGTTTTTATGATATTTTTCTAATAACGTATAAATACCATTTTTAGAGCTCAAAGTCAAGAATATTTTTATATAGATTTTATAGTTTTTTAATTAGATATAGTATATTGTAATTAAAAAATTCTACAACCATATATTTGAACACTTGAAAAGATGTTAGTTTTGAGAAAGAAAAAAATACTAAATCATATATAAAAAAATCTAAAAATTATACGACATTTTAGAGGAGAAAGTCATCTTCTAGAATGCATAATTTTTCTCTTGGTTAGATTAGATTTTTTTTGAAAAATGTAGTGGGAGATGAAAACTAAAATTTTAAGTGAGTTGAAATTTGAAATTATAAAAGAGAAAATATAGGTCTAAAACTGATTTATTTATTTTTTATTGTTCTAGCTATATATGTTATCTATAACGTAGTCTGAAATCAAAAGGAAATAAATTTATTTCCCTATAGTCTTGTGGTGGGAACTAGACCCAAAATTTTTAGTTTTTTTCAACACCTGAAAAATTGTCTATAAAAAATAGAAAAATATATCAATTCTTATTCCAAATAATTATTAAAAATTATAATCCTAAACTTCATCCATTTCTACATATTTCTTTAGTTTACTTCATTTCAAATTTAGAATAATAATACTAGTTTTATGTCATTGAAGGTGAATAGTTATACTTTTGTTATCATTTTCTTTTACAGATGGGTGACATAGGTTTGTGCTTTCACCGAATTTCTAAATGTTTAAGTGGTGCTTAGCAAGAGTTGAGAAGGAAACAAGGAAAACCATAAAATGTTTGAGATCTAACAAAGGAGGAGAATTTATATCAAATGATTTTGAGATTTTTTGTAATGACAGAGGAATCAAAAGATAGACATCTTCCCCTAGGACCCATCCAAAAAATGGAATTGTTGAAAGGAGGAATAGATCTATAATGGACTATGCTAGGACACTCATGATGGAGAAGAATGTTTCTTCAAAATACTAGAAATATGTTGTAAGTACAAGTATCTATACCTTGAACCATGTGCAATTCAAGAAAAGTACTCCTTCAGCACCTTTTGAACTATGGTATAGTGATTTAGAAGTTGGTAGGCCAAATGAGGAAAATAGAGCAGAACAAAGATTGTCAAAATATATCAAAAGACATCACCCTATTGCAAAAATTATTGGAGATAAAGATTCAAGACCAATGACAAGGAACAATTTGAGAAGTGATACATATTCTCTTAGCATGCATGAACCTAAAACAATGAAAGATGCTTTAGAATATGAGGACTAGAGTAAATCCATGAAAAAATAGATTGAACAGATTGAGAAAAATAAGACATGGACTCTAGTTCTTAGACCAAAAGATAAAAATGTGATTGGCACCAAGTGGATGTATATAAAAAAGTTAGATGAAAATGGTGAAGTCATAAAGAATAAGGAAAGATTAGTTTGCAAGGGGTATTCACAAGAAGAAGGGATAGACTATAGAGAAACAATCACTCATTCTGCAAGATTAGGAGTAAGAACTTTGCTTTCTTAGTCTACATAAAAAGGTTTCAAAGTTTATCAAATGGATGCTAAATCTACATTTTTTAATGGCATATTGGAAGAAGAGGTCTATATATAATAGCTAGCAGGATTTTTTGATGCTAAAAACAAAGAAATGGTCTGTAGACTACAAAAATCTTTATATGGTTTGAAGTAAACACCAAGAGCATGGTATGAAAGGCTTCAAAATTATCTTGTGAAGATTGGATTTAAGAGGACTGATGATAATAGCAATCTATACTTGAAGATAGAAAAAGGCAAATTTATTTTACTATCTTAATTTTTTGTTGATGATATCATATTTGGAGGTCAGGATACTTTATGTAAACCTTTTGCAAATGAAATGAAGAAAGAATTTGAGTTGTTTATGTTTGAAGAGATCAAGTGCTTTGTGGATTTGCATGTACATCAAATGACATATGGTATATACATCACTCAGTCAAAATATGTAATGGAGATATTGAAAACTTTTTGATTGGAAGATTCCAAGCTAGTAAGCACACCTACGGTGATAGGACACAAATTGTCAAAGAATGATAATTTAGCTGAGATGAATCAAACATTGTACAGGTCTATGATTGGCAAACTATAATATGTAGTACATAGCAAACATTATATCTCATTATCTATTGGGATATTGCAAGATTCTCTACTAATCCCAAGAATAATTATTTGATGGCTTTAATAGAATAATGAGATATTTGAAAGGTATAGAAGACTATGGTCTATACTATAAGAAAAATGAGAAGTTTGAGTTGAGAGCCTACACTAATGTTAATTGGGCTAGAAATATTGATGATAGAAAGAGCACTAGTGGAGTAGCATTTTTCTTAGGAAAAATGCTGGTTACTGTTGGAATTATGATATATTTTTCATTAGTGCAAACACTTATTTGATTCTAAATGCTTACCGATCTCATCAATTAGTCTACAATATATACCAAGCATTTAGTGGCTACCTTATAAGTTTAGTAGGTAAACAGTTCTTACCAAGCATTCCAAAGGATACTGAGTGAATGGGTAGTTCAGTAGTGTTCACCAAGCAAAGGAAGGTAAATGAAGAACTCAGTGTTCATCGAGCAAAGGAAGGTAAATGAAGAAATCAATTTTCACCGAGCAAAGGAAGGTAAATGAAGAACTTAGTGTTCATCGAGAAAAAGAAGGTAAATGAAGAACTCAGTGTTCACCGAGCAAAGAAAGGTAAATGAAGAACTCAGTGTTGACTGAGAAAAGCAAGATAAATGAAGAACTTAGTGTTCACTGAGCACAAGAAGGTAAATGAAGGACTTAGTGTTCACCGAGCACAACAAGGTAAACAAAGAAGTTAGCTTTTACTGAGTGACACTATATCTACCGAGTCACCAATGGTTATCAAGTTCTGACCAGTATTATGTGGCTAGTATGAATCGAGCCTCTACTTTTACTGAGTGCATGACAATGCCAAGTAATCTAGTAGTTTTTGAGTATTAGAAGGTCGCCGAGTTAGCTTGAGAAACCCAATTTTTCTACTATCTGGTTGACTCAGTAGTGTTTTGTTCACTTGTGTTTTGGATGACCTTGTAGTTGTAAATATTGAAATGGTATATATGTAATATATGATATCATTTGTAACATGATATGGTTTATTAATAAAAAAAAAGGGAGGTAATTTTTTCATATGAAGAAGGTATTGATATATTCTGAGAAAAGTAAAAGTGAATCAACGACAGAATAAAAGGGAATATAGCAAGGTCAACATAGGAGCAGAAAAGTTATACCTATCACATCAGGTGATCAATGCAACAAGATCTTATCAGCAAATAGTTGCAAGCATATCCACTACTTCATCCTAACAGGTGAATCAGTTTCTAAATCCTTTAACCGGGTGGACCTAATAGTCTTTTTTGTAGATCTCCTAACAAAGTGCATACTTCACTGTATGTTTGTAAATCCTCTAACAAGGTGGATCTAGCAGTCCTACTTGCTCCTAATAGGGAAAATTACCAGAAGTGATCATTGTAAGCCTTAACAGGCCAACTTTATAATGCAGTATTGAAGTTTTGTGGGTATCATCCCCACCCCAGTTTTACTTTCCATTTGGAAGGTTTTTGGGTCACCAAATCTCTGTGTACATGTGCAATAAATGTTTGTTCCTTCAATTATGCAGTAGAATAGATGAATGAATGATGAATGGGTAAAATGCTCAATTGTTTAAAAGTTTTATAAGTTACTGATTCACCCTTCCCCTCTTAGTAACCTACCTTATCCTAAATATTTCCAACAATTGGTATCAGAGCTTTGTGGCCCTCAAGATAAAGTTTGATAGCTTGAGCAAAGATCAAGGACAATGGAGATATTTAAACTTGAAAAATATATTGAAAATTAAAAGCTAGATCTAGAAATGGCCATGGCTCAACTCAAAGAAGCAAAGGAGCATCTTTCTCAATCTCTAAAAAGAAGGAAGGAACTTGCAAGACAAATGAATGATCATCAATATGTTGAAGAAAAGATTGAAGACCTTTTACCATCAAGCAGTTCAAATGAAGCTAATGAAGCAATCAAGGAACTCCTAGCTAAAAATGGTTCTCTGCAGGAAGAAGTAAGGAAGCTTAAAAGAGAACAAGAAATCCAATCCATCAGGCTATGTGAAGTTTTGGAATAGAGAAAAAAGAAAAATAAAGACCTAGAGGTAAGAAATAATCAATCCCTTCAGCATGAAAATCTTGTAGGTCAACTATCTAATGCAAATGAGGAAATTATGAATCTAAGATCTAAAAATGAAAGTTTGAGAAATGATTTAATTACTGAAAGACAAATCAATGCAAGCTTACAAAGTGATCTAAGATTTGAAAGACAAATCAATGAAAGTTTGGAAAATGAATTGATCACTAAAAGGCAAGTCAATAAGAGAATGATGACATCTTAAATAGAGATGACTCAATTAAATTAGCAAAGTGAGAAAAACTTTCATAGACAAAAAGGTAAAGCTGGCACTAATACATTTGGTACCAAATTGCAATGACAGTGTTGTTCTAGTTTTTTTGTCACAACCTTGTCATCATTGCAATTGCAATGATGACAAGGTTGTGACAAAAAAATTGCAACGGTACTACCATTGCAATTTGGTACCAAATGTATTAGTGTGGTCTTGGATATAAGGAAGAAGGTGAATCCTCCAAACAAGGTGCCCAAAGGAATCAAAGACCAACTTGCAATCACTATGCCAAGATAGATCATCCATCAAACAAATGTTGGAGTAATGGAAAGGAAAAGTTCAATGGTAATTGCTTCAACTGCAATCAGCATGGTTACAAAGCTAATGAATGCAAGGGAAAACCAAAATTTGAAGGCAAATGTCACAAATACAAGAAACATGGTCACAAGGCATTCCAATGTAGATCCAAATCATTCAATCCAGTTGAACAACTTGTCAAAGCAATCTTTGGATGGGACTACAATACTTGGTGTAGATGTCATTACTGTGGAGAATATGGACATGTTGGAAAAGACTATTCAAGGCATCATTTAAGGAAAAGAGACACAACAGTAAGATGCTATACATGTACAGAACTTGGTCATATAGCCAAGAATTGCATGAATACTGAAAGAATTTGAAGATGAAAAGAAAGCTGAAGTTGATAACATTTGAAAGCAGATGAGACAATAATGGATTCCTAAATCTACTGAGCAAGATAGTTCAAATGATGGTTATGTCACTCAAGAAATGGGTGACTCCACCCTTTCCAATTAAATTTAAGAAATATCAAGAACTGCATCATCAAGACATATCTTAAGAAGTTCCAAAATGAAAAAGTGCAAATGATCAAATCAGTATTTCAGGTTCAAGAACCAAACGAAATTTATCATTCACCGTGTTACATTTACCGAGCAAGGTTGGTTAAAGACTTTACCAAGCTAGATCGGGAGTATCAAAGATTTTGTTTAATCACTGAGTTGCAAAGCTTTACCGAGTAGAGCAATGATAGACTGGCAAGCACTATGTCATCTCATCTACCTTCGTACCAAGCATTAACGATAGTATTTCCATCAAAAGGGCAGAATTCAATTTCATTTTTCACCGCGACTTAAGAATACTCAGAGCTAAAAGATTTTTAGTTAATCCTGACCAAATTCCAAGCGATTTGAAGCGAATTTCCTATGAAGTATTTGTTCAAGATTTTCTTATATTTACCGAGCAGCAATGGCATCTGCAAGCACAAGTAGCAGCAAGGTGAAAAGAGGTTTAGAGATGTTAATAAAGGGTACAGAATGGAAAGCACTCAATTTCAAGATTGTTTTGACCATTGCTAAATCACTCGACCCAACTGGAGCTCAATCACAAATACCCCCCAAGGTACTTCTTATCAATGATATTCATACTCATTTCAAATGTTCTATTCAAGAAATTGGAAACCTAGAAATGGACAGTGCCCTAGGTGAAATGAGTGTAGATGGCTCTCTGAAACCTAAATTCAAGCATCTTGAAACCAAAGGCTTGACACATATCTCGCATATGCCTAGAAACTTCCAAAAAAAATGGATTAGCTATATCCGAAGTTCGGTAGATAATGGACAATTTTGGTTAGAGCAGCCAATGCTAATCACTAAGAAAATGATTCACAAAATCACAAGTCTCCCTATGCTCAGCAAAGCCAAAACCACCAAAACCCTAAGTTGGGAGGAGTTACAAAGGAAAACCCTAGCTGAATGGGATAGTAGAGGTTTAAAGGTAAACATTGTATCTAATATCAAACTAAGATTTGACATTCATGTAATTGCATTTAAATTATACAGTTCCAGTAGACTAAATAGTGTACCTTGTGAAGCTGTGGATTTGGATCCTCAAGGTTGTGAAGAAAAAACTTGAACTTGATCTATATGAAGTATTGTTGAAACAATTGAATAAAAATATGGATAGTATAAGGACTTCCAAGAATAACCCTTGTAAATTTGGTTCTCTATTGATTTGTTTATTTTTCTATATTCACAAATTCTTTCTGTCAAAAGGAACTGTCATATGGAGAAAAGACATTCCAATTTTGTATCAAATAAATGAGTTTGTAGCAGAGATGCGTGAGCATTTTGATAGCATCATGGACAACTATTTTGAAGATTTCAAGGAAAGAATGAATAACAGGTTTCAAAATCCTCCTAAGCTTGTTGAGGATTATAAGGATGATGTATGCTTCATGGTTGACTGTGATAAGGTGTACATCTAGGCAGTCAAACCTCGAGTTGCATGGGTAAAACCTCTTCCCTGTGAGGTCAATATTGATGAAGCTAGGGACATCATAGAAGCACTAGTAAATGAGCCAGTAGACCCAAGGCAACAAATTTTTGGAACCTATGATGAAGCAAAGGCTAGAATTGAGCTTGAAATCAAGCTACCATAGGCCATAAGCAAAGGCAAGAGGAAGATAGAAAAATTGAAAACTGCATCTGGCCCTCTTATGCTAACAAAAGGAAAAGGTGAGGATGAAGGAGATGATGAAGAAGGAGGAGAAGAAGAAAAAGAAGAAGAAGGGTAGGGTAATAATTACCAAACCTAAAAAGAAACCAGCTACAATATTTACCAGAAGGACCAAAAAAAGTAAGCAAGAACCTATATTGGTTAGGCCTATACCTACATTTGAGGAAAGGCTCAAACAACTGGAAGAAGGAGCTGGAATCACAAATTTCAAAGCATTGAAATTTGAAACTAGAACAGATGCTGAGAAGATTTAGATAGAGGAACTAGTACTAAGCAAGATGGGTAAATGGAAATACTCTCTGAACCAGCTTGCCTCCCAAATCTCAAAGGAACTATTGGAGAGATTGGAACTAAGATGGGAATCAGCATCCCAAATGGTAAAAGATATCTATGAGCAATCCCTGAAGAATCTTCAACCAAGTCTCACTGGAGTAGAAGTAAAAATAGCAATGAAAAACCATGAAGTTAAAATGATGATCAGATTCCATACATGTTTAATTTTGATCAAAGACATTGAGCATGTTGTAAATGATGCTACAAAGATGTGGAAAAACATCTATCATCTGCATAAGCCCAGTGAAGACCCAGTGGAAATCAAAGATGATAACAGCAATGATAGTGATGATATTGATGGCACTCCATCCATCACAATTTTATCGAGTGAGCTTCATGCATTAATGGGAGAAGACAAGGAGGAAGAAGCTAAAGAAGAAGATAAGGAGGAAGATGATCCAGTAAAAATTCTAGCAGCAGTCATTGCATCCCTTCCTCACTCTCCACCTAAAACTATCACATCATCAAGGTTGGAGTCAGATTCAACAGGTTTGATAGCATCCACATTAGATTTATCATCTGCACCTACCACATCATAGCTCTAGGTATCATCAATGGAAGTGTCTACCACTTCATCTATTAAGTTGTAGCCCTCTCCTTCATCAACTGAGCTAGCCTCCTCAGCTCCATCATCTTCAGTTAGTATAGTAGTACGTTCCACAATTTTGTTAGCTACATTAGCACCAATTTTTGCACCAGTTAGTCTTCCCATTATAAATATTCCAGCTTGTTCTAGAATTTTGTCTACATTACCTGCATCTACTTCAAATCTAGTTAGATCAGATACTGCATTACTAAGTGTATCACAATTTTTGGGAAGTACTCCAATTTTTTATCCGGTAAATACTCCTATTGGCACTCAGCCCTTAAGTATACCAGTCTTCACTGGTAGTCCTTCCATCTCCACTATTGTGTCCACTACCAAGGTCAAATCAGTCATCACAGAAGACAAACTAAAGCAACCATCAAGACTTCTACTCACTGGAGAAGAAATTCCTAAGGATATTGACCTAGACGCAGAAATAGTGATTCCAAAAATTGACTACAAAAATGCTACCATTGAAGAAATGAGGTATGCTAGTCAACTAATAGAGATGAAGGCTACACAAAAGTAGTTAAGGTCTGAATGGGATAAGGAGTACAGAATAATTGAGAATGCCAAAAATATAATTACAGAAGCTATAGGTGTTGAAGTAGATTCTACTCAATGCATTTTGATTCAATTAAAAGAGGCTATAAATAAATTCAATGAGGACACCTCCGATGAAGAAAAATTGATTGAGAAGGCTGAAAGAAAATTTGATAATAAGGTGCTTGAGCACATTGCTCAGTAGATTGCAATAAAATAGATAGAATTGTCCACAATTCTGGTCAATCTTGAAAATTCTTTTAATAATGTAACTTCACTTTTTGCCAAAATTTGTGATGTTACCAAATATAGCAAGGAGATTAAGGAAAAATTAAATAAAATTGATGAGGATATGAAGGTCAGTGCCTAAAAGCTGCAACTTGACCCCAATTCAAATTCATCCCATCATCTCAGAATCAATTTTTTATCAAAAAGTAGGTAGAACTATTGAGAGAGGAAGCTAGGATCAGATCTACACTGATTGACATCCAGAATATGATTCTTCCTATCATCGACACAATGCAAAAACACATTGCCTACTCCAAAACATTGATCCATGACAACAATTTCTTAGTTGTAGATCATGTGATTGAACTTTTAGCTGAAGTTCAGATAGCACTCTCCACCTGCAAAATTTTGTAAGAAAATTGGGATAAGACTTTGGCTCTTATTCTCAAGGTACATTCTAAGTTTATCTCCCATTTTGGTGTTTCTATGTAAATATATATTGTTTAATTTGGCATTATTGTCAAAAAGGGGGAGATAGAGTACCAAAGAAGAGATAGAGACATATGTAAATAATGAAGCCATGTGTATAGATAAGAGATATTTGTAAATACTATGTGCATATTGTATGTGGGAGATATATGTAAATCAGAATGTCAAATTTTGCACATAAGTTTTGGCTCATACATGTTTTTGTCACTAATGCAAAAGGGGGAGATTGTTGGAATTATGATATATTTGTCATTAGTGCAAACACTTATTTGATTCTGAATGCTTACCGAGCTCATCAATTAGTCTACAGTATATACCAAGCATTCAGTGGCTACCTTATAAGTTCAGCAAGTAAATAGTTCTTACCAAGCATTCCAAAGGATACCGAGTGAATGGGCAGTTCAGCAATGCTCACTGAGCAAAGGAAGGTAAATGAAGAACTCAGTGCTCACCAAGCAAAGGAAGGTAAATGAAGAACTCGGTGTTCATCGAGCAAAGGAAGGTAAATGAAGAGCTCAGTGTTCACCAAGAAAAGGAAGGTAAATGAAGAACTCAATGTTCATCGAGCAAAGCAAGGTAAATGAAGAACTTAGTGTTCACCAAGCAAAGCAAGATAAATGAAGAACTTAGTGTTCACCGAGCATAGGAAGGTAAATGAAGGACTTAGTGTTCACTGAGCATAGCACGATAAACAAAGAAGTTAGCTTTTATCGAGTGACACTATATCTACCAAGTCACCAATGGTTACCGAGTTCCAAGCAGTATTGTGTGGCTAGTATGAATCAAGCCTCTACTTCTACGGAGTGCATGATGATGCCGAGTATTAGAAGGTCACCAAGTCAACTTGAGGAACTTGAGTTTTCTACTATCTGACCAACTCAGTAATGTTTTTTTCACTTGTGTTTTGGCTGACCTTGTAGTTGTAAATATTGAAATGGTATATATGTAATATATGATATCATTTGTAACATGATATGGTGTATTAAAAAAAAAAAAAAAAAGGTAATTTTTGCATATGAAGAAGGTATTGATATATTCTGAGAAAACTAAAAGTGAATCAACAACAAAATAAAAGGGAATACAACAAGGTCAACATAAAAGCAGAAAAGTTATACCTATCACATCAGGTGATCAATGCAACAAGGATCTTATCAGCAAATAGTTGTAAGTAGATCCGTTGCTTCATCCTAACAGGTGAATCAGTTTATAAATCCTTTAACTAGGTGGACCTAAAAGTCTTTTTGTAAATCTACTAACAGAGTGCATACTTCACTGTGTGTTTGTAAATCCTCTAACAAGGTGGATCTAGCAGTCCTACTTGCTCCTAACAGGGAAGATTACCAAAAGTGATCATTGCAAGCCTGAACATGCGAACTTTATACTGTAGTATTGAAGTTTTGTGGGTATCATCCCAACCCCATTTTTACTTTCTATTTGGAAAGTTTCTGGGTCACCAAATCTTTGTGTACATGTGCAATAAATGTTTGTTCCTTTAGTTATGCAGTAGAATAGATGAATGAATGATGAATGGGTAAAATTTTGAATGGTTTAAAAGTTTTATAAGTTACTGATTCACCCCTCTCCTCTCAGTCACCTACCTTATCCAGAATATTTCCAACAGTTACATGGACTAGCAAGAAACAAAACTACATATCTCAATCTACTATTGAAGTTGAATATGTTGTTGTTGCAATAAATTGTATAAACATTGTATGGATCAAATAGCTACTTAAAGGTATAAAGGAGGAAATCATTGAACTTGTGATACTTTATTGTGATGATACATGTGTTATAAATATGTCAAAGAATCTTATGATGCATACAAAGACTAAGCACGTTGCAATTCAGTATCATTACTTGAGAGAGTTAGTTCAAAACAAAGAAGCGAAGATGGAATATGTGAATACAAAAGAAAAAATAGATGATATCTTCACAAAAGCATTTCCTAAGGATGCTCATGAGTATATAAGAGGTAAACTAGGGGTGATACCCCTATCCAAGGCTATTTAAGAAGCATGAGAAGTGTCATGCATCAACTAAGATGATTGACATATGTTACATATTGTTGTAGTGGATCTTACTTTAAGGGCTTCATAAAGTAATCAAAGAGCTAGAGCTATAGATTACTCACAAGCTAAGTGATAGAGGGAGAAAATGACAATGTTCATATCTCACATGTTAATATGACAAGTCTTTGGCATTATTGTCAAAGAAGGAGAAATATAGAAAGAGGGGAAAATAGAATATCTACTCAGAGGGGGATAGTGTACTTGATTATTACTACACAGAGAGAGAAATGGTTAAAAGACATACATCTACCTAGTAAGAGGGAGATAGTGCTAAGGGAGATATAAGAATAGATAGACATAGACATATATCTGAATATTAGAAAGAGGAGGTGATCAAGAGGGAGTCATAAGGATGAGTTGATTGTCTATTGATCAAAACATGATTTTCTAACCTATACAGAACATGAAAGTTGTTGATAGAGGGAGATATTTCAATACAAGGAACTATTTTCTTTTTGGTATTATTATTGGTACTAGTTTTTCATCAATTCAAAAGAGGGAAACTATTGAAAAAACATTGATACAAGTATGAGAATGTATTTTAATCATTGTTTTGTCATTGATGTCAAACCTTCTACTTGTTGGTAAGACAATTATTTAGTTGATTTGAGTAATATCATTTATTTGATTGATGAAGAGGATATCATCAAATAAGATAACAAAAGCACCTAGAGAAAAGGTTGAGTTATGGTATGTAGAAAGGAGTACAAAGATCTACTAAGACAGTGATGATATAGTGCATTGATTATCTACTTAAGATTGTAAAATTTGGATACACTGATTAACTCTAGAAGAACAAGTAAGATGAATTGAGTTTACCAAGCTTGACCAAGTGGATAATAGATGTCAAGAAAATTTAGTGCAAGATGAGCAAAAAATCAATTGGAGCCAAGAAAATTCAAATTTTAGTGTATGTCGAGTGATATAGTGTAAGCCAAGTAAAGTTTATTTGATGCCAAGAACCAGTAAACTTTAGTGTTTGTCAAGTTATCTAGTGGATGACAAGTGGAAGAACAACATTTTTATGTTGAGTTTTAGTACTAATGTTAAATCATGGATTTGATGAATCTAAGCTAACTATTTTATTTTCTTGAATTTTATTATGTGTGTGGAAGATAGCTATAATGAATTGGTGGAACAAAATTCATGGTAAATTGTTTTGAGGTGAATTCAAAGAGTATTGAAGGAGAAGTTTCTAAAAGGGACTAAAATGAAAATATTGGTAGATTGTTTGAATCCTACCTAATCATACCTAACCCTAAAATGGACAATAGAGGATGAACAAAAAAAGATCTCAATTTTCTATTTATAGAGATGGTTGGTCAGAAGCAAGGTTGGTCAATGTTTGAGAACCTATGTTAGACAAGAGGTCTAACATATTGCTTCATTTCAAAGACTTATATTGGAAAGAAAAGTAAGAAGGCTTAAGAGTGTGAATTCTTGAAGGGTGAACAAGCTATGAGAGCTAAGGTGTATGAAAGCCAAGAAGAATGGAGGACTCAAATAGGGATTTGATGAGTTATAGGTTATTATTAGATCAAGCCTTATCGTTACTTTCTAGCCATTGTACTAGTCTAGGCTAAATCCTTAGGATTAAGGTTAACCTAATAGTGATTTGTAAATCCTTTAACTAGTCCAAGTGAATGATCTAAAGTCCTCTAACAACGCTTGCTCCTAATAGGTTGATTGAAATCCTCTAACCATGTCACATTCAACAGTGTGTATTGTAACCTTTAATAGGGTTGGCCTTTCACATGCCATCACTTCAAAAGAGTGGGAATGAGTAGCATGTTACTAGGAATATTTCCCAAATTGGGTTTCCACATATAATCATTATGTCAAATATTATGTTATTGAATCTATTATGTTTCATGTTTTTATTTCTACAAAGTTGATTTGATAGTAACCTATAAAGTTTAAGTATTATATGATCTAATGGATGCATGGATGAATATGTTTTATCAATATGAGTTCACTAAGTTGTGAAAATTTTTATTTGAACATTTGGACCTTGGATAAGTGATTCAAACCCCCCCCCCCCCTCTTAGTTATTCTAAAGAATTCCAATATTTATCAACTCTAATCATTTAGTAATCATGCATTACTATTAGTTCCTTAACTTTGGAGATTTTTATTGGAGCTTCTCCATCGCACTCTTTAGAATAGAATCCATAGCTAAAAGTTTCATGATCTTTGACACCTAGAATCTTGATGGATTAGTAGCCTCTTCAAAAAATGTTAAGAACATAGATTTCATTCATTCAATATCTAATAACTTACCATTATTGGTGACATATGATTTAGTATGCATAACCTTTACATGTCTGAATATTTTGTCCATGACTTTTTTCACCAAATCATATACATCCTTCAACTCACTTTCAAACTGCACTAAGCTCTCAACTTTGAATTCTAGTGATTTCTTCCTATGAAGCAATGGTTCTTATCCTATTTTGTGAATTTTGTGGGTCACAGTCTCCTTAGTTTTCATATCAATTACCTCCTCCAATAAGGTCAAATTATCTACTAGGCTCTCTAATGGTTTGTGCATTGAGGTTTAAAGATTGGGCACTACTTCTCTTAATTTTTTAGTATCTAACGGTAGGTTTCCAAGGTTTTCAATGAGAGGGGGACCTTGGACCTTCATTTGATCAATCTAGGCATGGTCAATTTGACCAAACTGCCTCTCTTTTTGTAGTTTTAGTAGAAAATTCTTGTTCTCCTTTGCACTTGGGTCAAATTTTCTTGTAGAGGTGTTTCCTAATGCAGCTCTAATGTAGTTCATCAATTTCTTATTAGAAGCTTTGAGGACTTCTTTTTCTAATCTCAATTCTTCGATTTTATCCTTAATCTTTTCATTGGTTCATTTCTAGATGTTGACCATAGAATCATGTACTAGGATTCCTATATCAATCATTCTAACCTCAAAATAATTACTAGTTATCTTATGAAATTTTCCCTTATTCTAAGGTTCTGCAACTTTTACCTGTACATGACCAATAGAGGAATTTGTGGCTAATGCTGCTATAGTCTTCTATTTATTTTCCTTCTTTTATGTTGGATGAGTTGAAGTTTCTTGCATGATGAGGTCCTTAGATGGAGCATCCTCCTCACACCTTCTATTTTTTTGTTCAATTGTCTCTTCCAACCAAAACTTATTTTAAAGAACATTGAGTATGAATTGCATAGCCCTAGGATCAAATAGCTTCCTAGCAACTAGAGTGGTTATCTTTCTTTGGCTTGCAATAGAGAAAGAAGTAGCCTTAGTAATAGAGAGGGATAGATTATCACCTTGCCCATCAATAGAGAAATAAGTAGCCTCATGTTCTTGACCATCTAGATGATTATTATCACCATCAAGGTTGTTGACGGGCATAGGGGAAGAGGGTTTAGCCACTGAATTCTCCTTTTCCTTTTCTCTTTCCTTGTCTTTCTCTTTTCCCCCTACCTTTCCTATGTCTAGCAGAGGTCCTCCCCCATAGGTTGGGGTTATTTGAACATTATTTTTAGGAGGTTGATCTCCTCCACCAAAAAATTATGTTACTCGAGTTGACATTAATATAGCAGCAGTCGTGGATGTAGCGGCAATTGATAGGGTTTTCCTAGAAGCTACTCCATTAGTAGAACTTGTAGTTCCATATCTTTTCTTCCTTGCTTTGGTCACTTCCACCCACTTGATTTCCCTTTTTATTATTCCATACATTAGGACTTCCATTGTGTCAACAACATCACCTTCAAGTGAAGTTGACACAATGGGAGTTTTCGTTATTTTCTCATAGGTTGAGGGACGCATGTAGGAGCCATCATCTACAAGATTGGAAACATAAATAGTGTCATTATACAATTTAATATCATATTTTTTTAACCTAAACTAGTACCTCTCCCTAGTATGGTATTAATCATGACATTCTATCCAATAGTCTTAGATGATCCCTTAAAATTTTCACTAGGTCATACTAGGGCCCTATTACCTCATAATCAATGAATTTAATTTTTCTCTCAAAGGTTTTAACTATATTTTGAGCATCATATTGAGAAGAATAAGAGTAATTTCCTACCACTATTGGAAAGGGAATCTTGGCTATCTTCTTCACATTAGAAGACAAGGTGTTCACCTCTAGTATTTTCCGACATAGCTCAATAAGAACAACCCTATCCTCTGGATACTTGGGGAGCCCTTTTAGGAAACCATCAAATGCACCAATCCTTAGGTATGTGAAAACCTTTTCTCAAGGCACCCTTGGAAATCCTAGCACAACCTCATTGTAAAGGCATCATTAACCTTTACATATTCTTCAAATCTCCTCTACAACTATAGGTGAGGATAAAACTCATATACCTCAATGTTCTCATCATAGTCTTCAATACTAAGAAGACAAAACTAGAGCTGATGTGTGTCTATGGAATATAATAGATATGATGACATGTAGAATTGTCCAAATTCCTTAGCTAATAGCCAAGAGGAAAGCTCTTCACATTTAACTTGAGCCTAATCAATATGCAATCCCTCAGCATAGATGGCATGGTATAAGTAGAAGTGATGCTTCAAGAAATATAAGATCTCTTCTCTTCCTTTTAAGATTAGCAACAGTGCCAAGATGTCAGCAATTTCTCTATTTAAATTGGTTCTAAAAAGAGTCCTTGGCATCTTACTCTTTTTGGAAAGAGATATCTAAAACCAAGTTCTTTGCATTTCCTCTCTCCTTAGAGTATTCTTCTCATTGAACATCAATGTAGAGGTGGAAAATTTGATGTCCCAATATTCTTCTTTTACTGGGATGTCAAATGTAGATTGCATCAATTCTTTGTTTACAAATAGCAGGATCGACTAATCAAATAGAAATATTTTCTTCAACTTTGGGCTATATATTTCAATATATTATTTCACTAGTTCTAACACTTGTATAGCCATGGGGAGCCATGTAGATTCAACTAATCTGATCTCCTTTAGTTTCTGGGTGATTGGGTGAATGGGTTGGGAATTGAGCCTTTTGTGTAGGTTGCCCAAATCATAAAATTTGAGGGAGGTTTCTAAATAGTTCTTTAATTCACATTCCAACCCATTATATGATCATATCTTGTTTCTTTGATTTCTATTGGCTTATATTTTCATAGAGGATGCTGGGTTTTTTTACACTACTAAGAAACAAAATACTTAATATGAAGATGTTGAAGATCACAATAACATAAGGATTAGCTACTTCCTATAAATAGCTATATGTTCTTCAGATTTGGACCCCACTTCAAGAAAATCATGCAAGATTCTCTACTCTTTTGGCTCTGCAAATGCACCCTAAGGGATAAAATATTCACAAGATGATACTATTTCATTCATTCCATGTCATTTTACAACAATTTTCATCCCTTATAGTAGATTGGTCACAATTCTTCTTAGATCCATAGATAATCCTAGGAAATAGCAACTAACTAAGACTTAGAGGTTAAATGTAAACAAGTGTTGCCTGGCTTTGATGTTCTTCAAACATTTAAAGTAAAATTGATTTTGATTTTTTTTAATTGTGCTTAATGCTCATCCATGTTTTTTTAAATTGAACCGATTAGTGCCTCATCCATTGGGATTTATAGTCTCTCCAATTCCTTGACCTAATTGACTATATTACAATTAGCATTATCAAAAATTCTGTCTAAATCTCATTCTTATGCATATCTTTATTATTGGGTGGAAATCATATCATATCACTAAATCATTTACTTAACTCATTGAATTACAAGCAATAGTGATATGATATACAACCTATCCTAGTTGCACTGAATTTGAAAAAGGCTTTACCCACATAATTTTAAAAATTGCTAGTAAATAACAATGGAGATAAGATTGAGAGAAGAAAGAAATGGGGACAATTCATCTTTATATTAATTCTCTTTGAAAATTATATAACACTGGAAAAGAACTCAAAACAATTCAATAAAAGACACAATGATCCTGGAAAATTAATGCATTCTCATATTTGTAGAGAAATACATCAGGAAATTCACATCAAGGACTAGACTAACTGTATTCTAGCAAACTAAAAGTTGTATAATGACTCAGGCCCTTTCTCTAGCCTTGGAATCTCACTTATATAGTGTGAGATGCAACAAGATTTAGTCTTAGAGAGTGCTAATAGTTTTCCTTCAGACATAAAGATATTTACAATGTTACTATCACAAAAGGAAAATAAATTGGTGTAACATAATGGTTTACATCAAGAATATTCTTCTGTGGGACCACTTTTGCTTCACCTTTTGCTGCAATTTTTGTTGATGAGAAGTTAATGATAGGCTTTATTATTATTTTTGTTCCTCGAAAGATGTAGCCAATGAATTTTGTTTGTGATGGACCTAGCTTTGATTTTTGTAGACTTACATCAACTCGAGGCTCTCCATCCACATCATCATGCACTATTAAAACAGTAGCTATATCTGACTGCCTAGTTGCCATCTCATTAGTTGGGACCATTATGCTTGTCACTGTAGTTGATTATTCTATTTTTTCTTCTTTTCTTATACTGATGTATTAGTTATTTTGCTTCTCATCTTGGTCCAAAGCATCTTCTTTTATTTCCATTTGTTTTGCATGCACAAAATCATCCATCCATTTGTTGAAAATTGTGTCATATGGCCAATCAAAACTTAGAACCTCTCACTACTTTTGGATCGCAAAATCTCCTAGCTTATTAATTTCAACAAAATCTTCCCTAATGGAGTTATAAAACAATTGCACTTTAACAATTTCCTCAGTTGTCATTGCCCATAGAAAATTCCCCTTTTCACTTATGACTCCATTTATTTTGTGGCATAATAAATCATCTAATTCTTTGCTCCATTCCTCATTTTCTTTTAGTTTATCTATTTTTTTAAGTGCATGGGGAAAGAGTTCAAAATTATCACCTAGATATTTAGAAAGACAAATTATTATCCTTTTTTGCATTGCAACCCTCTTATCATCAAAATTAGGTAAATCATTGGTCATATCAAAAAAAAATATCTACACACATGATAGACTAATAACTGAAACACACAAAAGGGTGACATCCTTATCCCTACTTCCCCATTTACTCATAATGGGATTTAGAGCATCTTCACCATTCTTTATTTCAGTCCATATGTCCATTATTTGTACCATTTGTTCATAAAATTTTGGCCATTCAATCTTCTCTACCAAATACAAGATTGTTTTCCTAATTTTATCTTCATATAAGTCATTCAACTCAACATGTAGGGCCTAGCTTTTATTCTTTTCTTCTTCAAATTCTTCAGTTGTATAGAATTCTGGCCTTGATGAAGTATTAGTTAATTCTACTAAGGGATGTGACTTGAATGGATCAACTAGGGGGGGACGATAAGAAATTTGAGGCCTACTAGATTCTCCTACCTTTCTCTTTCCAAGTTGTTTGTCCATTTGGGCCACTTGAACCTCCAATTGATGTATCCTATTTCCTCTCTCCTCATATGCTTTCATTATTTCTTCAAACTTGGCATTGAGATCCAAAAACTTGATTTTATCCTTTTTAGAAACCACCACCCCAAGGTTCATCATTTCCCTACTCATTTTGGACACATTTTCACTATCTACCTCCTATGCTTTATACACCATGAGGCTACTTGTATGCTCAGCACTTCAAATTTCTTGTAGCCTAGTTTTATCCCTCTTTTTATTAGACCATATCACCAATGCCTAGTGATCACCATTGTATTTCAATCCTCTATGTGCCTATAGGATCTCTTCCTTAGTTTTAAACTAAGTATCCATTTCCTTCCTAATAGAATAAAAAATCATAGTATTGGCTATGTCCCATTCAAGAAAAATTAAAAATCCTGAGTCTTTTAATAGTTGCCTTCCCCCTTCAGGGGTTATATGTGTAAATTCCTCCATGAAGTTAGCTTTAACTTCATTCTCAATTTTAGAGTCCAACTTATAAGGTTGTTCTTCTTTTATTAATTTATACTTATTTCCAAAATTACCAATATTTATCCTCCATAAAAATAGCAAAGGATAATGTTGACAAGCCATTTTATTGGTATTCCATGTTGATGTATATTCCCGCATTTCATAATGTTTGAACATTTTCACAAAGTGGTGAAGCATCGATCGTTAATCTTGCAAAGATCGATGACCATAAAGGATCCTTCTATCTTCATAACTCCATCTTTAAAATCATAGGCCCACCAGTACAATCACCTTTTAGCTCAACAAACACATAGACCATCCCACTAATCATCTTGTTCTATATCAATATGTTTTTCCATGCTAGCAAGACTAAGAAAACTTCTTAATAACTAGCCCCACTTGTCCACATGGCAAGTAGGTGCTTCCCCACTTTAGTTAAACTTCATTCACTTATATATTGTGGGGATGTGCCTTTAGTTGATCTTCCTAAGATCAATGATGCATAAATCTCATGCCTTTTATGACCCAGTCAACAAGACCAACCAATGAAATATGTTGTTCTTTTTTGACATGTTCTAATAGTTGCCAACTACTTCAACACCCTTTTAAACTAAGAGGCATGACATCACTTAGTACACATGCCAAGTGAGTGGTTTACCACATTAGTTAAATTTTGCATATTTCCATGAAGTGGTAATATGCCTACTGTAGTTCTTCCCATGATCAATGGTGCAATGTTATAATACCACAAAGATGACCCCACTACTTAGCTCAACCAATGACATAGCTCAAAATTCCAATGTGCTCTAAGAACTTTTTGACATTTTTGAGGATGTTCTAACATCTCAAGCTTTTGTGACATGTCAAAACGGTAATTTCATAGGATGCTATGTGGCAAGTAGGTGCTTGCCTACATTTCATAAAGGCTGAGAAACTCCATATTGTGGACAAGCACTATCCATTGATCCTTAAAAGCTTGATGGTTACAAACATAAACCCTGTAGTGGTTAAAAATACCATGGGAAAATATTAAGGAAACAACGAAGGTAAAACAATAGTTTAAAACAAAGGTTTACAACAAAGGATAATTAAATTTTAGAAAAGTAACCTAAAAAATAAATAAATATAGGAAAACGTAAGAGATAAATCCTTAGGATAACGAGTTTCCCACGCCAAAATTTTAAAAAAAAAATTTCAAATTTTAAATAAAACTAGGGCACATAACAGGGTTGTCATGAATTTCTAATAATTTCACCTAGGGTTTGGACATATCTCAAAATTTTAAAACATGGGACTAATGGGTTTTTCACTATAGAGTGACAAAAATACATGGTGAAAAACTAGGCCAAAAGAGGAGACCAACTGCTTTGATAAAATATCTATTACAACATGAAGAACTGTATTTGGGGAAAATATGATCATATAGATTTAGAAATTCAAACATTTGTGCCACACGAATGAAATAACTCATAACTAATGGTCATAATGGTTGGATTTTTAATGAATAAGATAGGTTAATGTCTCTTTAAAAAAAATTATCATTACCCACCTAGTGATTCATAAATTTGATGATCATATCATTCACTTAAATCTACATATAATAGCAAGTTTAGTCACTTACTGACTCAATTAGTTTTTGACTCAATGGAAACCCCCCTCTTTAGTTTAGAATCTAGAACAAGATCTCACTCCTTATTCAAAGAT
Organism: Cupressus sempervirens; assembly: GCA_028749045.1. Classification (NCBI taxonomy): domain Eukaryota; kingdom Viridiplantae; phylum Streptophyta; class Pinopsida; order Cupressales; family Cupressaceae; genus Cupressus; species Cupressus sempervirens. The sequence goes on along the minus strand of CM053789.1, from coordinate 815,817,123 downwards.
AGGAAAATGTAATCACATAAAAATGGTACAATCAAACAAGTGCCCATAATCTCAAAAATAAAATAAAAATCATCAAAAATCCTAACACAAAAGGAAATCTATTTCTATCACTTAATCTAATCAGTGTATCAAATTGCATAAAACCCTTAAAATGCAAAAATCTTTTAAAATATCAATTAATTCCTAAATATACAATGATAAATAGAAATAAATCACCATAGAGCATTTAATTTAATTCAAATGTCCTATCAAATTAATTAAACCAAATCCATTTTCTAATTATAGATTCAAAAGGAATTTAAATTGATTAAATTGAATTAAATCTCCAAAGTTTTAGCACATGAAATTAAAAGTATATACTTTATATGATATAAACCATCTTGATTCATGGAAAATTGGCCCGAATTTTTACTAGACGCAATCCCCTCAGTTGGTATAGCATTTTTCGGTATATTGATTGCCTTTATTTTCTATATACCTATTTACTTCTTATCAAAGGATGTATATCATAAAACAAATCCTAATATGAAGATTATTATGGACCAATCGATTAATATTATCTATAATTGGTCTTTTTATCGAGCTTATATAGACATATATTATGACATAATCTTGATTAAAGGTATACGAGGATTAGCTGAAACAAGTAATTCATTTGATCAATGGGCAATTGATGGATTCCCAAATGGAATAGGGTTTTTAGGCCTTTTTGTAGGAGAGGAAATCAGATGCTTAGGGGGGGGACGTATATCTTCCTATATATTCTTTTCTATATTTTTTATATTAATATATTTATTTATTTTCATAATATAAATAATGAAAATTCTAACAATAGAAAACTAGAATGTTATATTGAAGTTGTGCTCTTTATCAACATTGATGTTTATAACATCATCCTATTTCAATATCATTCCCTAAATAATATTTTTTATAGATTGTTAAAATTCAGTTATTTCATCAACTCGTTTACGTTTACATAGAACAATATAGAGATAGATAAAAAAGAAATGAAAGATTATGAAATATTTGATTGAAATGCTTGCTTAAAAATGAAAGACTACGATCGCTAATATGAAGTCCATTTTCATACTTTACCACTTCCTAATAATTCATTTCAAATCCTCAAGCAGATCGAATAAGATTTTGCATATCCTATGTAAAATGTTCAATACGTCGAATACGTAAACAGAATAATTCAATTAGTTTATTCGAGAATTCCGATTCAAATCAATTCATTGAATACAATAAGAATACTTTTAAATCGATACTAAAAGGGTTTACAATTGTCTTGGAAGTTTCGTTCGCAATGCGATCAAAACATTTCATAAAAGGAATGGATGGATGGAATAGTCTCTGATCCATCCATTGCATATTTCCTTTTATGGAGGATAAATTACCACATTCCAATTATATATCAGATATACGAGTGCCCTATTCAATTCATCTGGAAATTTTGGTTCGACTTTTTCATCGCTGGATCCTAGATGCTCCTTCTTTGCATTTATTACGATCGATTCTCCATGAATGTAGTTTTAGTAAAGAAAATTTGAAGAAATCTCTGATTACACAGAGAGAAAATACGTTCTCCCTATTCCTTTGGAATTCTTATGTGTATGAATGCGAATCATTTTTAATTCCTCTTATTAAACGATTTTTTAATTCACAGTCATTGTTATATTACTCTTTTCTGGATCGAACTCATTTTGAGAAAAAGATCAAAGATATTGTTATATTTCCTCCTCAAAAAATTTCAACAAAAAAGATCTGTTTGTTGAAGGATTCTTTCATCCATTATGTGAGATATGGAGAAAGATCCCTTATAGCTCTAAAGGGTACGCATCTTCAAGTGAAAAAATGTAGATATCATCTGTTTCATTTTTGGCAATATTATTTTCATCTTTGGTTTCAACCGTATAGGATATGCAGTCTTGAATTATCCAAGATTTTTTTTTTTTTAGGGTTTTTTATGCATGTTAAAATGAGACCTCTCGTGGTTAGAGCCAAAATGCTAGATGATTTATTCATTACCGATCTTATTACCAATGAATTAAACTCAACAGCTCCGATTAAATCAATTCTTTTTTCTTTAGCTAAAGAAAAGTTTTGTGACATCTCAGGGTGGCCAATTAGTAAATTGTCTTGGACCAGTCTATCAGATGATGATATTCTCGATCGATTCGATCAAATTTGGATAAATCTTTTTCATTACTACAGTGGATCCATCAATCAAGATGGTTTATATCATATAAAGTATATACTTTTAATTTCATGTGCTAAAACTTTGGAGATTTAATTCAATTTAATCAATTTAAATTCCTTTTGAATCTATAATTAGAAAATGGATTTGGTTTAATTAATTTGATAGGACATTTGAATTAAATTAAATGCTCTATGGTGATTTATTTCTATTTATCATTGTATATTTAGGAATTAATTGATATTTTTAAAGATTTTTGCATTTTAAGGGTTTTATGCAATTAACACATTCTTTAGAATAATTCAAGTAATTTGGAATTAGTTTTTCTTTATGATAGATATAGAAAATAAGAATGATCCACTCTTAGTCTTTGAAATCTCTTTTTTACCCTTCAATATGATCTATACATTTTCAATCCAATCTAGAACATCTCATCCAGATTATAATCTAAAATAGTTGGAATAAAAAATATATATATATTATATAGCAAGTGCTTATCTATTAATCTTATAATAAGAGATAAAAATATAATACATTATATATATATATATATATATATATATATATATATATATATATATATATATATATATATATATATATATATATATATATATATAGCAAGTGCTTATCTATTAATCTTATAATAAGAGATAAAAATATAATACATAGGAAATATAAGAAATGATATCACAAGGTCAAATTTTGATAGCCCTTCTTATTGTTGTTACTTTTATAATAATGATTTTAGCTTTCAGATTAGGTAGAGCACTGTATTCTTCATAATTTAGTCAATTAATTCCTTATCTAGCAAAGACAATGGCCTGGCCAGATACTGGTCGGGCTAGAAAAAGCAAAAAATTGTTTGAAATGGAATTTTAAAAAAAAATTGGATTCTCACAAATGTTGGTCTTTATTTAGTGAAATGCTATATTCATTTTAGATCTGCCATCTAGGAGAGATGGCTGAGCAGACTAAAGCGGTGGATTGCTAATCCGTTGTACAAACTATTTTGTACCGAGGGTTCAAATCCCTCTCTCTCCGTTCAGTCTGAGATTACTCCTCAAAACCTATTAAGGAATTTTGACAAAATCTACTTTCTAATCTTTTTTTCTATTCTTTACACCCAGGATTTCATCCTGGATCGTTTGATAGGAATCCAAAGATAAAGAGAGAAACAAAAAATATCACTACTATGTAAACGAACAGCTTAAGAGTAAGCATTATGTAATCTCCGAAATTATTCTTATTAGAAAACGGAATAGATCATCAATTTTTGTATCATATATTGGCTATTGGCATTGGCTGAGCAAAGAAAAAAAGCAGATTCAAAATTGAATCTATTTTGTTTCTCTTTTCTTCTTTGCTCAGAATTGAACAGGATAAATAGGAATTCAAATACTAATTAAACTACCCTAAACTCATTTAAATTAAAACCACTAAGCCTTGTTATACAAAAGCTAATAACAAACATTCTTTACTTACAGCTAGTAAGGAATCAATTAGAGGAATTGGATTCTACAATGATGGATGATTTTATTTATAAGGAAGAAGACGAAGAATCATTTGAGAGAAAAAAAATATATATTTTACCATTTTGAATAATGTTTATCGATTTTGTTTTTTATTTCTTTTCAATAGAAGTCGGTTCAGTTACAATATCTTAAAAACATAATTTTCTATGCAACTAGAGTATCATATATAAGTATAGTTTAATTCTATTTATTGAACTATAATAAAGGTGGATATAGGCATTTTTATTTTTATTTGTAAATGATAGCAAAGGAGAAATATTTATGTATGAAGTTCAATGTCTAGATTTCGTACTTACAGAGAAAAGTGTTAATCTATTTGAGAAAAACCAATATATTTTAAATGTCGATTCGGGATCAAATAAAACAAACATCAAAAATTGGATTGAACTTTTCTTCAATGTTAAAGTAATAGGAGTCAATAGTTATCGACCTCCGCAAAAGAAAGAAAAAAGAGGAAATAGAAAACAAATAATGAAACATAGAATGCATTATAAATGTATTATTATTACACTAAAACTAGGTGATTCTATTCCACTTTTTCCTTCAAAATGAAACTTATTGGAATTGTCAAACATGAACACCTGTTCGTACAGGACTTTGATTCCGGGCACACGTGATAAATCTCTATCAAATTTTGATGAAAAAGTCCAATCTCATCCACAAAAGAATTTGACTTCTGGCTGGCATCATTGTGGGAAAGGTCGTAATAACAGTGGAATTATTACCATACGTCATAGAGGAGGAGGTCACAAGCGTCTGTATCGTCAAATTGATTTTCGACGGAATGAAAAAAACATACTGGGAAAAATTGTAACAATAGAGAGTGACCCTAATAAAAGTGCATATATCTGTCTTGTGCACTATAGAAATGGTAAAAAGACATATATTTTGCATCTCGCCCAATGTATCTCGCAGCCTGTATTGCTTGTTCACTATAATTCATAAATCTCTAAAAAATCAATTATTTGACTAAATATTCAATAAATTGAGAAAAAATTGACTAAAAGAGATAAATATTCAATTCAATTTGAGTTGAGTTGAAATATTCAATTAAATTTCAATTATCTTCTCCAAAATTGAAAATTGATGAAAAAAAGGATTGATTGAAAGAGTTGTGTTGAGTTCTAATTTCATAATAAGAAAATCAAATATTAAATGGAATTGTTAACTTGCCCATGCATAAATCAAAAAGAGAAGTCAAGGGAATTATACCACCATTTTAGGAAGTTAACTAGGCAATCTAACCCAATCTACTCTCAATCCCTCCCAATCAAGGGTGATGAACTAGTATGTCACCTCCTACAAAGACTTTTTCTAATAGAAGGTGTGTGGAGTTGAACTCAACTCTTCCCTATCTTGAAAATTTCTATAAAAGAAAGCCTTATAACCTTCATTTCTCATAAGACATGTATTTGCAATTGAAGAGTAAGATTACGATGGTAGAATTTCTATATAGACAATGTGCATCAGAATTTGTTCATATTATTGCTTTGTTATAACATATAGATTTCATTGTCTTTCATCTATCATTCATCTATTTTTCATACATATTTTCATGCAAAAATACAAAAATATAACCTTAGATCTGTTGTCATACTAAAATATTTTATTTCAATAGCATCTAGACACTGATACAACTTTTTATCTAAGAACTACAAACTCCTATTGATTAGAAGGAAATAAGTCACTTTCACATGGTGTTTTTCTTATTATTTGTTTACATATTTGGCTAACCATGGGTGTAAGTACATACTAAAGTGTGGTGTTTATAGATATAGGTACCATCTTTCACACACGCACACACCAATAACAAGGTTTTCTCCTAGCAGAGCTCACTTTAGAAGAGTGAAAATTTTTGGTTGCTAGTCTAAGGTGGTTTCTTCCTTTATAGGGTTTTCATGTTAAACATATTGGTGTAAAATGTGTGAATGTTGTTATGTTGCTAGTGTTTTTACATGTTATATTCATTTTACTATAACTCGGTACCAACTAGGTTAATGGTCAATAATAACTAATATGTATTGATGTTAGACACATATAAAAAAATGGTGAATAAATAGTTTGCAGTAAAGTGATTGAGTGATATAATTGATAAGTTTAATTAGTACATCGAGTGATTTCTTATTATGTTTATGAAATTTTTTTGGTATAAATTATTTGAAGGGATTTTAGGATAACTGGACATAGTTGATTCAAACCCCCAACCGCTCCCCCACCCCCCACGCCTTTCACCCCCTGCCTAATTATCTAACATGTCTCTCTATCAATTATCCTAAAAAAGGAGAAGATCGATAAAGAAAATAAGTACAAGGAGAACAAGTGGGCATGTTATGTTGCAAAAGAAGGTGTTATTGATGATGAGTTTGATGGAAAAGATGAAGAACAAATTATGTTTTTTTTTTTTTTAAAGTCAAGGAAGAGCCTACAAAAACTGATGAAATACATTTGATATCCATAATAAACACTAACAATGAGTGGATAATCAAAAGTTGTTTTTAACATCACATGACCAGTGACAAGAAAAAATTCATTGAAATTAAATAATGTGATGGAGGTGTAGTAAATTTTTCTTACAACAATCCCTATTTGTGAAAAGAAAGGGTACAATTGTTCTAAATGATAAACCATAGTGCAAGGATGTTTTTTTTTTTTAATGACCAAAGTATAACCTAATAACTTTGGATCATCTAAACAATAAATCTTACATGCAAGAGTTCAAGAAAGGAAAATGCAAAATTATTTGAAAATTTAGAGATGTGATCAATATTGATGAATACACAAGAGGTAACTTATTCCAACATATTTATACTATTAATAGTTGTTTTAATTCTAAGGTTGAAGATTTTTGGTTATGGCATGAAATTTTGTATCATGTCAACTTTGATGATTTGATTAGAGTAAGATGAAATTAGTAAGAGGATTTCCTTATCTAGGGAAAAAAAGACAATTTTATATTAAACGATTGTCAGCTTGGATAACCAATCCTAACTTTATTTGTAAAAATTACACTTCTAAAGGTATACTAGATATAGGTCATACATATCTATGTGGTCTTGAAACTCATACCTAACATGGAGATAGGTATTTCATTCTATCAAGTTCATGATTACTCTAGAATGATGTGGGTTATCTTTTTGAAGTGAAAATCAAATGTGTTATATATGTTTAAAATATTCAAATATAGAGCTTAAAGAGAAACTAGTAATAAGGTAAGAGGTTTGAGATTAGATAGAGGAGACAAGTTCACTTCACAAGAATTCACTTCATATAGTAAGAAATGTGGAATAAGAAGACAAGATGTCATCCCCCAAAATACCACAACAAAATTGAGTGATTGAATAAAGAAACAAGTAAATTATTGATTGTGCAAGGACTTTGATGTTATAGAAAGGTGTAGCTCAAACCTTTGGGAGAAAAGAGGTAAGCACTATATTCCATACACTAAATTGGGTACAACCAAAGAAAGGTACACACAAAAGAGCCTATAAGTTATGGTACGGAAGATCACATTGTGTGAGTTATTTCAAAGTATTTGGAAGTGGATTTTATATAAAAAGAAATGACTACTCAAGAATGTTTCAACCAAGAGAAGATGAAGGAATACTCCCAGGCTATTCCACAAATAGAAAATATTACAAGTTCTTTAACAAAAGAAAAAATAAGATGATAGAAAGAATTAATGTGAGGATTGATGAGTTTTATGAATAGAATGATGAGTCTAGTAACAAAGAACTAGAAGATTATAAGGGATTTATCAACATGCATCCTATTGAATAAAATGACAAGGAAAAATTGGTGGTAGAATAGGAAAACATGTAGGATCCAATTTAAGTGGTTGAGGAAGTTCCAAGAGTAGAACTAGTGTTACCAAGATATGTCAATCTTATCATTCCCCATATCCAATAATTGGTGATAAAGATGTTGGTTGTTGACTAGAAGGAAAGCAAGGGAAAGTACATGTTTTTCATCTTAGTTTTAACCAAAAATAGTAAAGTATAGTTTAAAGAAAGAAGACAAGGTAGAATTCATGAAGGAGGGATTAGAACAAATAGAAAAGAGCTAAACATGGACTTTAGTGCCTAGACCAATGGATAAAAATATGATTAAAAAAAAAGAGTTTTAAGGACTAAGATAAATGAAATAGGTGAAGTAGATAGGAAATGATGAAGGGTGCTCCCCTTAACACCATAAACACAAAATAGAAACAAAGAAACAATAGTAATTGTGAGAAAAAATATGGGATTCTTATTATTGCCACAAATGTGGGATTAAAGAATTTATAGTTACAATATGCTAACCCACATGGGTGCCTCCATTACTATAATCTGCAAGATAAAGCTATGAACTATCACCTAGAGTTGTCATAGACAATGTTTAGGAATTTTTTAACTAGGCAATTTTATGCCGCCCGATAAGGTTCTAGACATTCAAACCTAATACCTAGGGCCAAGAGACCCTAAAAATACATATAAATTTGGCTAAATACATTTTTGACATTTATTTTGGATGTTTTGGTCAACCCAACTTTGGAAGGCCATAACTCTCAAACCGTTGCTCTAGTTGGCTATTATAACCACTTTTCAAAAACCCCAGGTCTTGATCTATAGGCTCAAAGCGGTGCAAGCACCTATTTGTCAAGTTTTTGAACTTCATCTAGGAATTTTTAGCCACCAATGATGAGCCTAAAGTTTATATACCAAAATTTCAAACCAACAATCTATAATAAATCAATGAATACACGTGATATGGCATTGAGCATCAACTGGTAGGCCAATATACCCAAGATGAATATCCACCTCTAAAATTAGGACATTCCAAGCTTGTATGAAAAAAATACTAAAAATAGTAAGTTCCTAGAAATAGTAACCCCCTGTCTAATAGTCCTTATTGAAATGGAAAAGGCTGAAAACAAAAATATTCTTAGGTGATTCAAGATTTCCCTCCCACCCGAGATGCTCTTACATCAGACACCTAGGGTAATTTAAGAAGTGACTTCTTCATGTCTCAGATGTTCAAAGGAAAACCACGATGGTTAACCTCCTCCCTTGCTAGCCATAAAGAATACTTTATTAGCCTCCCTTTCCATTTCACTAGGTATTCTTCATAAGTTATATTCCTTGTACTTTTTCCAACACAATTGTCCAATATCTCCTCAACCTCTTTCCTAGCCAAACTAGCTATTGGAATACTCCACTAGGCTTCTACAACTTTATCTCCATCACCTCCTTCATATTACTCTATTAATTTTAAAATTTTGAATACTATTGAAATATTCAACTCAATAGGAAACTCCATTTCATAGGCATTTCCAAAATCATGTCTTTTCACTATCTTGCACAGCCCAAACTTCTTCATTTCCAACTTATTATAAGTACACACTAGAAAATGCTCCTTTCTCAAATGAACCATGACTTCTTCTCCAACCTAAAATACCTTATACTTTATTTTCACATATACTTTAGCATTTTACTATGTATTCATCTTTGTAATGTGCTTCCTTACCTCCTCATGGATGTTCTTCAAAAAAAAATCTTCTAGTTTAGAACTACTTATCTCTCCTTTATTCAATTGTTACAATCAAGAAGAATTTATGGGATTGATCCCATATATACAATTTGGAATGGTGTTTTACCGGTACTCCTATTGAAAAAATTATTGTATGAGAATTATTCCTATGGTAAAATCATATCTCATGCTTTTGGCTTATTTCCAACCAAATATCTCACCAAATTTCCTAAACTTTGGTTCACAACTTCTATCTGTCCATTGATTTGTGGATTATGGGATGAACTAAATGTCAATTCTCTTCAATTTCTTCCACAATGTATGCTATAAATACCCAATAAATTTGGTATCTCAATTTGAAACTACACTCTTTGGACCATGTTGTCTCACCACTTCTCTAAAAAATAATTCTACCACCTGAACATCATCACCAGGCTTCTTACAAGGAATGAAATGTGTCATCTCTGAAAACCTTTGAACCACTACAAAAAGAATCATTCCCTTGCTAATTCTATGGTAATCCAAGAACAAAATCCATGCTGAAATCCTCCCATGACTTCTCTAGTATAGGTAATGGCTAATACACTTGTAATTTGCTTCACTCCTTTCACCATCTGACATACTTTGCAACTCTATAAAAACTTCTTCACATCTTGCTACAATTGTGGCTAGTAATAAGTCCTAGCAACCAAAGCTATGGCTTTATCTCTACCAAAATGATCAACCAATCCTCCACTATGCTTCTCCTTGATGAGATTCTCCCTTATTGAACTTCTTGGAATGCATAAATGATCTCCTTTGAACAACATACCAGCTTGGATTATGAAATCCAACCACTTTTTTCTATCAAGAGTAATAGTTTATGTATAAGACTTCTATGCTTCACTAAAATCAAGATCCTCTAGATATAAATTTTTGAGTTCCTTGAACCCAACCACCTCAATCTTCATTTATATCATCAAAATTTTTCTTCGACTAAGAGCATCTATAACTCTATTAGACTTCCCACTCTTGTGTTTCAAAAAAATGTATAACTCTACAAAAATGCAGCCCTCTTCAAATGCCGTTGGTTTATTTTTCCTTGAATATTCAAATATTACAAAGCTTGATGGTAAGTATACCAAACAAACTCCTTAGAAAGAAGATAGTGTCTTCACTTTTTTAATGCTTGAACTATAGCATAAAATTTCTAATCATAAACATAATATTTTCTTTTGGCATCATTCAATTTCTCACTAAAGTAAGAAAAAGGTCTACCTTCTTAGCTAAAAATAGCTCCTATTGTAGCACCACTAGCATCACAATATACTTGAAACACCTTGTTAAAATTTGGAAGTGCTAAAATATTTTTCTCTATAACTTTCTATTTCAATAGATTAAAACTATTATCTGCTCCTGCGGTCCACTCAAATTATTTCCTATCCCCTCTCATTATTTTAGTCAAGGCTCCACAACTACTAGTAAAACCTATTATAAACTTTCTATAAAAACTAGTCATTCCAATAAAAGATCTTACCTTGGTAGTACTCTTTGGAGTAGGCCATTCAAGGATAGCCTTCACTTTCTCTAAGTCCATTTTTAGACATTCTACTAAGACTAAAAATCCTATTTGCACCAATTTCTTCTTTAAAAAACTACACTTCTTCAAATTTATCAGAAAATTTTCTCCACTCAACTTATCAAACACCTTTTGGATATGCATCAAAAGCTTCTCCAATGTCTTACTAAAGATCAAAATATCATCTAGATAAAAAATTACAAACTTACCCAAAAAATTCTTCAATACCTCATTCATGATCCTCATGAAAGTTCTCAGTGTATTGGTTATCACAAAAGGCATTACTAACCACTCATACAACCCTTCCCTTGTCTTGAAAGTAGTCTTCCATTCATCACCTTCTAACATACGAATATGATGATATCCACTCTTTAGATCTATCTTCATGTAATACTCAACCCCACTCAAACAATCCATAATATCATCTATCCTTGGTAATAGAAATTTGTACTTGATTATGGTCTTTTAATAGCATGAGAATCTATGAAAATCCTCCATTCTCCATTCTTCTTTGGTGCTAATATTTTTGGTATAGCACATGAACTTAGACTCTCTTTTGCAACAACTCATGAACTTGTCTATTCAAATCTTCACTTTTTGCTGGTGTCATTTTGTATGCTACCTTGTTTGGCAAACTAGATAAAATCCATCTAGTGACTAATCTTCCTCATTGGGGGCAATCCATTAGGTACATTATTTAACACAATATTAGAAAGCTCTCCCAGCATATCTACAACTTCTGCAAGTACCTCCTCTACTTCTTCTTTACAATCATTTGAAATTATAGAAAAATACATATGCTCACACTTCAAACCTTGGAGAAACTCCTTTCCATCAATAAAACATACTCTAGCAGCACTAAATACCTTTTATTCTTTCTCCTTCAATGATTTCATCTTATGTTTCACACCATCCTTTTTCAGAGTGTAGGTATTTTCTCACCCATCATGTACAACATGCATGTCAAACTACCATGGCCTACCTAGAAACATATGATATATGTCTATAGGTATGATATCACAAAGTACCTCATCCTAGTATCCTCCAATCTTGAACTTCAATGAGAATTGTTCAATGACCATGACCTTGTGGTCATCTTGCACCCAAGCAATATGGTATGGATACATGTGTTTCTTCCTCTTCATGTTTAGCTTTGTGACCATTATTTTTGACACCAAATTGTCAGTACTTCCACCATCAATGATAACATCACAACACTTATCTTCATAGTTGCACCTAGTGAGAAATAGACTTCTCCTTTGATTAGGTTCATTCTTCCCACTCATTAGGATTCTTTTTTTAACTAGGACTTCCCCTCTTTCAACATCTTCAAAATGTGATGATCTAACATCTTCATTGACATTAGCAACTCTAGCCTAGTCTTATGTTATTTGATCTATCCTTCCTTGGCATTGAGAACATTCAAATTTTGTATTCTCTTCTTCTTCATAGTGAAACATTTCCCATGGAAGCCTCCTCTTCCAGATCCTTGTCCTCTACCTCTTCCTCTCTAGTCTCTATTGTTCTGATCATGGAAATAATTGGAATTGTTTCCCCTTTGGTTCTGACTGCTACTTCTTGCCTCTTCCTTATTCTTTTGATCATCATTTTGGCCTCCATAAGATTGTTTTCCAAATATATGTCTTCATGGTTGTCATTTATGGAAACATGAATCCAACATTTCATTTATGCATTTAGAGTTAGAAAGTTGTCTAAATATTAGATAGTTTACAATAGCATAGTGTATAGATGGCAAGTGTACAAGCAAATTGTTGAGAGTTATCTCTTGTGTAGTTAAGGATAGCTTCATGACAGTATCATGATGACATATGCTAGTGCACAAATATTTATAGATAGTACAACATGAGTTATGAATTAAATACCAGTGTGGGAATTTAGCAAGTATAGAATAGAGCATGGAACAAAATTGGATTGTACAGCCTTAGGAATTATTTTGGCTACAAAATAATTATAAAGTTATTATGAGCTGACTATGTGGAAATTATTATGTCAAGTGTGTTAGCACATGAAGGCCAACTAAGCATAGTTTTTTATTATGTGAGGTATAAGTAAAGATTTTTGCTTGCTAAGATAAGTGTGATATCTATGATAGACAAGAAAGTGTAAGTGATATGAAAACTATTGTGTGAATGATCTAAAAGATATACAAGCCTTATATGATGTGAATTCTGATGTATGATCAGAACAACTATGAAGTACAACAAATAGCAAGTATTGTATGTATATATATATATATTCTTGTGAAGAACATAATAGTATTATTTCATCATAGGATAGTAGGCTCTTCTTGTATACAATGGATTTTTTCTACCACCTCCTAATAGGGTTGAGGCTTTTAACAAGGCCTAGTCTTCTAATAGGGACTCGAGATACTATATTTACTTCATAGACTCCTAACAGGGTCATTATCCTTAAAAAGATCCTATTGCTTATTGAATCATCTACTGGGTATCATCCCCACTAGGGTTTTCTCTTGGTCAGGGTTTCCCTGTTTAAAAATTAATGGTGTTATGAGTTATCTATGTGCATGGTTATTTTTTGTTGAAAATAAAGCATGAAAGATGTGGATTTTTGTATCTAAATTTATAAAGTCATGATACAAAAGTGTTGAAGGAGAGTCTCCATATGTAAAATTCTTAATCAATAACTACTTGTTAAATTAAGAAAGGAAAGAAGATCAGGGTTAAACTTATTCTTGTTTTTAAATAAAGAAATAGAAGTGAAATGATGTGATAGTAAATTTCAAACTCAAGTTGTGTTATAGTTGAGTGCATAACATGAACTAGGTATAAATAAGTTGATTATATTAGAGTCTAGTCTATTTGAATCAACTATGGAAGTAAAAAAAATTTAATATTCTTTTAATATTTCCTCTAAAAACTTTAGAATTCACATACAAGTGTTCTTTCCAAATTATTTTCTAAACTTGCTCTAAGTTAAGTATGAACAAAAGAAGAACAAATGCATTTGTAATGGCTATGTATGCTTGAAATAATTATTAAATTATATTTCAATAACCTTTACAATATAAAGAAGTGACATGAACATATGATATATTTTTAATAGCACTAACGAAATCAATTATATTATATTACATTTATGTTAGTTGTATAAACTATTTTTGTATTCATCTCTATTTGTATTGCACCTAGGATTTACAAACTAAGAAAGAATTACAAAAAAATTGTATTTTTTTTTTTAGTACTTAAATTGTGGGCATGACAAAGTTGGTTCTATATTATTATTATAAATTGGAAAAGCCTCAATGCTGACTCAATAAAAAAATTTAGGACTTGGTATAAAGGAAATTTATTGTCTTGTACTGGTGTGTGGAAATTAAAGAGTGATAAGTGGCCATATCTATGTTATTTATTATGCAAGCTTGAATATAGATATATTTTCAATCAAAGAAAAAGATTGATGCAATTGAGACACAGTGAGCTTACAAGGAACTATATTTGGAAAGATAAGTTAATGTTGGATATTTTTGATGTATGGTTGTATTATTTAGTGAGGATAGCACTGAAGTTGTTTGAATAATGGGTCAATCTATCTTCCTTTCAACTCCTAACAAAGTTGGCACAACTCCTATTAGGGTTAGAATCTCCTAATAGGGATTCATGTCTACTAATTGTATTTCATTGAATCCTAATAGGGTCCATCCTTTCACAAGGAAATTTTATATTAGTACATCATCTTATAGGCATCAAACCCACTAAGGTGTTCCCTTTGATCAAGGTTTTCCCTAGTTAACAAATATGGTGTTATTATGTATGGTTATCTTTCTATGTTTGTTGCATCTACTATGTACATGTTTCAAAATTAATAAATATATTGAGAGTTATTTTAAAGATTCAACCCCCCACCCCCATGCTCTAAGTTATCTTGGTGGACTTAATTTTCTAACAGCAAGCTATCCAAGGAAGATGATACAAAGGTAACAGATGAGATATTGTACAAATATATGATTGGTAAGCTATAATATGTGTTGCACAACATAATAAAGGTGATTGGATTAGTATCAAGATTTTTCTCTAATCTAAGGGAATCTCATATGATTACAGTCACAAGATTCTTCAAATATCTGCATGGAACTTAAGAATATATATTGTGGTATGGAAAAAAAGGAAGTTTTAAATTGAATACATTTATTAATGTTGATTGAGTGGACAATATGGATGATAGGAAGAGCACAAGTGGTGGTGCATTCTTCTTAGGAGAAAGATATGTTTTATGGATGAGAAAGAAACAAATATGTGTGTCTCAGTCAATAGTTGAAGAAGAATATGTGTTGTCAAAATAAATTGTATGCAAGTAATCTAGATTTTTAAAAAAATTGGAAGGAATAGAGGAAAATATCAATGAACTCATGGTTATCTATTGTGATAACACAAGTGAAATTATCATTTCTAAGAATCCAATGATGCATTCCAAGGCCAAGTGTATAGCTATCAAGTATCACTAACTTAGATATTGGGTACAGACAAAGGAAGTGAGATTGGAATGTATTTCAGCAAAAGAACATGAAGCTAATATATTTACAAAGACACTCCCTACGGATATGTTTGTCTATGTAAGAAGAAGGTTAGAGGTAATTCCCTCACATAAGTTGAGCTAAGAAAAGATGCTAGTTGCATCAATTCAAAAGTAGTAATTGAACATCTTGAAGATTTGAATTGATGTGCAAATGCTACTCTATAGGAGGAGTAGTTACAAAATGAAGAGGTGTGTACTAAAGAAGAAGAAAAATAGTAGAAAGAAAAAATAGTAGACTAGGTTGAAGAATAGTAACAAATAGAACAAGTTAAATAATAGGAACAACTAGAATAGAGAACAAGTAGAAGTTGTGTACACTTACACCTTTAGAAATTTTTGGCAGGGGAGGAGTGAGAAATAATAGGAACAACTAGAATAGAGAACAAGTAGAAGTTGTGTACACTTACACCTTTAGAAATTTTTGGCAGGGGAGGAGTGCGAATAGAACATGAGAGAGAGAGAGAGAGAGAGAGAGAGAGAGAGAGAGAGAGAGAGAGAGAGAGAGAGAGAGAGAGAGAGAGAGAGAGAGAAGAAGAACATTTGGGAGGGAATGAGAAGTATTTGTAAAAGGAGAGAGTGAGTAGACTCACATTGCACAAAATGAGAATATATAGATAGACTATAAATCAAAGTACAAAGGAAATAAAAAACCTATATGAATGGTGTTGTATAGGAAAGTATAGTGCAAGGGAGAATCAGAAAAAGGTAAAGGCAAAAGAAGAAATTATGTATATGTTATTTGTGTTTTTGTCAATGCCAAAGGAATATATTGTTGGCATTATAAATGGAATTGATAGAACAAGAAATCATTTATAGAATAGGTGATGTTGTAAAGAACAAGTGATCATGATTTTATTACGTGATGATCAATTATTGAGTTGGCATTTATGTCACCTATTGACCTAGTGTTCTTAGTATGTTACTGAGTATAATTGAGAGGGTGTAGTTGGTGTAGAGAATAATGAAATTATTAATGAGTTAAAAAGCACAACTACTATGAGAAATTAGTGAAAAATGATATGTGATTGGATTGGTTTATCAAATCCATGATAAATTGAGTGGATTAATCACATAAGGATATTCACTAGTTAGTAAAGTTGATTTATTTATAGTAGAAACTCATTATCATTATAGGAAAAGTATTCCCATTATTGAAAGATTACAGGGGAGACAATTTTAGGTTAAGGAGAGGTAACAGGTGAAGCTTTGATAGATAGGTTAACAAAGAATGAGTTCTTGAGTAATGATTGGTTAAACTAGGATCGCTGAAAGGTGTTACAATTGTAATGACTTGTAACAATTCATCTATAATTGTATGATGTGGATATACATGTGGAGGTGATGGCATATATGATAATGATTGAGATCAAGCATTATGAAGAAGATTCTAGAGGAAGCTCATGACAGCTCAAAATATGTTTGACTCTTCGCATTGAAAAATATGAATTAGTGGTATAGTCACTAAAGGTGACTAATAAAATAAGTTAACATCTTATGGTAGTTGGATCTAAGTGGGATATCGGAATTCCCAATGGTAATACATTTAGTTTTTTGTTAAGTTATTGGAAGTGTCAAAAACTAGTATAATAGGTGAAATGGTAGGTTTTGTTGTTGTTGATCATCATCCAGTGGTGTGTGATGTGGAAAGAGTGATCTATCCAAAGACAAGAGAAGACAAAGATAGTTCAAATCATTTTTGAATAGGTAGAGGAAGTTTTATTCAACATATCATTGTTTATGTTGCTCCCTAACAATTACAACAGGTGAGATCCCTCAACTAGGAATATCCTAACAAGTCCTTATTGTAGATCCTCCAACAAGGTGACACTTTAATTATGTTAAATACCTCTAACAAGGATGCCCCTAACATGGTAAAGCTCTCCATTAGGATAGAGGTAAATCCCCTAATAGGATGGCACTTAACCACATTTTTGTAACTCCTAATAGGGTTAAGCTCCTAACATTTCATACTTCAAAAGAGACAAAATCATTTGTGGGTACTAATTCCCACTATATTTTAGTTCAAAGTTGGATTTGCATGAAACCAAAATATGTGTATTAGATGTGTTGATGATTTTATCTGATGGTTGTTTCATTTTATGCTTTAAATTAATCTGAGTACTGATCAATTGTTTAAAAGGTGAAAATGTTATTTGATTTTTATTATTGATTCACACCCCCTCCCCTCTTAGTAATCTAATAACTTAGGACCAACACCACTATCTATATTTATCTCTCTACTTCCCTCCATCTATATCACTCACCTTATCCCTCTCTATCAATTGGTTGAGTGTGTTGGTCTTATTTTCACTTCATGCCTATCTAAATATTTTTAAGTGATTATTCTAGGTTCCTTTTGTGAGAATTAGGGTTTGGTCTCTCTATTTTTGTTAACCCTAGAATAGCCCTAATATTTGTTTCACTAAATGTTTCCCTAGAAAAGATTTTGGGTTGTGTGCCTTTTCAAATTATTTTTTAGTGGAAGAAATCATTTTAAATTGTCACCTTTATATTTTTCAAAACCTTTTGGAAGGTCGTTCACATTGTTCAAATATTTCCTAAAGATCCCTAAATAATTTTTAACCTAAGCTTTTATCTTTATTTTCTATGGATTCGTGTTTCTATTTGAAAAATTAATTGATTTAATGATAACCCTTGATCTTTTTAAGATCAAGGGTTGTCACCTTGTCGCCATAAGAAATCGCATGTCATTTACCACTAGTGACATGATGACCAAGCCGCAGGACCTAGTTAATAAGGAAAAGTAGTTTTAAGTTGAGTGACCCACACCATCAGATCCTCCCATGATCGATGGTGGTCACTTTGTCACCATGGGAAACCACAAGTTTTTTATCCTTGGTGACATAGCAACCACCCATAAAAGGAAATACTAGAGGACCAAACCTAAAGGTGGCGCTATGAATTTACTTGCCATTAATAGCCTTGTCAACAAGTTAGTTTGTTAGAGTTTCAGATGCCACTAAGGATGCACACTAAA
This sequence comes from Cupressus sempervirens, assembly GCA_028749045.1. NCBI lineage: Eukaryota > Viridiplantae > Streptophyta > Pinopsida > Cupressales > Cupressaceae > Cupressus > Cupressus sempervirens. The sequence goes on along the minus strand of CM053789.1, from coordinate 815,798,773 downwards.
AGACATGTACTATTGATTTTCACCATTAGATCTCCTCAAGATTGATGGTGGTCACCTTGTCACCATGAGAAGTTGCATGAACTTTACTGCTAGCAACATAGCAACCAAAGGGAAATCTTACAGGCCCACCCTATTCATAACAAGATTATCACATGAGTTCTACCATCAGATGCAAGGGACATAGATTGTGATCACTATGTTGCCATGGGAAGTTCCTCAATTTTTACCCTTGGCAAAGTAGCAAGAGCATGACATGTATCTAAAGGCACAAGTGGGTTCAATGTAAATTTCCATTAGTGAAAGGAAAGGCTTATATGGAAGGATTTAATTGGATTGACCACCAACTTGGAGGGTTGAAATTGAGTGATAAAAAAATTTATTCCTCAATCATAAGATTTTTCAAAAATTGATAGCTTATTTTTAAAATTGGAATGTGGTGTGACTCTGTTTCTCTATGATCCAATTATGAGAATTAAGGCTTCTCGTGCAAAGTAAAACCAAGGGTATAGTGTAGGATTCAGATATTTTTCTTCACAAAAATGAATTTCTAATTTTCTAAAAGCCAAGAGCCTATTGAAGATATATTTTTTTCCTAATCAAATCATGAAGAATTTGCTATACAATCAATTCACTATAGAATTCAAAAAGAAGAAAATAGAGATCCAAGAAAGTTCTCAGTCTGTAATATATTTCAAAGAATTCTAGTTTTTCTACATTATTATAAAATATGCCTCCAAAGAAGGGTTTCTTGGGGAAAATAGAATATGTTAGTAGGAATATACATCATGATTTCCTAGAACAATTAACTGAGTCCACAAATGAGTTATCCCAAATGAAAAAGTTAATTCCTGTGTACCCTAGACTCAAGATTGTAGATGGTTTATATGATAAAGAGAATTAGACTAGGGATTCTGTTACTTATAAAACAAGGCTCTAACTATCCAAGGAATGGTTCTCAAAAAGGAAGTTGTTTGCCCCCCATGAAAATATCTAGAATTTTTATTTGGGTAAGTTAGTAGTCCCTAGGGTTTTCATGGATTTAGACCTTCTCATAGCCATAACCCTAAATAATGACTTAGTAGCCAGGATAGTGAGAAGAGTAGATGGAGAATGTCTAATAATAATTAATGTAGAAGAGATTCAAGAGGTTTTTAGGTTTGGGCCAATCACAAATTACCATGAGATCATTGACTTTCAAGGATTGGAAAAGGAGTATTTGTCTAAAAAGAATCAAATCAAGCAAGGTGCATTGAGAGGACACCTAGCCACAATTGGAAATTTGACCTTTGTTACAACATCAACTAAAGAGCCTTTCAAGAAGAAATTTTTCACTACTAAGGCCATATAAATTTGCATGACTTTATGTAGGGTTTCTAGTGAGGATGAACAAGATTTTATGCCAATAAAGTTCATGTATATGATGACACAAATTTCTTATTTTGGTGTGGATATCATCTTTGATTTTTCATCTTATTTAGTAGAGGAAATTCACATAGATCTAAATGGGATTGCAAAGAGAAAAATTTAGAAAACATTTGGTCATTATTCATTATTGATGCACATGTTCTTGTTTAAAGGGATTACTTACTTTGAAAAAGAGATGGTTTTAAATAGAGAATATGAGGGAGAAGCTCTGCCAGTCCAATTATTGAGTGGAGATATGACTTGGGATGCAGAGGAGGCTAGCTTTGTAATATTTGATAGGTACTTCACATCTAGGTTGAGGAGCCTCATATTAAGGGACAATCCTAGAATTCCTAAGGCACTACTTGATTTTATTAGGCCTATGGTTAACCCTACTAGTTTGAAGGTGTCTCATAATTGGGCAAATATCATACCCTATCCTATGTCCATAACTTTTAGAGTATATGGATTCTAGGGGACTCCCCATGTACCTCCTTACCAAGTGCATCTAAAGGTAGGAATAGCTAAAATGCTATAGTAGATAGGTGGGTTGGAGGAAGCACAATTGATTGGTTGGTCTAGAGGCTTAATTTTTTCAAGTTGCATAGTTGCTCACCAATTTATAATTACCAAGGGTGGTTGGTTGTATTTGTTGAAAATCTTATTGAAAAAGTTCATTGTTGTTGAACATCACAGAGGAAGATTGTTGTAAAGGAATGTTTTCAGTCATTTTTTTGTCATTGATGTCAAACTTGCTATTTGTGGAAATGATATTTTCTTATAAGATCCAAGTACTATCACTTAGTTGATTGATGAAGGGGATTTGATCAACAAGATGTAATAAGAGCACCTAAGGGAAAGGTTGAGTTATGATGATGTAATGAAGAGCAAGGATCAGTTAAGACAATGGTTAAGTAATGTATTGATGACATATTCAAAGATATAGAGGTTGGTCACATCTTAGAAACATTGAAGGAAGAAGTTTTAACAAGGTTGACTGCAAAGCTTAAACTAAAACCTTTAGTGGGTGCCAAGCAATTTAGTTGAAGCCGAGAAAATTCTCAGTAGGAGCCAAGTAAAGAAATTGTTAGTGTGTGCCGAGTGATCTTCATGTGTTGAGTGAAGATTAGGTTCCAAGCATCAAAAAAAATTTAGTTGGTGCCGAGTGATCTTTAAGTGTTGAGCATTAGGAAAAACATAGTTGATGCCGAGTAACACAATATGTGTCGAGCACTAGTATTTCAATAGTGTCGAGCTACTACATTATTTCAAAAGATGAAGATTTACAAAATCTAAGCCAACATAGCAGTTACATTGAATTTTTTGAATGAGTTGGAAGATAAGGATGATGAGTTGTTGGCACAGAATCCTATGTAAGTCATTTTTGGGCAAATTCTAAAGGATTATTCAAGAAGTTTCTAGAGGAAATAGAATATGGGTTAGATGAAATGAACCCTACGTAATCCATGCAAATTGGAAATTAAAGAATGGAAGAATTGAGCAAGAAAAGGTACTCTAAGACTTCTATTTAAGAATTCATAGACCAAGAAGAAAAGAGTTGTTGATATTGTTGTTGTTGAAGTGCCAAAATCTGCAAAGTAGTTAAAAGGGTGTCAAGGAGGAGACATCTAGAAGAAAGAAGAGCACAGAGGCTCTACTTTTGTGAGTGGTCATGTGGAGATGATTGCACGGGTACATTGAGTATGGAGACTCAAGGTGACAAAGCTTGAAAGGAGGGTAAGCTATCAAGAGATGCAAAGATTGAAGCCCAAGCAAGGGTATTAGCTAAGAAGTGATATGAAATCTACAAGATAAGTTGTATGTTGTAGTCAGGTCAAGATTTTTTAATACTCTCTAGCAATTGTTTCAGATATGAAAATCCTATGGACTTAGGTTGGCCTAATAGCCATTTGTAAATCCTTTAATAGGGTGGCATTCCAAGTGATTCTTCTAAAGTCCTTTAACTAGGCCCACTTATAATAGGGTGGTCAAAACCTCTAACAAGGTTACATTTAATAGTGTGTTTTAAGCCTTTAACAAGGTAGGCCTTTCATAGGGCATCACTTCAAAAGGGTGAAAATTAAGTAGCATGTTACTAGAGGTTTTTCCCAAATTTGATTTCCACATAAATCATTGTGTAATGTGTTGATTTATAGTAACTTGCTGACTAGATAAGTTAAAGCATGAATGGTTGAATAGGTTCACTACACTTAGTGAAAAGTTTGAATTGGACATCTAGACCTTGAATAACTGATTCAACCACCCCCCCTCCCCCCTCTCAGTTATTCTAAAGCTATTCTAAAAATTGGTATCAAAGCCATCTGTTGATTTAGTTTCAAGGTACTAGAAGCAGAAAGATCAAGATGTCCAAGAGAGAAGTTCCCAAGCTCAAAAAATACAACTTTGTTGCATGGCAGAGTTTGATGAAATTGCACCTTAGATCAATAGGTAACTATGCACAAACCTCAATTGGAATAGAACATGTAACCCCAGCAAGATTTCTTACTGTAGATGATTTGAACAAAAAGAAGGAGCATAACCAAGCAATGTTGGAGATCACCTCTACACTTAGCTATGCAAAATATGATGTTATCAAAGATTGTGACACTACAAGATGTGGAAAACCTTATCAAAAATCTATGGAGGGGATTAGAATGTCTAGAGAGAAAAGAGAGAAAGTCTAAGAGGGAATTTTGATGACATGAAGATGGAGGAAGGTGAAAATGTTGCTCAGTACACTGCAAGAATGAAAGAAGTGGTGAGTACAATAAGAAGTCTAGGTGGACAATTGAAAGAAGAAAAAGCTATCAGCAAATACTTAAGAACTGTGCTTCCTATCTATGCTATAAGATTTTTAGCCGTCCAAGAGTTGAGGTGTGTACAAGGGAACACACTAACCTTTGAAGGAATAGTTGGAAGACTTACTACATTTGAGCTATCCAATTTTGACAACTACAGACCTGAGAATATTGAATCTACCTTCAAGGCCAAGATGATAATAAAAGAAACTAAGGAGGACACATCAAGTAAGAAAAGAAGAAAAGGAAAACATGCATCTAGTGATAGCAGCATAGATGAGGAAGATGTGGAATAGTTAGAAGCATTACTAGATAGGAGATTCCATAGAGGTAAAGGAAAATTCAAAGGTAAGCTCCCTATCATATGTTTTAATTGCAATGAAGTAGGTCATATAGCTACAAGATGTCCACAGAAGAAGAAATACAAAGAAGGAAACAAGTTTAGGAAAAAAATAGAAAATCACAGCAAAGATTACAAGGGAAAGGCAAGAGATGCTACATTATTGAAGAGGACTCTGATGAGAATGATGATGAAGTAGTCTATGTAGCCATGAAAGATGAAATAGATAGAGATGAAGATGAAGCAACAAAAATGGTTACTTGTGTAAAAAGGAATGATAAGTGGATCATAGACAGTGGATGCTCACATCACATGATAGGAGATAAAAGTAAGTTCATTACCTTTACTCAATATCATGGAAATAGTGTTAGATTTGGTAATGATGCCCCATGTCAAATCAAAGGAAAAGGTTCTATTAAACTTATAAAAAAAAATTCATGTGATAATGCATACTATGTTGAAGGATTGAACTACAACTTGTTGAGTGCATCACAGTTAGGCAATGTGGGTTGCAAAATTGAATTTGGAAACAAAACTACTAAGATCTATGATACTGATGGAAATTTGATAGGAAAGGGTGAACAAACTAGTAGTAACCTATTTTACCTAGATATGGAAGATGCAACATGTCTTGTTGTTAGACTTAATGATGTGTGGTTGTGGCATAAAAGGTTGTGTCATGTTAAGTTTGATAATTTGATCAGCATTAGAAAGAAGAACAAAGTTAGAGGGTTTCCCAAGTTGAAGAAACCTAAAAACACAATGTGCAAACAATGTCAACTAAGAAAGATGACTAAGTATAGTTTCAAAAGAAAAACATACCCTTCCAATGAAGTACTAGAGTTAGTTCATACAGACTTATGTGGTCCAATAGAAGTGCAAAGCTACCTAGGAGATAGATACATAATGCTATTTTTAGATGACTACTCTAAGATGATGACTACTATGTTCTTAAAGAAAAAATCTAATGCATTTCAAATTTTAAGTGGTATTTGGCTAGAGTTGAGAAGGAAATAGGAAAGAACCTAAAATTTCTAAGGTCAAATAGAGGAGGTGAGTTCATATCAAGAGAGTTTGAAACATTCTAAAATGATAAAGGTATTAGAAGGCAAACATCAGGACCAAGAACTCCACCACATAATGGTATTGCTAAAAGGAAGAATAGGTTAGTAATTAACTATACTAGAACCTTGATGATGGAGAAAAATGTTTCACTAAAGTACTAGAGAGAAGCTATAAGTACTACAGTCTACACACTAAATAGAGTTCAAGTCAAGAAAGGTGTAAATGCAACACCTTTTGAATTATGGTATGGTCATTCACCTAATGTTAAATATTTCAAAATATTTGGTTGTAAATTCTATATTCTAAAAGATACCAGAAATGGCAAGTTTGATGCAAAAGGTGATAAAGGCATATTCCTTGGATACTCCACTAGAAGTAAGGCATATAAGTGTTTGAATACTAATATGAATAGAGTTTTGGAGAGTGCAAATGTAAATTTTGATGAGCATGCAGAAGTTTAGGTTGATGAGTCAAAGAAAATAGAGGATTATAGATCCTTTGTATACTTCTATGAAGGAATGATAGCTGAAGATAATGTTGCAAATCAAATTGGAAAATAGTAACAAACTTCAGTATCTGTCAAGTCTTAGCCTATGAATGTCAAGCTGCATTCAGAAGCTGAGCTATAGAATGTAGAAAATGCATATTCTAATTCTAAAAATAGTATGCAAGAAATGAATGATAAAATGTTAGATGAAGAAGAATGAAATGACTCTAAAGTTGAAGGATCAAACATGGAAAGAAGGATTGAACCCAAATTAGCCAAGTATGTAAGAAGACATCACCCAACAGATCAAATCATGGGTGACAAGGATGCAAGTCCAATGACAAGGAATAGGCTTAGGAATGAATCATGTTTGCTAAGTAAGGTTGAACCCAAAATAGTGAAAGATGCACTACAAGATGATGACTGGTATAAAGCCATGAAAGAAGAGATAGATCAGATTGAGAAGAACAAAACATGGTCTCTAGTTCCTAGACCAGCTGATAAGAATGTGATTGGTACCAAATGGGTGTTTAGAAACAAACTTGATCAAAATGGTGAGATAACAAGAAACAAAGCCAAATTAGTTTGCAAAGGCTATGCACAAGAAGAAGGATTGGATTATGGAGAGATGTTTTCCCCTATTGCAAGAATGGAAGGAGTAAGAACATTACTTGCATATGCTGCATATAAAAGTTTCAAAGCCTACCAAATGGATATGAAGTCTTCTTTTTTGAATGGTATACTAGAAGAGGAAGTCTACATAGAACAAACAGAGGGATTTGTTGATGAGAAGAACAAGGATATGGTCTGCAAGCTACACAAAGCACTTTATGGATCAAGGAAAGCACCTAGAGCATGGTATGAAAGGTTTCACAAATATCTTATGAATATAGGATTTGAAAGAATAGATCACAACAAAAACTTGCACATCAAACCTGAAGAAGGTAAAGACATTTTGATATAAGAAATCTTTGTTGATGATATAATATTTGGAGGAAAAGATTTTGTATGCAAATATTTTGCTAACCAAATGAAGCATGAATTTGAGATGTCAATGTTTGGAGAAATCAAATTCTCTGTTGGATTACAAGTACATTAGTTGAAGCATGGCATATTTGTGACTTAATCCAAATACATTAAGGAAGTGCTCAAAACATTTGGGCTAGAAGACTCAAAACTAGTCAACACACCAATGGCAATAGGAAATAAGCTATCCAAAAATGATGAGTCTACTGAAGTAAATCAGACATTGTATAGGTCAATGATTGGCAAGCTGCAATATGTTGTACATAGTAGACCAAACATTTCATTATTTGTCAGAATAGTAGCAAGATTTTCTACAAGTCCAAGAGAAAATCACTTAATGACAGTAAAGAGAATATAAAGATACCTAAAAGGAACTGATGACTTTGGTTTATACTACAAGAGAAATGAGAAGTTTGAACTGAGAGCTTACACTGATTTAGATTGGGGAGGCAACATTGATGATAGAAAAAGCACCGGTAGAGGAGCACTTTTCTTAAGAAAGAGGCTGATTACATGGATAAGAAAAAAGAAAATTTGCACCTCACAGTCTACTAGTGAAGTTGAATATGTGGCAGTTGCTATAAATTACACCAATATTTTATGGATCAAGAATTTTTTGCAAGGTATGAAGGAAGAAGTAATTAAACCTGTGACACTTTATTGTGATAATACAATTTCTATAAATATATCAAAGAATCCAGTAATGCATGCTAAAACTAAGCATATTGCAATCAAGTATCACTATGTAAGAGACATGGTGGAAGACAAACAAGTGAAGATGGAATATGTTAGCTCAAAGGAATAGATTGCTGATATCTTTTCACAAAAGCACTACCTAAAGATGCTTTTGAGTATCTTAGAGGCAAGTTAGGGGTGATACCCCTAGCTAAGGCTACTTGAACCAAAAAGAAAGTATTCCTTACATCAGATAAGCTAAATGTTGAAGATTTTATATATTGATGTAGAGGATGTTTACTTTGGGATCCATGCCTAAAGTATTAGAGATGCTAAAATTTAAAATCAGTCACAAGCAGGGTGATAGAGGGAGACATTGTATAAACCTGTAAAAGCTACATCTGCATATTAAGATGTTGATATGTCTTTGGCATTGTTGTCAAAGAGGGAGAAGTAAGAAACTGATCAACAGTATGAGGGAGAAAATGTTTGGGGTTGATCAGAATAGTAGAAGATGGCAATACAGAGGAAGAAAGAACAAAGAAAAAGGATATAATAGCAAAGAGGCAGAAGCTAAAATGAAGCAATCAAATTAGTAGAAGGAGATGTGATGATACAATTTACTTTTTGGCATTTGACTTACTATTCTAACTTACTTAGCATTTGGTTGAATACTTTAGTCTAATGGTTGATCAGTTTGGTTCGCCATCAATGCCAAAGAGGAAGATTGTTGGAAATCTAATTGAAAAAGCTCATTGTTGTTGAAGATCAAAGAGGGAGATTGTTGTAAAAGAATTTTTTCAATCATTGTTTTGTCATTGATGTCAAACATTCTATTTGTAGTAATGATATTTTCTTATAAGATCCAAGTACTATCACTTAGTTGATTGATGAAGATGATTTGATCAACGAGATGTAACAAGAGCACCTAAGGGAAAGGTTGAGTTATGATGATGTAATGAAGTGCAAGGATTAGTTAAGACAATGGTTAAGTAATGTATTGATGACATATTCAAAGATACAGAGGTTGGTCACATCTTAGAAACATTCAAGGAAGAAGTTTTAACAAGGTTTATTAAAAAGCTTAAACTAAAATCTTTAGTGGGTGTCGAGCAAGTTAGTTGAAGCCAACAAATTCTCAATAGGAGCTAAGTAATAGAAATTCCTATAGTATGCCGAGTGATCTTCATGTGCTAAGTGAAGATCAAGTGCCAAGCATCAAAAAAAATTTAGTTGGTGCTAAGTGATCTTTAGGTGTTGAGCATCAAGAAAAACATAGTTGATGATGAGTAACACAGTATGTGCCAAGCACCAGTATTTCAATAATGTTGAGCTACTGCATTATTTCAAAAGATGAAGATTTGTAAAATCTAAGCCAACATAGTAGTTACATTGAATTTTGTGAATGGGTTGGAACATAAGGATGATGAGTTGTTGGCACAAAATCCTATGCAAGCCATTTTTGGGTGAATTCTAAAGGATTATTCAAGAATTTTCTAGAGGAAATAGAATATGGGTTAGATGCAGTGAACCCTACCTAATCCATGCAAATTGGAAATTAAAGAATGGAAGAATTGAGCAAGAAAAGGTACTCCAAGACTTCTATTTAAGAATTCATAGACCAAGAAGCAAAGAGTTGTTGATACTATTGATGTTGAAGTGCCAAAATCTATGAAGTATTAAAAGGGTGTCAAGGAGGAGACATCTAGACAAAGGAAGAGAACAGAGGCTCTACTTCTATGAGTGGTCATGTGGAGATGATTGCACTAGTACATTAAGTATGGAGACTCAAGGTGACAAAGCTTGAAAGGAGGGAAAGCTATCAAGAGATGCAAAGATTGAAGGCCAGGCAAGGGTATGAGCTGAGAAGTGATCTGAATTCTGCAAGATAAGTTGTGTGTTCTAGTCAGGTCAAGATTTTCTAATACTCTCTAGCAATTTTATTAGATCTAAAAATCCTATGGACTTAGGTTGGCCTAATAGCCATTTGTAAATCTTTTAAAAAAGTGGCATTCCAAGTGAATTTTCTAAAGTCCTTTAACTATGCCCACTTCTAACAAGGTGGTCAGATCCTCTAACAAAATCACATTTAATAGTGTGTTGTAAGCCTTTAATAGGGCAGGCCTCTCACAAGGCATCACTTCAAAAGGGTGAAAATTGAGTAGCATGTTACTAGTGGTTTTTCCCAAATTGGACTTTCACATAAATCATTGTGTCATGTGTTGATTTCTTATGTGTTATACTTGCATGTTGGTTTACAGTAACTTGCTGACTAGATAAGTTAAAGCATGAGTGGTTGAATACGTTCAGTATACTTAGCGAAAAGTTTGAATAGGACATCTGGACCTTGAATAATCAATTCACCCCCCCCCCCCCCCAACCCCCAGTTATTCTAAAGCTATTCTAATAGTATTTGAATTCTTGAATCAAATGGCTATTTCTCATTTTTTTCAATGATAGTGAGGGATTCTTTGATACATTCAAACAAAGGGCTAAGACTAGTGCCAAGGATCATCAGCCCTATTTTCCTGAAGACATAATTAGGAATGAATTCTCTCTTCATAAATAAGAGATTAAAAAGGAGAAGTGGAGAGTTTAGGGTTTTGGAATTTATTAATTGTTTTGATAAGTATTATAAGCCTCTAGAAGATGCAAAGATAGAGGTAAATAAATTATATAAATTGATGATCACTTTTCCATAGATCATGGAGGCTATGAATGAGAAGGGATTATTCTTTATTAATTTTTATCCTAATAAGGCTCAAGAGGTAATGATAAAATTGTCTTTCACCCCTGTAGTAGTATTAGGATAGTTAGTTATCAAAGAAGACCTGGCTACAATATAATTCAGAATAAGAGGTCTATAGTGGACAAGGGAAAAATAATAATTGGGTCAACTAGTGCTATTTTGGAGGAGAGGCCTAATGAGCCCATGTCCAAGAGGTAGAAGGAAGAATTAAAAAGGTTCCTCAAATAGAGGAATATTCACCCACTTAGTCCCCATTACATATAGGAGATGAACAACTCACTAAGGAGCAGATGGAATAATTGGGATCCCAAGGGGGAGTCTTTGTTACTACCATGGAATTAGAAAAGGGGAATCCTCAAGAACCCACCATGCCAAGCCTCGATTTAACTATTTCTAATTATAGAGGAAGGGAGTTGGACCTTGTGGTATAACAAGTGAGTCAAGATTTCTTTCTGATGATAATTTTGTAAAATCTAGGACCTTCTACCAGTTTACATGGAGGAAAAATATTCAATTATTTGAGGAAAGATGTAATGAGATGAAAATAGAGCATCCTAAGATGGAAGAGATAGCTCCATAGAATCAAATCAAGGATAAAATGATGCAAGAATTTTAGAGCCTAACCCCTAAAGAGGGGAGAACATTGATAAAATCATCTAGGGTCCTACTTCAACAAAATTGGGAGATTGCTGATGCAATGGTCTTTAACTCTATTACCAAAAAATTAAATGCAGATGAGAAGGTAAAGAAAGAGTTGAAGTACCAAGTTCAGTGAGGATCATGGTGCATTATGATCTAGTCAATGAGAAAAGGATCCAAAACTAGCTCTTGCCAACTTCATGATACCGGCTTGATAGGGAATTTAATTGTGAAAAGGGTAGAAGATACTACAAGTGAAGAGGCCACAAAGCTAGGTGTTGGAATAGCCAACTTCACCTTAGCCACAACCCTGAGAGATAAAAGGGAAAGATTAGAATTATAGGATAAGTATGAGAAAGTTTTGGCAGCTTATAATAGAGAAGTTCAAAAGAGAATTGGTCTTTAAAATAAGTTGATGGGGTACCTAGAACAATCTAGTAGGCCTAGAATCACTTATCCCTACCCACTAGTGGAGCCTTTTAAATCCACTCCTCTTATTGAAATTATAAACACACCACAAAGAGCTTAATATTATGCTACAGAGGATTTTGAAGAAGAAAAGAGTAAATTATGGTAATTGCATGTAGAGCTACATATCCAATATAAGGATAGACTAAGGAAAGATATAATGTATTTAGTTGATAAAATTTATTGGCCAAAACTATATGAGCAATCAGCCAAAGTAATAAACATATGGGATGAGTTGAAGGGAAGCGATGATGTCCTAAAGCCAATTGTCAATAAATGGAGTAGAAGGGATAAAAAATTTACTCTTCTATGCTTTTTTGTCAACAATTTATCCTATGAGTATATAGAAAAGACTTATGACTTGAGCAATGATCTCTTTGAGTTTGATGATTAAATAATTCCATTGCAAAAGAGGATCATAAATTATATTGACAAATATAAGAGTATTAAATTTGAACTCTTCCCACATGCCATTAATAAAAAGGATAAATTGACAAATAAAGAGGAATGGGCCCAGGAATTGGATGACCTATTATGCCTTAGAATGAATAAGGTCATAAATGAGAAAGGAAATGCATAGTGGGCAAATACAACTGAAGAAGTTGTAAAAGTGCAATTATTTTATGATTCTTTGAGAACATATTTTATTGAAATTAATAAATTAGGAGAATATGTTATGAAGAAGCAACATGAGATTCTAAAATTTAATTGGCCAAATGATACTTTTTTTGACAAGTGGATGGCAGATTTTGTCCATGCAAAATAGTTGGAACTTGATGAAACTGATGATGATGAAATGGAACAATATGAAGTGAAAATAATTGACACACTAGTAAAAGTAGAAGGGGACAAAGGTAAGAAACCAATTGCAATTACAAACACAAAGGCCCAAAAAAATGACTTGGCAATAGGAAAACTGAATGTGACTATCAATATTTTAGTGCAAGATGAAAAGGATGGAGAACCCTAGGTTCAGCTCAGCTTTCAAGTACCACAACAAGGCCCATCACATGCAAGTCCAATGGTCACAGGCTTTGAGGAAGAACAATAGCAGCAAAGCTAATCATAAACTCCTTAGCAACAAAAAAGTGTACCACAGGTGGTCCCACAAGAGAATATTCATGATCAAAAATATTTTTTTAGACCAAATTTTGTCTTTTATGATAGTAACTTCATAAATATCTTTTTGTCTTCAGGACAGCTATCAATATTCTCTATTCCTGAAGCTTGTTGCATCTCACACTATATAATTGATATTCCAAGGCTAGAGAAAGGGTTTGAGTCATTTTATAACTTTTAGTGTTGCAAATTTTATAATGTATTTTATCTACAAATCTAAGAATACATTAATTTTCCAAGATCATGGTGTCTTATTTTTAGTTGTTTTGAGTTCTATTCCAATGTTATATAATTTACAAAGAGAATTAATACAAATATGAACTATCACCATATCTTTTTTCTCTAAATCTTGTCTCCATTTTTATTGACTAGTTATACTGAGGTTGTAGGGGTAAAGTCATTCTCAACTGAATGCAACTAGGATAGGTTGTATATCAATTCACTGTTGCTTTTTATTAAATGGATTAAGTAAATGCTTCAATGAATATGATAGGATCTCCAAGTATTAAGAAGGATTTGTGTAAGAATGAATTGTAGTGAAAATTGTTGATAATATTGATTGTAATACAGTCAATTAGGTCAAGAAATTGGAGAGACTCTGAAGCCCAATGGATGAGGCACAAATCAATTAGTTCAATTTTCATATGAAGAAATTATGGATAAGCATGAAGCACAATCTTAAAATCAAAATTTATTTTATTTTAAAAGTATGAAGAATATCATTTTTGGTCAATATGTGTTTACATTTAACTATGTGTTTTAGATAGTTGTTGTTACCCAAAATTACTTGTAGATCTTAGAAGAATTGTGACCAATCCATTGTAGGGGATGAATATTGTAATAGAATTTCATGGAATCAATGAAATGTGAATGTAGTATCAAGCTTTGAAATCTTTTTATCCCTCAAGTGCACCCACCTTGGTTTTGCATAGCCAAAAGAGTAGAAAATATTTAATGATTTTGCTGAAGTTGGGTCCAAGTCTAAAGAACATCTAGATATTTATGGGAAGTAGCTAATCCTTAGGTTATTTTGATCTTCACCATCTTGTTATCAAGTATCTTTATTACTTGGTAATGTAAGAACACCAATAGAGTGTAGGAAAATATAGAATGTATGAGCAGTCTTGCACCACCCAAAAAGAAATATTATGTTTTCCTTTTTTTTTGTAATTTAACTTTAGTTTTCTAAGAGCCCATTATGATAGTTGTAGTAAATTGGGTGTATAGAAGTTTGAAATAGCCAAAAAAATAGTCATGTACTATTTTTGAGACTTTTTCCTATTTTGGGTCATGTGGAAATGAAAATTGGTATAAAATTGAAAAATTAAAAATAAGATGATTGGCAAAAGAATTACCTTAATATCCTCAATGGTTAGAAAGATATCAAGGCTTTTTTTCTAGGAAATTTTTCTAATGAAGCTTAAAACTCAAAATTAAATACCCTAGAGGCTCCAAAAAGGTTTGAAATCTTGAAATGTGAATCCTTAGAGATGTATCATTGTATACTTTTTTGAAATCTTTCTAATAATATATTATATAAGAAAATCAGACACCCAATTCAAAACTTGTGACTTTTGTAAGTTGTGCCATCAAAACTCAAGTTTTGATTTAAAAAAAAGATGAGAGAAAAATCACCTAGGCAAGAAATTGAACTAATGAACCAATGGTACCAAAAGAGGATAGTTTAACTTTCTAGAATATTTTAAGGTGGTTATTGATGCTACACATACAAGGATGGGGAGTTTCGGGACTTAGTTCCAAAAGTGTAAATTGTGTTGTTGTTTTGCAATTTTTTGTAATAAGTTCCATGTGGATATAGAAAGTTTTTTCTAAAATGTTGTAATGTCATTTCCTTGAAGATAACAGAAAGCGAGTGATTTTTGCAATTTTCTATTTATTTCCATGTTGTATTGTGTGTGTTTTCTATCTTATTCACTTAATCTATCTTAATCCAATATCTATCTATCTCTCTCTCATTATTTTTTACTTTTTTTTATCCCTCTCTCTACCTTTCTCCTCTCATCTCTCCATATCTATTCCTCTCCCTTTTTGTCTCTCTCTACCTCCCTTATTTATCTCTCCATTAATATTTTTTAATATTTTTATCTTTATTTCTCCCTTTATGTGTGTGTGTGTATGTATATCATCTCTCTTTGTCTATATCCCTCTCTCTCTCCCCCCCCCCTAGCTCTTTGTTTATTTATCTCCCTCTTCCTCTCTATCTTTTTCAATACCTTTATTTTCCCCTCTCCCCCTATCTTTGCAAATATCTCCCTTTCTCAATCCATTAGTTCCTCCTTTCTCTCCATATCCATTTTCCTATACCAATATATGTTAGCATGAATTTTGACGATACTACTTTGGGGGAGTATTTTAACCATTAGAGAGCATTGAAATGTTGCATGCAAGGCTACGTTTGTCATTGATGTCAACATAGCATGGTTTCTATAAAGACTAGTTGAGTAGCAGATAGATATCTTAATGCTATGGAAAATGGTTTTATTTTATGGTGATGTGTAGTTATGGACATGTTCAGCACAATGTCATGATGATGTGGTCAAGTGTCTAGAGTCTAAGTCAAAGATGTACAAAAGTTGTAACTTATTTACTGAGAGTAGTTTAGAGAAAGAGTATTGGGAAAATAGTTCCTAGTGTTTCTTTTCTATCTTACATCTGAGATGCAATAAGAAGATGTGCAGTCACTTCAGATAGTGATAGAGGATAGTTCATTGATGATGTCAGTGAATGTGTAAGCCCTATTATCGCAGGTGTAAATTTTTGTATAGACTCTGAGATAAAAATGCTATTGTAATTATAATTAATTAATTATCTTATTATAATTAATTGGGAAAGCCTCAAAGCTGACCCGAGGAATTATTATAAAGATGTGGTATAAAGGAAAGATGTTTTCCTTGTTTGAAAAGTGTGGAAAATCTATTAAAGTTATAAGTGCAAAAAGGAGCAAAGTGCTTACTAAATGCATGTAAGCGATCAAAGGGATTATTGGATGTGAGTGTTGTGATCTGGTTACAAGATTAGAAGGAACAAAGGTGTGGTTGATAAGATAGAAGAAGAGGAAGGAAGTACATTTCATTTTTATTATTCTGCAAGGAATAATATAGAAATCATTTGGACAATGGCTTTATTGGTCTTTCCCTTGAAGTTGTTTGGGCAGTGGATCTAGCTATCATCCACAACTCTAACAGGGTTGGCACAACTCCTAATAGGGATTCAAAGTCTCCTAATAGGGATTGATATGTATTGAATGTATTCATAGAATCCTAACAAGGTTCATCCTCTAACAAAGAATAATTATATTAGTACAACATCTTGTGGGTGCCATCCCCACTGGTGTTTTCCCTTTGATCAAGGGTTTCCCTAGTTAAAAAATATGGTCTTATTGTGTATGAGTATCTTTTTTTCATTTCAATTTATATTACTCATATGGCTAAGTTTGTTTAAGGTTTATAATTGTGATAATAGTTGGATAGCTAATTCGCCCCCTCCCCTTGGTGGAAGAATGAATTTTGATGATACTTCTATAGGGGATTATTGTAGAAACATGATTAGATCATTATCATGATGATATGTTACATTCGTGACTATGATTGTCATTGATGTCAATATAATAGTTTTTTGTGATATTTGACAAAAGACCAACAGTAAAGATCAAGTTGGTATGGACAGCTAGTTGAGCATTTTTACCAAGCAAGGTTAATCGTGAATTATACTAAGTGTCTATTATATGTAGCTAACCTCAAAAGCATAAGATATTAAGTCTTGAAGAATTTGTGCAAGTTTTGGTGAAGACTATTTTGAGATAGAGTTTACAGAGGCATGTTCTGGTAAACATGTTATATCTCTTAGCAGATTTTTTATTCTAAGAAACTGAAGTTAATGATGTGAAAAATACATTCTAGAGATAATGTAGCTAAGCTCGCTCATCATAATGTTACATGTACCAAAAGTTATTCAAGTTACAAGGTGGAAGATTAATGTTATCACTAAGTGTAACATGTTCTTAATGTGGTCCTATAATAATTAATTAAGAAGGTGTAATAACTGACTCAGGGAACTTTTTGTGGATTTGGTATAAAGGAAGGATAGTTTCCTTTATCATGAAGTGAAAAAGGGAAAGTTTTGATGAGATGTATGAATGATTTCAAAGAGCAGAATGAAAAGTTAAGTAGAGAAGAGTGAATGTGAAGGAAACTTCATTGTCAAGGTTTCTTTGTGAGATCCAAAGTTTGATACTTGGATTCGAGGTTCATGACCTAGTCTATAAGGTTTGACATGTAAGGAAACTTACAATAAAGAATATAACTATTTCTATATAACCCATAATAGATCTAAAATAAATATGTAATTGAAATCCACATGCAAGAGAATAGATAACATACTCACAAAAATTGTGACACAAGATATACCCTAGGAAACAAAAACCCAACCTCCGAAAGCATCCATCACCATGTACTATTAAGAAAAAAATGTCATTTCAATACAACCATGTAAGCCTTCAAAGCCATAGCCACAATTGAGCAATCCATGTGAACAAGCATGAATCCACACATCCCATGCCATACTTCCAACCTTCACAAATGCTCCCTTGGCTAACCTGTCAAGCCTTGTCCCACTCAACTCTTTCCTTTTTGGCTTTTGTATTACCACACCAACAACTACCCTTGCGATTGCTTATATAATAGCAAGTCCCACAAAACCACCAAGTGGTATCACTTAAACCATGTGCTACCTAACCCATTGACCCCACATTTAATATTATAAATTTAATTCTTTTCCCCAATATTAAATAATTACATGAAATATTATCACATTATTACAATACAACTCATCAAGTATATCCTATTGAAATCTTTACATGTTGCACAAACATCTAAGTGCAACATTACATAATAAAATAAAACAATATAATATAACAATATTATGCAATACGTACAACACCCATTATCTCAACAATCTCCCACTTGTTGTATACATTACATGGGGACAATTTGTAGCCATATAAATGAATAAGGGAAAAATCCATCCTAGCACATCCATCATCATGGATAGAAGTACACAAAGTGCTCCATCCTAGTACCCACAACAAAATCAAAGTATTTAGAATCTCAAACATAAATGATCTCACCTCCTATTATGCCATTGTCACTGAACATACATAGAAGCCATCGATAGAGAAAACCACCCAACTTGTTGTATTAGAAGATCATAAAATCTTGTACCAACTAAAATTCCAAGCACAAAAACCTAATCCAAAGGTAATCACATGTATCTGTAGTTGTGAAATATCCATAGCTAAAAAAGCACCCATAGAAAGTACTAAACCCATCCAACTATCCATACCTCCAAAGGTATACCAAGTGAATCTCACATCATCAACATATCCAATGTGTGACCTGCAGTCACAAGCCTCAAGAGCAATACCTACTACATATATACCAAGAAGCTCCCACTATAAGAGATAATCTCAAATCTATAACCAATCCACTCATAACATCCCAGAGAAGTGAATCCATGTAGTCTCAAGGATATCCATAATAAATAAACCAATAACCTACAAAAACAACTATCATGCCCAAAAAAAATCATCAATCGAAATACAACCATCAAATTTTTTATTTTTTAATTTTTTTTACTATTTTAATTTTTTATTATATATATATATATTCTTTTTTTTTAATTTATCTATTTATTTATTTTTTTAAAAATCCTTTATTATTATTGATTACATATAGATATGTGGTAGTCAACAAGGGTGGATGGTTTAATAATAATAGCATGATGCTATTATAAGTAGGTATCTTGCATGACTGTTGTCTCTTCAAAACATACTTTATTTCATGCTCCCATATTTTCTAAATATTAAACCTTTCGTACTTAACATCATGATTGCTAGCAATTATGCATTCTCATAAATTTATTTATTTAATTGTTTATCCTTATTTAATTCATCATTTTAAATTCGTTCTTTTACATATAAATATATATATATATATGAACTTATTTTTAAATATCTATTTTTACATTAATATTGTATTTCCTAGCATAAGCCTACATATTAAGCTTCCTACTACCATATGATTTAATTGTTACTTGTTCCTAGATAAGTCCCTTAGATATAAACATTTCCCTAAACCTAAATTCCAATTGTACTAAGTGTCATTATTTTAGAAAAGATATTAATAAACAAATCAAAAAGGTTAAACTCCTATCTACACTAAAGTCTCACCATTTCCCCAACTCTTACCTATGTCACACTCCTTTCCTCTATGTGGACCCTGCAAGACTCACTTGGGTCATGGAAAAACAAGCAAATTTTCTTATGGCAGCTTTTAGCCATCCTCCTAACCTAATTGATTAATGACCATGATCTACTCAAAGGACTTTTTTTCTACCTTGGGTTTGCAACTCAATCCCCAAGTCGACCTTAAGAGCTTGAAAACACATGCCCATCTCAAAAAAAACTGACCACCAATATTATGGGATTAGCACCTATATACCTATGTTTTCATGTGATGTGGTCTCTTTTTTCCTATGCACTTAAGTATAATGAAAGAGGATAAACACTTTTTTGTATGGAGACATGCTCGTGAGTGTGTTTTATGACATGACATGATATGTCAGGACGTCATATGTTTAAATAATATGCCTAGAAGAGTGTTGAGAATTTATTTTCATTTAGATGGCTTAAGAAGTGTTTGGGGACTTCCCTAGGTGGGCGCTATAGTTTAAGAAGGTTGTGATTTAGCTTTAACTTATTTTTGGGTTAAATATTTAAATTTTTCATAATCTACATGCACAATAATATGCCTTTATTCATTTATTTAATTACTAATTTATTATTTGAGTGTAGGATGTGACTTGGAGGTCACAAGATTGTGATGTGTACCATTTTGTCACTTAAGGTAGGTCTTTCTAGGAAATGTTAGTATAGGATACTCATTAGACTCTGTATGCTATTTTTTTTTTTGGATAGCCTAGAATCTAAGAATATTCTTTTAATATTTTATTGCTCTATAATTGGGAAGGATTTATTTTCCTTCCCCATACATTTTCCAGAGAGGAAAAATGCAAGCCTATAGCAACTTGTCTCATAGTTTTGTAATGTGTGTTTGTACTTACAACAATCTTCATTTCCAACCTATCATGGAATTAAGTTGATGGCTCATTTATTTAGAAGTATATTAAGCTTGGAAAACTAGAGGAAAAGATATCCATGCAATCAACTAAACAACTTCTTTCTCATTATTATTAGATGCACCAAAAGAAATGTATGAAATCAACTAAGACTTAATTTACACAATTACAACCAGTGATATTCCTTTACATCTTTTCTATGAAATATATCAATTCAGTAGCCATCTACATATAAACCTTCCATCATAACATACCAAATGAACAAGGAAGAGCTCTTATAAGTATCATTTCACAAAATAAAAATGTAAGCAGGACAAGAGAATGAATGCTAGTGCCAATTTCATCAAAATTTCACAATAAATATTGTCTTATTAATAGGATGTATCCCTTCCCTAACTTTTCTCACACATTTACAAATGACAACAATGATACCAATGCAAATCTGCAACTCATACTCATGCTTTCATGACACATTAACTTCGAAAGATCATTACTTTACTTATACATTAGATAACCACGGTACAATCTCCTTCATCACAATGAAGCAACACAAGAGATCCTTTTCAAATCATAAGGAATCATGAACATTCAAAGACATGAACAATGAGTAGCATGAACATTGATCAACATGATCATTGAGAACATGAGCAATGAGAAACTTGAATATTGAGACTCCTATTGCACATTTAGATCTTCATCACTTTGACTAGGGAGAAACCCTAACATTCCATGGCTTGCATCTTCACAAAACCTACAAACAACACAAAAATTGGAACCATGGAGGCTCACCTCCCAACCTAGGCTTCTATGAAGCTACCTACCGAGCAGGGGAAACAAGAACCAAACAAGTTACACACATACTTCACAAAACTTTGCATGAAAACACAACACAAACACAATAAACACCCTCCCATGGCTTGCAAAAATATTCACCATTAGAATCATAAAACATTGGGTGAAGGTGGGCTCTTCAAGGAGGAGAAATTCTAACAACATATATATCATATTGCCAATGCATTTTACCTCTCAAGGCCACCACAACATAAACAACATATTGCCACTACATTGCCTCTCAAGGCCTTCAAAACAACAATATTCTCCTCATCCACCAAACCCCCTTATACCTCCCAAAAAACAAGATTCATGGTCATGATGGAGCCCATGCTCCATGATAATAACAAACCTCATCATGAGGTAAAAGAAAAAGATTTATTTTCTCACCTGCAATAATGTCAAGCCCAACTTGTGCCCTTCACCCAAGGCTTCTCTGCCCTCCCAAGGGTGAGTGAAGCCTTCACACCCATAATCACAATCAACACTCACATTCAAACAAGAAACAACAACAAAAAAAATGAAGAACAACAAAACAAAACCAAGAAAGGATCTCCAAAAGCACAAAACACATTCACTTCTTCCCAACACAATGACAAGCTCATAACACAAGATTGACAATACAATGCATACTCCATTGATAACTTTTCACACTTGTAGATTTTCTTATCCATACTAAAGAAAAAGAATAAAAGAACATGTTTAAGTCACCAACCTTGGTCCAAGCTAGGGTAAGGATAGTTGTAGAAGAGCTCCCTTAATCTCCCTCCAAAACTTAGCTGTCTCTAAAATTAGAGAGTGGGTGAATAGCCCACTAACTTGTCATTTCCCCCCCTAAAAGACTCTCCACTAACCATTTTTAGTAAGAAAATCAAGCCTCCTTTTCTTACATTGTTACTCCTCCAAAATAAGAAGGTTGACCAAGTGGGGTTGTGAGGGTTCTACCATGGAAAAACTCCCAATTTTCGAATTGGTCTAAGTTAGCTTTGTTTAAGAGGTTCCCAAAACTAGGAAAACATTAAAATAATTAAATTTAGGCTCCTAACCTACTATACTACCATTAGGGTGGCTTTTTAACAATAAAATAACACCTTAGGATCCCATTTAGACCCCCTAAACTCCTTGTCAACTTTGAATTCGAATTCCTACAGGGTGGCTTTTTAACAAGTTTGATGTAGACACCTAAATTTGATTACACCACTTTGCTAATATAATTTAGCCATCTCTAAAGGCATCATTAATTAAATTCTTATTTAATTAATCCTTTGCCATCCCTAGCTGATTAATTTAATTAATCATCTATAGTCCTAATTGATAAATCAAATAACCTATTATTTATCAATTAAATCCTATTCTTCTATCTAATTCCTAAAATCCCCATTTATTAAATAAATCTATTTGATAAATAAAATCCTCATATCTAAAAACCCCTAACTTATCCCTAATCCTCCATTTAGCCTAATCCACCCCATCCACCCATACTAACCAAGCTTAGCCACTAACTCACCCACCCTCATTAATGCCATCCACTTGCACATCTCTAACATCCCTAATCTAATCCTAAACCCAAGCCTAATCCACCCTCTAATGTTGTCACATTCCCTAAGTAAGTTTAAGACTTTCCTAAACCAAACCAAAGTCTCCCCTCAAAAATCCCAACCACCAAGTCATGAGTGCTTTTATAAACCATAAAGGACTCTTACAAGCCCACTCATGACTCTTACATCCATCTTCCACACTCTTCCCTCTTCCACACTCATTCCTCTTACATCTCTCTTACATACTCCACCCCACTCATCATGCCTTTAACCAACCCTTTACCCTACCCTCTCACACTCATCCTCCTTGTGACAAGTGTCACCTTCCCATTGGTGCTAAACAAGCACAATCCATGTGCTCTCTTTTGAGTGCATCCTAGCCCTCCTTAAGCCTTCATCTCTCCTTTCATCTTAGCCCTCCATCCCTCAAGCCTTTAGCCTATAAGTTAAATCTCATCCCAAGCCATTTTAATAACAACCATTTGAGTAAAGTTATCATGCCCTTTTGAGAGCCAAAATCCATACCCATACCCTTATAATGCCAAATTGAGAGCTCACAAAGCTACCAATTTTCTATTACCCATCTCCGCCATTGAAGCAACTTTGAGCATCTTGAGCATACATCCACATCAAAGGACGCATCTACAAAATCAAGAAAGCAATAAAGTGCTTCATCTTTTGAGGTTTGCATCTCTTGTTTGTTTTTTTTGTCTAAGCATATATGTGAACTTAGTTTTGGTTTTTGAATGCTTTCTTTAATGTTAATGTTCCTTGCACACTAAGATCTAGTTCTACATTTTAGCACGCCCGATGAGACCCCACTATGGGTCATTCCTTAATCTTTTTCAATCCATATTTTGTGCTTACAAACTAACCATCTAATGTTTGTTGAGATTTGAGTGGGTGCAAGGTACTTTTTCTTATTTTTGCAAGTTGAAAGACACACTAGAGAGAAATACGTACCCTTTTAAAATTTGAAAATAACCAAGGAAACAAAAAAATTCTAGAAAAAATACACGTCTATCGATTCACTTTGCGTAGTGTCATCTCTGCAGATTGGCGTCTCTTCCTATCGTCTCTACAAACTAGCGTCTATGCCTATCATCTCTGCAAAATGTCATCTGCAAAAGTTCGACCGTCGTCTCTACCAATTCAAGCTGTCGTCTATGAATTTTAGCATCTCTGCCTATTTTTTGGTAGTTTGCACCGAAACCTAAACTGTTGTCTACAAATTTTGGCATCTGCGCAAATCAGCATCTATAAGTTTTAGCGTCTCCACCTAGCTTCTATCATCTACACTGTCTCTAGAGCTAGAACTGTCATCTCTGTCGTCGCCAACAGATAAATTGTCATCTCCACTACCGCAATTTGTCAACTGTCATCTCCGACACTATCAGCTACTTTCTTCATCAGACTGTCGTCTACGAGTTTCAACGTCTTCGTAGATTGGCATCTTCACAGATCAACATCTTCAAATTTTGGCATCTCCACCTGATGAAATGTCGTCTTTGCCTATTTATGTTACATTTCTATTTTAGCATATCAATTCCTACACTTTTTTTTTTTTTTTTAAATGAGTATAAATCAAAATTTGACTTTTAGTGGTTCAATAGGATTTAGACTATTCTAAGCATTTTTACGTGTAGGAAAACTAGCAAAAAAAGTTTTTTAAAAAAATTCTCATAGTTAAGCTTTCATTTTAGAAAATTTTGGGTGACTAACCAAATTGCTTTTTTTTGTCTCATTGCAAGTTGGAGCACAAATGAAACCATTAACCATGTTTCTTGCAGGTTCTCATGTTGCTAAAAAATGATCTTGAATGGTTAATCATTTTTCTTTGAATGCATGTTGCTAAAATGAACTTGAATTTTTAATCATTTGACTTTGAATGCATGTTGCTAAAATGAACTTGAATGGTTAAACATATTTTTCATTGAATATATGTTGTTCAAAACACACTCTTGAATGCCATGGATTAAAATCATTTTTTCTTGAAATACATGCTTAAAACAAATAACTCAATCTTGAATGCAAAGATCAATTAACCATTGCAATATCTCACACTTCAATTTTTGGTGCATTAAAAAGAACAAACAAATCTCTCTTTTGCATGCAATTTAGGCAAAGTTTGATTTTTGGACAATTAAAAAAAATTGTTAAGTTAAATACAAATTTGCAAAAATTAATTTGAGTAGTTCCTTGGACTCACCTCTTTTCTAATCACTCATCAATTCAACCATTGGTTGCAATCTCAGCACCATTTATGGGGATGGGTCTACTTGAAAAAGGTGTTAAATATTCCACAATCTAACTAGCTCACTTGGTCTTTGAACATTTGCTTTAACTTTATCAAAATTCTTAAATGACCAAAACTCTAGATTAAATCAATCACACTTCAAGTTTGGGTACTAAAATTGAACAACAATTGACATGGAGAGCCTCTGGGTGCGCACTTGAAATCGAATCTCACACTCTTCTGTTTTGGGCTTAAAACAAACTCACACTCAATCTTGAATGCCTTAAAGAAAATTAATCGATACTTGACGTAGAGGACCTCTGGGCACACGAGTTTGCTTTTTTTGATCGATTTACTTTTTTTGGTGCTTCAAGTTGGAATTGAACATTGTCTCTTAAACATGAGTGCTTGCAAAGTCTAGATTAGCACACATAAGAGTCATTTGGTAAAAGAACAAGCATGTTTTTTAGCCTAAGGTCATCCAAGTCTTCTCTCCCCTTGTCGTCTTTCGAGGCCATCTTAGGTGTATAGGATTAGGATCCAAAACCTTATTTCTTTTTAGGAGGCCTGCTTGAGGATTTCATCACCCCTTAGATGACCTCAACTCCAGCATTTCGACGGAGTATAAGAATCGGGAGGTGAATCGAAAGACACCTCTCTTGGGATCAAAATTTTGTCACTCGGACTAAGCCTCAAGGAACTTTATACCCTTGAGAAGTGAAAGAGGAGAAGTGGGTTACCGCTCCTCTCGGCTGTGTGACATCTTTTTGGTCTCATCTACGAATTTGGGCCTCACGTACCTCGGGTATATCGATGACACCCTAGCTAAACCAACTGTCAGCCTTGTAGACAACCATCTAAGATGTTAATGTGTTTGAAGTGACTGATCGAAACATTTGTAGAACATACACACTCCTCGGCGCAAGTATCACATTCTGAGAACCACAAACTTCTATCTGGGTGTTCCTATCTATTGCTTGATTTTATTTTACTTGCTGAATGAATGTTTTCCAAACTTGGTCAATCCTAGCTTAGGGCACACTTAGCGTAGTCACTGCCTATTTTAGAAGTTGAACAAGTTGAAGCAAAACAACCAAGATCTCTCAAAGCTAAGTAGATTCAAGAATTTATATCGGAACAACCTAAACCCAAACAGAAGTTTCACAAAGTCAAACTCAAGCCATCTATGGCATACCAAGAACTTTTAGCCAAGAGAAAAGAAATAACACCAAGCTCACGAATTGCCAAACTCCACAAAGCAGAGGACAAAGATGTCGACGAAGCACTTCAAGAGGCTTGGTTAGAGTGCACCATCAAATTTAGCCAACATCCAAGAGTTAATCCTACTTATGCCTTACCAACTAGGCATGATTTCTATGATTAGACACCCTTGTTTCTCCACATCTTCTTGGATAAGCTTCACTTTAGAGTCATCTTTTTAGAAAAGCCAGCCATCTTAAGTTATCCCCTTAAGCATTATTAGCTCATCCATCTCAATTAGAACCAAACCATCTAGCCAGCAATCCAAAAACTTCACATCTAAGCTTCCAAAATTGTTGTCACCTTGCCAAAAGTTTTCCATTCCTAAAATCTTCCAAATCCACCAATCTCACCAAGGTTATCCCTTTGACAGAGCTTTGTCTAGGGAAATCTAGCTTTGTCACTTGTTATCCCTCATCACCTTGAGCTAAAGGTTTGGATCCACAAGTGGTCAATCTTATGTTCTTCTGAAATGATCACTAGTCTATCCTTAAGTTTACACAATCACCACCAAGCTCACACATAAGAAGGCAGACCTTTCATACTTTGGCAACATATCTTTGAAAGTTAGAATTCCCAACCCAATCCTCACTTAGGTTTTGCATATAGCTTTGCCTCAACCTAAGAAATCATTTGCATAGAGAAGCCTTCCCCCTTTGCATCCATCAACATTGTTGCATCTCATCCCTAGAAACATTCTGCATGTTCATGCCACCCGTCACTTGCTTAGCCAAGAAGAAAGAAACAATGGAGCCCTATCATTTGCATCGAACAACATCACCCCCCTTGAGCACTCAGCCATCCTTCATCCTAGAGGAAGCTTTCATGAACCAACTAGGAAATTCAGTATTGGTAAATGCCATTATAGACAAGAACAAAGAGACAATCATGACTAATTTTCAAAGGGACAATGTAGGAACCTTTGACTTTGAAAGACCCCCTCCATTATCAAATCCATCTCACCCATTGTTTGGGCAACTGCCACCACCCATAGGCTCATATGATCCAAATTATCCTCAATATGTGCTAAAAGAAGAGCCTCAAGCCAATCCTTTTGATCCAACAGACCCAAACATACCATCCTCCACCCAAGTCGAAATCTCCATTCCGCAAGCCAATCCAGCCACTACCATGCCATCCTTGGTTCATACCTCTCCACTCCAAACCCCCTTTACCCAAAACAGCTCACTGTTCACTCCCTTCACTATTGCTACTGCTGCTTCCCAACCCAGCCTTCCAAATCCACCCATCTCCCAAATCAGTGCTAGCATGTTTGGCCAACCTCAGTAATATACAACAAGGATGCCACCCATGGGGCCAAGTAATCAACCTTTCATCACCCCCAGCTTGTTCACCATAGCCCAAAGCACAATCCCATCATTTCCATTAGGTCCTTGTAGCTCAGTGCCATCAGCCACAAATCCAAAAGCTATTTTCCTCACTCCACAAAGCTATCAAACCCCACAAGCTACCACCAATGTTCTGCCAAGCTCTCAAGTGGCCCAAGCTCCTGCCACCACTCTACCAAGCTTTCAAATCTAGCTACCAAGCTATCAAACCCCATCAGTTCCATTCCCAAGCTTTTAATTCCCACCACCTCCACCACCAACTAATCCATTACCTCCTATTACCAACTACTTTTCAATGCCACTTCTAGGAGGTAATCCACCACCCCAGCCAACCATCAATTATTTATAGATACCATCCCAAATGGGCGCGCAACCCACATATATTGGTCAAACCCCACAAGCCCCCTGATCCTTTCCCCAAGCTTCACAACCATCTTATACCTTACCTCTATAAAGAAATCCATTTATCCCACAGCTAGCTTATGTTCCTCAATCCCAACCTCAAATCCCATATCAATAGCAAGCCTTTCAACACATGCAGCAATATGCGCCACCTCCACCTCAGCAACCCATCATCCACCATGCAGCTGCCCAAACAATGTACAATCCCTATCAGTAAATCTCTCACAGCCATCCATATTCAGTGGCCCCATCTAGCGCATACCTACCTCAAGGCACTCCTACATTGGGGGCACCCCAGCCATCGCCTATCAATTCAAAATGGGAGCAAATGAAGACAGCTCTGAAAGCCATCCAAGAAGGGAATGATTCAAAGACATTCAAGTTTGAGATTGTGTGTCCTTATCCATTTGATAGAGCCATTACTATGACTCCATTACCCAAGCATTTTGAGGTACCTAAATTTGACAAATTTACAGGAAAAGGAGACCCAGTCACCCACATCAAAGAATTTTACATGCATTGCCAAGAAGTGGCATACAGTGACATCTTCCTCTTATGCCTCTTTCCCAAAAGCTTGGTCGAGCCAGCTCTTGAATGGTTTTATAGAATCCCATATGGCACAATTAAAAACTTTGTTGAATTGGCTGAGGCATTTGTATCTCAATATGCCCATCTTGTTGAAACAGAGTTATCAATAGTTGACCCTGTCCACACTAAGCAAAAAGGTGGAGAAAGCCTTGCTGAATACCTGCAAAGATGGAAAACCCTTACCACTCGCATATCTTGCACCTTGCCAGAGCACCATGTGGTGAAAATGTTTATTGATAATGCCCATTCCAGCTTGGCTCACCACATGACCATGAACTATTTGCAGACCTATAAAGATATCAAAGAGAAAGGAATGATCCTTGAGCAAGGACTCATTAAAGATGGTGTGGTCAAGATTTAAAGGGAAACCAACAAAAATCAATCACATTCCAATGACAAGTCTAGGTATTGGAACAAAAACAAGAACATTGCAACAGATGGCATCACTGACACCAGACATGTGAATATTGTTGGTCCTTCCCAAAATCAGTCTAACCCACTAGATCAAAAAAATAATCAACAAGCTATCAACTACCAATAGCAAAGTAACCAAAGCTATCAAAACCACAATCTAAGAGCCAACTTCCAAGGATCTAGCAATCAAGCAAATGCCATCAATGTAGCTACAGGGTAAAAGCCTAGATTCCAACCTGCACCTAGAAACTATACACCCCTTGGTGAGCCATTGGATGTCATTTTTGAGAAATTAGTCAAGGAAAACCTCATCCAATTTCCTCCTACCCAAAGAATTGATCCAAGCCAATCCAAAGCTACATGGTACAAAGACAATGAGTACTGCAAATTTCATAGGGTAAAAGGTCACACCACGCTCAGATGCATGAAACTAAAAGATTATGTGCAGTACCTCATTGATCAAAAAAAAATCACAGTTGGAGCACAAACCTCTCCTAATGTAGGCTTGCAGATCTATCAAAATGTGTTTCCTCCTCACAATAACCAAAATCCTAGAAAAGCACCTATCCAAAACAACAACAACACCAACAAATGCCAGCCAAACCAACAGCATGGGAAGAACAATGACCACACTTCATCCTATATAGACTATGGTAGCCTTATAGGTTGTATATCTGGGAAAGAGACTTCTGTCAATGTTATCAATATCTAAGGACCAGACAATGAGTGTGTAGTCACCACTCGAAGAGTGCAATTTAACATCGTAGGCCCACCAGTTTCATCAGCACCATCAGCTCCATCAAAAACCCAGTACAATATCTTGGAACACCTGGGGAATATGCCAGCCCAAATCTCCACTTTAGACCTTCTCCGCACTAATCCTGTGTACAAAGACATCCTTGATAGTGCTCTCATAGAATCCCATGTCCCTTCTGATATCAATGCTACTAATTTTTGTAATCTTGTTGGACACCTTTCATCCTCATGTGCCCTATCTTTCAAACCCACTGACATATCCATGGTCAAGCCAGATCACACCCTTCTGCTTTGCATAGCCATCATGGTATACAATTTTTTCATGAAAAGAGTAATGATAGATAATGGATCATCATTGAATATTTGCACCCTAAAATTCAAAAAACAAGCTGGGTATATTGAGGCAGATATGATCAGTGAGGTTATCACCATCAAAGCTTATGACAACTTGGAAAGAACCACAGAAGGAACTATTTTGCTGCCAATCAAGGTTGGGTCGATCATCCAAGAGGCAATTTGGCATGTTATTGATCTAAACCTACCATTTAACATCCTCCTCGACCGCCCATGGATTCATGCCATGAAAGCCGTTCCATCCACCTACCATCAGTGCATCAAATTTCTACATTAGGGCACTGAGGTAACCATCCATGCCGATCCAGAACCCTTTGCTTACTGCAATGAGGTTAAAGCCTCCTATACAAATCATTGCCTTAGAATTGATATCAGCACAGCCATCACCAACTCATCCCACACTTGTAATGACCCAAGAGCCATCCTCACCTCCACCCTATCTACCATGAAGATCAATAACAAAGGCTATGGAGAATATAGTCTATCAGATGCATTTGCTATCAGAGCAATCCCACTTGATCCACATACCCAAGGATAGTTGACATATCACAAAGCTAAGGAGATTCCACCTCCTTGATACAAATAATTTGGCCCAACCACCTTTGTATCCTCAAAAATCCCTCTTCATGAAGAGCTCACTCCAGATATCAACAATTGGTTACATAAGGATGCACCTCCAAGAAATCAAGAACACCTTGACCACTTCAGCCAAAAGTATCCCTAAGAACATAAGCTCATCACTGAAAAATGGAACTATCAAGGATGTGTACTAGGACCAAAAGAAAGGGGCATGCAATTTCCCATCGAAGCACATAAGTGGGAAACGAAGTCAAGTCTTGGCTTTGGCATACCCACAACTAGGGGCCCCAACGAGAATAGTCACACTTTTTTGAACATCCACCACAACCTTGTTGAAATCAAAGACATTCCTAAGGAAGTTGAAAAGAGAGCCTATGATGATATCCTAGACCAAATCTTCCTAGGAGACTCTGTTGTCTGAGAACTATCCATCCATCTCATTGACCTACCACTCGCTCATCCACAACTCATAGATTGGGACCAACCAAGCATCATACACATTAATGAGTTTTCATCAGAGGAAGCACTTCTGAGATTCATAGTAGCCGAAACTCCTCATAAGCAAACAAAGCTAGATTCTACCTACATCTGCAAGCTAGATCCCAAGGGGTATTTTGGAGAAAATCCCCAACCTAGTTCTGATGCACCCAAAACTGGAACTAAGGTGAATCCGGTACTAGCTAAGGTAGCGAAGAGAACCCCTCAGCAAGAAAATCTAGAGCCACAAGAAAAACATGGGGATTTAGTATTACCTCCTCAAGATAATGGACTAGAGTTGTCTTCTATTCTAATTGAGGATACTAGATAAGTCAACATCTGTTCTTCAGAGATCCCTAGACTTGTTCATATTGTTGCATCCCTATCACAAGACCAAGCTGATCTCCTCTTTAAGGTCTTAAGAGAGAACATTGGCCAATTTGCATGGTCATATCAGGACATGCCAGGGTTGGATCCAAAGCTTGTAGTTCATCATCTTGCAGTCGATCCAACGATCAAGCCTGTCAAAAAAAAGCTTAGAAAAATGCACCCCAAGATGGCATTACTGGTCAAAGCCAAATTAGAAAGAATGTTAGCTGCTAAGGTTATCCGACCTATCGACTACTCAGAGTGGATCTCCAACATGGTCCCTGTCACTAAGCCTTTTGGTGACATCAAAATCTGCACTGATTTCAAAGATCTTAACAAAGGTTGTCCAAAGGATGATTTTCCCTTGCCCAACATAGATATGATTGTAGATCTTATAGCTGGACATGAAATTCTATCCCTTATGGAAGGATTTTCTAGGTATAATCAGATCAAGATTGTAGAAGAGGATCAGCATAAGATAGCATTCACTACCCCTTGGGGAACCTTTTGCTACACCATGATGCCTTTTGGCCTAAAGAATGTTGGGGCTACCTATCAAAGAGCTATGATAGCCATTTTCCATGATCTTATCCATAGCATTATGGAAGATTATGTGGATGATATCCTAGTCAAATCTCACACCTTCATGGATCATCTCGCTAACCTAGAGAAAGTCTTTGATAGGTTATCCCAATATCATCTCATGCTAAATCCCAAGAAGTGTGTCTTTGGGGTCACATCTGGCAAGCTTCTAGGCTTCATAGTTTCTAAATGAGGTATAGAGATTGACCCCAAGAAGGTCAAGGCTATCTTAGACATGCCTCCTCCCCAGACACTGCGACAGCTTCTCTCTCTTTAGGGAAAGCTTTAATCCATCCGGCGCTTCATCTCCCAGCTTGTAGATAAGTGTACACCATTTTCACATTTACTAAAGAAGGATGAGAACTTCAAGTGGGATCCTTAATGTTAGTATAGCTTCGATCAGCTCAAGCAGTATCTAGGCAATCCCCCTATCTTGGTCCCACCAGTTCCTGGTCGTCCCTTAATCTTGTACATATCAGCAACACCTACTTCTCTAGGGGTGCTTCCAGCACAACATGATGATTATAATAGAGAAAGAGCCATCTACTATATTAGTAGAACCCTAGTTGGTTATGAACTCTATTACACTCCTATGGAAAAAGCTTGTTTGGCAGTTTTTTTCTCAACTCAAAAGCTTCGCCACTACATGCTAAGTCATATCATCCAACTAGTATCCAAAATTGATCCTCTCAAGTATATGCTCTCTAGAATAGCACTCAGAGGTTGGCTAGAAAATTGGGTTATGCTACTAAGTGAGTTTGATATCCAGTATGTGGATAGAAAGGCAATCAAAGGGAAAGCTATAGCAGATCACCTACCTGATACACCTCTAATAGATGCATATCCTTTGATCACAGAATTTCCAGATGAGCATATCTATCTAATTAAAGAATAGCCCCCATGGAAACTTTATTTTGATGGCTCATACACCTCTCATGGATCAGGGGCAGGAATAGTGTTGGCTACACCTCAAGGAGATTACATTCCAAAAGCCTTCAAGCTACAATTCCCTAGCACCAACAATATAGCAGAATATGAAGCTCTTGTAGCATGATTAAAGATAGCTACAGAATGGAATATCACTAAGTTACAAGTCTTTGGCGATTCTCAGCTCATCATCAAGCAAGTCCTAAATGAATATCAAACCAAAGATGAAAAGCTATTACCCTACAAAGAGCTAGTTGATCAGCTAACCCAACATTTTACAAAGCTTCAGTTTGCACAAGTACCTCAAATGCAAAACAAAGTAGCAGATGCTATGGCTACTATCATCTCGCTCTTGGAAATTCCCCAAGTAGCTACATAGTATGAGTTTTTAGTCGAGCATCTCCTCACACCTGCCTATGCGAATGAGGATTCAAATCGTGTTTGTATCTTGGTTGGTCCCCAATCCACTTGGTACCATGAAATTCATGCTTACCTTAACGATGGTATCATATCCCCTCCCCTAATGCATACCCAATGCCAAAACCTCATCCAAAAATCATCCCGCTATGTTATCATAGCCAATACCCTCTATCATCAGGGTTATCATGATACTCTCTCTCGATGTTTAGATGAAAATGAGCCCGCAATGGTGTTAAAAGAAGTACACTCTGAACTTTGTGCTGCCCACATGAGTGGTATTTTCCTAGCATGAAAAATCCTTAGAGAAGGTTACTATTGGCCTACCATTGAAGAAGACTCCTGTGAATTTTTCAGAAAGTGTCTCCCATGTTAGCAGCATGCAAATCTTGTGCACGCTCCAACACGGGATCTACAGCCTATTGCACCACCTTGGCCTTTCACTTGTTGGGGCCTTGATCTAGTTGGAACTATCACACCTCTCTCATCTAATGGACATAAATGGATATAAACAGCTATAGACTATTTCACTAAGTGGGTGGAAGCAGTCCCCCTCATCTCAGCTACAGGAGTTCAGGTCTCCAAGTTTATCTTATACTACATTGTTTGGCGCTTCGGCATCCCATCCACCATCTTCACTGACCACAGAGGTAAATTTGAAAATCTCAACATGGAAGAATTATGCACTTCCCTCTACATCCATCACCACTTTTCTATCCCATATTTCCCATAAGGTAACATCCAAGCAGAGGCAACTAACAAAACCCTCCTCAAAATCCTAAAGAAAGTTGTCAATGATTCCAGTCGCGATTGGCACCTACAAATAAATTTGGCTCTATGGGCCTATCAAACTTCCTTTTGTACATCCACAAGCACAACTCCATACTCCCTAGTTTATGGTGTTGAAGTGGTACCACCCATAGAGGTTGAACTTCCCTCATTGCGCATATCTTTGCGAGGGAAAATATCAGATGAAGAATACAGAGTAGCCCGGCTCACCTAGCTAGGTCTCTTAGACGAGAAGAGACAACAAGCCTATGACCATCTCACAATCTACCAAACTTGTCTCAAAAGAAATTTCAACAAGAAGGTGCTCCCATCACACTTTTAGCTAGGCGACATGGTCCTCAAAGAAAACATGAAAGTCCAAGTAGATCGAGGAAAGAAAGGCATGTTTGAACCTACATGGCTCGGTCCTTATGTTGTCACTCCATCTTTTGGCTTCGGAGCCTATTAGCTATCTACACCAAAAGGGGAACTCTTAAATGATCCTAGTAACATCATTCATCTCAAGAAGTTTTATGCTTGAAGATCCTTGGTATACCCAGCTTTTGAAAAATACAAAAAAAAATAGTAAAGAGAAATAAGCGTCCAATGGTGAAAACTTGGCAATTGAAGCGCCTTGGATAGGTACCTTGGTGAAAACTTGGTAATTCAGGTTCCTTGTGTACTAAAGACTAACCCATTATCTATCACTATCATATCCCTCATCCATCCACCCACCATCCCATAACACACCTGCTTGTTCCCCTGGTTTTCCAACTAAATATCCAAAATTTGATGAAGCTTGTAAATACCTCCTATACAGCTTGTAAAATCTTGTACCAAAGCTTGCATTATACCTTGTAAAGCTTGTACCATACCTTGTATATCCGAATCTTGTGCAAAGCTTGTTCCATATTCTAGCTTGTAAATAATCTTGTATCTTAGCTTGTATCCTATCACATGCACACAAAGAACCCCATTTTCACTTAAGCTTTTCGCAAACCATCTAACTATCTGCCTATCAACTATTATAGACATCCCATCCTTCACAAACATTTCCATCCCATAAAAAACCAAAACATTAACAAACTTGTACATTTGTAACATCTCTTGGTCTGTCGGCTTGTACATCCTCTTTATCTTAGTACCATTGTATCTATCCAGCGTTCATGTTAGTTTGTCCTTGATCAGCATCTTGCACACATTGCAGATCTTGGTTAGCTATTCCAATGCATCCTTTAGCTAGATTATCTATCACCAAAGTGTTATCCTTCTTAGTTTAGCTTGGCAGATGCATCCCTCATCCAAATCCACCAGCTTAGGTGCTCTCCGATAGGTCCTTGTAGGATATAGCTTTCCTCATGTCTAATCTTGGTCCGTTAGTACCTCATCCTACCCATCTCATTGGAAAATAGTTCTCTTTTGGATTTGAACTTTTTTTTGATTTGGGATCTTCCCTTTTGGGTCTTGAAAATATCTTTTCCAAGAAATCTCCTTGTTCTCTCCTCAAGGTTGCCATGATCTTCCATATCATGGTATGTTGTGAATGGGGCAATCAGGGCATAAGGTCTTGATCATGTCTTTTGCTTGTTTTCTTTTTCTGCTTGTGGGTTACACAGTATTGTTTCCATTCTGCTTCTTCTGGGATTCATGTGTGATACTGGGGCAATCCTTGCTTGTTTGTTTCAAGTCAGTTCATCAGTCCTCTGGATGGTTGTATAAAAGGCCTTAATGTTCTTGGTAACTTTGGCAATGAACCAATAGTCCTATAGCAAATCTAGTGCTCAACTACATGGTGGTACTTCTCTTTGAAGTATCCCCCCCACTAAAAAAAAGCTTCAATAGAATCCCTTCATCTCCATTATCCCCCATCCATATCCTACATCTGTCGCTCCTACCCCAACTTATGCATCAGTATCTCTTTGAATCACTCCTCATGCTTAGCTTTAGGGATCCACAATCCTAGTCTTAGGGATCCACCAATCAAATCAATCCACCAAGCCTCATCTTTCGAGATCCACAATCCTAGTCCTAGGGATCTCCAAAACCCATCTTCCACCAATATAACTCTTTGAAATCCTGTTGCATTAGCTTTCTCATTCCATCATCCATATCCCTACCATGGATTCCTTTTATAGCACTCCGCTCCTCCATCCTCCCCCCCAATCCTGGAAAGTCTTAAGCTTGCTTTACTATTGTGCCTCTAATTTCCCTTTATCATTCTCCTGTAGTGAGATTTTGAGCTAATTTAGCCCCACCTCTTTGCCAATCTGTGTCTCTACTCGTCTCAATTTCTTGTACTTTTCAAGAAGCCGTCGAGCCTCTTTTATCTCTTCGCCACCTTCTTGAGGGGGCATCATCTGAGTCTAGTCTCTCCTCTTCTTATCCGAGACTAGGGTAACATTGTTGCTAAAACATCTTCCTCATGTCATCTTTACTCGAACTTCTTTGAAATAGTGTTGCTTCAACACTATGTCAAAGAGGGGCAAAATGTAGACACCTAAATTTGATTACACCACTTTGGTAATCTAATTTAGTCATCTCTAAAGGCATCATTAATTAAATTCTTATTGAATTAATCCTTTTCCATCCCTAGCTGATTAATTTAATTAATCATCTATAGTCCTAATTGATAAATCAAATAACCTATTATTTATCAATTAAATCCTATTCTTCTATCTAATTCCAAAAATCTCCATTTATTAAATAAATCTATTTGATAAATAAAATCTTCATATCTAAAAACCCCTAACTTATCCCTAATCCTCCATTTAGCCTAATCCACCCCATCCACCCATACTAACCAAGCTTAGCCACTAACTCACCCACCCGCATTAATGCCATCCACTTGCACATCTCTAACATCCCTAATCTAATCCTAAATCCAAGCCTAATCCACCCCCTAATGTTGTCACATTCCTTAAGCAAGTTTAAGACTTTCCTAAACCAAACCAAAGTCTCCCCTCAAAAATCCCAACCACCAAGTCATGAGTGCTCTTACAAACGATAAAAGACTCTTACAAGCCCACTCATGACTCTTACATCCATCTTCCACACTCTTCCCTCTTCCATACTCATTCCTCTTACATCTCTCTTACATACTCCACCCCACTCATCATGCCTTTAACCAACCCTTTACCCTACCCTCTCACACTCATCCTCCTTGTGACAAGTGTCACCTTCCCATTGGTGCTAAACAAGAACAATCCATGTGCTCTCCTTTGAGTGCATCCTGGCCCTCCTTAAGCCTTCATCTCTCCTTGCATCTTAGCCCTCCATCCCTCAAGCCTTTAGCCTATAAATTGAATCTCTTTCCAAGCCATTTTAATAATAACCATTTGAGTAAAGTTATCATGCCCTTTTGAGATCCAAAATCCATACCCATACCCTTATAATGCTAAATTGAGAGCTCACAAAGCTACCAATTTGCTATTACCCATCTCCGTCATTGACACAACTTTGAGCATCTTGAGCATACATCCACATCAAAGGACACATCTACAAAATCAAGAAAGCAGTGAAGTGCTTCATCTTTTGAGTTTTGCATCTTTTTTGTTTTCTTTGTCTAAGCATATATGTGAACTTAGTTTTGGTTTGTGAATGCTTTCTTTAATGTTAATGTTCCTTGCACACTAAGATCTAGTTCTACAATCAAGTTTGAATTTGAATTCCTACATGATGTGACCCATCCAAACACTCTCTCCCAAATGGAAGTACTTAAGCATTAATTTGAAAACAAGGAAGAGGACAAAGATTGAGTAACCTTGAGACCAACACTATAGGTGGCATGTCATCAACACATAGACTATACAAGTTTCAAGTGACACACATAAAAAAAAAATGCATTACATTTTCCTTAGCATGCCCTTAATGCACCTAGGTTATGATTAAACATATTCACAAGAAAGCAAGCAATCATGCAATTGCAAAAAAAATTACTT
The DNA here is from genome assembly GCA_028749045.1 of Cupressus sempervirens. Classification (NCBI taxonomy): domain Eukaryota; kingdom Viridiplantae; phylum Streptophyta; class Pinopsida; order Cupressales; family Cupressaceae; genus Cupressus; species Cupressus sempervirens. The sequence goes on along the minus strand of CM053789.1, from coordinate 815,761,063 downwards.
TCACAATGAGGCTTTTGAATCTTCCAAAGATTTTCCTTGGTTAAACTATGTCACAAGGTTTGGAACTTGTTTCCCCCAAGAATGCCCATGGTTCCACTTCTTGTACAATAAACTCGAGCATCAGTAGTCCAAGGAGTCATATAACATGTATAACATATAAGTGTATAGTGATAATCATAATTTAAGTAATTTTTCCTATTTAAATCATCCAAGATGTTACAATAACAAATCTGCATAAGCCATCAGATTAAAATCTATGTGCATATTAAAATCAATCTATCATTTACTAGTGTATCATAAATCATCATAACCACTTCTTTGAATATCATAATCATTCATCCCATAAAGCATCATAACCAAATTGGCATCTATCCATAATCAACTTAACATTTAGCATCACATCAAAATTCTAATAATATCAATTCATAAGATTGCATCCATATATTTTCAACCATTTCCTACACAATAGTAGGTTCTAAGTGCATATGATAATGTAACCCACTACTACTAAGTATCAAATTGCATAAATAAAATAATCCACAATCCATCAAGTCTCAAATAACTGTCAAAATATCTATATCTTGAATATCCAAAATGTAAATAAAATATCCATGCTATGACCGGTCAAGGTGAGGCCTCACAGCAACTCTCATAAAAAATATCCAATAGTCTCCCAAGCTCTCCACAACAATAGAGAAAAGAGATAAAGGAATGACCATGTCATCTCTCACATGACATACATGAGCACAAACCAGTGATCACAATATCTAACCAATCTCAAATCTAGTGTAAGTAAAACTAAACATCCAAGAAGATAACCAAGACCAAAGAAAAACCATGTGAATCATAACTTGTATCATGTCCTTCTACACACACCTCTAGATGTAAACTATGCAAGTATAATCTCCTCCATAAAACCCCAACCAAGAAGCCTCAACAACACCCAAACCATACCATATAACTAATCATGGATGTAGCCCTATCACAAGAAGATCAAACTCATAAACCATTCCTTAACCAAGGAATATGCCCAATATAAAACCATCTCCCAAATTCATAGCAAAAACATATGCAAATGGAGATGACCAATACTAAACCATCTCTCAAATGAACCCTCTAGAACTAACTTGTGTATCATAGCTCAAGATCCATATCCATGAAAGACAATCATACATTTAATGCACTTGAGAGAGAAAATGGGCTATACCTCTCAAGTAGAAAATTTCCAAGTAGACCAAGAGTGGGGAATGAGAATGTGCATCAAGATATCCAAGTATCCAACCAAGACTCATCTAAGTACAATCTCCTCTCAAGTCCATATTAGGGGAATTCCCCTTAGACTTCCTATTGAAACCATCAACTATCCCAACTAATACTTCTCTAATCTAAGAGAAATTAGCATCACCATCATCTCTAAGTATAAATGAGCACCTATAACCAATCAATCTATGCCAACTCCAAATGCAACATAGCAATATATCATGAAGTGTCCAGGAAATGATCAATGTACTCGATACCAAGAAACTAAACCAAGATCAATGTCAAGCGTGCAACCGTGGTCTTAGGAACATAAACATGACAACATAATCTTACCATCTCAACGAAAGAGAAAGCATGATCCATAAACATACTATAACATGTCAAAATTCTAAACATGTATCAAAAGTATACCATGAAATAAAAATAAAACCATCCTAACACCAAGCATAACATGTCAAATGAAAGCATAAACCACATATTTACCAAGAACCCTATTAGTCCTAAAGATGCAACCATATCCACACACCAAGAACCCCATGAGTCATCAAGATCTAACCATCTTCACACACCATATGTTAGGATAAACCACGGACAGAAATAAAAACTACATGCAAATATAACCAATAACAAAAAATAATAGATCACATAGAAATGAACACAAGGCACCAAGATTTAACATGGTTCACCCAATCCCTGGGTTATGTCCACCAAAAAAAATGCCTGATCTTATTACAATCTAGTGATTACAACCTGATTACAATTTGTAATCCCTTACAGCTCAATACTGTCGCAAGAACCAATTTTGCATCACAACATAAATTAAAAAAATACCCAACCCTAAACCATTTTATACAAGTATTAAAGAACTTTAGGGTTATAGCATGTCAGCCATAATTAGCCATAATTTTAGTGGAAAATCTACAAATAGTGAATAGTACCAAAAAAAATTCTACGAATGGAAAATAGTATCAAAAAAAAAAATTAGGGCAATGCCTCGAACCCCACTAATTATGAAGTATGTAAAGTACTTTCCTGATCAGTCACCACAATCTAACACCATAAAGATAACCAAGTGCACCATGAAAATGTCAAAGATGCTTCTATAGTAATAGGATCTAAAACAAACCTCCAACATCTACAAACACTCAATAAATATATCAATGCCAAAAAAACTCCCACTCAACCATGGTACCAAGTCACCTATGGCATCATATAATCCATCTCCTACATGAAGATCCTCCAAATCTACACACACACAACCAAAGTGTCAGCATCCATGAACTAGGCATCTAACTCTCAATATGTCCAATTTTTCAACATAAAATAGTCAACCATAATTCTCCACCATGACTGTACTTGGTAACAATATCTCATCCCTTCTACATGAAGAAAAATTAGAAAATCATGTGACTTAGGGCATAGACAACCAATATCCAAGCCACCAATCTAAATATGTATCAATAATGAAAGATCAATGGGAAAAGACAACCCATAACCAAGCCATAAATGCAACCTATAAGTATAAACTATTTAGAACACTGCACAACTTGTACACCCAACAAGTCATCATACATATACAAATCAAACATTGATAACCATATCATCATAAGACCAATCTGAAATATGAACTGAGTATATATTGACATCAAATTGAAATCTCCAAAATATACAATGTCATAAACTCACAATGTTACCATAGTTAATATATATTTCATAAACTATTCAGATTAATATATCACCAAATAATTCATGTCAAACCTAAACCAAATATGAACCAATGTGTAGAGCTCTCCAAGAGCTTTTCATCGACTACTTGAAGTCCAAAATCTGACTCTATATGCCCAAGTTATGCCCTAATCTATGCTCAAAATAAACAACATCTAACTTTTAGGCTCATAAAACTTGACAAAATGTCAAAATCATAGAACTAAACCTATAGCAAGCTATATTTCTCTGAATTATCTTTCCAACGCGTATAAGAAGTTTGAAATATGATATTCTGAGAGAAAGTTATGGATGTTTTGCTAAGATAGTCTTTTAACCATTTTCACTATGATTTTATTTTTATTTTTATTTTTGTGACAAAAATTCTAACCAGATTAAATTTGATGACCATCACGGGCTGAAACTAAAAAACTCTTTCATTTCCTTTAAAATGGCCAAACTAGGGCATATTATATATCAAAATTTATGGAAACATCGACCCAAATGCCAATGGTGAGGTCTATTTTTTCCTAGGAGGCCATTTCTACAAGCTCCCCCTAAAACCCTCATTTAAATGAAACATCTTTAAAACCCTTTTGTCTAACAATTTCACATGCCCAAAATCTACCAATATCCCATCATAATAGCAAACCCAAACCTGTCATATCTAAAATAAACAACTCATATGTCTTGTCCCTTATTTTATACTCTCATGCATTCCCATGGATTCAATCTAGGGTTACAATAATAAAACTTGGCTCTAATTCCACTTGTAAGGAAACTTGCAACAAATAATATAACTATTTTCACATAACCCATAATAGATCTAAAATAAATATGTAATTGAAATCCGCATGTAAGAGAATAGACAACATACCCAAAAAAATTGTGACATAAGATATACCTTGGGAAACGCTCATTGAGGGAAAAACTCAGCCTCCAAAAGCATCCATCACCATGTATTATTCAGCAAAAATACCATTGCAATACAACAATGGAAGCCTTCAAAGTCATAGACACAACTAAGTAATCTATGTGAACAAGCATGAATCCACACATCCCATGCCATGCTTCCAACATTCACAAATGCTCTCTTAGCTAACCTATCAAGCATTGTCCCACTTGACTCTTATCTTTTTTCCTTTTGTCTTACCAGACCAGCAACTACCCTTGTGGTTTCTTATATAGTAGCAAGTCCCACAAAACAACCAAGTGGTATTATATAAACCATGTGCTAAAACCATGTGCTCCCTAACCCATTGACCCCACATTTAATTTTAGAAATTTAATTATTTTTTCCAATATTAAATAATTACATGAAATATTATCACAATGTTAGAATACAACTCATCAAGTCTATCCCATGGGACTCTTTACATGTTGCATGACAATCTAGGTGCAACATTACATAATAAAATAATATAATATAACATAAAAATATTATGCAATGTGTGCAACACCCATTATCTCAACATGACAATTATTGGTCAAGTTGACAGGATAGAGGAAAGAAGTTAAAGTTTAGTACAGACAATTATTCTACAAGCAATAGTTGAAGGATTAGTTGAACTATGAGTTTGGTGATCTTGCCCCAGAAGCCATTTGGACAATGGGTCCTTCTATCTTCCACAACTCCTAACTAGGTTGGAATCTCCTAATAGGGATTCAAAGTCTCCTAATAGGGACTCATATGTAAAAAATGTTCTAATAGACTTCTAACAGGGTCCATCCTCTAACAAGGAATATTTATATTAGTATATCATCTTGTGGGCATCATTCTCACCGAGGTTTTCCTCTGATCAAGTGTTTCCCTAGTTAACATATCTGGTGTAATTGTGTGTGTGCATCTTTGTATGGTTGTTGTTCACTTTGATTGAATGGTTAAGATTATTTAAGGTTGATAATTATTGATTGAATAACTGATTCACTGCACCCCCCCCCCCCCCCCCCCCGGGAAGTTATATTGGTGTACTATTGTTTCTAACAACCCTCTCACTTATAGAAATGGACTATATATTCTAATAATTGGTATTAGAGCATCAAGTCCTTGAAGGATAATCTTAACAGTTTTGAGAGATCAACAGAAAAACTTTTCGAAAAAGATAGTCCTAGATTTGATGGGGCCAACTATGATAGATGAAAGGAGAAGATGAAAACACATCTATTGTGCATGGCTTTGATTTATTAGATCTTGTGTAATCCCCCACCTAGAGATCCTTGGAACAAGGATTCAATACAAGCCAAGATTTTTTTTTTTTAAAGTATGAATGCACATGACAAAATCATACAGGGATCACAAAGATCACAATGGAGGACTTAACCAACAATCTTGGCAACCAATAAATCTCCAAATTCCATTGACCAAACTGACACACTCAAACAAAGAAACCAAAAATCCAAGATTACAAGAGAAACTAAAACATCTAATTTGTCAAAGCAAGGAAATACTAGCAATCCCAAAGGGTACTCAGATTGCCAAGTTGCATTCTCTGAAAACCAGTGGAGATGCCCCTACTCTTCGTGCGAGGAAGCACAACTAAAAAAATTTTGCATGAGGATGTACTCCTCCACATGAGGATGTAAAGAAATCCACATGATTATTTTCCCAATTGCACAACAACTTTCTTGGCCTAGTAGCCAAAACACCTCAAACTGGTGTTTAGTTTCGCACGAGTATGCACTATAAGTCATATGAGTAAACCCATAACACAACATCCAGAATCTGATTGAATCCATTTAAAAAGTGTTGAAAAGATATTGACAAGGCCAACAACATGATGGAACTTAGAGAGTCCTAATACCAAAGAGTTTGAATCACCACTCAAGATAAAGCATCATAAGAAACTCAAACTATCTTGATTATCAAGACAAGCAATGGTTGAAATGTCCAAAACAAAAAAAGAGCACACATGCACAAAATGACATTAGATATGAATTGAAAGGTAATTCACATACTAAAACCAACATTACTTCTCTTTCATAATTCATTAGTTAACCATAACACAAACATTAATGCACAATGAAATTGAAATGCTTTCAAAGCAAGGGTCCAAGAGTCACTTACCATAAAACAAGTATATATCTTTTCAATTTTCTTTCCAAAAATATGTTATGTTTAATCATCATTTAAACCATCCAATCATACTATCAACTTTACATCTATCACCAACACACTATTATGTCCTCTATGATATTATCCCTTATACGTACTACCAGAGGTTCGAGATGAATGTGATAGAGTCACAACACATAACTGGGTAGTAGTAAAAATGTGTAGAATAGTCAACATGAAACGTAGTCAACAGTCCCAAATAGGTAATTTGTCAACTCTAATATTAAATCACAAAAGAGCTCATTTTAATAATAAGTCAAGTGTGACAACAACGACAAAGAGAGCAATAGAGAAAATTTGATGACTAGTCCAAGAAAGGAAAATATAGAAAACCAATCTTAGCCCAACAACATGAGAAAAGTACCTCTAGACAAATAAAATAAGGCATCAATTAAATCACATCACATGTGATGAGTGGGAATAATCACACAAGAGGGAAAAATTACCATGCAATGATAATGAATACATCATCCTAGTAGCGTTAGAGAACACACTCACACAGATCAAGTAATATACCATTAATAACCTCTTGCATATGCAGACTACAATAACTTCCTTATTTATTTTCCATGCAATGCAACATTTAGATATCCATCAATTTCAATATAATTTCCATAAGCTTATGAAGAAATAAGAATGGGGACTTAAGCCATTAACGCAAAGGATAAAATGCAAAACCTACTTCTTTGCAATGATTCACAATAAACACTCATTTCTCAATGAAAAGAACCATTTCATTACTATAATGAAAAAACACATAATCACAAATAAGATTCATTTATTTACTTACAAATAATACAAAATAGAGAAACAATGAACCTTTCTTGACAAGGAGAAATAACAAGGGGCACTCAAAGACAAGACATGGAGATCATTCAGTGGCTCCACCCAATAGGGTCAAATGCACAACCAACCAAAAAAGGCACATCGATTCTATCTAAAAAACAAGGAAATATTCACTTCCTACTCCTCACACTACTCTAGTCACATCTACTAGATAAGAAAATCCATCACAAGTAGATACCAAAGAAACAAAACTCATGAGCTATCACCAAGACACTCACACTCAGACAATTTAACATTAACCATATGGGCAACATATACACAAAGATCCCAATATTTGAACATGGGCTCTAATACCAGATGTAATGCCCCACTTGGAGATCCTTGGAAAAATGATTCAATACAAGCAATGATAAAAAAAAAAATACACGTATGAATGCACATGACAACATATGTAGGGATCATAAAGATTGCAACAAAAGACTTCACCAACAATCTTGACAACCAAAAAATCTCCAAATGCCACTGACCAAAATGACACACTCAAATAAAGAAACAAAAAATCCAATACAATAATAGAACTTAAAACATCTAATCCATCAAAGCAAGGAAATGCCAGCAATCCTAAAGGGTACTTAGATTGCCAAGTTGCATTCTCTGAAAACTAGTGGAGATGCCCCCTATTTTTTGCAAGAGGAAACACAACTGATAGATTTTGGTGTGAGGATGTATAGCAATCCATGCGATGGTTTTCCCAATCATGTGAGGACTTTCTTGGCCCAAGATCCAAAACACCCCAAATTGGTGTTTGGTTTCACACGAGGATGCACTATAAGCTGCACAAGGAAACCCATCACATGCATGTTTTTATATTCTCACACGAGAAAGTGAAATTTCACGTGAGGATACAAAATAGCAAGCCAGAAAATAGAAAGATAAAAAGATAGGAAATAAGTTTTCTCCACACCGGGGAGTACTAGATCCACAATCAATGTGAAGACACTGGAATAAAATAACTGAAAGAAAAAATTTCATCTAACCATCTAACATAGTAGTGAAGGTAAATAATTGAAAGAAAAATTGCAGTGTACAAAAGCAACATCACAATGTACTAAAATTACAAACTAAGTGTGTGGTTCCTCCCAACTTTAATACCAACATGAAACCTCTAAGGTCCTAGCCATCCCTATGCATAACATTTCAAACTGTCAACTAGATATTCTAATTTTTCTTATAAGGATGTCAATACTAAAGCATAATAACATCATAAGAACAAGAAATTTAGTATCATAAACCAAAAGGAATAGATACTCCAACTAAGAAGATAACATCATCTATCATATGGTAAACATCATAATAAGGGAATGCATCAATAACTAACATCACCTATACATGATGTACAAGCATTCCAATGAAAGCATAATCACAAGGAAGCATACTCCAAAACCTAAAGTACCAAGTGAGAACATATAACAACAATCACACTGGGACAATAGATTATATCTATACATTGATCCCCAATGGCAATGAAGGTATCTACACCACCCAACCACATGGAACACATAGGCACACTCATGCCATGCTGATGGAGACAATGATCAAACCACAAATATGCATAAAGAAAATGTCCATGGCTAACACTCATGCTAGATAGTAACAAAGACTAAAACAAAGATTATGAAACAATAGTCTGCCAATATTACTAAGAGGTGTGTGTGTGTGTGTGTGGGGGGGGGGGGGGAGGGGGAGGGGGGTAGTGAATCAGTTATATGAAAGTTTAAGAATTTAACCTCTTAAAAAATCTTGACCATTCAAAGTAAACAACAACCATAAAGAGATGCACATAAACAATTACACCAAATATGTTGACTAGGGAAACCCTTAATCAGAGGGAAAACCCCAATGGGAATGATGCTCATGAAATGATGTACTAATATGAATGTTCCTTGTTAGAGGATGGACCTTGTTAGGAGTCTATTACAACTTTTAGTACCCACTGTCCAAACAGCTTCAGGATCAAATCAACGAACCCACTATCCAATTGACCTCAATACTATTCCTTTCAGAATAATAGATGTGTAAAGGGATTTTACTTCTTCTTATATCCAATATATTGGACTCCTTCACCTTCATATCATGCAATTAGATCTAGAACTCTATGATTAGTAATAGTAACCCTTAAGGTCACTCATATGCATTAGTAAATCACTTTTCTCTACTACTTAGTAATTTGCAAGTCTTTGCTTCTTCATCATGTCTATAAAACATGGAAATGTCTTTCCTTTATACCATGCTCAATAATAAATCCTTGAGTCAACTTCCCACTTTTTTATTATACATTAATTAAATGAAATACCCATTTAATCAATGCTTTCAACTTAGAGTTATATACAAACTTTCACACGTGTGACTTTTGTACATGCTCACTTTTTGACTGTAGCATTCATGTAATAGGAACTGCTTTTCTAATAATCTATTTCTATATGGTTCTATTTAAATCAATCATATCTTTTGTACACTGTTAATTCAGGTTCTGCACACTTGCCCATGTAAAAAATACACATTGTAGTATACTCATGTAACTGCACATCATCTGATAAGTAATATAATGTTATCAATAAAAAAATCACAATTTTCTACTATGTTAGTCTTTTAAAAACTTATTACTGTGTTTTCATTAATGAAAAACATAGTTATAAATACATCATAACAATTTTCTATAATGCTCCCCTATAGCATCAACATTCTTGCTAACAATCTTCCCCTTTGGCATTTATGGCAACATAGATGAAAAACATCTAGTTCCAAGAATACCAAAAAGTCTTTTCAAATCCTCTTCATCAATCTTCATGCAAATCCTTTATTGCAATACTTCTCCCCCATAGTACAATGTTTTTCATGCCATACTCCTCCCCCATTCACATCAATGTCAAAGATAGTACACAAATGGTTCAATTTTCTTGAATATCCAATAATTTATCAACACAACCATAAGTTAGTCTGTTGTTTTGTAACTTTGTACATAGGTAATAAACAACTCAAGTGTCTAAAAACACTATTGTATACCAATTACCAATTACCAAGAGTCCTTTTCTGACTCTATTCATCACGAATACTCCCCCATACAGGAAGCATCATCATTCAGTCCAATCTATCAATTGTGCTCTATTCCCTAGACTGATGCACTTTTGCATCTTTTATTCTAAAATAGGTAGGTGTATAACCCCAAGAATACCTCTTAGGTACTCAAATGTATCCTTTTCTAAGGCCTTCATGAAAATGTTTGCAATCTATTCCTTAGTGTTAATGTACTCTAGTCTGATTTCTTTTTCTGCAACTTTTCTTTCAACACATGATACTTTATAAAGACTTGCTTAGTCTTAGAATGAAAAATAGGATGTTTTGACATGTTAACTATGCTTGTACTATCACAGTAAATAATAATAGGTTATTCAAATTTAATTCAAATATCCTTCATCATCTGTTTCATCCATGTGACTTGATTATAGTTGTTTGTTGTTGCAACATATTTTGCCTCTGCACTACTTTGTGAAGTGCAATCTTGTTTCTTGCTAAGCCAAGAAACCAATCTTCCACCAAGAAAGAATGCTCCTCCACTGGTGTTTTTTCTATCATCCCTATCTCCATCCTAGTTAGCATCAATATAAGTGCAAGGAGTAAAGTCATTACTTTTTTTTTACCAAATGCCATAATCAGATATCCTTTTCAAATATCTAAATATCCTTTTTACTATTGTGTAGTGATATTCTTTAGGATCACCCTAAAATCTTCGACAATTCCAACCACATTTGCTATATTAGGTCTATTATGAGTTAGATATTGTAATCCTCTAATCATAGATCTAAAACCTATTTCTTTAGGATCAACCTCTAGTTCAGCAATAGTTAAAAAAGTTTTCTCTTCTACTACTTCCTTTTTCTTGTTCTTATCACAATCATTCATGAGTTATTTATCTTTATCAAAAGGTAAATTCTTTCTAGATTTACTCAACCTCTTAGGACATTTACTTGAAAAATGACCAAACCCATTACATGTCCAACAAATAAGAAACTTCATACCTTCAGGCTCTCTCCTTGATAGTAGATTAGTACCTTCTTTTATCTTAATATCATTTTCTATTTTGGATATATATTTTCTTGTTATGTTGCTCCTTTGCATACAGCAGAAGGATTTTGGATCTATAAACTCAATATTTTGTTCTTTATAGAAATTTGATAACTCACCAAGAATTTCCAAAACTTGTGTGTCTAGATTTCTATTATTAGAAGCAAGACTTCCTTCTTTGAATATGTTCAGTTGAAATACATTACCTCTAGTTTTTGTGCCAATACCAAGCAATTTTCCCTCCTTGTCCTTAATGATGCATGTGTTATTACCAAACTATAATTGGTAACCTTTGTCCATAAGTTGTCCAACACTTTAAAAATTATGTTTTAGTCCATCAACAAAATAAACATCATAAGTATTTGTTTTACCATCAAGTGTGATAGATCTAATTCATGTGATGTGATAGGCTGTATTATTCCCTACTTTGACAATTCCTCCATCATGGCTTCTGAATTTGAAAAAATTTCTCATATCACCAGTCATGTGGTGTGAACAACCACTATCAATGATCCAATAATTTCTTTCAAATTATGAAATCAACACACTTTCTTCTCTAATTTCTTTGTCTAGATCATCCCCTTTTATAGGTACAAATCCTAATTCACCTTCACTTCTATTTTGATTAGACTCATCTTCATCTTCTTCTTGATTATGATATAAAAAATTTCTAGATCTGGATTTGAATCTTCCCTTATACTTTCTTTCTCTTTTAGGACACTTAGATGCATAATGACCATATTGATAACATGTCCAACATTTAAAGATATTCTTGCCATCTTTTTCTCTTTCCACAAAAAGATCCACTCCTTCTAAATCTTTTCCTCAATCGACTTGTTGCTTCTAGCAATGTCTCCTTGCACTTTTTTGTTCCTTGCTAGACTTGGTTAATATTAAATGCACTAAATATTGTCTCAACTTTTTCTAATTCTTCAGATTGTTTTAGATCAAATTCTTCAGCTTCCAATCTACCAAGCAATGTTTCTTTGGTGAAATTAGTGGCACAAGGTAACATTACCAGAATAATCTATGTTATTGTCTTGATAGGTGGTGTCAGACTTTTCAAGATCTTCCATATTACTTCATCATCAAATTTCTTTCCACCAAGAGATGTGATTCCTACAATAATCTCAGATATTCTGCCAATATAGCTTCTTACAGATTCATCTTCCATCATTTTACCATCTTGGAATATGAAATATATATTTTACAATCTAACTCTTTTTGCATGAGTATCACCCTCATAATTAGCTAACAATATTACTTCTCTTTCCCTTATGTTGCACATAAATACTTCTCTTTGTTCTTTGGTACAAATTTCAATATTATCTTCTTCTACAATGTTTTTAGATGCCTTGGTTACAAGCCAATATCTTGGACTCATGCACAAAAGATGAGTCTTCACTTTATACTTCTAGCTGTTGTAATCTATGCCATCAAATTTCTGACTTTCCTTTCTATAAAAAAATTCCATGGATCTCCCAAAGTTGTTAAACTTTTTTTTCAAGGACCTAAGGCTCTGATACCAATTGTTAGAAACAATAGTCCACCAATATAACTAAGAGGGGGGGTGAATCATTTATATTAAAAATTAAACATTTAACCTCTTAAAAAATCTTAAATATTCAAAGTAAATATACAACCATAATGAGGTGCACATAAACAATTACACTAGATATATTGACTGGGAAAACCCTTGATAAGAGGAAAAAACTTGGTGGGAATGATGCTCACAAAATGATGTACTAATATGAATGTTCCTTGTTAGAGGATGGACCCTATTAGGAATATATTACAACATTTAGTACAAGAGTCCCTATTAGGATACTTTGAATCCCTATTAGGAGATTCCAACCCTGTTAGGAGTTATGGAAAGTAGCTAAACCCATTGTCCAAACAACTTCAAGATCAGATCAACTAACCCACTGTCCAATCGACCTTGATACTATTCCTTTCAAAATAATAGATGTGTAATAGGGTTTTACTCCTTCCTCTATCTAGTATGTCAAACTCTTTCACCTTCAGATCGTGCAATCAGATCTAGAACTATATGATCAGTAACAGTAACCCTTAAGGTCACTTACATACATTAGTAAATCACTCTGCTCTGTGGCTTAGTATTTTTCAAGTCTTCACTTCTTCATCATGTTTGTAAAACATGGAAACATCTTTCCTTTATACCATGCTCAATCATTAATCCTTGATTCAGCTTCACTCTTTATCATCACACATTAATTAAATGAAATACCCATTTAATCAATGTTTTCAACTCATAGTTATACACAAACTTTCACACATATGACTTTCATATATGCACATTTTTGACGTCATCAATGGTCAGTAAACTATCTCCAGTTCATTGTGCAACCCTTCACTACAATTGTAATAAATTGTAACAATCATGCAATAGGAATTATTTTTCAAATACTCTATTTCTATATGATTCTCTATAAATCAATCATATCTCTCGTACACTATCGATTCAAGTTTTTCCACTTGCCCATGTAACAAATACACATTGTAGTATACTCAGGTAACTATGCATCATCAAATAAGTAATATGATGTTCTCAATATAGAAATCATAGTATGTTACTCTATTAATCTTTTACAAACTTATTACTATATTTTCAACAATGAAAAACATAGTTATAAATAGATCATAACAATCTTCTATAATGCTCCCCCATAGCATCAGCATTCATTTTAACATACTATGTAGGGGTTGACACCATGGAGAGTTGCTTGGCATCCAAAATCCCAAGCTATTATTGGTAGCTACACTCCCCAATGGCAGGTGCACAATCCGAGTTGCAACCCTTCCCAATAGAAGGTACTCAATCCCAACCTTTTAATTATCTTATATTTTAATTTAGTTATCACTTATATAAAATTTCCTCTTCCAACCAATGGAAATAGCCACTAGGTTGCAAGATAGAATCTCCTCCATGTGCTACCCTACCCTACCCATCACATCCAAAAATGAGTATCCATAGGCATGCATATTCCCCACCCAACCCCAATGATCATAAATCTTGGAAGTGCCATGGAAGATCTGGCCTCGTAAGTCACCTGATAAATGTATGCACATGTACTCACATGTGATGCACCACCATCACAAAGATCATAACACAAGGACTAGATGAGAACACAAGAAAAATATCACTCAACCAAAAAAAAGCTTAGGAGGATGGATTCTACATGAATCATAAGAAATAATAAAACCATACATCATGAATTCACTCAACTAGCCTCAATCTGGGAGGATGGATTCTATATGAATCCCAATGATGTAATAAGACCAAACATCATGAACTCACTCAACTAGCATCAATCTAAAAGTATGGATTTTACACAAATCCTAGTGTCCATAAAATAATAACAAGGGTTCAAAAGAAATAATAACACCAAGTATAAACTCACTCAGCAAAACACAAAGTCAGGAGTGGATGTGGCACACATCCCAATGTAGTATAAAAGTACAACAATGGTCTGATTGAAATCCTATGTCTAATTCAAGTCCACAACCAACATCATGTAAAGAAAACCCAAGAAAATTGGGTGGCATGAAAATCAAGGTAATAACCCTCAAAACTCAAAAACTTTAAAATTAAAACCCATTTGGTCTTAGGGAAAAAAAGCCACAAAAAACAAATAAAATCTAGGTTTGGAGTTTGTATGCCAAAAAGACCAACAGAACGGTGCAAAACCTGAAACCCTCATCACAAAAAATTGGGAAATTCTCATACCCACCCCACCGAGTAGAGCTAGCATACAGGAATGGAGAGTAACACTAGTTCTCAGCCTCCTTACAAATAGCTACCAAAAATAGAAGTATAAATGGGGCTGAAACAATCAAATATGAGAGCCCTATCTCACAACCAAAAGGGCAAAACAAAAATTTGAACCATAAAATAAAAATCTCACAGAAGTAGCCAAAAATTGAGATAATCCAAGGTCTCCTTGAGCTAGATCCAACAAACCAATCTCATGATGATCCCACACCTATAGCTCCAACAACGAACAAAATAGTAAATCCTCATAAAGAGAATTTTGGGTTTTACTCTCAAACTTTCTAATTCAAAAGTGAGAAGTGAGGAATTAAATTTCTTTTTGGATACTTATTCACTTTTCTACTAAATAAAGGATTAGGGCAACTAACCAGGAGAACTAGTTAAATTCTAAATGAATCCAAATGAAAATAAGCTATTCCAAGTAATTGGAATCCATCTATGGCAAAGCTACCAAAAAATAAAATTAATTAAAATAAAGCTTGAAAACCCAAAATTAACAAAATTTCTTAACAAGTTTTGCGACAAATATGAACCTCTAAATGCATAGACATTCTTATAGTTCTAATTACATAATGCAAATGAGTCTAGATTATCAAATCACTAGAAGGTTTAATTAAATAATTAAATAAGATAAGTTGACCACACAAGGTTGACATTGGTAAAATATGAATAGTTGGATCACTAACTCCATAGACCACTGCCAGGGATATGAATCCTACACACTAAAACACATGATCAAGTGCAATTGCAAATAATTGTTAGCCATATTTTCCTCCTGCAAAAATTTGAGTTTTACCTATCAAACATGTGCAACAGTCATAAATGAAAACACCCAAATGATTGAATAAAAGATATATTTGAAACTTTGGCTTATCCATTATTATCCTAATTCTTAGGATTTCTTATGCTTTATCCCCTTAGAAACTCAAGTCAATACCATGCAACTACCCCTCATCGCCTAGTCATTGTATTATATGGCTTAACTAACAAGATAGATGTGAATGTGTGACATGGTCTTCCTAGCAGTCAGTGCAACATCATAGTTTAAAATGTTGGCATCTATTTATGAGTGGCAATATACCAATCTCTCTTGATTGCACGGTCACAAAGAGTTTAGTATAAACCATGGTCAAGTTGGTGAAGCCACAAATCACTTTTTGTGCATGGTCACTAGTGTCAGTGATGAGTTGAAGAGTTAAGCTATGAAGCAACAATAACATGAAGGATTACCTAGATGATGTGGAAGTTTTTGATTAGTTAGGGAGCTAACCATGTAGGAGGGATCCTAGTTGTATTTTTTATTGTTGGATTTGAAGAAATTGATGCATATTGCTATGTTGTAATGGAAAATTATATGCTCAATTTATATAGTGAGATAATGAAAACACAACATGTGTCTTAGCTGGCCTAGATGGAGAACAACAATAGTAGTTAGGACCATATTTTTTCTAGGTCACAATAGTCCATAGAAAATGTTGAAGAAATATTGTGAAGAAATGATAGATAATTGGTCATGCTTTTGTAAGTAATAATTGCTAATGAAGAAAGGTGATGACAAAGTTGTGAAAATGGTTGATCGAACATGAAACATAAAGTTGAATGCTAGTAGGGTGTCAGAATGATAATGGATGATTAGTCCACATGGTAAGACCTAAAGATTGACTCCAGTTGACTAATGACATGGCTGATTTGGTGTACTAATAACAAAGGAAATAGCTCTCTGATGGAATACCTGATCTTTTTGATCTCCTTAAACCACTTTCATCATTCACCATGCCTAGAAAATGTAAAGGAACAATAAATCATTGCTTGGTGGTCCATCTAATCAATTAGAATTTTATTGGTTAGTGTTTCTATCTTCTTAGGGCTTTGTTTGGTGAAGACATGATTCTCGTACATTTGGATGTGTGCCATGATCAAATCTTTTCCAGATTTCCAGTGACTATTCTCTGCAATCTTGAATCTAGTTGTTGAATTTTGCATTAGAGTAGAATCTATCTAATTTTTTCTTGTACTATAAAAGAATATTTTGTAATCCTTTATAGGGTCAATATTTTTCTCTAATTATGTCATATTTTATGTCTATGCTCTGCTATTATAATTTCCTTTTCCTTTGAATCAATATATTCCTCTATTGTATCTCTGTCTTCATTAATATATTATGCAATACCCTCTTGCCTTTGTGTTAATATATTGTCTTTGTTTCTCAATTGTATGATTATATATACTTTTCTTTTGAATGATATAAAGTGAAGTCTCTTTCTTATTTCATTCTATTAGCTTCTAATCTACATATGATTGTTATATTAACAAGGATTGAACTAATATACTTTCAGATTGTATTGGTGAACTATGCATTCTTGGCCAGAGATAAGGTTGAACATACTACTTAGTGTATCACAACCTCTTAGATTAGATTAGGTAGTTTTCTTTCATGCATTCCTTCTCTCTTTTCCTCTCATGAAATAGTAAGATACATCCTGATAGTAAGGAAATCGGCCTTCTTCAAAGACTCAATCTCAAGTCACAAAATCCCACACTTTCGAGATTATTTCCATGTTACACAATGCTACTTTTAGGTAAGACTTTAGGAAAGGGTGAAAGCTTTTGTGTCAATGGTTTTTGACATGCCTAGTGGGACAAACTAATGAAGCTTATAAGTTCACTAGTGTCAAAGAAGAAAAGTTATAATACATGTTGAGAAGATAGTGGTGCTCTCAGTATTTTTAGGCCTTGAAGATGTTCATTTTCAAGTACTTGGCAACTCTTTCCTACAATATATCTAGTTTCTAGATTAGGTTGTTGTGATTCCTGTGTAAAGCTCATACAAGGGAATCTTCTAAAGGCAATTTTCAATACAATGAGATTTTATTTTCAAACCCTAGAAAAAGAGAAATAGATTGTCTCTATCACCAATTAGGAGTGCAATAGTAAAACATACATCTACAAGATCCCTTTCCACCTCCTATTGATAGATCATAGCCTAGGTTGTCATCTTTTCATGTAAATAGGTCATTATTCCATATGGTTTAGCCTAGATCACATGCATTTTCCACCTTTAATGGTGGGAGTCCTCTCCTTTTTGCTCAAAGACATGATATTCTAGTGTCAACTCTCAAAAGTATACCTGATTTCACTAGTGAAACTTCCATCTCCCCTGTGGAACATATTCAAGATATTTCAAATGTATGTAATATACATGGTATTATAGAGGATGATGTTGTTGTTATGCTTCCACCTTCATCCTTGAAAGGAAAAGCATTACAATGGTATAAAGGTTTTCCTCATTACTCTATTATTGATTAGGATGGGTTAGGAGTAGGGCTTTGTAAGCATTTTGAGGATAAAAGTAATCATCTATCACTTTTAGAGAATCTAACAACCATCAAGAGAGAACCCCATGAATATATGACTGGTTTTAGTTATAGGTTTCAAAAGACATGGGATAGAATACCCACTATATTAAAGCCTTCTCCTTATAATGCATTCTTGTATTACAACAAAGCCTTTAATAGTGACATTGTGCAATCTATAGGAGGAGACACTTTACCAAATGCTTATAAGATTATTGTAAGAGAAAAAAATATCTTGATACAAGGAGGGTAGTTAGCCCCAAGGCCTCCAATACCTTTCTTTCCTAGCATGCCCAATCATCAACCTATTGTAGCCCCTATCCCTACTTCCTCTACAAGTGAGTCTCTTATTGTGGCCCCAATAGCTTCCACATCTTCTAATGGAGTTGATAAGATTAAGGCCATGATGCAAACATTAATGTAGAATATGGACAAGAAGTTATAGGATCAAGAAAAGAAGATGGAGGACAATAGTGTAGTGATGCAAAAAATGAGTAATGAGTTGGTGACTATGAAGAGGTAACAAGATCAAAATAATAAGCCTCCCCAACCTCGGTACTAGGGTCCCATACATAATATATCCCCAAACCAGAATCATGTCCCCTACAATCAAAATAGACCTATCAAAAACACCCATACTATGAATAGCAACCTAAATAGGGCTTTAGTCCCTCAAAATAATCTTGCTCAAGATCAAGATTTTGACCTTTCTTGTAACTACTCATGTGGATATTGTATGTGTCAGAAGGAAAATTCTTATTTGGCATTAACTACACAAGAACAAGTAGTGGATCAAAAACACAATGCTAATCAACCTATTGAGGCTTCTCATCTATGACAGCAAGGTGATTTTTCTTTCATCATCCATCATTCAAAGGATCATTGTCATGCTAATCATGGTGCCATAGCTCACAACACCAAAAATTAAAAGAAGAGTTGTTGAAGATGATACATCTCCCTCACCTAATCAAGCTTCAACTTTAGATGTGGCTCCTCATGTGCCAGTAATGAATTCACAATCCAATGGTACTCCTCAATAGAGACAAGATGCGAGCAACAAGAAGTCTACTAAATTTTAGACTTCTCAAATTCAGCCACCAATCCATATAGTTTGTAAAGCTTCAGTCAAAGTAGTTAGTGCTCATCCCTTCGATGTGGTAGATCAAATGAAGAAGACCAATCTTAAAATCTCTATATGGGATGATGTTGCTACCAAACTGTCATAGAAGAAGCTATTGTAGCAAGAGATAGAAGGCATAGAAGTGAAGGATGACCCACTTGGAGAAGAGAATGCAACAAGCTTGATGTAACCAATGAAAGAAGGAGAAACAAGTAAGAAAATTAGGCCTCCTCCTTTCTATTTCTCTTTAATCATAGAAGATAAATCAATCCATAATTATATGATTGATTTAGGGGCTAGTAGCTCTGTAATGCCTAAATGTGTAGCCAACCTCATGGGTATCAAATATGATCCAATGGTTAGAGATGTAATCCAATTATATGGAAGCTCTATCAAGACCATATGAATCTTTAAAAATGTAGAAATGACATTACATGCATGCCTTGGTTGTACTATAACACAAGACATATCAGTAACTAAGGTCAAACCATGTTTTTCCATTTGTCTTTCCAAAGACTTTACTATACAAATAGGTGGCTATATTTCATTTGATTGGTCTTACATGTTTTTTAGAACAAGGTATGGAACAAAAGCTTCCATAAGAGCAAAGCCTCTAGCCCTCAATCATATAAAAGCCTACACCCCTAGTCTCATAAACATGAATTGCACTATCTTTCAAGGAGAGGATGGAGACATAGCACATGAGCCTACCACTTCTTTGGTAGAGGTGCCTGACTTCCTTTTGGATGAGTGGGCCATTTCTTACAAGTTTGATCCAGTACAAGAGGCTCTAGAGATAGGCCTTGGCACATATTGCATATCCAAAAAGGATGGTCCTATTCCTAATCTCATAAAAGGTAAATAATTAATTGATGGATTGTGAAGCATGTTCTTTAATGGCTCAAGAAACAAAAATTGCTTAAGGGCTGGTGTCATGCTTATTTCTCCTGAATTGAAGAGATACTATTTCTCTTATAGGCTCTAATTCAGCTACACTACTAATGCAGAAAAGTATGAAGCTCTAATTCAACGTATCCAATTTGCACAAATAAGAGGAATCACATCCTTGAAGGTATCTAGGGATAGTGAGTTGATTGTTAATCAAAAAGAAGCCAATATGTTACCAAAAACAACCTTCTCAAATCATACAAGCATAGAGTTTGGGATTTTCTTGAGGGCTTCTGAGCATTCAATATCCAAAGTATCCCTAGGAGAGAAAATAAATGTGCTGACAGGCTTGCAGCAATTGGTGCTTCTTATGGTATACTAGAGCATCTTGCATATGAAAAGGATCAATAGATCACAATCATTGTAAGTCTTGTTGTTCCTGATAATTGCAAAAATTGGCATACTTTTTACTCTCATGTGCATATTGTCAATTTCTTGTAAAATGAAGCAGGGTTCTTTGCTAAAAATAAATCTAAGCTCCAAAGTTAGTATGGAGACCAAATTTTGAACCTAAACTCAAAAAAGTTACCTAAAGGTCTAGTCACCTTGGAGGGAATTTTCAACTCAAATGATCAAACAAAGGACAAGGGTTCAAATATGAATACAAGAAAGGATGATCATACATCTATCACTATTACTGATGAAAGGACTCTCAACTTGGGAAAGGTATACACTAATATGGAACAAGAGGTCTTTATTTAATTATGTCAAGAATTCAATGATATTATTTCTTGGACATACAAAGAATTTAAAGGTTTTGATCCAAAATTATCTTAGTACACCATAGATTTAGATGATAATTCTAAGCTTATCAGGCAGAAGCAAAGGCTAGTTAACCCTAAGATTGAATTGCTAATGAGAAAAGAATTATCAAGGCTCATAGAGGCCATGTTATTTTCCCCATGAAGCACTACTTGTGGGTGGCTAACCTTGTTCCTATTAGGAATAAGAGTGGAGTGATTAGACTATGTGTAGACTTTAGAGACCTTAATAGGGCTTCTCTTAAAGATCATCATCCCCTTCCCTCCCTGAAACAAGTCCTATCTAAGGGTAGTAGTTCAAAAATATTTTCTTCCTTAGATGGTTTTACAGGCTATAATTAGTTGTTAGTTCAATAATCTTATAGATATAAGATTGCTTTCACTACTAAGTGGGGAACCTATTCCTATTTTAAGATGCCTTTTGGACTAACCAATGTAGGTGCCATGTTTCAAAAGGCAATGGAGATGGCCTTCAAGTGTATGTTGGAAAATTTTTTACTAGTATACCTAGATGATATAAGTGTCTTTTCAAAACATGTAGTAGATCACTTTGATCATCTAAGACAAGTATTTGAAAGGTGTATAGAGTACAATGTGTCCCTAAACCCCAAGAAGTGTGTATTTTCTACTAACCAAGGAAAGCTCATAGGGCATATTATGCCAAGAAATGGGTTTAAAATAGATCTAGAGAGGGTAGAAGCAATTCTTTCTCTCCCACTTCCCACCCATAAGAAAGGATTGTAGAGTTTCCTTGGTAGGATCAACTTTGTAAGGAGGTTCATCCCTGATCTTGCTTTTATGGTAAAGCCTCTCATATCTATGCTAAAGAAGAACCTAGTGTTCACTTGAACCAAAGAGGGAAAGGCTAGTTTTGAAGAAATTAAGTAGTCAATTACATCGGATCCTACTCTTGTCAAGCCCAAGTTTGACAAAGATTTCATCCTCTACTCCCTTGGAGGAAAGTCAAGCATTTTAGCTATTCTTACATAGCTAAATGATGAAAATCTAGAATAGCTCATTGCTTTCTTCAATGAAGGGCTTAATAATTATGAGGAAGGATACAATTATGTAGAGAAATAGGTCCTTATTGTTGTTAGGGCTCTCAAAAATTTCAAACATCTCTTGTCTCACAAAAAAGTCCAGCTTTTAGTTCCACATGAAAGCGTAAAAGATTTCCTCTTGAACAAGGATATCAATGAGAATAGAACTAGATGGATTACTAGAGTCATGGAATATGACATAGATATCAAAATCACCAAGTTGGTAAGAGGTAAGGGACTATGTGAGAAGATGGCTTCATTTTTTGAGACATGTGGAGAGGTTGCCTTGTTAATCCAAAATGAGAAACTAGTGGAGAATAAAGATCAAATTGATTGGTTACAAGACATGACTCCCTTCTTGACAAAAGGAAGATGCCCCCAAGGCCTAGATAGAGCCAAGAGGAGATAGTTTAGATTGTAGACTATTCCCTATATCTTGGTGGATGGAGTGTTATTTAGAAAGGATTCTAATGGAGTCTTCCTTAGATTTATACAAACAGATCATGTTAGAAGGTTACTAAAGGAATTTCATGATGGCCCTATTGGTGGTCATTTCTCAGCGAGACTCACTATGATGAAGATAATGAGGACTAGCTATTATTGGCCCACCATATTTAATGACTACCATAAGTTGGTAAGGAAGTGTGAGAAATGTGCTTTTGTCTCAGGAAAGAGAAGATTGGCTACCCTTAACCTCCATCCCATTCAGGTTGACCAACCTTTTTCCCAATGGGGTTTGGATTTCATTGGTCCAATAAATCCATCCTTCAGTGCTGATCATAAATGGATCTTGGTAGCCACAAACTATTTCTCAAGATGGATTGAGGTAGTAGCCTTGAAAGATACAACAGAGGCCTCAATAGTTGAATTCCTTGATAGGATTCTGACAAGATTTGGTTTTCCCTCTGTTAGGAATAAGGTGTCTCAACCTTGGATAATTTCTATTCTTATTATTTGTTTTCTAATGTATTTTTTGCAAATAATTTAATTAAGCGTGAGTGTGCATATCTAGTTGGCATGTTGATGTGTCACTCCATTTGCATGAATCAACATCTTGAATTATGGCATATTCCTATGATGTGTAAGAGTTATCGTTGGAATATTCAATTGTGTGTAAGGAGATCATGACTAAAAATGGTTATGATGGATTCCTATGATGTGTAAAACTATCTTTGGAAGATTTAATTATGTGTAAGGAAATCATGACTAAAACGGTTATAATGGATTCCTATGACCCGTAAGAGCTATCTTTGGAAGATGCCCTAAAAATGGAAAGTGCATTATATAATAACTTTGAGGGTTGTAGATAGTGGGTGTGAGTTAGTAGTGTATTCTTGGTTGCTACTAGATAAATCTTTTGTGTCCTAAAAGAGCTTCCACTGCAAGTGTGTTGTAACCTTTGAGTTGAAGATAATAAATTGTGCAGGTTTTGGAGGGGTGGGGTTGTTTTACCGAAAGGTTTTTCCCCACCAGCATATCTTTGTGTTTATGTTTTATTATTTCTCTATCTATTTTTTGTATTCATGGTTGACTACAATATTATTGTTTACATAATATCAAATCTAAAATTGTAAGGATTTGAAATAATTTGCACAATACTTTCCTTAAGAGATTAGTGTAGGAAGTTTTTTCCACACCTAAGTTTCCTTTCAAGTGGTATCAGAGCTTGATCAGCTTTTGATCCTAGTTGTTGGGTAGGTTTTCTTGAGTTGATCTCATGTTGTTTGGGAGTTTTGTGCAAAGCATTCTGAACCTTATTTATAGATTGAGATGGTTAGTTAATCATATGGAAAAATGGAGGTGGATTTTGAATTGTGGAAACTCAAGATGGAAGACTTGCTTGAAGATAGTGATCCATGGGAGGTGACTTCACTTGATGTGAGACTCACAATTAAATCTCAAGTAGATTGGGATCTTAAGGATCAGAAAGCTAAGGGTCTCATTAAACACTATCTAGCTCATTTAGTCCTCTTGAATGTTCTTGATGAGAAGACCACAAATAGTTTGTGGATATAGATTGGGTCTATGTATTAGGCCAAATCTCTAGTGAACAAGTTATTCCTGAGGAAGAAGTTATATTCTCTAAGAATGGAAGAAGGGGGATCTATTATAGATCATTTTAATGCTTTTGATTTACTAATTTCATAGTTCATATCATCTGGTGTCAAGATAGAGGAGGAGGATCGATGTACGACCCTGTTATGTTCCTTGCTAGATTTATGGGATCATCCTGTGATGGCTCTTGGAAATATTTTAGTCACTTTTAGAATGGATGATGTGGTTTCTTCATTGTTATGTGAGGAGATGAGGAGAAAGTCATCAAATTTGGCTAAGGAAGCTCTTGTTGTTTACGGTAGATCTAGCGATAGAGGCAAGCAAAATGAAAACAAGTCTAGAAAGGGTAGATCCAAATCCCATGAAAAATCAAAGACTCCTAGAAAGTCCAAGGAAAAATCTTGGAACTATGATAAGACTGGGCACTTTTGTAAAGATTTTAAAGAGACAAAGAAGAAGAAGAAGGCCTTAGATTTAGGTTTAGAAAAATCTCAAGAAGATGGTGATGCTTTCATTGTAGCCTTGGCAGCACATGCATCTGATGATGTGTGGTTGATCTAGCCTCAGATGCTTCTTTCCACATGACCTCTCATCGAAGCTAGTTCTCAAAGTATGAAGTTTTTGATGGTGGAAAGGTTTACTTGGGTGATTATTCTCAACTAAAGATATTTTGACAAGGATGAATCACTATTAGATTCCCTGATGGACGAGTAAAGGGGATCAATGGGGTAATGCACATCCCTAGTTTGGCATGAAACCTATTATCTATAAGTATGCTAAATGATGTAGGTGTACAAGTTTATTTTTCTAAAGATGGATGCAAGATGATGAGAGGAGCTATGGTGCTTGCTAAGTGTACTAGGAGAGGTACTTTGTTTTAGCTTGATGCATGCATTTCTTAGTGCAAGAGTTCTTTTGTTTCAAAGAAGAGAGAAACTATCATTTCGCCCCCACCATTTGAACAAGCAGTAAACAAGATTGTGGTTATTGGTTCTCATGGTAGTACATCATGTGTATCTAAGGGTAAAAACACATTGGAAGGAAATCTTCCTTTAGAAAAGAAAATTTTGTCGCATATGAGATTTGGCCACATTGGTGAGAAGGGTCTCAAAATCCTAAAGAACAAGAACCTCGTTGAGGGGTTAAATAATTGTAATCTCAAGTTTGACTTCTGTGAACATTGTGCCTATGGTAAACAAAACCATGTTCAATTTTACTCTTGTTCTCACAAATCTTCTAATGATTTGGATCTTATTCATTCCAATGTATTTGGTCCTATAAAAGTTCCTTCGATCTCAAAGTCTATATTTTTTGTATCTTTCATAAATGATTATAGTAGAAGGACATGGATTTATTTCCTAAAGAATAAGACACAAGTCTTTAGTTGGTTCAAGGAATTTAAAGCCCTTGTAGAGAATTAGACTAATAAGAAGATTAAGTGTGTGAGAACTGATAGTGGTGGTGAGTTATTCTCAATAAAGCTTGAATAGTTCTATAAAGAACGAGGTATTGAGAGGCATAAGAAAAATCCTTATACCCCACAATGAAATGGATTTTTAGAAAGAATGAACAAGACACTGATGGAGAATGCTAGGAGTATGCTAAGTGGAGCTGGTCTTGAACAAAGGTTTTGTGTAATGCCCCGCCCGAAGATCCTTGGAAACAAGGATTCAAATCAAGCCAAGATATTTTTTTTTTTACAAGTATGAATGCACAAGACAACATCATACAGGGATCACAAAGATCGCAACGGAAGACTTCAACACAATCCCGGCAACCAATGAATCTCCGAATGCCACTACCAAACTAATGCACACAAACAAAGCCAACAAAGACAATGCACATGATGAGGGCACAAGAAACAACCACTCATCAACAAAACACCAAGCTGGGGTAATATGCAGAATCCTGAAATTTGGCTAAGCCTAAAATCCTGAAGCCCTGAAAATTGGCTAAGTCTGGATTTCTGAAGCCCAGAAATCTCCTAGAATCCATAACTTATCTCTAAGAGGTCTGAAACCTATCTCAAATGATTTATTGCATATATTAAAATATATCTTAAGTATAAGGTCAACTTATACTTAAACGATATATTTTAAACCCCTAGGAAATCTATTTTGAACCAGGAAGGTGTAAAAACCAAAAGGGTGTCCAAAACCAACTTTCGAACTTTCATCTGACAAGCCTAGATAGCCCCTGTTTCTCGCGCAAGAAAGAAAACTAGTCTTGAGTTTCGCGTGAGATCTTTCACCACTTCGCGCAAGAAAGTGCGCACTTTGTACGATAACAACTGAGCTTCGTGCGAGGATTCCTATGCGTCGCGCGAAGATTTACATTCTCGCGCGAGAAGTGTATTCTTTCACGCGAGGAAGAAATAGTCTCGCGCGAGGAAGAAACAATCTCGCGCGAGGAAGAAATAGTCTCGCACGAGCAAAATACAATCTCGCGCAAGGAAACAAATCAGCGTGACACATAACACAATCAAAAAGCTAAACAAACAAGGAAACCTCCACACTGGGGAGTACCGGATCCACGTAAATCAAGGAGTGAACACTCGAGAGCACTAACAACAAGGAAAGAGGAACAACTAACCATCTAAAACATAAAAGCAAAGCACATACTGAAATAAACATTGCAATGAACAAAGTAAAATCTTAGAACTAAACAACCAAATAAGTGCACGGTTCCTCCCAACCGTCAATAGCATCATAAGACCATCGTGAGTCCTAGCCATCCCCCGCACGTAACATCCCAAGCCATTGACCAGATCATCGGTACTGTTGTAATAGGGACGTCACTACTAAAAACATGCAACAATATAATCATAAGGAAATCTAACATGCTAGTAGTAAAGCATAAGATAATCCTACAGTAGATAACATCACCTATCACATGCTAAACAGCAATAAGCAACAGATATGCTAATACAATAATTCAAAGCATCTATTCATATGCTAAACATCATAATAAGGGAATGCGCCAAATAAAATAACATCATCTAAACATGATATAAAAGCATCCCAATGAATGCATAAATCACAAGAAAGCATACTCCGAAACCTGAAGTACCAAGTGAAGACATCCAGCAACGGTCGCACTAGGACAAAAGATCGTCTCTGTACACCGATCCCTAGCAGTGGTGAAGGTAGCTACACCTCCCAACCACGTGGCACCCGTAGGTCCACACCCACCGTGCTAATGGAGATAATGATCCAACCACAAACACACATAAAGCACAACATCCAAGGCTAACACTCACGCCAGACAGTATGATGGCTGCAACCTAGAACCTAAGACAATGCAAGGAGTAAAGGTCTTGGTCAGACACTCAAAAGGCTACTAAGTAGGGGCTAACATCATGGAGAGTCACTTGGCATCAACAAGCCCAAGCTCGGATCATGCATTTCAACTCCTCAACGGAGGACCCCGCACACACATTTTATTATCTTAAGTTTTATTATCAGTCACACATTTTCTTTAATTATCACTTATTTAAAACTTCCTCTGCCAACCCTATGGGACTAAGGTCACCAGGCTGCAAGATAGAAGCCCCCTCCATATGCTACCCTACCCTACCCATGCTCATCCTACGACAAGTGCCCATGGGTATGCATACTCCCATCCCAACCCCAATGATCATAACTTTCGGCAAATCCACGGAAGATCGAGCCTCGCAAGTCACCCAACAAATGTACGCGTACGTACTCATGTGTGGCGCACCACCATCACGAAGATCATAACACAAGGACAGGAATGAGAACACAATGCAAAGAAAAAACCCAACCGAAAGCAACATGGGAAGGACGGATTCTACACGAATCCCAAAGCCAATAAAATCATACATCATGAAATCACTCAACCGGCCTCAATCCGAGAGTATGGATTCTACACGAATCCCAATGATGTAACAAGAACAAACATCGTGAACTCACTCAACCGGCCTCAATCCGAGAGTATGGATTCTACATGAATCCTAGCATTCACGAAACAAAAGCAAAGGTCCAAAAGAAACCATAACAGGTAACAAATCACTCAACCGAATACAAAGTCGGGAGTATGGGTGCAACATGCATCCCAATGCAACATAAAAGTGCAAAAGTGGTCTGACTGATATCCAAACAGATCATCAAGGTCCACGACCCACATTGTGCCAAGAAAACTCGAGAAAACAGGGCGACACGTAAAACAAGGTAAAAACCCCAAAAATTGGAATACTTCAAAATTAAAACCCATTTGGCCTTTGGGTTCAAAAACTCCAAAAATCAAAAAATAAATGAAATCGAACACCGTATGCAAAAACGGCCAGCATAACGGCATAAAATCCCAAACCCTCATCTCAAAAAATAGAGAAATGTTCATACCCGCCCAACCGGGTAGAACTAGCATACAGAAACAGAGGGGAACACTAGTTCTCAGCCTCCAAACAAACGGCTACCAAAAATAGAAGCTGAAACGGAGCAGAAACAATAAAACAGGAAAGCCCTACCTCACAGCCAAAAGGGCAAAATGGGAATCTGAACCATAAAATAAATATCCCGCAGAAGTAGCTGAAAATCGTGGCAATCCAAGGTTTCCCCGAGCTGGATCCAACGAGCCCAACCTCGCGATGATCCCACCCTCGTAGCTCCCACAACGAACAAAACAGTAAATCCTCATGAAGAGGATTTTGGGTTTTACTCTCCAACTTTCCAATTTGAAAGTGAGAAGTGAGGAATTAAATTCCTCTTTGGATACTTATTCACTTTTTGGGTGAATAATCGATTAGGGCATTTAACCAGCCAATCTAGTTAAACTCTGAATCGACCCAAACGAAAATAGGCTATTCCTATAAATAGGAATTCATCTATGGCCAAGCTGCCAGAAATTAAAATAAATCAATTTAAAAAGCCCGAAAACCCAAAAACACATAAACCTCCTTAATAACTTTTCGCGATAATGCGAACCTCTAAATGCACAGACACACTTACTGGTCTAATCACATAATGCAAATGAGTTCGGATTTAATAATCACCAAAAGGTTTAAATTAAAAATTTAATTAAGGATACGTTGACCATACAAGGGTGACATTGGTAACATATGAATGGCTGAATCACTAACTCCATGTGCCACTGCCAGGGATATAAATCCTGCACACTAAACAACACGATCAAGTGCAATTGCATATAATAACATAGCCGAAGCAATAAATGCATTAAATCACCTAATTTAACCATTTATTTAATTATATTAAAATAATCTATTTACATCACTCATGTTCCCAATAAGCATAACAATGTAGGAATGAAGTAAATAACCATAGCATTAAATCCATCACATAACATAATCAGAGGTATGTCCAAATACCAGATAACCAGATATCATCATAAAACACACTGTCATCTCAAAATAGCATCATCATGCAATATGATTAACTGAACAGCATAGTAGTCTAATATCTATGATACTGGAATCAAAGAGTAACATTTGACCCTCAATTCATCTCAAATGTAAAACATCACATGAGTAACAAATATCTCTCTAATCAGAAATATAACAAGGTAAATGTCCACAGCACATAACCAAATAATCCAACAAGAAAAATCCATTCTAATTACTTAAGCATTTAATAATGATTGATTACTCTGCATTAAAAAGGCATTTAAAACATATAAGCGAACACAGTCATAAACATGACTAACCATTGCTATAGGAACCTAGTCCAATGTAGCATGGTGAAAAGAACATAGTGCAATCTCTGCACACGTCTCAGGGTAATCATAGAACAACCTCATGATACCACATCGATCCTGGTAACCACTGGCACAAACCTCAGTGAACCAAAACTCACATCATAAACTCAAAGATCAGTCAAAAGCATAATCAAAGCAACTGATAAAGAAACATAAATCCAAACACCTCAACGGTGTAGACCACTCAGGGTCACAATCATGATCCCATCTCAACAAAAGATCATCAAGGTTGCATCCATCAGGAGGACTTACAAAAGTCAAATGGGAGAGGCACTACATTTTGGGCTAAAGCTATGGCCACTTCTTGCTATCTAGTTAATAGATCTCCTACATCAGCTCTTGTTGGTAAGACACCCATGGAGGTGTAATCTAGTTAGAAACCTTCAATTAGACATGTTCATGTTTTTGGTTGTGAAGCTTATGCACATGTTCTAAAGAAGAAAATATTTAAGTTGGAAAATAAAATTGTCAAATGAATTTTCATTGGATACGGTGTTGGTATGAAAGGATACAAGCTTTGGGACCCTGTAACTAGTAAGATGTTGTATAGCAAAAATATTATTTTTAGAAAGCTAACATCTTGTCCTATTGTGATACAACCAAATGAAAAAGAGAAGAAAGAAGATATTGTTCAGTTGCCTCCTACCCATGAGAAGACTAATTAGAAAGACCATGTTGGGTATAATGATGAGGAGAGATGTAGTAGCTCTGATAGTTAAGAAGAAGAGGAAGAACAACCTCAACCTCAGTAGTTGAGGAGATCCACAAGAGTAAGGAAGCAACTAGAAAGGTCTAGTTATTCTATATTAGATTCCAGTTGTACCTTTTTTTTTATTACTAACACTGATGAGCCTAGATCTATGAAAGAGGCTTTGGATATGGAAGATGCAGGTTCATGGATTGAGGCCATAGATGATGAGGTGGCTTCATTTGATAAAATAAAAAACTTGGGACCTTGTACCTTTGCCTAAAGGATGGAAACCTGTTGGTAGAAAATGGGTGTTCAAGAAGAAATTGTGTAGATGACATTGTTGAAAGGTACAAAGCTAGATTGGTTGTGAAGGCATATTCATAGATAAAGGGAATAGATTATGGTGAAATATTCTCTTGTTGTAAAGTTGACATCTATTAGATTCTATTATGTCTTGCTACATCATATGATTTAGAGATAGAATAGATGGATGTGAAGATAGCTTTCTTTTATGGTGATTTGGAGGAAGAGATTTATATGTCACAACCTGAGCACTACATTGTTAAAGGTAAAGAATCTTTGGTTTATAGATTAAAGAAGTCTTTGTATGGTTTGAAACAATCTCCTAGGATGTGGTACCTTAATTTTGATGCCTTTGTGTTGTCAATTAGATTTGTAAGATCAAAATCAGATCATTATGTTTACTTCAGAGTTGAAAGTGATCACCTTCTTATTATTTCAATATAGGTTGATGATATGTTGTTGTTTGGGAAGGGTAAGGGTATGATTTCTAATTTTAAATCTCAGTTGTCAACATAGTTTGAGATGAAAGATCTTGGGGCAGCAAGGTACATCTTGGGTATAGAAATCAGTAGAGATAGGTCCAACAAAAAACTTTGGTTGAGTCAGAGTAAGTACGTGAAGTCTGTGTTGGACAGGTTTAGCATGGTAGATTGTAGGCCATTGTGCATTCTTGTTTCTTCTGGGAACAAAGTTATCTATAGATGATTGTCCAAAATCTCCTAGTGAGGTGGAGGACATGAGTAGAGTACTTTATGCTAGTGCAGTTGGATTTCTTATGTACGTTATAGTTTGTACTAAACCAGACATTGCCCAAGTAGTGGGAGTTTTGAGTCAATTTATGGCTAATCCTAGAAAGGTACATTGGGATGCAGTTAAGAAATTTTTTAGATATTTGAGAAGTACATCAGATTACTCCATTTTTTATCTTGGTAACTCTTCTAAAGCTTTTCATTTAGTTTTTATTCATGGGTTTGTGGATTTAGATTGGGTAGGTGATATTGATAGTTTTATTCATGGGTTTGTGGATTTAGATTGGGTAGGTGATGTTGATAGTAGGAGATCCACCAGTGTTTATATGTTCACTATGTTTGGTGGTTCCATAAGTTGGATGAGTAAGCAATAACTTGTGGTTGCTTTGTTCGCTACAAAAGCTGAGTACATGGTTGCTACTCATGCTTGTAAGGAATCCATTTTTCTTAGGAGATTGTGTTTAGATATTGGTGTTGATGTAGGATATATTACTATTTTTTGTCATAGTTAGGGTGCTATTTTCCTTGCAAAAAATCCAACTTTCCATGCTAAAATGAAGCACATTGACGTGCAGTTTCACTTTATGAGAGATATGGTGAAAGATGAAAAGGTAAATTTTTAGAAGGTAGATACTATAAATAATTTTGTAGTTGCATTGACAAAACTAGTAAGCACATAGAAATTTAGATGGTGTTTAAAGTCTATGGGCCTTTTGACCTATAGCGGTTAGTTCTTGTTATGTTCCTATTGCTCTTACAAGGTGTTTTACAAGTGGGAGAATGTTAGGAATAAGGTGTCTCAACTTTGGATAATTCCTATTCTTTTCTTTTTTTGTAAATGTATTTTTTGCATATAATGTAATTAAGTGTGAGTGTACATGTCTAGTTGGCATGTTGATTTGTCAGTCCACTTGCATGCATCAACATCTTGAATTATGATGGATTCCTATGATAGATTCCTATGACATATAAGAGCTATC
Source organism: Cupressus sempervirens (assembly GCA_028749045.1). Lineage (NCBI taxonomy): Eukaryota > Viridiplantae > Streptophyta > Pinopsida > Cupressales > Cupressaceae > Cupressus > Cupressus sempervirens. The sequence continues at coordinate 815,728,556 of CM053789.1, read as the reverse complement.
TTTGGAATATTTAATTGTGTGTAAGGATATCATGACTAAAAATAGTTATGATAGATTCATATGATGCATAAGAACTACCTTTGGAAGATTTAATTGTGTGTAAGGAAATCATGACTGAAATAGTTATGACAGATTCATATGACACATAAGAGCTATAAGCACTCTAAGGGCTATAGATAGTGGGTGTGAGTGAGTGAGTAGTGTATTGTTGGTTGCTACTAGATAAGTCTTTTGTGTCATGAAAGAGCTTGCACTACAAGTGTGTTGTAACCTTTGAGTTGAAGATAATATGTTATGTAGGTTTTGGAGGGGTGGGGTTGTTTTACCAAAAGGTTTTTTGCCACCAACATATCTTTGTGTTTATGTGTTACTATTTCTCTATCTATTTTCTGTATTCATGGTTGACTACAATATTATTGTTTAAATTATATCAAATCTAAAACTGTAAGGATTTGAAAGAATTTGCACAATACTTTCCTTAAGAGATTAGGGTAGGAATATGTTTTCACACTTGAGTTTCCTTACACCCTCAACTATCATATATGATAATGCCTAATCTTTTTTTGAAGCTCACATATGTTCTTGGGCTCTAGAATATGGGAATATTTGATCACATCCTCAAATTATTATCCCCAAAGCAATGGGTTGGCTGAATCTTCTAACAAGAATCTCATTAGGATCATGAGGAGGATAATTGAAGACAATCAGAGGAGTTGGCATGCCAAGTTGAAAATAGCCCTTTTGGCTAATAGAATTACACCCAAGAGAGTGGTTGGGAATTCACCTTTTATGCTAGTTTATGGAAGGGATTCCAAGCTTCATATTTCTCTATAATTCCCCTTTCTCGAGCTATCTCATCAATTGGAGCTAGAGGAAAATGATTCCATGATAATCAGGTTAGTAGAACTAGTTGAATTAGAAGAAAAAAGACAATAGGCCATGCAAACTCTTGAGGTACATCAGCAACAAGTCAAAAGGAGCTTTGACAAGAATGCTAAGGTTAGAATTTTTAGATAAGGAGACCTTTTCCTCAAGTGAGATGCAAATAGAGCCAAGCTATAAAGGCACTCTAAGTTTGATGCTATTTGGAGTGGACCTTATGTCATCACCAATTGCAAGTAGGCCAATGCTTTCCATCTATCCAAGCCCAATGGTCATGTTCTACCCATTCAAGTTAATGGGATTTACCTCAAACCCTACTTCTAGAGAGGGTTAGGGATTTTTGTATATATTGTGTTAGCTTCTTGTTTTCAATAAGTGTATGAGAACATGTTATTTCTTTTGGAGACAGCAAGTTTTGAGTTGTAGTTCAGAGGAGGCAGAGTTCTTTTGTCTCATAGTTGTAGAGGTCATAGTTCTCCTATATCTCTAATTTTTTGCAAAACATTTTCTAGCTTTTTATGACTCCACAGCCCAATGGATACTTGAAGGCCACTAGTCATATACATAGTAGGCCTGTATCCCCTCTGAGTCACCAAAATTGTTAGCCATATTTTCTCTCCTACTAAAATTTGAGTTTTTTCTGCCAAACATGTCCAATGGTCATATATTCAAACACCTAAATGATCGAATAAAAAATATATTTGAAACTTTGGCTTATCCTTTATTATCCTAAGTCTCAAGCTTTTTTATGCTTTACCCCCTTAGAAACTCAAGTTGTGACCATGTGACTACTCTTCATTTCCCAATCACTATAGTCTAAGGCTTAACTATTAGGATAGATGTGAATGTACAATGTAGTATTCCCAGTGGTTAGCATGGCTTCACAGTTTAAAAGTCTGGCATCTAGTTACATGTGGTCACATAGAGATCTCTCTTGATTCCTAGGTCATAAAGAGTTTAGTATAAACCATGTTCAAGATGGAAAAGTTGCAAATCACTTTGTGCATGCAATTGCTAGGATCAGTGATGAGTTAAATAGTTAAGCTACAAAGTAGCAATAACATGAAGTAAGGATGACCTAGATTATGTGGTAGTTTTTGATTGGTTATGAAGATAACTATGCAAGAAGGATCCTAGCTATATTCTTGATCATTGGATCTAAAGAAATTGACACAAATTGCTATGTCATTATGGAAAATTGCACACTCAATTTACATAGTGAGATAATGACAACACAACATGTGTCTCAATAGGCTCAGATGGAGAAAAGAAATGGCAGTTAGGTTCATAGTTTTTCCAAGTCACAATAGTTAGTGAAAAATGTTGAAGACAAGCTATGAAGTGTTGATAGATAATTGGTCATGGTTTTGCAATTAATAAATATAAATAAAGAAAGGTGATGGTGAAGCTACAATCATAGGCAGGCAAACATGAAACATAAAGTTGAATGTTGGTAGGGTGTCAGAATGATAAAGGATGATTGGTCCACATGGTAAGGCTTGAAGATTGACTCTAGTTGATCGATGAAATGGTTGATTTGGCATATTGATAACAAAGGAAACAACTCTTTAATGGTATATCTAATCTTTTTGATCTCCTTCAACCTTTTTAATCATTCCCCATGCCTAATAAATGTAAAGGAACAATCCATCACCATTTGGTGATTGATCTAAATAGTCACAATGATAATGGCTACCATTTCTATCTTCTTAGGGCTATGTTTGGTGAAGAAGTGATTCTCTTGCATTTGGATGTGTGCCATGATAAGATCTTTTCCAAATTTGTAGTGATTGTTCTCTGCAATCTTGAATGCAGTTGTTGAGTTTTTCCTTAGAGTAGAAGCTATTTGAGTTATGCTTGCACTATAAAAGAAAATTTTCTAACCCTTCTTAAGGTCGATCTTTTTCTCTAATTCTATAGTATTGTATGTCTACACTCTTCTAATGTAATTTCATTTGCCTCTAAATCAATATATTCCTCTATTGTATCTCTTTCTTCATTAATATATTGTACAATACCCTCTTGCCTTTGAATTAATATATTGTCTTTGTTTCTCAATTGTATGATTGTATCTGCTTGGCTCTTTAATGATATAAAGTGAAGTCTCTTCCTTATAGCATTCTATTGCCTTTTTATCTACATATGATTGTTAGATTAACAAGGATTGAACTAGTATACTTTGAGGTTGTATTGGTGAACTATGCATTCTTGGGTAGAGATAAGATTAAACATACTATTTGGTGTATCACCTCCTCTTAGATTAGATTAGGTAGCTTTCTTTCATGCATTCATTCTCCCTTTTCCTCTCAATAAATAGTAAGGTACCTCCTGATAGTATGGAAACCAGCCTTCTCTGAAGAGTCAATCTCAAGTCACAAAGTTCCACACTTTTAAGATTTTTTCCATGTTACACGAGGCTACCTTTAGGTAAGACTTTAAGCAAGGGTGAAAGATTTTGTGTCAACAATAACTTATCTAAAGCAATAAATGCATTAAATTTCCTAATTTAACCATTTATTCAATTATACTAAAATAATTTATTTACATCACTCGCATTTTCATATAGCATAATGAAGCAAGAATGAAGTAAATAACCATAGCATTAAATCCATCACATAACATAATTAGATATATGTCCAAATATTGAATAACTAGATATCATCATAAAACATATTTTGATCTCAAAATGGCATCATCATTCAAATATGATCAACTAAATAGCATAGTAGTCTACATCTATGATACTAAAATCAAATTATAACATCTGACCCTCAGGTCATCTCAAATGTGAAACAATAACATGAGTAACAAGTATCTCTTGAATCAAAATATAACAAAGTAAATATCCATAGCACATAACCAATGAATCCAACATGGACAATCCATTTCTAATTATTTAACCATTTAATAATTGTTGTTTAAATAACATAAAAAGGCACTTAAAACACCTAAGAAAACACAATCATATACATGAATAACCACTAATACAGGAACCTAGTCCAGTATAGCAAGGTAATAGTACATAGTGCAATCTCTGCACACATATCATGATAATCATGATACCACATTGATCCTAGTAACCACTGGCACAAACCTTAGTGAATCCATCTAACACATCATAATCTCTTAAATCAGCCATAAGCATAATCAAAGAAACTAAAATAGTAACCTAAATCCAAGCACCTCAAGGGTGTAGAGTACTCATGGTCCCAATCATGATCCTTTCTCAAGGAGAGATCAATAAGGGTTCATCCTCTAGGATGACTTATAGAAGTCAAATGGATGAGGCACTACATCATCCCCCCCAAAGACTAGGCTTACTCCTAGAAGCATGCAATAAAGAATAGAAAACAAACACACCAAGAATGAAATCAAAATCAAACAATAGTAATGACTCGCTGACTTCTTCACAAGTTCAACCAAATCACTCCAACATTCTCAAACCATCTCATCAACCCCAAAATAGTTCAACCATAAGAGAATAGGTGTCACACAAACACAAGGTCCTCTAACAAGGTACCTCCTATGTGCTAGGAAAACCCATATAGCCATAAAGTCAACAATACAAGGTAAGGAAAAAGCCACTCTACCTCATCCATAGGTGCCCAACTACAACATGCACCTCTCAAGTGACTACAACAAGGTCAAAACACTATGCACTTCCAACCAGAGTTGGAATTATGGGGAATAACCATCCCAAATTCCCAAGAATACTATCATGCCACACATGAGCATCCTTGAAACCACATAAACTCACCCTTTGAGAATAGAGGATGGAAGTTTACCAAAAAAAGTGTGCACTCCAAAGGATACTCACCACTACTAACCACCAAGAATAGGATCACTTAGTCTCTATGATACAAAATCTCAACTATCACTGGTAACTAGGGTTACTTAACCCAACTAGACAAGATATCAACTTTCCACAAGGTTACAAAGAATTCATTAATGGACAAAATCATGTAATATCTTCATACCAACTCATAAGATGGTAATATGTGTCAAATGATACCATGTCCCTCCAACAACATGTTGGGAATACCACACCCAACCTACTATTAAACTCAGTCTCTTATCTCAAGTCAATGGTCAATAAGCAACTTGACTGAGATAGTCCTCTAAAGGTATAAGATTAGGGAGGTAGAAACTACAAAGCATTAGGACTAAGATGGAGTCTCACACAACCTCTACACTAAATCAGCCCAAGATGCATTGGGGAAACTCACAATTCTACCAACCATCAAAATACTCATCCAACAATAACTAAGCTAGTGGCATAATCATGCTAACCTACTTCCTCAAGAGAGAAAAGGATATAGAGATGCACCAAAGTCAATGTCCAAAAGGTAGATCTAGACTCATCTAAATACTGAAACACACTCAAACACAAGGAAACGTCAACCTCAAGCAAGGAACACTCATAGTCCACACTTCTTCTCCCAAAGGTGGGACGGTGTTATAGGGAACACATAAACCCAACCATGAATCCCAAAAAGTACCTAGTAGATTATGAAGGCATGTTAACTCCTCTTTTATGAAATAACAAGACAAATAAAGCTTCTACAATGGTCATAAATATGATATGTCATAATTGAATTCACTTATACTCAATAGAGGGTACTCAAAACATCAATGCACACCTTCAAAAGTGTGAAAGAGTTTCTTGTTGTAACCCAAGCCAAATTTGCATTAGCATAGTCTCGTGCAAATTTTTGCATCAAACTAGGTGAGATAATGCAAAGAACCAGGTGAGAAAACACATGACCACTTGTTTCTCACGTGAAATTTCAAGATAGCACAAAAATTGCCTTCACTCTGAAGGCCATAACTTTCACGTCCAGACTATGATTGACTCTATTCAAAAAGCATCAAAAATATATCGACAAGGTAGACAACATGATGGAGCTTAGATATTCCTAAGACCTAAGAGTTTGAATCACCACTAAAAATAAAACATCATAGAAAACTCAAACCATCTTGATTATCAAGACAAGCAACTATCGAAACGTCCATAACAACCAAAGAGCACACATGCCTAGGATGTCATAAGACATGAATTGAAAGGTAATTCATAGACTAAAACCATCATTACTTCTCTTTCACAATTCATTAGTTAACCATAACACAAACATTAATGCACAATGAAATTGAAAGGCTTTTGAAGCAAGGGTCCAAGAGTCACTTACCATAAAAAAAGTACATATCTTTTCACTTTTCTTTCCAGAAATATGCTATGTTTAATCATCATTTAAACCATCCAGTCATACTATCAACTTTATATCTATCACAAATACAATATTATGTTCTTTATGATATTATCCCTTCTATGCACTACCAAAGTTTGAGATGAATGTGATAAAGTCACAACATATAACTGGGCAATAGTAAAAACATGTAGAATAGTCACTATGAAACATAATCAAAAGGCCCAAATGGGGAATTTGTCAACTCCCACAATAAATCACAAAAGGGCTCATTTCAACAATAAGTCAAGTGTGACAACAACCACAAAGAGAGTGATAGACAAAATTTGATGACTAGTCCAAGAAAGGAAAATACAGAAAACCAATGGTAGCCCAACAACATGATGAAAGTACCTCCAACCAAATAAAATAAGGCATAAATCAACTCACATCACATGTGATGACTAGGAATAATCATACAAGAGGGAACACACTCACACACATCAAGCAGTATACCAGCAATAACCTCTTGCATATGCCGACTATGATAACTTATTTATTTTTCATGCAATGCAACATTTAGATATTCAACAATTTTAATACAATTTCCATAAGTTTATGAAGAAATCAAATTGGGGACTTAAGTCATTAACCCAAAGGATTAAATGCAAAACCTACTTCTTTGTAATGATTCACAATAAACACTCATTTATCAATGAAAGTAACCATATCATTACTATAATGACAAAACATAGAATCACAAATAAGATTCATTTATTTTCTTACAAATAAGACAAAACAAAGAAATAATACACATTTATCCACAAGGAGAAATAAAAAGAGGCATCCAAAGCCAACACATGGACACCAATCAGTTGCTCCATCCAATAGGGCCACACACACAACCAACCAAACAAGGCACATTGATTTCATCTATAAAGTCAGGAAAGACTCACTTCCTTTTCCTCACACTACTCTAGTCACATCCACTATATAAGAAAATCCATCAAAAGTAGATACCAAAGGATTAAAAATCATGAGCTATCACCAAGATACTTATACTCACACTGTTGGCGCTAAAAATTGCGTTCCCATTTTGAGAATCTATTTCAAATTTTGAGTATATTCAAGCTCTTTAAATGCCCATAAATGAGATTGTACCTGACTGTACTTGAGAAGGCCAAGAGTTGTTTAATGTTTCTAACACCATGCATTCAGCATATCCACTTGTTCCATGCTAATAAAATTCCATTCTGAATCATTTCGTGAAGTCATGTTTTTGAGTAATTGTCAAATCTACATTTTCACCTAAGTGTCAAACAATGACAGGAGGCCATGTTTGCAACTAAATATCTCACCCAAAAAAATTTCATGACTCACTACTTTGGGAGTGTCTAATGTCCATATCTAAGAGCCTATGTTTAATTTTTCAAGTCATTTCAAGTCTATTTGTCTAGGTTTTGAATCCCTCAAAGTTGGTCAGTTATCAATGTCATGCTAACATGAAATGTTCATAATTCTAGGAAGCCCTGTTTGACATGCTATAATTTTTAACTAGTTTACCAAAGTGTTGAAATTCCTTTTGTGTTGCATTTTAGATGTCAGAGACTTGTTATGTTTCAAGTTTCAGCTTATGAAAAATCCATTTGATCAATTTTCAAATGCAATTTCTATCTTTTTACTAGTGTCAGCAAATGCAGATTGTTTGGTACCCCTATTCGGGAAATCATAACTTGAGATCCATGATTGGTAAGATCAAATGGAGCATACCACTATGTTTTCCTTTGAAAATACTCCAAGTTTGTAAGTTTTTAAGTCATTAAGAATCTATATGCACACTTTTCCAAGTCATTTCCATTTGCAAAAAAATGTTTTTTGTTAGTGTTTCCAGTTTGCAAAATTTGAGTAACCCACTTTGACTGATTTCCATTTGCATCCTATTATTTTTCATGAGCCCAAATTTTAGAACCATAATGTCCCCATGATAGAGAACCAACATCCCAGTTTTTGAGCCCCCAAGTGTCAGTTTACCTAGTTTTTGAGGCCAATTTTGAACGCAATTTTTTAATTTTAATGCCAAGCTATAGTCCAAACCAGATCTTTTCAAATTGCTAACAGGGGGTTTTTTTTTTGGAATAGGCATTATAATATACCGTCAGAACCAGAAGAAGCTAAATTTTTTGAATTTGAGGTCAAATTATGCACAAGTCTTCATTAGTTCATTCTATAAGCAGTTTTGTAATATTCAGGGCTTTCTCAGTAAAATGGGAAAAAATCATCATGGGATGTCAAAATCAGTTTGGAGGCAAATATAAAGGCTTGTTGAAGCCTGAATGTGAAGAAAATTGATTTCAAATGGTTTTCTTCGCTTTTAGAAGTCATTTTTAAACTGATTTTCACTTTTACCTTGAGTAAAGTTCAGGAATCAAAATCAATTATTCTTCAATTTCTCAGATATTTTGTGTTGTTTTAGAGACCTAATGATGAAGATTTCATTCACCAGTTGAGGGGAGAGATTAGAGAGTTATTTTTAACCTATTAAGAAGGCTTTCCAAGTGGACAAATGTCATGCTCAGATCAAATCCAGGAATGAACTCTTCTCCTATATCTTTCTTTCTCTCATCTTTTGTAACGGTTCCAGTTTTTGTCACTAAGAAACCAGTTGGTTCCAATTTTTGGAGAAAAACCAGTCACTATTGTGATACAGTTTTTGGATCCAGTTTTGAGGTGTTCCCATACTGTGATACCACATATTTTTCAGCAATTTCTCTTGTGTGAATAGTAGTAGGAAAGATAATATGACTAGTTCTAATATGTTAGGTGTTTTCATGTCTTGATTTCATGCATTTAAATGTATTATTTCAAGGAAATTAATACAAAGGAGCAAGAATTTCATTAGTTTCATTATAATTCTCGTCTCCTTTATCAATAATCTTCAATGTTTTACAATCTCTGAACAAAGAGCTTAGGTGTTAGTTACGGTCCCTTTTAGGCTATATGTTGTTTCATTGTTGTCTATAAGTCAAGGGGTTATGTAAATGCTTCAGGGAAATCAATAGGGTTGCAAGTTTACTAGTGGGGATATCATGTAAGAATGAGGTTCAGATTGAACATGGATGTCTATTTAAAAGGTGAATGGATATCGTATATCTGAATATATAAATAAGTATTAGGTATATACATGTATGTAATTAATTCATGAAATTGCCCAATAGATAAGGCGCTAATCATTTTTAGGATCACTTGTTCATGTTGTTGCATATTAGGGGTTTTGTTGAGTCCAACATTATTAATCAAACATGTTTTACCCTTTCATGTTGAAGGACCTATGTGTAATACCCTCACTCAGCTTCTGAGATTCATAAATATGCATTTAGCTATTGTAGATTGATGTTATTTCATGAGTTATTAGGAGATATAAGGGTAAAATTTGCTTAATAGATTCAGGGATATGTTTTTGCACTGGTATGGTATCATTTGAATCTAAGGCCTACCTGCCTAGGTTTAGCAGAGCCTGAACTAGAAGAAGGGACAAGCCTTATAGTTGGCCCTGTGTCTAAAATGATGTGTTGAGAATAGGAGTTAGCTTCCCCTAGAAATGTCATATTCCCATGGGGATAATTCAAAACCCTCTAGCATTTTCAAACACAAACAAAATGGCGACTCTACTGGGGATTGTATTGAATCTGTAGGATAGAAAAACCTTGAGAATTTGAAGAAGATTCAATTCCATACCTGAGAGCCTATGTTTCAAATTTTGATTCATTTTGAGTTCATTTGTCTAGGTTTTGAATCCCTCAAAGTTGGTCAATTATCAATGTCATGTTGATATGAAATGTTCAGAATTTTGGGAAGCCTTGTTTGACATGCTATAATTTTGACCTAGTTTACCAAAATGCTAAAATTCCTTTTTCATTTCATTTTAGATGTCAGAGACTTATTATTTTTCAAGTTTCAACTTATGAAGAATCCGTTTGATCAGTTTTCAAATGCGATTCCAAACACAATTTCTATCTTTTTACTAGTGTCAGCAAATGCAAGTTGTTGTGTACCCCTATTTGGGACGTCATAACTTGAGATCTATAATTGGTAAGATCAAATGGAGTGTACCACTATGTTTTCCTCCTAAAATACTCCAAGTGTGTCAGTTTGTAAGTCATGATGAATCCGTATGCACACTTTTCCAAGTCATTTCCATTTGTAAAAAAATGTTTTGTCAGTATTTCCAGTTTGCAAAATCTGAGTAACCCACTTTGATTGATTTCCATTTCTGTCCTATTATTCATCATGAGCCAAAATTGCAGATCCATAATGTCCCCATGACAAAGAACCAACATCCCAATTTTCATGCCCCCAAGTGTCAGTTTACCCAATTTATAGGCCGATTCTGAACGCAATTTATGTTTTTTAACATGTTTTCTTGCAGGTAATTCTGAGAGGTCAACTTTGATAGCGAATATCTTTTGAACCTAATTTTTTCATGAGATGAGATTCAACAAGGTGTAAGTGTGTGGAAAAAAGACTTTGTGTGCCAGTTTTTAGAGCTCGATCAAGTGTTCTAGTTAGTTTTTACGGCCGGTCAAGGGACCCTCTGGAATTAAATTCACAATTTGCAAAAAAGTGGGTAAATGAGTTTAAATGATCAAATTAATGCTCAAAATCATTTCCAGTGAATATTAAAAGGTTAATGGGCTAGTTTAAGAAGTCAGGTGTTTGAAAATGAAATTTTTTTTTAGTCAGACCCACTTTGGGGTCTGACTGATTTCTCCAAATTGATAACATGTGAAGGATATTGTTTCAAATGAATACTGATATTTAATGTGAACCAGACAGTTGACTATAATGGAAATGTTCTTCGTTGAAATCATTGAGGGTTCTAAAAACAATGGTGATGATTTTCTTAGCTTGCCAATTCTACAAGGTGCCCCTATCAAGTGTTCCATGTCTCACAAGAATTTTGCATAGATGCACTCCTTTTTACCAAGCATGAAATCCTTTGATGCCCAGAGTCTCCTTTTGGGTGGTAGTGCTAATGCTAATTTGGTTGAAGACCAAGAAGGCATCCAGCACAGGCTACAAGAATTTGAGAGAGAGTTGCTAAGCAACAATGACAACTCAGCTATTGCATGCTATTAGCCCTGAACAAAGTAGTCACCTAGATCAGGAGTGGGTTATTGGCACCGTGCAGACCCTTCTATCAGACAATGTCATTCTGTCAACTCCAATCATCTTAGGTGAATCCCATTGTCATCCTTACATCAAGAAGGAATGTCCAACAAGAGAAACTTGTAGACCTCATCAAGAAAATCAAAAACAGCCATTTATTTTGCAAATAGATCCCAAGACATCACTGGTTCAGGCACAAATTGGTCAAGGTAATTATCCTTTAAAGCTATTGGTGGAGTGTGCAACTGCCATCTTTGAGAGAAATGCTGACCGAGAATTGACCTTGATAAGAAAGTTAAGGAGAATCAGCTCAGTTGATGGTGATCCCATGCAATGGCTTACTACTTATATGGTTGAAAGCCTTGTTGCATGGCCTGGCCCATCAGCACAAGGCTCATATAATTTTTTAAAATTAAAAGAAATATCCAGTAGGGAACATTTGTCTGCAGCTCAATTACTATTTGAAGTATGTCCATACATTAAGTATGGATTAATGGTAGCAAAACACAAAGAAACTCCTCACATTTTAAAGCTTCCACACAGTCAATGCATGGTTAAGAGGCCAAGCCACCGATTGAAGATGCCTCGCATCAAAGGAGTTCATGCTAATAGTTGTTGGAGTAGTAGAGGGAGGCGTTATGACAAAAAACACACACCAAAATACCCTGCACATCAAAACAAAAAGGCCCAATGTTTGATAAGGAAGATAGATGCTAACAAAAATAGCATGTGTTGAAGGATTATAAAGCCACCCATTAAAAGGGATCCATGCCATAAGGAAAACTTAGAGCAGCCAGCTAAGAAAAACCTGCAGGAAGGCAAATTAAAAACAAAAACTCACGCTGATCAAAAGAACAAGCCACACAGACAAGTAACATTTAATATGCAAAAATCCAATGCCATGAGTAGAGATCCAAGCTTGCAGCCATGCAAAAAGGAAAAATTTGATTCAAAGTAGCAACCCACGATTTGAGAAAGAACCTCCACGATAAAGAGGGAAAAATCCGTTGAGTAGAAGCCGATTGAAGAGCACTATCCACGTGAAAGAAGGGAAGCATTTCCTTCCCACATTAAGGCTATAGGGCATTAGATAAGTAGGAAGTCATAGCTATTGGGGAGTCATCCACACAAAAGACTAGGGTGGTAGTATAAAGAATGAAATCCACCACTGCATTCAGATTGCCCACGTGAAGAATGAGGAGGCCGCATCTGCAAAGTTTCCACAATATTGTAATTGTCCACGACATGGTGATAGACACAGGAAACTAGTGAGGAACCTTTGTCCCACATGTAGCAGGTGTGTGAAACTTTTAGTCTTTAAATACATTCTTACTTAGACTACATTTTTTCTAAGGACATAGGCTTATTTTAGAAGCTATGGCCATGTTGAGGGGCCCATGGGTCTAAAGTCAAATCATTTTGACCTACAAAATGCTTTGCCTAAGCATATGATCGAAGAAATATTTGAGAAGCCTTTTGATGTTACGACCACCTTGTATAGTCAGGAAGTGAAGCTGTATTACTTTACACTACTCCAAAATTGAGTGCCCTCGTAAGAGCGTATGTTTGAAAATAAAAGTTTTCGGTGGTATGCTAGTGCCCATATAGTTGTAAAAAGAAATGTTAAAACATTTAGTTGCTTGTAAGAATGTAAAACAATTTTTCAAAAGTCCTGGGCTTACGTTTTCCGTGAGGATGTAAAGGCAAATAGGCGTATGGTCGTAAATGGAAATTTGAAAGGGCCCGATGCTATGAGATGCAATGAAATATAAATATAATGTTCATGTGGGCTTGAGTGTAAGAATGTAAAGAAGATTGATTGTTGCCTCAGGGCTACAGGATATGAGAAATATTAATAAAATATCGATATGCATAAAGATGTTAGTGCCCATGAGAATGTAAAGCAAGGTTTGGGAATGATGGAAAAGGGATTAATTAATATTAATTAATTAAAGATTAATTATTTCAAATTGGTGTGGCCAATGAAAGATTGACATGTGGCATGACAAGAATGGAGGGATAAGAAAAATTAAAAATCAAATCAAATTTAGAAGTTTCAAATGGATGAATTTTAATGCCAAGCTATAGTCTTGACCTAATTTTTTCAAACTGCTACCAAGGGGTATTTTTCTCTAGAATAGGCACTATAATATACCGTCAAAACTGGAAGAAGCTGAATTTTCCAAATTTGAGGTCCAATTATGCACAAGTCTTCACTGGTTCATTCTATAAGTAGTTTTGTAATTTCTAGGGCTTTCTTAGTAAAATGGGTAGAATTCATCATGGGATGTCAAAATCAGTTTGGAGGCAGTTATAAAGGCTTGTTGAAGCCTAGATGTGAAGAAAATTGATTTCAAATGGTTTTCTTGGCTTTTAGAAGTCATTTTTAAACTGATTTTCACTTTTACCTTGAGTAAAGTTTATTAATCAAAATCAGTAATACTTCAAATATCTCAAATATTTTGTGTTTTTGTAGAGGCCTAATAATGAAGATTTGATTCACTAGTTGAGGGAAGTGATTAGAGAGTTGTTTTTAACCTGTTGAGAAGGTTTTCCAAGTGGACAAATGTCATGCTTAGATCAGATCTGAGAATGAACTCTTCTCCTATATCTTTCTTTCTCTCATCTTTTGTAAGGGTTCTAGTTTTTGTCACTAAGAAACCAGTTGGTTCCAATTTTTGGAGAAAAACCAATCACTGCTATGATACAATTTTTGGATCCAGTTTTGAGGTGTTCCCATACTGTGATACCACATATTTTTCAACAATTTCTCTTGTGTGAATAGCAGTAGGAAAGATAATACAGCTACTTCTAATATATTAGATGTTTTCATGTCTTGATTTCATGCATTTAAATGTATTATTTCAAGGAAATTAATACAAAGGAGAAAGAATTTCATTAGTTTCATTCTAATTCTTATCTCCTTTATCAGTGATCTTCAATGTTTTACAATCTCTAAACAAAGAGCTGAGGTTGTAGTTGCAGTCGCCTTTAGGCTATATGTTGTTTCATTTTTGTCTATAACTCAAGGGGTTATGTAAATGCTTCAGGGAAATCAATAGCATTCCAAGTTTACTTATGGGGCTATCATGTAAGAATGAGGTTCATAATTAACATGGATGTCTATTTACAAGGTGAATGGATAGATCGTATACCTGAATCTATAAATAAGTATCAGGTATATACATGTATGTGATTAATTCATGAAATTTCCCAATAGATAAGGCACTAATCATTTTTAGGATCATTTGTTCATGTTTCTACATATTAGGGGTTTTTTTGAGTTCAACATTATTAATCAAACGTGTTTTACCCTTTCATGTTGAAGGACCTAAGTATAATACCCTCACTCAGCTTCTGAGATTCATAGATCTGCATTTAGCTATTGTAGATTGATGTTATCTCATGAGTTATTAGGAGATATAAGGGTAAAATCTGATTAATAGATTTAGGGATATGTTTTTGCACTGGTACATAATCATTTGAATATAAGGCCTAGCCACCTAGGTTTAGTAGAGCTTGAAGTAGAAGAAGGGTCAAGCCTTATAGTTGGCCCTGTGTCTGAAATGATGTGTTGAGAATGGGAGTTAGCTACCCCTAGATATGTCATATTCTCATGGGGATAATTGAAAATGCTCCAGCATTTTCAAACACCAACACACACAACGCAACATAAACCATATGGGCAACATATACACTGAGATTTGAATGTTTGAACATAGGATATGATACTAGATGTAATGCCCCACCTAGAGATCCTTGGAACAAGTATTTAATAAAATCCAAGATATATTTTTTTATACATATGAATGCACATGACAACATCATACAAGGATCACAAATATCCTAATGGAAGACTTCACCAACAATCCCAGCAACCAATGAATCTCCAAACACTACTAACCAAACTGACACACTCAAAAAAAGAAACCAAAAATTCAAGATGACAATAGAACCTAAAACCTCTTATCTATGGAAGCAAGGAAATACCATTAATCCCAATGGTTACTCAGATTACTAAGTTGCATTCTCTAAAAACTAGTCGAGATGCCCCCTATTTTTACCGCGAGGAAACACAACTAATAGATTTTTGTGTGAGGATGTAGAGCAAGCCCAACAAGGATTTTCCCAATTGTGCAAGAACTTTCTTGGCCTAGTAACCAAAACACCTCAAAATGGTGTTGGTTTTCATGCGAGAATGCACCATAAGCCACACGAGGAAACCCATCACACCACGTGAGCTTTTGCATTCTCATGCAAGAAAGTGCAATTTCACACAAGGATACAAAAAAGAAAGCTAGAAAATATAAAGATAAATAGCTAGGAAATAAATTTGCTCCACACTAGGGATTATTGGACCCATTATCAAGGAAAAAAAACTCAAACAAAATAATTAAAAGATGGAAACTGCATCTAACCATCTAACATAGAAGTGAATGAAAATAACTAAAAGAAACATTGCAGTGTACAAAAGCAACATCACAATGTACTAAAATAACAAACTAAGTCTGTGGTTCCTCCCAACTATAATAGCATTATGAGACCTCAAAGGTCCTAGCCATCCCCCGTGTGTAACATTCAAAACTGCCAATTAGATAGTTGGATTTTTCTTATAAGGACGTCACTACTAAAGTGTAATAACATCATAAGAATAGGAAATCTAACATGCTAAACCAAAAGCAATTGATACTCTAACTAAGTAGATAACATTATATATCATATGCTCAACATCATAGTAAGGGAATTTTTTAATAACTAACATCATTTAAACATGATATAAAAGCATTCTAATGAAAGCATAAATAACAAGGAAGCATTCTCCAAAACCTAAAGTACCAAGTGAAAACATCCAGCAATGGTCACACTAGGATAATATGACATCTCTATACACTAGTCCCTAGTAGTGTTGAAGGTAGCTACATCTCCCAACCACGTGGTACTCATAGGCCCATTCCCACCATGCTAATGGAGATAATGATCCAACCAAAAACACACATAAAGTAAACATCCATGGCTAACACTCACGCTAGATAGTAATGATGACTAAAACTAAGATCATGAAACAATGCAAGTATGACAAGTCCTCCTCAGACACTCAATGGGCTACTATGTAGGGGCTAACATCATGCAGAGTTTCTTGGCATCCAAAATCCCAAGCTAGTATTGGAAATTGCACTCCCCAATGGGAGGCACACAATCTGGGTGGCAACTCTTCCCAATGGAAGGTACTCAATCCCAACCTTTTAGTTATCTTATATTTATTACCACCTATTATTTTAATTTAGTTATCACTTATATAAATTTTCCTTTGCCAACCAATGGGAATAGTCACCAAGTTGCAAGATAGAAGCCCCTCCATGCCTTACCCTACCTTACCCATGCTCATCCAAAGATGAGTGCTCGTAGGCATGCATATTCCCAACCCAACCCCAATGACCATAACTCCCAAAAGTATCATGGAAGATCTGGCCTCACAAGTCACTCAATAAATCTACATGCACATACTCATGTGTAGTGCACCACCATCACGAAGATCATAACACAAGGACTGGATGAGAACACAAGAAAAATAACCCTCAATAAAAAACAAGCTCAGGAGGATATATTCTACATGAATCCAATGTAGGGGCACCAAGGATCAACAACCAATTAATGAAGCCATTTAAAGTACACAAGAAGACTATGAAGACAATCAAGTCATCTAATGAATATCAAAGGATCAAAGAGGTCAAAGGGATATTAAACAATGTAAATCCAATAAATTATAGTATATTGGCACCTTTTTTTTTTAATTTCATGCAATGGCATTCAAATAAATAGATTTCATTTATATGTTTAAAAAGTCAAAATTTGGGTGTAATATGGACCAATAGTGTCCAAGGTTCTTTTGGGTAGCAAGTGTAAGAATTTGTTATGGCTTTGATACCATGTAAGAATTTTTCTAAGGCAAGAATGAAATGCCAAGATCTAGAAGCTCAAGAGATAGCACAAGAGAGACAAGATGTGATCAAATGAGAATGGATTAATCAAATAATTGGATTGGTAATGTTCCTAATGTGACATTTGACAAGATTTTAGATATTCTTTAGCAAGGTTCCTAAGGCCATTTCTTATTTTGATGCCTAGTCTTCTTTACAAGATTGATCAACATCATCATCAGGTTTCTTTGCAGCACCAGTTACATAATGTAGTGAACCTTTTTCAACTAATGGTTCCTTTATCTTTTCTTTCCAAGTGGCATAATTATGTTGTGTTAACTTAGAACAAGAACCCATAATGCAAAAGAAAGAACAATATATCAAGGAGACAGAAGAACACAAGATACATCCCCCTTTCACTCAATCAAAGAATCCCCACCCTAAAAAAGATGATTTGGCACTTTATATTTAGTGTGGGTACAATAGCCACTTGCCAATTTTGGGTCAAAGTGGAACTCTGATTTTTGATATTTACAACTGAAAATATGAAGCTATATATGACTCAACAAGATAAGACACAAGACTTCTCAAGGATCTAATTAATTACAAGTGCTAAAATAGGCCAAAAATGACCAAATGTTGAAAGTACTATGTCCACTCAAAATTACTTTGAATTGATACCAGATCTAGAAAGTAGACAAAAAATTATGCTCTTTCAAAAAAAATAGCACCCGAATATGTGTCCATATGAGTCTGAATGAAGCCTCTAAAGTTGTAAAAATTGGGATTGGAAATTTTTAGAAAAATTCAAGAAAAAAGATCACAAACAACCTACACCAATGTGTAGATCATGAAATTCTACCCCAAAACAAAAAAAAAAATTGCTCAGAAAAAGGAGTCAGTATGAAGGAGATATCACTATTTGAAAATCACCTTTGTAATTTTTTTTTGAATCGCTATCGTCACACCTCCAAAAACCAAATGACTCTAGATTTCACCTCAAATGTCCAATTTTGATAAAACAAAAGTCAATTTAGGGGTTTTTTAACCTTTTGAATGTGATGCAAACATCTGATTTGCACCAGTAAGGTCCAATCTTGACCTGCAAAAAAAAAAACTCTCTCTAATGGCTATGCAATGAAACTCCTATGGCTCTAATACCATGTAAGAATTTGGTATAGCTTTTATACCATGTAAGAGTTTTCCTAAGGCAGTGATGCAATGCCAAGATCTAGAAGCACAAGTGATAGTACAAGAGAGACAAGAGTTGATCAAATGAGAATCTCAATAATAAACAAATTGATAATTGATGAATACATCATAGTAGTGCTTGTATATAAAGGCAACTAATATGTCTAGGATTCATAAAAAATATAAGCATAACAACTAAGCACATGTCCACCAAGAGTGGATTATCCTCCATTGTGCATGAATGTATGTGCAACAATGAGAGGATAAGAATACAAAGATGTATCTCATAAAGAGATGCAGTAGACAACATGTGCTCAATTGGAGTACAAAATGTAGTGTTGTCTATGTGACAACTCATATGATTATGTAAACTCCTAGGTGTCCACATGAGAACTAATATGAAAATGGATTATCCTATGTAAACATAAGTAAAGTGTAAATAGTAAATACTTATTTACACCAATAGTAAGGAGTATAATCATGGAGTGATAAAGTAATAAGGCTTCCAATTTAATAAGGTTTTAAGCATTTTTAAAGTTTCAAAGTTTAAATATTCAAAGTATAATAGTTAGTAGTCACTTTAAGAGGGAAATATGATTTTTATTGTTAAAATCACTTAACTAATCCCTCTAACTAGTTGTGTATGGTTGGGGAAGTTAAGATTTGATTTATTATATTGTCATTTTCTCTCTTTGTATGATCAAAAAGGGAGAACTTGGAAGTGTATGGCAAGAACAAGATTTTCAATAAAATCACAAGTTTAGTTTGCAATCCTTGGATTCTATGCATTTTTATTAGGATTCATTTTTTTAGTTTTAGTTTTTAGATAAAAGATGGAATAGTAATCAATCTAAAACATTCATTTGCTGATTGAATGCATTTAGATTCACTTTAAACTCTTTGTTCTTGCATTTTTTCTGAAGCAACTTGACTGTGTCAGCAAATGTATTAATTCATTCAAAGTTCTTTATCTTTTCCATGTAATTTTGATTGGAATAAGTAATTAGAAGATCAAATAATACATTTGGAAGCTGAATTATATGTTTTGAAAGGCTTTGAAGAGTTTTTAGCAAAACTGTGCCATTGTCTATAGTGGACTAATCCTAATTTTGTTAAGTTTCCATTTGTTTTGAAGTCCAATTTGTAAATCATAGCCATTCCATGGACCCAAAGGCCTGGGACCTATAGAAATATGAATACTAAAAATATATTATAAGTTTCTAATGATCTTACTTGTAGAAGGTTTGAAGAAGTAAGTGATTATAGGTTGAAACAGGGTGTGGGTGCATTGAAAATGTTGGTAAAGCTACAAAAATGAGATTTTTGCCTTAAGGACAAGGTTTATTATGATTTTTGTAATCATATATTGACATATTAATGGTGAATAAATCACCAAATAAGTCTAGAAGAGTTTGGAGAAGTAAGATTGGAGAAACCCTCAAATCAAGAGTTTGAAATGATTAAATTGGGGTTTTTGATGTTACAAGTCTGTTGGGTTGATTTCCTCTTGTATTTAGAGCTTTTGAGTCATTTAATAATATTTTCCAAGGTTTTAGAACTTGGAGATATTTCTATGTGGTATTTTCTTTGTTAAATCGCCCTATTTTGGTGCATTTTGGGGTCACATAGTGAGGAAAGTCATACATGGTCCAAAGGAGTCCATAATAATCTTGTAGAACATTGTGGTAGGGCCAAAAGGGTAGCCAAATATACCATTTATTTTTTCCATCCTTTGGAAAAGTTTTGTGTTAGGGGGAAAAAGGGTGAAATGTTGATTTTTAGGCCTCTTTAGGCTAGTTTAGAGTATTTTTGCTACTGTGAGTGGAAAATAAGTCTAGGAAGTTTTAAACCATCTTAATCCATCATTATATACATGAAAAACTTCAAATATATCTTTATTTTGCATTGTGAAGAGTCTTGGTTGGGTGGAGTCTTATAAAGTGATCGTGCACCTTTTGGAAAAGTGTGGGTTTCTAAGCCAAATTTGAGCCTATCTTGTGTAAAAGGTTCATCACCCTTTCCTTTTCATAAAAATCCCAAGAAAAAATAAAACCATACATCATGAACTCACTCAGTTGGCCTCAATCTAGGAGGATGGATTCTACATGAATCCCAATGATGCAATAAGACCAAACATCATGAACTCACTCAACCGTCCTTAATTTGGGAGTATGGATTTTACAAGAATCTTAGTTTCCATGAAACAATAACACCAACTATAAACTCACTCAAACAAACATAAATTTGAGAGTACGGATGTGGCAAACATCCCAATGTAATATAAAAGTGCAACAATGGTTTGAATGACATCATATAGATAATCCAAGTCCATGACCAACATCATGCCAAGAAAACTAGAGAAAATTGGGCAACACACAAATCAAGGTAAAAATGCTCAAAACTCAAAAAACTTTGAAATTAAAACCCATTTGGTCTTAGGGCACAAAAGCCACAAAATCAAATAAAATTTGGGTTTGGAGTTTGTATGCAAAAATGGCTAGCACAATGGTGCAAAACCCTAACCCCTCATCCTAGAAAATAGGGAAATTCTGATACCCACCCAACCGGGTAGAACTAGCATACAAAAATAGAGGGGAACACTAGTTCTCAGCCTCCTAACAAATAACTATCAAAAATAGAAGTAGAAATGGAGCTGAAACAATAAAACAAGAGAGCCCTACCTCATAGCCAAAATAGCAAAATAGGAATCTGAACCATAACATACTAATCCTTCAAAACTAGCCAAAAATTATGGCAATCCAAGGTCTCCCCAAGCTGGATCCAATGAGACTTATCTCATAGTGATCTCACACCCATAGCTCCCATAACGAATAGAACAGTAAGTCCTCATGAAGAGGATTTTGGGTTTTACTCTCAAACTTTCTAATTCAAAAGTGAGAAGTGAGGAATTAAATTCCTTTTTGGATACTTATTCACTTCTCAAGTGAATAAAAAGATTAGGGCATGCTAAGTCTCTAGACCATGCCAAGCAACCAAAGGCCATGCCAAGTTCCTAGACCATGCTAAGCAACCAAAGACCATGCCAAGTTCCTAAACCATGCTGAGCAACCAAAGACTATGCCAAGTTCCTAGACCATGCCAAGAAATTAATCCTTCTTTGACTGAGTACCAATCCAAGTACCCTCCAAAGAAACTACCGAGCCTCCTCCTATGTGTAGACACCTAAAAACCTTTAGAAAATAAAGTATTTTTATTTTCTGAAAAAGTCCTGATGACATCATCATTTATTAATTAATTAATTGATTAATTAATTTTTATGCCATTAAATCCCTTTATCTTAATTAAAAATATTTAATTAAGGAATCCCTCCCAAAAATGTTTAAATCTTATTTAAACATTATTTCCTTATTTATTAATTATTTAATTAATAAATTGACCAAAAATCCTAAAATAAATAAAAAATTTATTTTTTGCCCAAAAATTGGCCAATTTCCTTATGACCAATAACCTCTTCCAAAATCTTCTAATCCTTCTTTAATTTCGATTAAAGGCTAATCTCATCATTTCCTACCCCTAACCCCAACTCAAAATATTTAATTAAAATTAAATATTAATCCTCATGTTTATTAAAAAAGTTTTAATAAATATCTCCTCAACCCAAACCCTTGAAATAAATAAAACTTTATTTATTTCCTAAAAATCTAATTTATCCTCACCCTAAGAAATTCTAGACTCTTCTAGAAAGTCTTCATCCTCATCCTAGGAAATTCTAGACTATTCTAGAAAGTCTTTATCCTCATCCAAAATCTAGACTCTTCTAGAAGATGTCTTTAAACCTAATCCTAATCCCCTCCTAACCTTGTCACATTCCCTAAACATGGGTTAAAACTTACTAACCCAAGCCAAAGTTAACAAATATCTCTTCCTTCACCCACCCTCATTAAATGCCATCCACTTGCCTATCCTTAAGCTAATCCTAAACCATCCTAATCCATCCTCTAATCATTTGCACAAGCCTAAACAAGCTTAAAACATTTCTAATCAAGTCCAAGTCGAATTTGCTCTCATCACCCTCAAAATATCTCAACCATAAAACTTTATGAAGTCCACTAGGTCATAAATGACTCTTACAAGCCCTTTTATTGCTCTTACAAGTCATTATGAGGGTCTTTATGAAGATTTTATCTCTTGAGCCTCCTTTGTTGACTCATCCTTGCCCTTTCCTCCATCCTCTCACCATGTGACATGTGTCACTCCTTGATTGGCTATAAGGAAGCACAATCCATGTGCTCTCCTCTCATGCAATCTGAGCCTTCCATAAGCTTTTTCCCATCCTTGCATCTTAGCCCTCAATCCCTCAAGCCTCTTGCCTATAAATTGGATCCTTCCCCTTTGCAAAATAACACAATCCATGAAGTAAAGTTATAATGCTATTTTGAGAGCCAAATCCATTCTAAAGCCATCTATCCACACCAAAAATCCACAATCATCCATTGAAGCCTTTGGAAGCATATTGAGCATACATCCTATCCATTTAGATAAAGCTACTCAACAAGAGAGCTTCTTATTGAGAGAGTCCATTAATGGCTCATATTCTCAATTAAGAGCTCATCTTAGTCTATCTTGAAGTTTATAAATTTTGTTTAGTTTGTAGAAGCTTTATTTAAATTTGGTTTCTATTAGCATACTAACATTTCTCATATACATTTTGGCACGCCCGGTGGGACCCCGCATGGGTCATCTTCATTAGCTTTTTTAGTCAAGTTTTGTATGTCATTTGCTGATTTTGGCTAATTTTTCTTGTTTTTGTGATTGGTAGGATTGTATAAATTGGTTTTGTAGGTCTACATGAGCATGAAGAAGACAAAGGAACTCATAGTCAATCTCATAGTGTTTGCAGATTTTTCAAGCTTATAGGTGGAGAAAGAACTTGAAATTCTTCTTCTTCTTCTTGTCTATATTCTTCTTATTCCATCTACTTCTTCTTCTTCTTCTTGTGGGAGATCTTGGCCATTTTTTTTTTAAGAAAGCAAAATCATACACACTTCTTTTTAGTGCTTAAAATGAACCCCCAAATCATACTTAAATCCATTGAAAAATTAAAAATTTGCAAAAAAGAAAAAATCTTTTAACAAGTGAAACTAAACCAATCTAATCATTTGCATCCTTGCAACATCAAGGTTTTAGATACATTCATGCAAAATTAGGAACACTTCATTTTTGGGAATTTAAAAAGAACTTCAAGTTTCCATTTCAAAAGGTTCAAAATCAACACTAAGTGCACACTAAAGTTCTTTTAAAAAATCTCATAAAAACTAAGAGTCCTAAATGGTTGCCAAAAATTGTCCTAAAAGCTTTGTTATTTGTTCCAAACAAATGTCTTATTGCAAAATCTTGAATGTTTCTTAGGATTTTCATGCATCAAAACAATCTAAGAATATCATTTTTGGGCTTAAAATATGCAAACTAGAACACAAAATCTTGAATGAAAACCAAAGTCCAAAGAGTCATTTTCACTTTTGAGTCCAAAACAATCTTGAATGATCTAAGGTTAAAACAAAGCACTTCAAAGTTCTTAAAAAAACACACAAAATCTCAATCTTGAATGCTCAAAAGAAAACACTTGAATGTTTAACCACTTTTCTTTGAATGCATGTTGCTAAAATCACTCTTGAATGCCATGGATTAAAATCAATTTTTTCTTGAATGCATGATTAAAACAACAAATCCAATCTTGAATGCCAAAGATCAATTAACCATTGCAATATCAAACACTTCATTTGGAGCTTCTAAAATTGAACAAAACAAATCTCTTTTCCACATGCAATTTAGGTAAAGTTTGATTTTTGGATATTTAAGAGACTTTGTTAAGTTAAATACAAATTTTCAAAAATCAATTTGAGTAGTTCCTTGGACTCACCTCTTTTCTAATCACCCATCAATTCAACCATTGGTTGCAATCTCAGCACCATTTATGGGGATGGGTCTACTTGAAAAAGGTGTTAAATGTTCCACAATCTAACTCACTCACTTGGTCTTTGAACGTTTGCTTTAACTTTATCAAAAAATTTAAATGACCAAAACTCTAGATTAAATCAATCATACTTCAAGTTTGGGCACTAAAATTGAACAACTATTGACGTGGAGGGCCTCCGGGCGCGTGCTTGGCAATCGAGTTTCACACATCTTTGTTTTGGGCTTAAAATAAACTCACACTCAATCTTGAATGCCTAAAAATCAATGAACATCGCATGGTTTTGACGCATTTTCAATGGCGCTCGCATTTCTTATGTTGACGATCTCTCAACTTTCATTATGCTAATGACGCTGTCAAGTTGGAATAAACATTGTATCTTAAACATGAGTGCTTGCAAAGTCTAGATCAGAAAACTTAAGCGTCAGTTGGTAAAAGAACAAGCGTGTTTTTTAGCCCAAGATCATCCAAGTCTTCTCTCCCCTTGTCGTCTTTTGAGGCCATCTTGGGTGCATAAGATTAGGATCCAAAATCTTGTCTTAGCTTTTTAGGAGGCCTGCTTGGGGATTTCATCACCCCTTGGGACGACCTCAACTCCAGCGTTCTGGCGGAGTATAAAGATTGGGAGGTGAATCCAAAGACACCTCTCTTGGAATCAAGATTTTGTCACTCGGGCTAAGCCTCAAGGAACTTTATACCCTTGAGAAGTGAAAGAGGAGAAGTGGGTTACCGCTCCTCTCGGCTATGTGACATCTTTTTGGTTTCATCTATGGATTTGGGCCTCACGTACCTTGCATATATCAAGGACTCCCTAGCTAAACCAAATTTCATCCTTGTAGAAAGATTCCTAAGATGTTGGTGTGTTTGACGTGCTTGCTTAAAACTTTTTTCTGCTTGTTTGTTCATAGCATTTGAATGAATGTTTGCCAATTTTGGTCGAAATCCCAAAAAAGCAAAAATCTCCCAACTCAAGGCATACTTAGCGTAGTCACTGCCTTATCAGAAAATCATCCAAGCTCCCCCGATGCAACTGAATCTATCTAGTTCTTTGCCTTAGAACAATCCCAAATCCAAAGTCCATCCAAATCATCCCCCCAGCCAGCTAGCAACCCAATCCAAAATCACCCAAGCCTTTAAAGAGTTGTTGTTACTCTGCCGGAGTTTACTATCCAATCAATCCTACCAATCAACCAATCTCACCAAGGTTATCCCTCTGACAGAGCATTGTCTAGGGTAATCTAGCTTTGTCACTTGCATCCCTCATCACCTTGAGCTAAAGGTTGGGATCCACAAGTGGTCAATCTCATGTCATGCCCATAGGATCATTAGTCTATCCTCAAGTTGACACATCCACCACCAAATCTAGCGCATAGGAAAGCAAAACTCTCACCTTTTGACAACATACCCTTGAAGTCTTCCATCCACAAGAAAGCCAAAAATCTCCAGCCAATCCTCCTTAGGTTTTTCATACAGCTTTGACTATCCCTAGGAAATCTTTCATCAGCCAATCCAAAATCTGTGCTTAACCCAAATCCAACCATGAGTTTCCGTGTTCATCCATACGCAAGACCCCATCCCCATCAAACTCATCATCAAAGCATGAAGTACCAATCCTATCATGATGTGTTTGGTCGCATTGTCCTTGCTCCCGCCACCTCCTATTCCAATGATGATGAAAATCTTGTTGACTATGACGGGTATATTGAAAGCCTTAGAAACATTCCCCCAAGCATCCCCCAAAATCCAAGAGTTATTCCAAACTATCTAGTCATGCCATCTGATATTCCAGCTTCCCCTCCATCACCCCATCAACCAAGCTTCCAATCTTCCACCCCCATCACACTAGCTATTCCTGTCAATCCACCTCCACCTTCAACACATGAGTCTCCAAGGAATCTCCTAGAAGAAATACAAGAAAAGTTGTCTCCAACAGTCGATAAGACATGTCATCTAATCCAACCATGTGAAGTAGTTAGTGATGAAGCTTCCCCATCTATAATATCACCTCCATCTCCCATAGCTATCATCCCCATACCATCCATCAAATTGCTTAAAATCCTTCCACTTCCCGCAAGCATCAAAATCCCACCACCTATCAAATCCCTCCAAATCCTATCCACATCGCCTCCAAGAATTTCCCAAATCTCTCGTAATGACCCTTATGCATCCATCTTCTACTCAGCCATCTCCACTACTGAATCCCCCATCTATCCATCCGCTACCTTTGAAGAATCCATCCCTTCACCTCCTATTGCACCATCCACTCCAAACCAATCCTATCAAGATCCTGCCCAAAAGCATGTTGACATCCCCCAAAGCATAAATGAAGATATCATCATACCATGTCTTCCATCCATAGTGCAGTCACCATCTCCTCCATCTCCAAAACCTCAATCCATATCTCCTCCACTACAAGATATCTTGTCATCCCACCAGCTACATCAAGATCCTATCCTTCCATCTCCCCCGCTCCATGCTTCCATCTTACCACCTATCCAAGCTATTCCACCATCTATAATCTACCCTCTTGGTTCACTTACATTCATCCACGGTGGCCCTCTCTCAGCAGAAGAATTAAAAACATTATCTCCCCATTGCAATACACCTAATAAATCACTTCTACCATTTTCTGCAAGCAAAAAGTTTCCTCAGCTTGTTCAAATGCTCAATCGATGGCATTATCAAGGTCAAGGTTTAGGACCACAAGAGCAAGGAATCAGAGAGCCTATTATTGCACAAAAAAATCTAGGATTTCATGGTCTTGGATATGTATCCAAAGGCTCACCATCTAAAGGTGTTGGTACACCACACCCCCAAACCAAGCCTATCTCCAAGCCCACCATGCCAGCCTCCCATCACTCCTTCAAGAAATCTTATGTCATCCCCCCTTCATCCGCTAAATCCATTTTGGGTCCCTATGTCCCAAAATCTACCATCCTCCATCCTCCTATTAGCCATCATAAAAATCCTATTCCATCCATTCCTATGCAAGATCAACAAAGGCACATATCAGGGCACATCATCCATCATCATCCCCCTACATGCTCTTTCATATCCTCTCCATCTCACAAAGCTTCTCCTAACCATCTTCCCAAAGCTTACCACAGCAATGTGAATGCCAACTTCAAAATGCATAAAGCTAAAAATCCACATCCTAGGCAATCATATGTCTATTCTAAAAGACATACTCCAAAAAGGCAAAATCCAATCAAAGAATGCAAAACAATGCAAAAACCTATGAAAAGAAAATCCAAAACCATGTGGATCCCCAAGAAAAAAGTTGAAACCCAATGCATAATGGCATCCACCATTGCTAATCCCCCATCTAGTGACTCATGTCCCCCATCTCCTAACTCCATCTTGGGTGCCTATATCCCCAAGCACGCTTCCAAAAATCCTCCTTCACGCCCGCATCTACCATCTATCCCACGTATGTTCTTTTCACACCCGTTCCAACATGTGCCAATGTTGTTCTTGCAAGCATCCCCATCTCATGCTCCTTTCTAGAATTTTCATCCCTCCATCTCCTACCATCAATCCCATCTAATCCAATCTATTGCATAAATCACACATCCGGTGTACCAACAACTAGCAACAAAATTGAACATTCCAACAGCCAGTGAAAAATTCCAAAAAAGCCAAAATAGCTGAAGAAAGCCAAAATCATTCCAGCTAAGTCCAAAGTCAAAAAGTCAAAAAAGAAAAGAAAAATAAAGTGTCCACTGATGAAAACTTGGCAATTCAAGCGCCTTGGACAAGTACCATGATGAAAACTTGGCAAACAAGCGTCATGCGTAATCTCGCCATCCCCAGCTTAGCCTATCACCCTCATGCTTTTGGTCATCTCTTGACATCCACCTCCATCTTCCAATCTATCCACCTATCCTCCATCCTCCAGCTTCCATCTCACACCATCCACTAATCTTATGCAGCTTCAGCCAATCATCTCAGCTATCATCCATCTCCCTAGCCCCTTCAGCTTTTTCCATCCTAGCTTCAATCCTATCACATCCATCATAAGACCTCCTTCTGCATGTTATCTTCTGATTGGGGGCACTATATTCCTTGGAGATCTTGTCTTTTCCATCCTCCCTTGTCATTGGTATCTAGCTCTAGGCTATCCTCATGCAAACCCAATGTCATCTCTTTATATCCATCATTTCCTAGCTATCTACCATCCTATCCATCCATCTCATCCTGCTCCTCTAGTTATCCTTGGTCACAAAATCTCTCATCATCATTGGATGCATCCTGCCAAATCCATATCTTTTGCTATCACCCCACCCTTAGCTTTCGCATCTTGCACAACATCGAACTATCCCGCTATCCTCTCATCCTGAGCTTTTTATCCATCTGTATCATACCTATCATTGGTCTGTTAGCTTGTACCATATCTTGATTAGCCTGCTTGTACATATCTTGGTCCATCAGCTTGTACATCCTCTTTAGCTTAGTACCATTGTATCTATCCAGCGTTCATGTCAGTTCGTCCTTGATCAACATCTTGCACCCATCACACATCTTGGTTAGCTATTCCAATGCATCCTTTAGCTAGCTTTCTTGTCACCAAGGTGTTATCTTTCTTAGTTCAGCTTGCCAGACGCATCACTCATCCAAATCCACCAGCTTCGGTGCTCTCCGATAGGTCCTTGCAGGATATAGCTTTCCTCATGTCTGATCTTGGTCCGTTAGTACCTTGTCCTACCCATCTCGTTGGCAAACAGCTCTCTTTTGGATTTTCACTTTCTTTTGATTTGGGATCTTCCCTTTTGGGTCTTGAAGTATCTTTTCCAAGCAATCTCCTTGTTCCCTCCTCAAGGTTTCCACGATCTTCCATATCATGGTATGCTACGAATGGGGCAATTAGAGCATAAGGTCTTGATCAAGTCTTTCATTTGTTTTTCTTTTCTGCTTGTGGGTTACCTAGTGTCGGTTCCACTCTGATTCTTTCGAGATTCATGTGTGATACTGGGGAAATCCTTGTGTGTTTGTTTTGAGTCAGTTCGTCAGTCCTCTAGATAGTTGGTGAAAAGGCCTTGATGTTCTTGGTAACCTTGGCAATTAACCAACAGTCCTATAGCAAATCTAGTGCTCAACTACATGGTGGTACTTCTCTTTGAAGTATCCCCCTGCTCAAAAAGCTTCAATGGTTTTCCTTCATCTCCATTATCCCCCATCCATATCCAGCATCTGTCTCTCCTACCCCAGCTGATGCATCAGTATCTCTTTGAATCACTCATCACTCTTAGCTTTAGGGATCCACAATCCTAGTCTTAGGGATCCACCAATCCAAATCAACCCACCAAGCCTCATCTTTCGAGATCCACAATCCTAGTCCTAGGGATCTCCGAAACCCATCTTCCGCCAATCTAACTCTTTGAAATCCTATTCCATCAGCTTTATAATCCCCTCATCCATCTCCCTATCCTGGATTCCTTTTTATAGCGCTCTGCTCCTTCATCCTCCACCTTCCCTAAGGTCTTAAGCTTGCTTCCTCTTGTGCATCTGATTCTCCTTTATCATTCTCCCATAGTGAGAGTTTGAGCTAATTCAACCCCTTCTCTTTGCCAATCTGAGTCTCCTTGCTCATCCCAGATTCTTGTGTTTTTCAAGAAGCCACCGAGCCTCGCTTTCTCTCCCCGCTGCCTTCTTGAGGGGGGCATCTTACAGTCCATTCTCTCCTCTTCTGCTCTAGCCTTGGGCATCTTATTTTCTTATCTTTGATGCCATGCCACTTGTGGCATCACATCAAAGAGGGGCAAAATGTAGACACCTAAAAACCTTTAGAAAATAAAGTATTTTTATTTTCTGAAAAAGTCCTGATGACATCATCATTTATTAATTAATTAATTGATTAATTAATTTTTATGCCATTAAATCCCTTTATCTTAATTAAAAATATTTAATTAAGGAATCCCTCCCAAAAATGTTTAAATCTTATTTAAACATTATTTCCTTATTTATTAATTATTTAATTAATAAATTGACCAAAAATCCTAAAATAAATAAAAAATTTATTTTTTGCCCAAAAATTGGCCAATTTCCTTATGACCAATAACCTCTTCCAAAATCTTCTAATCCTTCTTTAATTTCGATTAAAGGCTAATCTCATCATTTCCTACCCCTAACCCCAACTCAAAATATTTAATTAAAATTAAATATTAATCCTCATGTTTATTAAAAAAGTTTTAATAAATATCTCCTCAACCCAAACCCTTGAAATAAATAAAACTTTATTTATTTCCTAAAAATCTAATTTATCCTCACCCTAAGAAATTCTAGACTCTTCTAGAAAGTCTTCATCCTCATCCTAGGAAATTCTAGACTATTCTAGAAAGTCTTTATCCTCATCCAAAATCTAGACTCTTCTAGAAGATGTCTTTAAACCTAATCCTAATCCCCTCCTAACCTTGTCACATTCCCTAAACATGGGTTAAAACTTACTAACCCAAGCCAAAGTTAACAAATATCTCTTCCTTCACCCACCCTCATTAAATGTCATCCACTTGCCTATCCTTAAGCTAATCCTAAACCATCCTAATCCATCCTCTAATCATTTGCACAAGCCTAAACAAGCTTAAAACATTTCTAATCAAGTCCAAGTCGAATTTGCTATCATCACCCTCAAAATATCTCAACCATAAAACTTTATGAAGTCCACTAGGTCATAAATGACTCTTACAAGCCCTTTTATTGCTCTTACAAGTCATTATGAGGGTCTTTATGAAGATTTTATCTCTTGAGCCTCCTTTGTTGACTCATCCTTGCCCTTTCCTCCATCCTCTCACCATGTGACATGTGTCACTCCTTGATTGGCTATAAGGAAACACAATCCATGTGCTCTCCTCTCATGCAATCTGAGCCTTCCATAAGCTTTTTCCCATCCTTGCATCTTAGCCCTCAATCCCTCAAGCCTCTTGCCTATAAATTGGATCCTTCCCCTTTGCAAAATAACACAATCCATGAAGTAAAGTTATAATGCTATTTTGAGAGCCAAATCCATTCTAAAGCCATCTATCCACACCAAAAATCCACAATCATCCATTGAAGCCTTTGGAAGCATATTGAGCATACATCCTATCCATTTAGATAAAGCTACTCAACAAGAGAGCTTCTTATTGAGAGAGTCCATTAATGGCTCATATTCTCAATTAAGAGCTCATCTTAGTCTATCTTGAAGTTTATAAATTTTTTTTAGTTTGTAGAAGCTTTATTTAAATTTGGTTTCTATTAGCATACTAACATTTCTCATATACACTATGAACTCCGAAGTAGTCACCAAGAAAACCCAAGATGCTCTTGCATCAGGCTCCCCAGGTAAATAGAAAAGTGTGTCACACACTTTGATGTCCAAAGAAAGATAAACAACCGACTTTATCTTTACCAAAGGCTTCCACTCAAATAGGGTAAAGAAAACCAATTTGCACATCATCCACACCTGTATCATTCTATCAAACACCGGAATCTCAACCATCCAATCAGTATGCTAACAACCAAGAAAAAGTTGAACATAATGCTTCAACAACAAACCTTCATCCACATCAGTAACTAGTGAATCCATACCAGTAGCAACAAACCCCACATCAGTAGCAACAAACTCCACATCAGTAGCAAAAAACTCCAAATTAGCAACAATATTTAGATCTCCATCAACACATGCCAAAATCACAACAACAACAATCTCATTGATCACAACAAGATGCTCTACAATACACAACTCATCACCAACAGCAACTAGATCATCCATGACCAAGTGCTCTACAATTTCCATATCAAACTCTTCCAACTGATCATGAAAACTAATCTCCATTCCAGCATCCAAAAGGTTAGGAATATCCTTAGCAACAACCTCTAGTTTCTCTATAGGTTCTATAACAAACATCACAATCTGATCAACAAAACCAAACTCAACCTTGCTATGCAATCTTCTCTCACAAACAAGTCTCTTAACTGGCCAAACAACTCTCTTCTAGATCAGTAGACTCTAGCTCGACAAACATCTATGAAATTCCTTCCTAATCCTATTCTTATCTTGATCAGCCAAACTATTTTCAAACTGAGCAACCACCTCCTTAGTTTGATCAACCAAACTAGCTTCAAACCAAGTCGACATCTTAGAAAAATTTCTTTCCACCACATCATGGAGATTCGTAATCATCTTAGGGTCCAATCCTCTTAGAGCCATCTCCCAAGATCTTTGTAAACCCTCTGCAACAAATTCTTCCCATGGTCCTTATGACAAGCTCAAATTATTTGCAACTCAGATCACAACCTACCACCTCATGTAAACAATCAAGAACCACATCACAAGTCTAGGACCACGAATCTGTAATCCACAAACTCTCTATAATCATGCTTCAACAAGATCAATCTTCCATCTTCACATCCATCGATCCATCTAAACCATCTACAATTGCAAGTTAGAACTGTTGGTGTTTTAAATGGTACTAAAACTACTAAGCAACAAAAAGCTTAATACGAGAATGACAGTACATACACAATCTAAAGACTAGCCTATTCTTATCAACAATTGCATATGTAAGGTATTTGGACCCAACTTCAACAAAACCACAAATAGTTTTCTACTCTTTTGGCTCTGCACAACCAGGGTGGGTATACCCAGGGATGGTTCAAATATGAAACTACTGTATGAGGATTATTCTTAGTTTCATTCTAATTCTCATTTCAAAATCCTCAAATATATACATAATTCTTACTAACTTGCCAAAACACATCCCATAAATAGATATGGCCAAGAAATCTTCTATAGATCTGCAGATGTTTTCAACAACAATGGCTAACTGAAGCTAAAAAGATTTCATGCAGACAAGTGCTGGCCAACTTTGAAGATCTACAGGAAATAAAAGTAAAATTTGATTTGATGATGTATTTGAACAACCATTTGTAAGATACTTCTCTTTCAGCTGAAATAACTTGATCAGTGCCTAATCCATTGGGGTTTCAGAGTCTATAGCAAAATCTAAGATCTAATTTGTTGCCTTACAACAAATTGTATCAGCAATTCTTATCAGAATTTATCATTCAAAATCCTTTTCAATACTTAAGGAATCTTATCACATTCATCAAAGCTTTTACTTAATCCATTTAATTAACAGCAATGATAGATGGATATACAACCCAACTAGATTGCATTCAATTGCACAGGCTTTTACTCATACAACATCAAGGTAGCTAAGTATTGAGCAGGAGGCAAAATTCAGAAAGAACTGATATGGGGATAGTTCATAGTTTGTATTCATTTCCTTTGAAAATGGTACATCTTTTACAATAAACTCAGAATGGCCTTCAGAAATAAACACAGTTCATTCTATCTTCATGTATTTTCAGAAAATTTGACAGAGAAACACATTACAAACTTGCCTTCAAAATTTGGACCAAAAACTAGACTAAGCACAATACTTAGAAGAAAAAGAATTCGGACCCTTCTTTAGCCTTGGGATCTCACTTAAATAGTGTGAGATGCAACAAGCTTAGGGCTAAAGAGAGTGACATGTGTCCTTTAAAAAATACTGACGAGTGTCTATAGTAAAAGACAAAAATAAACAACAGAGAAGCTGACACATCAAAACATCCTGGGTGGGTCTCTTTCTGTTATACTTCTCATTTGTTTTAACAAGAAGATAGGACCTAATTCTCCAATTATTCTTCATCCTCAGAGTAAGTAGCCATGAGGTTTGAAAG
The DNA here is from genome assembly GCA_028749045.1 of Cupressus sempervirens. Lineage (NCBI taxonomy): Eukaryota > Viridiplantae > Streptophyta > Pinopsida > Cupressales > Cupressaceae > Cupressus > Cupressus sempervirens. The sequence continues at coordinate 815,694,579 of CM053789.1, read as the reverse complement.
TGATGTATTGTCTTCAGTTATCTATAAATTTACTTCAGCCTGGGGAGTTTTTGTGTCCTCAGTATTAACTTCGGGGGTGATTATTACTTTTTCACCTTCTTCCTCATCATCTTTTGATATTTGTTCTAGAAACTGATTTTTCCATTTATTAAAAGCATCATCATCTGGCCAATCAAAGCTTAGAACTTCTCTTTGTATCATTATTAAAGAATTTGCTTTTTCTTCTAAAATATCAAATTCTTTCCCCTTATCAGTATAAAATAACTGTACTTTTACTAGTTCCTCATTAGTCTTAGCCCAAAACCAGTGGCCAGTCTCACTCATGATGTTTATCATTCTTTCATTTAATAATTCATCCATCTCCCTTTTCCACTTTTCTTTTTCTTTTAGCATATCCATAGATTCTAAAGCACAAGGAAAAAGTGTGAAATTTTCAGCAATGTATTGGGAAAAGCAGAGTGTTAATCTTCTATGTAAAGAATCCCTTTCATCATCAAAATTCTCTAGCTTATTTAATAAATCAAAAATCTTCTCAACTTGATGATAGGGCATTTGAACTGTAGATATACATATGATTGTAATATCATTATTTCTCTCCCTCCATTTCTGTGCAAGAAGAGTCAGCTTATCCTTATCCATGTTCAACTCATCCATGAGAGTTGCAATTCTGGCCAATTGATCAAAGAATTTTGACCATTGCATTTTATCCCTCAAAAATATTATACCCTGTTTCAACTTTTCTTCATATTGATTTCTCAATTCTATCTGCAACTCATGCAATTTTGTTTTTTCTACTTCAAAGTCCTCTGCAGTATAGAATTGGGGCCTTTCAGGGGTGTCAGGTATTTCAATGATAGGGGTTGATCCAAAAAATGACTGTGAAGGGTATGCAATTCTAAGTGTACTGGATTCTCCCACCTTTCTTTTCTCAAGTATCTTCTCCAATTGAGATACCCTGTTTTCCAGCTCAATTCTCTTTTTTACTTCTTGATTGTAGGCATCCACCACTATTTCATACTTATTCTGCAAATCAGTCATTTCCTTTTCTTCTCTTTCTGCAGTGGCCAAGGCAAATTTAGAATAGTCCACATTCATGTAGGCTGCCTGTACATTTGAAGTATTAGCGACCCTCCTCACAATGATATTCCCTGTTAGTCCTGAATCATCAGGATATAATGGAGTAGTCTTGGATCCTCTTCTTAGTGACCAAATAACAAGGGCAGCTTGATCATTACTGAATGGTGTTCCTAAGAATTCCTTTTTATCTAGATCCTGTAATCCTAAATTATTTGACACAGAATTAAAAATTAAGGCATCAGCAATATCCCAATTGGGCAATAATAAAATATTTGCATTTTTCACCATCTGTCTACCCTTGTTAGGGGTTATATTTTGGAATTCTTGTATCATTTGTTCTTTTATTTGATTTTGAATGGAGGCTTCATCCATTTCTGGATGCTCTGCTTTCATATTCCTACACCTTTGTTCAAAAATGTGCATGTTTGCCCTCCATGCAAACTGATGGAAAGCCCTAGATTTTACAAAATCGTTATCAGACAAAAATTATTGACTGGCCTGATCCAAAACAGGGTCTAATTCCCTTCCTCTGAAATCTACTACAGTTGATTCAAAACTTGGCACAGGAGGCTCCTGGGGGTTCCCTTCATCAATTTCTGCTTGAGTAACAAAAACTCCTCCTTGCGACCCCATTTGTTCAATTTGCTCATTGGTGAGCTGCTCTTCCTCAATTCTCATTGGAGTTTGGGAAGGTGAGTAACCTTCATCATGGGATTCCTCTTCCCTTATTATTTTTCTTCTTTTGGGAGAAGGTTCAGGGGGTCTTTCTTCAAGGACAATACTAGTAGATTCAATTACCTATTTTTCTTTGTTTACAATGGGCATCTGCTCCTGAATAACAGTATATCCTATCCTCTTTCGGACAACCAGTGGACCTACTCCTATGTTAGGGGTGAAACCCAATTTCCTCATAACTTCTCTGGCGTTATCTAGAAAAGAATCAATAAAATGTTGTTTCTTTTCATTCATTACCTCCATTATTTCTGAAAATGTACTCATGAGCTTATTTATCCTATCTGCATTATTTTCAGCATTACTAAGAGGACTGTAATCTTTGTCAAAACAATTAATGAATTCCAAAACTTTTGAATAGACTCTCCATTTTTATTTCTTTGTTTCTTGCTCCTAGAGAGAGTATTCATTCCTTATTATATCTTCAGGGAAGTAGAATTCATGCTGACTTGGACGAAGCTTGATCCTATATCTAAGAGCAAAATTAAAGAAGTCTTCTGTGTCACAAAAATGAGCATGAGATACTGCCATCTTATACCGATCCAAAAATTTGTAGAGGAAGATCCACCCTTCTTTAGTGATTACAAACTGGTGAGCTATAGTGCAAGTAGGAAAAATTGATCCTGTTCCCCTTTTGTGCAAAAAATTTTCCTCCACTCCTCCCAACTGCCATAAAAATTCAGCTACCCCTACCTTTAAAGGTACCTGATAGGGTAGTACATGGGGTGTCCCTTTGAAACAATAGACCCTAATGACAGTTGAGACTGGATATGGGATGATATCTCCCCAATTATGTGAAACTTTTAAACTATGGGGTCTGTCCATAGGCCTAACAAGATGCATTAGTGCCTTAGGAATTTTGGGATTGTCACTCAATATGAGGCATCTTAGTTTAGTAGCAAAGTGCCTATCAAATCTAACAAAACTAGCATTTTCTGCTTCCCAAGTCATGTCTGCACTCCATAATTGAACTGGTAGTGCCTCCCCCTCTTGTTCCCTATTTAAAACCATTTCTTTACCAAAATATGTAACCCCTTTAAAAAGAAACATATGCATCAATAGGGAGTACTGACCCCAAACCTTTTCCACCTTGCCCTTAGCAATCCCCACTAATCCATTGTGAATCTCATTAGCCAGGTAGGATGCAAAATCAAAAAATATTTCTACACCGAAAGAAGAGATTTGGGTGATCATATACATGAAGCTCACTAGAATAAAGTCTTCTTCACCCTCTCCGAAGACTCTGCACAGGGTCCTGTATATTTCTACTGCCCTGGCATTAAAGAATGATTTCTCGAAATGTTCTTTAGAAGATGATGTTATTTTTGGTAGGTTTCCAATCTTGCCTATGTGGGCTTTCAATGCACCTTGTCTAACTATATCCCTTTTGGACATATATTCTTTTTCTAACTCTATCAAATTAATGGGCACATGATACATGGTGAGAGGTCCCAGACTGAAAACCTTCCTAATTTCTTCTGGACTGATGGTAATTAAAACCTCACCATCCATTCTTCTCACTACCTTAGTGGCTGGATCATAGCTTTTCACTACAGTTTCAAGCATGTCATAATCCATAAACACACTGGGAACAACAAGCTTCCCAAGATCAAAATTCCATATATTGGCATGAGGGGCATATAATTTCCTTTCTGCGAACCATTTTTTGAACAGACTCAAACCAATTTGAGAAGTCTGAGCATCCTAAACCCAATTACCCTTATCATACAGTCCATTAGCTATTCTTAGCCTAGGGTTCAATGAGGTTAACCTCTTAACTTGTGTTGTCTCTACAGTAGACTCAGGAAGCAACTCAAGCAAATCGTCATGCACATTCCTATCCAAATAATTTACTACACCTGAAAATCCCTTCTTCGGAGGCATCTTGGACTTATTTTTCATAGAACTGAAAAGCCTACAAGGATTATGGTAGTATTACTTACTTGAATTTTGTCTTTTTTTTCCTCTGTATTTCCGCAAACTTTCCATGAATAGACAACTTCACAATTTCTACTAGGCTTTGGTACACTTTCCTTCAGTAATTGATTCTACACAAGAATGGCTTCAAATCTTTGCTCGCGTAAGATGAAACTAATGAAATCTCTCTGTATTATACTCTATTTTTTCTCATGGATGATGCTTTCATGTCTAATTAATACAAGGAGTGGCACTACATTTTGTGTTTAAAACTGCGTCATCAATCTTTAAAGATCCTACGATCATGTGATACGAAGAGAACAACTAGGAGTTGCATTTGACATGTCAGTCACTTTACCCAATGAGAACTTACCACGTATATCATTCTTTCATTGATGGCACTTGTATCTGGACCCATTGACATCTGAGGACACGTGTCAGAATGTCGCTACTTTGTTATGCATAAAAACAAGCATCTTGCCATAGTGAAGTAGCAACAATCGTCGATCTGATTCAAAATCAATCAAATGATATGCTACTGGGTTTGCTCAGAAAGAAGGCGGTGGGCCCTATTCTCTATGTCGCTATAATTATCTCCCTCGCAACTCTTCATAACGAGAAGGTGATAGCCATTGATCACATACTCAATCAAGGGTGAGGAAATTGCACGGGGTCTTCTGATTCATACTCGCTATGTCGCATGGCTTAAAAAACATGCAATTTTGCATAGCGAGGTAGCGAGGACCGTTGATTCCATTCCAAGCTGACGTTCAGGATCTATTTGCACATTTGGTCAGAAAGGCATTAATGAAAACAAAGATCTCTGCATAGTTGGCACCTATCAAAAATTTACTGTAGTCCTAATTATCATTCCACATCACCAAAGGTCACTGCCGATCTTTCTTTTTACGAGGCCTCGCTACTTCGCTAACGGTGAAGTATCTAATTTTTTTGATAGTCAGGTAGCGAGCTCCAACATTTTAATGAATTTTGTACTGAAAAATGCAAGGGGCAGAAGATAATAATTTGTGTTACTTAAACTACTTCTGACAACGGAATTTATGACTTGTCACGCCACCTGGTGAAGTCGAGGCACCGGCAAAATGCAACATCATCGCCCCTTCAAACTTTATGAGGCCTCGCTACTTTGCTAACGGTGAAGTGTCTGATTTTTTTGATAACGAGGTGGCGAAGCATCAAAAAAATCATCATTCTAGCTCTTATTTTAGATATCCTATTGGGTCCCCTTTCCTATTTGGATGGTAGTTGCAACGTGTACCTGCACAATAAATCATTCAAAAAATAAAGTTCCAACCGCCGTATCTTCACTTTGCAGTCCCACCTCATAAAATACTCAGCATTCGCTACCTCGCATGGCTTAAAAAGCATGCAATTCTTCATAGCGAGGTAATGACAGCGGTAGATCTACTTGGATCTGACAGTTGGAAAGATTGAGAAAAAAGGGGATCTCAGGAAAACAGAAAATAAAAGGGATAGAATATTCGTCTCACTTGAAAATTCAAAATTTTCACGCCCGACAGTTTATGAACAGAGAGAACATAGGGTTTTCATGAGTTTTTTTTTTTATGGATGGATTATCCAGAAACCCTATGTTGCACTTTGAAATAAATATTTTGACTTTTCTACAATTTAACAAAAACCTTTGTTGCACAAAAAGTCAAACCAACAAGAACCATGATCTACCACCTCACAACCAAGAGATCTAGGACTCTAGAAAGAAAAGCCAAGATCAAATTAGATCTACTTCTCCACCCAAGTCTTGGTGCAAACTGCCACAACTTCAATGATCTATCTACACACTCAGGAACAACCTTCACTCTGATACCACCTAACTCAATGAAAGGTAGGAGAATCCCCAAAAGAGATGTCCTAGCCCCTAGAAAATAACCACATAGTGGAAACACAACAACAAGAAACAATGGTGCAAGATTTGATACCAAATTACAATAATATATTCATAAAATATAACTAGTTACATGCTATAAGGCCTTTTCGGTTATGGCCAAATAAAAAGAAAGTAATAGTTATGCAAGATCCCTCAAGATCCAATCCAAACACTAGCTAGTCTAGATCTACACTCTGGTAGAAACCCCCAAGGAAGATCTCAACTTGTGCTCCCAAGCCCACTAAGCAATCTCCTTGTTTTACAAGATGCAGCTACTAGCTCTTCTCCAAATTCACTCCTCTACCACCTCCTCTTCTCCACAATGGATGAATAATGACTAAAAACCTCCCCACAACCCCTACTTATACCAATCTATGCCACAAGTCAGCCTGCAATAGCAATTAAATGCCAAAAATTGATATTTGAGTAAAATTTCAATATCTCCTAGCTTTTATTGAATTAGACCTTAGGCTTGGAACCATAGTTATTAATCTAGTCCCTCTTCAATCCCAAAAACATTCATCCTCTAACTCATTGTAGAAAATTAGTTACATGGCCTACAACAAGCACCAAATTCCTAAGCAAGGCCGAGCTCCATAGACCATGTCGAGCAACCAAAGACCATGCCGAGTCCCTAGACCATGTTGAGCAACCAAAGACCATGTTGAGTCTATAAACCATGCTAAGAAACCAAATATTATACCAAGTCCTCAAACCATTTCAAGTCCTCAATCCATGCCGAGCAACCAAAGACTATGTTGAGTTCCCAGACCATGTCGAGCAACCAAAGACCATGCCAAGTTCCCAGACCATGCCAAGCAACTAGTCCTTCTTCAATAGAGTACTAGTCCAATCACTATCCAAAGAAACTAATGAGCCTTCTCCCACAAACTCTAAAGTAGTCACCAAGAAAACCCAAGATGCTCTTGCATCAATAATGAAGCAATAATGATGTAAATAACCATAGCATTAAATCCATCACATAACATAATAGGAGATATGTCCAAATTTCAGATAACCAGATATCATCATAAAAACATATTATTATCTCAAAATGGAATCATCATGCAAATATGATCAACTGAACAACATAGTAGTCTACATCTATGATACTGAAATCAAATTATAACATTTGACCCTTGGATCATCTCAAACGTAAAACATAACATGAGGAACAAGTATCTCGTGAATCAAAATATAACAAGGTAAATATCCATGGCACATAACCAATGAATCCAACATGGACAATCCATTTATAATCCTGTAAGAATTTAAAAATGGTTTTTAAACAACATAAAAAGGTACTTAAAACACCTAAGCAAGCATAGTCATATACATGACTAACCTCTACTACATGAACCTAGTCCAGTTAGTAGGGTAATAGTACATAGTACAATCTTTGCACACATCTCAGGATATTCATGGAACAACATCATGATACCACATCAGTCCCAGTAACCACTAGCACAAACCTAAGTGAAATCATCTAAAACATCATAATCTCTTAAATCATTCATAAGCATAATCAAAACAACTAAAATAATAACCTAAATCCAATCACCTCAAGGGTGTAGACCACTAATGGTCCCTATCACAATACCTTCTCAAAGAGAGATTAACAAGGTTGCATCCATCAAGATGACTTACTGAAGTCAAATAGGAGAGGCACTACATCTGGATAAATTAGTAAGAATAAAATCATTGAAGAATAAAAGCTTGAAGGATGTAGTGAAAATGAGAGAGATCTATTCATGTGTAACATGAGAGAAAGAGAAGCTCTATTGTTAGCTCTTCCAAAGAATGAATACAGTAAGGTAAAATCACTTCAAACATCTTATGAAATTTGGAAAGCATTAGAATCTAATTTTGAAGGTGATACAGATGCAAAGAGAATGAGATTGCAAAATTTGATATGTGCATTTCAAGATGCTAAGATGATGCAAGATGAATCTATAAGAAGTTATATTGGTAGAATATTAGAAATTGTTGCAAGAATTCAATCTCATGCTAGAACCAAGGAAGAAGATGAAGTAATATGGAAGATCTATAAAATTTTGACACCACCATTCAAGCAAGTAGCTCAAATGATTCAGCTAGTAACTCCCTGCACTAAAGATTTCACAAAGGAAACATTGCTTGAAAGATTAGCATCTATAGAAGTAGATCTAAGACAATGTAAAGATCTAGGTAGGTTTGAAATAGCTTTCATTACCCTAAACATTTGACCTAATCTGACAAGGAGTGCAAGCACATGTGGAGATTTTTCAATAGTAGCAGATCTAATGAAGACAAGAAGATTAAGGAAGGAATAGCCCTTCTTGTGAGAAGAGAAAAAGATGGTAAGAAAATCTATAAATGTTGGACTTTTGATGAATTTAGTCATTATGCATCTAAATGGCCTAAAAGAGAGAAAAATTATAAGGGAAATTTTAAGCCTAGAAGAGATAGAAATTATTTATATGCAAATGAAAATGAATAATTTAATGAGAAAGGTCAAATTGAAAGTGATGATGAATTAGGATTTGTGGCTATCAAGGAAGATGATCTTGATAGAGAAATTAGAGAAGAAAGAGCTCTAATTTCCCAAGTGGAAAATAAATCTGATTTGATAATTGATAGTGGTTGTTCACATCACATGACTGGTGATATGAATTAGTTTATTAAGTTCAAGAATCATGATGGAGTTGTTGTTAGAGTTTGTAACAATGCAACCTGTCACACAATAGGAATTGGATCCATTACTCTTGATGGTAAAATTGACACAGATGATGTTTATTTTGTTGATGGATCGAAGCATAACCTGTTGAGTGTTGGATAGTTGGTGGATTAGGGTTATTAGTTTCAATTCACTAAGAAGCCTACATTATCAAAGATAGAAATGGTGATCTGATTGGAATGGACACAAGATCTAGAGGTAATATATTTCAGTTGAATCCTACTAAAATGACATATTTGGTAGCTAAAGTGGACAATATTTTGTTGTGGTATAGAAGATTATGTCACATAAGTTTTGATAATATTGTGAAGGTTAGTAGCACATTTTTAGTTAGAAACTTGCCTAAGATTACAAAGCCTACTAATGTTGTGTGTAAAGAATGTATTTTGGCTAAACAGAAGAAATTATCATTTCCTAGCAAGAAGTTCACTACCATAGAGAAGTTGATCATTCACATAGATCTGAGTGGTCCTAGAACAAGAGGATTCTATGGTGAAAGGTATTTTATGATTTTTGTTGATGATTTCACTAGAATGATGTGGGTAGCATTTCTTAAAGAAAAATCTAAAGCTTTTGAGTAGTTTAAGATATTTTAGAATAAAGTTGAGAATGAATATGGTGTTAAGATAAAGTGTTTGAGATCAAATAGAGGAGGAGAATTCACTTTAAAGAGTTTAACATATTTTGTGAAGAGAATGGAATCAAAAGGAAGCTATCTTCACCAAGAACACCTAAGTAGAATGAGATTGCTAAAAGAAGAAATAAGTTAGTAGTAGAAGTAGTAAGAGTGATGTTATTTGAGAATGATGTTTCTAAGACGTTTTAGAGAGAAGTAGTAAATAAAATTGTATACACTCTGAACAGAGTACAAATCAAAAAAGGTATGAACAAGACACCTTATGAACTATGGTTTGGTCATTCACCATCAATTAAGTATTTCAAAATATTTGAGAGAAAATGTTACATTAAGAGAGATGATGATATTAGTAATTTTGATCCAAGAAGTGATGAAGGTATGTTTCTTGGTTATTCATTGAAAAGAAAGGCATGCAAATGTTTTAACTATAGAACTAATACAATAGTTGAATGCATAAATGTAAGGATTGATGAAAAGTTTTGAACTAAGGAAAAGATGGTAGATTATAATTCAGATGAAGAAGATGATGATTCTAGAAATTTTAGCAAGAATGCTGAATTTTTCTTTCATATTAATAAAGATTTTCCAAATGATGTGCTAACTATTAAGCAAAGAGGAGAGAAAAGATATGAACCTAGAGAAGAGGTGAGAGTTGAGATGTCAACTACTACCTCTAGTAGAAATTTGACAAAGAATCATCCTCCTGAGTAGATAATTAGAAGCAAAGAAAAAGGTGTGATAAGAAGAAACTGAGTAAATGAGGAGATATGTTTGATATCTCAAGTTTAACCTAAGATCATAGATGAAGTATGCAACTTAGATGATCAAGAAATGAAGGAAGAATTAGATCCAACTATGAAGAAAGATACATGTGAATTAGTTCCTATACCTAAAGACAAGTATGTGATAGGAACCAAATGAGTATTCATAAACAAGATGAATGCGTAGGAGAAGTTGTGAGGAACAAGGTGATACTTGTATGCAAGGGATATTCAAAAAAAGAAGGCATAGACTATGAGGGGATGTATGCACTTGTAGCTAGGATGGAAGTAGTAAGGATGTTCTAGGCTTAGACAACAAATAAGAAGTTCAAGGTTTATAAGATGGATATTAAATCAGCCTTCTTGAATGGAGAACTTGTAGAAAAGGTATATATTGAGTGGCCTAAAGGTTTTCCTTTATCAGAAGACAAAGACATGGTATGCAAACTAAAGAAAGCTCTATATGGTTTGAAGCAAGAACCTAGAACCTAGTATGCAAAGTTGGACAGTTATTTGGCAAAGCTTGGATTTGCTAAATGTATGCCAGATAGTAACTTGTATTTGAAAGAAGTTGAGAATGGTTTGGTGATAATAGTAATATTTGTTGATGACATCATTTTTGAAGGTAATGATGAAGCAAGTGATCATTTTTCTGAAGAGATGAAGAATGAGTTTCGTAGGCGTACTTCCAGTCCCCCAATTTTAAGCTTCCAAATTAGCCCATCAAGTAAATCATATTTTGGTTCATTTTACTGATTATGGTGTTGCCTGATTCATCTTGTAAGAAGATAGTACTTGGTAAAAGCACTGAATCTTAATCCTAATCCTTAAGGTTAAATGTTCAAAGCTTTACACACACTTAGTTTGGAATCAAATTCAATGTTCAAATTTTGACTTACAGTTTCAAAGATTATGGACTCCAAGCCCAACTTCATAAGCACAAGTTATCTGTTCACATAATGAGATCATTAGTATGAAGGTTTAGGTTTGAAGTTCAAAAATTTCCATTTCAAAGGTCCATGCAAAATTAACAATTCAAGGAAAGCTTATAGTTCAAGTTCCAAATGCAAATTTCAAAGCACAAACTTAATTCAAGTTTAAGAAGATAGATTTAGAGGTCAAATTGAAGAATTTGGAGGCAAACCATTACAACTTTAAAGTTCAAGGTACAAAATTCATCTTTCCAAGTTTCAGGTCAAGCTTAATTCATTTTTTAGAATCAAATGTTCATCAGTTCTATGTATATTCCTATGATTGGCTATTATAAATTCTCAAAAGAGGACACGAGATTATGAAAGTATAAGAGTCTTTAAGAAGAAGTCACCAAGTTGTATTCTGCTATTTAAACTACCCATTATCCGGTTCAGTTAGATAAAGAATAATCTTGATAACAATGTATCAATCATTAAATATGAGGGACCCTCATTAAAGGGTTTAATCAATTTTGTTCTTGATGTCAAAGCCAATTCCTAAGAATCCAACCCCTATAGTAACAATAAATTGGCATGTAGCATCATGGGAGCATTGGATTAAATGATTATTCAAATCATTCATGAGTAGCAACCCATACAAGCTAGTAAACAGTCTTATAAAAACATTATAAAGATTGTCAAATGCTTCAAGTCATTAGTAGTAAGCCATGGAAGATATGAAAAGGTTGAATTTTTCAAAAAAACCAATTATGTTGCACAAAACCTCCTCAATTTTGATAAATGGAGCCACCAGAGTTGTGAGCTCTTGGCGAATCGAGAGTTCCACCTTTTCCTTGTTTGCAAAATGGAACCTTGTATATACAAGTAGTATATCATCATACTTGAGATGACACATCTACAGCTAGTGAAGACATGGAGGTCATGAAGGGAGTTTTAGAAATTTCAAGGTATTTCACATATGAGCAAGAAATAATGTTTGTCCAGCTCCATTGTAGATAAGAGCAACATAGGGATTATGATCAAAGTGTTTAACCAAATGTTGATAGCCTCTATCAAGTGATCGACTCAATGCATTATGGGAGATTCAAAACAATTCATAGCCTATAAATTTAAATGAGGATCTCAATAATGAGATGAAGAAGAAGTTTAGGAATCTATGCTTTATCTTATGCTCATGTCTAACAAGATACGCCTACAGCTAGTGAAAGTTTTTAAAATTGCTGCCGAAGTCTTTGTACATGCCAAGTTCCATAGAAATCATGGTGATTGTTTGACAAAATGTCAATATAGTCACCACAACATTAGAGGTTTTGTGGGATCACCTCTTCCATAATGAACAATGTTATCAGTTATATCAAGGAAGATGTCAGGGATGGATACTTGCAATCATAGTTCCAAGAATCACGGCGATTCATGCGATTCACGCGATTTGGCGATTCGATTCAAGCCAAACGATTTTTTGTGAATCGGTGAATCGAATCAGCGATAAAGGGTTTATGAAATAAGTTACTCACTAAATTTCAAGGGTTTTTTAAATTTTCTGATTCATGGCCGATTCGATTCCGATTCATGGCCGATTCACGATTTGATTCGGCCTTGCCGATTTTGATCCGATTCTGATTCTTGTTACTTTGCTTGCAATGCTTATCTTCCCCACTTATTTGTGTTGTCAGCAGTGCCTTCACAAATCAAAAGTGTTGTATTAAACTTCTTCCTAGTCTTCCAATGTGGGAGCATGTGGGTATGAGTCCTTTGTAGCAAGCTTGAATAATGGTGGTGTGGCAACAATGAGCACCAAACTATATAGGGATGGGATTGGATGTGGTGGCTACTATCAAATTAGATGCACTGACCTAATGATTTGCATCAAATTAGGTGTAGATGTTGTGGTTCTAGGCCTCATTTGAAACAATCAGATAGATTTTGTGCCACCCAGCAGCACTTTTTCAAAGATGGAATAACCCCCAAAATTTTCTAAGCTTGTGAGGATGGGTATTATGGATATTGAGTTCAAGCAGTAACAACATGACAGTGGAGATAGACAAGATCAGCAATTACCCATACTTTCTTACTCTGCAAGTTTTGTACCAAGGAGGGCAAACAAATATCATGGGTGTTGAAGTTGCCCCTATGACATCTTCAAGGTTGAAATCAATGACTCACAACCATGGGGTGATGTGGAGTATTTAGCAGCCAACAATGGGGGCAATGTCAATAAGGATTCTTGTTACCAGTGGATATGATGGTTATTAGGTGTGGGCCAAGGGTGTTGTTTTATCTTCAAATTGGAAGGAGGGTTCCATTTATGACAGCGGAGTTTAGATCAAGGAAATTGCACGGGACAGATGTTCCCCTTGTGATTCCCAAAAATTGGGACATCATTACATATATGGCATGAAGCATAGTTTGGAGAGGGTCATTGCAAAATTTTGATAAGGGAATATATTACACAAATGTAGATATTGTATTAAGCATAAAGTTCAATCAATATGATGAATTATTTTCCATGGTGGTGTTTCTATGCATATCAAAGTGTTAGGATTGCTATAGCTATAAATGAGCCAGTAGATGTGTGATGTCTTGTTGTTGATCCTTTGAAGATATAAAGCAGTGGCAATTAACATTTGAGAAGATAAAAAGTCTGAATAGAGCATTAGATGAAAGAAACATAAAACATTGAATTGGCTCTCAATCATATGATTCGGCTATCATTGTCAACTTTTAAAAAAATTAGATTCATTATGACATATCACACATTACTTGTCACAAATTTTCCAGTCAATATTTGATTGTGTGTCAAATTTAGAGTTTCCTTCTCACATAAAGAACATCATCCACATCCATTGGAGATAGGAATATGAATCAGTAAGAATAAAAAAGGAAGTAAATATTTGATAATATGATGAATAGGATTGATTCCCAAGAGGCAGTGATGAAACCCGAAAGGTCATGGAAAGTTATTTATTGGTAAATTTTTTCGATGAAAAAGGACTTCTTTTCTGCAAAAGATAGGATTGCTAAAGTAGGAGGGAGACAATAGTTTCATTTATGCATTTCATTTCATGTACTTAGGGGATTTTTATTTTTATTTTTGTAATTGTTTTACAAAGGGATTGTAAGAAAATAAAGTTGGAGTATTCTTATTTGTTGTGTTCAATGTGAAGAGAGGTTTTATGCTAAATCAAAGCCTTTGGTAATTACTTTTCTGAGTATAATCAATCGAAGCATGGTTGTATTCAGTTTTGAGCACTTTCTTGCATCTTGAGTTGAATGGTGAATGGGTTGTAGATTAGAGTATTTTCAATTGTTTCTATTGCAAAGATTAGAATGTTTAATCTTCTTTTAATTTAGTTTCCTTGTACTTACAAAATTTACATTCATATTGCATTATTGTTGTCGATAAGTCATAGGAATTGTGGGTTCTTGACATTGGCTAGATTTAGGAGTTAAAATTTACCTAAGTTAGTATCTATTGGATTTTTGATACAATCTATCAATTCAGATAGAAAGGTACAGCTCCATTGTATAGATTCAAAGGAAATCTATCAATCTGATGATAGATTACCCAACTATTGGTATCGATTCATTCTTTCAAATTTGGGCATTTGAGAGTTAAATTGAAAAGGACAAATTTGTTTACCAATAGATTTTTGGTGACTCTACTAGGGAGAACTTTCAAAGTTACATTTTTTTGGTTATCCCTTTTTTATAACTAATCTTATGGATATAAGGTGCTTGCCATAGGGATTAGGCTTCTAGTCCTATAGTCTCAACCAGCTATAGAAAGAACTAATTCAAAGTTGATGACTGGAAGTTTCTACTGAGGAAAATAGAGAACATTGGTGTTGATGTTTGCTTCCTTAGTGGTTATGGATATCTCTACTACCTAGAGATTGGCGAATCCATTCTAGTTCTCATAACTTTGGTTGAGAAGTCCAGTGTTTACATTTTCAAATTTTATTATCTCTAACTTGCAAAGATTGGTGACTCTGTTGATTAAAAAGTGTCATCTCTATTAAAATGATGAAAGGAAGGAGACTAGAGCCTTCCCTTATAGAACTCCATCACACTACTAACCCTATGTTGCATGATATGTTCAAAACTTGGAGAGAAAGCATCAATCATGGAGTAAGGATGAACCTAAGTGCTAAAGAAGATCATGTGACTATTCTATTATGGAAAAGTATATGTGCAAGATATCACCTACTAAAAGAGGTGGAAGTGAAGAAAAAATTGTTATGGAATTATCAATAAAGGATATTGTAGCTAAGTAAGGAACTAAAGGTGGATGATGATGAAGTTTCAAAGATCCCACATGATCACATCTCTTACAATTTTTCAGTCCTGAGTGAACAAGAAGTTCAATCAAGAAAGAAAACTCGAAGAAAACCCACATTCAAAGAAATAGATGTTGAAAGTGACTTCAATTTAGATTTCCTTTGGACTGCATTTAAATAAAGTATAGCTGAAGGTGAAGAAAATGGATTAGGCTTCTCTGAAATTCATCAATCTGCCCAGCTGTTAAAGTGTGTACATCAAAGGTACTTTAATGTTCAAGATCAAAGAAGAAAAGGAATATACCATTCAGCCCATGTGCCTAATGAAAAACCAATAAATGAAGAGCCCATATCAACCAATGGTTCAATTTTTGGAGAGCAAGAGATGCCCTAGTTTTTGGAAGCATAACTTCCAGTGAACAAAGACATCCTTCATAGTGATAAAGAATTGGTAAGAAAAGTAGACAAAGAAGTTTTTCTCATGCCTTCATTTACTCCTGATTTAAAAGGTTTCAAATTTGAAGAAAATAAACATAAAATTTTTCATGAAGTTTCATTCAAAAATCATCTGATGGTTAATGCACTTCTAAAACATGGAAAGTTTAACTTCATTGAAGATTCTAGCAAAAATGATTTTCAATTTGTAAAGGTTGATAATGATCCTTTATTAGTATTTATTTGTCTTGAAGAAAATGCAATGATTAATCCTCTTGATGAATTTTGTATTGAAGAAAAAGTGAGATCATTTTTTGCTAAATCTTAAAATATAGTTGAAGAGATGGTAAGAAGAGTTGAAAGAGAGGACATTTCCATGTTTTCCTCCTCTTCTAATGATAACAGTTGTAGATTAGGAGAAATAAATGGGGATAATTCTTTGAATAGTTGTTCTCCTGAAAATTATCCTAAGACCGATGTGCTATCAAAAGGTCGAATCCCTAGTTTTATTCAAGAACATGGTAGGGTTCACTCTTCATCCATTATAGCTAATAGGGATCCATTGCAAGAACCACTCTTTTTCCAAGCTTATGCAATATTGGGTTTTCCTAATCATATACACATGAAAAGGCTGCAATACATTTTGATGATCATCCTACTAAACTTGAGAATTTTGTTGAAGAAATTATTGTAGCAATTAATTTCAAGGAAGAGTTTTCAAATATTAATGAAGTATTGCAGCATCATGAAGAAGATAAAGAGCTTGATCACGGTTCTTCTTGTTCTAAAATGGAGTTTGATCAAACCATGATGCTTGCATGGGAATCTTCTTCCATAGTTGATCTAGGTATTGAAATTTTAAATTCAAATGAATATCTTGTAGAATTGACAATTGCAACAAATGAAGAATATGTTTCAATACAAATGGAACTTGTGTATCATGAAGAATCACCTTATTTCAATTTTACTTCAGAGCCTAAAGTTACTAAAGAGAATACCTATGACTAAATGATGCCATTTCATTTCCAGAATCTCTTAAATGCTCCAATGTTCTCAATCCTAGTTTAGTTGTTAATATCTCTACTAAGGATGATATGGTTGATATAAGTAGATGTGAGTGTTTTCCAGTAGTGCTTCCAGAATCTATTGAATATTTTGATGTTCTCCATCCTAGTTTTGATGCTGGTATTTTTGCTAAAAGTGATATTATCAATATAAGTAGATGTGATTATGTTCTAGTAGTGCATTTAGAATCTATTGAATACTTTTCTCCTTCACAGAAGATGGTTAAACATATGAAAGGTGGTGTGGAGAAAGTATAGAGGAACCAGAGATTTATGATAAGGCATGGTTATTTGGAAAGGTCTTATGGGTTACTATATTGCAAATTGCTTTTGGACTTATTTTCAACAACGAAGGTGTTGCCAGAGGTTATCAATGTTGTTTCAAACTAGTGAAGCATCTCCCTCTATTTTAGAAAGGATCATATTTCTCTATTCCAGTCAATGCCCATGTATGATTCCTTCCTTGTTCTCTATTCTATTGCTGAGGTCCCCTCACCTGTAGAAGTTAGGTTTTTCTTTTCAGTTTTGCATGTGCATAAAGTATCCTTTCATGCTTGGTGTAGTATAGTTTTCCCTTGCTTTTGTAGTTTGTTGTCTTCCTATCTTGGTAGGTTCAATTTGCCTTGCTCCCCTCTACCCTCCCAACAAGCAACTCTATGTTTACCCGCTTTTTGGCTCAACTCTGTAACCCAATGGATAAGGTACTTGTCTTCTGCTTGAGATTCTAGATTCTTTATGTACTTTACAGCACATAATCCCCATTTAGAACTAGCTTTAGGCATACTTCCAGTCCCCCAATTTTAAGCTTCCAAATCAGCCCATCAAGTAAATCTTTTGTTGGTTTATTTTGTTGATTATGGTGTTGTAGGATTCATCTTGTAAGAAGATAGTATTTGGTGAAAGCACTAAATATGAATCCTAATCGTCAAGTTTAAATGTTCAAAACTTTACACACACTTGGTTTGGAATCAAATTCAATGTTCAAATTCTAACTTATAGTTTCAAAGATTATGGACTCTAGGCCCAACTTCATAAGTATGAGTTATCTGTTCAAATAATGAAATCATTAGTATGAAGGTTTAGGTTTGAAGTTTAGAAATTGTCATTTTAGAGGTTCATGCAAAATTAATGATTCAAGGAAAGCTTATATTTTAGGTTCAAAGTGTAGATTTCAAAACATAGTCTTAACTCAGGTTTAAGAAGATAGATTTAGAGGTCAAATTGGAGAATTTGGAGGCACACCATTACAACTTTAAAGTTTAGGTACAAAATTCATCTTCCCAAGTTTTAGTTCAAGCTTAATTCATGTTTTAGAATCAAATGTTCATCAGTTCTATGTATATTCCTATGATTGGCTATTATAAATTCTCAAAAGAGGACATAGGATTATGAAAGTATAAGAGTCTTTAAGAAGAAGTCACCAAGTTGTATTCTACTATTTAAACTATCCATTATTAGGTTCAGTTGGATAAAGAATAATCTTGTTAACAATGTATCAATCATTAAATATGAGGGACCCTTATTAAAGGGTTTAATCAAGTTTGTTCTTGATGTCAAAGCCAAACCCTAAGCATGCAGCCCCTACAGTAACAATAAATTGGCATCTAGCATCATGGGAGCATTGGATGAAATGATTATTCAAATCATTCACGAGTAGCAACCCATACAAGCCAATAGTGGCATGTTGTGATGGTTAAGTTGTTGAATTGTTATCCTTTCCATCAAGGTTCAAATCTAATGGGGATGAGGTCCCTTATTTGTGACCTCACTGGTTCATAGCTCCAAGTCAAAGTGTTTACCCCTCTTTAAAAAGAGTAGCAACCCATACAAGCTAGTAAAGAGTCTTATAAAAACATTATAAAGATTTTTGAATGCTTCAATTCATGAGTAGTAAGCCATGGAAGCTATCAAAAGGTTAAAGCTTTCAAAAAAAACTAGTTATGTTGCACAAAACCTCCTCAATTTTGATATATGGAGCTACCCGAGTTGTGAGCTCTTCGAAAATTGAGAGTTCCAATTTTTCCTTATTTGCAAAAAGGAACCTTGTATATACAAGTAGTATATCATCATACTTAAGATGACACATCCATAGCTAGTGAAGACATGGAAGTCATGAAGGGAGTTTTAAAAATTTTAAGGTCTTTCACATATGAGCAATAAATAACATCTATCGAGCTACATTGCAAATAAGAGTGACATAGAGATTATGATCAAAGTGTTTAACCAAATGTCAATAGCCTCTATCAAGTGATCAACTCAATGCATTATGGGAGATTCAAAACAATTCATAGCCTATAGATTTAAATGAGGATATCAATAATGAGATGAAGAAGAAGTTTAGGAATCTATGCTTTATCTTATGCTCATGTCTAACAAGATATGCCTGTGGCTAGTGAAAGTTTTTAAAATTATTGCTGAAGTCTTTATGAATGCCAAGTTCTGCAGAAATCATGGTGACTGTTTGAAAAAATGTCAATATAGTCACCACAACATTAGAGGTTCTGTGGAATCACCTCTTCCATAATGAACAACGATGTTGGTTATATCAAGGAAGATGTTAAGGATGGATACTTGCAATGCTCATCTTCCCCACTTATTTGTATTGTGAGCAGTGCCTTCACAAATCAAAAGTGTTGTATTACACTTCTTCCTAGTCTTCCAATGTGGGAGCATGTGGGTATGAGTCCTTTGCAGCAAGCTTGAATAATGGTGGTGTGGCCACAATGAGCACCAAACTATATAGGGATGGGATTGGATGTGGTGGCTACTATCAAATTAGATGCACTGACCCAATGATTTGCATCAAATCAGGTGTAGATGTTGTGGTTCTAGGCCTCATTTGAAATAATCAGATAGATTTTGTGCCACCCAGCAGCACTTTTGCAAAGATGGCATAACCCCCAAAATCTTCCAAGCTTGTGAGGATGTGTATTATGGATATTGAGTTCAAGCAGTAACAACATGACAGTGGAGATAGACAAGATCAGCAATTACCCATACTTTATTACTCTGCAATTTTTGTACCAAGGAGGGAAAACAAATATCATGGGTGTTGAAGTTGCCCCTATGACATCTTCAAGGTTGAAATCAATGAATCACAGCCATGGGGTGGTGTGGAGTATTTAGCAGCCACCAGTGAGGACAATTTCAATAAGGATTCTTGTTACCAGTGGATATGATGGTTATCGGGTGTAGGCCAAGGGTGTTATTTTTGCCTTCCAATTGGAAGGTGGGTTCTATTTATGACAATAGAGTTTAGATCAAATAAATTGCATACGAGGGATGTTCCCCTTGTGATTCCCAAAATTGGGACATCGTTACATCTGTGGCATGAAGCATAGTTTGGAGAGGGTCATTACAGAATTTTGACAAGGGAATCTATTCCACAAATGTAGATATTGTATTAAGCATAAAGTTCAATCAAGATGATGAATTATTTTCCATTGTGGTTTTTCTATGAGTATCAAAGTGTTGGGATTGCTATAGTTGTAAGTGAGCCGAAAAATGTGTGTTGTCTTTTTTTTTATCCTTTGAAGATATAAAGTGGTGGCAATTAACATTCTAGAAGATAAAAAGTTTGAATAGAGCATTAGATGAAAGAAACATAAAACATTGAATTGGCTCTCAATCATATGATTCAGCTATCATTATCAACTTTAAAAAATTAGAGCCATTATGACATATCACAGATTACTTGTCACAAAGTTTCCAATCAATATTTGATTGCACGTCAAATTTAGAGTTTCCTTCTCACATAAAGAACCTCATCCACATCCATTGGAGATAGGAATATGAATCAGGAAGAATAAAAACGGAAGTAAATATTTGATAATATGATGAATAGGATTGATTCCCAAGAGGCAATGATGAAATCGAGAGGTCATGGAAATTTATTTATTGGTAATCTTTTTTGATGAAAAAGGGCTTCTTTTCTACAAAAGGTAGGATTGCTAGAGTAGAAGAGAGATAGTAGTTTCATTTCATGTACTTAGGTGATTTGTATTTTGATTTTTGTAATTGATTTGATAAAGGGATTGTAAGAAAATAAAGTTGGATTATTCTTATTTTTTTTGTTCAATGCAAAGAGAGCTTTTATGTTGAATCAAAGCATTTGGTAATTTCTTTTCTGAGTATAATCAATCAGAGCATGGTTGTATTCAGTTTTGAGCACTTTCTTACATCTTGAGTCGAATGGTGAATGGGTTGTAGATTAGAGTATTTTCAATTGTTTCTATTACAAATATTAGAATGTTTAATCTTGTTTTATTTTAGTTTCATTTCACTTACATAATTTACATTCATATTGCATTACCAGTGTCGAGAAGTCATAGGAATTGTGGGTTCTTGGCATTGGCTAGATTTAGGAGTTAAAATCTACCTGAATTAGTTCTATCTAGGGCTAGCTTGGTTTTTCCTCTTTCATTCTCAGGTTAAGAATGAACCCAATTAGTTTAGGAACAAACAAATTCATTGAATATCATTCAACAAGGGAGTTGTACATTTCAATTCAGAGGAAATATATCAATCTGATGATAGATTATCCAATTGTTGGTATCGGGTCATTCTTTTAGATTTGGGCATTTGAGAGTTAAATTGAAAAGGACAAATCTATTTACCAACAAGTTTGAAATGAGCATAGTAGGAGAAATGAAGTTTTTCCTAGGATTGTAGATTGTACAGAAAAGTGATGGTATTTTCATTTCACAAGTTAAGTACCTAGATGACTTGTTGAAAATTTTTGGTTTAGAAGGTTGTAAACTTGTTGGTATATCTATGATAACTGGTCACAAGTTATCTAGAAAAGATGAGACACCTACGGTAGAGTAGAAGAAGTATAGATCCATGATTGGATGTTTGTAGAATCTCAATCACACTAGACTGGATATAGAAAAATGCAATTGGGATTGCAGCTAGATTTCAAGTTGATCTTAAGGAGTGTCATTTTGTGGTAGTGAAGAGAATATTTAGATATTTGAAAGGAACATCTAACTATGGAATTTTTTATGATATATCAAGTGATTTACTCTATGTGCATATACTAATGCAGATTGGGCAGGTAATATGGATGACAGAAAGAGCACCAATGGTAGATCATTTTTTCTTAGAGGAATATTGGTTTCTTGTATAAGAAAGAAGCAAGATTGCATTTGTCAAAGTACAACTAAGGTAGAGTTTGTTGCAATATAAAATAACTCTAATCAAGTTATGTGGATGAAGTAGATGCTAAAGGATATCATAATTGAGTTTGAAGAACTTGTTATCATTTACTATAATAATACAAGTATAGTGAGTATGTCTAAGAATCATATATTGCATTCTAAGACTAAGCATTTATCTATTAAGTATCGTGTGCTGAGAGAGAGCAAAAAAAAAAGAGAACAAATTGGAGTATGTGAGTACTAAAGATTAGATTGAAGATATCTTTACAAAGAATTTTCCTAAAAATACATTTGAGTGCACCAGTCCAATGTTATAAAGCACTATTGTTAGCCTAGACTGAATGTTGATGCTTCCCATATGGGGGAGTATCTATGATGAGAAAAGTTGTTGAGGACTCTTGCTAGTTGATTTTGAATAGTATCTTTGAACACTCCAATTGGTTGAAGACTTGGAGCAGCATATTAACATTTTTTTTTTTATAAATTGTAATCACTGAGATTAAGGTCTTTGACATTGATGTCAATGGGGGAGATTATGCATGAAAAACATCTCCTAAGGATGGGGGAGAGAACAACTTCTGAGTATGAGGGAAACAATATGCATGAATGAGAGATATCTTTTTAGAGAGATTTAGAAAGATTCATGAAAGCAAGCAGGAATATGCACCTGATGTATTGTGAATTGTTTAGTGTGAAGTAATCAATTGATGTCTAAGAAGGAGTATGCACCTATTGTATTGAGATTTTTTTAGCATTTGGACAACTGATGTTGGTTAGTAGCTGCAAAAGAATATTGTTTGGTATTCTTTGAACTTAGATGGTGTTTCATCTATGTTGCTATCAATGCCAAAGGGGGAGATTGTTAGCATGAATGCTGATGATACTTCTTTGGTGGAGTATTCTAAGCATTGGAGTTTATTGAAATGTTGCATTCATGACTATGTTTGTCATTGATGTCAACATAGCATGGTTTATGTAAAGGTTGGCTGAGTAGTAGACATGGATCTTAATGGTACAAACAATAGGTTAATTTTCTAGTGATGTGCAATTATGGATTCTAGTGATGTTTGACACAATGTCTTAATGATGTGGTCAAGTGTGCAGATTTTAAGTCAAGACATCCAAAAGTTGTACTTAATTTACTAAGAGTAGTTCAAAGACAGAGTATTAGGAAAGTAATTCCTGATGTTCATTTGTTATCTTACATCTGAGATGCAATGAGAAGATGTGTAGTTAAACAGTGACAAAGGAGAGTCTATTGATGATGTCAGTGAGTGTACAAGCCCTAGTATTACATGTGTGAAATTTTGTATAGACTATGAGCCAACAGTTCTATTATAATTGTAATTAATTAATTATCTTATTATAATTAATTGGGAAAGCTTCATAGCCAACTCAAGGAATTATTATGAAAATATGTGATGCAAGTAGGGAGGTATTCACCTTGTTCTTATTACAAATTCTTGTCAGTAGGCTTCTTCCAAGCCTACCGAGCATATTACCATCAATCCCTTAGGTCTCTCCAAGGCTAGAGACTAGGTGGTTTGCCTTTTCCTCATGCCACACTCACCTTTTCCAAGTATCTCTACCTAAATCTTCACAAACACAAACAACTATCTCTCACATCATACAACACCTCCACTCCCTTACACCCTCCAGGATCTTTCACAAAATCCACACCCCAAATTTCTTCCTAAGGCTTAACTCATTACCAATAAAGTTATTTCAAACAATCATAAGGTTCCATACACCTCAGTGGGCTCCAAACACCAATCTTAGCAAACTAATCTAATAAGGGCTCTTCCTTGTAGTCATATCTTGGGGTTTAAAGAAATAAAACTAAATATTTCAAGACAACTACCAAAACTAAAAGGGGATTCAAATACCCAATACTAAACTCTATTAAATTCCAAAATCTTAGGGTTTAAAGTGTTCAATAGGGCATTCAACTCGTAGGCCCTAATCTAGGCTAATAGGCCTAAAACACACACTCAAACTATAAAATCTCAAAACCCTCAAATACTTGAACAAACAAACTTTACTACACCATACCTTATCAAAAAATTTCAAAATATTGATTTTTGGGCTCCTAGTCATTGAGGAGATGGCAGATCCTTCAAACCCTTGCCATAATGAGGGTTTCATTGTTGAATATAGGGACTGGATTCCAAACTCCACTATCTCACCTTTTCTACTCTTCCAAAAGGTTCTTTTGCATCCAATGAATGAAAGAAACCTTCCAAACATTCATGCAGATCATACATAAACCTCTGCCAAATTTTTAGTTGTTGATTCTCTATATTTTCCATGCAATAGCAATTGGCTTATGGATTCTCGGCCAATTCTTTACAAGGAGAAGGGGTTATGGTTTAAACCTATAAGATATCTATCAAGACAACCAAGATTACCCTTAACATCTTCCCTAACTCCATTCAATGATAATATACAACTAAAGTCATATTTCACTCTGACAATGTACAAAATTTACTGTCTAAAATAAGGAGTAGTGATATCTTGACAATAACCCAATGATCCTAGGTACATGTTTAATATCAGTAGTAGTTCTAGACTTAATTTCCATATATAATAAACTTAAGAATCACCACAACTATGAGATAAGAGATAATATATAAGGACTACAATCAAATATTAGTACATCAGTAGAATTTCACAAAATAACTAATTTATTATACAAGATCACACACCATGGTCTTCATCTTTCTTCTCTATATCTCCTCCCCTATCTTCTACATGATATTGAATTATTTTTATGTACTATCATGAACTTTCACATCCCCTAAGATCTCATCCAAGATGGTTGACCTTCCATCTTCCAAAACTTGGCATGTTGCAAAATATTATTAGCAACATTTTTGACAACATAGCAACTTTTACACTTTTTCTTACATTTTTGCATTTTATGCTCTTACATGTTTTATTGGCACCTTAAATAGGTCCAAAAGCTTATGATGACATTTTAACACTCCATGTATGGCCTTGCATGGCATTTTTCACTTTTAGGGACTTTGACTTACATTAACCCACGTTGATTTAAAACATAACCTTGGTCAACATGACCTTAATTGTATACCTAATTACAATAATTGAAATAACTATTACCCTAACCTATCATGACTCAAAAAATACTAATTATGACTTGAAATTCCAAGGGGATGGTTAGGGTGCTCCTGCACCAATATGGTATAAAGGAAAGATGTTTTCCTTTTTTATAAAGTGTGTGGAAAATTTATTGAAAGTGTGAAGTGTACAAAAGAGCAGAGAACTTACTAAATGTTTCTAAGTGATCCAAGGGATTATTGGTTGTGAGTGTTTTGATCTAGCTACAAGATTAGAAGGAAGAAAGGTCCAGTTGATAGGACAAAAAAAGAGGAAGGAAGTACATTTCATTTATATTATTCTACAAGGAATAATACAGAGATCATTTGGAAAGTGGGTTCATTGACCTTGCCCTTCAATCTATTTGAGTAGTGGGTCCAGGTGTCTTTCACAACTCCTAACAAGGTTAATACAACTCCTAATAGGGTTGGAATCTACTAATAGGGATTCAAAGTCTCCTAATAGGGACTCATACGTACTGAATGTTTTCATAGACTCCTAACAGGGTCCATCCTCTAACAAGGAATACTTATATTAGTATAGCATCTTGTGGGTACCATCCCCATTGAGATTTTTCCTCTTATCAAGGGTTTCCCTAGTTAACATATCTGGTGTTATTGTGTATGAGTATGTTGTTATGGGTTCAGTTTATATTACTCATATCATTAATTCTATTTAAGGTTGATAATTGTGATAATAGTTGGATAATTGATTTACCCACCCACCCCCCCGCCCAAATAGTTATATCAATGGACTATATATTCTAACAATATATCTATACCCCTACCTATGTCATGTCTCTACATATTTTCTTATATCTCTCCTTCTATTCTAATATCTCTCCATCTATTTATACCTCATGTCTATCTTTTTATATATATAGTTTCCTAATTGTTTATATCTCTCTCACACACATTATCTATGCCTCTCTTAATCTTAATAGCTTTATCTCTTTCATCTCTATCTATCCCAACCCCTCTCTTATTTTTGATCTATCCTCTCTAGATACATTTCCTCCTACTCTACCCACTTCTACATCTTTTCACAATATCTATCAGAGACCAAGGTCTAATTGATACTATAGTTCATGCATAGTCTACTTGGGTTGTTAGTTTTTGGGCCTTACATGTTAAGAAAATAATAATAGAAGTGTGTAAGTGAAGAAGAAGTTAACACAACAAGAGTAAAAATAGAGAAAATAGAGAGTAAGAAGATAATACTTTCTAGATACAAGCTCTTCATACAACATTACATTACATTATGAGATACATTGGA
The DNA here is from genome assembly GCA_028749045.1 of Cupressus sempervirens. Lineage (NCBI taxonomy): Eukaryota > Viridiplantae > Streptophyta > Pinopsida > Cupressales > Cupressaceae > Cupressus > Cupressus sempervirens. Next base: position 815,668,574 of record CM053789.1, on the reverse strand, counting down.
TGAATATATTACAAGAACAATAAATAGGGTGCCAAAAACTAATTTTAAAAAAAAATTTGGGCACTATCATCTAGAAGCTTCAATAATTAAAACTTTGTAATAAATGCTTAATCTATTAGTAGACAACTCTAATGCACGTGGTTAACATGGCATATATTCATAGACAATAACTACAACCAATAAACTTATAAAATTACATCTAATGACTTCATTTGTGTCACACATATAATATTCTCCCACTTGAAGAAAATGAAGAAGCTCCCACTTGAAGGAAATCACTAGAAGAGAAAGAACAAAACTCACATAGATATCTTAGGCATCAATATATTGATCATGTCAAAAAAGTAGGGTATTGAGAAGATCTGAATAGTTCCAGGCTCTTCTCTAGCATACATAGAATGAGTTTGCTCCAAGTTATATCAAATTCAATAAAATCTAATAGAGAAACATCTTCCCTTACAAATTTTACATACACTAATTTACTCATTAATCTAAAATCAGAAATATTACTTTGTGAAGATGTATAATACACTCCTCCATTCATAAAACCCTTAAAATCATCTAAAACATTACTGACTAGAGTACTCCACTCTCTGTGACCATGAACAATGCATCTGGAAACCTATCATGTTCACTAGTCATCATAGGATCTACCTTATCTTGCAAAAGACCAACAAATATAATATTTTCTTGATCACACCAAACCTTTGCATTCTCTCAAGCATCATCATTGAATCTTTCTCCTAGCCATGTGTTTCATATCCTACTATCATTGTATATAACATTGCAATCCTTCTAGGCAATTTTTCAAAGAGTAAGCATGTCATTTCTATATCCCCACATTTTCCATACATTTTGAAAATAGTTCTACAAATTCATTAAATTGAAACCCACATTTCAATATTTCATCATGGACACCCTTACCTCATTCTAAAGCCACCAAGCACATGTTTCAAGAGCAATCATAAGAGTATTTACACTAGGTTTCACATCCACATTAGCATCCATGTTTTCTATCTCCTCTTTGTCATCATCATATTTTTATCTGTCACTGTTTGGAAGCTCAACAATAGTTAACATGGTCATCTTTGTGTTCTCCTTAGCCTCTTCTACTCTTGTCATCTTCAGCTCTTCCTTAGCCTCGTCCACTATTGTCATCTTCTGCTCTTCCTTAGCCTCTTCCACTATTGTCATCTTCAGCTCTTTCTTAGCCTTCATTTCCATGATAGTGGTAGATTCTTCAACCTTATCCTCTTATAGTTTCTTTTCCAAATAGGAATCCTCATTTGCAATAGTGACATTATCTTTTGAATCAACTATGTCTTCCAACATGCTAAGCATACTATATTCTACCTCTTCATCTACTTCTCCTCTAACAATCTCTACAAATGTCAAATCCATTTGTGTCCAATCATGTGTAGCCTAAGGTTCTATACCCTCAAACAAGTACTCACCATCAAGAGCCCTACTAGTTCTTCTTCTACCATCACTATTGTTGGGATATGGTAAGTTACTTTAGCATGATTTATATTTATGCACTTTTGGAAGATGCTAAATAAGACCAAATCTTCCACAAGGATAGACTTGGAGCAAAAAATAGAAAATCTATTTTTTGGGCTTTATTCTCTTTGCTTTTTTTACGCAAGTGTTGTGCATAAAGGAAGTTTCTAAATAATTTGTAGATACATTGAATGTAGACTCTTCAAAAATTATTTCCTTTTGTATGAAAACTATATAAATACAATGAGTTTTTGAAGAGATGTAAGAGAGAGATGGGAAGTTCTTTTCAAAGGGTTATGTTGTTGAATTTTCTCTACAATGGAGCAAGATGTAAATCTTCATATGAAGGCTGAAAATGTATTGCAGCATGTTTGGAGGGTGGGGTTTTGTCCTAGAAAGGTTTCCCCACATATATCTATGTTTTATATTCTGTCTCATTCATCTAGTTTCATGATTGTAAAACATTAAATATATATATCATAATGCTGCTGAAATTTTTTAGATCTACAAGATGCAATCACTTTCCTTTAAGGTTTTGATTGTGGGAAATCAACTATCTATGTTTCTTCTTTTATGGCATAATAGTATGTACTTTTATTTCTTATTAGAAGTGTTGACAATTGGCTAATGAAGATATGTAATTGTCATCATCTATGGCAACACATGATGTACATGCTTACAGGAAACCTCAAAAATAAAGATACTTAGCTTTTGGTACTCAAAAAATTGTCTAAGTATGAATTTGGTTTACAGTAGTGTATTGTTTTGTACGTAATGACTAGCAAAGTTAGATGGAGATAGGTTGATGATGATGTGTATAACCTCAGAAGTCTGTACAAACTATACATAAAAGAGATATTTGTGTTTTACTAGTGAAACAGGACAATGGAATTAAAGGAAAGGAATTATTTTTTTTACAAAATAATTACTTAATCAATTAGTTCTAACATCCTAGATGTTTACTCTAAGTTGGAAAAGTATGTTTTGGTCTTAGTTGACCCAACAACAATTTGTGAAAAGGCATGGTATTTATGCAAAAGACATCTTGCAATAAGAAGTGGAGAATTGTGTGGTATATCATGATATGCTAACTTTCTATGAAAGTGATATATGTAGAATTATGTAAAGCTATTTTAGGGATCTAAGATCGAGTGGAAGATTAGTGATTAGTCAAGAAAGAAGTTATAGTACATACATTCTAGAAGTCTAATTACTTGTTTGGGCAATGAGCTCTTCTTGTAATTAGAAGTGCATGTTTGTGTAGTGGGCTCATCTTGCATCTATTGTACTACAACTCCTAATAGGGTTGGAATCTCCTAACAGGAATTTAAAGTCTCTTAATAAGGACTCTCTATACTAAATTTTTTCATTGACTCCTAACACGGTCCATCCTCTAACAAGGAACTTATATACCATTATATTATATAGTGGATATCATCCCCTTCGGAGTTTTCCCTTGGCCAGGGTTTCCCTAGTTAACAAAATATGGTGTTATGAGTTATCTTTGTGCATGGTTATCATTACTATTTAGCACTACTTGTTTACTTTGTTATGTATGGTTTAAAGAAATAAACAATATCCAATTGGTGACTAAAGTTTTTAGATTACCGATTCACCCTCCCTCTTAGTAATTCCTATTTCTAACCACTGGTATCAGAGTATAGTTACTTAGAAGAGGCTTAACAGCTTGAGTAAGATCCCTACGGATATAGAATAGATGATGAAGAACCTTTAAGAGGCACCAAACAAATTGATCCCCTTATTGGAGAAAGATATAAGTTGAAGGACAGATATAAAGACTCCAAAGTATATATTGGATAGTTGAAGGAAAATATTGAACACCTCAAATCCAAGCCTAAATCTACTAAATCTGAAACTAGTGATGATGATTATTCAAAACTAAAGATAGAGTACAAGATCTTGAAGCATGAATTGAAGATTATGAATCTGAAGTTGACTTTGAAGAATGATCCTAGCAAAGTTGAATCTAATTTGAAGACTGGGAATATATATCTTAGAGAAAGTCTGGCAAAGAAGACATCTAAATTTGAAACATTGAAAGAAGATCATGAAGAACTTCATAAGTACAATGCTATTGTGAAAGCCGAGTTAACTCAATGCAAGAAGCAACTTGAGAAGCTTTATTCTAGTAGAGAAAATCTTGATGATTCAATGTCAATACAGAGACCTACTTATGATAAGACTAGTCTTGATTATCTATTTAACATGTTTGCAAAGAAGCCTAAAATCATATTAGATCTGAAAGAGAAAGATAAATCTAATGATAAGATTGAATCTAGTCAATCCTCTGATAAATCTAAAGAAGTTGGACAAGACAAGGACGTTGAGATATTGGATGAACCAAATCAAGTGGAACCTCCTAAGGAAACTAGGTATGAATTTAGAGGTAAGTGTTTTTCATGTAATGAAATAGGTCATATGAAAAGAGATTATAAAAATAAGTCATTCAATCATGTTATAGATTTTTATTGTCATAATTTTCATGGTATGGGTCATAGAGCTAATGATTGTAGGAAACCTAAATATGATAATGATAGAAGGAATAGTAGAATGTCTAGAAATACTAACCTTGTAGATAGAAGAACATCCAATGAAATTACATCAAGAGAAGGAAGACCTTAGGAAGAAAGAAGATAGATGATGTGTTTTAAGTGTAACAACTTTGGACACATAACTAAGAATTTCCATGCACCTGATGATCAGTAGAATCCTAGAAGCAAAACTCCAGTATATCAGTTATGAAACAACTTTGAACATACAACAAAGTATTTCAAAATGGAAAAAAACTTCAGAGATAGAAGGAACAATGGAAGAAACTTCAGAAATAGAAGGAATGATGGAAGAAACACAGGAAATGATAGAAGGAACCATGAGAGGAACTCTAGAACTAACAAAGACAATGAGGAACAAAGAAATGTAGTTAGTGAACTTTGAGGAAAACTCAATGAGACATTTGTAAAAGGATTAGACATCTCAAAATATAAGTTAGATGATAATGAGATAGGAAGATTGAAGTTAGTAATCAAGTTTGATTCAATTAACTTGAATTAAGCTTGTTCATAGCAAAAAAATTTGAAACTTCATTCAGAGATCGAATTATCAGTAGAGAAGTTGGGAAAAGGTGTATCGAGATAAGTTTAGATTGTATCTAAGCTCACTTGAAATTTGGAGCTTATCTAAACTAGTTATGAAGGAATTGTGAGTTATTATTATTGCAGAGAAAGTTAATTTTGAAGCAGAAGATGAAAACTATGGTTTTCCAAAGAATTTCATGAAACAACATTTTGTGGAGCATTATCATGATGGAAGGAAACTATAGTAAACCTCAGGTAGCATCTGAAGATTAGATTAAAGATCTTGAGTAGATATTTGATTTCAAAATGTAATTGATAGCTTTTTCATGTTTTCAAAGTATGTAATTAATGCAACTTTGAGTTGAATGAATAAATGGAGTATAGACTTGATTACCACTTCATTTTGATTACATCAAAATCATAAAGCACTCAGAAGCGACTTGACAAGATGATTTTGAAGCAAACCCTATTTTTAGAAAGAGGTATTTTATCATTTATCCATATAATTTATTCAATAAAAGTTTATATGTGATAGAATCATGAATATGTTAGTAGTTCATAATGTTGAGAATGACGAGAGATCAAAATTGAAGGTTGTTACCATGAAGCCTATAGAAGGAAACACTAACTCAACATTATCCATTACTGCAAACAATGTAGTATATTTGGAAGATGTAGGAAGTTATCTTAACAGAAAATTTGAATTTGTTGGGAGTGAATATATGAATAAGGATATGGAACTAGTCTTTAACCATGATATGACTGTGAAACCCTTATTTGAACACTTGAAGGAACTAGATCTTTTCAAATATCATTTCTACCAAGAATTGGACACCACTGAGTGGACATAGATAATACTAAGTAGAATTCTTGATGGAAAACTATGGATGGAAGATAATGTAGTTGATATTCCAGCCGACCTTATTCATGAAGTAATTGGTCTTGGCAAACAAGGTAGTGTACCTATAAGTGAGAAACCTGTTAAGAAGAAGGTTGAGACCTACACAAAAGTAGTTTATAATAGAAAGGCCATGGTGATTAGCACCATTAAATAACATGATGTAAGATTCTTGAGTATAATCATTACCTACTATATATGTGCAAGTTCTAAAATTGATGAATTTTTAGTCAGATTCATAAGATATGTGTTGAGAAGGAACAAGTTAACCTTAGTGAAATTCTTAGAATGCAACTTCTTGAAAACTTGGAGAAAATCAAAAGGACCAAGAATAGTGTGTTTAGATTTCAATCACTGATCAATCACATATTCTTTCATGTACTTAAAGGATTTCCTTATTTGTCATTCATAGAGATTATGAGTAGTGAGAGGTGTACAATGGAGAAGATCATAAATGTATGTAGAAGACATCCAGCAAATAAAATGTTGGATAGTGGAAATTTGATAATGAAAACATTTCAGAATGAAATGAGACAAAGATTCAAAATTGCACCTACAATTGTAGAGAAATTTAAAGAAGATATATGTGTTATGGGTGATATAAATTTTATTTATATTCAAGCAGTAGAACCTTGGGAAACATTTCTTGATCCCTTAGGTTATGAAGTGAGTGATGAAGTAGTAGTTGCGTACATTGATTTATTGTTGAAACCTAAGAAGGACCAAGCTGAGTATAGATTTGGGACTTATGAAGAAATTTCCCAATTAGCTCATCAGGAATCCTTAGAGAAGGAATCTCACAAGAAGATAGAGATAATAATGAAGAAATCTCTAATAGAGGCTGGTATGACTAAAAGTGAGTCATAAGCAATCAAACAGACTATAAAGCAAGGAATAATGACTGTGCAACCTTTTTCATTGTCTATTGCAGAGACATCTTCAAAACAGAGCATTCCATATGTAGCAATGTCAAATGAATAGCCAAGTGAGCTGAAGAGGAAATCAGAAAGATCAGTGGAAGCTGTGACCACCAAGAGAAAATAGGTCAAGCAACAAGCCATTGGATGAAGAAAGAGGCAAAATACATTGGTGAAAATTATTGAATCTAGTGAAGAAAAAGAACAAGAACAAGAAGGAAAATAGGTAGAGAAGGTAACTACTTCTAAACAATCAGCAAGAAAAGCTCGGCAACCCTAGAAGCCAAAGATAGATAAGATTAACTCAGCCATTGCTAATGAAGGAAACTTTGTTTAGATGAATAGATTTTATGATTTGTATAATGAGATTGAGAAAGATCAGATTGATATCTCTATTCTGAGATATATAATAGCTAATAATCTAAAACTCAAGGATATTGAAGGCACGGTAAATCAGAAAGTCTATGACAAACTTATTGTAAAGAAGGCACCAGCTCAACAAGAGGACTTAGAACTTTGGAAGTCATAATAAGGACTATATGCAAGATTGATGACAAAGAAGAAGTCAAGATATTGTTGAACAATCTAGCACCTTACTTGAGAAACAAAGTAATAGTATTTCTTTTTATGGTGGGTGAGAAGGACAAAATAAGAAGTGAAACAAGGATAGCCATAAGTCAGATGATGAAAAAATCCAAGGTAGCATCTTCACCAGCACCTTGAACCTTGGAAGTGTCAATAAGCAGTGACATGGTGTAGATTAGTGAGACTAATGTTACCATTAACATTCATGACACTAACCCTTTGAGAGTTTAGAATAGGCCGAATCTCATGTCAAGTATATTGAGGAGCAATTAAAACAAATTGAAGAGGAGAAAAGGCTATTAGAAGGAGGAAAATAAAAGAGGCCAAGTAGAAATTTCTTCAAGAAGAGTTGAGGAAGAAAATAAGAGGAAGTTAGAAGAAGATAAGAAGAAGAGAATAGAGGAGGAAGAAAAGAGAGAAAAAGAAAGAAAAGAAAGAGAATAGAAAGAGGAAGAAGAAAGAAGAGTCAAAGAGGCAATTAAGAAGAAGAAAAGGGAAGATGAATCTAAACCTTTAAGTTCATCTACTCCACTTTCACTTGCTAGCCTGACAACTGATGATGATGATCAAACTAACTCAAACTCATCTTTTTCATAACTTATTCAAAAGAACACGATAGTGAAAAGCCTACAAAGAACCTTGATGGAGGTTACTAATAGATTACATAGTACTATAGTAGTCCAACACACAAAGGTAGATCTTGAACAGAGGGCACAGGTAGTGCTAAAATATTTTGATGAGGAATTTACAAATTTGTTGAATGTTGTAGAATCTAAGGTACATATTTCACATGATGCTAACTCATTTAGCACTATTTATCAAAACATCAAGAATGATTTGATAAGTCTTAACACTCGTATGAGGGAACTTTGGAAATGTCAACAAGATAGAAACATATTATACATCAAATGTACCTTATCTCACAATTTGAACAAGGATCTTGATAGTCAGATTGAAGGTAAGATGAGTGATCTAGAGGCTCTATCTAGCCAGATACAGCAACCTTCTAGTAAAATTGATGATTTTGAAGGAAAAATGGCCAATATTCATTGTGATATCAGGAAACTAGAACTTCAAAAGGAACAATTTTTGAAAATATTTTTGGATTTTAGAGAGTCTATTTCTCTAAAATTATCTATTGTAGAGAAATATTTGGCTGATTGTGTCAAAGCCAAAGACACTTATTCTAACTCTTTATACTCTGGTCTTAATGCAGTTGAGATTGCATCATATGCCTTATGTGCAATTCTCACCTCTGCTAAATCAGCCAAGGACACATGGATAAAAGGTTTAAGCAATCTTAAGGAAATTTTTGATGATTGCATGAAGATACTATCAATTTAAGGTAGATAATTACAGTTTTTGACATCAAATGGACAGCTTTTGGATAGTTTTTGACATAACTTTGTCATTAATGTCAAAGGGGAGAAGTACATAAGAAAATTGTAATTAAGGTAAAAGGAGAAGATAAAATTGTAAGGTATAAAACCATATTGTAAGGGGGAGCACATTTAATATGGACAAGCTTTAATAGATGATTAATGTAGTGTTACTTTATTATTTTTGACAAGTTTTTGATACTTAGCCAATTTTCCCTATTTTGTTGCCATCAATGCCAAAGGGGGAGATTATTGAAAATTGGCTAATGAAGATATGTAATTTTTTTCATTTATGGCAACATATGATGTACATGCTTACAGGAAAATTTGGAAATAAAGATACTTAACTTTTTGTACTCAAAAAATTGTCTAAGTATGAATTTGGTTTACAACGGTGTATTGTTTTGAATGTAATTTGTTACTGAGGTCATATTATGACTATAGAAGTTAGATGGAGATAGTATACATGTTGATGATGATGTGTATAACCTCAGAAGTCAATATAGATTGTATAGAAAAGAGATATTCATGTTTTACTAGCACTGGTACATTTGAGGCTATTTTTTGACCAAAATTGGCCAAAATTTTGACCCAATTTTTTACCAAAGTTTGACCAAATTCAACCAACCCATTTGTCAAATTTTTTCTCATCAAAATTTTGATCAAATTACTAATTGGTCAAAATTTTAACCAATACATTGGTTGAAAACTGTCAAACATGTTGGCCCAAGTTCTGCCAAGCATTGGTCAAAATTTTGACCAATGCTAGTAGAAAACTGCACAGCATTGGTTAAAATTTTGACCAATACTTGGTCAAAAACTCCAAGCATTGGTCAAAATTTTGACCAATGTTTGGTTGAGAACTACCAAGCATTGGTCAAAAAAAAAATTAGGCTCACACTTGTTGAGGTCCACTTTAGCAATGGCCCTTCTTGTGAAATTGTTGTCTAAAACCTTTCTAATGAGATAATGTGTTATGAACTCTTCATCAGTGGGATGGAACACAAATCCTGGAGGCAATTGTACATCACCCATATCATGACGATAACTAAAGTTAAGAGCCTCTATTATTGAATTCTCTTCCCTATCACCCATATTCATTTCCTTTGCTATGGGAAATAAGGAAGAGAATTCAATAATAGAGGCTCTTAACTTTAGTTACAATCATGATATGGGTGATGAACAACTACCTCCTAGATTCATGTTCCATCCCACTAATGAAGAGTTCATAACACATTATCTCATTAGAAAAGTTTTAGACAGCAATTTCATAGGAAGGGCCATTACTGAAGTGGACCTCCACAAGTGTGAGCCTCAGGGATCCTTTATTATTCACTATGCATATAATCCCACACACCCATTTGATCTCAAATGATGATGTACTAAATGCTAAGTGTATGTTTTGAGTGCTCCAAAACCATCCATTTCATGCCTTCATCTATACACAATGTCTTTCTAGTTTCTTTCTACTCGCACGCCCAATTCATTTCATATGATCATCTAAAAATTGTGTCACTCTAAGCTCTCAATTTTTTCCTCTTGATTGATCATCTCGTAACTATTGAATGAGAGCTTTGGGATAAGCTATAGGAATCTATTAAAGCATAAAGGATTTTGTCAGATGGTGTAGATGAAGTAGTAGCATTTTCCTTGGGAGACATGCTTGCAAAATGGAAGCATAGATAAGTCATGTGAACTGTTTGACAAGATGCTTGAACGTAATGTGGTCATCAAAAGCCATGGTTGCTGGATATGCACAAAATAGATATATTGAGAGAATATATTTGTTTAAGTTGTAACTGCCCTAGTAGACATGCATGCAAAATATGGAATCCTAGATGAATAGTTCAACTGAATCCTCCTCCTGGAGGAAGGCTACAATAAATACATAGTTCAATTGAATGGTCTATAGATACCATCAGGATAAATCGCAACTATGCATAAATCATCATATTAGAGAATCACAACTATGGATAAATAGTCATTTAGAACTATTTTCACTAGTAGCTAAGATATCAATTTGCATCATACATGGAAGAAGTTGAAGAGCAATCAATACACATCAACATCATGAGAAGAAGTGATTTGGTTAATGAACCGATTACTAAATCAATATGGAGTGATACAGAATAGAAAATGAGGAATCTGTAATGGGTATTCTGGTTCCCAAGTGCTAATAAGTATGATAGATACTATGAAGACCAAAAACCAAGTGATAATTGATCAATGATCATATGTATATCCAATGATGGTCCATGATTACTATGTAACTAGATGATACACAAACTAGGAGAAGTTGTATCAATAAACATAAATAATCAAGAGGACATCAATCAACATATGACTGAGCAATAATAAGCATACAACACTCATAACTAATACCGATATGGAGGAATAGCAATATGTTATGATAATGATTAAGTGAAAAAATGACAAACTTTGAGATTTATTGAACCAATTAACCATATTATTATACTAGCTCATGCACACTGACTAGTGAGATTATTACTATTGGCATCCAATAAGGAGAATATTATAATCAATAACTAAAGGCTGATTAATTATTGAATGAAAGGATGCAAATATAACAAGGAAAAGGTGCATCTAGAAATTATCATGAAGGGATACAATCTTCATTATTAAAAAATGTTATACTAACTGATCTTATTGTTAGAAGACTTGTAATGGAATGGTGCGATTAGCAAAGGAAATGAAGGGACACAAGACATGTCCCATACAATGGCACTCCTCACTTAAGGATGCAAATATAAGAAAGCTTTTCCATTGATCATTCAAAAATACAATACAAATTATTCAAAACACAAAACAATTCAACACAAATTTCTTATATTCATTTAAAGAGCTTCTTCAAAATCTATTTCTTCTTTCAATCATTTTATCTTTATTATTCCTAGCTAAAAGAAATGAATATTTCTAAGTTTTGAACCTACATGAATAGTGCACAACTTTTATTCAACAGATATATGAAGAATACTCATGATAGATAGTTGTTGTCAGTACACTCCAGAATACTATCAGATGGCTTGTTCTCATATGTTTTGATTGTCTCCAAGTAATGAGCACACTCTTCCACATTGCAATCTCCAAACAACAATCCTAATTAAAGACAAAAAAATTATCCCATTTAAAAGAAAATAAAGTAGTTTTTCATGCATGCTTGACCCTATGTTCTGAGTGTTCCTTGGTGGGGTAGTACAAAGGATCCATGGTGTCTTCCTAGGCAAGTCTGTAAGAGGTTGGAACATAGTAAATTAGAAGCAAATCCCAGTAACAAATGTATAATGTATAGTAATATTAAAACCTAGAAGGATTGCTACCGAAGAGGCAAAACTAATGCTAAAGATAACAATCTGATTTTGGAAGGTGAAGTAAAAGCGATTGCAATAGATGATCTAGTACTCAATTATGAAGTATTTGCCAAGACTTCAAAATTTGTGGTAAAACATTCATGTGAGCCAGTATTTTAAGAAAGAAGCCCCAGTTTATACATTTGTGAAGTTGTATATTAAAAGTGTTACTTAGAATTTTGACTTTTACTAGCTTTGAGGATGAGTCTCTTTAAGGAAAATGGCATGTTGTGTGCCTAGACACAAAATAACATTATACTTGTTTTCTAGCCTATAGCCCTAGTTCCCAAAAATACATCTCTTCTTTTCAAAATGCAATAGACAGAACCACCATTGTTTGAGTACTCTTTCTTTACATTTAGGAATTTTTAGTTGTAGTTTATCTTAGGAGAGCATGTACTTCCCATATTTTGCAAATATGGTGTTGTTTGATATTTTTCTACAATTCATTCTATGAATTTTTAAGGAACTCCTCAGAATCCACACTATGAAGTAAAGAAAACAATATTCAAAACTAAAATGAAAACCATTTATTTCATTGGTAAATAGCAGGGAACACAGTCCTCTAATGGTAGAAATGATAGCTCAAGGTGAAAAAGGCTTCTAAGGAGATGTAAGCAAGATGATTAAAGAATTTTTTCATTCTTGATAGATAGAATCATACCTCAAAAATCCATCCATAGGTTCAATGAGAGGTTCCCAAAAGTCATGTTGTTCATTGTATGACCTTGTCACTAATGATAGATTTACTGTTGAATTTAAGTAATCGGGTCTTCCATGTAAACTAGACATGATGCTAGTGAAACAAATGTTCAACAATGGAACCATCTACATGGACAAATGAAAAGTGAAAACCAATGTCAAACCACTGATGGATTCCATGATTTAAACATCATCATATAGATCAAAACTATTGAGATATAAGATTTACATAGCCATTTTCATCACTAAATTATGAGAGTACATACAAGCGAAGTGTTACATCACAACATTCCTGCCCATGAAATGCTTACCAGACCCCAAAAATCATCAAAAAGTGTTGTTGAAATCCTTTGTACTTGGGCATCAATCACTAAGTCATCTAGTTCATGGGAATTGGTTTGATCAGCCAGTCTCAGGGAAAAGCTTCTTGGTGGCCTCTTTATTCCAATTCTTACAAGAAATGTACTAGCCTATAAATTGCCTCACATGGTCAAATTCTAGAAAAATAAAAAAAGAATCTCAATTATCCTTCTACAAAAGTGATCAACTGATTATACTTCACTAACTAGCATCCATATGCTAAAGTCTTCTCTTTTCTATTTAATTTCAATTGCATCCCAAATACCGTTATTAGGGAACTGAGCTCCAGTTACTAAATCATTGTGAATACAATGCAATGATTTGAATTCACCTAGTTTTGGGGGAGATTTGTTTGCAATGCATCCTAGAGAAACATATCCAAGAGGAGCCTAAGGTAACTAGAAGGAGATACTTTCCATGCCTCTATGTTTATATATTTGTCCCATTTTTATGAAGTGTAATGGTGGTTTTAAAATAACCCCATCATTTAGGTCATGAAGAATCAAACTTTCATTTGGAGGCTCAAATCTGCATTCTAGAACATTTCAACAATAGGAGAAATGTTAATAATAGCAGTTTCTTGAAGTACAAAATAAAGAAAAACATTATAGCAATTGACCTATACAGTGAAGAATTGAACATGTAAGGAAGATAGTTAAGAACCAAGATATATGTACAACAATTTAAAAATATAGATAAAGTGTGCTTTGCCTATTGAGGTATAAGTGGCATCTGCTACTGCTGCTATTATTGTTGAATGGGTGCAGCTCCAGATCACCTAACATTAGATCGTTGTCCTTGTTGTGGCTAAACTAGAGAAGGATAGAAATTTGGAATGGGTGCATTTCCTAGCCTAATACCAAGGACAAGCTGCTACTGATAACCAAATCCACCAGCCTATGACAAAATTGTCATCAGATCATAAACTACCAATGAAAAGAATGTTGAATGAAGAACTTGCAAAAATTTGGAATGGTTTTCCAAGCATGACATGCTAAAAAGGGAAATTTGTTCTTATATAAGAACATAACAAATAAAAGCTGATGAATGTTGAGCTTTTCATTTTAGATCAGTCACCAAACAAAAGTTGACACGTCCTATTCTTCAAGACAAGCATAGAGCCATTTGCAAGGTATCAAAATTAACATTGAATTGATTAGCACAAATTAACAGCATCAGTAGAAAATATATCAAAAAATATGAATATATATCATATTTACTTGAGGTGGCATGAGTGTGGGTGGCCCCTATCCATAGAACATTGGTTGGCTTAGACCTGGACCTCCAGGAAGGTATATAGGAAGACAAGTTGGCATAGCTTGTGCCATGCCAACCGGATTTCACATTTGTGAGACTTACGCCTGCATAAAACAATAAAGATATGCCAAATTAGTATGGCATTTCCACTGACAGAATACTAATAATTTCAACCAACCAAATAGACATTGCGAATCAATAATTCCTAGAGTCGTACTAGTTACAGCAATATTTTGAGTAAGCAAATACATTCTAGTAATAAACACACATTTAGGAACCCATCAATTCCTAAATTTCTACCCAGATTTGACCATCTAACTTACTGACTATATTATTAATACCCTTCCACCCCCTATAACCTCATGACCATTCTTTCCTACTCTTATCAAAAATAGTTCCATCAAGATAGCTTAAGTCCATACTAAATATCTTGATGATTTAGTTTCTATATATAGTTATCTTATTTAGACGACCTAACTTTGACTTTCAGTAAATTTGCTAAATCTTAGAGTTAAATTGTAAGATAAGCACAAGAATTGAATATGGATCTATCTTGCTGAATTGGTTTCAAAATAAATAGCATGGAATCAAGTTTTTAAATCTACTCCTCACAATAAGAATGAAAAGAAGTACCTGTATTCTTGCTCTTCTCTCTTCTTTGCACTGAGCCAACGCAACATAGAGTAGCTTGTTGACTACTATTTTCCCATTCATTTTTACAAGCTACATATAGAAACTTACAATATTAAGACAAGAGATATTAGAATACAAGTTTCAAGAGTTCAAAATATTTAATAAACATTTACATCTGCTCAAAACAAGCCATACTTATAGCTCGAGATGGTTCATCAGGAGCTGAGAAGGACACAAAATCGGAGCCCCAACTATAACATTCAATCAATAAAGTCACATAACATTCATTAATATGATATAAAATTCATTAATACACAATAATCAGCATTGGCTACCATTCATTAATTATGTGGAGGGAGGGTGGTGTTCTTCAAGACACAATGAGAATTTAGAAATTTCAGAGGTTTAGGCACTCTAACCTTTCAACTACTTCAAATGCTTAAGAGATCAAACTTGTCAAAGCCTTATACTACACCCCTAAATGATAATTTTGGTGTTATAGGCTATTAATGACTTTGATTCAATGGATTCTAAGGTTGTAAATCAATCCCATACTCTACATTTGGTAAAATGCTCACAATCTATCATAGGGACCTACTTCAACAACCAAGTGGCCCTACAACAGAGCAAAAAATGGAAATAACTTTGTTTTTACTCAAAACACCTAGCAAGAAATTTGCATTTACAAATACCCTTTTGGGAGTACTACAACATATCAAAAACTTCTTGTTGACTATTTTGGACCAATACACCTATTCTTAACAATTACCCTGTTTCAATGGATGAAAATTGTCCAAATTAACAAAGGAAGTATGTGTTAGATTACACTTGGCACTTCAAAATCCTGCATAGTGACTTATTCTATCTCTAATTGCCCAAATCCAAAGGCAATTTGTCTCACGGGGCCTGCAACACCCGTATCCCCAATTGGTGTCTTCCAACCCTATGAACTAGGGCTTCCTCAATCCACTATCTCCACACGACCCTAAAATGAATTAGTGATAGATTCACCATCAAATGAACATTGTATATTCTTCCCAAACATAAAATACACCTGTTGTTTGGCTAGGTTAGCCACTACAATACTCGGTACCCAATTTCAGCACTTGTTCTCACTGTTCAACTTGTGATCACACTGTATCAAAACTACTCTTCCTTTAGGTGAGGCTTAATTTTTCTTGAGACAGTATAATCCTATTTTCCTTATTTTTAATATGTGTTATCTAAAGCCATTCAAGCATGGGATAATTTTCCTAGTTGAATCAGGTGTAACTTTTCTAACCCTTCTAAGCCATATATAATCTGCCCTTTCTCATTTTATACAATTTTTTTTCTAGTTCGCACACTGATATTTAAGCAATCATACTTGATTGGTTGCAAAAAATTTTTACTATGCTCAAAAGATAGTTCTTCATCCCACAGTGCCATTATTTGACCAAGAAAATCAATCGCTAAAATTTGGTTGTGTAAGGGCATTGAAGAGAGTGTTCATCATGTGTGATCATGACAAAGATGGTGCTCTTAGTGATGTCGAGCTTAACAAATTTCAAGTATGGCATGGTTCAGAATATTTTTAAAATATCAGATGCTTCTAGTTTTCTCTTTGGGGATGCATCCATTTTTAAAAGCTATTTTTTGCACTATAACTTGAAATCTATCCATCTTGTTCATTGGACAGGATGTTCAGCTTCAAATCTATTTTGTTAAAAAAATTCTTTGCATATACAAACTATTGGACATTGTGTATCATCTAAGAACTTTCCATTAGAATGGAGGCTCATGATAGCTTATTCTCTTATTTATTGAGCAGGTTAGATGCTTTAATGCTCCTTTACAACCCTCTAAAATTGTTGATGTGAAAAGGTTTGTCTCAAAGAGACTTCCACAAGCTGTCAATGAAAATCGCTTGACACTAACAGTATTTCTTTTTTTCGTGCTCTTTCTATTGACAAAGGATGATTGGAAACTACTTGGATAGTTTTGTGAAGTTTTGGTTATGATGATGAGATTAAGCTAAGAGATGTACTCCTTCCAACTGTACAGTTCAACCGAGCAACCAACCAAGTTTTTTTTAAGATTATATAATTTTTGAGGGTCCTCATTCATGTTTGACTATTAACTCATATAAATCAATAATCCACTTGGATATAGAAATTGAGTGACTATTACCTACCAAATAAGGGTTTGGCAATAATAGCAACTGAGAGTTGTGCAGCATAAACAAGATATGGCTAGAAGTAAGTGTTCATGTATTTTGTGCATCTGGATAGTCTACAAATGTCCCAAAAAGGATTAGACATGTGGCATAAACAAAAAAATCAACATGAATTAATTCAAATATTAAAATATAAAAAAATAGGACCTAAATTAAAGAACATCAAAGACGGTCAAAATATAGGTAAAGGAAAGAACTAAAAAAACCTTATTAAAATTTGATCTCATTCATTAAACAACCTCACACTTGAATATTGAAACAACTGATGTTTTAAAAGATAAAGGCTACTCTGGAATAGTTCACCTCAAGGTAGAAAAAACTAAAGACTGGATTTTAATGCATAACATTTGAGTAGAGCTAAATTGATATAGATCCATACCTGTGTTACCAATGGTGCTCAAGTCTTTGTGGATACAAGCAAACTCTTGTGATGGCATCCTCACAATGGATTGATACTCTGACTCAAGAATACCCAAATGTTCAGTGTCAATAGTCATTAACTTCATTTCAAAGTCAGAGATCTTATCCTGGTCTGATTCAAACATATGAATAATTTGTAAGAAAGTAGTCACATTTATTTCTCATTTAGTTTCTAGAAATATAAATTTAGAAACAACAAAAATTATAAAATAAACTTTGCACCATATCATTAGATATATCAAGGAACAACAAATAACATGAACGCTTTATTTTGCACAAGGAGACACAAATCCAGTTCCAATTTTGCAACATAATACATGAAGAAAAGGCATGACATGTAAAAGTCATGCAAAAATACAAATCTTACATAACACAGAGAGAGGTATAGTCCCTATCCTAGTTGACAGTCTTCTCTCCATGCATACAAATGACTTATCATAATCAAGAACATGAACAAGGAGACACATTGAGAAAAACAATAGGACATCAACATTTAGAAAAATCTAAAGAAAATCTAAAATTTCAATGGAAATTTCCAAGGCCCTTTAAAACTTAACACTTCATTTGAAAAAAGGGATAACAAAGTTCAAGAATATAAAGACTAATCTATCAAAATTAATTGAATAAGAAGTTAAATAAAAGCCACTCAAGAGCTTTTTGAAGAAAGCAACTATCTTGGGACTAAATAAAATATCTCATTCACATCTAAGGCTTGCGAATTTATCATTATCACATCCTTACAAAAAAAACAAAAATATAACAGTACACTTCATGAATCTATCAATGTCAAATCCTTGTAGACAAAGTACCAATATGATAGTATTGAATATTACACTTTACACTTCACTCCTTTTCTATCATTTAATATTGTTTACTTTTAACAACAATGATATAGCTCTTTAATTGGAAAAGGCTTATGGAACAAAATGCTTTCAAATTATATTCAACCAATTGCTTTCAAAAAATTAGAAAGCCCCAAGTAAAAATTGAAATATATGATCTGTAAGAGATGTCAGATAGAAGTTAACCCCTTGAAATGTCTGCAGCTCTTAGTAACAACTCCAGTCTTGGAGACACTTAAGCATGTTCATTGGTCTTTTCTAATTTGGTTTTGTTGTCATCCCTAGGTGCAAACAACTTCACACTTACCTAGTCACGCTCATAGTGAATCTTATGGTTCACTTTGCCTCTCTAGAAAGAGATCATGATGTAGCTAAGCCCAACAAAATAGATATTTGGCATCAGTTCCTAATCATAAAGTTTTGATTCAACAAAAAAGATGGTATCAGGGTTACCACATAGCAGATTTAGATGTTGTTGACATTCCAACACTTATTCAACACTTGTCAAACTAATGGAGGATGTTACAGCATAGCCTATGGTAGGTTCAAAAGATGGAGTTGCTCACTGGTGTACTATCTTCAACCCACATAGATTGCTCTATTCATCAAAAATGCTACCACTACGAGGGAAATGTTGAGAGATGGAAACAGTATTGTTGACTACCCAAAGTCACTTGTAATATTCAAAATGAACATAGATTAATTATGCATGAGACATGTGCTACCAATAAAAATTTAAAACCATTAAAATCTAATCCTCCACAAGTGAAACTAGAGACAGAAAATAAATCAAGATCCTTTACCTCTAACTAGTTTTTAGGGATCCATCCAGGTAGATGACAATTTTAACGGAGATTTTGGTATCCATTTTAAATCAAGGATTTGATAACTACCCACTAGCAATAATGGGGTTAGCTAGATCAAGTGGGTCCCTACCTTTCATAATTGATAAAATCTTGCACAAAATATTCATCGGATGGATTGTCGATGATTGAAGAACTCTTTGTCATCTATGCATTAGTAGAAAAGTTTTTGATGTGGATAGTGCAGTATGGTGACACCCTGCAACAATGTAGTGGTGAACTGGCCATATCCTCGCTTATAATTTAGCAATATCCATTTACACTTCAATAAATACCTTTTAAAGTAAGCAAAATTTGGAATTTACTTGGTGCTTGGTGGCCCCTTCAACAAAATTTGTTCCTAGGAGCTCCATAATATACCTACATCACTTTGTCTTTTTGAAAAAAAAATACCTTCTTTAGCCTTGAAATAGTTATCTCTCTATAGAAAGTGAACTGTCTCACAATGGAGTGAAGTAGTTGAGAGGGCTTCATGTCACAATGGACACTACTGTAGAGAGCCTTAAGAAAATGAGTATAGGAACTAACCCTATCTTATAATAGAGTATAACTCATAGCAACACAAAACCACTTAGAATAACTCTGGCCATCTTGCTGTATCATCAATCATCTTTATCATATGCAGTTTATGTCTCTTAAACAATGTTGTATGGTAAATTTCAAAATCATATCCAACATGACCAACCCTCCTCCACGATGCTCCTGATTTTCCAATTCAAATATTGCTAGTTTTTTAAACACAAGGAAACTACCATTCAATAACCTTTGATTACTATATCATCCATATTAAAAGCATCACCTTTATC